>OX465565.1:12326082-13667082 GCA_950022955.1 Xestia ashworthii | reverse complement strand
GCCTTCCCCGGCTGTTATGAAACCGTGTGTCGCGACTCTCGTGATACGAGTATGTCGACTGTCGACGCTAATCTGTCAATCAGAATCGCTCGGACGCTGCCCGATTGCATTCTGCTTCATTTATAACTGGGACTGTTTGAATGAATCTGACCGTGACGTTTTAAGGCCACTTCGTCCGCCTCTCTAAATATTTAAAGTGATTTGATTACATTGCAATATTTTTATCGTGTTTGCTATGTATTGTTTAAATATTTGGAGATTCGATTACGTGTGCAAATCATTCTTATAGGTTTTCACAATAACTGACGCAACCATTGATGTATTAATACATCAATGGACGCAACGTCCAAAATGAAATGTTTACGGATGGTCGACAATTCCCACATCAGAGATATAAGTTCCATTTATCTTGCTCCAAACATAATTATTATTATGATTCATGAGGACAGGAATATTGTTGTTGTTTTTATATATTATCGTAGCTCGGAGGGTTAAATTGACAGGTGGTGTGTAGTGGAGCGTAGCCGGCTCTTGATCGCGCAATTACAATCTGATTACGAGGTGACACCGGAGCCGGCGCGGCTCGGAGCTCGGAGCTCGGCTCGATAGCGAGATAACGACGTGTCCCACTACACACCCACTCCACGGCTCTCCAATCAACTTGTTCTTGCCAAGTAATTATATCCATTTGTTTATAATGAATATTAATGACGCGCCTTCCCGGCCGCGTCCGACGATTCTGTTTATTATAAGTATCGACGCTCGAGTAGCAATTATTTTAAGTAAAGCCAATTATACTGTCGTTCACGAGCACTTCACTCAACTGCGTAGATAATTGAACCCTGTTTAAATATTTCAGATGCAATAGTACCCCTAATCCCCCTGTTTGTTGTACAAACTCGTGTAAAAGTTCACGATGTACATTGTACAGGGTACAATTACAGCAGTGAAGTAATTAGAAAGTTAACGAGAACCGGTGACAGCGGTTGGCGGTGTGCATTATCGATGTGCCAGCCACTAATGTTCCACGGCAGGCTATGTTTAAACAATTATTGCTCCGCGAATGCGATACGAATCGATGATAGTGTTGGCCTCTGTCTGCTGCAATAATAGCCCATTTATCGACTTGACTGCCATTTCGCCGGAGGAATTATTTATTGCGGGCCATAAGAGCGACGTCGCTTTCAATACAATAGCGTGCCTTTTCGATTGGCGACTGTTTTGTTTAATAAAGTGGAAACTTGGCGAGAGCGCCGCCCGCAGGCAAGATAACCAGAACGCAGCGTGCATAAATAATACATAAAAGAGTCGGGAGGCATTAATGAAGGCCGAAACCTCAGTGGAAGTGCCGCGTCCGTTCAGTTTATTCCGCGGAACACAATCGCGGTAAGAGCAGTAAAAGTTCAGCGGCGAGGTGCCCCGGGAGGCGGGCGACCGGATGCGCCGGGAAACTTATAACTAAATGGTTATGCCGTTTAACCTCTTCATTTTGATTTAATATTATTATCTTTGTGGCGTAAATCTTTTACCAATTTAATAACAGGTGTTAAAGTGAAACCATTAATAGCTTGTGGTTACTCGTACTTACTCACACTGTATAAATTATGGCTATGTCTTTTAACGCTGTTACATAGAGCATTATGGATTGGTGACATTATGTAGATGTTGTCGGTTAGTATTCACGTGGTGGCTGGCTGGTCACGATGTACGCAGCCGCACCGTGCGCGTACGAGCATTCAAGGGAGACAATAAATTGTGGCGTGGAACCGCGACCCGCATTCAGGTCACAGCTCGCGGCGTGCACCGTGCACTCATGTGCCATATTCCGTTGTATTGTGTCGTAAGGAATCCTGATAGTTTTACGATACCTGAATTCGAATCAGCACCGTCTACTGACACTGCAAAAGAGAAACAAAAAATATCTCTTCTGTTTCTTTTGTTATTCTTCATGCATGTCATACAATCATTAAATTAAAACCTCATCTGAATTTTAATTCGCCGTCTTAATGATTCATTTCGGAGATATTTCTCGTCGCTGGTATTTAGACGATAATTTATCTCAGTTTTCAAATCAATTCGTGACGAAATTAACGAATCGATTTTACATTTAAATGTGTTTATTAATTTAAATTGGTGGATTCTTATTGCCTAACGCTTTTAAATTTTATTGCGAATTTCGAAAACTCGCCAAATCTGCATAATAGCCGTCGATAAAGCGTTTAATTAATTGACTCTCGTGTTCTTCATTAAAAAAATGTTTGGTATAAACTCAAGCTTGTTTGTGGGGGAGCAATAAATAATAGTGAAACAAATGGAGCACCGTTGGCAAGACGCGGCCGCAGATTAAAAGCTCCACCGACTAAACCACGTGAAAATCGCGCAAAAAGAGGAGTCACCCGCGGCATTAGCGGATGAGTGTCGGAGCCATTAGTGCACCTCCTCGCCTCGCGTGCCGCCCCCGCCCCACACCCCGCCGGCGCCCTCTCACCCCGAAACCCGACGTTCCTCTTTTATTTCTCGCGCGGGGATGAACTCCTTAATGACAAACCGTACTATATCTTTTGTGGAGAGCTCGCAAAAGTACGTATTTTGTGGCCCTTTTGTACGCCCGCTTTTTATTCCTCCGTCCGTACTCGTAGCTCGTAGCTACTGCTCTACAGTTATACGAGGTGCAGATGGGACGGGGATTGTTCGCCTCGTAACGACAATAAGAAAAACTGCTTTAATCTGAAACCCTTTGTCGATATTTTGCGCTCAATGGTGCTATTCTCTGATTGAATTTCAACATAGCGATACGTAGGAATGCGTTGAGCACACGCTACGAGGGAGCGTTCGAGTACGGGAACAATATGATAGCTAGACAAGATATTTCGCATAAGTATTTGAAGAGCGCAGGAAATTCAACATTGCATGATTGCTTTTTGAAGTGTTTAGTTTTGAAGTAATGTGTGACCAACCACTGAGCTCATCTCTGACAACAAGACTCATTAGTTCATTCATTATACACAATAGGACACAGGCCTTGCATTAATTAATACATTCAAATAATAACTTCCGCTATCTTTATTCTGAATATGTATTTATGTAACACTAATTTCACTTTTATGATCACGTTAACAATTAACTCATAGCTGTTAAAGAAACTTCACACGTCTGAAATTAGATTTAATTGCTCGCTAATTATAAATTCATAGAGTTCTCACTGGCTCGAGACCCTCTGAATCATGCGGCTGGTGGAATGTACTGAGAAACAAAGATATTACCAACTCTCACTACAATTCTCTGCAATTCACGGTCCGTTAGTGTAAAAATTAATATTCGTCGCTGTGGGAGTACCAAAGTCGTTTATCATAAAAAGCGTTAAATTTAGAGGCAGCCGCGTTTTTCAGTTTAGTAGTAAATTTTCACAATAACCTAGTGGTAGAGGCGGCGAATGAAAATGTAATTTGCTGTAATTCGGCGCGTCGCGGTCGGTCGGTCGCGCGGTGCCGCTGCGGGGCGGCTGCGGCGCGGTGCCGCTGCGGGGCGACTGCGGCGCGGTGGCAGTCGGCGGTCGCGGTCGTCAATGTCAAGTCAACATCACACGTTATCGATCGCTGTACCAATTGTTATTACTTTTTGAACTTTGTTCGTTTGTTTGTAGGTATCCACATCATATCAAACCAAGTTCCGTGATGGAGGGTTATCAACAAGTCTGACATCATTCATATCTGACAATGGCCATAAAATTTTAACTTTCTTGAACCCGCAACTTTTAATAAAACCAACGATTAATTAATGTTCCGTTGATAAGAGGAAACTAACTTGTTTATTCCACACACAAATTGAATACGTGAAGCGATGGCCTATCTGCCATTTTATTAGCACATCGCTGAGGAAATTTGCATTACGCACTAATATTCCAATAGTTGCACGACTCACGAACTTAGATGTTTATCCAGTAAATGGAGGAACCTTGTTGTTGTCTTACTTCTAAAAATATATCTCTGGCCTTATTTATTCTTCATGTTTATTTATTTACGCTCTCATAAAAATCGTATTTAAATATTTGCGAAAATAATTCGTGTCCCAGTTTACATTAGGAATAATGGATGTGTTGATAAAACAGCGTTCTCAATTAAAATTCTAGTTGAAGTTTTTCTTTTATAATATTTTGCTGGCCGTACCTCATGATGAGTCAACTTTTAAAAGGTTTATTTTGCCGTTACAACAAAAAGGTATCGGTTAACACATAAATAGTGAGCGCAAAAAACAAATATGCGTGGTGTGTGGAGTAAATTCGCGCGAGCTCGGGGCTCGGACGCGACAAACAGTCCATTTAGCGAGGCGGAATGAAAGTACAATTTGCGGCGAGCGCTGCGGTCCGCCGCGCACCGCGCCCTGCCTGCCTGCCGCGCGTACACCGTACGTACTACGTGTGCACACCGCTTTACCACGGCTTAATGTAACTCAACGACGGGTTAAATGTTTTGTATCAACGCTTTACTAAAAAGCTTTGACGTTCTGCTTCATTTCAAAATAAAAAAGTTGACCATACTAGAACAAAGAACATTCGCTTAACAAATTGCGCATATCCAAGAGACAATAAGCAACCATTTAACTGAGCAATAACACGCAAAGACGAACGAACGAAAGCTCACATTTTATTTTATACTTACATTCAAAACGAATGAAAACTAAACATGAATGAACCAAGGGATAATGTTACTTTAGTGATTGAGTCTGGGATAAAGCAAAAACATTTTTCATCTCGGTACAATGTTGGAAAATAGATAAAGTAAGTGTCGCCGCGAATCCCACGCGAAGCCGCGAACAAAAGCTTGTTCAAACGAGGATAGCCAGCCCTACGACGAGTAACACTGTTTTAGTGCAGTCCACTGATTACTTAGCAATGTAGGTATATCTACGCGTTATATCTAACAATAATTGTAGTTTCTAGGTAACATAAAAACATCGCATGACTTGTTGCGGTTAATTGCGGGAACACGCCTTCTTGCGATAATCTTGAATTAGTAATCTTACATTGAAATATTATGTTAATCACTCTGCTCGATCTCTAATTGCAGAGCGTTCTTAGAATAGTTTCAATTTAAATTTCAATGAAACATAAAAACTCGTCAACAAACTAAAGAAAATCTGTGTAGACAGATGTTGAGTAATGAACTCATCAGCGTTCTAGAAAAACAAGCTTTACAGTAAATAAAATTAAATATGTTGTTTTGAAAGATAATAAGAAAGTTGGCAAGTGTCCTGAAATTCTGTAATGTATGTAGCCATGCAATTATGGAATTAGCATCTGTTTAGGTGTGTGGGCAGGTCTATAGCGGTAATAGAGCATCCGTCGTGTTCACACAATATCGTAATTTAACACTCCGGCAAACATGTGCGCGCCATGATTCCACGCGCGTTGTAAATGTCAATGATTACATTTAATTACGCTCTAGATCATCTTACTAATTAACTGCCACAACGATGTATGACAGCGTTTTTTCCTCCTATTGTTATTCCTAACAATCAACACATTATCATGTTAAATTCACTCAACAACTCTACGGTCCACCGATGATGACAAAATAAAAATAAACCGCCGAAACAACTTCATTGTTTACACGGGTCGACAAGGGCCGATATAATAATACACTCAATTATGTTAATTCGTCGTCGATTCACTGTGAATCTGCGAATAAAATTAATGTGCATTTAAACGGAAAATACGAACAAAGCCAATAAATACTGCGGGCTCGGTAACGCGGCGATTTATCATCTCATACCGCGCCGCGTCCCGCCGCGCAGCGCCGGTTATTGTTTATCGTGTTAATTTTATTTGTTGCTTCTCGCTCAGCTTATCAACTAATTATAAATGTTATTATTGAATATAATCTGCTTCGGAATGTGGAAACATTTTGGGATGTGAATTTGTATGTAAGCAGCGATCACCGGCTAGCGGGCCGTTGTTTCATTTATAGCCAACTTTATATTAATGTTAATGTTGATTTTATTCAGAAAAGTAGATTGGTGAATATTAAACAATATTAATTATTCATAACGTGTGTGATATCGGTGTTCGTTCGTGATGATATTGTAATTTCGTCACGATGACCTTATGTCGTAATAATTATTGAGATGACTTTACTAAATACGTTGATTGTGTTTCAGACGGAGATAGCGAAAAGGTTGAACGCGATAATAGCCCAGATCCTGCCGTTCCTGTCGCAGGAGCATCAGCAGCAGGTCGCCTCCGCCGTGGAGCGCGCGAAACAGGTCACTATGACAGAACTTAATGCCATTATTGGGGTGAGTACTCATTGCCTGCTCGCATATTGTTAACAGTACTAACAACATGTGGGGCACATCACTAATGGTTCATCTTAACACCTAACACATGAGCTTGCTTCCAATTGAGTGGGTTCACCGCAAAACTTCAACGGGGCATGTATTTTATATTCTGAATCGCCTGCGTATTTGTGCTGTTTTTATGTTTACCTAAACGCGACTGACGATAACGTGTGAATAACAGAATAACCCTCGGCAGATCTCGCATGGCACAAAACAAAATCTTGATATACAAGATGTAACAACTAATCACAATTTGCCAAAACGCCTGACTAACTACCGGGGCTTTCAGTAAATACGTGGTAAATACAACGTAATCATCCCTGAATTCACCGAAATCGCGTAGGTCATGTTTAAAATTCCGAGTAACGAAATGAATTTCTTGAGCGTCCGTCGGTAATATTTCACGCGAGACCGATCTGAACAACACGTGCCTTGTTTGTACAGCAGTGGGCTGTTGTAAATGTGGCGTGGAATGTTTAGCTGCCCGGCTTGCAATGCTCCCGGCTCCCGGCTCCCAGTGTGCCAGCCGGCAGCGCCAGTGTGAGTGTGGCATCTGTCCAAACATTCGCGACTCTGAGCTGTCATTGCTTAGTTATTCGCTTGTTGCACGCACACTAAACGGTGGGAAGGTCGATGTTATTATAATAGCCGTGCATAAATCACACCTTTCGGTTAAAATGTAATATTTTACACACTTCTCATCCGATGACTCACCTGCAAACATAATCGTTTTTCACAGAAGCTATCCACCTCTCTAAAACATGCTTTATTGAAACAACAAACGTTAATATTCCAATTATCGCTGCCGACTAACTCGCGGACGTGGGTAAAATGTTATTGTTCAGAAGCTCTACTAAAATTCTCGTCCGGAACAAGCGGTACTTACGTGTAAAGTAAGTTGATTCTCCAAAAGCACGGCTTTCAACAGGTCGAAAGTTCGACGGTCGTTAATTAAACGACCTAAGCCGCGCAAGACGAGTTGGCGGTGATCCAACTACGAGGTATTGATGAAATTGCTACAAACTACTGCCATTATATAGAAAATTATTTTATTAAACCGACGACGCCCGCCACGTCCGCGGCGAATTAGCATGTTTATATAATTTTCAAGCGGCCATTTGTCATCGGCGTGGGCGAGACACGTAGAATATTGCTACCGACACTGTCCAAGCTTAATGACAACTACATATTATTAGCTCTTACTTCAATTTGCATACGCGGTGTTAACAACGCTTCCCGCGTTAAGAATTAGTGCCTGTCCACAAATTGCGGCTCTAACTAATTTCACAACACTCTAATTGTATTTTTTAGCTATAGTAAGTGTCGTGAGGACTTCATTGCCGTCTATTATTTCAATAGGTTCATTCGCAACCGGGTGCCAAGTCGTTAGTGCGACCTATTCTCCGTATGTGTTAACGTTTGGCGTTCGAAAACCATGAATAGATGTACCGCGACGAAAATAAATATCTTTAAAGATAATGAGGGCGAAAATAAAGTGGTGGAAGTCAGTCGTCGCTCGTCCGTCTGTGGCCGATAGAGTGTTGCGGATGGACCGCGCTGGCGCCGCGCCAACTCGATCACACGGCGTGCCCGCTGTGTAGCATCACCCACACCCAAGCGACGCTGCCCAATAAATACTACGTAAACTAAGATACGACAAAAATTCTCCACATTAATACCTGAGATCATAACGTTTGGCTACCCACCAACTATTTTGTTTACAAGTAGAGCATCTTTCACGGCGAGTGTAGCCAGAGCCACTCCAATTAATAAATTAGTCGCACATTAGCGTGCGACATATTGTACGTATTGTTTATTGCAACATTCGAGTTGATATTTAACTCTGTATCCCATTGTACGCACTTGTCACGTAAATTATTACTCCGTGCCGTAAGACTCTTCGTCCGGTGTCTACGATCGGAAAACGGCAACCGGATAGAAGAAAATACCTTAAGCGTCCCAAGTATTTGCGGAAGGTTCGCCGCCCCCGGACCGTGAGGATTTACCTACATGTACGAGTATAGCTTACTGAACAGCCTTCGAGACACTGGCAAAACGCAATATCGCCCTCCCCTCATAAAACACTCTAATTTAAATAAAAAAGCGGCGCCACCTTCCGTATGTCGGGCCTTTTTTATTACGTACCTTTTTTATTTTCGGGTCAGCTAGGGATCAAAGGGGCTCTCCCCAGAGACTGGCCGCCCAGCCTCCGTCTGATTTGCGAGCGTACGCGAGAGCGCCGATTTGTGAACGTGAAGTATTCCCCACTTCGCAAATAGGGGACTGTTTGCTTGCCTATTAAATTCACTTACTTCAAGGTAAACGCTACATTTCTCCTGTGTTAATTTAAATTAAACGTGCTGCATAATTATGATTTTAACTTTTGATGCTTCTGAATGATTGATTTAAAATCTTTTTCTTGGACGACTAACTATAAATAGCTGTTATAAATTCACCAAACGATTAAATGAAGAAAATCAAAAATAAGTCCAACCTATGTATAACAAATAACAATACGAAGAGTCTTGTTGTGTACTTAATAGAATTCGAGTATGATAGATAAGGTGGCGAAAGATTCAGCATTGTGTTTGAGCAATGTGCGTGAACTCGTCGTCAATAACCGGGAGAGGACGGAGCGTCGTCGGTGCGTTATCGGCGGGTAAATCATTTCTCGTTCTGATTTTATTCCACGCCAGCGCCCGAGGGGTGGCGCCCGACCTCCGCAGAGGTAATAGCTTACAGATACGAAAACTCCCTCTCAAGCTCACCTATACATGACACGAATGTTCACATTGAAACAATATTCACGTAACTTGTGCAGATCGATCGGGACGTGCGACCTCGTGTCATAGATACGCGTTACGAATCCAATACTAAATCCTCATCCTTATGTTTACGATGGAGTCCGCCGAGGCCGTGATTGAAAAGCCGAATCAGCGCAAGTATGCGAAATAAACAAGTGTATTATGCGTACAACATTTATGCAACATTATCTGTAGAGATAGATGTGCAAACACGAGCGCTGGAACCGTGCAAATAGAGCGTATCTGTTTCCCCGTCGATGGCTTTATAAACAAGCGAGTCGTGAAAACATTTCTATCTAGTTTACGTTGGGTCCCGCGCCCTCTGATAAAAATTACGAGGAGAATAAATCGGGGCGAGAAGCGCGCCGGGGTCGGGCGTCGGGGAAACATGAATTTGTCATTTTTTCCCAGGCACGTTCGCGGGCGGGTGATAAATATTGCATTGCAGGCCCTCGACGTTTCTTGTGAGTCGCACGACGCGTCCTCCCGGCGACTCGCATTAACTTTTCCCCTGTCGCTTAGACGAAGCTCCTTGTTTTTCAACGCGGAAAAGTGAGTTAGGGCCCGTTCTGTCGTCGCTTCCAATGAAATTATGTAATCAGTTTTACGACTCATCCGGCCCGCGAGTGTCACGAGTTTTTCTTATTATTATCTTTCTTTTCTTTGAGTATACGAAGTTATTCAAAGTTACATGTTGTAGGAATATACCATGAGAAAGAGAATAGACGACATTGTTTATTATAGTCGGTCTTCGGTAACTTTATTCAAGTCGCATGTCAAACATGTAGCTTATTTAACCGTGATATTTGAAAGGTTGGCTGTTTTTCCGCAAAATCGTGTTTATACTTAGTGTACACATATACATAACATGTATTTAGGTATAATACATGTGATTAGAAGCAATTATGTTGAAAGTGTAACACGTGTCGGCGTCGCGTGTCGATAAGCCTGGAGGCTCCCTGTCTAATGGTGCGTGCGTCCCTTCCTCTACCCCTCCTCGTCACTCGCGATATCCTGCCCCTTTTCTACAGCACCTTACTACTTACACATAAGACCGGTATAGCATTACAGCTAATTACAACATCGAAGTATTAAGAAGTCATGCGGCTAAACAGGCATTGTCTTACGAAGTTTATAAATATGTATTATGTGCCGATGTCATGCCCGTGTCCTTACATAGGCACTTAGCATGAGAAACGTTAGTATGTCGCAAATTTACGAGCTTTTAATGCTCCAATGTGTAAAGTGACGTACATTTTGTTTCACTGTTCTGTTGCTTGGTATATATTCCTCTTTATTTTTCTTGACACGTCCATTACAATGGCCGTTAATGGCCGCCATTGGAAGATTAGAATATAGTTACAGCTTTGAATTTGTATTGTTTTATTGGTCGTAAAATTTGGCTCGAAGCATTAACATTATAAGAGTTTAAAGTTCCTTCTGTTCTGGTCATGCGTGTCATGCCTACCACTTCCTGGTTTAATGTTTTAAACATTGCTGTCTGGCATAGGAATACATTGAACCTAATGGCACAGATTTTAATTGCATATACGGTATAACCGAAACCCGTTAAATTCATTATGTTTAGTGGTTTTCTTATCGAATAAATACGCCAAATCTAAATTAACGCATCAGAAACCAACTTTATTCTGACTTTGTTCTAGTGTTTCAACCTTTGAACAATAATTTTATAACAAGACCAGAATATAAAGCAGTTTTACACGAACGCGGGGGTTGATTCAATTATGCGATACCATTACAGTTTATAATCTGTTCTTGTCAGTGTTGGCTGGAGGCTGGCATCGTCTGTAACAGCCCTAATGCGTCTCACACCACGAACTAACGGTCTCTTAATTATTTAACAACTGCTAGGGTTGGCGTACGTTACAATTAAATAACGTTATTAGCAGATCGTTGTTTCATTGAGAAAAGATTCAGTTACAACTGAAAATACAGCTTTGAAAAGAAAAAAATATGCTTTTCCACTTGTTTAAACTTCATTTCGGAAAATTACTACTTTTTGTAAACGAATGGTTTTAAATTTAAATTTCTCCTATTAATTGACTCAGGTGTTTTGAAATGAAACTTTATATTCTGCTATTTAGGCACTTGAACTATTGCTTGGTGACTAACCATTGTTACAAGAATAGGAGCATAAGCCATTGACATGTTGGCTACTGTGGCAGCAGTTATTCAATGAATTTGAACAAAAATGGATCAACGGGATACAATGCTTTTCAGAAGTTTCTGGTTGCCTATAGCAACCAGGATAGTCGCTATAATATTGTTTGCTGCTTCAATTTATCGGGGATCCTATAGTGACCCTACTCTACAGTGGAATATTCTCATCTGATGAGTCTCATTAAAACGTACTAATTGTAGGTTAACGTCCACTTACGTGTTGATTGCCTCTTCAGCCCATAATTGTGTAAACAGTAATTATTTTTAAATGTTCTTGCTACTTATTAATTGCTGACCATATTAAACTAATGTGTTTATAATATGCTGTTGATCTCATTCCTTAACACTGGTGTGAGAAAATGCGTCACAAAAATCTAAAATGTGTTTTTTTATTTTTTTTTTCCAGAAATTATCTAGCACGCTGTGTGTGAGAAATATTGCCAGTGAACACCTAAAGTAATCGTATTTCTAAATCTTAAATCACACGAAATAAAAGTTAAGTCGAGAGTTAAATTCAGGATGCTATTTTAAAAGCAATTTATTGTACTTAAAGAAAAATAAAACTCAAAAAGAAGTGAAACCCACGTAAAATCGGCTTTTAAATTGTATAGAAAAGATTTTTAAAACTACACCCGAAGAAAACCACAAGAACCTAGGTACCTACTTTACAAAAAAATAAAAGTGGTTTTCAGAAAAATTAAGAGAAATGATTGAAATCGTGACTGAAAATGGTCACGTACTAGAAATCTTATTGAACTAAAAGTTCAACACTATCTAGTCTACCGGGCACAGAATATAGGCATTATTCTTTAACACAAAAAAGCCTAACAACAAAAAAAAATTTGATCAAAAAAATAATACTTGTTAAACCTGGCGAAATATTTATGCGTGGAAATCTGTGCGGTTGGCGTGCGCTATCCATTTATAAATGAAGAATAATCCCCGGAGCATAGACGGTGGTAAATGTGCCGTGAAAACCCGAACGCGGCGGAGCATTTTTCTCATGACAAAAGCTTTGGAGACAGCTCACGTCTGCCGCTACTTGCTACACACGTACCGACACACGCGAAATTACATAGACCTCGCTGATATAGCACAGATACAGAAAAATAACCTTTTGTATGTTTTTATCCATCCTAATCCACGCAGACATTTTTTTTTCTTTCAACTCAGCTGACACAAATCTTTATAATACAGCTTTAAATGGCACTTAAGACAAACATAAAATTCGTTCTCATCACTTTTGCATGGGAAAATACAGAACAATAGTCTATTTACGACTTTATCTACAAGAATTTGAGGTTAGTGGTTTTTGTTCGGATTTATTACTGAATCATTAGTCGCGTGCCTCGTGACACCGATGTGGGAATTATTCACATACACTTATCGCGTTGTCGTTCTGAATACATTACTCTTGATGTTTTGAGCCTCAAAATTCATTATAAAAATCAGACATCTCCCCTTGTAGGAGGGGAGACTTAATCAAACTTAAATTCGGTCGATAATATAAACACCAAACTTCGTTGAGAGATAAAGTAAACGGATGGAAAAGTCGTTAGGGGAACGAGTTTTAATCCCGGGGAGAGCGTATCGACGCTATTTAATCACGTCTAAATATGGAAAAAAAATGTTGGTGAGGTATCACGCCACGTTATTGTCATTCATAACAGGCGGTGGGTGCCTGTGGGGTAGCGGGCGTGTCGGGGGTGAGCCGTGAGCCGGGGTGAGGCGCTCTCGATAGCGATAGCTGCGGGATCACGCCGCCGCCGCCGCACCGTAACGAGGGAACAGTTAGCTCGAGCGAAATGTTTGTACAGGTATGTCTCCCACTAGCGAGGGACGAATACGTAATTAAAACTCGCGCCGCATAAAAATATACATAAAACCGACGACTACAAACGTACTAAAACTTTATTTTTTCTCGCGAATTGCTCATTTATCTCTTTTTTATTAGGATATATAATATGTACTTTGTAAAAAATAATAACGATGTCGTTATAAAAGGCGTAGTTAATAAATAATCAACTATATAGTACTTCAAGACATAATCGCAATCGTTAGTTCCAGCTAAAGGTTTTTCTAATAGTACGCAATTAATTTATTTCAGCACAAATGCGAGGTGAAACGTCGCGGTGGAAACACACATTAATGATAGATTCTAAAAGTTTTTTATTAGTTTGAGGGAGAGGATAGGTACGTCGTTTGTCAGGACGGATGAGGGTTCACCACAAAGTCTAACGCCTCGGGAACAGATCGCTTTTCAGGTCACCACGTGTACATTTACGTAGAATCACAATTTTATGTTCTTAGAAATCTGTATGGCGAGAAACCTAGATAATGACTGCTCGTTTTTATGAACTCGTCTGTCTTAAATTTTCTTAATTTTGCCGTGTTTTTATTTTTCATACGTTTTGAAATCAGCCGAAACTGCCAGAAGTAATATCGTGGCGCCAAACAATAATCATCAATTTCGAATCACACTCGATCGCTGTTTTTTAATTAACGAAATTGCAAAAACGCATTCATAAAACACGCTAGACAGAAACTATTTATTTTAATCATTCGAGCATAAGACGTGTAAATGCCCAAATGGAATAATTTGAATTTAAAAAATCCCCTTTTGTAAAAAGCACTCCCAACTAAGTGGCGCTCGCCACCTTTTGACACACAATAAATCACAGCCGTGAGCGGCCAATAAAAAATATGTTCCACCCTCGGCGAAAATCCAATTAATTTTCGGCGGTTAAAAAAAGAACCTGCCCGTCCGAGCGGAAAAAGCTTGGGCGTACTGGACGAGCCACAAGCGAACAGCGGGCAGCCTCGCGGAAGCGATAGAGGTAGCGGGAGCGGCTACCGAAGAGAAAGACGCCGATGATGGACGCAATCGTAACATGGACGCATGTAAAAAATAAGAGGTAAAGAACGGAAATGGGCATAGCGATAAGCTGTTAAAACATAGCGGTGCGCTTCGGTGGAGAAGTGAGCCGATCCACAGGGTATACGAATAATAAGGTTAAACGAGACGAGATAGGAAAGGAAAGTGCGGGAAAACAGGAAAAGTGGAAAAAGGGGAATAATGGAGAAGGAGTAATCAATTTCGCTCAGTCGCCGCCGCCGGCGAAGCTCTCATTTAAAATTTAAAATATCGCGGAACGGAGGGGTCCCGTGGAGGACTTTTTAATTTGGCTTGGCTTCGGTTTAAAAATGCACGAAGCTCTGCGGTGACACATCAATCCACTTTGAATGTTGACGCTGAACTAAAATACATTACTCTTTTAAAAAACAATACACTTTAATTTGATTGTGATGTTGCCTGAGATTTCGTTTTATTTAGAGGTACGGAGCAGAGGGTTGATTCTGTTTAAACGTTGTGGATTTTAATTAGTGTCCTACCGTAGTTGCGGTTTTCAACCTTCGGCCAAGAATGGACCATTTGGCTTTGCTTTAATTTGGTCTATTCGCTATTTGTCTGAATGTTTAGCTGCTTTAAACGACTTGGGGGTACTTCGGTTTTGGAATTTATTTGTTTGGAAAGGAGTTGTAATGTTTGTGTTTCTGATTGTTGCAGCAACAAAGGCCAGACCTGCCGCGGCTGCTGCAACAGATGCACGCGGCGCACCTCCCAGCACATGGAGCGCCTCCTCTGCCTCTCCTGGGCCAGGGTGCTCTGCCCCCCGCCGGCCTGCTGGGGCTCGGCGTACCTCACCACCCTCTGTCAGTACTCGCAAAACCTCCAGACTTACATCGACCAGATGATAAAGGAAATGGTAAGTTAATCATGAATTCAAAACTAAGTAAAAAGTTGCCAGTCAGGTCAGGTCACATAAACTACCGCAGAAAAGTCCAAAAGAAAAAGGATTCATGACCATCCTACTGTATAAGTAACGGTTCGATACAAAGATGAATATTTTAAGAGGTTGTCGCGTATATTTGTGTATTCGCCTTGTTTGCTGTGTGCCTCTGGAGACTATTAGTGCCCCCTCCCCCGCGGCAGCCGCCCCCGCCCCTCCGCCCTCATCGGCAGACGTCTCCGATCCCACTTCTGTTTCAATATTTACAATGTTCGAGTGGCTTTTTGAACTCACTGTTTGCGTGTTTTCGGATCGCTGACGGCTACGGCTCGCCCGATATTACTTTGAGAGTATGAATAAGTCAATTCTACGAACTGGTAGGTAGTAGGTATCTATGTGCGTGTTTGGACAGAATATGTAAACAGAGATGTGGAACAGATTGGTAGAAAACATTTTTCTGTTAGTCTGCTATATCCATCAAACAAATAGGCACTTTATAATTCGAGGGCAAGCCGAGTATTATTCATATCAAACAACGGGGAGTGTTTCCAGTTTTCACGGTAGCGCGAGTAATCCCGGCGCGGCGGGGACGAGCGCGCCACAAATGAAAATGTAACACAGAAATGGATTTGGAAGCCGCCCGTCGCTCCGGTTAATTACAAAAGCAAGCGGTAATCTGCGCTCCGGGATGTTCCGGCTTAGCGCCCCCTGCCACCCCCGAGCGCCGCCTGCCACTTCCCCGGCTAATTTGTGCCATTATCGGTGTACTGATGTAAGAGTTACCGCGCAGATGGCCCCCCCTCCCGGCCCCTCGCGCACCCTGCCCCGCCCGCACCTTGCCAGAGCTCAATTAATTATTCGTTGCTGGTGTGAGCGTCGCGTGTTTTAGTCAATTAGTAACGTAATTTTGCGGCTGACTTGAGTGTGTGCGGTCGCGGACCTACGCGAAGTCGCGCTCTAACCAAATTACATCCACGCGTTGCATTAGAGTAAATAATAACCGCCCTAGTCGTATGCGATGTGTCAGAGCGATAATAATGTACTCTATGAATATTAAGTAGTTCAAAAACACGTATAAAACCTCTAATTTGTCTGTTATGACGTGATTGCATTGTTTGAATCGATGTGCACGAAGCGTTCATGTGCAACCGGGCAATATAGGGGAATAGCCGGCCAATAATTGAGGCTATTGCGTTTAAATTAATTGTGGCAATACATGCAGTGCTAATACGGCGTCGGGCAATATGTACGTACATATGTACCGATGTAGCGCACGTGAATAGTAATAGGATTGGCTGCAATTGCTCACAAACTTGAGACGAATCAGGCGGCGGAGATAATGCCTTTGATGTATGCAATACTCCGTAACTATGGTATGTACATAGTACATACGTAATCTACAACGGATTTGCTGTTTTGATTAAACTGTGACAGCGTATTCTGATGCTGATGGAGGAGGTAATGTAGGTACTGCAAATGCACCATGCTAGTAAAACTATCAAATCTATGAACAAATTTGGTTGATGGCAGTGGCAGTAGACTATTACAGTCATGGTACTTAAACATAACTGCCGAAATGTGGCTGTACCATTAAGTACATCTCTGCTTAACCCTTTGGGGATACCAGGCGTCATGTTAAGTTATGAAAACAAGTTTCAAGTTAGCAGCTGATTGAACAGAGTTAACTCTGAAACTTTCAGAATCAATAAAATGTCGATTCTTTTCGAAAGGTAAATACGTCAACTTAAAACATCATACTTTACCAAATACAATTTCAATTTAAAACGAGACAAGGTAAACCACACATTGAACACACGAACACGCACTAAATAAGTTCAATAACGTTGTCTAGTAACCATGTAATTGAACTTGTAACTTGAACTTAAACATAGACTGGAAGTTTCCCCGTAACCCTGAAGGCGGCTATTTCGGGCACAATGGCGGTGTCGTTAACTCCGCCACTATGGCTCCGTGAATAGTCACGATTGATACGTGCTAACGAGAAGGAGCTAATTCCACCAGAAGGGGTAAGGCAGCCTAAACGGAAGTCTAAGGTCAAGTTTGAAAATAGATACTAGGGTGGAAAGGACATCGACTTACAAACAGTTACCGCGTGTTGAGTACATCATACCGACTCCTCACATAGACATTTTTATCGGTAAAAAAAACTGCTGTTTCCTACCAAAGACCAATTTCTAACCGGTCAAAATATATGGAACACCTGTTTTTTTGGGGTTCCGTAGTCAAATGACAAAAAACGGATCCCTTATGGATTCGTCATGTCTGTCTGTCAGACCGTCCGTATGTCACAGCCACTTTTTTCCGAAACTATAAGAACTATGCTGTTGAAACTTGGTAAGTAGATGTATTCTGGATTTTCACACAAAAATAGAAAATAAAACTATACATTTTGGGGGTTCCCCATACTTAGAACTGAAACTCAATTTTTTTTTTCATCATTCCCGTGTGGTATTTATAGATAGGTCTTCAAAAATGATATTGAGGTTTCAAATATATTTTTTTTCTAAACTGAATAGTTTGCGCTAGAGACACTTCCAAAGTGGTAAAATAGAGAATGATAAAATTAAAAAAAAAAAAAAATAATAATAATAATACGTTTATTTCAGATAATTTCCAATCCATAAAGCGACAATCCGTAATGAAGTAGTCAGCGCACAAATAATACAAAATAAATAACATAAACAGTAAAAATCAATTAACAAAATAAATCAATTAATAAAATAAATCAAGTAATAGCGTAAACAAAGGAACTTAATAAAATAACATTTGAAAAGATTAAAAATTCAGTGTCAAAATTAGATATCCTATGTCAATCAATCAAATTAAATTAGAAATTATACAAACACACACAAAACATAACAATAAAATAAAATAATATAACTGATCAGTCTTGTCCAGTAGATATACACATCCACTTATGTTGGATCGGACAGTCTGCGCGGGAAGCAATCATCCTGAGGATGCTATTGCTACTCTCTCTCACTCGTCTTAATAATGAAGCAACCTTCTTTCGAATTATGGCTGGGTAGCCATCCGTTCGAGCTTCAGCAAACATTAGCGACGCACTGCAATAGGGAGGCAGCCGCATCAGCATCCTAAAGATGTTGTTATATTGAACGCGCAGGACACTAGCAGACCGACGGGTATGATTTACCCATAGACTGCTCGCGTAGAACGATTGACAATATGCCTTAAACAAAGTAATTTTAACTGGAACGGAGCAGCGAGCGAATCTACGGGCAATCATGTTCCCTCGGACCGCCAATGCCCTGCGCTCCCTCTCTAGATCCGCGTCATCGGACAAATCCTCCGTCACAATGTGCCCCAAATACCTAAAACTGGTCACTCTCTGCAGTTCCTCACCATACAATTTAATTGGTGGAACACAAACTGGCATGGGAACACTAGATTTACCCCTGAAAAGTAGAACCTTGCTTTTCGTTATGTTATACGTTAGTCCATGTCCCAACGCATAATTCTCACATATTGCTAACAACTTACGAATAGCACCCACCGATGGTCCCAGCAGCACCATATCGTCCGCGTAGCTAATATTATTGACGCATATACTATCAATATGACAACCGGTATGAGTGCTGCTGAGCTCACCGATAAGGTCATTTACAAACAGATTAAATAACAAAGGAGAGGTCAGTCCACCCTGCCTAACGCCGCACTCTAAGCCATACGGCTCGGACAAGGCTCCCGCCCATCTCACCTGGTTCCTCTGTCGATGATACCAATCTTGCAACAGTGAAATTACTTCTACCGGTACCCCCGCCCCTCCCAGTTTGTCCCAAAGCTTATCATATTGAACGGTGTCAAATGCTTTAGACAAGTCCAAGAAACAAGCGTATACCGGCGTCTTCCTGTCCGTGTAGTACCGCACAGCCTGCTTAAGACATAATATGGCACTTTCAGTGGAAAGCCCCCTTCGGAAACCGAACTGGGCGTCGTGCAGTTTAATGTGCTTGACAAGAATGACATTAAGCAGGCTGTCCAACACTTTGGCCGTTATGGTCGCAAGCGAGATGGGACGATAGTTACTCTTATCCGAAATGTCCCCAGTTCTATTCTTAACAATTGGAACTACTATAGTTTTCGTAAGTTCCTCTGGTAAGTAACCGTGACAAAGGCAGAGATTATAAAACAACGATAGGACTCGCGGCAGGTGAACTCCAGCATGCCTCAGATGCTCGATGCTAAGACCATCAAAACCAGGGGATTTGCCTCTGCGCATACCGTTAATAACTTTCTTAACGTCTTTCGCTGTAAATCTGACATCTCTATTCTGGCTGATGGGCCCAGCAACGGGCGACCGCACCATGTCTGTGCCATGCCGCGGTATCACTTTGAAGTGCTCACTAAACATATTAGCAATCACGCGATGATCACTAATACCATGACGAACATTACCATGTAAACTTCCACCGAAAATTGGTTGGAACGAGATCTAGTATGTAGTTTTTTTTTTAATACGTCATAATTCGTAAACCGCAATTTACCTTTCTTTCATTTACAACGAACTACCAGAACTTTTATATTATGTTACTTGCTGCTACGGAACCCTTCATGGGCGAGTCCGACTCGCACTTGGCCGCTTTTTTAACATAGTTCCTGTATTATGTAACGTGTTAGATATGATATTGAGCGACAGTTAATAAGGGTAATATAATAAACCCTCCAATAAAATCCCGTTCCATTCAAAACAGAGCAGAGCTGTGAATGAATAAAAATATATTCTACGCCGACATTTGTTTTATAACAATGCTTAATGTACTTATCCAGTGTATTTTCGTAATTTAAAACGTCGGATCTTTAATTATAATTATATAGAAGGTTAACTTGTAAACAGCTGGCGGTGATTTACTATTCCTAGCTATTGTATTGTGCCACTCTGATTACCAATAATTTATTAGTATTCAATTTGCATGCAGACTATAGTTCCATATAGCACAATATATCCACATATTACGTGGAGTATAGCATAATATTCTGTGGGATTGACAGGCGAAGCTAATTTCGCCAGTAATATTGTTTCCAATTATCTCGGAGTTAGGAACATAAATATGACAGACCATTGTCAGAGCCGTTGGCTGGCTAAAGTGGCGTTGATTGATAACTATACTAGATACACCATTGTATGATTTAGATTAGTAGCCCAGTTCACAGATTCAAAAGAGAAAGTCTATAATCCGATGATATCCGATCCGTTAATCACGACCAGTCATTCGTGAATGAGAAGAAAGTATCGATTCCATCGATATTGAAATTAAGGAATCAATCAGACGGGGTTATTAGTCGATTAAATTTCCTTCGAAGTTACGTGAACAAGGGGAAGTGTTTTATTCGTGGAACGCAACATTAGTGAGTCATTTAATAAGTAAACAGTAATAGGTATGGCTGGTATAGTGTGTAACAGCATTAAGGTGTCAGTGGCGGGGGGTGTCGTGTGCCGTGACGAGCCGGCGACAGGCTCTGCAATATTCATCGACCACTTTACCCGCTCCTCATCGGATCCACCTCAATTACACTCACACGTGCCCCTCCCACTCAGATTGCTTGTATAAAATAAACATACGACTGGTTCGTGGTAGGCGGTAATACTGCTATTTCCAGATCTTGCATATTTGTTAGTCAGGTATACTGGGAAAATCTTATCTCAGATATACCAGTCGATCTGATTCCGAGATTAGACGAGGTCTCATAATGAACAAGCTCACAATACTCGTCTTACCTGAAGTTACTACTGTCTTAACTGCATAGTTCTGAGTTTCTGACGTATGCAACGATTAGGGAAATTAGGCTTTCGCAGAATTGATGTTAGCTCTGTGCACGTGAATACCACAGCTGATTCACGTAATCTATTAGTAAAGCCACAATATAAGCTGCGAACCATTCTAATCATTACCAAGTAATTGCGATCAATTAATACTGCGGTTACTAACAATTCCGTGTACAAACGTGTAATATAATCCAGCTAACTTATCCCACTTGGTTGCAGGTATCAGTTCAGCAGAGGAGCGACATGTGAGTATAGAATAACTTTTTCCAATTTCGCCCGAGTTGTTAAAATTCCGACGGCACAATTTTGCTTTGAAAAATTCCCCAACAAGCGTACGAACGTACCTATAACATAGGTAGCACGTATATGTACGTAGTGCCTTTTCCATTTGGGAATGTGAACGCGGAGAGTAGTGTTGCGCTCGAACACGTTGATTTCATAACACGGCCCTGACTGAAACAAGTGGGTGGTGCAAGTGGCGCACCCCGCTCAGGGGTGTCACATTATAACGTGACGTTCACATTATTTTTATCTTTATTGATATTAACTTAAAATTGAAACTAGATTAACGTGTTACCTTTACCTTTTTGTCATCAAGATTTTAGAAATCAGTTTATGTAAATATTAAATGTTTAATAAAAATAATCACTGAAGCACGTGTTGTTTTTCATGTTGCGTACCATCTGTTACTAAACAAACATAGTTCCGAAAACGCGTCACGTCATCCTTGCATCCGTTATTAACTTAGGCAGCTAAAGCACACGAAATTGGGGTTCGCCCCCAATCTCCTTAGGGACTTGGGGCCTGGCACTGTCACTGTACGTACAAGGGGGAATGTCCGAGCCAAAAGCGTACCTCGCCTACACTTAACTCATTTGGGATTTACAAGCGTGATCGTATAAATGCCCATAAATTAATCCTATGAGGTAATCTGTTTTATGTAACTTAGTTCTAACTTGAACATATCGTCAGCGATTATCGTTATCCGCGCTCCAGTCACGTTCAATTCGGTGTGGTTTGTCAAATGGGGTGTGGAGAAAATGGATTGGTGGAACAGGAAAACTGAATATAATGTGTGAATAGTTGTCAACCCTGTGTTGAAGTGAGCTCGGTCGCGAGTGCGTCGTTCCCGAGGTGTTGCGAATGTCGGCTATCGCGCTACCGTGGGGGGAGGGGGGTGAACAGTGGCGCACCGCACAGATGTGCCGACGAGCGCCCAGAAATGCATGCGAATCGATACGCCGCACCTACTTGTAACACTGTCTTTGTTGCACTAACCTACTTCATGACAATGACAGCAATTATTCACTTCTGCCTTTGCCAATGTCTGATCGTTAGTGCAGTCTATTGTGAGCTGACTCCTTAGAAGGATGTCCTGTTCCGGTGGCACGATGCTCCTTTCTACATCAATTAATGTTTCTTACAACCGCATCTGGAATAAATAAATTGGCATTTTATGAGAGTAAAAAACTGGCAAACTGAACTAGGTAATTCATTTATGAGCTAGGCATAAAGTTTATCTGCCCGCCAGTAGCCGTCCTCCCCCAGACACTAATTCCACTTGACTGGGAAAACATAATCAGTCACGTAGCGATCACATTACCGCACATCAGCTCGTACCGCATACTTTAACAAGTTTGTTGGAAAACTTGGGTGAGGTGAGCGAGTTTATAACTCGACGACAGCACGTGAAGAGTTTATCTTGCAGTGTGACCCCGATACGGCGCGGCTGTGGCCTGTGTTGGCAGTCCGCTCACGGAACCGTCGATCTGTGCAAACACGCGGCGAGCTGAGTAATGCACGGACGCGCCTTACAATTTGAAGCGAGGGAGTCGTGGCTGGCTGGCGGGAGGGAAGAGGGGGAGGGAGAAGTGCACTCTGTAATAAAGTTTACATAAACCGAGCGCGTCTTGGCTGCGGCTCCGCGGCTGCGGGGGCGTCAGGTTACACTCGACCGAGCCGCACCCGTTTGTCCACACTATGTTTTTATTGCGAATCACGAAGGTGCTACACAGTTGCAGGCACATTGTTTATTTGCAAACATGCGCGCCGTATATTTGATTTTCCGATACATCGGGCCCATGTTTACATTACAGTGTAGGGAAACTTTTCATTTCGATGCCGCTGTTTTCAAGCTCTATTTTATTTTTAGGATATGATAAAAATACATATCATTTCCGGATATAAATAAAAGCTTTTCGGATGTTATCTAAAATAGATGAAACACGGATGTATGTTATGGTATAACTTTACAAAGTAAATTAAAGGTGCCCGAGTCACCCTTTTGTACCGGCAATTATCACCTAGCGGTCGAACCGTATAATTATCCGTTTATACATAAATTAAGTCTAGAAAGGTGCTTAAATTCCCGCAGAATAACAAAGTTTACGACTAGCAATTTACACCGACGCGAAATTGAGCAGCCGCTGTAAGCCTAACAGAGCGAGCCCTTCCACAATCTCATTTGAGTAACATAATAACCGCGGATTTATTTCTGCCGCCCGCTCATTCGCTCTCAAATCGCGCCTAATATTCAATTTGGGCGCCCGAACCACACAAAAACTGCTCGGAGCCGGTTCATTACGCCGCGCATCTCGCCTCTTCATCCTCCTTACCTTATCTAAGCCACTCTGAATAACACACCCCGTGCCACCCCGACCCGGCCCCGCACCCCGCGCCCGCACACCACTTCAAGTGGAAAACTCGCAGGGCGAGGGCCGCTCAACCTTGTTTAGCATTCTCCTCGACTTCTTTATTTAATAGATACCGAAAAAAAACTCCGGTCAGAATAAATTTGCGTTTGTTCTTCGATATGCTGGGGTCGTTGCGTTTTAAAGGTGCGCTCCTTAGAAACGTAGAAACGGCGAGTATAAATGACTTACATAAATACAGGCGAGGACCGACTACTTTATTAAACCGTTAAAACAAAAATGGGAGATTTTCCTTTTAAGCCGGTGGGTGGTAGCCCTAGCGGCATGTTTACGCGCGTTGTAACAGCGCTCGCTCGCTTCGCGCCCGCGACAGCCCTCACAATTTATAGCTCGAGACTTTTCTTAATTGGAAAGAATGGCCACTTGTAATTATTAAGACGCCCTAAAGTGAAACAGATTGCGCGGTAGTCGTCCTCTTATTTTACTTTTTACATTTATACACCGTCGGCTATCTAAAGTAACGGTGGCTTGTTTATTGAAAAACAAAAGTTAGCGCTGCTAAAGTGAATGTTTAATGTAATTTATTTATGCTGCTTTCTACTTTGCAGTCATTTCAGTATACGGCTGCGTGATCTTCCTGTTTATTCTAGAGACGTTTCTTGCAATTATACAAATTACACTTCTCGTAGATAGTGTACAGAGATACGGAACTACATTGTGGATAAATGCAAAATTATTCTTGAGCAGTTATCCTCCAATTACTGAGAGTAATATTTACTTATAGGTTGGATATCTTGAGCCAAGCTACTTTGTGAAGAAACGATCAGATAAAGAACAGGTTAAAGAGCAGTTACTAGGTAGTCGCGATGGATATCGATCTCAGGATTGTACCCCTTGCCAGAGGCGCAGGTAGATTGCCCACGGAACATTGTGGCTTGTTATTCATGACATTTCGATGAAATTTTGCGGCTTCTAGGAAATTGACTTCGGTTTTAAATGGCCACTCTGCACGCAATTATTGGTGGATAACTAATAGAGCTCATTAAAAGTAAGGTACATTTAAGTGCCTTTTATCGTTGAATAAATAAACATTTAGTTTACTGCCCCTGTGGTTGTAGTACAAGGCGACACGAATCCTCCCCACATCGGCATGGCATGTTATCCAATTCGATTCTGAGAGCATTGTTATAATATTTGGCAAGGTAGCGGATTCTTGGGTAATCCCTTACATGGCTTCTGTTCAGTCGGCTGCTGCTTGAGTCCCGGCTAATGTCTCGGAGCTGAGGCACTGTACTTAATCCCCCTACACTGTGCTTCTCTTGATAGGGAATAACACATAGATTATGTCGGTGCATCCACATTATTCCGCGCGGATTATCTGTCGTGTCGTGCAGTCAGGGCCTCTGTCTCTAACTGGAATTTATAATCTGCCAACAGAATTAATCAAGACTTAGTCGGGTAAAACACTCTTGTATTTCGCATGATATGGAAATCTTTTAACATAGCTTTTGGAATAAGTAATACGTTTGCTTGATTTTTTACAAAGGGCTGAAACAACATAAACAACCCTTCAATTGATATAAAAAGTTAAGATACTTTGGTTCGTTTATTGAATTCCTAAAATAATAATACTTAGCTACCTGTTGTAAACTTGGTATGAGAAGGTAATAATCCGCCTACTCGTGTGAGAGCAAAAATGTCGTGAAGCGACAGATATGAAGAAAAAAATGGAATAAATAAAAAAAAAAGGATAAACGTAATACAATTTATTTTAGTAATAAAATCTGAAAGTAACAAAATGAAGATGATAGTGAAGATGAGGATGGAGTGAAGGGATGATCACGGGATGAAGACGAGCAGGAGAGGGTCGCAGGAGAGGGTCGACGGCAGTCCGGGGCGAGTCAGCCAAAAACGGTCCAACCGCTGACTCCAGCCCCGGATGAAGGTTGACAGCAGTAGGCTGGCTTCACAGCACAGGACTTCAGCCCCGGATGAAGGTTGACAGCAGTAGGCTGGCTTCGCAGCACAGGACTCCAGCCCCGGATGAAGGTTGACAGCAGTAGGCAGGCTTCGCAGCACAGGACTCCAGCCCCGGATGAAGGTTGACAGCAGATGCAGCAGTCCTCCTCTGAAGCCCAGTGCAGAGGCAGGTTTTAGTTGAGGTGACTGGTGGAGAAGTCAAGAGGTTTGAGGTCTTTTCTTGAGTCCCGGAGCAGTCGGCCCCGGGACAAGGCCTATATAATTTTCTTCGCTCGAAAGCTAGCGATGAAATGAATGAATGTCTAGAGCGGCCCTGTCTTATATAGCCGATCTCGAAATCAAAAGTGGAATTTGCAAAATGTTTGAAAATTAGACGAAAAGAGTGTGTAAAGTAGAAGGCCAGAACGATTATCTGGCTTTTAAGACAAAAACGGTGGATGGCCACAAAGAAAACCACGAACGATTAAAAGGTAACTATGACGACCAGATTATTGACAATAAAATGTCAAAGAATTAATAAACACAAAGTTAGCAAAAACATGAGGAAATACGATGGAATTAAAGGTTCTGGTGCGTGGATAGTGTAGTAAATAATGTTGCGCATCATCTGTGAGCAATTTGTGAGTATAGTGTAGTATGAAAATGAAAATGATAAACTCGTAATTGTTACAGTAAAACGATATCTACAATGAAACTAAATGAAAGGATGGCAATAAAAGAGCAACGTGAAACAATAAAGCTTAAACTAATAATGGATGTGATGAAGATTTGACCTAAAATTGATGTACAGACAAAATGTCAACCATTGAGGACGTTCAGTCGGTTAGTACGTAATAATATTACTACATTTCCCCGACAACCCCAGAAAATTTTCGACTCAGAGAAAATTTTATGTTTAAAGTTCGAGAGAAATCCTTGAAACATTACTTCGTCCAAACAGAAATCATCTAACAGACATTCATTCCTCCTCAGGTATACTATCATCTACATAATGGTAAGGGTGGAGTTCACAGTCAATGACTACCACTCTAGAAGTATGTTCCTAAATATGACCTAAGGCTTATTTAGGGAGTAATCAACCGCTCCATGGGTGGAAAATATATTGACCTAAGGCTTATTTAGGGAGTAATCAACCGCTCCCTGGGTGAAAAATATATTGACCTAAGGCTTATTTTACGAGTAGTCAGCCGCTCGAAGAAAACCCTATAAAGGAATAATTATATAATTATTAAGATGACTATTTAGTTTAGTCTAAGATAGATTCGAGCGGTAGGGCTCTAAAGTAAAGGTATCTGAACTAGTGATCTTCTGACCTCATTTGTAGAAGTGAAGAATAAGAGCAGTAAGCTCTAAATCACAAAATAAAGACAAGTTAAAAGTAACGCCGCATAGGACGTTGAATAGTGAGTTTAAAAACTCGTATTCAAAACAAAAATAAAGATTAATTTTAAGCGATTGATAAATGAGCTAATGAGAGATTAACTATCTAAATAAGATGATTCGATGAAGACGAGGTTTAGATTTTAATGTCTTTGATGTGCCATTTATTTTTCGTTCCATTAGTATCTTCTAATATGTATACTAAGGGCGAGAGTTTCTTAAAGACTTTGCATCTTAGAAATTTAGGGGCCAGTTTTGCGCTGAAGTACGAACCCGCGTTGCTTTGTACGTAATTCTTACGCCAAACTGTATCACCGACATTAAATTCTTTAAATGACCGACGTAGGTCATAGCGAGCGCTATTCTTAGCGTGTGCTATGTATAAATTAGTTTGAACCTTATCAAAAATTGACGAGAGGAAACCAATATTTGTAGCGTAGACATCGCGAGGTAGAAAAACAACTTCCTCAAGATTTTGAGTTGGAGTGTAGAATGAACCACAAGGAACTGTTTCCCGACCAAATACTAAAAAGTTTGGAGAAAAACCAGTTATAGCATTAACACAACTGTTTATCGCGTGTTGAATTTTTGGGAGATAAATATCCCAGGTTCGATGATCATCACCTACCAAAGTAGCTAGAGCCGTGATGATGGTCCTATTATACCTTTCTGTAGGATTGACTTGGGGACAGTAAAATGGAGAGTAGAATATAAAAGGGACTTTATATTTATTAAGAAATGTAGTAAATTCACGGGATTGAAATTGGGGACCGTTATCCATGATAATGGTTTGTGGAACACCATGGATGAGAAATACGGAATTCTCTAAAATATTAATTATGTTAGACGCAGTAGCACGTTTTAAGGGAAAGATAAAAGTATATTTAGTAAAGGTACAATTAATAACTAAAATATGTTGATTACGTCTTCTGGTCATGGGAATAAGATCAAGCGATATAGATTGAAAAGGTCTCGAGCAAATTTTTGGTTTACCCATAGGGCCATAAGGAGAATGATTTGGATGTTTATAAGCAAGACAAATGTCGCAAGTAGAGATAAATTTAGCGATATCTTTAAACATGCCAGACCAGTAATATCGTAACAAAAGCTTCTTGTAGGTTTTGAAAATTCCGAGATGAGGTTCTTGAGAAGGACTGTGATTCCTTTCGATAATAGCCTGTCTTTCATGTGGAAGTGGAACTTCTTTCCAAGTGAAGTCATCGTTCAGAGCATGAGGAGAGTGAATGCAACGATAGAGCTTGTTTTCTTTAACCGTATAGTTTGGATAAGAATCAGGATTGTTCTGACAGCCAAGTAAAATCTTGTTGTAGTGTTCCAAGTCACGATTAGGAACTGATTCGTCCGTTAAAATAGGATTTACACCTTGACGTTGAGAATCTTCAGAGTCATGAGTTTTTGATCTGGATAGTAGGTCAGGGACAACATTATCTTTACCCTTTTTATGTTTTAGAATGAAGTTGAAGCAAGATAGGCGTAGCGTCCAACGAGCCAGTCTTCCTGAAGGATTGGATAAGTTCTGGAACCATTTAAGAGCAGCGTGATCTGTGTAAATTGTAAATTGTTTACCATTATCTAGGTAACAACGCCAGTGTTCTAGAGCAGTTATTACGGCTAGAGTTTCTCTTTCTGTTGTAGAATAGTTCTGCTGGTTTTTATTAAGAGCTTTACTCATGTAAGCAATAACAACTTCCTTGTCGTTTTGATGTTGTGTAAGCATTGCTCCTATGCCAAAATTTGATGCATCGCAATGTACAGAGAATGGGAGGTTGAAGTCTGGGCAAGCGAGAACAGGAGTAGTAACCAAAGCTTCTTTAAGTTTCACGAATGCCGATTCTGCTTCGGGGTTCCAAACGAATTTAGGGGCAATCTTCCCAGAGCAAGTTAGCCTGTTAAGTGGAGAAGCAATTGTGCTGAAGTTTGCAATGAATCTTCGGAACCAGCTGCAAGTACCGATGAATCTACGTACTTCTTTTCTAGAGGATGGTGTAGGATATTCCAAAATGGCTCGAATTTTGTCAGGATCAGCTCTCAGGCCATATTCACCTACAACAAAACCGAGGTACTTGAGTTCTTTCCTGAAGAATTGACTTTTTTCAAAATTTATAGTTAAATTGGCAAAAGAGAGTTTTTCATGAACTTTTAAGAGAAGAGAAATATGTTCTTCGAAGGTATCGCTTATAATTACGATATCGTCGAGATAACAGAATACTTTGTTGTCAAAATCTGGAGTAAACAGCATATCCATTAGTCTCTGTTGAGTAGCAGGAGAGTTAGTTAAGCCGAAGGGCATTACTTTAAATCTGTACATGCCTCTTCCGGGTACATAAAAGGCAGTCTTGTCTTTGTCCGCAGGGTTGAGAGAAATTTCCCAGAAGGCCTTCGCAATGTCGATACTTGAGAGATATTTGGCGTTTTTAAGATTGTCAAGAATCTCACTTATAAGTGGGAGGCTGTAGGCATCACGACGAGTGATTGAGTTAAGTTTCCTGCTGTCGACGCAGAAACGCCATTCTCCATTCTTCTTCGGAGTTATAAGCACCGGAGATAGCCATGGACTTTCGCATTGTTCAATGACATTCCATTTCAACATTTTATCCACTTCGTTGATTAAAGCTTTTTGTTTTTCAGGGGACAATCGATAACATCTTTGCTTGATGGGGAGAGAATCACCTGTGTCGATCTTGTGTGTAATTAAATGAGTACGTCCCAAAATGCCTTTTTCTTCAAATGAGATACTCTTGAAGCGTTGGATAATGTTATCTGCAATATCCTTTTGATTTGTACTAAGATGTTCATAAGGTAGTATCTTTTTCTCCGCATCTTGAATAGATGAACATTTAAGGTTCGACTGACAAACAGAAGATAAAATAGTAGGAAGAAGATTAAATTTTTTCCAGAAATCAATACCAAGAATAAGAGAGGGGAATAATTCTGGAAAAACATAAGCTTTAATTAAATGAGTCTGGTCATTAAAGAAAATAGGTAATTCAAAATATCCTAAAGATTTAATTTTTTGGTTACTAGCAGTTGAGACAGTAATTAAGTCTGACTTGAAAAGCTTGAAACCTAATTTAAGAATTTCCAGGTGAGAATTGTTGCCAAGTATGGTAACAGAACTACCTGAATCAAGTAAGGCAGAAATGTTTAAGTTAATAATTCGCACGTTAATGAAAGGGCGTTTGGAATCATTGTCATTAGAGTAAAGGGTTGAAGAAATTTTGTAGTAAGAAAAGAAATTTTTAAGAGTTTTGATCCAATTATTCCAATCATTAACGTCGAAATTTTCACTTTTCAAGTCAGTTGTTAGTTTTTTGAGCTAGTACCAGGCTTAGGATTGCATTTAGGGCAATCAGCAGTTTTAAAGTCCTTCAAACCACATTTGAAGCAAATAATGAAGTGAGGTTTCTTACAAGTGTTTAAGGTGTGTCCATGCACACGACAACGAACGCAAAAGCTACTCTGTTGAGGAGGATCAGATCGAGTCAGAGTGTTAATTTGTTTTGGTTTTTGGAGGTACTGAGGAGGAGGTTTCTGAAAATTTACAGAGGAAGAATTAGTAACTGGTATACGAGGTTTGTAGCTAAATTCAGCTGTTAAAGTATTTTGTTGCAAAGATGGTTCTTTAAAGTTTTTATCTTTGTCCAAGAATTTTTCGTAAATCTGGCAAACAGCTAAGAGAGAGTCAATAGTAGTACAATCTCTTAATGCCACAAAAACTGAATAGCACGGTCTGATATTCCTCAGTAAAATCTCTAATTGTTCTGACTCAGACAATTTTTTAGTCAAGCGTGAAAACATTCCGGACATAATTGAAATGTAGACCGATATAGTTTCGTCCAGACCTTGAGTTCGCTTTCTGATGTCTTCTAGTAATTTGTAATCGTAATCGAAAACACCAAAATCTTTTATAAGAAGCTCAGAAGTTTCATGCCAGGTCAGATTTGGATTACAATTAATCTGAAATCTAAACCAGTGTAAAGCATTGTCTGTAAAAATTTCGTACGCTTGATTAATCAAAAGTTTTTTGTCAAAGCTACGTGAAATGCAATATTCTTCTAGTTTTTGAAGGAACGACCTAGGACATGACTTTCCATTATAAGTGTATCTTTTTAAATCTTTAAAAATATGAGGCTTCACTTGTTGAGGAGGAACTGTAGAGTTAATTTGTTGAAGGAGGGCCTCAAGAATGGTCTGTGACGGAGGGATATTTGAAGGAGGAGTTCCCGAGTTGTCATGAGAGGTAGGTAAATCGTAGAGAGGAGGGGAAGTATTTTCCGCTGGAAGAAAAGTGAATGGTTCAAATTTGTTGTTGAGGCTATCAAATTTGGACCGTAAAGCGTCAAACTCAATTTTCTGTTCAGAGTTCAGTACGTCAACGTCTATACGCTCGAGTCTAAAAAATAAATGATTAAGATAAGTTTCTATAAGACGAGTGTATTTGGAATCACCGTGTAGAAGTTTATCTACTTTTAAGTCTAAGTAATTAATAGTGGTATTAATTTGAGGGAGCTCTTCCTCAATTGGAATTGGTGAGATTAAAATTTCCTCCGAGGAGGTAATAGAAGAAAGTCGAAGAATTTGCTTTCTTAACCGTACGACAGTGTCTACTGGTTCCTCAAGTCTGATCTTAATTTCGTATTCGAGTTCAGGTTTATTAAGAAATTCAAACTTAATTGTTCTATACATATTGGTAAAATAAAGATAAGTTTCAAAGAAAATACCTTGTTTCCTTCTAGAAGAAAAAAAATTAGAAGTATTAAGTTAGTAAAAGATTAAAGAAAAATTATTTTCCTTCCAAAAGAAAAAATAGTTACAATGATAGCTATATGAAAATGTTTAATGATGTCTGTAGTATGACAATGAACTAATGATCTAAAGTGAAGTTGCCAAGAGAGACTGCCAAAAAGGTTTATATTAAATCAGAGGAAAATTGTAGTTAAGGTGAAACAGAAACAATTTTTATAAACCAAGTCTGTATAAAGGTTTTAAGGTTTAGTGAAGAGTAATGACCTCTTTAGTTTATATAATGAGTCACACTATGTAAAGGTAAGATACCACAATCTTAAAAGTATTACGTGTATGACCACCAGAAATAATGTTTTTAAAATGGGTACTTATTTTCCCTCTGATTTATGGACACTAGACAAAGTGTTTTCTTTAGAATTTTGTGATGATGGAAATGTGTAGTGTTATGTAGAAGTGTAGAACCTGAAGACAATTGGGCGCCAAACTGTCGTGAAGCGACAGATATGAAGAAAAAAATAGAATAAATAAAAAAAAAAGGATAAACGTAATACAATTTATTTTAGTAATAAAATCTGAAAGTAACAAAATGAAGATGATAGTGAAGATGAGGATGGAGTGAAGGGATGATCACGGGATGAAGACGAGCAGGAGAGGGTCGCAGGAGAGGGTCGACGGCAGTCCGGGGCGAGTCAGCCAAAAACGGTCCAACCGCTGACTCCAGCCCCGGATGAAGGTTGACAGCAGTAGGCTGGCTTCACAGCACAGGACTTCAGCCCCGGATGAAGGTTGACAGCAGTAGGCTGGCTTCGCAGCACAGGACTCCAGCCCCGGATGAAGGTTGACAGCAGTAGGCAGGCTTCGCAGCACAGGACTCCAGCCCCGGATGAAGGTTGACAGCAGATGCAGCAGTCCTCCTCTGAAGCCCAGTGCAGAGGCAGGTTTTAGTTGAGGTGACTGGTGGAGAAGTCAAGAGGTTTGAGGTCTTTTCTTGAGTCCCGGAGCAGTCGGCCCCGGGACAAGGCCTATATAATTTTCTTCGCTCGAAAGCTAGCGATGAAATGAATGAATGTCTAGAGCGGCCCTGTCTTATATAGCCGATCTCGAAATCAAAAGTGGAATTTGCAAAATGTTTGAAAATTAGACGAAAAGAGTGTGTAAAGTAGAAGGCCAGAACGATTATCTGGCTTTTAAGACAAAAACGGTGGATGGCCACAAAGAAAACCACGAACGATTAAAAGGTAACTATGACGACCAGATTATTGACAATAAAATGTCAAAGAATTAATAAACACAAAGTTAGCAAAAACATGAGGAAATACGATGGAATTAAAGGTTCTGGTGCGTGGATAGTGTAGTAAATAATGTTGCGCATCATCTGTGAGCAATTTGTGAGTATAGTGTAGTATGAAAATGAAAATGATAAACTCGTAATTGTTACAGTAAAACGATATCTACAATGAAACTAAATGAAAGGATGGCAATAAAAGAGCAACGTGAAACAATAAAGCTTAAACTAATAATGGATGTGATGAAGATTTGACCTAAAATTGATGTACAGACAAAATGTCAACCATTGAGGACGTTCAGTCGGTTAGTACGTAATAATATTACTACAAAAAGTATATCGGAATTCTTTTCATAATATCGTATCGTTTGTGTGACGATCGCTCGGTGCTGGGTGGATGTGTGTACGGTGGGTACGTGGGTAGGTAGGGGTATTGCTCGTCTCGGAGCGGGCTTGCGGCTTTGTTCACGATCCGGCCGTATCGCATCGATTTATGCAAGCTTGATCGAATCGCGCCTGCCCCCGTCTGCCCTCCCTCTTGCTTCATAACAATACCTGGCTCTGTCGCTGCATTGTGTTAACACAATTTAATATTCATACTTTATAAAACGATATTCGGACGCTGAAATAATAACTTTTTATTCTTTTCAAAGTGGCAATATTAATCTGTTATGACAAGCTTAGGGTTGGCATTTCTCCAAACTACCGCGGTGTCGCTTTATCTTGATGACACTCAAAATACCGTATGGCAATAACTTAGCTAACCTATAAACTTTCATGTTAGCTTACTTATCAACTTTATCTTTAACTTAATAGTGATTTAAATAAACAATATTGTTTTATTTGATTAATTGTTTCACTTTGTAGCTCGCGTCGATCTAACCAGCCGTATGTAACGAACAACGATGCTTCGCGCTCCCACACGTTCAATATTTCAAATGAAATATTCAATAGATATTGCATTCGACGACTCGTTTCAAAGGTGCTTTGTTATACTAAGTGCGTCGGAATTCAAACAGGGCACCCTGTTTGAATTTTATTCCTCTGTAGCAATTATCGCATATAAAAGATATGAAATGTATTTTAGTTAAATGGGTAGTAAATTTAATGGAATAATAATAAGGTACTGTTGCTGGTACATAGGTAGGTCTGGAAGATACCCGCACGTGTCGTAAACAGTGGATGAGTGTGTGGTGACCGCAGCCTGACGAGGCAGCAGCACGTAGCCGCGCCCGCGCCTGCGGTCGCCACCGCCTCTGTTGTGGTCACACCACTATCAGCCGCCGCGCTCTTTGTCGCCCGGTCGCCCTGTCGCACTGTCGCCCTGTCGCCCTCGCCACGTGTGTGGCCCGCATACATCGCTACCGATGACGCCACACAACACACACCACCACATTTATTTATTGCATTCGTTTCTTTCAAATTTTACGACACCCTAAAACCACTAAAATCTAATTGCATCCATAATGCTATAACATCTTTACAACACGCTATTACGTGTGTTAATTGTGATTTAATCGCCTCGGACGATGTTCAATAGCGGATAAACTTAATAAAAACAAACCAAGCCCGTTTGTTGTTGAGCAAAAAACACGCTAGATATAGCGCTCGAGTAATTGAAATCGCTGCATGTAATTAGCAGGTGAGGTGGGTGCGATAGCTCGCGGCTCGCTGCACGTCTTCATAATTTATCTCAATTAGTCGCCGGCGTAATGAGAGGAAGGGCGGACGCTACGCCACTACGGCTGCAGTTAGCGTAACAGCGCATTCTGCTAATGGCAGACGGTTCATTTTTATTTAACTCATTGTTTCTCACCAGACTACAGTTCGTGTTTAGGAGTGACGTGTGAGATGAATATTTCAATAATTAGGACCATGTTAGCTCTGGATTTAAATAGACTTCTTGCTGTGTCTATCATTACTATTAATTACTTAGTTACCGGATATTTAGTAGCAAATTATGCATTATAGTAGGAGCATGGACAATAATTTGTAGTGTGGCGTGTAGGCTGCAGTTGTCTGGCGGCATGTTTAACAATGCGGCGAGCGTGCGGCCGTGCGGCGTGTTGCGGGCGTCGTGTTGCGGCAGCACGAGGCGCCGCCGGTCGCCGTGTCGCCAGCCTCCGCGATGCGGCCCCCTTCGTGCTTATCACACATTTACATATGCTTCGCCCGCTCACTGCCGACGCCGTGTACTAGCATCGAAAATGTTTCATGAATAAATTTGTAATCCAATTTGGTCGTTAACTTCTGACTCCACAAACACGTCGACTCCGCCTCGTTCACAATAAAAACAAACACACTAAACACCAGTAAACAAACAAACAGGCAACCCGATTGAATAATCTTCGGTTCGCTTAAAACGATTAATCATAAAAAGTGCGCGGGTCGCAGCCCTTTTTCGAGTTTCCTCGTTACGGACTAAGACGAGAATCATTAGGAATTAAATTTCCCCTTTCATTAGTCCCTCAACCCTCGTATAATTCCGGACGCGGAGCAATAACAATATAAATCCCCCGTCGCGCCGAGCGGGGGATTACGGCTTGTCTCGACCCTAATTTAGGGCTGCCCCCGCCCCGGATTAACGAAGTGGCGGAATCCGCTAGGGTTGTCGCTGCGCATAAACTTGTTACGTGTTTAATGTTTTATTGACGGGTGGCTAGGGAGCTCTCATTTAAATAACCGCGCGGCTTCAGCCCCTTTCGTAGCTCCGCGCCGGCTCCACTCGTGTTGATCACGTGAATCGTAGTCCGGTCCGACTATCTCTGATATAAAGACACTCGAGGGATCGTATCCAAGCTGAGAAACACTGTGTTATTTTTGTGAAATAACTCCTGAAAAGCAAAATATTAGTATTTCTTCAGTAAATTCACCTCTTACCGCCGCCCGCCAACATGAAAGGCAAAATTGTGTTCGAGGTCAGATTGTCTTTTTTTATTACTACTGAATACTGTAGGTAAAACTGTTAATACAAGCTTTTATTAAACTGACTTGTTTTACAATGTGCGTAACACCGGTGCCTGAGGGTTACATTACAAGTTACAATTAGAAGTATAATTTTAGAGGTTGTTTCGTTTTTTTATTCAAATTAATATTAACTGCTTTAATCCACGCTATCAAATCGAATCGTTCGTTAAGGTGGAACGAATTCTTTATAGGCAGTTTAAAGCCGTTTCGACGCACATATTGCAGTCAAGGCGGAGAAACCTCTGAGGGCGCCATTCCGCACCCTACTTGATTTAAACATGGGGATCAGTATTAACGGAGTCGGCTTTGTCAACACGAACCACTAGCGCGATAAATTGTATTATTATTTTTAGAACAAGGAATTTTGTCATTTCAATTCTAGTCATATTCATGTTTTTAATCAAATATTTCCCCAATTTGAAATTCATTATGTCACATTGTAAAGTTATTTTATTTCCTTGATGCCAATTTTCCAAATGAGTTGTCTTTCAGTATGGCGACGAAACTCGATTCCAGGTAATTTATTTAAGTAATTTTACAAAGCGAAGCCGCGTACACCGTATTAAAATTTGTCTCGAGACCGCAAAGTAGACGCAAACACAAAATTAAAGTCGTCGACACTTAAGGGCTTCGTAGTTTCGAGGGGAGTTTCCGTGAATTTTCTCTCGGAATGTCGAAATGGCGGATGAATTTCGCAAGTCAACTCAATTATCGTTTTAATTAAGGCGCCGTGCCACGTGACATTTGTTTGCGTGCGTGAAAGCGATCGCGCCCCCCTCCGCACTCCCGGCCCACCACGCAGCCCCCTCGCGCCTGCTCCTGTTAATTGTGCTAATTACTCCTGTAATAGAGCAAGGGGGCGGAGTGAGATTGCTTATCGATGGCTTCCCCGGAATTTACTTTGTGTGATACAGCTGCCCCACGGGCGTTAATTTGATATAATTTGTAGTCCACTTGACTCCGCTTTGCCGGCACACATATATCGGAACTTCTGTTTTGAATAGCCGGTTAACATTAGACGAAGTGGAGCCGTTTAGTAGGGAGCGTCGACAGGCGCTCGCGCTTACGCTCCGTTAACTGCAGGTTAACAAACAGTGCGGTAATGAACATCAATTGTATCGGGCAAGTTTCCAAGTGTATTTGTAAGTGCACGGCGGAGTTTCCGCGAGAGAGCTCGTAACGCCGAGTGGCGGCATAATGGGCGCTGCGACCAGATTGTGAAGCGGGGCGGCTGGCCGCGAGCGCGCGTCAGTCGACAACGAGCACCAGGCAATTTGGTTATTTGGGGTCGGCCATAAAGCGATAGCGAGCGCAGTAAACGCAATCCTCCACTCGCGACTATAAACTTTACGAGTCACGTAAAAACGCGCTCGAAACGCCGACTCGCTTCCATAAATTTATGCTAATGTATTCTTTATAGGAGTTTAATGTGTATTCAGAAATTCCTCCATTATTTATGTATACGAATGAACCGGTAAAGTTAATTTTAAAGTCGCACAGCACCCCGCGGTTTATGCGCTCGCTGACGATTAATTTTTTGTAACTTTTTTGTGGGCCAGGTTTCCGACGAGCGCGGATTCTCGTTTCGGACCGATTAACGTTCACGTTTTTACGGAGGTCTCGGTAGCGCTTGCGACTTGTTTAATAACGCGTTGATCCGTATGAATGAGTTTATTCAATGAGGGCCAAGCCATCATATCGTGAAGCCCCACGATATCGTTTATTATAAATTGACATCGTAATGGGACTTAAAAATAAAATGTGCGCAATAAAACTTTTCGACGACAGTATCATAAAACGAAGTCGTATAAAATTGGTATTCTCGATAAAAGCTGAAAACGTCGCGTGTAAATCACGTAACTTTCAAAACTATTATGCCTGAAATATAGTCCGAACTCAATCCGTACATTTCCGAGCGGCGGGCGGTCTATTTATCTATTTCCCCCGCTTCCGCCCCAGAGCGTCCGGTTAACCGCCCCCCTTCCGGTTAACCGGGCGGCGGCGGCGGCGAGGCGCGCGGCTAAACGGCTCGTCGCGTGACCGCAGACAATAAGCCCGGCCGGCGTTAACAGCGCGCCTGTGTGTTGCCACTTTATATGTTACGTCACAGCGACAGCCGAGCCGCGCCGGCGACTTGCGACGCGTGTGTGCTGTGTGCGACACACGGGTCACACGCGACTCGCGACAATAGCCGATAACACGGAATAAGTCGCGTTGTCGTGGCTTGTTCCTCTAGCACTTGTTTAGCGTCGCAGTCTCCTGTCACCCCCGCCCCCGCGACCCTTCGTACCGCGCTCAATTGCCTTTTTCTTGAGGTCGACGCGCGTAATGGGATAAAGTAAAGATTAGCTCTGTTCGCTTTTCTGTTGAAAATAGAAAAGGTTGCGCGACTACTCGTTATTGAGTGTTTTGTTTGAGTAAAGAGATACGAAGACAGCGAATGAGTAGATCTTAACAATTTCTTTTTATATCGTTGTTTCTTGTCGTATAGTTATTACGTTACAGTTAGTATACATAGTGAACTGCTAATTTATACTAATGTTAACGTTTCTACACTTGTACTAATATCGGTGATACACAATGTTCTTTTGCAAGTACGCATGTTATTGACGAATAACACTTTATGAGTACATAAGAAAAGAGCTCGTAACACAAACTCCATTAGAGCCGACTACATCGACTACTCATCAGCCGACCACAAATTCAATCTATTAAATTAACGATTAACCACAAACGATCTACCCTCGAGCGAATGACTCGTATGGGCAACATAAAATCCATCCAATCGAATCCGACACGTCACATTAAGGCATCGAGCGGTGCCGCGGTGGGTCGACGGGTCCTCGACATAGCGTCACTTGAACCGAGTGTGTCGAGTTCTGTGGAGATCGGTGATCGTAAAATTAGGCCTCGAGTACACGATCCACCCCTGAACGTGCACCTCACTCACCTTTCTAGGTGCTATGTGGCTAGTAGCCATGCTGTAATATATATGAAGGTATATTGTGCCTATTTGGTGCGTGTGTGTTGTGTTCCGTTCTCCACTTTTATATTTGTTGTATCCGCGGCTGGTGCCAATAATAAAAGTTTATTGGTTACATCTTGCCTATCAAATATCCAATAACGACGGTCGCAATAAGCTGTGTTACTTGTTTATCTAACACGGTGATGGTTTGTCCCGAAAGCGATGTTATTATCTAATTTCGTGCTCGTAAAAATCAGGATCCGCACATGAAAAAAACTTTTATTTTTATGCTCTCAGGAGATTATTGAATGAAATGTGGGATGTTATGTCGGTCAGATAAATTAATCTATAAACTTCGCAGTATACTAAAAGAGACAGGCAGAGATACTTTTCATGGTATTGAATTCAGAGTAGACCTCTGATATTTAAATCCAGAATGTGGGATTTAAATGACGCTCCTAAGAGTCGCACTCACTATACGATGAGGCGTTAAATAGATGCAAATCTGTACGTAAAGTATGATTGTGTACGATCTCCGGAGTGCGGGAGTGCGGGAGGGCCGTAAGTCACCGCGGGTGGCGACAGGTCGCCGTCTCGCCGAGTAAATTAACAGCCGCTTGCCACTCGCGTCTAACTTAGTGCCTCGTAAAATTAGGCCCGTTAGATCCCTTCAGGCACCGCCTACCCGCCTGCTCGCCTGCTCACCGAATAGCCTGCTAGACTCCCCGGGGACGACGGTTGAGCCCGAAAGATTTAATGTTCTGCAACACTTATGAGTATGACTTACGACACCATGTGATGTATAATTTAATAGCTTACGAATAATGAAGATAACCAATTTGCCCGTAAAAAGTTAAAATCCAAACACACATCGCATTTTGAAACTGAAATGAAAATCCAATCTGGCGGTTGCTAGTAGTGTACCTTTGTAGAACTGCGGTGCTGCGGCGTAGCACGTCTAGTGTAGCTACGACGTAGCACGCCTTACGGAGCTACGACGTAGCACGTCTCACGGAGCTACGACGTAGCAAGCCTCACGGAGCTACGACGTAGCACGCCTCACGGAGCTACGACGTAGCAAGCCTCACGGAGCTACGACGTAGCACGCCTCACGGAGCTACGACGTAGCACGCCCCGTAAAACAACTTTACTACGATCGTGTAACAAGAATTTCATTCAATTTGTAATATCAGCATAGCCAATAAATTAACACCACATTTGAAAACCAAATAAATCTGTCAACGATTACGTGTAAAGTGAAAATATAAAAGCGCAATACACACAGGGTACTCATACGGAATAGCTTTTCGCTCGAATAACTGCATTCGCTGCTCGAACACTTGAAATAGCATCTGTCTAGCACATAACTGGCCGCGGGCATCCGACCGAATATATTTGATAATCCGTGTTTGAACACGACCGTTCTGGTGTTGGTCTGTTAATGTGTTTGACTGTAGGAAAAAGTGCTGATTTTGTATAAAGAATGTTTTTTTTGGGCAAATGTTGTAAAGACAGTGTACAGGTTCCCAAAAGTTTTTTAATTTTTTTAATGGAGGCTCCATATAAATACTTGATTGTATGAATGAAACATTTTATTTTGTTGCCTGGTCTGGAGCAGATTATTCGCAATCACACGTGCCGCTTTTACGTCCACCGTTGCATGGCAGCTGGCAGCGCGCATCGCTAGTCCGTACGTATCGTGCGGATGTGCGCGAAAGTACGCAATGTCAACACGAACGGAATCAGTGAAGCGCGCGGCGGTCGTTCGTCACGTATATGATTATTTCATTAGTCCGTATTTGCGCGCTCATCCAAATGTTGCGGTCGCCCCCTCCCCCACCCCGCGCGGCTGTACTCGGCCCACCCGCCCCCCCGAGGGGGCGATGACCACTCCCGGAGCTAATCATGCGGTCAGTTTGTTCTGCCTCAGCGTGTTTTGATATTGATATTGACTGTAGCGTTCGCCTCACTGCGCGCCGATTTATTTGCGAACAATGATCGATTGATTGCTGTAGGTACGTAAGCTCGCCGTAAACGTTTTGATTATGTTTACCTACTCGTATTTGTTAAACAAACACACCAATACTGCCAATATTAATGGTCTTGCGGTTTGTTATTATCGTTTTCTGTTTTTGTTACAGAGAAATTCTATATCACCCGGTGAAAGGGAAAAGTATAGGACACGGAGTCCGGCAGAACCTGACCACAAGAAATTAAAGAAAGAAGAGAAAGATATGGGCCACGTAAGTAGATCAGACCTTTGACACTAGTTTTCGTTCTCTGCCCTAATGTTCTTTTGCAAGCTCTGCAACTTTAGTATTCGTGTATTCCAGGAGTTGGTAGTAGACGACGCCAGTGAGGAGCCCACGTCGCCACACAATGGCGCACCTTCGCCGAGGGAGAACGGTCTGGACAAGCTCCAACCCAAGAAGGAACACCCGCCACACAGTCCCAGGTATGTATCCCGTATATCTGCACTATGGAAAAACAATATCAAGAGTAGAATAAAAATGTGACGTCAAACAACAAAACTTGGGCTTGACAAATTACATTAAAACCGTGGCGGCCCATTTCACTTGTAATTAAATACAACAAGTAATACATTAGTAGGAACACACTAAGCCGCACGCCCCGCGGCGTTTCCATCGTAATACTCGCGAACTGCGTTAACTCGCGATAATCGCTCTATCCGTTTAACAGAAGCCCTAGTGAGAAAACTACTTGTACCCGAAAGGTCATTGTACGCCCGGAGACAAGTTGTCCAAGTCGAAAGTTAATCCGCCTCCGCACTGAATCAATTACGTATACACGGCCGAGGTTCACTGGTACTCCCATTAACACCAATCAGATTAGACGCGTTGATGGATAGCGTTCAGTTCTCTTTACAAAAAACTACACACATTTTGTTGTACTAAATAAATACATGCGCATGTTACTACCGCCTCTTCATGTTCAAAGCGACGGTTTTTATAACGACCACTTTAGATTCTTTAAAGTTCCATTACAAGTTTTTGCGGTTAGATTGATCGTTCGCTCGATACAATTACCGGGGCATTTGATAACTCAATTTTAACAATCATCAGATCGGGCACGTCTAGCAACGCGTCGACGCCTTCTGCCAAAAAGCTTGACGAGAAGCCTAGCACGCCGATCTCGAAGCCTGTCACTCCGACGTCGGGGGCGAGCGGGGCGGGGTCTGCGGGGGCTCCGCTGAAGGCCGCGGTGAAGCCCCCGGCGCTGCAGTACCCCTACCTGGGCAATGGGGCGCACGACGCTTACGGCCTCGCGGGGTACTCGGCGCGGGCCGCGTTGGCATATGAGCCGCTGCGGCCTCCCATCGGACCGGCGTCGCTGACGCCGATACCGGGTGGCAAGCCGTAAGTGATCCCAGCTCATATTCGTTGTAGTTGTTCAAAATTTGTTAGAAAAAATCGTTGAAACATTCGTTACACTATTATCAAATATTTTTTGAAAATTTATGAGTCACCATCCCGCTTGCCCAGCGTGATGACATTGGCATAACTCCCCTTATTGTACTCCTAGCAGTGAACTGCGGCTGACCAATCATTACATGTTATCTAACTGTGAACTAACTTTCTTCCAGGGCATATTCATTCCATGTTTCGGCGGAGGGTCAAATGCAGCCGGTGCCCTTTCCGCCTGACGCGCTGATGGGCCCGGGCATACCCCGTCACGCGCGTCAAGTCTCGGCGCTCGCGCACGGCGAGGTGGTGTGCGCGGTCACAGTGTCTTCGCCCACCAAATACGTGTACACCGGAGGGAAGGGCTGCGTCAAGGTCTGGGACATCAGCCAGCCCAGTAAAGCACCAGTCAGTCAACTGGATTGTTTGGTGAGTGGGTAACTGTCGTCGATTCATGATACTTTGGTATTTTTATTTTGGCCTTTAGAATATAGGAACAGCAATAAAAATGCTAAATTCCAAACTGATGTGAAAAATATTTAAATCGAATACAAAACATTTATTTTATTTTCCTAAAAATATCGCATATTTTAATGTATTATTATAATTTTGTAGAATTACCTAGAGAAAGAAAAAGATTTAAAAATTTGTTTCGTCAATTTTCAGCAAAGGGACAACTACATAAGGTCTGTGAAGCTTCTGCCCGATGGTCGCACGCTGATCGTGGGCGGGGAGGCGTCAAACCTGTCCATCTGGGACCTCGCGTCACCAACTCCTAGGATTAAGGCAGAACTCACTTCATCAGCACCCGCATGCTATGCGCTTGCCATCAGTCCCGACTCTAAGGTAAGGACAATAACAACTTCAAACATTTTGGGTATCATCATACAAACTAACTAGTTAGCTTCCTAGTATCGGGAATTCGGGTCCAGGGTCCAAGCTACCGGTGTCAGGCCTGTCTCTAGCTAGACCGAGGAACCTGGAAAGTGTATTAACTTCCTGATCCAACCACCAACCATTCATAGGCGCTTTTGGTTGTCAGTTACTCATAAAGTTGAAGCTTGCTTGTTCCAAAACATAGATGTCTATGGAGAAGAACACACGACGAACTCCTTAGACACTCTTTAACCAATTTTCTTAACGTTATTCGTTATTTTTGTAGGTGTGCTTCAGCTGTTGCTCAGACGGTAACATAGCGGTGTGGGACCTTCACAATCAGACCCTGGTACGACAGTTCCAAGGTCACACGGACGGCGCGTCTTGTATCGACATATCTGCTGACGGGACCAAACTCTGGACTGGAGGACTAGACAATACTGTGCGGTAAGTATTTCAGAGAACAGCTGGTAACCTAAACCAGTTTACTGATGTAGAACTAATGCAACTGAACTTTCGTTTACCTCGTATTATTTGAAAATTCTGATACTCGGAGCTGTCTATAATAAAGCATTTTCAGGTTAACTTCCCCCTCTTATAAAAGTTTGCTAACAGTCTTGAAATAGTACAGTTTTTTTTGTCGATTTTAAAAGATCACTGGTCCTCTTTAAGAAAATGCTACACAGTTTCAAAGGAACTGTCTAACCTGATTTGGTTTAGCGGTATATCAACAAGCATGTGTTTATTGTGTATCAACAAACGTGCGCTTAATGTGCTTAAGGAAATATTCTTTGGTTTTCCAGGTCTTGGGATTTGAGAGAAGGCAGACAATTACAACAACACGACTTCAGTTCTCAAATATTCTCATTAGGATATTGTCCGACAGGTATGCTATTTAAAATTGGTTTAATATGTTTAATGGCACTCACTTTTGCCGGTTGAAGGTCGTATTTACAAGAAAGTTAAATGAATATACTGGGGTAAAATGGACACAGTACAAGATGGATAGTGGAATATTTTACCGCCTTAATTGTCGATGTTATGATAATTACTGTCAGTATAATTCGGCGAGTCGATTGATACATAGTGATAGCTACAACCTCTTGACCTATTGGTGTTGACTACTGACCTATTGCTTTGGTCGATCTCAATCATTCATAATCCACCCATGAATGACGCTCAAAGTCGTCTTCTGTGCGTAGGAAAGTCAATTCATTTTTAAACCGCTAAAAATCTCGTCATCATTTTGAAACTGTTCTAGGATAGTTCTAAAATGACTCTTCTCTCTTCTCATTCAAGGGCAGTTTTAGTAAAACAACCCATTACCTTTGGTAAAACTGGCCAAGTGAGCACAAAGGGTTCTGTACCATTATCTATACAACAGATAAGACGGCAAAAAAATCACGTTTGTCTTATGAGCCCTCTTTAAACATTTATTTTATTATTTTTAGTATTTATTGTTATAGCGGCAACCGAAATACATCCTCTGTGAAAATGTCAACTGTCTAGCTATCACGTTTCATAAGATACAGCCTGGTGACAGACAGACGGACAGTGGAGTCTTAGTAATAGGGTCCCGTTCCGTAACCGTCCCGTCCCGGTCCGTCCGGAACTCTAAAATAACCTACTAACAAACAAACACCGTTGTCCACAGGCGAATGGCTAGCAGTAGGTATGGAGAACAGCAACGTGGAAGTCCTACACGCAGTAAAGCCTGACAAGTACCAGCTGCATCTGCACGAGTCCTGCGTGCTATCACTCAGGTTCGCGTCGTGCGGCAAATGGTTCGTCTCCACCGGCAAAGATAACCTGCTCAACGCGTGGCGCACGCCTTATGGGGCCAGTATATTCCAGGTAAGGGAAAATGAACATTCGATTGGCTTCTTTAAGATTGAAATTTACAACATAACATGCAAATCCAAGTTGTCGCAAGAAGGAATACCGATAAGAAATAATACTCAATGTGCAACTGCAATAACAATAGATATGCAACTCTTTAAAATAAAAACGCGCTACCTGACACAATCATTTATTGATGTCATAGTCAGCTTAACACCTGTTTATAGTTATACAACACTAGCTTCTGCCAGCGGCTTTGGCTTCGCCCGCGTGAAGTTTGAAATTGTCCCATGGGATCTTATTACCGGGATAAAAAGTATCCTATGTGTTAATCCAGGTTATAAACTATCTGTGTGCTAAATTTGATCCAAATCCGTTTAGTAGTTTTTGCGTGAAAGAGTAACAAACATCCATCCATCCATACATACTCACAAACTTTCACATTTATAATATTAGTAGGATTTATATTTATAAAATAAAGAATATTGATCTATAAATATGAAAAAGTAACTGTCTGCTTCACAGTCGACATCATCATTCTGTTGCCCTTATCCCAATTAATTTGGGGTCGACGCAGCATGTCTTCTTGTTCAATACTTCTCTGTTACTCGTCACCTCTTTAGGCACCTCCTTTCTTGCAATATCTTCCTCTACGCAGTTCATCCATGACTCACATTCGACATACAGACTAATAAATTAATGAGTGGTTCCAGAGTGTAAAGAGATGCAATCTAATGATCCTACTAATATTATAAATGCGAAAGTTTGTGAGTATGGATGTATGGATGTTTGCTACTCTTTCACGCAAATACTACTGAACGGATTTGGATGAAATTTTGCACACAGATAGTTTATAACCTGGATTAACACATAGGATACTTTCATCCCGGTAGTAAGATCCCATGGGATAATTATCAAACTTCACGTGGGCGAAGCCGCTGGCAGAAGCTAGTTACTTGTAAAAACCTTGAGCATAGCAAATGGTACGCAAAGACCCAACCGATCCATAGTCACACCAAATTGCCACACCAGTGTGACTATGGTTAATTTTACCTGATCCGTAGCCACACCATCACACCATTAACCCAATGACGTGAGCTACTTCGATAATAAACAAAATCCATTCAACAGCATTCAGTACATGAATAAAACAACTATTTTATGTAGGCATAGAAGTATAATATGAACTGAGGTGAATGAATTTACCTCAGTCCACCTTTATATCATAATTATGAGGTCTGATGTTATCAAAATATAGGTATGAAATCAAGTTAGCTGAGAATACCTTATCTCCAATGTTATTATAACTAATAGTAGACTGAGTTATCACAACATAATGCATCTTCATTCAGTTTTAGGTTATCGTAATTGCGCTAAGTGGTTTCAAGTGGTACTTTAGGATTCATTTTGATCCTGCTTAGTCATGTCTCAATAGAGTGATGATTGTTGAAGGTACTTGAAGTATTTTAGTCATAATGATGAATAAGTTTGACAAAAGGTACTTGAAGTATTTTAGTCATAGTGATGATTAAGTTTGACAAAGAAAGTGAGAACAAGCTTTACATTATTTGTTAATTAATGTGCCACTATCATTTATGTTTATTTTCTTTTATTGTGTTTGGGTGGCTTACAGCTAACAATACAAATATTTATAGTGAGGCAATCAACGAAAAGCCATTTAAAAGTCTCCAGAGATAGCAATAAACTATTGTTGCACAAACTCATATCTAAGCATAATATTAATAATAAAACTTAGCATAATATAATAACAAAGAATAGGACAAAAAAATCCCGAAATTCATCAAAAACAACATAGCTTTTAGACAAGGCAGTACTAACTACTACTTACATTCATGTTAACTGCCTAACGGTGTAATGGTCGCAAGGACTCGCAACTCGCAACCCGACTGCTCAGCATGAGGTCCTGTGTTCGATTCCCAGGTCAGGCTGTGTTATTGGGTTTGTCCAAATCAGGAATTTTTCAGTATCAGCCATGGAGTCTGGATTTTTGCGCGATTGACGGCAAAGGGCTCGCCCTTATTACATGAGGCCTAAAAATAACTGATGAACCGCGAGTGTGTTAATAAATACGCCTCTGCCTAATACTATAATCATTATATTATTATTTATTATTATTATTAATCATTTTGACGACCCGAATGGTTTAGTGGTAGTGAGGGCCGCCTTACGTTCTTAGGGTCCTGGGTTCGAATCCCGGTAGGAGCAAATGTTTGTGTGATGACCATGGACATTTGTTTCCGAGTCATGGATGTTTATAAGTATATTATGTATGTATTTACAAACAAAAAAGTATATAATATGTAGTATATCAACTATCTGGTGTCCACGACACAAGCCTTGCTTAGTGTGGCACTAGATGGCGCTGTGTGTTAATGTCCAGCGATATTTATTTATTTATGTAGGATAGTCCTATAAAATTCAATGCACTAATTAGATCTATTTCTCTATTTCCAGTCAAAGGAATCGTCATCAGTGCTCAGCTGTGACATCTCCTCAGACGACAAATACATAGTGACGGGCTCTGGTGACAAGAAGGCTACAGTGTATGAGGTGATCTACTAGTGCGACAAACAGACAGTGAAACAAGCGAACAAAATAGATCAACAAGTGACTGTGTACCTTAGTGAGTGACGAACGTTCCGGGAACGTGGAGTGGCAAGTGGTGATATAGCTTTAGTGTATGTATAGAATATATCGGGAAGCCTGTATGTACTTATGCGACTTGTTTATATAGATTAGTGTGCGCGATTTATGTTTATTTGTTGAGCGCCGTAGTGTATGTTGGCAGCAGATCTCAAAATGATGATTTCGTTTCAATATTGTTGTAAAATGCTCGTATTAAAGAAAAGATATGCGCAACCCGTATACATCTTACTTTTATTCATTTACCTTCCCTTATAAACTAACATAAGACATTATTTCCAAAATCGATTGTGATTGCCTCGTTGGTTAATGGTAGCAAGTGTGACTGCTGAGCGTGAGGTCCTGGGTTCGATTCCCAGGTAGGGCAAAGTGTTATTGGGTTTTTCCATCAGGAATTTCTCAGTAGCAGTCACGGAGTCTATTTGTGCCCGGCTGATGGCAATAGGCTCGCTCTCTATTACATAGGGCAAGGTAAAACTCTGCCTAACACATCAAGGAATACAGGCGTGATGTTACGTGTTGTGTAGAAAATCGTTCGATTACGTTTTGGAATTGGGAATCAAAGCTAAAGGACAACCAGCAACTGAGTCCAACAAATAAGTAATATCTACTGTACAATCAATTAAATAAATAAGCATGCGTTTTTTATACAAACGTAATACCAAAATTATATGAAAATCAAACATATTTTTAGGGTAGTGTGTATACATCTATGTATTTCGATTGTATTATAGAATATCTATGTTCCCAAATAAATACATATTTTGAAATGACAATTATGATAAAGACGAGATATGAAGAATTTAAAATTTCTATAGAAAATGTATTTTTCTCATAACTCTTGTTTGAATCAGTGTACATTCAAAATATGTGTTTGGGAACCTATAAATTCTGTAATCTAATCAAAATAAATACACACTACCTTATGAATATGTTTGATTTACAAATTATTTTGGTATTACGTTTGTATGAAATTCGCATGCTCCGCAGGCCTCTTAATGAAAATGCTTCCATTCTCTATATAGCTTTGGTAAGGTTGTCTAGTGTCTTTTTTTCTTTCCATAAAATCGCTACATTTTCCCCAGTAAGTATGCGGGAATCAATCTAGTACTAGTTTCCAAAGCCATATATAAAACATCATGGCTTAACGATTCCCATGATTCTAATCAGATGTAAATAGCAACCGGCTTTCAAAAGGGCCATATATAAGCACTTAACAAGATCTTCAATGGTGCGAACGGAAATAAAACTGATTGCGTATAGAAAAAACTCGCGCAGGCAAGTCTAAGAGCGGGGGCACACGATGCGTTGCGGCGCCGCAGATGACCAATCAAGTTGTCATTAATTCATAGTTCGGGCCCCGTACGAATCTTACGTAAGTGATACGGAGTAGGAATCGCCTGTAACTTCGGTGGTAACTACGGGTCCGATCTGCGCACCGTTTCAAAGCGTCGCGACGCATCCTCGCACCCCCCAACGACCCCGCACATCTCTATAATAGTTAAACGTTCTCAAGAAAGCAATGCCATACCTCTCTTCCATGCACTGACCTTTTGCAGAAATCTCAATATGGATATCTAATTTGTATAATAAAGACATTAGGTAAATACATTTTTCAACACAAGAATAAAACCGGTTGAACAGCAGTAATAGGGACTTGCTAATTTGCTAGGGAAACAAACATCGCAACAACAATAATTATTCATAAGAGTCAATGAACCTACATTACTTTTATAATATTTTATGTATTTTAGGCACACTCATATTTGGTTAACGGAGGTAACAAGTCTTCGTCAAGCAATGTAAGTAAAACAAGGACGTGAAAGGAGACGTGTCATGTGATTGTTTAGTATAATTTTCACAAAAGACGACGCGACGCTTAGTAAGAGCGTCTGCCATCCCGACGTGACCTGTACCTATATAGAAAAGCAATCAATCGACTGTGGACCTAAGTAGGCCGCTGCAAGCACACTCTAGCGAAGACTGGGGGATTATAGACGACCACGTATGGTGTTCCTGACCAAATGTCCCATATATTGGAGTATCCAAAGTGTCTGAACTCCTGTACTTCTGAGATCTAAAAAAGCTCTAAAAAAGCGCCACTAATGCCATGATTGGCGTGGCCACCTTCCGGGCCAGTACATTTAATATTCAATATGCTACTATAAATTCAAAAAGAATAAAGAAAACGGGCTTTTACGAAAATAATAAAAACGTGGCTACTGAACATCTAGAGCTAGAGGACCTAGATTCGATTATGTCAGGCTAAGTTTTCCATAATAATTTGGAATTCAATAAGCATTCTAGACAAGTTCCCAGTTGACGATAAAAACTAGTACTTATCTATTACATGGAACTAAAACATAATTCATTGAAACGTAGTATGAGTGACCTGATATCTACCTTCCAATTTGTGTTGTTTCGTTGTGCGTAATCTGATCGAACTAGTTAACAAGGCGCTTTTGATCTGGTGATCGGTGCCAGGTGTCGTACCAAACCATTTAATAGAGAAGTTTACAAGAAGATTTAAATGACGTTGTTTCAGTTGATTTTCTCAGCCCTCGACAATGAACTTAGTGTGGTAGAACGACACAGGAAGTTAACAATTGTAGTTTTTTCTCTTATCTTTCTATTGCATACCCTCTCTCATCTCTCATTAGGGGAAGCCGAAAGGTCAAGCTATCTTCCAGGCAAAATCTTGACTCACCTTTGCAGTCAGAACATGTGCACAGGCTTGACATTTGTGCAGTGAACACTCTGGCCGAAGTATTATAATATCTGTGCTCTGGCGCTCTGCTACTCCTAAGTATCGAAATATGTATAATTTCCTTTTATCTTCAGTAGTTTGTAAACAAATAAGTTGTATGTACAGAGATAACAATTTTGTAAAAAATAAGACATCGTTTTTGATGTAGTTGATACCTACAGTAGGTAGGTATGCGTTTTTCTGCATTCTGTGTTTGTTTACAATAAAGATATTTAACTAATTGTCGTTACAAACTACGTATGACATTTGTATTGCGTATTTGAAGCACGTGTGGTGTTGTATCTCGGCGGCCTCATTTCTCTTAGATAATGTGACCGACTCGCATCCAGACGTTGTTTCCGCTAGCCAGACCTAACTGAAGACCTAGTTTCTTTCTGTGTCTTTTATGTGATCTACTTGTGTGGTAAGTGATCTGGTCCTAAAGTAAAGAATCTGTACTACAAAAAGTGCCTTTAAAAGTTGTCATCTATATCTATACTAATATTATAAAGCAGAAGAGTTTGTTTGTTTGTTTGTTTGTTTGTTTGGTTGAACGCGCTAATCTCAGGAACTACTGGTTCAATTTGAAAAAATCTTTTTGTGTTGGATAGTCCATTTATCGAGGAAGGCTATAAAACATCACGCTATGACCATTAGGAGCGGAGCAGGAATGAAAAATGTTGCAAAAACGGGGATTTTTTCCCTCTCTTATGTGACGCAGACGGAGTTGCGTGGGTCAGCTAGTCGAGAATACGTCACAACAAAAACAGGTTCAGGCTCTGTTTCTATCTCTGAAAATGAAAAATAGCCTCTAAAAATCACCTGTGTGGATTCCCATTATATCCATTATATAAAAAAATACACTTGACAATTCGATTCGATTTATAGTTAAAGAAGTTTCAGATAGATACTTTTCTAGAGCTTAAGTTGGTTCTAATCACACTTAAGGTAATAGTTGTTGGGGTCCGGGACTGTTCGAAAGAAATACCGCGGTCAAAGGCTAAAAAGGTTTAAGTCAGTAAAAGTCTGACACTCCCTTCCTTTCCAGCCAGACCGGGAGAGGTCATTTGATGATTTCCCATACGAATAAAAACTTTTTTACAAAAAATAAAACCGACTTCAAAGAAAACAAAAAAGTGAAACATAACTTTAGCTTCAGAAGTCGGTGACAAAAAAACTAAATCAATCAAAAGAAGGTCACCGACTTCTGAAGCTAAAGTTATTTTTCATTTTTAGTCGGTTTTATTTTCAACCGACTTCTAAAAAGAGGAGGTTCTCAATTCGTCTGTAACTCCTTAATAAATGATAGCAAATGTACTGGGATCGCTGAAGACTCGCGTCTGTCTATTGTTTGCACCAGTTCATAACAAACAATCACACCGATACGCTGTGAAAGGGTAAGCACATGTGAACCACTAAAAAGTGAAAAATAAAAACTTATTTGCAAAAAATATAACCGGCTTCACACAAAAAAGTGAAAAATAACTTTAGCTTCAGAAGTCGGTGACCTTTGTTTGATTGATTTAGTTTTTTTTTTGTCACCGACTTCTGAAGCTAAAGTTATTTTTCACTTTTTTGTGTGAAGTCGGTTATATTTTTTGCAAAAAAGTTTTTATGTTACCTACGTTCTACAAATAAAAATATTTGAATCTGAACAAAATCGGTCCAGCCATAGTCCAGCCGAGTAATCATGAAACATTGAATTGAGAACCTCCTTATTTTTGAAGTCGGTTAATAACGACGTTATGGTAGGTGACTCAAATATCCGGATAGCCTATATAAGATTCGGCCGAGTATCGTTAATTTGCTCTTAAGAATTTAAGAGTTCCGTTCCTTTGTCATGGATCCCATAATCAGAAGTAATCAGAACCTAACCAAATTCTCATCAATGTACCCTTGAAGTACATCCTTTCCAATAAAAAAAAAAAAAAAAAACAATACATGTCACGGTAATAGGGCTTATCCCCAATAAATGGAACTTAGCACACCTAACTGTCGAAATCTGGGTGGTATTATACACTTCTGAGTACCCCCTCAAAGCATACTGGCGTGATGTTACGTCATGATATTGTATAAACAATAAACAACCAAGCGTTTGCAACAATCACTGCAGCTTTGCCGTGTATTTTTGAAGAGTTCCATTTATATCTCCGAAGATCAGCATCAGATCTTCAGTAAATTAAAATGGGCACACGGCAAGCACCAGCTTTCAAATAAAAAAGAACCATCTAAATCGGTTCACCCAGTCGAAAGTTCTAAGGTAACAAACACTGTCGAAATCTGGGTGTATTGTACACATCTGCGTACCCCCTCAGAGCATACAGGCGTGATGTTACGTCATAATATAGTACAAACAATGAACCTACAATCGATTGCAGCAATCACTGCAGATTTGCTGTCTATTTTTGAAGAGTTCCATTGTATATCTCCGAAGATCAGCATCAGATCTTCAGCAAATTAAAATGGGACCACACGGGAAGCACCAGCTTTCAAATAAAAAAAGAACCATCAAAATCGGTTCACCCAGTCGAAAGTTCCGAGGTAACAAACACAAAAAAAAAATACAGACGAATTGAGAACCTCCTCTTTTTGGAAGTCGGTTGAAAAAAGGTAATAGTTGTTATTTCCACAAAACGGCACAGAAGTGAAAAAACATCGACGGAGTCGAGTGCGCTATCTTCGACAGAGACATCTGCGTGAAACAGCGCTACTCTGTGCTTCTAGCTAATCTTCGTACAGCAGGTGTAGATTGTGATTGTGATGCAAGGCAGCAGCATCCACCGGAACACCCGCAGCCTCCGCGCATTTTGATTACATGGGTAGGGAATGAGTACTTTAATTAAAAAGATCCTATAATAACTTGGTTTTAAGGAGTTTTGAATTATGTCTCTAACACTCAAGCGATTTGATTGTAATATCTTGGTGGTAGCTTGACCGTAAGCCAGGAAAGAGAAATAATTATTTTAGCAAAACAACCCGACACTGGACACCTACCTAATCATCCGAAAAACAACAGTTTTTGTTTTCCAAAACATATGTGCATTCCTAATTATTTTTTCACAATCCAACAAATATTTGCGCTGCTTTCCATGAACTCGGGTAATTTCTGTTTATTCTGCAGTTGAAAACAAAATGAACAATGTTTCGTACACTTTGTATTGTCATTCATCAACATCGTGATTTTTGTTTGTAACTTGATTCCGAAACGATATCAAACGTGTTTCCCATTTGTATTCCCGATTGACCAAAGCAGTACCGTAATGGTGCCATGTGGTCTATTAATGACATTTTTATCTAGTACGCTTTCGATATTAGGTATCATTGAAGACCATTTTATCTTAATTTTTTTGCAAGCAAAGTAATTTTTTTGCTTTTACAGGAATGGTTTGGTTGTCGCTATCCAGGCCACACGCAGGAGACTACTGATGCTCATCATTATGTGTTTTTTGCAAATGCGTCTTCATGCCAACGCTTGCACAGATGGAGAACTGAAGCAGTTTTTACATCTATTCCCATGTATATAAAACTGCTCCTTTGTCTTGTGGTCGCAACTACTAATCGAACTCAGGGCCCCGGGTTCGATTCCCGGATGGGGCAAACAGTGTTATTGGATTTTTACATTTTCAAATTTCGCAGAGGCGGCCCGAAGTTTGAAGTTGACGAAATGATACCCCCGTGCCTCGGTGCGCCTCGCTGACGACGCGTGGTAAGCGCGCCGTAGCCTAAATTCAAGACAACGCCGGGCAACAGCTGTGCTGGTGAGGTGCTTGTCAAGTGTGCCACGACCTTCAGCCATTGGTCCTGCGGACTCCGGCGCCTGATCTCTCTCCAGTTGTATCGGATTGCCATGCACCCCATCGGACTATAAGAGTAAAGGACCTGTGCCTTCGCACACACTTGTGCACTATATTATTATCTGCCGCCCCGATAGCTAATCTCCGCTGAGATTGGCCGCGTTGCCCGCGGTGACCGAAAACGGTCAGGGGCAAGAATATTATTATTATGTACGATTTATTTAGTATATTATCTGATTGGCAAGATTAGATACTAGTTTCCAAACTGGAATCCAGGGAACTTCCAGATCGTCATGGTGGAACTCACTACGCGCAATAAGTTATGTATTACGAATGAGATAAGAACGAACTATCTTAAATATTTGTGTAAATAAACTAAATTATGTACCCAGATGTTAGTAAACATACACGAATGTTATGTTTACTTAAATAAATGGATAATCTAAAGTTTTAATGTTAGTATTGGTGTACAAGTATAGGTTCAAAGTATGCAGTGTTTGAAACAGATGGTGGCACCGCCAGCCACCGGCGGTTATCTCTTCGGACACATGTATAAATATAACGCGGCCATATTCACTAATGCTGATAAAATCAGATTCTAGCCGTTTTATCTAGTTTTCTATTGTGTGACACATATTGGGATGGCATGTCAAACATATGCAGCTAATAATCTCAATAAGATAAAAGTTTGCCAACGTTTCGAGCTCATGTAAAGGTTTGTTCGAATTGTGGCAAAGTTGGATGTCCAGAGCATCCAACTTTGACCTCTCTCCCTGCCTAGCCTTTTCCCATATACGTTGGGGACGGCTACCAGTCTTATCGCATGAAGAAGAATACCAGTATTTTACATGGAGCGAAAACCTATCTGACCTCCAAAATCCAGTTAGTACTGAGTAATACGATATTGGTTGGTGATCGATACACCTTGTTAAGACTGGTTGTCAAACTTTCGGGCCACTGAATTCCGTGCTTTGCGAGGGATGGGGGAAACTCGGTAACTTATGGAAGGTCACCCATCCACGGACCAACCTAGGCGGGCGTGGCTTAACCTGAATGTCGACCCGAGCAGCTGTTAGTATTTAGCCACGAGCCAACTCTGACAGATACTGTACTGAAATATCTATGAATCAGTGCACAGTGTAACAGACAAATAGATTCATAGACATTTCCACAGCCAGTCTGCAATTTTTCCGTACGAACCATGAGGTATACTTCTTATCCAGATTCCACCAGTAGGTACACATTTCTCCTGTGGATGCAAGACGTAGACAGGCCGTAGACATGAGAGCCCCGTGCTACGAAAAGCTACGCGATCGTAGCCACTCGTAGCACTGGGTGTCCTTTAAATTTGTACGAGCTTAATTTTTGATCCAGCTTATTCCTCTAGGTAAATATCGATGTATCCAACGGATATGGATTGAACTACTGCGTTACCTATTGAAAAAAGGTAAAATCCATTTATATATTACGCCACACGTGCGGGCCTTACTGGCAGATATTTAATTTTAATTAAAAATAGGAACTAAAGAACCAGACATGAGCTAAAGTATCAATCACCTGGTCAATAACGCGATTACTTACAAGAAAACAGCTATTTTTATAATTTATAGTAAACAAAGATCAGGCTAAGATCACGTATTACATAGGTATATATTATTATTAATTTTGTACATGCATTCGTCATCCACAAAAACAAGTTATGTACAAAAAAATTATCTAATATTACGCAGAAACCCGGAATCGGTCGGAAGTTTCTATAGCTCGTCATTCCGGATATCTGTGGGGCTTTCCGAACTGCGATATTAGTTGTCGGATTTTTTGTTAAGTTTTACATAATCGTGGTTTAAGTAAATGATGTTTATTATGCAAATCGGTTTTTACAATCATTTTTACACGTATTTTTTTTTAACCAGATTGGGCAGTGTTTCGTACCTGACTGACTACTCTGAGAAGAAACAGCTGAAACAAACTCAGAGGTACTATATATATACTATATATATATATATGTATACTATATATACTATAAGTCTCTTTTAAAGTCCAGCTTCAACTCACAAGAGGACTACCTATGCAGATTAGCGTTTGAGATGGTCTTTTGAAGAAAGAACCACACAGATTAGGTAGTAGCTCGACTTATAAAGTCAAAGTCAATACAAAGACGAATAAATACTGTACTCATTACTTTACCTCTTTAATTCTCGATGGTTTTTAATTTCTTATGATCATTGAGAATTTGAGATAAGTCAGTTTCAGTAAAGGTATCGGAAAATCTGAAATTATCCTAGGAATGTAGAACTGTTCTAAGGACACACGTTGTCAATTTCATTACAAAAGATCCTTATTAGAACTATAATGGTTGAGTAGAAGGTAATATTAGAACACGTAGTGTTCAGACAGGTCAAATAACCAATCACACAATTTGGAATAGTATTTGCGTTATTTTTCGAATTGATTGTTGACCATCGTTTTGCAGTTAAATCGGATGTCAGTGTAACGTGAGCAGGTTGGTCGACGTAGCCAGATGGTGGCCGTACCAGCCACCGCCGCGAGCGATAGCGCTGGCTAGACGCGAAATCATGACGCAAGTGTACGCAAGGAAAAAAAAAGGCATCTGCGCGTAAAACCTTGATAATTTTCCCCCGCACACTGTACTAGCTGTGATTCAATTACGCATTCTGCGTATGTAGATTGTAGATACTGTTAATATTACGCTTGTGACTTTTTTATTTAACCACTGCGTTTTTTAATTGCGTTTGAACGCCGAGCTTATGAAGGCGGTATGTCGAGTTTGTTGTTTACCTACTTATCTTAAATTCTGATTATGATTAGACAATCAATGAAAAGAAAAGAAAAGAATATATACAGATCTGTGATGCAAAGATACTTCAAAAGTTTTAAAATAATATTTTTTGACTAATTAATGAAATTCTGTATAATTTGCGGAGCTCCAAATCAAAATGGCATACAATTAACGAACCACCAGATTTAGCAAAATGTAACGGCAAAAAAATCACTTTTCATTGCCAAAATTAGTAAATGATCACCAAAATTAATCTCCATTTTATCGTGAAATTACTAAGAACCAAAAAGTTATTTTTTTGAGTTAATGACCACCAGAAATTGAACTGTTATGCTCTTGCATCCAGGACCAGGTCGACGGAGCCCCGCTAAGCAGGGCTCCTACTTCTGAATGGTTTATTAAAAAAAACCACGAAGGGTATGGCGGGATCTATTCGCTCGCTTCGCTCGCTCATGGGGTGCCCCAAGTCGGGCTAGGCAAAACTATAGATTGTCATCAAACACCTCATTAAAATTTGGTGCTCAATTTATGATGAATTGATATTTTAGGTGATAGATGTTAGTGGTAACAAAGTTATTTTTGGTGGTCATTATATTTTCCCCCAATCAAAATCATAAACTCCAGTAGTTCTTGCGCAGTAAAATTTTTTGTTTGTTGAAGTTAGCAATTGACGCAATACTAAATAATAATAATATAGTTCCTACACCTACGTACTATAATTTATTAATACCACAATGGGTATCGTAACGGAAAAAATAGTGATAAGAATCCTTGAATGGATTTGAAGGGAATTCATGAATGAATGCATTTCGCGTCCTGTCCGCTCGTGGTTAGGTACAGATAGGCATTATTTAACAAAGTTAATGTTACGGTAAATAGTAGCTGAAGATAGATATTACCTATAATTTATTAACAGAATGTCCAGCCAAAATCCTGCTAATTAGTACTTATTATAAAAAAAAATACAGTCGAATTGAGAACCTCCTCTTTTTGGAAGTCGGTTGAAAATATAAATTCCACAATTCTGTTGAATATGGTAACACCATTGCTTCCCTCGCTGTTTCAACATTTCGGTAACGCAAATATGATTGCGTTTAGATGTTCAGATTTAGTCAAATATTTATATCTTCTTTTTTTACTTTGTGCAGTTTAATAAAAACAAAATAAAACATGGAAAGAAAAGCTTCATAAGATGATAATTTCATAGATGAACGCTTCGATCAATAATAGTGAACGCTTCTGAAATTAAGAGAGCTTCAAAATGCCGATCTTTTTGCGTTGGAGTTTTGTAGTTCTTCCCTTATTTCAGTCGAAAGCACGTTAACTCTGATTAGCATAATCAGCCAGCATACAATGTTCCCGTTGCTTGGAAACAGACACAGTTCTCATTAGACGACTGTATAGGTAATCCAGCAAGCGGGCCCAGCGCGGTTTACCTGCTCTGGTAGAAGATCTTTAATTTCCCAAGCGTTTAATTTTTTCGAAAATTGCAACATTATAATTTGTTAGTGATTGGTTTAAACAAACAGAATTATTTGTAACTGAACTGACGCACTAATTCGGAATATCGGATGTGAGATTGCAGACTTTGAACTCTAGCGTTTAAAAAATATAAGGTCTTATCTCTCTTGTAAAATATCGTTACGAAAAGCGAATTTTGAAAATGGTCTGATTCAAAATGCAAATAAAGTTCTCTGATAATAAAAATGTAGAGTAGCGGTCAACACATACAATGTTGGATGGAAAGACTTTGTTATAAATCACTCTTATACACTTCAATATTGTTGTGAACTTAGGTAAAAGAACTGTGGGACAAGCCGGGCAAATAACCGATAACAACAGAAAATGAATGAGCCGAGTCTCGATTATGTTCAATAAACGGCTTTGTTAATTGATATTTTCTACTTGTTTTATCTATTTAACTGCAAACTGTATTAAAATGTAGACAAAAACAATGTTCATATAATATATACCCAGAGGTGGAGTTGAGCACGTAGCTTCATACTATGACTGGCTATAATGTTTGTTATTGATTGCGCAAAGGGTTAATCGGTCTAAAGATATTTATTTCCAATGTGTTTCCACTCAGTGTTGGATGGCACGGGACATGTGCGCGCGCGGATCTGCGTTAATCGCTGATCGTCGTTATCGCGTCCGTCGCACTGTCCGGCGCGGGCGCCGCCGCCGCTTCATCTCGAGCACACTCATTCCAACCCCGGGACGCGACCCAGCCGCCTGTCTGCAGCTCATCCTGACATTTTATCCGCTGATAATACATAGTACCATTACTAAGTTCAGTGTTCAGTGGTGGACCACCAACGAAACTGGCGACGCAACAAAGATTAAAAATTGTTAGTAACTAAACATCACAAAAACTTTTCGTTCATGAATTTCTTTTCTCTTTTACAATTTAAATTAACGGTGCTTTTGTTAACTTCCAGGTCAACAATGTTCTGCGACGGCTCCGGACCGCTGCTCGAGGAGGCTCTCCTCAACGACCAGCTTCTGTTCGAGATCTCGCCAGCGGAAAGTCTCATAAACTTCGAGCTGCCGTCCCTGGACTCAGACGGCGACTGGCAGCTCAGTGACTTAGATCTCAACTGTGATAGTTTTATAAATAGTGCTAGTGACATAAACAAGGAAGCCTCTAACATCCTTGATGGATCAGTTTTCGACTTCGCCGATTTAGACAAGAGCATAATTGATGAATATCTCCTGGAAGCATTGAGTAGTGATCTGTCCAACGACTCGCCACAGTCGCCACACTCGGGTACTGACTCGTCTATCAGCAGTGAGTCCTTGTGTGCTCTGGAGACACACGACTACGTCGCGGTGGAGAAAACTTGGCCGAGTAAAACGCGGGTATACGAAAAGGCCGATGTGAAAGTTCGTTCGTTTGGTGAGCCGAAGTTTTGTCCGGAGTTGGGTGCGTTCCGTTGTCCAGTGGAGGACTGCGGCAAACTGTACGCGAAAGCGTCGCACGTGCGGGCACACCTGCGCCGTCACAGCGGTGAGAAGCCGTACCGGTGCACGTGGGGCGGGTGTGCGTGGAGGTTCGCGCGGTCGGACGAGCTGGCTCGGCATAGAAGGAGTCACTCTGGAGACAAGCCTTACCAGTGTTTGGAGTGCGGCAAGCGGTTCGCGCGCTCGGACCACCTCGCCAAGCACGGGCGCGTGCACGCGCGGCGCGCCGCTGCTGCCGCCGCCGCAGCCAGGCGCGCTGCCGCAGCGCCGCACGCGCATCGGAGATCTACGAGAGGAATACTACTACTGTGATGAGACGTTACATAGTTATGTGGTTTTGAGTAGGTAATGAGAGACGATTTCTTTAAAATAGATAGATACATAGATTAAATATCCTGTAAATAGACGTAGGTTAAAATTACGGAAATTAATTACTTGAATAATCTAAAAGGTAAAGTTGACATAATTCTCTGCAAATTTCTTCAAAGCACTGAAGACTGAGTTCGTTATAATTAATTTCAGATAGTTTTTTAGAGAAATTGACCCTGTTTCTGTTTGTAAGACTGATTAAGTCTACTTAAATATAAACTTCCCGAACAAGGGGCTTCTGTCAAATTTTAATTTAGGCTTCGTAATTTGTAAACTCTTAAAGGTAGTAACAACTAATCGAAGCACTACTGACAAGAACTAGAGAAACAGGAATTTAATAATTTTAATGAATATAAATAAGTATTCTGCGTATGAATAGTTACCAAATACTGACTGTGAAAGAAAGATTTGTACATATTAAATAAATAATAGGATTTACTTCTTGTACTTAGTAAGTAATTATTCTTCTGACTAGCGTTAATTAAATTTTGTAAATATAGAATAAGTAAATACTTACCGATGTACTTATGCGATGAATTACGCGACAATGAATAAAAATGCATGGTATTTATTGAAGTTTTTGTTTGTCTTGCTGCTAACTTTGACCATAGAATAACTCTTATCCCAGTTTAACTTGAAAGATACAATATATATTTGGATTATGTCACCAAATACCTCATATCACGCCTGTTTTTATTCCTGAATAAAAGAAGGAGAAGGTAGAGACAGAGCTGCTACGCATTTACCACAGCTGTTCTATTCCTATGCATTGGTACAAACTGCAGTTTTTCAATCGGGAACAAAAAACATACCTACTGAAAAACTCAATAACACTGCTAGGCGGGGAGATCTAACCCAGAACCTCACGTTCGTCGGTGATTCCTAGATCACTCAATATTATTTTATTGGTAGTTGTGTTACCTCAACAACAAACATTTAACGGAGTCAGTCAGGCAGTAAGTTTGTAGGAGTATAACTAAAATCATAATTGAAATTTTAAAGTTCAAGTTCAGTGTTACATTTCTTATCATGGTTGCTGACAAGGCTACATGTCAGCATGTAGCCTTGTCAGCAATGTAGCACAGCTACTACGTTACATTACATCGTGCAAAATTTGTTTTTTTTAGCCTGTTTGAGTGTCCCACTGCTGGGCAAAGGCCTTCCCTTTCTCCTTCCAAACCTCTCTGTCCTGTGCAATATCTGGCCATGACCGAAAACGATATCATCGTCACACCACCCAAAATTAATAATACTGGGCTTATTTGACAGTTTATTCGGCCGGCCCATCACGATTTTTTCTTTCGTTCTCCAGTTTCTGACATCATTGAAAATCATAAATTTCTAGGACTGCATCTTTTCATTGATGTATGAATACCTATAGGCTGCAGGGCGGTCCTAGTGTCTCCCTAGTTACTAAGTGTATACTGACCTCTTTATTAACTACACTTAGTATACATAATATTTTATTATATTTTTGTCCCTTGTTATTAAAGCAATAGTTATCCACAGGCATAGGGATACGATTATCGCCACTACAATGTTGTGTCAAACGTGCCCGAGATAAAAACATTACTCAATTTATTGACTTTATGTGCAGCTAAATCTTCAAAACATAAGTTTCCATGTCAGTTCCTAGTTGCACGCTTAATAGATTTTCTGAATTTCAGTGTGACTTTCAGTGTTCCGGTTCGTCTGTAGCAGAGGTGTGACGCAATTTAGGTACCAAAATGAAATCCCACATCCTAAGTGGTTTTTTTGAACGCGTGCGTTGTTTACGTGATGTCAAGGGAATCTCCGTCACAATACGAAAAGGAATCTTCCCCGTAGACAAAAGGAGATTGTATATTCGCATATTCGGTACCATCGAATTAACTCGAACGGGCGAATGTAAAGCGACGATCTGCTTGATGGGGTTACAGTCCCGGTTACAAAAAATCTCGGTTCCTCAAATTATTTATCACTATTATTTTAATCATATAATTAACTTCTCTATCTCAAACGCTGAAATAGAGGGGCCGCCATTATCAAGTCACTAATATTTATGTCTCCCGTTTCTTCTTCTCTTTTTCGCTTCAAATTCTTATGCTATGGTACCTAAGTGAACTCACAATACTGAACATGAAGACCGGAGCCTGTATTGGAATGAACAGTTTTTTTGAACATACGCAAGGCATTTTTCACCGTTTAAAAAAAAGGTGTAAATGTAAATAATCAACATACAGACAGAGATAGCAATCTTCTTCCATTACCGTAATAAGATAATATCTGAAAAAGTTTTTGAGTGGACGATTTGAATAGTCGCGCTAAAAATGTACTACAATGTTACCAACCAAAATTAAATACATTGGGTTGAGACCAACGCGTTTAGGTTTAGGAACCAACTGAATGGAGTTGGCAACTGTGGAACTAATGTTCAGTTTGACAGTCCGGCAAAGAATGCGGCCACACGATGCGTCGATGTCATTCTACTTACAAATCACTCCAACTTGTCACAAGATGCCTAGGGCCGCCGTACGGCGTCGTCATTGACGTTGCGGCGCCGCACCGCACCGCTGTAAACAGCGTTGTACTGCGGAGCCGCACGGCCCTTGTGGCAGGGTATATATTATTATGTTGTGTGCTTGTGGCACCCTACAGCTCGAATTAATTGCGGTGCGGGTTGGGTTAACGTATCGTGTGGCCTGCCTTTTAGATAGATCTTTTGGAGCCTCAGAGAAAATTGGAGCTAACTACTCTTTCTACGTCTGTGTTCTCACCCTTAGCGTCCTCCCAAGAGACTGGCGACACCTATATGGCAACACTGAACTAAAAGCCAGCCCTTGGGTCATGACTCACGGGAACTTCAACTGGTTATTTGAAAATTTTCACGGTCCCAGAGTTTCAACCCGAAACGACTCGAAAATATAGTTTACAAAAAATGAACTTTTTACGGGACGGATTTTGATTAGTTCTCATTTTGGAACTTATTGAACGTTCGAGCCATAATATTAGATCTCAAAAATTTAAAAAAAAACTGTCGTTTGTCTATTCTTGACAGTGATTGTCTATGATTTTATATGGCTAAATTCAGAAGTCCACCATTGTGGTAGAATTTATTAAGTTTTGAATATATTTTAAATTATCTATTTTTACATTGATACACGATTCAAGTCGGACACAAATAAAAATGGTGGTTCTATAGATTAGATTTCTCTGATCAAACTGTTTATTGAAATAACAAGCGAACCTATCCAAAAGTGTACAAGAAATAGAAAACTTTTTATATTTTTTGCCAATATTAGAATATAACTGGTGCGATTACGTGGTGCGTTGGGAAGAGTTGTGTTTGACAAATAACAGGTTGTCGGAGACACCGATTTCGCTACAGTTTTGTATCAAGTGTTGTTTTTTTAAACTGCAATAAGTTTGTAAGTTCGATTTTCAAATCATAAACTAAGTGAATATTTTAACTACGATTAGTTGAGCTAAGTGGGAAGAAAGTCAACCAAAGACCTCGCAGTAAGCTGGGCAACTGTTCTATTCAATCAGCATGTGACCCAAATCTGAGATTTCTCTTCTTTGTGTTTTATTGCTGGGTTCATGTTTACACAGTGGAACGCTAAATCAATCAACAAGGAATATACCGAAAGGTGTTCAGAGCGGCGATCATCAATAAGGACATGATATTTTATGAACTTGTCACGGTTGACTACCTGTTCAACTCAGTGGGGGTCAGGTGCAGTTCGCTGAATATTCACATTTTTAAAAACATCGACTGAACTTACGCTCTACTGGAAGACATCCTTATCAACATTGAATGAAAATACACAAATAAGATTGCTTTGGGAGATACAGAGATAACATAGATCAGTGTTTACCTGAAATGTATGTAAACACTCACAAAAGTATGAAACAAGAGAAAAACATTGTGCTAAAATGATGATCAGCTGTAAATACATTTCAATAAGCCACAAAGAGTAGGACAATGTTGCAAAATGGCTCATTCTGAAAATCACAGGTATATTGTGCAGGTCAGTAATGTTTTCGTTTTTAATAGTTTTTGAGTAAAAGTGGAAACAAATTGAACTCAGATAAAAGTTGCTATATTCAGTTCTATATCAAAATATTGTGTAAACACAATATAAAACATCCATTTCGGTCAAATGCAGGGCAACCATAAGCCATGAGTTGTAGTTAATTAGCTTATCATTAATTAATTGAACTACCTCAAGCATATGGCAGTTTAATTCCTGGAAGTCTTTGTTCTATGCAAGTGACATAACCATGTTTTTGATTTGTGGCTCAGTTGAAAGTACTTCATTTAAACAAGTGACTCAATGTCAGATTTTTCATCAGTGTCTCCACCCAGTAAACGTCAATTAGCTAATAACTTCCTTGTACAAGAAAGGAAAACAGGAACATTACAAATAAGGCATTGACTCTCAAATCATGTTTAATTCTGAACAAAGTTCAATGCTAGTATTGTAAACTGTTCAATCCTAGAAAGTAAACAAATATAAATGTTAACACAATCATGTAGAAAACTTCTACAATTACAGTACAAGTCATTGGATTACATGAAAATATATTTAATTTCCTTGAATAACCCTATAACAAGTTTACAAAGTTCATTGGTCACTTATGAGGAAGTTGTTAACCAATTTACCTTCTGTCACACACCACATTGACTTTACCAGCCAAATTAATGAAATCAACTCAAAAGTAATAATAATTATTATTATTATTACTTTTGAGTTGATTTCCACAACTATCACACAACGCCATCTAGTCCCAAGCTAAGCAGAGCTTGTGTTATGGGTACTAGACAACTGATAAACATACTTATATATTTCTAAATACATACATATTATAGATAAATTACACCCAGACACAGAACAAATGATCGTGCTCATCACATAAACATTTTTCCTGGGTGGGAATCGAACCCACGACCTCCGGCATAGCAGTCAGGGTCACTAACCACTAGACCAACAGGCCTGTCAAAAGTCATTGTAATAAGCAAAATTCTTTCACTGTTTATTAGTTACAGTTATGGTTATGTTGAACTTTAGCTACAGTGAGTTTTAAAGACAACGATTCCTGGTTAGATCTAGAAATCCATTCTCATCTTGTTAATTTGCTTTTCTTGCCGCAAGGACTCCAGGAAACAAAATAGATTGTCTGAAACATTTCTCAGATCGATAGAATACAACCACTTTACTGTATAGCAAAATTGATAAACAACATTTATTTCACAGTGGCGGTTTTATTGCCAAAACTTATTGTCAGTTTTTTCAATAACTGCATACTGTTCCTAAAGATTTAAATACAAAAACAGGTGTATGTGGGGGCACTGTCACCGCACTACGAAGCCCTGTCAGTAGAAGCCTCAAAGCAGACCAGCTCTGAAGAAATTGTTTGCTGTATCACTGACAAACTCGGCTTGACCAATGGATCCGGTGGGCCCTATGAACTGGCTGAGGTAGGTTTTTTTTTTTAATGCCCATACAAGCTGTTAACGGGCCTTCACAAAGCCTTTAAAAAAAAATTCGCTGCACCCTTTTTTTGGGGGGGTGAAAAACACTGTAACCCAATCAAAAAAATTTTGCTGATGGATGCAATAGTATAATCATCAAAGTATTTAAAGTTAAATTATAACATTAAAACCTTGATAAAAAAGTTGGAATCTGACCTCCAATATCTCTGTAATTAGAAAGTTCTCAAATATGGGCCAAAACAAAAAAATAGCACAATGATCCCCATCATTAGAACAAGTGTGTTTCGTCTTCAAGAACGGTGTATTTACACTCGTCGTAGCGATGGCCCAGAGGTAACAACCCGATTCAGTGTGGATTCAAACTCAGGCACTTTACTTTATGTATTTCATCACCACTGCTTTCAAAACGGTAAAAGAAAATATGAGGAACCAGGCCTGTCTTAAAACCGAAAAATTCCAAGTTGTAACATTTATGCATTCATCAACCAGCACAGAAATTGCTGGGTAGATTTCAAGGAGGCTATAAATTTCCTTTTTACAGAGAGGATGAAAATATTCTGAAATGGATATGTTATAGGCTGATTATGCCATGCCACATATTGTTGACTTGCTAATGCCCGCGATTTCGCCCGCGTATAAATTATACACTCAAATCTTCCTCAAGAACCACACTATTCATTGGTGAAAACAGCATGAAAATCGGTGCAATATTTTTGAAGTTTATCGTGAACAGCCAGACGGACAGACGCAGGGGAGGACTTTGATTTGTAATATGTAGTGATATCTACACTAATATTATAAAGAGGAAAACTTTGTTTGTTTGTTTGTTTGTTTGGTTGTAATGAATAGGCTTAAAAACTACTGGACCGTTTTTAAAAATTCTTTCACCATTCGAAAGCTACATTATCCACGAGTAACATAGGATATATTTTATCCCCGTACTCCCACGGGAACGGGAACTATGCGGGTGAAACCGCGGGACGTCCGCTAGTGTTTTACTAAAGGCATTCATTATTCCAAAGCATGTTTAGCCATTGGTCTGAACTCAACCCCATTTGATAATTAACAGCTGGATTTTAATTGACAGAAAGTAATTTTTAAAATTCAGTCAAATACAAGCTCAATGTGACACTAAGTGCGACAGAGTATTATTAGCAATGTTTAAATTAATTATCAGAGGAGCTCGTGACTAAATAATAACAGCCTCTCGGTCCGATGTTTAGGTTAAACCGTGCTTGCCTAAGTTTGTCTGTGGATGGGTGACCAACCTTACATACCGAGTTTCCTCTGTGCCTCAGAAAGCACGTTAAGCTGTTGGTCCCGGCTGTCATTTTGTCCATCTTTGGCAGTCGTCACAGGTAGTCAGTGGCCCAAAAGTCTGACAACCATCTTACCAAGTGGTATAGTATTACCCATTGTCAGGTCAGATAGGCAGTCAGTCCATGTAAAATACTGGTATTCAGTTGCATCCGGTTAGACCCCAACATAGTTGGGAAAAAACTTGGCAGATAGGGTAAGTGCTCCAGTGAATGAACACACCCCAGTGAATGAACAAAACGGACTTTTTTCCAAAAAATAAGAAATAAGGATATTTCTACATAACCTAGTATTTTTTTTCATAATTGTAAATCCTGTTGCCATCATAGTGGCTACATTCATTTCTTATATCACTGTTCGTTTTAAAATGTCAAGCGTTTAAAGTTTGCAGTTTGTTGTAACAGTGTATTTGTTCGGGCAAGAATTTAGGACTCTGGTAAGGCGCAACTTCTTTGTTAACAGATTATAGCCGTAATTTAAGTATGTAACATAAGTTATTTATTAATTTGAGTAAAGAATAGTTATGCTATTAGTCTTAAATCGATATTACTGCAATTTTAGCCAGTTTTAAGTAAATTATTAGGTGTCCCAGCATTGGAACTAAAAATCGTTTGAGATCCAGTAAATGAACGACCGTTCATTCACTGGACAAACGTCATTTTCATGTTTTTATTGAAATAAGTAATTTATTCTTATGCCATAAGATTCATGTATTGAGAGTAGTTTTCAAAATAGATTTCTGATCTTTAGGCCAGTATTGGGACAGGTATGTTCATTCATTGGTTCATAAAATCTAGTGAATGAACTAACATTTTTTATCATGTTCAAATATTAGCTTTCGTCAATAAGATGTAACCAATAAATGAACACAATATTTTGAGCTAGATTTCATGATTTTAAATCCTAGATTAGATTATTACAATGTTATTTTTTCTTTTTTATCTATTATTGTCCCTTAAGATGGATCTCTAAATCCTTGAAGAACGACCTCCACCGCTTTAATATCGAGTATATTAAAGAGGCGAATAAACGGAATAAAGGGTCTAAGGTATTTACAAGAGATCTGGCTGGCTGTGCCCGATAGGGCAGAGCCAGCTCACTAAACTGAAGACCGACGATGGCTGGATCTTATCCGCCAAACCGAAGCTTGTGAGGGAGATCGAGAGCATCTATGCATAGATGCTCTCGACCCTCACAAGCCGAGGGCAGTTGTACACGTTAACCAGTAAACCTTCTGTAGATCTAGCAAACGACCCAAGAGCTAGACTGACCCGACACTATACCGAATAACCGAAGACATCCCGGATGTCAGCCTGTACGAGAAAAAGATGGCTCTGAAACAGCTTAAAAACTACAAAGCACCGGGATGACGGAATTACGGCCGAATTCCTGAAGGCGGGTGCAAAACCGGTACTGAAGGCCCTTCGGAAGCTGTTTACCCGTCATACTCGAGGGGAAAACGCCACAGGCATTAGGCAGAGCGGATTTGGGCTGTGGTACTCTTCTTCAAGGAAAAAGTTAAAGAATTATAGGCTCATCTCACTTCCAAGCCAGGTTTGACCATTTTCAGTCTCTCGAACAAGCTGATTTCCGAAAAGGCTCTAGCACCGTGGACCACATACATACGGCGCGCCAGGTTATACAGAAGACCAAAGAGTATAACCGGCCTCTCTGTGTAGCGTTTGTGGACTACGAGAAAGCCTTCGATTCGATCGAGACTTGGGCTGTACTGCAATACTGCAATCTCTCCAACGGTACCAAATCGCCTACCGGTACTCATCGAGGTGTTGAAGTGTTTGTACAAAAACGCCAACATGTCAGTCCAACTTCAAGACCAAGCCTCGGAACCTATTCTTCTGCCGCGAAGTGTGAGACAGGGAGACGTCGGATCTCCGAAACTGTTCACCGCTGCACTCGAGGATGTCTTTAAGTTTCTGGACTGGAGAAGGCTAGGCATCAACGTCAATGGCGAGTACATCACTCAGCTTCGGTTTGGCGACGATAGAGTGGTCATGGCTGAGACCATGGACGATCTCAGTGCAACACTCGATGACCTCAGTAGAGCTTCCGAAAGAGTGGGTGATGATCAAAATGAACACGGACAAAACCATGTCATGTTCAATGCCCACGTAACACCTAGGAGACACTACACTCGAAGTTGTAGACGATTATGTGTACCCGGAACTAATTCTAACTTACTTCGAAAAAGAGGTCGATCATCGAATACAACTTGGCTGGGCAGCGTTCGGGAGGTTGCGCGGTATCTTCTCGTCCAACTTACTATAGTGTCTCAGACCAAAGCTCTCCGGTGTGTGTTGCCAGTGATTACATATGGGACCGAAACATGGTCGCTCACAAAGGGCGATGGAGAGGGCTATCTCGAAGTTTCCTTGCGTTATCAAATCAGAAATGAAGACATCCGAGCAAGCAAGGGAACCAAGGTTATCGACGTAGCCCGAAGAATTGTCAAACTAAAGTGGCAGTGAGCAGGGCACATTGCTCGCCGAACGGATGGCCGATAGGGCCGAAAAGTTCTGGAGTGGCGACCGCAAATCGGAAGACGTTGCGTTGGAAAACCTCCCACTAGGTGGATCGATAACCTGGTAAAGGTTGCGGGAATCCGCTGGGTGCGAGTCGCACGGGACAGGTCAATGTGGCGACACTTGGGGGAGGCTAATTTTAAAACTTTTTCTTTGAAAAATATATGTTAAGACGCAGAGAATTATGCTCGTCTTATTTAGTTGATTATTGGACTGCATTTAGTGTAATAATTAGATTTTTTCTTATGATTAATTAAACAAAAATTGTGTTCATTTACTGGCTTTTTTTTAGTTCATTTACTAGAAATTTTCGTTCATTCACTGGGGTTTTAGGGTCTTTTTCATTTTATTGCTAAATATCTAAGAAAGTATACAGATTATTTCGTAAAATCAACTCAAAAAATGTTTTTGAATACATTCCTAATACCAAAATATAGCTTTGGACCGTATCCCTTATACGCAACACACTGAAATATTTTTTTGAAGTTGGAAGATTGCTTAAGTGTTCATTCACTGGAGCACTTACCCTATCTACTTTTGTTTCTAGGGACAAACATTGAAACAAACATGATGTGAGAACTGGGCATGGGCGCCGGGCACATTTTTTCCTGGGAGGTTCACCTTCAATTTCATGAAAACAACTTGTAACGAAAGTTTTTGCATTTCGACTCGGATAATTATGTTAGGAGTAACTTGGCCGCCGATCTATACAGAAATGCCCATCAATAAAAAAAAAGTAGGATTCGATTATTCGAAAAGCGCAGCAAGCTTGAAAATTTTTGCATCCACCTCGAATTCGATAGGTTTTCTCGCTTACTTCTGCCTATTTATAAAGAAAATCTTATGAGCACAAGGGACATAATACGTCTAAGCACGCTCGTATATTTTCTAATAAATTAAGTTAATTTTGTATTTATGTTATTACACCAGAAGGTAAAATAGGAGCAAATTTTTGCTGTCTGGCTCGGAGGGTTGGTTTTTCTATGTATTTTCTTTTCCGTATGAACCTGTTGATTATTATGTACCTACTTTCCATAAATTAACTTCTTTAATGCTAGTTTATCTCTGGCTCTCTGAAAAAGCTTATAGTATTTTATATCATAAACTCTAATTTCACGATAAATCTATCAATGTTAATTTTAAATTGTCAAATTTCATTTCAATAAAGAAATCTATCCATTCAAACAATAAACTAAATGTCTGAAGCACGTTTACTCAGTATCTGTTAAAATTTAAAACAGCTCACCACATTGATGTAAAAAATTGATTAACAATATAAACATTGCAATTTTTTGCTCATTGTAACTGAATGAGTCAGCTTATGTCCAAGATGATTGCTTCCTTTAGCTTGGTCATCAGTGAGACATTCTACATGTGCCTACCAGCTCATAGGTGAGATTATCGCATTTTGAGGAAGTTACAGATATGATAAAATGTTTAGTACAATTTGTTTTTAAAAAGTGATAACATTTGTGCTATTTTAACTATTTGTTTTTATCTCAACTGTTGAACCTCTAGCCTAAATCCTATTTAACTTGTGATCAGCGTGTTTACATGGACTTCACGAAATTCACTAAATAATCGTGGGTGTTGAAAATGATTATGAATATTTTAGCGTGAATTCTATTCTGTTCTAAAGTGTGTCTAAAGGCAGAGGTGGTGTCCATTGAAAAACTTTCATCAATGAAAACTGTAAAAAACTTATAGCACCCGAAAGCAAACGCATACTGGCTTATCATGCGTTTTGTATTGCTTTTGTTAACCGTTAGCGATATAGGATTACCTGTACATAAGGGGAGGAGACTAAACAAATATGTCCTTATTAGGTGGTGGGGGACATGCTTAGCGGCGAGTGCAAGGAGCGGCGTCTCGGACCCAATGAGTCGCCCGTCGCAGTCATGCTGCTGTGGCCCAATAACACAGGCTCGGGACAGTACAACAGGTCAGTACTAAGAAACCTTTCATGTGTCATTAACTACTAATTAGATATGACTCATTTTTTTTGCATCGCCTTAATATCAGTTTAGTAAGGGACGGTTCACGGTGGTCGCCATTTCAATGTTTTAATGAATAACATTATTTTTGCTGTGTTTTACCATTTACATGTACATTTTTCCTGCTATAATTAACACTGTAACGTTCAACGCATGATTAATTTAATTAAAAATCAGACTGTAAATGTTGCATACCTACCCTATTCGAATATAATTTTTCCTCGACGCAAACAGTAGTCTGTGGCAAGTTCAACAATGTCAAATCAGGTTTTTCTATATAATTATCTTATTCCTGCAATTATCTGTTACGAGAGAGATACGTCTAACCTTGTCTTAAACACCTGCGTGTCTTGTATTTATTGTACCTTTACATATAGTTGTGTCCGTTAGCGTCCTGTCACCGCAATACTATTTGTATATTATGTTCCATTGTGATGATTCATCTTAATTTATTTTACGCGAGACGTGATTACCGTAATGTCCTTATTCGTGTTCTGAAAACGAACAACTTTAAATTACTTACGTCCTACAGAATTTCTATTATTATGCATTTAAACACGCGTAAATACAGACGAAAGCTAAACGTTATCGAAGCTCCGCTATGAATGTGTCTATTATACACATTTAAGTGCTGGAATGAAATAAGTGTTGTTTAAACTACTACTTAGTTGTTTAATGAAGGGCTGTAGCAGTGATTGGGGATAATATCCCAGTGCGGCGCATGACTCACTCTTCCTGCGACAGCGCTGTGATAACGCCGTCTCCATCCTGCCAATCAAATTGAAACTTTGCCGCTCGATCAAACATGGCCTCTAAAACTGTACCACAACTCACAAATATTTAGATTTCAGCATTATGACTCAAAAGTAAAATTTTATTTTTAGACTTTTCCCGCTCGTTACTGTCGATATCTCAGTTCAAGGGTTTGGTTTCTGTTTGCAGATTTTACCTCCGAGAGAAGATCCCCGACGAGCCATGGATAGAGAACTTCTCGGTGGATCCTCAGCTGATAAAGGATTACTTCCAGCGCTTCCTGTACCAGCCGAAAGATCGCGAATATCCCGACTTGTGCCAGTTGCCGGAGCTCAACGAACAGACGCTACTAGAGAACTTGAAGGCGAGGTTCTCGGCGGGTTACATCTACACATACGTCGGCTCTATACTAATAGCACTCAACCCGTTCAAGTTCTACCCGATTTACAATCCGAAATATGTGAAGTTATATCAGAACAAGCGGATAGGATCCAGTCTTCCGCCGCACATATTCGCAGTAGCCGACGCCGCATATCATTGTATGCTCCGAGAGAGAACTAATCAATGCATAGTGATCAGTGGAGAGAGTGGTTCAGGAAAGACTGAGAGTACGAATTTTCTTCTGCATCATTTAACGGCGCTCAGCCAAAAGGGATCTCATGGAAGTGGAGTGGAGCAAACAATATTGAGTGCAGGTCCAGTGTTAGAAGCGTTTGGCAACGCGAAAACAGCCCACAATAATAATTCCAGTCGATTTGGCAAGTTTATTCAAGTGAATTACAAGGAAAATGGCATGGTGCATGGAGCTGTTGTACAAAAATATTTGCTGGAAAAGTCAAGAATATGCAGTCAGGGTCGAAACGAGAGGAATTATCATGTGTTTTATTATTTATTGGCGGGTGCTTCGGAACAGGAGAAGGAACAGTTGCATTTACTCAGTGTGGACAAATATAACTATTTATCAAGGACTGGATGTAGTGAAGTGCCGGGTATTGACGAACAGTATGAGTTCTCGCGGTTAAAACAGTCTATGGAGATGGTTGGCTTCACTATGGACAAGCAGAAGCGGTTGTTCGCTGTGCTATCGGCCGTACTACTTTTAGGTAAGTTTTTCGTAAATAAATGTCCATCCAAGTACACATTATAAATTCGTCAAATTTCTATTAGGAAATCTTATCAGCTGATAGAGAAGTAATAATCTTGATATCTTTTACTATCGGTCATAATGTTGAATCATTTTATGCCTCCAAATAGCAAACAAACTAAATGCCTTGTATGCTTAACATTAAAATAATTGTGTACATAATTCATTGATAGTTGAGCTAATAATAGGAAATTGGTTCCTTTTCCTCCTACCTACACACAACAAATATGGTGGCCCTGCATTCTTGCATTAGTTGTTAACACTAATTTTGTATTAATCATTTTACTCCAGTGTCATAATGCGGTGTGCCAGTGTCACATGCTTTATTTACACCGAGGGACAAATTGAATGGTATCTTTACATAATATAGGAGTTATTATTATGACGATAGCTTAGAAACTGATTATCGCATTAACACGTATCTGATAATGAAAGGAAAACGAGTCCCTCTGATACTTATTTGGTTCTTATTTATATGCAATACTCAAATCGAGAGAATAAACTACTATAAATACCAATTTATTCAAATATTTTGAGGCTTATCTACAGTAACTTTTAATAACAAATGACGTGGATTCATTATAAACGAATATGTCCAAATATAAAAAAGTATTCTACTGAAACTAGTTTTAAGAGGCCTCCTAAGTCCAACAGTTTACTGCAAAAAGATGGCTCTTTTTGAGATGTCTTTTTTTTTTGTCTCTTTTAACCTCACAATAGTTTACAAAATCCCAGCCTTCAATCTTTATCTTATATCTAGACAATGTTTAGGGGCAAAATATGGTATCCATTTCAAATGTATTTGCAGAGTGAATGAGTCACATAAATTAAATCTTTAATCTGTTTGTTTTGGCATTTCTTCACAGAACATGTCTGTGCCATTAATCTTGAAAAAAATCAAAGAAACATCAAAGTGTCTTAAAAATCAACACGCCATTTTCATTCATGCTTTATCAATCTGTTGAATCTATACCAATAACTGTAAATATGTCTGTCTGTGGGCTTGTACACAAAACTGCGATGCGATGTGATGCGACGTCGCAACGCAGAAAACTGGTTGGTTAACAGACAGTTGTTGTACTTCCAACTTTACGATGCGACGTCGCATCGCATCGCAGTTTTGTGTACGGTCGAACAAGCTATTTGGTTTACAGTTTATCCCACAAATTACATTGTAAAATATAAACCAAATAGCTTGTTCGACCGTACAAGCCGTGTTACTTTTCCACGGCTGAACGGATTAACATTTGTCGCAAAAGTTGATCGTCGCCTGGTTAGGTAGGATACTTTTTATTCTGGAAATACGTTTCCGTGACACAATCTCCGAGCATCTCGCGAGCGGCGCCTCGGGCAAAATTTCACGCTCACACTTGCTCTCCAAACAACAGTGGATGCCAACAGTCTCGAAGTAAAATCGTTGTGACTTACATACAGATAGGACGAATGTATATATTTCCACACATAACTAAACTCACTACTTTTCCCATAAGGAAAAATAGAAACAACAAAACTCCACCTACTACGATCTTTACATACTCCTTTTACTATTTATTTATATGTTTACCAACCTCAATTTACATGCCAATGTCAGTACGGTAATGAAAATGGTATCATTTACAGGTAACGTGGAGTTCCAACCACAACGGAAGTCGTATCACCACGACGAAGCGGTTGGCGTGCGGAATCCTGAGGTCGTTTCGCTTATATCCTCGCTATTGCGGGTTAAGCAGGAGACTTTGTTGGCCGCTCTCACCTCTAAACGGGCTAGGGCTTCGGGGGAAACTCTCGTTATTAATTACAGGTAAAGTTATAGAAAAATAAAACTGCTTTATTAAGGGATGTATGCTGGATGGTAACTAGGTATATCGTGTAAGGAATAATGGCGTCAGGTTTAATGACGTGAGCAATCGCGTTTGACCTTGTAAAGGCTGTAAATCTAGATCACTTATTGGCTCGGATCATGAATAGCGATCGACGGTAAATGGGTCCGTTCTTAGATACTACGAAACAAATGATGCGAAAATCACTCACTAGTGGTTGAATGTTTATTCAAAGTAAATAATATTCAACAAAAACAAACAATTTCTTTGAAAAGAGGCCAAGGCATACAATGTAAGGCAGTGGAATCTTGCCAGCAATTAATATCAACTGTATGGAATTTGTTCAACTAGAGGATAGACTGTATCTGTTATTGTAATCACTGATTTTGTGATTATGTAAACAATGTAATCATGTAAATTGATGTAAAGTTGGATTTAATAACCATAATACTATGCCCATTTTACTAGAAAATGTGGCTTTGTTTACATTATTTTGTAGTGTCTCTCTTATCTATGAAGAGATAATCGTCTTATTTCGAAAACACATTCCTTTTTTATGAAGCGTCTTAGGGATTACGATACGTCAACATCTCTTGATATGATCTCGTAGCTGCTTGCTAACTTAGGCCTAATTTCTAAATACATACCAACAATTACGCTCAATTTTAAGACGCAAGGCTATAGCTGATTATGAGATCAAATGTTCTAGCTAGTATATAAACCGGCATAATTATTATTTCTAGCAGAAAGCCTTCCCTCATACAGAAAAGACCACTACAAGTCTTCATTACTTTCTGATGCTATATATTCTTTACCAAAAGTCAGAGCCAGAGTAGAATAAATTAAAATATGTGCTTTAGGTAATTTATCATTTGCTTAGCCTTTCTGACCTCCATTAATTAGTAGTGGGTAATACGATACCCCTTGGGACTGGTTGACAAACTTTTAGACCACTGACTACCTGACACAACTGTCAAAGAAGTCAAATGTCAGCTGGGACCAAAGACTTAACGTACTCTTCGAGGTACGGAGGAAACTCGGTATGATATGGCCAAGCGTGGCTTTACCTGCGTGCGTTATTGTTTAGCGTAACGACCTTAGTAGTGTGCTTGTTAATTATTAGATATTTAAAATATTTGTGTTGTCTTGCAGGTTGCCAGAAGCGATAGCGACGCGCGACGCCATGGCGAAGTGCTTGTACGGTGCTCTGTTCGACTGGATCGTGATGCAGGTCAACCACGCATTGCTCTCTAAAAAGGATACGCTTAGAGAACATCAGGGACATAGTATAGGTGAGTTTATTATTAAGTCTAAGAAAAACCGCATTGGATACGCTGTTGTCTTTTGTTGTCAATACTTTTGGAAAGTTGCAAAAGATAAGCATCTTAAAAAATGAATCACGTTAGTATTAATGTGCAAAATATATTTTGTAATTTAACATTTTCTAAACAGGTGACTTTTATTTTTTCCATGGCTCTCATGGCTGTCGAATTACTTAAATTGATGGACTACCAATTTATGTATGTGATGCGGTCAATAGCGACTGATCGACATCGATAACAGTCAACAGTCTAATGGCACCTTTACATTACTTTTAAACCCCAATAAACCATCTTGTCCCCAGGCGTTCTGGACATATTCGGTTTCGAAGACTTCGGTCTGAGCAACAGCTTCGAGCAGCTGTGCATCAACTACGCGAACGAGCACCTGCAGCACTACTTCAACCAGCACGTGTTCAAGTACGAGCAGGAGGAGTACAAGCGGGAGGGTATACCCTGGACGGATATCGGCTTCTCCGATAATACGGGCTGCCTGCAGCTCATTGAGGGGAAGGTCAATGGACTGCTGTGCTTGCTGGATGATCAGTGCAAGTGAGTAGCAATAATAATATTTGTGTATGGCAAAGTATAACCTGGTCGTTAAAGGTGAACGCACACTTATCCGCGCCGAAAGAACGGACCGTGCCGAAAGAAACAATTTCTCATCTGTATGACGTTATCTATACGTCCGATTCGCTGGGATAAGTGTGCAAGGTTTTAAAGGATTTCATACAAGTAATTCTAAAATTCGACTCTTTCGCTTCCTTCCGCTTTGATAAGTGTGCGTTCATAAGATAGATTGTGCATAAAAAGAGGTTTTCAGTTTAACCGACTTTCCGTCGACGGACCGTATTTTTTACCTTTGTAACTTTTGGGCCGATCTCTCATTGTATGGAAAATGTATAACAAAGCGAAGCCATGTTATACTGGAATCTGGAAATCTATACAATGTAATGGAAATATATATGTATTTGTATTTAAACTAAAAGTATTAACAAGTTTCCATTTTCAACCTTGATTATTTACATTGCAGTTTTCCATGGGCGACGAATGAGACGCTATTACAAAAGTTCAACTCGGTGCATGAAAACAACCCATTCTATGAGAAGCCACAGAGACGGGAACCTGCCTTCGTTGTTAGACATTATGCCGGCAGAGTGAAGTATCAGGTAAATGTATTTTATTGAATATTAGCCCTTAGTCAATCAATGTATATGTCACCGTAAAATTGTCAAATACGTTATATTGTAATATCTCTAGCGATATTGTAAAGTCTCGAATTATTGTCAAATGAACATACTGCTTACAATGAAACTCATTATTTTTCGTGAAATGCATGCGATGGTAGTCAACTCACGCGGTGTGGAGAGAAGGAGGGGTCCCCCTTGCCCAGTGGTACCACTCTCATGAAAAGACACTGTACCATTCCTGAGAAATATCGATTAATATAACCTAACCTTAAAACACTTCATATTCCCCTAAAAAGCGTAGTCGACGGAGCCCCGCTTCGCGGGGCCCCTATTTCCGGGTGCAGGGTTTAAAGGAACCTAACTAACCTAACGGGGGGGTGCCCCAAGTCCCGATTATGGGGGCAGAGATACTTCCATAATGTTCAGTTGACAATAATTCGAGATATTACAATATCGCTAGAGAGGAACACGTTATATTGTAATATAACGTGTTTGACAATTTTACGGTGACATATACGCCAATCCCAAAAAAAGTAGAGATATTGCGATTATTATCTTACAAGATGTATGAAAAAAAAGCAAATTCTTTATTGTTCATCAGGTAACAGCAATGCGTGAGAAGAACCTCGACTTAATGCGGCAGGACATCGTGAGCGTATTGAAGAACTCTTCGCTAGCATTCGTGAGGGAGTTGGTCGGTGTGGACCCGGTAGCTGTGTTCCGCTGGGCTATAGTGCGAGCTTTCTTTAGGTAACGACTAGGAATAGTTGTTTGAAAGTTGGTCAGTCTTGAAATATAGATTTATATTTTTACCATCAATCTAGGCACCCGCTTTTATGGCGAAAAAGATAATCATTCAGTAATATGCCTCGTTTCGATTTAGACGACGTAGCTCGATAGCGTTCCAAACTAATTGCAACGTAGGATTCCGCGTCGAAAAGTGTTATCACTCCCAAAATCTGCGTATCGCAGATCACTGTTGGCCATAGGCTTCAAACAAGTAACGTCATACTCGGTTTTTGCGTCTTCCAAATTCAGTTTGTTTTAGGCGAAAAACAGCCATAGGTTTATAGAGCTGAGGACGTTTCACTTTAGGTTACATGGTCCACTCATAGACTCGTCTGCTCCAGCAGCTGTCGTTCCTTCGACAGATGAGTCCGGCTTGCTAACGTCGCAAGCTACTCACAGCAGCAACTACTGCTTGTCAATGTTCTGAAGTAACCCCAATAGCTTGAAGTGTAATTTTCATGATTCTTTTTGTTAATGTGCAGAGGCTACTTCGCGTTCCTCGAGGCTGGTAGAAGGCACCGCGTGCAGCGAGTAGACGGCGCCTCTCGAGTTCCGCGAGCTTCCATCCACGCGCCCAATGACAGCATTATAAGGTGAGCTCCAATCCAAAACACACCTTACTGCAATGTCATTGTGTCCAAATTGCATTACAACGTTAAATACAGCTTCTTTGACAAGTACATAAACTAACTGCAGATTTTGCAATACCATATTAACTTGAAAGGCATGATGTCTATTACCTACTTTTTATATGAAAATATTGGCAGACTTAAATATTACTGAAACTGTAATTTAGGTTGTGCTTACACCGCAAATGATTAGTGAGAAATATTGCAGATTTCTTACAGTAAACACTTTGAAAACTTTATGCAATTAATTATTCATTCGACCAAATGCACATGCATTTCAAATGTAAATAAAGCACTTGCGGTTTGAATCACGACCTTGTTGATTTACATTGTATTGTTATGTATAAAATATGTATTACAATATAGCTTTGCAAGCAACGTTATGTGACGTAATGAAATGTGTCTTGTTGCTCAGCCAACTGGTGACAGTATCGTCAATCAATCTTGCGATCAACCGCATTGCGTAAGTCACCGAATTTACGGCATGCTTGTTATATGTTCTATGTGCACCTAACGCATGGACATCCATGTTTTTAGTCAACCTGTAACACACCCTTTGTTGCGTTTATACTGTGCCCGACAGACCGCGGCTCGGCTGTCGCAAGCGACCTTCTAGCCGCGGTCTCACTTCATGTCTTTGTTGACTCGCTATTAGTCCCAGAGCAATTAGTTTCCATCTGTTAGTTCTCTAATAGGAATTTATTCATACTCACTTCGCGGTCACACCGAGCAGATATGCATGCATCTCACAGAAACATTAATTTGGTTAACTGACTTATTTTTGTTACATTAATTTTGTAATCCTCGATTCCTTTCTCACCCTCCATCGACCGGACTCGGACACAGAACGCCCCACAGAGCGGCGACTAAGGCGCGCGAGACGCCTGCGCGCGCGGGCGACACTAGGGCGCGGAGCGAGACGCCGAGCGCGGCTCGCGCGGGTGGGAAAGGGACAAAAAATTACAGAATCGCCGAGACCCGCACGCGAAGGGTCGAGCGAGAGACGTTCGACGACACCGACGTCATGCAGCGCGCCAGCCAGATCGTTATGTACGTGCGACGCCACGCCCACACGTGACATGCTCTGTCTCTGTCCCGCACTTCTCCTTCCTCAAACAAAGTCGACACGCGAATGAGTGCAAATACTACCGATCACCGTCAAACTCCGATCCAATTTGAACCGTTATGATGGCGTTAGTTCTCTTTTCTGTTTTCAAAACTCTAACTAGTTTTTATTTGGACTCATTTTAATTTTTAACTTTACGTTTTGTTTGAAGAATTTGCGTGTTTCGGTTGGGGTTTCTCTTCACTTTTCTCTTTCTCACGGTGATGGCTATGGGTTTTTATGTTTTCGTGCATTTTTCTGTCGCATTCCTTTTGTGACGTTTTATAAAGCGTATTTATGTAATATGTATTTAGTATTTTAATATGGCGGCTGTTTTCAGCCACATGCACACAATTACATCTTCTATTACAAAATAATTTGAAGCAATAAATTAATAAGTGTGTAGATGCTGTAATTGTCGTTTGCTGCTTTACTGTATGGGTAAGCGTAGTTAACAGGTTTCTGCAGATTTTTATCAAAACACCGAGCTGTATATCAATGCAAAACATCAAAATTAAAACATATTTCTTTCACATTTTGGCTAATTTTGAATCGCAGGTACTTAAAATGTGTTATATCGGCTTGTTCTGGATTGCAATTGCTCAAAAAGTTTTGTTAAAGAACACTTTACTAGCATGTATGTAAATAATTCGCACTTTCTCACCAAGCAATCTTTACTTAGGTGGTTGGTGTTGCCCCTTTAAGAGATCTCATGGAACTGTGGATATTTATTCAACAAAAGAAAAACCTTTTTAAAATCCATATTGCGGTCTCTTAAAGACTTGGTCTCAAAGGTTCTAGTTGTTCACACAATTTTGATTTGATTCTACAGGAAAAACAAGTCGTTTAGGCCTAGAGAGCGAGCGAAAAAGGGTTTAAAGAATCTTCAGAGTGTAAAGACGTTAGCGGGCCGCACGGCCGCGCCGGCTGGCAAGCGGAAACAGCCGCAGACGGTCGCCGCGCAGTTCCAGCACTCGCTGTCTGCGCTTATGGACACACTGAACCAAGCGAATCCGTTCTTTATTAGGTAAGTTATGTTGGGCATTGGTTAGTTCTGTCAATCACCGAAAGTCGAAAGAAAGTAGAAAGCCGATTTCGCACTCCTAGCCGATTTGATCGGCTACGAGTGCTACGAAAAGCGTACGTGATGATCACGCGAGTTCCATGATTTTTGTTCACTTAAAAAGTGCTCAACGTGGCCAAAGAAGACGTTCTTGATTGTGTTCAATTGCAAGGACCGTTTTTAGGACATGTTCAGTCCGGGTTTAGTTGATAATTTTGGCTATTGATGTGCCATAAATTTACTTATTGGATCCCTTTATATTTATCGGGACGAATGCTTCTAAGCTCGTGTTTCAATTAAAAACGTTACCCTCACAGATGTATAAAATCAAACGGCGAGAAAGTACCCCATGTGTTCGACGATGAGACCGTACAACGTCAGTTGCGGTACACGGGCATGTTGGAAACGGTCCGGATCCGGCAAGCTGGGTACAACGTGCGGCTCACCTACGAGGAGTTCATACAGCTGTACCGGATACTGCTGCCTAAAGGACTGCTCAGCTCGCAGACTGATGTGCGGCACTTCCTTGCTACGCTGAACTTGGATAGAGATAACTATCAATTAGGTAAGATATTCTCTGGTTGTAATGTTTTATATTTATAGAATAAGCCACTCGTGTGTTTTATTAACGAAGAGGAAGTAAGACAATTCAGTTTTTTTATTTTGCCAATTTTTTCTAAAATGTATAGCTTTCCGGTAAACATATATGTCAAGAAGGAAGGTTCCTAATTCCGGGTCCTAATGAAGACAAAAAGTTTATCGTTTGCAAAGACTGTCGAGTTTCACTAGCTAATTTAATACGACTCACTATAGCCAGATTGTTATTCTTACTCATTGTTTACCCCAACTCGCCAATAATGCCCTCCCCCAGGTGCCACAAAGATCTTCATGCGCGAGAGCGAGCAGACGAAGCTGGAGTACCGCCTGCACCAGCAGATCATGGCGTCCATCATCACCATCCAGCGTTGGTTCCGCGCGGTGCTGGAGCGGAGACGCTTCCTCGCGCTACGGAGAGCCTCCGTCGTTATACAGTATTTTTGCAGGTATGTGTCTTACGTATAGGGTAACGCCTTCCGCCTAATCTTGTCGTCTTAGCTTTCTCCTCTAGTTTGTCGTAGTGACAAGAGCTTTTAAAGAAAAAACCTGCTTAGCGATACTCGCTTACTGAACCGCGCATTCACTGAGCTACTTGCTTGGGACAAACGTACAAGTGAATGAGTAAAATTATCCGAACTATACACTCACTGCTTGTTGCTCGCTGATTCATTTCTAGTTGCTAATTTTCAGTAATTGTCGGCGTTAGACGTAATCTACGAAATTAAGAAAATAGCTATAAATTGCCTTACAGTCGTAAAAGTTGATTTACAATGGTTCAATATTATAATCCAGTGAAACATCTAATGTTGAAGTTTATTTCAACAGCCGTTAAATGTGTGTTTTGTGCCGATCTAGGACGCTGGATTGTGATAGTAGACCAGAGTAAATCGGCCTAAACTCTTCCTACCTTGTCACATGTAGCTATGCAACACGTTTTTCTTTATTTTCTATTCTCGACCTTCACTCTATTATTAACTTCTTTTTTCTTTTCTTTCTTTCTATGATCATCAAAAATGATAATAACCTAGAAAATTCGTCAGACAATGGCTGTCAGGTCGTGTTGAGGCGGCAGTACGGCTGCAGGCGTGGTACCGCGGTGCGCGCGTACGGCGCTGGGTGACGCGACTGCGGCGCGGCCTGGTCGGGTTCCAGGCCGCCGCCCGGGGACATCTACTGCGACGTGCAGTCGCCGCTAGGAGACCACACGGAGATACGGAGGTACGTGATGCCTAGATGATCCCGCATGACAATATATTCTTCCTTATTTTCTTTGAAGTGTGTCCGGGTGAGGGATATCGACAATTTTTGAAATTAGTTTCATGAGTATCCACTATTGATGTTTTGCCACAATATGAGATTTATTCCTTATAGATAATGCAAGTACGGCTTTCTGCACCTAATTTGTACAGCACATGCAATGTTACAAAGCATTGAAACAGGATGATAAGCATGAGATCGATAGCCCTCACCCAGAAAATAAACATCACCTCCAGATGTTCAATGAGTGATCTCGATTTGCACCCCTTTCCAATTCGATGTTTCTTAACTCTTAGGGCTGGTTTCACTACCTATTATTAATTTACAGTAACTTATATAATAAATGATCAGCACAAAATTAAACCTCGTTCCGAGAGTCTGACATCACCCAAACTCAACTGGATTATGGAGATGATAGTCTTTGGGGACTGCCGAAGCGCCGATAGAAGTGAAAACTAAGTAATCCAAAATAAACTTTATCTTAATTGTATAAGGTTGATTTTGACTTACCATTCTATAAAAGCGTTTGGTGACGATAGCTTCCATGATTTTTGTTCACCGAATAAGTGATCAACACGCTTAAAGAAGTATTCACTTCAATAGTAATAGTTCACTCGGGTGTGCTAGGAAGACGATGAAAAACAGCAAAATTATATTTAAATAGGTAGTGAAACTAGTCCTCAATCTAACCTCGAGTTTAATGTCACTAATGGCGTGAGTAAAGTGTGGTAGTACACACGCGCATACAACGTTGTGGTTGGTGTTTGTGTTGACAGCATGACGGACGCGCGTCGCTGTTGGGCGACAACAGTGTCACGCTACGGCTCGCCAAGAAGGACCCCTTGTGAGTACATGTACAGTACATACCGGTATCTTGGTTAAATCTTAGATTACTTCCGTCAAAGAGTGGCCATTTTTATCGACGCGGAATCGACTTAGCTGGTTAAAAAGAGCAGTCAAGCAAAATGCGTCCACATTTATTATAGGAACCGCCAGATTGTGGAATTCACTCCTGTCTTTTTTGTTTCCCCATTATTATAATCTAGTACTTTTCAAAGTTTGAGTGAATCGGTTTCTTTTGAGCAAGCGTGCTTCGTACTAAGCCTCACCATCGCGAGTTGCGGCTTAATCCAAGCTTATGTACGTAAATAAAAATTATGAAACGACATTATCCACCTCGTTTTGGTTCAGACGACACGATTGAAAGCCGCGCTGAACTAAGTGACACGTTATCAGCTCAAGCAGATTCTGCGTCAGTAATTTTGGTCACTTCCTAAAAGCGTACAACCCAGTCAAAATGAAAGGAATTATCATTCTGTAATTAGGGTACAGTACACTGTAATTGTGGGTTAATATAACAAAAACCCATCGCATAAACTGGGATCAGAAATCACAGCACATTATATGAAATAGGATTCACTGTTTTCACTGTCCACGAAATCTGCACTAGCACATGACCACAAATTTTGACCTAAATTTTATGGACACAGCGTTACATTATTCGTTTGCATATTACTTCATGGCTTCATGGTGTTATCGGGCCATCGGAAAGATTAAATTCACGCTGGGTTGTAAATATCGATTGGTTTATCTGAATCATCATTTCATTGACATCTCATATTTTAGGTATATCTTACGAACGGACTTGGAAAACTCGCGGCAACTGAGAGCGACACAGTCATTGCCGATACCAAGGTAAGAAATGAAACACATAATATAAAGTGTAAATGAATCCTTCACGAACCCGTCCAAGCATTCTGTACACTAAACTAAGTAACTACGCCAAAATTATTGCTAGGAAACGACTTTTTGGGGTGAAAAAAACACATTTTGTGGTCAAACTCAATATAGCGCACTCGAAAACATTGTGCTGATGCTTAAAAACAAAGTTGGAACTTTGATCCCCAATATCTCTAAATAACAAGGTATGGTCCAAAAAAAAAAAAACGCAATGACAGGGAGAACAAATGCCTGTCGGTTTCGTTAAGGTTCTATTTCCATCCATTATACTGGTACACATTCATTTAACTCATTGGGAGAAAACACAGTATCCTTTGTTTGTCTAGTCATTAAATGTAGTCTGCGAAATTCAATATTTCTTCCGTATTTTGCGTAAGAAATCTCGAGTTTCAAAAGACACTAAGCAACCCTTTGTTTGACAACGTCTCAATTTAAAAACCAGTGTTTTAGTAGTAAAATAATTTGGTTATAGGGTCGAGAAGAAACGAGAAATCATCATAGATGCTTTAGAAAATACAAATTCCATCCAAAACGCCAAGAAGAGGGTTACAAAGACGGATGTTCCGTTGAAACAAACCAGTACAACTACGAGGTAATGCGACAATAAACATTCGTATACACTCGTGCTCTGCTACTAAAATATTTTCTCTATTCTCGACCTTTTTTTTTCGGATATTGTATTTTTAATATGGTTTTCTGTAATAACACCATCATTATTTTGCAACCAAATTATTGTAATATTTTTTTTGGTCCCAGTACTACATCTTTGTCTTCATAATACGCAAAAGATAATTAGTCCAATAATAATTCTTTGATTGACATGTGACATTATTATTGGACTAATTATCTTTTAGTCGAAATGCTATTAAAATATTATCCTGATAAAATTTTCTGCACGAAAGCCCCCCGAAAAGATCTATGCATAGTTTAAAATAACTATTTTTCTACCCTAGGGAGAACCCTTTTCTACAGACAGCTGTCAAATTATAAAAGAACAAAAACTAGTTCTATTTTCACATTTTTATTTGGTATTTGTTCAACTTCCTATACATCCACTCAATTACAGCGCGATGTAATTTGAAATAACATAAAGTTAAGTTTTCATTACAGAATATATTATAAATGTTTTAGATACCTGTATTATAATTTAATTTCAACTATTTCTTTAAAAAACAGAAATATTTAATAAAATAAATATTTTGTCAATAAAGGCGGGAAAGCGGCTATCTGATCTTCATTTGTTTTTTCGAGTTGATTTATGGTTTTTTTCCTTGTATGCGTAATGAAAAGCACATGGTTTCCCTCGAGTTAAAGACTTATTTAGTCCCTCGACTATTGGCGCCCGAACCTAAATATAGTATTTTTTATAACGAGGGACTAAACGAAGCCATAATATACCCGAGGTGGCGAGGGAGTCAATGTAAGCGAGGGTATATTAAATTGGCGTTTAGTCTCGAGGTGCAAACTGTACTTTTCACTTCGAGTGCGAGAAAAATAGTCATTTAAAACCGAAAAAATTTACACTCTACAAAAGTTCTGAACTGAGCGGACAGTTTTTTCTTCAATCAGGTCAGTCACAGATTCACAATTTAAAACAACACAAACTCTCAACATTTTCGCAATGAAGATGATCCACACTTCACAGATAATTAGTCCCTACATTACTGCAGCGGCTAGCAACAGAGGCATTGCACATACTTTTCAAAATCAACGATGCACACAAACAACAATAACTTTTCTCGCGTTGAAGAGTTCATTTGTTTTTTTTTTTTTTCAATAAACCGCTTTGTATTTGCAAGCCACTTCGAAATTTAAATAAAACCTTTGATAAGTTACTCTTTTGTTACCATGTTTCTGAGTTCATGTGAAAAGATCGTTCCATTTTTAAATTACTTTTTACTTCCTAGGGAATAAATGGTCACTTTAATCCCGCTTCGTAGGGCTATATTGGCGTACTTTTAGAGCATGAGAAGTGAAAAGTTACTTTCACCCCTAGGGTAACAATGTACTATTCCATTCCCCAGCTTTATACCCAAAGAAACGAGCGAGTGTTCGCCAGAGGATGAGCGCTGGAACGTTACCACGAACAGGTACCCTCAAGCCGCCGTCACGCTGCCCAACAAGATCACGCCTGAAGACTTAGCGGACGAGCTGCTGTGGTTACGGCTCGACCAGAACTATCTCATGACTGAAAAAGAGGTTATTACTAAGGTACTTTAAATATTGTACGGAGCGAAATTAGCTGGCGAAACTTCAAAGATGTGTACCAAAGAAGAAATCATAATTTTAAAGGAACCAGTCTTACTTTTGGACAAGCCCTTGCCCACCAGTGAGATGAAGCAAGATAACAGTAACTTTTGCACGGAGCAAATGGCCGTGAGAGGAAAGAACTATGAAACATATACGTTTTAAAAATCATACTATTTTACTGCCATCATCATCAGCCTATAATGATTCCACTGCTGGGACACGGCCTCCTCTCAATGAGAGGGAATCAATGCTGCCATAAATGTGGAAATTCCTCCTAATTTAACCTTTTCGCCGCCACGGACTTCAATAGAAGTTCCAGATTTTTTGCGCCACCAGCGCCAGAACTTCATTAGAAACTCTTCATATTTTAAATGTTATAAAAATACATTAACAGTATTTAACAGGATTTTTTTTCATTTTATTATTTAATATAGCACTGCCTAACACCGTTTTTTACATTTTTCCACACAATACAAGCCCTTATTTGTCTTCAAATGGGCAAATACAAAAACTCCGAATATTTTTAATGTCCCGAGAACGCCAAGGACTTCATATTTAGTCGGCCAGTGATGTGACGCGAAATTTACCACTGTTTGATTTCACCCGTTGAAATATTTATAAATATTAATGTAGGAAACAATTTGAGGTCAGTAAAGTATGAATTTAGTTAACTACTTTATAACAAAGGGAAAATAGACTAATTTCGACCTTCAGATGGGTGCGGATTCGGAATTAAATAGTTGTTAGCAATCTTTGTCTATACTTATATTCCCATCATTACAAAACAACTGGTGGTCAGCTATAAGTCAGTACCCGGGCGCCACGGACTATTATAGAAGTCGTTCTGTGACGTCATAAACGTAAGGCTGTCAAGGTCACTGTGGCATAGTGCAGGTAGGTACTATTCAGATTCTTTCACTTTGTTTTTAACATTTACTATTATATTTTACTAATAGATTTAGGTAAACTAATAGGTAGTGAAATGAATTCCGATCAGCTTTTAAACATTTTACAAGGTGCGGAATCGGACTCGTGAGTATTTAATGGAGAATGTTGAACCAGAAGATGATTCTGATGTATGTTCACCAAGATAATAATAAAAAAAAATATTCATCAAAGAATAATAATTTATTATGTGAAATGTTCCGCGCGTCGCTTGTATCTTGTATGCTATATTGTGGTTGTGAAGTGTGAATTTAACATAGTTGAATTGGTTACTGAAGAAGTTAAAAAAAACACGGGAATAGACAAAAATAGAAGAAAGACCATAGGCCACATCCCTAATCAGAATTGAATTTAACGTACTCTGAGTGCCAAGGACTTGAAATGAAGTCAAAGAATGACCACATGAAACAAATAGAGATGTACCTCATTTCCTAAAGCTCTAATCGAGTTATGTATTTGTTTCTTTGATACTTGATATTTATGCTGTTTTTTCTTACTAGGGATACTGTGAAATAAAATAAATATGGAAATATTTAATCAGTTTTTATTTATATCCGTAAAATTATAATTAAAACTGAACCTATCGCGTATAAATCTCATTCATCTATATGACGATACCCTCAAAACTACTGTTTACTATACATTTATAGCGTGGCGTCTGGCGAGGCATCGCGTTTTGTGTACGTTGGCAGTGAAAAGGTTAAATTGGCCCATTGGCTGTTTCTCCTTGGAATACTGCTCCCACATGCGTTTTCCTTTAGGGAAACGAATGGACAACTGAGTAAAAATGATTGACTTTTAAGAAGTTTCATATAAGTGGAAATATTTACCTGTTTATAGTGTTATTTTTAATTTTGTAGAAAAGAGAAAAGCGAGAGAAGGAACTGGCTGAGCTTTTGGAAACAATAACGAGTAGCAGTGAAGAGTACCTTAGACAGATAGGCAATTGGAATCCAGCAGATAGCACGGAGACCACGAAAACTACTGTCAGGTAAATAAGTTGTCATGTGAACATAGTCTTAAGTTAGGCAACATAAAAATCCTCCTGCAACATTTTCGCAAATTTTTTGTATGAAAAATTGCACATTATACACATAAATCGGGCTTATTTGTATTGGGAACCGATGCACTACAACCCTATTTACTTGCCTCTTACACTTCTAAATAGAAGCTGAGACAGTTAGAAAAGGAGTGTAGTGTTTTATTGAAAAGAAAGTTCACTGTGATGTTGGAGTTGCCAGTGGCAGAAACCTTATTCCAATGTTTGTATAATTACCGAGGTAAATAAATTGTAAAAGAAGCGACTGTGACTGACTGGAAAAAGGTCCCCAATAGAATTTGAACTGAGCTATGTAAGACATAAAGTTAGTAGTCCCAAAATATCTCAATTTGAATGGTATTTGTGCAGACGCGGGTCAGCGGCCGTGTACCAGCGCAGCGTGTCTAGCGCCACGTTAGAGGGTCGCGCGCTGCACTCGCTACCGCCCGTGCGGAGAGATCCCAGGGCTACACCCGCCGCGCCCGTGTCCGTGCCCACTGCCGCGCCACGACCTGATGCAGGTATGTTACAGAAGCTACATGCTTACAACAACAAGAGCTAGGCTCATTAAGGCTAAGTAATGATAAGCAACCGTTTATCAATAAACCACAATCATAGCCTTATTCTGTTGTGACATAAAAATACCGATCTAGCTTTAAAATCGAACGGATCGTAGAATAAATCAATCTCACTTCGGAAAATATTACGACAGACCCAAGCGAAGATGGCAAAACTGACGCCTACTCAGAGCAGAGGCAGAGTTGGTGATTCAGATGGCAAAAATCACAAGAAAATCACGATTAGATTGGCTTGTTGTGAAGCCAATGCTTGGATGGTCAAAAACTAATTAAAGTGAAATTGTTGTTTTTCCCACCCAATGTTTACAAACTTCATTAATCGTTCATTGTTACTATGTCATTAGGTTCTTAAATTCTAAGTAGTCATTAGTATAACTAATCTTTTATGTGATTCTAAAGCCCTTAATCAAACATAATTTATATAAATAAACAGCTTGATGGGAGCTTTTTAAATACTGTTTCGCATTTGTGTCAAAATCTTTTAAGCGTCAAAATGTCACTAACGGTGATATCTTCAGAAAAGAAAAAAATAATTTCTTGTTATGTGTTCAAAGTTAGATTATTGGTTGTGTTAACTGTGCTGGGTTATATAGTGGAGCTTCTTAAATTTTTCGTTTATTACTATTGTAAGTTATCCTTAAATTATACATTTAAAAAAAATTGCTCTTGCATACAAAAAGCACCTACTTACCTAAAAGATCAAAATACATGAACTATGGAGTGGCATGATTTGTGTTCAATTTGTGGGAACGCAAGTTGCGATGTCGCTTTTATAAAAATCAAATGTTTCATATATTTTTAACTGACTCATCCTATGTATGTCTGCTCATACTTTATCTTAGCAAAATCATCTCTTTGTTGAATACATTTGAGCAGCTCTATTATATGCGACAATCTTGTAAAAATATCTCTTGTCCACGTTCCCCCCTACAGCGGGTAGCGCGGAGTCAGTGGTGAGCTCAGAATCGTACGCGCCCGCTCCGCCCGTGCGCTCGGCTCGTCGCTCCCCGCGCCGCTCGTCGCGTGGTCCGCCGCCCGACATCATCGTCGACGCCTCGCTGTCGCTGCACGACCATGATATTAAACGGTAACTATACTTGTCTCACATTCTTTAATCTTTGAAAAAGAAGGTTAGTGTTGCAGTTAGGCTATGTCATCGTACATAAGTCATCTGTACCAGCACTGACGAGAAAGCTCTAGTTATCGTCATTTTTTAGATGGATACTAAAGAAAACTTATAATAGCTGATTGCTGACTGTTTGGATTTCTAGCCAGAACTTGAACAACTCGCTTTAACGTGAAAGCGCCAGGGCTTTATTTACTTTTCGCTGATCAACAGCAGTGGCGCAGATGCCTATGTGTCAAAAACTTAATCGCATCATATAATAAAATACCATTAAAATGCTATAGGCCTAAAGAGTCAGGCCAAATCACACAAATCCTCTCTAACCACGACAGAGACAGTTCCGAGAACTTTTTCTGGACTCGGTGCTTACAATTGGAATATTGAAAGCAATGTGTTTGCATTCCAACTCAGTGTGGCGTCGGATCAGATCGGCGCGCTGGTGGGTCACGTGGGTCACGTGGGTCACGTGGGTGATGTGGTGCCGAGCGCGGGGCTGGTGTCGGCGGCGGCACTGCGGCGACGTAACTCCGACCCCGCACCCGGCGACGTGCGCCCGCTGGACCCGCGCTCCACCGACTTCATCGGACAGACCGGGAACGGACTCTTCCGGATCGCTGGGCACAGGTATACATATTTATTTTATTTTCTAAAAAGAAACTTCTTGTTTCCTTATGCGCCATTTTTGTTCTTCATCTGCCTAGCTTTTTTCTTTTCTGTTGGGGCCGGTTGCCAGTGTAACCGGATGCAGCAATATACCATAATGCCAGTATTTTTTGATGGAGTGACCGCGCAGCTAAATACCAGTATTTTAGATGGAGGGACTACCTATCTTATTTCCAAATCCAGTAATTAGGTAACATGATACCCCCTGGTAGAATTGATTATCTGACCTTCGAGCTTCTGACTACACATCACACTGATTGTCAGAAGGTTCGAAAATCCCTCATTTTATGCAAAAAATAATATTGATATGTAACGTAAGATTTCATTGAAACTCTCACTGCGACTTTACAAAATACTCTGTTATACGATAGTAGATGTAAAAAAAAAACAAATTAAGGCTTTATAAACATTATTTATTAACCTCTTACAGGTCTATTCCAAAATTATAGTTTCCTAGGTATTAAATTTAAGTAAATGCCTCCCTTGGGACACAACAAAAACCTGCGCGAATCGATCTCCATGTTCGTGTTTTTTGAAGGAGCCACACGAAACCTGGACAGTAGCTTCATAATGCATATACGTGACTGGACTTTGCTAGTCGTAAACCTGCAATATAAAAATGTATACTTAAATTTTTTTTTGGTTATTTGGTTTTTTGGTGGTGCCCTGGAAGAAGTCACCCACTTAATCACTTTACTGAAGTATATTATTTACGAGGCAAATGGTTGAAGAGTATTATGTAACTGAAATCTTCTCTACTTACTCGATAACAGCTTCAAAAAAACAATAATATTATTATTAATTGACGTATTCATGTACAAGGCCTCGAGACAAAGAAGTTCACTGAACTGGAGAATAAATCTACACAAATATTCCGATGTTTGTTTCAAAACTATGCAGAAAAAAAATACTAAACTTACCCACACAGTTTCTTGGTCCATTACCAAACGGTAGATAAGCACAGGGGTGGCGTTCTCCTGCCTTCTGCGCACTGAAACGTTCAGGATCGAAAACTTCAGGATTGGGATAATACTTCTCATCATAATGAATACCCAATAGCGGTATTAGGACAGTTTGACCTTTTTTTATCGTGACTTTTGTACCTGGTATAGTATAGTCAGCCTTTGCATTCCTCTGCAATGGATCCACCACGGGGTACATGCGTAAAGTCTCATCAAACACCTTTTCTAAATACGTCATGTCGTTTATAACGTCATAGGTCAGTTCTCCGTTAGATTTCTTCAAGACAGTATCAATTTCGATTATCACTTTGTCCTGTATCATCGGGTTTAACGCTAACTGGTACAATAAGAATGCTAGTTGCACTGGTTTCGTACCCAGCTGCGTAAAACGAAAAAGCTTGCGCAGCTATTATTCCTTCAGTTAGCTCTACGGTCACTTTTTCAGATGTTTCATACTTCTGTGGTCCTTGAATATTTACTTCCTGTCTTAATTCTAAAATCAAATCCATAAAATCCTTCCTTCCCGAAGGTTTTCCATCTCTCTGACTAATAACGGTCCTGACTAAATTATAGAAAACCTCCGAGGCTTCGGCCGGATAGAGGGATTTGTTTAGTTTCTTCAATAAACCGGGAAACATCATGTCGAACTCATAAGCGTAGTTCATATCAAAGATTAACGAATCAATTCTCCGTAATAGTTTTTTCGTGTCACTGCTAAATTTGTCTGCGTCTAAGCCGAAGCCGACCGCAGCAATCGCAGCGATCGTGTACTGTTGCACAAGCGTGTGTACTTCTTGTTCTTGCTTATTATCACAAATACTCTGAACATACTCCATAAACTTATCCGCTCGTTCAGTCAACAGATACGTCATGTCTTTCAACTTGCTTGTGGTAAATATCGGGGGGAATCTATTCCTCAATGCCTTCCACGTTTCTCCGTCGGAATGGAACAAGTTGGCTCCCAGTCCTTCTTTGCTGAACTGCACTCCTCGATCGATGAAGAAATCGAAATCCTTGATCAACACATTTTTAATGACATCCAAGTCTCGTAGTAACAGGCACGGTGTGGTCATTCTGTATATTCCCACAACTTTTTCTCCAGGGAACTGTTCGTATATATTCTTCATTACGGTTGAAATATGCGTTCGTCTAAGTGTAGATTCCTTCAGATTGCCAAGAAATGGAACAGGCGGAGGCCCGATCACATTTCTGTCCTTCCAGTAAGAGAAGGTTCTTGTAAAATAGTAATACAACAAATAAATGAAGGATAATACAACGAAACATAGGAACAGCATGGTGACTGACACAGTGTGTTATTAATCTATTGCTGAGCGTCTCGTTAGTAAACGTTTTGTTTATAAATGTTGCCTTTTTTATAGTCATGTTATTAAATGGAGAACTAGGCAAACTTTTTTATGTTTGAACCGGTTTGTACATGATGTTGTGTAAAAAATGAGTTCACTGAATCACATAATAAATATTTTATTTTAATACTAAATATGTATTAAAATTAAATCTTATATCAGTTGAATCCAAAACATAGACTTTTTTTTAAAATGCGTAATTATAACACTCCATATATTAGACTTAACATCTTCCAAAAATTATCGCAGTGTTTATTCCTAAAACGAAGTGAAGCAAACATTGACTTTAACGAATCCTTGACCAAGACCGTGTTTGCTTAACCTCGACCGAGCACTGACCATCGCTGCACACTCTACGGGGGCGAGGTTAAGCGATAACAGCTTCGTCTACTATAACTTTCGATATTCGACTGCAACTCGTGTTTATTATAACTGTTAAGTAATCAGTTTTTTGTTTTCAATGTATGAAAATAACCAGATAATCCTACTTCCTACTAATCCTACTAATATTATAAATTCGAATTTTTGTGAGTATGGATGTATGGATGTTTGTTACTCTTTCACGCAAAAACTACTGAACGGATTTGGATGAAATTTTGCACAAAGATAGTTTATAACCTGGATTAACACATAGGATACTTTTCATCCCGGTAGTAAGATCCCATGGGACAGTTATCAAACTTCACGTGGGCGAAGCCGCTGGCAGAAGCTAGTATTAAATAATACCTCGTTGAGATCTATTTATATAAGATGAATGTGCAAAATCTTGTCCTCTTGTAATTAGCCTAATTATATCTTTCAAGCAAAGGCTTTATTTAATCATTTCTATAAAAAATTGTCAACAACTGAGGCCTCTTATTCAAGGTTTATTAAATGATATGCATTGCAAACTATATGGCATAATTATGTGCCTTGACATGGTGTCCACATGAATTATTAGAAACACATTGAGCTCTTTACGGAAAAAGGTAAACCACACCTATTTTGTTCAACTTCTAGAATTCTCATTACATTTTTGAATATTATTGCTGTTAAAATTGATAGGTACTTAGGTACATCTTCTTGATATGTTAAATGTAATTTTACAGCATGTGTACAAACTATTACTAAAGGCAGCATAAATAGGTTGATGTATGTTCAAGATTTTACTTGATATAAGACGCGTTAAGAAGGAAATGGGGATTTTTGTCATTTTGGAGGCTTATATTTTCTTTAGTGGTTACTAAGAAGGAATGACAAGAATGTAGTAGACCTTGATATTATAGAAAAAAATATTGCTCTAGAGGCATTTTTCAGGAAGAAAAACGGGGTATGGTTTAATCGAAGCTCCTATTCTCTCTTATAAGCATATAAATATAACTAAATGAGGACTTCGATAGAGGCAAATTAATATTCAAATCAATGATCGTTTCCTAGGTTTCGCAAAGGCACCCGATTCGCGAAAGCTGACAAATGCGTATACTGCCATCAAGCCATCGACGCGTTCATCACTCAAGGTCAGCGGTGCATCGACTGCAAACAGCTGTACCACACCAAGTGTATACAGAACAAGGGAGTCATCACCATGCCGTGTTCCAGCCCCGTCACACCAGCCACCAGAGGCCGCCATAAGAACAGAAAAAGAATTTCAAACTCCAATTATAATTTATTAGATAACTCCAAAGGCTCCGTCCCTTCCAACTTTAACTTAACAGGGACTTCAGAATTTATGGATAGAACAGATAAGATTATATCAGACGCGACTGAGTTACAAGCCATGCAGAACTTTATCACGGAGAAGATTTATGAAATGGAACCAAATGAGAAGAAGAAGCAGTCAGAGGTGAGCTGGACTTTTTTATGACGTTTAGCATTCATGATCATCATTTCAGCCGAAAGACGTCCACTGCTGGACAGGCCTACCCTAAGTGTCACCGCATAGACCGGTCCACCTAGTGGGAGGTCTTTCAACGCAACGTCTTTCGGTTCGTGGTTGCCACTCCTGAACTTTGCGGCCCCGTTTAGCATTGCATTTATTTGAACGTGTCACTTCGAGAGTTAGGTCTATTTTTTTTTTCGTGTGGGAAATCGTCAGATGACTCCTCCTACTCTGGGTGGAGCGGGAGGAGTGCTAGACTTTTACCGACTAAAAACCATCCATGTTCCTTCCTCGCCCTTTACGTTCTGGGGCCGCGGTATCTCTTTCGGACAGTCCCGCAACCCCGGCAGGCTTCGGCCCTTGTGGGCCCCTTTTCTTGTGCTGACATCTCTTTGAGGCGCGCGTGGAACACAAACGCGCCGTCGACACGGCCTGTCGTCATAGAACGGTCGCACGGCGAGCTAGCCCATAGCTCACCGTCCACAGGCCCGCAACCACGGTGGCCGGGGGACTTTCCTTAACATTATATTTTCTGCTACCGTTGTAAACTGTCAAACTACAAGTGCAATATGAAGACGGGAACATGTCTGAGCTAGCCCAGGTGACATTGATAGAATCTTCTTAATCGTGTGAGTAGTACCTAACCAACTTGGCTTTACATGCCGGCCAAAAATATTTGTCGGGCAAAATTATGTTTAGCAGATATAGCCTAGTAATGTGCCTGTCGGAATGCCAAGTCATAGCTCGCACCCAAGGCCTTTGATATTTCGGATTCATGTGCGTGTTTTATAATTACCACTTACTTCGGTGCAGGAAAACATCGTTAGGAAACCAGCATGCCAAATCAATATCCAAATCATCAAATACAATGTGTTTTCTTGCAACAGGTCGACAGGGTATTCAAACACGCATTACTAGAATTCAAAGACAACTTAGTGGCGACGTACAGCATCGTGGAAACGCGGGGCTCTGCGCTCAAGTACAAGGATCTCATCGGGAACTTCCTTCATGTGATGGAGACGGTGTGCGCAAGGGAGGGCTCCACGCTCTCCATCACCATGGGAGTCAACGCCTTCAGGGGGTTCATGGACGAGTTCATGAGCCAACACGAGACGGATAAGGCGAGAACCAAAAGAAAAAAGGATAAAAGGAAAAAGGTAATTATTGATCTCCTCTAATTATGTTTTTTCTTAATCTTCTTAGCTGTTCTTTTCTGTTTATTTTCGTAGCGGTATCCAAGCATTTTTGCCTCGGCGCTTTTCAAATTGTCACCATTGTTGATTTCATTTTTTAGGAGGGACAGTGGTGTAAAGGGGCAGGTTTGTCCCAAAACATAAAAAAAATATCCCATAAAATAATATCTTAGCAATAAGACAAAAAGGTACAGGTCTCCTGTCCCCGTTTTTATTTGAATTCGATGAAATTGCAAATAAATAAAAAAATGTGAATAGTCTATTTTTAACATAACTCGATTTTTCAAAATATTTGATAGGTTTTTTTTGTTTTCCTTTTGCGATTGACTTTATAATCGTTTGATCGCTTTACAGCGTTTTAAAAAGTGTTCTTATTCTATTCCTTTTTTTTTTTCAGGTGGACGATCCAATACAATACAAAGGTCATACATTCATACTGTCCATGATCAACATACCGACGGAGTGTGAAATCTGCAAGACTTTCTTCATGTGGCCCATTGAACGGTCGCTTATATGCCAGACGTGTAAACTTGCCTCACATAAGAAATGTTATACTAAGGTATGTATAATAGGAGAATATTTTGAAATAGTATCCACTAAAACTTAAAATGTAAATGGCGAAATATATTCGGAAAAAATATTTCTGTGTTATTGTAATAGGCTTGTTAACTGAAAAAAATTAATTAGTCCGTCACTTAGATTATCAAAAAATATTTCACCCGTATTTTTTCTTTTGTTACATAAACCAAAATTGACGAAGATATGACGCTTTAAAAATTTTCAATACGTCACTGTTTGGTATCATTTTTAGTGAGTACTGACGTCACGAGCCCCCACTCCCGAGTTTTGATGCGTTTTATCTTTGTTAATATTCGTTGATTTACAAAAACAAAAAATACGTGTCCATTATTTTCCAATACTCTAACTGACGGACTAAATAGATTTGCAATTTATTGATGGTGGAAACTAGCCTATCGTATGTTATGTTTTTTTTTGTGTAGGTGTCGACATTATGTCGTAAAGACAACCAGTCATCCTCGGCTGCAATCGTAGGCGCCCTAGACGCCCGCGGGCGAGAGCAAATGGGAGTCGTCTCGAGAGGAAAGGTACGAACAGGACTATAATAATTATATATACCAAACTTTTACGTACGAAGAAAGTAGAGTAAATATATGTGCTAAGACTCGCGTAACATAGTTAAGCTGTGTCGGTTGACAAGGCTATGGGCTCGCTCTCGTGGTATTCCCTCCTGATCAGAAGGTCTAAGTAGCAAAATGTCAAACAGCGCGAAACGTCTAATGAGCAGTAAGTCTAATTAGCAAAATGACCTTGTAGCAAAACGTCCAACTATCAGATCGGTCTGTACAGCAGAACGTCTTCTTTACAGGTGTTTGCGGTACCGTTACCTGACTTACCTACGGGCGAGAGCAATATCCCCATAGTCGTGGACAGGCTAATAACCACCATAGAAATGACAGGTCTCTACACAGAGGGCCTGTACAGAAAGAGTGGACTTAGTTCTAAGGTAAGCGATCAATTTGTTAAATTTGTGAAGTACGTAGAAGATCTTGATCCCGAAGGGAACTCCAGGAATCGGCTTCCTAGGTGCCTTCGGGCCTAGACAGAAATGTCTTTTTACTTGCACTGACTGCAGCGAAATAGTTGCGCAGTATGTGTGCTTTTATTGTACGATACAGCAACTCAATTCTTTATTTGTCTGAATCTAGCTTTGAGCATTGTGTTGACCTGAGCAATTCTTTCAAAGTTGCTGGTTAGTTTGTTGCTCCACTTCTTTCCAACTGCAATACTAGAAAGTAACATTTTTGTTGCTGCTAATTGCAACTGTAATCACTCAGCAAGTGCTAATTTTCAGCCTAATTAGAATACGTATCTTACCCGAGTACGCGTGTAAAGCAGGAAAACTAAATTTCTATGTCTACCTTAGCGCTGCCCCCTTACTTGCTTAAGCATGGCGTGCCAGCGCCTTAAAGATGAAGATCAAAATACGTGTTTTTTGATAGGTTCGCGAGCTCCGCCGTTTACTGGACGAGTCTCCGGAAGAGGGCGCGGACAAACTGGACGCGTACGCGGTGCACGTGCGTGCGTCCGTACTGAAGAGCTTCTTTCGCGAGCTGCCCGAGCCTCTGCTCACCTTCGATCTCTACGACGACTTCATACTCGCTTCGCAGATCTCTGACCCACAGGTAATCTATCCGTTGAACCTTAGGTGCTTTAGCGTCAGTTCACACCGAGGCGCTACGCGGCGCGACAGTATTGGAAGAGGCCAGTGACTTCGCGCTGCTCCGCGCGCCGAATTAAATTCCATTATATAAGGTGTTAAAAAATTAACTGCAAAAATTTCCTGTACGTACTCGGTATCAAAAAAGAAACATTAAAAAAAAAAAAATTCAAGCATTTTTAGTTTTTACTTAAAAAAATCAATTTAGTACAACTGTTTGATGTGCACTGTACGCAGGGCTGTGCCGGCGCCTCGTCGCCAGCAACGCGGCTCGCTATCCGTTCCCTCAACTCCCGCAAGCCTACCGGCTCGGGCTACCCCACCCACTTCAGTCGTCCGATATCTGTCGCGCGGGAAGGGTGTGCTGCCCTGCGTCATCTCGCTACTTACGCGCGCCCGCGCAGCCTCGTGTAAACAATACCGTTTACGTATTCTAATCGGGAGTATTTAGATATGGTAGTGTGATATATCATGACCATAATTAGCGCATTCGACATAGTTAAAAGTGACACACATTAATCGCAGTGCAATCGAATGTAATAAAAACGTCGTGCTCACTTGTGCATTATTGGACAAAGTGGTGGACATTTTTAGCACCTTTTGTAAATAAGGTAAAAATTAACACTTCATTTAATAGCTTTTAATTGATTTAAATAGGTTGAATCAATTTTTTTTAAACAAAACAGTTTATCGAACTTACTTAATTTAAAAACAGTACTTAATTCATTAATATGGTCAATAAAATAAGTTATTTGTAAGTAATTCGATGAATTGCCAGTCCAAAGTCTGCAAAATGTGATGGGAAAGTTAGAATCAGCTGTCCTGTCGTTCACCCCTGTCGCACGGGGTGAATGACCAGCACGGTGTACAGTCAAGTGCGCATATTCAATCATTTTGAGCGCAGTGAAAATATTGCATATCTTTGAAACGGATCGTTACTTAGATACATTTTTTTCGTTATTATTTTTTATTTGTGATTCCAAACAACTCCTCAAGTTTCTTGCAGTTGATTTTTTAACACCTTATGTTATTAGTATGTACATACGGACAATTCCTGTTCCTACCTTTATAATAATAAACTAGATTTCTAAGGACATATCAATGGAAATAATTTTGAATACAGCGTAAATAATGTAATGTACCCATATTTTTCAGGAGCGAGTATCAACAATCTTCACAATATTAAGAAAACTGCCAAAACCAAACTTTGATCTTGTCGAGAGGCTAATATTCCACTTGGCGAGGGTGGCACTAGGAGAAGATCATAATAGGTAATATTATTGTTCTTAGATCAGTCTTTGATTGCCAAAGAACAAAAGCGAGAGTTGGCGTAGATGTCTGGACGAACTAGGCGGTTTTGTGAGGCTGGCCCACAACAGCCACCGGCCGTTAGAAATGGAAGGAGAGAAAGCCTTTTGCCCGGCAGTCTTGTAGACATTATTATTATACCGGGCTTGTTCCTAGCATATTAGATTATGAATTAAAATGTGTTTCTGTATGATCAGGATGGGTCCGAACGCGCTGGCGATAGTGTTCGCGCCGTGCATCCTGCGCACGCACAAGGTGCAGCCGGCGCAGGACTCGCTGCACGACATCGCGCGACAGACCGCCTGTCTGGAGGCCATACTCGTAGATAAGATGCGCACCGTAAGTAACACTCGTCATACTATTACGTTTTTCTAAATTATTGCCGAGATCTAAGATAGCTGTGAATCGATTTTTTTCTTCGGAACTCGACAAGCTTCATTGCCTCGGCGCTTTTTTAGAGGCCCGCGTTATCACACGCGCCAACACTAACATAATATGGCATTGTACGACGTTGTGCACGGTGAGGGCTCTCAAACATCGCCATATTTATTTTTTATTTAAAATTATGTAAATAACACCTTGACAGCTATAACGCCAATGCGATGTTACTACCAAGATCCACATACCTCTAACTCACTTACAAAGTAAAATTTGAAAAAAATAACAATTAACACATTCAAAAAAAAAAATACCTACAATTAAACAACAAAATCATCTCTAAATATTTTCAATGCACTTCAGTGCTACTCCAGCGAACTGCATCAGGCTGCAGTGAAATATATCTACCTCTTTTGAAATAATAGGGGGGCAAACTTGTTCAGGTTGAGATCCGCTAAGAGTAATATTGTACGGCAGGTGCGCGGCATGCTGGCGGACATCGCGACGCTGGACACGGCGTGCCACACGGCCACGTCGCGCCTCTCCACGCTGCGCTCGCACTCGCACGCGCCGCGCCCGGAGGAGCAGATCCTCGTCGGGCACATCCACGAGATACAGAAGGAGAAGGCGATCCTCACCTCGCACCTGCCCACGCTCATCAGGTATCACAACCACACCTACAGGCTACAGGAACTGTGCTGTGACACACTTACAACACGCTTATTTATAACCAGCGCAAGATTCATATTCGTTTGCCGGTAACCCTTTGCACTCACTAATGCATAAATTACTGTTTCTTTTTTCTTTGGCTAATTAGTACGTTTACCATTAACCATAGCAGTCACTGCTATACTTAATAGTTCGCCATTTTTCTTTCTTTATCGTATGGTTAGTGCTAAAGCTTTGACCGCCACAGTCGCGTATAGACGACAAACCAAAATGTGCCTAGCACGCCACGGTCGCGATTGCGTGACAGAATTTTAAACGTTAATAAACAGCATTGTTTTGTTTATTTCCCTTGTGAATGACTCTTCTTAATTTATTTGAAGTGAATTGCTTTCGTTATATTTCATCTTTAGTAACGTAAGATGACAAAAAGAAAACCAGTCATAAAGTTCGAAAAACATAGTGCCCTCGACGCCACAGTCACCATAACAGGACACGTAGTGCACTGTGGTAGCAGTCAATAGAACAAGAATATCGACCTCGACGGCAACCTACGTTGTATTTAATTTAATCTGAATTCTGCACTAGTAAATAAATAAAACATTTGCTTTTGAACTTTTATGTTTGAGAAATCAAGAAAAAATTATGATACTGAACTATGCGCTCTATAAAAGTCGAGTGTTAGTTGATTATTGATTAATTGTAATGACTGTAATGCCCATTGTATTGTATTATTAGTAAAACGAAACTTACGAAAAATACGAAAAGCGGTCCCAGCTACGCCACTGTCATCATAAGGTGACAAGAAAGTACGTCATGATTGAACAGTGCAGTGATGGTATTGACTTTGTTTTATCGATTGTTGTTTTTGAATTGTGGATTTAATGTCGAAACTGTGACACATATCATTATTTTTTTTTCATAAAGGACAAAGCGGGATGAAATAAAACTCCTGTATTATATTGTTCCGGTAAAGATCTTTTATTAAAATTTACTCTAGGTTAAAAATTAAATAGTTAGTGCTTTATCAATATAATTTCGAACTCACTACTATTTCGTAGGTATTAAAGGATGAATTCATAGCTTGGCGCCGAGGGCACGCTTTTTCGTTTTTGACGTGGCGGTCAAAAGGTTAACCTGGGTCGAGTTTTTATGCCGCCCATAGGCCTCTGATTTGTCATTACATGACGTCAAGGAATATCTCTCAGGCATGCTGGTTTCCTCATGATGTTTTCCTTCAAAGTGATACTTATACAATACGCACATGAATCCGAATAATCAGAGGAATAGGAATAGTTCGTTATTTATCACACTTTTATTTTGTTGGTCAGAGCAACGTCAGACGACGACCTGCTGTCGACGACCGACCACGACGGCGAGCTGGGCAGCACGGACGACCTCAGCACGGGCGCCAGCTCCATGCGCTCGCAGAGACTGCTGCACCGACAGCTATCCTCCGACGACCCCATCATGGTCTAGCTCACCTGCCAAACTACACCTGGACCATACACATCTCTACATGATTGAATGTCCGATTCGTAGTACGTAAGTACCAATCGGCAGCCTTCAACCGAATCTTATGCAAACATGTCCACGTTTTGCCATGATATTTAGAACTAGTGTTGTCAAGTAATGCGTTAATGGATAAGTTTCGCATTCTCAGATTTCTTAACATTCCTGACAGAGTTAAGTGAAAAGAAATTAGATAAAATGTTCCTGCGCGTGTTCCTTCACATTTTAAATTGTTTAGGATGATCGAATGTTACATTATTGTTAAGTTTTATGAAACGGACCGTGAAGTATTTATTTTATTTTTGCGAGCTGTCTTCTGATGTTGCTAACTGTTAGCGACGCGACGTAGTAACTACTTGTAGAGATCGATGTGAAGCAAGCAGGTATGTTCATGTTTCTACAATACACATCCGTGCTATGTAACCGAGCTCTGTTTTAGACGAGTATACATGAAGTAGCAGTAGGTGAAGCGCGCGCAGTCGACGGCGACTACGTACTCGGTAGCCGTCTGCCGTCGCACTACTGTACTTAGACGTAGTGATGAGCTTATTGTAAGTCATAAAAGTCGCCGCAACGATATCTCGGCGACTGCCCAAGTGATGTATGAATATAAAAGTATTTTTTTCGTACATAAAAATATTTACATCCATCTTTGCACTGACATATTTTATGATATATTTTCTGTGTAAATATGTAAATCTTGTCTAAAAAAGTGATTTTAAAAGTATAGCAATATCGCTCTTCTGTCAATAGGCGTATTTGGTTGGATATATAGATGACATGTGACTGTATTTTTCAAAGTTTTTGATTAGCTAGTAGGTTCAAACTTGGGCTATAACATGTTGAGAAGTGATTCATTCCATTTAATTTTATGCTTGTATTTAGGCACGTCGTCCGCTTGTCGACACTGAATCGTAACAGATTTGATTTGGTTGCTAACTCTTCAAAAGAAAATGCCAAATTGGTGTTTATTCTTGAACTCCCCTATTTTGTCTAGATTTTAGAAGGGTAACACTAAGATGATTATCTATTTTAGATTGTCTACAATTAGCGGTGTTGTGATAATGAGTTAGCATTGATTCGATTAAGGTACGGCGAGCGATTATTGTGTAGACAAAAATATTCAAAATTAAGCTTTTACATGCCAATCCAAAGACATCACTTAAATGAGGTTTAGAATTACGCAATTTGATTGAGTGTTTTGTGATCCTAGTTAACTATCATATTCGATTCCAAACTATACAAGGTATCAATTATTTATAAACCAAAATTGTATCTAGTTTCTGTACCTCATGTAAAAGACGAGTTTAATTCAAACTTATTTTAGCATTTTATAATATTATGTATGAAAAATGAATGTTTTGTGATCCATTCAGAACTTAAAAATCTGATATGTTTAAAAATATGTTTTAACTTATATGTTTACATTAAATATTATTGCCTGAGTACTTATAGTCGTTATTTGTCTTAGACATTTAATGCTTATTTTATGTGTAATTGAATATAATGTATTTAAACAAAACATTTTCTCTTGTTGTGGTACTTGGCTCCTTAGCAGGATCGTTATGTTTCTACAACATACTCCTATCATTAAAATATTATCCAAAAAGTTATCATAAACACCATGTACCTTGCCTCTATCTTAATTTGCTTTCATATTCTAAAAGACTGTCTTAAAATAAGCTATTGAATTTATTGTTAAGTCACAAATATTTTACCCGCTTTTTATTAATTAGTTCGTAACAATTTACTATACAAACAACGAATGACTCTGTGACAACTTGTATTGTTTGTAAGCCTCTCGTTTAACTATTGTCTGTGGACATATTTTATAGCTCAATATTTATGATGGACTGTATTAAACTTACTGTATCTAATAAGCTTACACACTATTTGTAACATTTTTAAAGCCACGAAATTTGTTTGAATCTCACAGTTGATACTGAGGTGTACCTTTTGAGCAATTTACACAGAACAGAAATATGAAGAAAACTATTCTTAGATTTATTTGCATTTGTTGAAAATGGAACACCCTTAGAAGTGCATGTCTCATCAAGGTGCCGAACAAATACTATATTTTATGTATAAAAAACTCTGTTGATTCTGTTTTAGTGGGGTTGTATCGCAGTAATCTAGTGAACTTTCTGTGCCTTCGACTAGTTTGCTTTCAGCAGTCTCCGACTGGCCTGGACACTTGTGAAAGTCTAGCTACTATTGTTGATGGTTTACATTTATTAGTATTCTTGTATAGTGTTGTTAGTGTCAACAGTTATATTAGCCACGTACATTCTACTTTGTTGAGGTAATATAAAGATAGATGTGGTTAGGTCTCGATAATATAATCGTATTGTCTGTTTTCCAAGCTCCCCATCAGCGAACATACTCATAATCATAATTATAAAGTATAAGTTATTTTACAAGGAAAGTTAATGAATGTGCAATGTGGCTACAACTAGGAATTTATTGACACTTTAGAAGTGTGTGTAGATATTCGCCCGTTCCGTGTACGGTTTATGTAAATAATTTATTAGTTACTATGACAACTTTTAGCAAGGTACTATTTTAATCTTAAGAACTGCTATAGTCTTTGCCACTGTTTATTTGTAAAAGTGCCTATCAATTGCTGTTTCATTTAAGAATTCTCTATTGGTGCATTATATCATTGGATTGTTGAAATTTTATGGTAGTTTGTTGTTTCAAGTTGAATATCATTGGAAATTTAATATTAGACCTACATTTTTTGTGTAACATCACATTATATTTTCTGTTAACTTCATCTCTGTAACAGTTATTTTGTTATACCCATGTTTATGGAACTCAAGTTCTGAATTTTAAGATATTAGTTGGATATTTCATTAAGAATGAATCAGATAACTGGCATTTGTGTTTATTCAAACTGTAACTGTATTTGCTATAAGGACCAATAATAAGCTGTTTACACATGGTCGTTTTATATACCTGTATGTCATTTGACTGTGAACTTTGTCCTACATGTTAATCATTAATGAATCTTGTATCATATAAACATGTATATTGTTCAACTATTTTTAGGAATCCTATAATGTGTCAATATAAATGAAATGTAACCAAAACATTATACTGTATACAAAATATGAAAATAAAAAAAAGAATAATGAGATAAATGTGTTTAATTACATACATAACTTAATTTGTTTCCATTTCAACTACATTTTCCGTGCTATCCTTCCAAGGAAGTCTACCAATAGGACATGTAGACCAGTCATGTTCATTGGAAGCCAATCTCCAAATACCAATTCCTATTTGTTGTTGTTCCTTCATTTTATTTTTCTCTTCATCCTTCCCATTATCTTTCCTTTCATTAACTTCCAAGGGTTCTACGGTTTCAACAATCGCAATATCATCATCAATATGTACCATTTCTAAATCCTCAGCTGTATAAATAGTAGCCGAAGGAGTCATGGGAAACTTTTCTGGAGATGATATTAATCTTGCCAAAGTACAAATTCTTTCCGCAACCATGGCAGGAAGATTTGGTACAAGTAATACCAACATCTGTGATATAAAATAAGAAAGATAGTGATTATATGTAGTGATTATTGGTTGGATGTAATTGATATCTTGTAACTCTTCAGGAACAGGCTTTTGAAGATCCAGCACAAGTACATTTTTTAATGTACTGTTGGGGTACAATTTTTCATATAATTCCTTCAAATGTTTCCGCTTCTTGGATATTTTATCAACATTGGTCATTCTGAAAACACATAACAACAATCTCAATCTTAGCCATGGATTTAAATGCTCAATAATTTAAATCTTGTACTGATATTAGTTGTTGGTTATTGGGTTTTCCCATCAGGAAGGACTCTGTAGCAGACACGGAGTCTGGACCTGTTCCTGGTTGATGGCAATAGGCTCGACCCCTATTACATGTTACATAAACATAACTAGCGAAAAAGTGGGTGTACAGGGGATTACAGGTGCAATGGTATGTTAGTTTAACCTTTTGACCGCCACAGCATAAACGCTCGCACGTGCCCTCCACGCCAAGCTTTTCATCTACTATTTTGTCACATATTTGTGTCGTTTGGCGTACAGGGTACGCGCTTGCTTGTCACGTATATGTGACAATGGCGTCCAAAAGGTTAATACCAGAATTGGCCTATCTGACTTGACTGAATCATTGGTCTAGTGGTTGCTAGGGCGACACTTAGCTTGATGTACTGGGTTCACTACCCAGGCTGGACATTGTTACTGTTTTGTTATTTTTTTTTTTTGTTTTTCAACCGTAGTCTTCTGACACTCTGTTGGAAGCTTTCTTTGGTAGGTATTTACTATTGTTATTCAATTTATAAATTTGCTTAATATTGCTAATATGCTGTCAACTGTCAACACGCGTAAAAGTGCTGTTGGTTATTTTCGCTAATTTTAGTGTAAAACTGCATAACAGTGTTTGGAAATGCAATAAAAATGTACTTTTGATAGTGATAATTATGTGAAAATGTTAGTAGCAAAAAGTGCGTGTGATTTAATAAGAAAAAAGTGATCAAAACTACGAAGTGACAATCCTCTTTTTCAAAGTTTCTTCACATACCCACATATCTATTTACTTTTCTGTGACAACTACTGTTCTTATTGTGTCATGTCAATATGTCATCTGACATTTGGAAGAGTGTTGCCATTGTGAAACTTAATATCTACTATGAATAGTGAAACTAGTAGTAATATGACTGGAGTAGTAAATATTACTGATGAATCGCTATCACCAGAATCGCCTAAGCAACCAACGCGTGCAACCGCCGCCACAAGCAGCAAAAAATCCATGACTCAACAAGTATTTCATCCTTCTCTCTTTACCAGACAGAGATCCAACTCACTCACTGAGCCTACGCCCAAAGGATGCAGTACAGCCACTGTGCCTATAATGCTTAATCCAGGCGCACCACTAATCAATTCAGACAAAACAGCGTCTGATTCTCAAATGCCAAATATAGCAAAGCAGCCCCCCACTTGGCAACGTGTGCCATCATCTAAAAAACGAAAGGTCACGGAGCGGTCACCTCCGCCTGCATCAACCCAGGCAGGAAATAGATTTGCTGGCTTACCCATCGACCTGAAAGAGGATGAAACTCACCAACCCAAGCAAGATACTAAGCCTCCACCGATCATATTGTATGGAATAGAAGATCTAAAGGAATTAACCAAATTGATAGAGACGGTCATTAGCCCTCCTGTTTATAAATACCGGATAATCAACAAGAACAGCTTACGTGTTATGATAAACACAATAGAAGCCTATAAAAAAACCATTGATATCATTAGAGAAAAAGGACTTATTGGACATACGTTCACACCTAAAAACACTAAGTGCTACCGCTTTGTTATCAAAGACCTCCACCACACTACCCCTCATCAAGCTATAAGGGAAGCAGTTGAAGCCTCCAATAACGAAATCGTTGGCGAGATAATTAATGCTCGTTATGGCTCAGACAAAAGACCCACCTCGACCTTCTTTGTGAATGTCAAACAAAGCATTCACAATCGCGAGATAAAGAACATTCAATATATTTTCCACCAAAAAGTTAAAATAGAAGACCCCCGCAAATCAAAAAGCATTGTTCAGTGTCAGCGATGCCAACAATATGGGCACTCTAAGAACAATTGCATGAGACCTTATAGATGTGTGAAATGCGGAGAAGGCCACAAAACTTCAGAATGCACAAAGAAAGATAGAACTACACCAGCCAAATGCGCACTATGCTCTTGTGACCACCCAGCCAACTATAAAGGCTGTGAGGTTTATCAAGAGATCTTAACTCGGAGAAACAAAAACCGCACTCCACGAGAAAGGGTGTGTACCCAAACTGCCACAAAAGACCCGGCCGCTCCAGTTACTACATCTGCCTTCAACATACGAGCGCCAACAAACACGCATGAGAAATCGTATGCAGAAGCAATATTCGGACCAAACTCTACAACCCATGATCTACCACAAATTCACCAACAACAGCATGAGTCACTACATCATATTCTAATCAAACAGAGCGAAAAGATGGACCTCTTAATCCAACAAATAGGCTCCCTAGTGGGTCTAATCACCAGCCTCGTCACCAAGCTTACAAAATGACTTGCTTATTCATAGCAGCCTGGAACATCAATGGCATTGCACCCAACACAAATGAACTAGAAGTTTTCCTAAAAGAAAACAAGATCGACATATGCCTGATATCAGAATCACACACAACCGCAAGAAGTGAAATACGTATTCCAGGGTTCTGTGTGTACCTTACCTCTCATCCGGATGGTCGAGCACATGGAGGCAGTGCTATCGTAATAAAAAACACCATCAAACACTCCTTACTAGAACCTTTTGTGACAGAACACCTACAATCCACGGCTATAAGAGTAGAAGATCGATTAGGCCTTATTAACATCTCGGCGGTATATTGCCCTCCTAGACACAAAATCAATGAGGAAATGTTTACCGAGTTCTTTAAGAAGCAAGGCCACAGATTTATAGCAGGTGGCGACTGGAACGTCAAACATACGGATTGGGGTTCTAGACTCACCGTAACCAGGGGCCGTGAACTAAAAAAATCTATCGATGCAAATAACTTGTCAACTCTGTCCACAGGTGAACCTACATACTGGCCTACGGATGTTAACAAAATACCTGACCTTCTTGACTTCTTTGTCACAAAAAACATATCAGGATTATACAGTAAAGTAGAGTCATGCTTAGATGGCTCCTCTGATCACACACCAGTGATTTACACAATAAGCACCACAGTCATCTTGAAACAACCGCATGAGACGTTATACAACCATAAAACTGACTGGGAAGCCTTTCGAGATTACATTGAAGAAAAAATTAACCTGTGCATACCTCTTAAAACGGAAGATGACATAGAAAATGCTGCGTGTTACACTACCAATTTATTTCAAAAATCGGCCTGGCTATCAACTCCTTACATAGAATCCAAACCACATAGTCAAAACATCACTCTGGAAATTAAACAGATGATAGCTGAGAAGCGGCGATTAAGACGTCAGTGGCACACTAGCAGGAATCGACAAGACAAAAACGCACTAAATAGGGCGCAAAAAAATCTAAAAGAATTACTTAAAGATAATGAGAATAACACCTTGCAAGACAAACTAAAGACCTTATCGCCCTATAAAGCAGAAGACTACTCACTTTGGAAGCTGACCAAGTCATTAAAAAGGCCAACGAAACATATACCCCCACTAAAACAAGCAAACGGAAATTGGTCAAGAACACCTGCAGATAAAGCCGAGTTATTTGCTGAGTTTCTAAAGAACGCCTTTAAACCCAATGAACCTGACAACATACACTCGGAAGAAGAGATTAATAAAGTCTTGGACAGCGATCAACAACTGTCACTACCTCTGAGACTGATTACACCAGCAGAAGTTCGGAAAGCCATAACACAACTAAAGCAAAAGAAGGCGCCAGGGTTTGACCTGATAACAGCGGAAGTCCTGAAACAATTGCCAAAAAAAGGAATAGTCCTACTGACAATCCTTTTCAATGCAGTATTGAGACTTCAATATTTTCCAAAGCTGTGGAAAGCTTCCATTATAAACATGATTCCCAAACCAGGAAAGCCTCCTACTGAAGCCACATCTTACAGGCCAATAAGTCTTCTCCCTTTACTGTCAAAACTTCTCGAGAAGCTAGTTCTGAGACGGATTCTGCCAGTTCTTGAAGAACAAAATATAATACCAGACCATCAATTCGGTTTTCGTGGGCATCATGGAACGACAGAGCAAATACACCGAGTAGCTCACACAATACGGCAGACGCTGGAAAGAAAAGAATACTGCTCAGCAGTTTTCCTCGATATCCAGCAGGCTTTCGTCCGTGTCTGGCATAAAGGCCTCTTATATAAGATAAAACTTCAGTTGCCAAATACTGTCTACATGCTCCTAAAGTCTTATCTGCAACACCGGACATTCCAGGTTAAATGTGAAGGCTGCCTATCATCCATCTGCCAAATAGAAGCAGGAGTACCCCAGGGTTCGGTACTGGGTCCAATTTTATATATAATCTACACTGCTGACTTACCTCTTTCAGAAGAAGTAATCACCGCAACCTATGCAGATGACACTGCAGTCCTCTCTAGCCACAAAGATCCTACTACAGCATCCACAAAATTACAAGAGCATCTTGTGAAAATTGGATCCTGGCTGAAGAAGTGGAGAATAAGAGCTAGCCCTGCCAAATCGGTTCATATAACTTTTGCATTAAGGAGAGGGACTTGTCCACCTGTGACGCTTGATGATGCTGTCCTGCCGCAAAAAACAACAATCAGATACCTGGGTATGCATCTGGACAGGAGGCTTACTTGGCGAGAGCACATAAAAGCTAAAAGGGATCAGGCAAACAAAAAGTTTTGTGAGTTGTATTGGCTAATAGGTAGACAGTCGTCACTAAGTCTAGAAAATAAGCTTCTCATTTACAAAACCATTATAAAACCAGTGTGGACATATGGCATACAACTCTGGGGATCAGCAAGTCACTCCAATATAGAAATTCTCCAACGCTTCCAAAACAAAGTATTGAAGACCCTGAGCAATTCACCATGGTTTATACGGAACACAGAAATACATGAGTACTTGAAAACTCCAACAGTCAGAGAAGAAATAGAAAACTCCTGTGAGGCATACAAGATAAGACTCAGACAACACAGAAATCATCTAGCCACAACACTGTTGAACACCAACAACTGCATGTTCCGATTGAAAAGGACTAGATTAGCCTCAATCTGATGATTGTTTGAAAACGGGAGATGACACATCACTGGATGTGCAAATCGAAAAGAGATGACAAATCAACAAATCTGATTAAAGCTAATAGGGCTGATAGCAGATATGATAACATAAAAAAAAAAAAAATATATAAATTTCTAATAGAAAAAACAACCCAGGATCTCTAACTCAGGCACAAGAAGCTTGTGCATAAACAATTGTTTAAACTGTCACTTAAGGGATATCTTCCGTGATTTGGGTCTCCAGTCAATCATCCGCGATCATGGCACTTGCAACAGTGTTGAAATATCGGAACCTCAATTTAAATAACAATCACGGAAGATATCCCTTAAGTCACATTTAAGTTTAGTTGTGAACGGTGATAGCTTAAAACAATGATGATTGTTTATAATTATTTCATTTAAAATTGTGCATCTACTTTAATACTTACTTCCTAATTTTTTTAAGGATGTTTTGAGATATCTTGAGTGCAGCAAATATTTCTGCAAGCCATAATGCAGATAGCTTTGCTCTAAAATGTCCACCTTCTTGAGTTTGTGTTATATTTATAAGAGCCAGAATTAAATCCAACAGTAAATCATTTTTATGTAAAAATATGAGCAGTACTTCAAAACAGTGAACATAGCTGTTGTATAATTTGTTCCTAAATTTAAAGTCACTTGCGCTAAAGAAATATAAAAGATCTTTGGATAGAAACAATCCATCTTCTCCAAGTAAAACATCATTTACAACTGTGCTGACATCTCTTACTTTTAACAGCTTTGTACCATGTATATTTAGTATATTATTGATTATTGACCGAATAGTCACAGTTTCTAAATTAGATAGATCAATGAGGTCTCCGAGCAATTCTTTAGCATCAGTAACAATGGACTCTCTCATTGTCTCGTTTGGTATTTCTGATAAGTTTGTAATCTTCAATTTTGGATGGGAGCATATACCTAATGATATGCAAAAATTAATCAGTGTACCAATTTTATATGCATGTCCATTCATAGTGTTGTTCTGCTGACCACATACATAATCTTCAATGAATTCTACATGTTTATCCCAATAATTTGTTTTGAGCCACTCTAAACTGAAAGAACATGCTTCTCTTAGTAGTGCGAGAGGAGGAAGTGTATTGCTGTGAGCAGTATCATGTCTCAGGTCGACAATCCAGTCAGGAACGCCCAACCTTTTAGCTGCCTTGTACAAACTTGCCCCTTTGACCGTCTCGGTGTCTAACATATGGTTTACAAAACGCATGATGGCAGATGAATAAGCTAAACGCAATAACTGATCATCAGTCGCAATCTGAGAAGTATTTTTGTCCTCAACAAAAACTTGCAGCAAGCTTAGTGTTGATTCTATGCCGGACGGCAAAGATGGGCTTCTGGCTTTCCACACCAGTAAAGTTTTAAGTGCATGTTCTTTATTCGAAATTGTATTTGATATATCTTCATAGACTTGCTGCCACTCTGCACTATCATACCAAGGGACATTGTAATATTCACCCATATTCAATGATTTTTGTCAAAATAAACACATTACAAAACAGACAGTAGCAATGGCAATAACCTCAAAGTTATGGACTGACGACTGACGTCTGACTGACGTTTTATTTACGTTTAGTTGCAACGACCTTGCAACGTTGTACGCGGAAAATTGATTATTTTTTGGAACGAAACCGGGGACTATCTAAACGTTTTGTTGCGTTCGATAAAGTCTAGCCGTGCGATCAAATCAAATGTACATTATTTTATCGTCCCACTGGCGATAAACAAGAACCTTTTGAACGCCTTAATAAGTAAATAAAACAAAAAATAATTGAATTCGTTGTAGCTGATAGGTGGTTGTTGGTGGTGAGAAAGAGAATAAAACGACAACTTTTTATAAATTTTGGCCAACAATGACGGAATGCGCGGGCGTTGAATATGTAACGCGTGGAGTCGTTGAGGGATTTCTATGCACTGCCCTGTGGTCATTTGCAATGGCGGCCGCAGCGGTAGGCGGGGTGAGGGAGACGCGCTTCCACCAATGAGAGCGCCCGTATGCAGTCCGTTCTTGTTGGCCTGAGTATTTTTTAATTTTGAAATCAATAAAACGTAACAAAAAACATACTGAGTTAACTTACAATTTAAAACGAGTAGGTACTTAAACTAAAAACTTAAAATCTAGGTATAATAAATGATATAACAATAAAGTAGTAATTAAAATATAATACTTTTTAGAAAGACGGGCGGACTACCACACCATCGTCAACATCCTGCCCCTTAGTGTCGTCATTGCGACACTCAAAACTCATGAGCAAAGCAACTCGTGTTGCGGGACGTTTCAAAATACTCGTACTTGTTTTAATATCTACGGTTCTTACCCGTCCATCAGCTCCCGGATACACTTGATGAATGATTCCCTTTGGCCAGACATTCCGAGGGGAAGCGGGGTCTACTACAACAACCAGGTCACCTACCTTTAGCTGTGCACCCTCGCGATCCCATTTCTTGCGGGGCACTAGTGTAGGCAATACTTCTCTGAGCCATCTGGACCAAAATAAATCAGCTAGGCGTTGTACAATACGCCATTGCTTTCTAAGGTATAAGTCACTGTCATCAAAGATACCTATTTGTGGAAGATTGGATGAAGAACCTAGCAAAAAATGATTGGGTGTTAGAGACTCTGGGTCACGTGGGTCGACGGAAACATGTGTCAAAGGTCGCCCGTTGATCATATTTTCAACTTCACACAAGAAGGTGAGTAAAGTTTCTTCTCTCGGAGCTCTTTCCTTTAGAACAACTTTTAAAGCTGATTTAACGCTCCTAACGAGGCGCTCCCATGCACCACCCATATGTGGACTGGCTGGAGGAATGAATTTCCACTCGACTCCCTTGTTTAAAGCTTCAGTTGTTAATGCTTGTTCATTATCGAGTAGTTCTTTATAAGCCCTTTTAATTTCCGTGTCAGCCCCTCTCAAATTAGTCCCGTTATCCGAAAAAATGGTGTGTGGCCAACCCCTACGAGCGGCCATTCGACGAAGTGACATTATCATGGAATCAGTAGTAAGAGTCGGAACTACTTCAATATGGACAGCGCGCACCGTGAGGCAAGTGAATAGTACACCGTACCTGCGCGCCCTCTGCCGACCGATCGTGACTTCCATAGGCCCGAATAAGTCTACTCCACACATGGTGAATGGTCTCTGGTGATGCGTAAGACGACAATCGGGTAGGTCACCTAGTCGCGGCGGCAAAGGCATGGCTCTTTTAAAACGGCAAATTAAACATTGTTTAGAAATAGTACGAACTGTAGGTCTTAATCGAATGAGCCAATATTTTTGTCGCAACTCATTAACTACCATCTCGTTACTAGAGTGCGCGGCCTTTATATGGAATTGAGTAACAATTAGTCGCGCGATATAATCATTACCATCCAAAATTATAGGGTATTTAGTAAGCTGATCTACACCCTTTACGTTACCGATACGACTACCGACGCGTAGCAAATTATTTTCGTCCAATATCGGGGTGAGTGACCTCAAACGGCTATCTTTATTTATTTCTTTTTTTAATCTAAGCAAATTTATTTCAGTTTGAAAGGAACATTCTTGTGAGTAACGAAGTAACAATTGTTCCGCCTGATTTATAAGTTTTTCGTTAATTACTCTAATTTCACTCTTCTTACATTTTTCAACAAATAGCAAAACAGTTGCGGTACTACGTAATAACCGCAGCCAACTAGAGAATCGACTTGGTTCGGGAACAGGTAAGCTACATAATATATTATTATCTTGAACAACGTGTACTTTTTCTAATATATCATCACTAATTGTTTTTATTTCAGGTTGTTGCGGCCAACAGGAACGCGGCTGGTGTAAGAACGACGGGCCCGAGAACCACTCCGAATCACTTGTCAATACGCAATCATTATTTTTGGTTGCCAGGTCTGCGACGTTTACGCCAGTGGGCACATATCGCCACTCGTCGGACTTACTCAACTCGTCTATTTCTCCTAGCCTGTTCGCGATAAATACTTTATATGTTCTACATTTATTTTTAACCCAGTGTAAGACTGTGGTCGAATCTGTCCAGTAAAAAACTAAATTAGGTTGTAAGCGATGTTCTTTTTTGACACTATTAGCTAACTTACATGCTAACACGGCTCCTTGTAACTCAAGTCTAGGCACGGAAACCGGTTTTAATGGAGTAACTTTACATTTACTCGCGATGAATGATACAGTTACTTGTCCGTCGCTGCTTTTACGACGCCAATATGCGACAGCGGCGTACGCGCTCGGCGATGCATCACAAAATAAATGCAGTTCTAAACTAGCTAAACTATCACCTGTCTGATCACAGGAAAAGTAAAAACGCGGAATTCTTATATTATTTATTTCCTTAGCTTGGTTAATCCACTTACAGAATAAATCATATAAATGTTCGTTTAATTTTTCATCCCATTTGATATTAAGTTTCCATGTTTCGCGCATCAATATTTTTCCCTTGATGGTAAACGGTCCTAAATAGCCGTGAATATCAAATATAGACATAATTATACTCAGCATTTCGCGCTTAGTAGGTATTCGCTTTAAAAGTGTTATGTCTTGCGGAATACGTTTGAAAGATAAATCTAAAGCTAACTGATCGCTGCGCGGGAACCACAATATGCCTAATGCCCGCTCCGCCTGTTTTTCAAAATTGAACTTTATTGCTATGTCGTTAAGACTGTCTTTTGGAATGTCATTTAACACATTAGGTACATTACTGAGATAGTTACACATTTTAAATCCACCTTCATTATGGATAAACGATATTTCTTTTATTATTTTTCTAGCTACCTCCTCATCAGAGAAACTATCAATATAATCGTCCATGTACTGATTGTTGGTTATAGCCTTCACAGCGTCAGGCATCTGTTGACTAAAACGAGAAGCATTTTTATTCTGATTTATAAATTGAGCAACAAACGGGGAACAATTGCGCCGAAAATAAGTGACGTCATTACATATTTATTTACAACATCGCTGCCTTTCTCCTTCCACAGAAACCTAAGCGCATTTTGATCGCTTTTATGTATCTTAATTCGCAAAAACATATCTTTTATGTCTCCTATTATTCCTATATGGTTCTCCCTAAACCTAAACATTATACCATATAAAGATTTTAATAAGTCTGGCCCTTGGAGTAAAAAGTCATTAAGTGACATGAAGTCACTTTTAGCGGCGGCATCAAAGACCAATCGTAACTTTTTTTTGTTCGGGTTGTCCACACCAAAATGCGGTAAATACCAAACGTGGTCCGACTCGGAATCGAACCTGCACTCTGCCTCGGTCAGTTTTCGTGCGTAATTATTTTTAAGTAAATGTTCAATACGTTCGCGGTATCTAATTTCATAATCTGGATTAGAAGACATTTTTCTTTCTACAGAGTGTAATCTTTTTAATGCTACTGGATAAGAGTCCGGCATAACAAATTTATCGTGCTTCCATGGAAGCTTGACCGACCATTGACCGTTAACTAACTCAGCTGACTGGTTAAGGATATTTACGGCTCGTAATTCATCAATATTTTGACGTGGTTTGTCACTGATGCCAATTGAATCGAGTGAAAATGAACAGCGAATTAAATCGTGTAATTGGCTTAAATCAATGTCTGTACTACTTTCGAAGGTATCTTTGACGACAGCTGACTGACACGATGAATTATTTACACATGTCCCGCTCGCGTCCGCGCTGCGGTTCCTCGCGGACAAGTCGCGGAGCGCGTGCGCGGCTGGCTTACCTGGGTGACTGAGTGTGCACGATGTCGCCGCCCCGTGCGCCGCGGCTGCCTCGCCGCCGGCGCCACCGATGCTACCGATGTTGTTGACGTGCTCGGCGCGCTTACCAGTAACATCAGCTTGCCAAGCTCCGTGCACACACCATCCTAATAAAGTTTGTGTGATGTATGGTCCGCCCGGCTTATACCTTTTACAGGAAATGGGTGCAATTATATCATAATTGTCCTGACCAATTAACATCTTAGGTTTAACATTGCTGTCACATATTATGGGGTTATTATTACTTGACATGTTTTCACAATAGTTTACATTAGAGGTGAATAACTGTAAGGGCAAATTAAGTTCTTTGAGTTTACGAGCACGTAAGACGAATTTGTTACCGTCACTGTTACTTATTTTACATTTAACTATCTCAGTCTCGCACAGTAACTCTGAGTCCCATGCACCTGAAGCGCGCATTGTGACCTTTTCCCCGTTCAGCCCGACCTTATCGGCCAGGTCGGCCGCGATGAGAGTCACCGTTGCGCCGTCGTCTAGAAGCGCATGTGTGGCCACACTTGACCTGGGTCCATGAATGGTAACCGGCACTATTTTAAGCACTACATTCGTCTTTGCTTTTAACACTGACACTTCGTGACACTGCGCGACGCGGGTGCTAATAGCGTGTGATACGAGCTCACTAGCGGCGGCGTTAGCGGAGTCGGGCGTCGCTGTATCGTTGCGTGGCGCCTTCGGTGGCGCGGAAGCTTCACTGCGGGCCGCTTCTGGCTTCTTCCAGTGCAGCATCTGGTGATGAGCCCCACCGCAGGCCTCGACGTTGCAGTTTTCGGCAATACACTCGTTCTTATCCGGGTGCCGAGCACCGAGACATTTGAAGCATAACTTGTTTGCTCGAACAAATCGCCATCTATCCTTTCTCATGGCTCGCTTGAATTGACTACATTCTGGCAGCGCATGCTTGTTCCTTCTGCAAAACTTGCACTTGCCGGCAGTGTCGGGGTCACTGCCCTCAACAGATGTTAGCACGGAATGATGATCGTTATGTTTTTTCTGTTATTGTTTGTTATTATTAAATTCCTTCTGGTATTGTATGTGGCTAACTCCCGACTCTGCGACCTTTTGCGCTTCCTCATAAAGGAATTTGGCTAGTAGTTCCAATTTAGGCGTTTCAGTGTGTACTCGATTTTCGTGTAGGTATTCTACCCATTTGTTAACGAGTCCTGTAGGCAATTTGGATACGACGATTGTTAACAACTCTGGACTTTTCAAATAATCTATTTGTTTCAATGTAGTTGCGGCGGTGACGTAATTTTTAATTTTTATGGCGAATTTCACAATTTCGGCGTGGTATGAGTGTGGTAGTGGTGATAACTTTTTCAGTTGTGATATAACTTGCCGCATGACGTTTTCTGGTCTGCCGAACCTCAGTTCGAGCGTTTCTATGATATCGTGGGGCGAGCTCGCTCCCATCAGCAATGCAGCGGCTGCATCTTTTGCGTCGCCGCGCAGACACTTCCGTAGACGCCACACATTTTCTGTATCACTGTACTTACATACCCGTGACGATTCATAAAAGGCTTCCCGAAATTGTATCCATTCCAACGGATCCCCAAAGTACAAAGGCAGATCCTTCGAGGTGGCCAGCCTAGACAACAGCACTTTATTGCCCGTGTTAGAACTAGATGAGCCGACAGCCTCCTTAATCGCGTTGGTCAGCTCCTCGATGGCGCGATGAGTACTTGTAGCGGTAGCACGTGGCACAGTCATCTCGTCGCCGTCATTGTTGCGGTGGCACTCACCGCCCCCGACAGTCGCTTTGTTGCAATCGTGCGACGTGCGAGGTTCAGCAACAGACTTTTCCAGCCAATTTTCCACTTTGCTCTTGTAGGAAACTGATGAAGATTGATTTGAGCAGCGCGATTTCGATTCCAACTCGGCTAAGTCCATGGCCAATTTCTTGTCGATCAATTCCATTTCGATTTTCGCTTTGACTTGAGCGGCTTCGTATTCCAGTTGCTGCCGTCGTATTGCTGACGACGGCGCGCGTGAGTTGCGAGAACTTTTGCACTCGCTGCCGCCATCTTGTCGCTTCAAGCTCGAGTTAGCACGCGGACGTACACCGATATCTGAGTGCACTTTCCCGACTTCTTTCACTGCATCCGTGCTGCCAAGCAGCAGCGCCGATTTGACTTCAAGTTGGTTTTCTTCTTCGTTAGTCAGTTGCTCCTTCTTTTGTGCACGTGTTTTCGCTACACGCTGCGTTCGGAACGACATCCCTGCTACACAGGTTTTGTTTCTCACTACCGGTACCTAACGATCCGGCTCGAAGGACCAACTTTGTAGCTGATAGGTGGTTGTTGGTGGTGAGAAAGAGAATAAAACGACAACTTTTTATAAATTTTGGCCAACAATGACGGAATGCGCGGGCGTTGAATATGTAACGCGTGGAGTCGTTGAGGGATTTCTATGCACTGCCCTGTGGTCATTTGCAATGGCGGCCGCAGCGGTAGGCGGGGTGAGGGAGACGCGCTTCCACCAATGAGAGCGCCCGTATGCAGTCCGTTCTTGTTGGCCTGAGTATTTTTTAATTTTGAAATCAATAAAACGTAACAAAAAACATACTGAGTTAACTTACAATTTAAAACGAGTAGGTACTTAAACTAAAAACTTAAAATCTAGGTATAATAAATGATATAACAATAAAGTAGTAATTAAAATATAATACTTTTTAGAAAGACGGGCGGACTACCACACCATCGTCAACATTCGTGGTCCGATATAATCGAAGTATTTAAAGATAAGAAAATGCGACGTTAATTTCACTGGGTGTTAGAAGTGACTCCTATTTCGAAATTATTTTTTATGTAAAATGAAGACGAAAAGACAGTTGGAAAGTAAGTCGTTTGTCAGTTGATTCTTTGATGTGTACTCATTCATACCCTAGAGTTATCTATACTAATATTCTATAGAGGAAAGATTTGTATTTTATATGTAACTACTTTAAAACGACTGGAATTGTAAAATTCTTTCAGCAATGGATAGCTACATCATCAGCGAGTAACATAGGCTATATTTTATCACCGTACTCCCACGGGAACGGAAACTACGCGGGTGAAACCGCGTGACTTCTATTATTGAGATATAAAAACCTTGTAAACTTTGATCTTTGAAAACAGAATTCGCTAAACAAGCTTTTGTGAACCACCATCTGGGCGTTGAATAATTTCAAAAAGTTATTTACTTTGCCTTTCAAGCCGAAATCTGATCCGATCACCAATTTTTGTGCAAAAATACCAGTTGGGATTTTGTACCACGCAACGTGTTACCAATTAATCAACAATTAATGGCATGCGATTTCATAATGGCACAAACGAAGCGTTCCTCACACTCGCAACCAGTGGCGAATTATCCCTAAGGCACTAGGCACGTGCCTAGGGGCGCGAGGTTCCCAAAGGGCGCGCTTGGGTTTTTTAAGCAAAGAAAAAAATACTTATACAGGGTGATTGATAATTGGGTGCAGGCTTTGAAATGGGTGATACTTAGAACTCATTTGCAACAATTTTAGTCCCGATAACTAGGGGTCCTATCCAGTTGGTCGAGAGGAGGAAAATTTCCAAATAAGTTTAAAAGTTTGTTTGCTCCGAAACCACTCAGATAGGACCGCAAATGAGCTCTAGTATCACCAATTTCAAGGCCTGCACCCAATTACCAATCACCCCGTAGAGAGAGATCCAGAGAGTTAGTCGTTGTCGGGACCCTACATTATGATTCTTTTTTTTTTGCTAGCCTGCTCTGTCCCACTCCTGGGCAAAGGCCTCCCTCCACTCTTTCCACCTCTCGCAAACCCGCGCGTCTTCCTTCCAGTTTGGACGGAATTTGTCCAGTTCGTCCCGCCATCTCCTTCGTGGCCTGCCGCGACGACCCCGCATCACTGTGTCAGTTTCCTGCTATTTTGGCCCAGAGTTGGTCCGGCATGCGGCAGATGTGTCCTGCCCAGTCCCATTTGAGTTGGGCAGCCTTTTGAGCCACGTCAGCTATGTTTGTTTTAGAGCGCAGTATTGTGTTTCGAACACGATCCGTTAATTTAACACCTAGTATATTGCGCTCCATTGTTCGTTGACAAACCCTGAGTTTGGACTTCTGGATGTTAGTCAAAGACCACGTCTGTGCTCCATAGGTTAAGACGGGAAGAATACACATGTCCATAAGTTTACATTTCAGTGCCATTGGCAACTCTCCCTTGAATAGTTCCTTCATGGACCAGTGGCTCTTCCAGGCGTTTTCTGTACGTCTTGCGACTTCTTTGTCTTGCCTCGTCTGGAAAGAGACTACTTGGCCCAAGTAAAGGTATTCCTGGACATGTGGTATTTGTGTGACGCGCCTCTCAAAAATGGAAAAGCCCCTGGTGAGGATGTCATAACGACTGAGCTTCTGAAAGCAGAAGAAAGTGCTCTATTGAGAGAGCTTCGGGAGCTTTCCTACTCGGTCCTGTTCTGGGAGAACTCCAGAAGCGTGGAGAAGGAACGTGGAAAAGAAACAACACCCTATTAAAGTATTACAGACCCATTTAGCTAGGTGTTTAAGCTTTTTGCAAGAGACGTGACGAATCGTCTAGCGCGAAGACTCAACGTCTTCCAGCGTCCGAAGTAAACCGGGTATCGAAGAGGATACAGCACCACAGACAGAAGACCGAAGAGTAAAATCGGCCTCCTTGTCTTACATTGGTGGACCATGAGAAGGCTTTTCCTTAAATTGTTCCGAACCAGCAAACAGAGCATTAAATTATATCCATTGCGTTTGCGTCGGGGGGTGAGACAAGGGGACTTAATTTCCCCCGAAATTGTTCACGAACAAACTGGAGGATGTGTTTAAGACGCTGAACTGGGAAGGACGTGGAATTCACATTCACCAATAATAATCGATTTAATGCTAAGACCGAACCGAAGAAGCCGACGTGGGAATGCACCGAGATGTCTCAGTGGATAAGGCTTAACCCACTCTCCCTGGCTAGCGAGACCTGGCGCAACCTATAAGTATTAATTAGACTTCATTTATGACCGCATGGAGGTATGGCAGAGCAAGAACTGCACGGGCGCTTTTACCGGGCCCTACCCCCATATAATTCTTCGGGGAAACCGAAGGTTTTGTCTGTGCCATAAATGCCCTAATAGATGAAGTTATGATGACGAATAACTACCTGAAATACATTGTGAAGGTTGGCATGGTTGCAAGCGTGAAACTCGTGGCTTTGTAGTTTCGTGCCTTATTTTCTTTTTTTTCGATGTTGTTTTCGTTTTTCGCCTCGATTTATTCGGGTAACCGGGGTAACCCACACGATTATTGGAATGGAGAATGGGATAACATTGTAGCGTAAAAAAAAATCCGCATCGGGGAAAAAATATTTTTTTGACTGAAGACTATCTCGAATCTCGCTATCACTGTTCAAGGTTTTTTCAGCATTCCAATATAATTTTTTATAGCTAGTGCATGTTCAACACATAGTAGTCGATTCATAAAATTGAAATCGGTGAAATTATTCGCTGTATAGATATTTACTATATTCAATTTACAATCACAAAATTATACGCAAACCATCCAGTTCGCAGCCTCCAACCAGTAGTGGGACTATTGAGATTGATAGTGGGAAGGGAGAAATACATTTTCTGCAATTTCGCTCTTTTCACTTATACAAAGATTACAAAGTGTGGGCTGAGGGCACAGAGGCCGATGGCCGATTATTGGTTGGGGGGCGGCAAACCAGCTGTTTTACCCTAGATTTGGAAGTTTGCTATACCGAATGTGCAATGACAAGTGAGAGGGGGAAGTCATCGGCAAAATTTGTTGCAGAGTTCTATCTGTAAAACATCAGAAAATCGTGATGCAGAAATCTTTTTGATTTCTTTGAGCAAATTCTATGCAGCAAAAAAAAATCGATCCCCAAATTTGCCGCCTCAAAAATCTGCCGCCCTAGGCTCCAGCCTACTCAGCCTGCTGGTAAATCCGCCACTGCTGACGACGTTGCTCAAAAAGCCGCAAAGCTAAAGTGGGTGTGGGCTGCCATATCTGCCGTATGCCCGACGAGCTGTGGGCCAAAATAACCATGACATGGAGCCCTGACACAGCCAGAAGGCGACGCAGCGGTAGACCTCGCAGTAGACGACGGGACGTGCAAGACAAAACCAATGAACAGTGGTCCACATTGGCCCTGGGCTGAAGAATATGGAAGTCATGGCCTTTGCCCAGCAGTTGGATGACATGGGATAACAGTAACTTGCTTATAAATACAACTTTGTGGAATTAGAACTGCTCTATGTATAATTATGTACCAGACTCAGTTCTCGATTGTCGTAATGTTACGTTGTACTGGGAAAGATCGATTGGAGCGGTCCCGCTTGACGAGAACCTCGTGTAAGCAGAGAAAGATAAATCATTCAAATATCTAGATATGGCTCGCAAGGTTGTCGACGTGGGGGGACGTCAGTAGAGGAATTTATCTCCCTAGCAAACTTTCGCGTTTATAATATGCGTATGGCAACTAGAGGGGCGCTGATGAGGTAGGTGCTAGCCTAGAGCGCTGTTGACATTTAATCCGCCTCTGCTCGCAATTGTCACGATTTTGTAATGTCTCTTTGTCACTCGATTTTCGTGATCTCTGAAGTATTTCTACGCGTTTTGGGTGATCTGGATTAAGAATATTGCGGAAAATCTTTATTTACTGACCCAGCAGTAGAGTTGCTGATAAGAGGACCCATAGCTAGGAGTACCGTTGACGTTTATGTTTTCTGTAGCTACAATGGTTAAGGTATAACCATTGTATGGTTAAGGTATCTTGGCCCTTACCTATCCGTTTACTATAGATAATATGGTTTTTGTCGTGCGGTCGATCTACAGAATAAAGACATAACTTCACACAGGTATAACGGTGTTACTCATAGGATCGGACAGGGGTCTTTAGTACGTAGACACCCACATTTCGCCATTTGTAGAGACCCCTTGGCCATGAATTCAGAGTCCAGGCAGCTTCTCAGGGAAAAATCCAAAAACACTTCGGCTGACCAGGGAATCGAACCCAATAGCACTCGCGACCACTACACTGTATTATATTATAGTGTATTATCTATGCACTACACCGACGAGACTACTCAAACGAGTATGTGTGATAAAGCATAGGGTATACAAACAAATATAAAACTCCAATAAGAATTATTATTTTTTTTATTAAAAAACTGATTCCAAAGCAAATGTTGATCATAATATTCACATGCAGTTAAAACGCTACATGCTTAAAATCTTAATGATTTACATACATTACGTAGGTTCTTATCATCTTTTCAATTAAATTAATACTTTATGTAAGATGTCCTAAGTACACATAACAATCAGAACTGATATACTTCACAACAATTAAATTATTAACAGTGGGCGAAACAGTGGATCGCCGGATCTGAATAAGATTATGGTAAAGAAACTTGTAATATCTTACATTGGTTTTGAATTACAGAAACATACTGACATATTATACATTTGCAGACAGTTTAACTGATGGTTACTTTTAAATTCTCCTTTGGCACTAACATAACGTTCTGAAAAATAATAACAATGTTCCAAGACGTCATGTCGCGTTTTCACTGCCGGCGATATCGACGGCTCGTCTAAATGCACATTTGACCGGGCCCCGGACGGCCCGCGGCCCCACACCGACCGACAAACTCAACGAACGAAACGACACGAGTACAAAACGACGCGCCAGCGCCGCCGACGCCGCGATAAATATCTATCAATATATAATCTCGATCAACAAATATAATTCAATATAGGCAATAGTAGGACAATACGAAGTTTAACTCTACGAACGTTATCACAATGCACGTTGTCATAAGTCCACGGTGGCGAGGTTCTGCGTGGGCGCGCGCAGCTCGGCGGGCGACGCGGGCGGCGACGGCGGCCGCGGGTGGAACTTGCCCGGCAGCGCCGCCAGCGCCGACAGCGCCGCGTCCGCGTGAGGGATGCGACGCATTATCTTGCCCGACGTGATCAGCCGCCCGAAGCCCTCCTGGTGCGCGAACGCGTAGCCCGAGCGCACCGAGCGCCGCGCGCGCCGGGCGGAGGGCGTGCGTGGCGCGGGTGCGGCCGCACGCCAGCGCTGTCTCGCACGCAGTCGCTCGGCTAGTGTCGGCCGCGTCCACGAGCACGCCAGCCGCCACGACACCACCGGCACCATCAGGATGATCATCTGCGAGCGGGACAACATTATTTATAACGAGTTCATTCTTAAACACCCCTTATGTCATTGTGTACTCACTGTGAGAACAGCGGTGAACCAGAAGGTGGCTTGCGTCAGGGCGACCGTGAGCGAGCCGACGTAGGGCCCGCCGATCGCGTAGTTGTAGAAGTAGTCCAGCACGAAGTACGACACGAGGGAGCCCCATATCGTAATGTGGTTGAACGCCGTCCAGTACGTCGTGTCCAAGGCTATCTGGAAATTTAATAAAAATATTAGTTTACGCAACTTGAGTACTGTCTATTTCAAATGATATAAAGGTACTATTTCGCATGGCCCTCGACTTATTTGGCCAAAATTCTGTCTGCACTTGTCTGTAGACGGTAATTGCAAAAATAAGTCATTTCTGAAATCGTCTGTGGAAATTGTATGAACGAATCATAGCACCGTAAGTTCTAATTATATACACGCGCCAAAAAAATCTTGTACCTGTGTACCAGTCTCTTGACTCGACGTCATATTAAAACCTGACTAACGTATTGGTAAAAAGTTGTATTTACCTGTGTTGTATTGTCTATAATTAATATTGTTGCTACTACACTCCCCAGTAACATGTGGTCTGATAAAATTTTGCCATCGGGCGCCAGACCGTCTTTGTATGTACCTGGAATAACAATAAAACATGAATTAGTACTGCTGCTGTTGACAACCGCATTCCTAAATTAAAATTTAATCCTATCAGCCGGAAAGCGACGCGGCAGACCTAGTAGAAGATAGCGGGACGAGCTGGACTAAATTAACGACCAGTGGTCCACATTTGCCTTTTTCTTTTTTTTTTTTTAGGATGGGAACTCATCAAATGACTTCTCCCACTATGGGCGGAGCGGGAGGGAGTGTCAGACTTTTACTGACTAAAACCCATCCATGCTCCTTCCTCGCCCTTTATGTTCCGGGGCCGCCCGCAACCCCGGCAGGGTCCACATTTGCCTTGGATTGAAATAACTGAAGTCCACGGGGAGAGGCCTTTGCCCAACAGTGGGATGACGCAGACTAACAGTATCAGTCCTATCATTTTGGCAAGTCAAAAAGTTCAAATGGCGAAAGAAGCCGCGCTGGCAAGGAGAACTGACAAATTAGTGAATATCGTGGGAATACGCTGAATGCTGGATATCACTAGACCTATTGCTCTGAATATACGTGGAGGAACTGTTTTTCCAAAAGCAGATATTTCGACAGAGAGAAACATGACCTTAACTCAAATTAAAACTCACCATAAGGTATCAAAAACAGCACAAGCGACGTGAAACAGCCGTGTAAGGTAGACTTGATGAACTCGGTCTTGTTGAAGAGCTGGCTGGTGTGTCCGGGAGCGTAGAGCTTGGGGAACTGCAGCGACGTGGTGTCGGCCACGTCCTGCTCGAACACGCCCAGCGCCAGCACCGGCAGCGACGTGTAGAACAGGTTGTACACTGATATGAACATCTCGTCGAATACCGTCTGCGGAGTGCGGACACAGGTCGGTGAGTTGTTTACTTAATTTGTTGTTAAACAGTCTTCTTAAGATTTATTGATGACTTAAATTTTGTTGAACCAGTCGATCTAGATAGCTCTGTAGTTTGCCTCATTAAAGAAGTACTGCATTTATTTCAGCTTCGGAACTGCTGATGACTTTAAAAGAAACACAGACGAGCGTAGAGGTTCAATTATTGTGGTCAATTATAATTAAGCATGATGACAACATTGAGAACCTAGGTGTCTCGCACAAGTATTTAACGCTAGCCTTTGCTCGCATCTTCGTTTCCGTTATGACATACAAACAATCAAACAAATACCTCTTTATAATTGAGTATAACTAACCTGCGCACTGAATCCACAAAAGAACGCGAACCAGAAGTGGCAGACGGTGAAGGCGAAGTTCTTATAGAAGAAGTAGCGCAGGAACTTGCACATGCGGTAGTAGGACCAGCGCCCGTGTACCAGCAGCAGGCGCTGCAGGAACCGGAACTGCGCTATCGAGTAGTCGGACGCCAGGACCGCTTGCATGCCTTCCTGCCCCGATATACCCACGCCTATGTGGGCAGCTGAAAAAAAGTAGTCGACTGCGTAAAAATCCTCTTCCTTTCCCGTGTAGTCAGCCCTAAAAAGATGTAAAAACGGACAAGAAACCATTTGACTGTCCCCAACCATTATTCCAAAATTATGTCTACCTACCATGCAAAACTACAAAACAGTTAACAATTCGTCTCACTAAACACAGGCCAGAACCGGCTGGATATATGATCATTTAAACACTATGTCCAAAACATGGTAATCTACATAAATCTCACAAATCGTTCAAAAACGAGGTAAACAAATCTAGTAAGCCGAAACATGGAACATGAACAATATTAACCAATTTTTGCTGTACACATCGTACAGAGTGATTTTGTAAAATCATTAGATCTTTTCAGTAATTATTTTTTTTATTTTAGATGTTAAATTGTAAATCCTTAATTGGCTGTAAGATTAGTTAAAATAGTTTAGGTTAAAATTGTAAAGAGCTGTGGATTTTGTAATAAATAAATAAAACCTGGAAAGAAGGCCTCTGTCCCAATAGAGCCTGTACTGTCCCTCTGTCTGTGGGGTAGTACCAATATCTAGGCTAGAATATTACCTTTGATCATAGAGACGTCGTTGGCGCCGTCTCCGATGGCCAACGTGACCGCTTTCCGGTTCTTCTTGATGAGTTCCACCACCATTGCCTTCTGCAAGGGCGTCACTCGACAGCAGATCACTGACCGACATTGTAATACTACATCTAGAAATCTGCGGAAGATATGTTCAGTTATACTCGTATTTATGGTTTGTATGTACGAAAGGTAGACGCTGTAAAAAGAAAAATGCTTGTTGATTTTGGTAACTGACAGACTGGAAGGCGATCTCAACATAGTTGGAAAAGGCTTGGCAGATGATGATGGAATTCATTTTGGAAAGAACCTTTAAAATACATCTTATCTATGGCGTCCTCTAGGTATTCAGCCGCGTTACCTTGCAGCAAGCTTATATTGTTACAACGTCATTAACTTTTCTCATCTGATCTGGCACTTTTAAACCTTAATGTTGTTAGCCTGCGTGATCTACTGTCTGACTACTGGGCAAAGAACCCATGACTTCCAGTTTCTATCCGGGGTTAATATGGACCACTAGTATTTAATTTTGTCCAGCTCGTCCCGCTATATTCCATAGCTATTAAATATAATACAAGCTGTAATACTCACTTCTCCTCTAACTTAGGGTGCAAACAGTGCACTAAGGAATGGCCGTTGATGACGATCGCGAACCCGTTGGCGTCGTCGTTGTTGTGTTCGTGCGAGTCCGCAGAGTACGGCCCGCCCCCCGACACGTACTCGTTGCTGTAACAGTCTGGCTCACTACAGTGTTTCGTGTTACGTTAAACTTTTATTTACGGATACCTTTTTAATTCAAAGATTATTCATCTATAGTTGAGAAAAAAAATGGATATTTTGAAAGAAACAGAATTTTACAGACTAATTCCGTAAAGAGACAGGAATATGCAGTCCCAAAAGTTTAGAGATAGAAAGATTTTAATAGTTACAATTACCAAAGAGACGAATTCGCTACTGGTACTTTATATTTAAGTTTTCAGTAATATTTTCAAATAATTAGAGATTTCAAATAATAAATATTTTCACAAAACAAACCGGCAGAACATGTTTTAAGGACCCATTGCACAGTGACATTAAGGTACATTTCAACAGCCATTACATAATAGAGAACTGAAGAAGTAAGGTAGGATTTAATAAGGTTCATTGTGTACAAGTATCCTTAAAACAGCCAAGCTGACATACAAACAAGAACACACAAGACATTAACAATTCACATCGGTCACACCACGGCACACAAATTCATTTCATTTTATTTGTTTCCTCTGAGAAATATTGAGATACCGAAAAATGGTCTAAAATCTAATATCAATGTAAAGTTTGCAGACCTGAGGTTATCCTATCACACCCTCTCACAGTAATATTTTAATCTTACTTTTGGGTGCAAAAGAGACAGAGCTAGATGCCCAATGTAGCTCCATCTCTTTCTAACACTGAAGTAAGATTATTATAATAATACTGCCTATGAGGTGGTCAAACGCCTCAGAGGCCCTACTGTCTAAAGCTTCGTCCGTATATGCGGATCTATCCGTCTCTCTCACTCGCACTCATCTGCTGACGTGCGCGAGAGAGACGGATGGATCCGAATATACGGACGAAGCTTTAGAGAGTGGGGCCTCTGATCTGACGCGCAAAAGGATAACAATTTATCTTTACATGCACTTTTTATTCATTTTCTCAGAGACAACGAACATGTTAAAATCAACTACAATTAGGATGTGATATCTACAGTTCTATTCTAGGTGTCGGATTAAAAAAGAATCGGTACAGGTTAGAGAGAGAAAGAGCACTCGGGCTTGGTGTTCAAACAGACGGATGTGTGGACAGTACTACGACTATGTTAGTAGGAAGTGACACAGTTTAGTTACAAAAGTTGGTTAAGAAACAACAGGGACCATACCATCTTCTAATCTTACTTCAGTGTGTGAAAGAGATGACGCAATACGTACTGTATATCTCCGTCTCATTCGCACACTAAAGAAAGATTAAAAACAATGCTGTTATTTAGAAGTTATGGTTGGTCCCAAGATCGATTAAAAAACGGTCAAGCGCAAGGAATTAATTAAGACAACAATCTAACGATATAAACTGGAAATTAATTCAGACAACACTAGAACATTTAATGCGATAATACATGTAACGTTTTGTAAAGCCACACACACAGACACAAGTAGTATGGATGTTAACATTTACTAATGAAAGCAAGGCTCATATTAACTAAGTAATACAGTTTTACTTGGCTTTATTTCGTTACTTTAATAGAAAGTAAGTACGATGTTTGATAGATTTGTCATAACATCTACTGAAATAGTTAATTGTATAGGTAGAAATACAATTAATAAATACAGTAAGAAACAACAATACTACAGTTCTTTGATGATTTTCGTTTCAAGAATTGTTTTTACAATGATGAAAACATGTATGTTGTTTAGATCAACTAACCTGCGCCAAATATGTACGGTTTCTTGTTTTCTTTATCTCACGACTGGGTGGTCGCATAAATGTTCAGAACGCGTTGCTAATATTAAAAAAATCCTAGGTTGGCAAGACACCACACGTAAAAATTCATTCCCAATTCACATAATTAAATAGCATACAACAAGGCCCGCTTGCACCACAAATTACTGAATATACTTAACGATAAACGAACTTTAAAAAACATCATTCTGTATAAGTCAATGTCACACAGTTGATAGAACCAGAACTATACAAGCTGGAAGTGACACCGACGCACAAACAGTTACCACGCACGTATTCAATATTCCCCTTTTTTTTTACCCGCCTTTCCCTCGCGTAGAAGCTTTTCATCGGAAATTTAAAAAATCTGCCGTCGAAGCTTTTTATTGGTAATTAAAAAAACACTTTACTTTGGTAGGAAGCAGCTGATTAAAAAAAATACCGATGAAAAATAATTGTTAGGTTCGGAATGATGTAATGTGATGTAGTAATTTGTGCGTCGATGTTTCCACCCTTTTTTTTCGGATGGGAAATCACCGTAAACAGGCCCGCGTCTACGGTGGCCGGTAGCCACCACGTGGCCCCCGACGCCCGGTGCGTCTCCCGCGGCGGCCGGGAAGAGAGGCTCTCTCCCTCTCTCGTTCCGCCACCTCCTTCGCCAGCATGACTGCTTCGCAGAAGGAGGTGACGGCTTCCCATTCCGTCTCGCTCCGGACCATGGATTGAACCAGGGCCGGACGCGAGAGGTCGCCGCCGACGGATGTTTCCACCCTGTGTTTTAATTCAACACGAATTTATAACACGTGGTCTTAATTGTAATTAAGGCCACACCTTGTTTTTTCAATACCTAATTCACAAGTCTTTCCCAACAGTGCTCTCCTGTCAATGTCATTCTGGCAGCAAAAGATCTGTGTAGCACAGTCTTTTAATTCGTTGAAACGCTAAATATATTCGAATCATTTACGGTGCAAACGGCCCGTTAACGGGCACGCGATAGACGGTGAGCGACAAACACAGGCTGTGTGAAGGATAGCGATGATACAAGTTCGTGTCTTTGTCTCTCTACCTGTGTGCTGTGTGTGTGTTATGTTCCCACCTAAATGTGACGACGGACACGGCGGGCGCGTTCAGCTTGACGTTGGCGCGGCCGGGAGACGCGCGCGTCACGCTCGCGCCGCCGTTCGCTGTGTCCGCTGTGTCCACTGTGCCCACTGTGCCATCCGGCTTGGGCGAGCTTGTTGAACCTGTGTTGGATGCGCGTTGATGTAGTTTTATATTTGGATCGTTTACCTATAGTGTTTGTTTGTCTAAGAATGTCTTGTGTTATATGATAATAGATTGATTCTTCTTCTTCTTCGTGTCACTGGCACGATATTTTTTTATATTTTGCTAGCCAGAACTTCTTATTTTTTTTATTATACAGGGTGTTTGGGTAAACACTGTTGTCACTCAAACCATGGGTAGTTGACATAAATAAAAAATATAGAACCAAATTTAAAAAACAGAATACGAAATTGACTTTAAAGAAAATTGATAACAAATTATCCGACACTGACCGCAAGTTCATGTGCAATGCAATGCGCTCGAGTGACGTAATCGCCGTCCGTTCTATCTACCTACACATTACTCGTAACATAACCTGTGATGCAACTTTTCCTTCATACTATTTCTGACTTAGAACCGGCCAAAAATGACGAGTCAGCGTCAGCTGTTTCTACGCGTATTAGGGTGAAATGATCTTGAAGAAAAGACTGGATTTTCTCCAAAAAAAAAGGGTTTGTTTTATCATTGGTTTTGGGTTCTATTAGTGGAACCAAACCACTGGTTTGAAGGATAACGGTGTTCACACTAACACCCTGTATGTATTTTGTTAGGGGTTTTATGTTATTTCTGTCTGGGGACAGAAATTATTGATTGAAATGCTTATATATAAAACATTTACTGATTCGTTATTTTTTCTGCAATTTATATTCTGTTATTTTCAGAATTACGAAAAAACTACAAAAAAATCGTGGCTACTGCAGCAAAATGAATGGAATCTAAAGGGGAGCACACTTATCCGCGCCGAAAGAATCGACCGTACCGAAAGAAACATTTTCTTATCCGTATAACGTTATCTATTCATCCGATTCGACGCGGATAAGTGTGCAAGATTTCATAGAATTTCAGACAAGTAATTCTAAAATTCTTTTTTTCGGCTCCGTCGCTTCCTTCGGCTTTGATAAGCGTGCGTTCACCTTAAAGCATCAATCATACATTCTGCAATAAAACCATTGATAAAAAAAATGGATCATCATGCAATCTGTATACAGAATTACAGATACATTTTGGGTAGGGATCTCTAAAAAGTCACAGTGGATGCTCCAGGGTAGCCCAGGAAATTCAAATTGATTACTTTTTGAAGGTCAAAAACGTTCCTCGACCTTTACGAACTTGGAGAGTTGTATTGATGATGTTGATGTTTAGTATTTTGTAACTACATACGTCTTACATTCGCGATCATACAACCTAGTACTGGCCTGCAAATTGTAAAAAAACCTAAGAAAATTTGCATTTCACGGGCTACCCTGACGTTTTAACCTTAAAAACCTAACCTGCAAAACGTGATGCTAAACTTACCGTGAGGCAAAAACGTGTTGACGACTCTGATGCTGTCCCTGCACTTGGCGAGCTGCCGGTCTACGTCGTCGTAGGAGACGCCGTCGATCACGAACACCTCTGCCATGTCGTCCGTCAGCAGCTGGCACGAGTAGCCGATGTTTATTGCTGTTTCTGTAACGTTCCATACTGGGTTAGTTAGTGTGTTCTTTGAACATCGATATTTTTGAAGAAAGCAATGACTTTTGTTTCATTTTCAGATGAAAACGTTACGTTGGAGTCCTTGTATGTAAGAAATATTTGTTTTGTATAAAACTGGGGCTGTCAGAAATTCTGTTTTTTTCGAAAGGAAAAAGAACTGTAAACTACAGGATTGCAGTTTAACTGAGACAATGCCCTCGGTAGGTGCGTCGCGTCGGCATTACCTCCCCGCACCACGCAGTTACCAACGTCACGATCTCAGTCAAGCGGTAGTCCTGTAGCTACCTAAACTCCTAGTCAATAACATAACATCACCGAAGGTGAAGATAGAGATTTAACTAATAGTGCACCCACATTTCGAATGTTATGTTTTAGGTCACTCGTAATAGTGGGCGGGCCTATTGCCATGACACAAGTCCAGACGGTCCAGTCCAGAATTTCTGATGGAAAAACTCATTAACACTTTACCCGACCGAGGAATCGAACCCAGGACTTCATGCTCAGTCGATGCAATTTCAAACTATGACCAGAAACAAAAAAGTATATAAACAAACCTTGTTTATCACCCGTTAAGACCCACACTTTGATGCCGGCCATGCTGAGATTCGCTATGGTTTCTGGTACTCCGTCTTGTAATTTGTCTTCTATGGCTGTCACTCCTGAATGAAAACAGACGAAAAATGAGCAAATCATGAAATCCGACCGTTATCGACAATATTTGTTTGCTGCCATGCTGATGGCGAAGTGTATAAGAAAAAGGTACACAAGTTCCTCCATTGAAATCCTCCGAACATACTGGTGTGTAGTTCAGTGGGTAACTGTGTAATGTCTCATGTCGGCCTGCTACAGTCATTTCGATAGTGAACATTTTAAATGTAACATTTATGTGCTGTAGGGTTTTCAATTTTAGAGGCTAGTTCCCAACGTTGCAAATCCCATATCGCGCATGTTAATAAAATGTCGTAATATTGATAAGCTCGCTTCAGTGACTGGCTAAGTTTGTTGCGTGCCACAGCCCGGGTACACCAAGCTGCGGCTGTTTTTGGAAATATTTTGGCCACCATTCGAAATTTTAAATCAAACAGTGGGATAGCTCACCCCCGCTCCCACTCTTCACCAACGTCGACCACTCTTACACCCTTGAATGCCGACCTAATAAAAGCCGCTGAAAGGCACATATTGCAGCGGGTTCAACAGGACAGCTTTCTGCAAGAAATTCACTGCATTTTGAACAAGAAACCAATTCCTCCAAGCAGCCGCCTCATCAAACTATCGCCCTCTCTGGGAGAAGATAATCTTTTGCGTTTGGCTGGAAGGATAAAGGCCGTAGAAGGCATCGATCCCGACTCCCGTTTCCCGATCCTACTTGACGGTCGCCACCCAGTCGCACGGTTATTGGTAGAATATTACCATCGCCAAGCAGGTCACGCAAATCATGAGTCCGTGATAAACGAGATAAGGCAAAGATTCTGGTTGTTGAGACTTCGCAACACGGTCAGAGCTGTAGCAAACCAATGCCTCTTCTGCAGAATTCGCAAATCACAGCCGCTAAATCCAACCACTGGAGATCTTCCACCACAAAGACTAGCTCATCACCAGCGAGCGTTTACCTTCACTGGCATAGATTATTTCGGTCCTGTCAACATAACCATTGGACGCCGCCATGAAAAGCGCTATGTGGCCCTTTTTACGTGCCTCACGACCAGGGCCCTCCATTTGGAACTGGTACACAGCCTATCCGCCGACTCTGCAATCATGGGTCTCAGGCGTTTCTTTGCCAGACGCGGGATCCCGCAGACTATATATTCGGATAATGGAACCGCATTCGTTGGCACAAACAGGATCCTACGCGAATTTTACACAAATGACGTGCAAGATTTTGCCGCCACAAAGGGCATTAAGTGGAGTTTCATCTCAGCGGCGGCTCCTACCTTCGGAGGATGCTGGGAACGCCTCGTCAGGACGGTGAAAGTAGCGCTGAACGCTACACTGAACGAAAGATATCCCAAAGAGGAAACATTTTTGACTTTGTTAGCGGAAGCCGAGGCGATCGTAAATTCACGCCCACTCTCGCATGTGTCCACAGATCCAGATGACCCAACCACGTTGACACCGTTCCACTTTCTCATCGGGTCTTCATCGAACCAAACCCTGCCAACGACATTGGAAGACCGTGACCTGATCGGACGCTCTGAATGGAAGAAAGCATTAAAGTTATCGGATCACTTTTGGAACCGCTGGGTGCGCGAAGTGCTGCCGACTATGCAAACACGAACCCAGGTTAAGGGAGATCGTGGACAAGACCTCCTGATAGGAGACGTGGTTATTATCGTCGACGAATCGCTACCACGAGGGACATGGCCACGAGGCCGTATATTGAAGGTGTTCCCTGGAAAAGACGGCGTTAATAGGGTGGTGGACGTTGCGACGGCCGGAGGTACGTTACGCCGGCCCCTCAAAAAACTTGTAAAGCTTGCCACATAAGGCTTCTTTTAACCTTGACTGTTGGTGCAGTGCTGCACGAGGGGCAGGATGTTACGGACTCTTTGGTTTTTTTATTGTTTGTTTTTTAAATTGTTTTTTTTTTGCTGTTTTTTTTACGTCTGTCGTTTTGGTTCTGTTCAACTGTGATTTTTTTTTTCCTTCCTATCAATTAAAATAATAAAATATTCATTCATTACAAGGTAATTATTTCACTTTTGGATAATAGTCCTCTACCTCATCTTTTTCAGTGCTGTTTTCAACTTTAAGACCCTCGAGCCGGACGATATACAATTTCGAGCATAATTTCCTTAACGACTTACGATGAATTACTCATTTCCACTATCGATATGCATGAACAGATTTTGAGGAGAATCACAACTGGGTCGTCTGAAATCAACGTTCGTGTCTTTTGGAATAGGGAAGAGGACAAAAAAATATCAAATTAATCCGTCACATACATTTACAAAAAATATTAGTCAGGATTCATCCCTATTCTAATAGCCCCTAAAGTTTGTCTGTGTTCACAACGCAACGTACCGATGAGCAGCAGGTCAGTCTCGATCTCCTCGTAGATAGCGTCGAGCTGCTCGTCGCGGTCGTGTAGCGCCAGCGCGGCGGCCTGGTGGCGACGCTTCCACTCCGCGAACCCGCGCTCCTCCAGCGGACGCCACGCCAGCGCCAGCGTCCGGAGACCTTCGCCCGCGAATTTCTGTTCAACAGTTACACGATCTTTAGGTGTGTCGCAAGAGAAAGGGGGTTTAAAGCAAACTGGATAAGAATATGTTGGTTTAAAGGACATTTGTAAAGAAAAACATAAAAATTAAATCCGGGCATGAATATGGCACTTTATACCCCGTTTTCAATAAAACAGTTGGCACCCAAATTAATGTCATCATTCTAAACGAGATTGTCACACAAGTAGTTAATTTACACAACCAAGATTTTGCACTGGGCATAATATCACCAGTTGTGTTCTGCATTTGAATATGGGAAAGAAATAATAATAGAATAAGAAAATAAACTTACATTTAAATGTTCCTGCGTCTTTGACCTCACTTCTGGTTGGTGACCACTTTTTAATCTGTCATATATTACATTATCAGCACCTTTTGTATATAACCTAATTTCACCATCCTTCCTCAATATCACGGACATTCTTTTCCTAACATTATTAAAATCTAATATACATAACAATTCATACACCTGAAACAAAGAAAATTTCAATGAAATAGTTGTACCTACATTAATTGAAGAACAACGTACAGAGGCTGACTTACAAGCTATAGTATGTCATATGAAAATATATGATTTTTAACACATTTAAATAAATAAATGATTGATGAATAAGTACGTACCTCTGTTTTACCCATTACTTCTATTGTAATACTATTAGGCGCGCGTTCTCTGAACACGAAACCAAAATTTCTGGCTGCTGATACCAGTGCAGATTCGTCGGGCGATTGCGCCTGAAATTACACATTTCTTTAACTATACAGACAACAATAAAAGGAAACAAATTAACAGGAAGCAATAATAAGAACCTGCTTTTTCTAATTTAATGTTACGTCTACCTGAAAAGTGTTGTTGACTAACTATGCGTTCCCACTGGCGAAACATGTACAAGAGAGCATATTGTCTAATGTGGTTGTCTGTGGATAAAAGATTGCAACTAACATAAGAAAGAGGGAGACAGAATAGTACATTTTGATACAAGTGGAGAAAGTTTGTTATTGTAGTTCGAGACGGTATTAACACACAAGCCGTAGGCGAGGGTGTTTTTGAGCCGAAACCTGCCACAACAAATGTCCAGGTGTATCAGACGACGTTTTTCATTATACTTTTGAAGAAATTAAATAAAAGAATGTAAAATATTTGTCTCATGAATTATTACGAGACTACGATTTAAATTTTATTTTTTTCCGCGCTTTGCTTTCACCAGGTTGAAGGAGAAGCAAAGGTATGAAGCCGTTATACATCCTAATATAAAAAATAGTTTTTTTTATATATTTTTGAATTTAAAACACAAATAAATACAAATTTGTATATAAAATTAAAAATTAGTTTTAAATAATCATGTTTATCTATGCTATTGAATTTATAAACAAAATTTGAATATTCAAAAAATGATTACGCCGTAAAGACGTAGATCGCTTTGCCGAAATTTAAAAAAAATCACCTCTTACTATAGGCATTGAACCAATACTAAGTATAGGTATAGTATCTGTGGCAATTTTACTTTCCGCACACGTGTGGAAAAAATATCTAAACGCACGTGTGTGAAATACACTGCATTTTGAACCTAATCGTAGTGCGAAAAGAACCAGTTTACGAGGAAGTGTATGGAAAATATATATTTCAACATGTTCATCCAGTGCGAACGCACAGACCTTTCCATCTCTTTTTCGCAATGGAATAAAGGTTTCACAAGTATCGAAGAAAGCTTTAGGAACATAGGGAGGGAAGGTAAACTTGTTCTTACCTGGTATTCCAGCCTCCCATTCTTCTGATCCGGCATGACAGTGTGACACAGCGCGAGCAGTCGAAAGAAATCGTGACAATTCTTGTCGCCCCGCTTCACCGCATCTAGCAGCGTGCCGTCAAAGAACTTAAACTCCGGCTCGTACTCAGGGTTGAACGAGAAGTCCAACGGCTCTGAACTCTGTGGTACACAGCAGAAAACAATGTTAATCCCACGAAAAAGGATTTATGAGGACAAATCTACGTCTTTTTCTTTGTCTATGGTACAATGGGAGAAGCAACTGCAGATTGACACTAAAATGTTTCGCAAATTAGAAGATGTTTACGCTAATTCTAATACGGCTAAAGTCTGCAAATCACGAGCGCGTTTCGGGTAAGTTTTATAGACATTGTTATAAGGTTTAGTTTACAATGATTGGCGCGCTCGTGAAATGCATCAACTAATGGAGACACTGAGCAAAGTATAATGTTTGGTGAAGTTAGTTCCGTATTTCCCTATTATTAATGGGACGGACATGTTTTTAGCATAGTTATTACGAAGGTATTGCCAGTTGTTCTAATTCTGTGTTGCCTTCCCCATAAAAATAATAATTTTTTGGTATATTTTTTTTTCAAAATAAATTTGTTTTAAGTGAATGTTTTAATTATTTTTTTCGTAGATTTGTCTGTTATACTGTTAATAGTGTTAAAGCGAATTACAACAAACACACGATGCAAAGCGTACATGCAAACATGAATACCATTGGTTAATTACATATGGATAAACATTTATACATTAGCGGATAGTGTGTGGGAGCGTTAAGTACAAAGGGCCCATTAGAAGTACATTTATTTTACCCAAAACAGAAGGAAAAGTTGCTGTTAATTTTTTTTACTATGTATGTTATGTTTTTTTTTGCTGGTCACTAAGCTTTATTTAAACCTTTTTACATTGACTTTTTTATATTTTTAAGTGTCGTGTTATCGTGTATAATGGTTATATTATTTTATTCATTTGAGTTATATGTTTGTATGTTTTGTTAATTTTGACATTCGTTAAAATGCTACAAATAATAGAATAAATAAAAACGTAGAGTGTTCAAGAAGACAAGAGGCCTAATTAATACATAATATATATAAATAAATAAGTGCGCGAGCGAGTCTCATGAGGTGACTTGCTACACTTGTGTGGGTTAGCTCGAAATCATTCCAGAGATACAAAGGGGAGATTCAGAAGGCCAGATAGATACAGGAACGGAAATACAGGCTAGATAGTTCCACTGCCCGCTCGAAATACGAATCAAACCGAGAAAATCAAAAACATCAATCGCCCTAGAGGTCATACTCACGAACAAGCGAACAAAAAGTCGGTAGCGCACATTTAACATAACCTTAAATAAGCATGACGAGCTTTTCGAATGAACGATTTTGGTTGAGTCAAGAGTGTTCCGCACGCCGTCAAATTTTTTTGCCTGAGTTGCTGTGGTGGAGTAAAGCGAGACATTTTGTGGAGTAAGTTTTATGCCTGTCGAGATGTACTCGTCGTGATCGCGCCAATTCGATGACAAGTCATCATCAGTCCACCATGAGATCGAAATAACGAACGCCGCATCTCGCTCGCGGCGTGCGAAACACGCGTGATTTAGATAAAAGCCGTATTCGGCGTCAGAGCGGTCGTATGTCGTAGCGGGGCAGCAGCGAATGAATGGGTTTTAGAAACATGTAGCATCGCTTGGGCGCGAGTTACTCGTGGTGCGTACGCGCGGGCGCCGGCCGCCGGGCGTGCTGCGGCCCGCGTCTTGCTCCAGCTCCAGCAGTCGCGCGCGCGCAGCTCCCCGCCCCGCCGCCCCCGCCCCCGCCCCCGCCGCCCCCGACGTGCAGCCCCCGCCCCCGCCGCGCTGACGCTGCGTCACCACACACACACACATCACACTTGGGCTCCCTATACCTCCCTACCTATTCTACTGTATGTGACTCCCCAACGTACGACTACAAGTTCAACTGTTCATTTATTTTTTTCCGGATAGTTGGACAACCAGTCGCGATGGATTTTCATTCATGTAGGTAAAATGACCGTCATAATAGTAGGTACGGTGACCATTGCACTGGCTGTAATGAGCTACCCTCTCATGACCCGTGTCCCCCATTTATGTGTTACTTGTCAGCAAGGCACATTGCTGTTCCACTAATGCGGTGTGTGACCATGCAAAAAACTCAAACAAAAATCTAGTTATCTAGTGATGCGACAGGTGGACGATCGAGTGAGATTCATCGGTGAAGTGAACGATTAATTACATGATACTGAGGTGGTACTATGATAATCCACAAACTAATTGTAAAAACAAACACAAACATATGGACATGACAGTAAAATTCAAACACTTCACATGACCCGAAAGCGTGAGCGAACGAGGACAAAATTTCATCATTTACAATAACAAACGTAAAACTTCGAAATACATGTTTGAAAACCAAACTCAAACGCATGCTCAAAAAATAAAAGATGGTGGAACTTCCGACGTGCGAGTCTCGTCAAGTTTCGAGTGCTTAGTGATACTTCAAAGTCTGCATAAACCTACATGCATATTGTGACTATTTGTCTATGGTCTATAGCATGTGCTGTTGTAATAGTTTGAAAGAGGTACTTGTTCCGGTGGGGAGATATAATTGAACGTACATGACGTACCTCGGCGAGCTCTATGGTTTCACCAGTGGTTTCGTCCACGACGTCTCCGTAGCTGATGCCTGCTATCGAACACTTGTTGAACGTCATAATGTTCTGTGTGAGTGTGCCGGTTTTATCTGAGAATATGTACTGGATCTGGCCTGGGAACAAAAATATGTACAACGTCAGAATTTTCAGTAAATGTGGGTTTCCTGTCGTGAATGAAACTGCCCGAAGACATGAGAGGTTTTCGGTAAGACTATGAAGAAAGCGTTTTCCCAGCATGGAGAAGTAAATTTATGTTGAGATAATTCAGTCTAATATTTTATTACCTGCTGGCTAAAGCCCTGTAAATAATAAATAATAATAATGCTCGACAACGTTACGAATGTCGATGGACTGTGTAAAGGAAGTTATGACACGAAAGGTGGTGTCTGGTGAGATGACGACTAATAGAGAAGTAAGAAAGAAGAAGTCATGTATAGAATGCAATAAATAATTGAGCACAGAGTATACTGCGCTGACCAAAAACTTATTGGGATCAAGGCAATGCTTTACCTTGTAAAGCAACCTTTTTAGGTTGCAGTTTCTAATGTTTTGTAGTAACATTACAAAATAATTATGTAACTAGAGTACAGGTTATCATGTGAATTAATGAATTAATTTGAATACTTACCGAGTTCCTCATTAAGCGTGGTTGTTCGCGCCTTTGCTGCTGTTCCAGTCTTATCGTAATACATTTTCTCGTCCCAATTTATGAGGAAACTCTGGGCAAATCTTATTACCTATAAAAACAGGAAACATTTAGAGTAACGATATATGTAGCTTAATTGGTTTAAAGTATTGTCGAATTAAAATGTTTTATTTTTATTATTAGAAGCTGACTGATCATACCCACACTTGAGTCACGCAATTACGACAAATGGTACCTATTTGTTATTTATAATTACTGCGGTATGGAGTGTATTAGAATAGCGGCTGTGTATTTCTCGAATTACTAAGGAGTTACATTTATCCATTATGGACAAAAGATGAAATAGGCATTATGAAAATCCATCAGGAAAAATAATGTGTTGGTTACAAATGAATTTCGTACAACCAGATTTGATAATTTCTTAAGGACTTTGAGCAAATAACTAAATTCAATAGATTCAGCGTAAAAGTATGATCAGTTTCAATTTCGTCGACAATTAAAACTTGTCGTAAAGTTGGAACTTTGACCCCCAATATCTCCGTACTAGAAGGTTACCAGTTATGGTGTAGAACTAAAAAATGATCGCAATGAAGGTGAGTACAAGTGCCTTTCGGCTTCGTTAAGAGGTGTTTACACTCTTTATTGGTGTAGATAAAAATGATGTACACTGACCTCGACAGACACATATAGCGATATAGGCACGACAGTGTTCATGACGATGGCGTAGGAGAAGAAGACCAGCAGCGCGATGACGAGCGCGCCCCACGTGGGCTCGGCCGGTACCAGCGTGTCCCACGGCAGGTACACCTGGAAGTAGCGCCCCACCATCCACTCCCACACGCCGCACGCCACCGTGCAGAACACGCACATCGATAGCAGGAAGAATACTATCTGTGGGACGGAAATTAACGTTCATAAACGACGAATGTATTCTTAAGAGCGCGTATCCAGAAAGTTGGCAACGTCTGTCATATATTAACCTATTTTAATTAATCTGGTAATATTACTGTATGGAAATAAGAAATATGGCTAACTAGTGAACTAGAATATTAATAGTGAACTGCAATTAAAACACTGAATTTGATGTTGTAACCGTTTTATGTGTAAGAAAGGCGTTTGGAAAGTTTCCAAATAGTTTTTTTTACATCTAACACTGTTATTCGGTGTTACGATACTAATGATTACATTTCGTAATCAATATTTGCTAGTTAGCCACATTTCTTATTTCCATACGGTAATATTTCGAAATTTATTAAAACAGGTTAATATTTGACAGGTATTTGCGAGGTGGCCAGCTTTCTGAATGTGCCTTCTTAAAGCTGGTATAACTCAGTCTCAAGGAAAATTAAGTTTCGACGTATAGGCATGGCACCGTTGGTCTAGACTAAATTCCTTGTTAATCAATTTTATACTTACGGACTAAAGGTGAATTGCGATATTTCCATGTCCGCATGTGGCTGAGATGCCACCAATTTATGTTGAAAAAATAAAACAATTGAGTCTCGCTTGCATTTAATTCCAAAGAGCAATACCAGGTGTTGCAGGCGCTGGTGTACAAATATCACGAGATCTAAGTAGTTACTGGAAGCGGTTACAGGAGGAAACCATCTTCATTCCGGGATTCTTTATCAGAAGTCTATTCATCATGCCATTATAATAAAACGTTCTATAAACCGTATCTGTGTGTGGCCAGCAGTGGGACTGTTACATGCTACTATGATAATTTTCAACTCACCCCTATAATAAGAAAATTAAGTAGCCTATCTATGCTGGTGCGCTTGAATTTGGTCTTGCCGGAGTTCTGCATGAGCTTGGTGTCCTTGCCAGCGAACACGACGACGCCGTAGCACCACTGCGTGTTGCGCAGCACGCAGCCACGCAGCAGGATCTTGTCATTGTCCAGCGAGAAGTGCTGGTTGCGCCAGCTAAGCGTACCTGGGAGAAAACACATTTTTGTAAGTAAAAAAAAGCAGCCAAGTGCGAGTCGGACTCGCCCATGAAGGGTTCCGTAGCAGCAAGTAACATAATATAAAAATATTTGAGTTGATTGAATGAAAGGTAAATTGCGGTTTACGATTTATGACGTATTAAAAAAAAACTACTTAATAGATTTCGTTCTAACCAATTTGGTGGAAGTTTAAATGGTAATGTACCTACATCATATATTGGGGGCACATTTTACCACTTTGGAAGTGTCTCTTGCGCCAACTATTCAGTTTAGAAAAAAATTATGTTAGAAACTTCGATAACATGTTTGAAGACCTATCCATAGATACCCCACACGTATGGGTTTGATGAAAAAAATTGAGTTTAATTTGTAAGTATGGGGAACCCCCAAAAATTGTTGTTTTTTTTCTATTTTTGTGTGAAAATTTTAATGCGGTTCACAGAATACATCTAGTTACCAAGTTTCAACATCATAGTTCTTATAGTTTCGGAAAAAAGTGGACGACGGAAGACGGACGGACGGACGGACGGACGGACGGACAGACAGACAGACAGACATGACGAATCCATAAGGGTTCCGTTTTTTGCCATTGGGCTACGGAACCCTAAAACAGGTTTTCAACGAAGCCAACGACAGACCTGTGCAGCTGGCAATATACTGCAGACATTATTTGAGTCTATCAACACGCAAAGGAGAAGGGAAAAAAATAACTGGGCTAGGCGTTTCTCAAATAAGTGTGAGTCGGGTTATTTATACACAGTATAACTGTATGCAGATGAATACCATGGAGCGACTGCCGATGCCGATCCAATAGCATTATGATTTTCGTACATGCGTCTCAATTCACTACTAGACAGCCTTTTGTTCTATTGTAAGATATTTGTTGTGATTAGTTTTAGTTAATGTTATTTAAGTTTTCTTGTTATTGATGGAAAAGTACCTGCGAGTTGTTACATAAAAGTAGAATATTGTATGTGGGAGCTACATCTGCCAACAAACTGCTTTACAGTTTGCCAGAAGTCATATTTTTTTGTAATACAATTCTCCACGAATAAACGCTTTTCATTTTTTTTTATAAACCAAAATGAAAATTGCAGTACTACGAGTATTACACATTTTGGTGTAGACCTTGTTTATTTTCACGTATATGAATGTGTTCATATATACTTGTCCGTGAAAATAAACAAAGACTACTTCGGTTTAACAGTCAAGCGAATCATTTGCTTTCGGTTTATAATTTGCAATTGGGTCCCGCCTAGCTATACCTATAGTGCATACCTGTTGACAAGTTCCACTAATGAATAGTACAAAAGATTAGATATGAACGTAAGTAAAAGAGATACTACATTTGAACGATTGCGCTTCAAATGTTTTGTCGCACGAGGCATAGATTATGATTTTCTTGATGCGGTCCAAATGGGGCGTTTTAGAGACCTCAAAATGCGCGCGCTAGTAACATATCTGCCTCATTTGATATGTATATAACTAGCTATTGTGCCCGCAACTTCGTTTGAGTGGAAATTTTGATGTGTACGTAGGAGAAAAAATAAATAAACAATTTAAGCCTATGTCCTTTATCTGTTATTGAAGGCATACAACATTACGGCCTATACAACGTGCCCACATTTTTTTATTTTTTTTTATTATATTTTATTTGCAATCGGTCGTCAGACCATAAGCGAATTTGTTACAAGCTACATGGCGTTGTGGTGGAGCAGCCAGTGCTGCGCCTCCCACTTATAGAAGGTGGTTCCTCTTCAGCCTTTTCACCACCGCTGTCGGGTTTAGCAGTTCAGTCACTAGTGGGTTTGGTGCATGGTTAGGCGAGCCTTGTGTTGAGATTTGTACAGCTCGATTTCAGAGTTTACGAGCGGCACCTGCAGGAAGTCGTGAATTTCGCTATTCCGAGCAAACCAAGGTGCATTTACTATGGCTCTTAGTATTCCGTTTTGAACCCTTTGCAGGCAGAGAATGTTAGATTTGCTGGCTAAGCCCCACAATTGGATTCCGTACGTCCATATTGGTTTAAGGACCGAGTTGTAGATGAGTACCTAGCTTGTTGTTTACAGAACGTGCCCACATAAAACCACAATACCACAAAACCACATAGTTCCTACCAGTGACGTCAGAATCGAATGGATGAATACCTACTGAAGGCAGTGAGGTGAACGTCGAAACAAGCGAGCCTGTGTTAAGTCAACCGAGATGTTTGAATTGCTGCTACAGGGTATACTGTTCGATACTCAATAATGTCTAGTGATACCGGTAAACTATTGTTAATGAATTATTTCATTAATTAATGAGTCATACCTACATTGTGTTGGGTCTTATAAATTATTAAAGCGATTTGTATTGTACAACGGGCTGGTGTCCGCGACTCCACGTCAAAGCGCGTATTTTGTGTATGGGCTATAATCCACCATGCGGCCCAGTGCGGTTTGGTACATGTCACATGTTTTCGAATTTTTTTGGTTCTAGGACATGCCGGTTTCCTCACGATGTTTTCCTTCATCGTTTTGGGAGCAGTGGTGATGAAATAAATTACACAAAGTAATACGCCTGTCTGAGTTCGAACCCACGACTTACTGTTCGTAAGTCGGGGCCGCCACCACTGGGCCACCGCTGCTCCAAAGCGATTAGAAAAGGTAACCTTTTGTTACAAAAAAAAATAGAAATGTAACAAGAAATATTTTCAGAACCATAAACATGGATGGACTGTGTGAAGGCTGTTATGGCTTTTAGATAGGAGGTGACTGTTGAAATTACGAGTAATAGAGAAGTATGGAAAACATTCTGCACAGACCCCAAATAAATTGAGATAAGGACAAATATGATGATGATGAAACTCTGATAGAAAATCTGTGACTGGACCATAAAGTCAATTTTTTCTGACTGCGTTATAAAGATAAATGTTTTACTTTATATTGCTATGTACTAAAGCGCCTACAAGGCATTGTTATCGTCTACTAAATTAAACGGAGTAGTACTTAAAGAAACGCAATTACGATGATTGCCTTTGTCCTAAAAGGTTACCATTTAGTTAATTAAAACTTTTAGTTAGAGTGCGTAACTACCGAGCACATCAATTTAATTTAGGCATATGGAAGATAACTTGTTAGAAGTAAATAAAATAACATTTCCGAAAGTTGACAACGTATTCAACGTCATGGATTACGCAACTAAAAATATAGTTTCAATTACTAAACAAACAATTAGCTGTGAGCTATCAAGATAAGTAGAAGGAAAACAAATAATGATGGTCATTTAGATAATTTCCGGTAACTGTGTTAATGGCAGAGAATAACCCGAGTTCGTATGATTCATACGTTCAGGACTTCAAGTGCTCGATTTAGCAATTTAGCATCCATCCACATGATAAAGTACCGCAGTACAAGCGGTGCATAAACAATAAGGCAGGTAACGCACTGTCGGGTCATGGAGTGTCAAAAAAGGAATTTCTGTAAAGGCAGCCAGTCTCAAAATATAACTGAGTAGGAATAACATCAGCAAGCAACTGAGAATTTTGGTAGGTGCCCTTCTTTAGTCTTCGAAAGGGAGGCTCCAAATGGATAGACAGCCCTTGACTGTACGTCCGTGCTCTCGGAGCCAGAAAGTTATAAGACCTCTAAATTCCTACACATTCAGGGCTGGTGACATAGTGCACAAGTGAAGTGTTTATCATATTTTAAAGGTTCTATTTACTACCAAATGTGTGTTAATCTGTGAAATACATTATATTTAAGGGCCAAAGTTATCTCAAATTAACTAAATGTTATGTTAAAACATTTTATCGACAGAAACCCCCCTTTTTTGTTCCTTTTCTCTTCTTGTTGAAGTTTGAGTCTTGGGCCTCGTGTTTTGTAGCCGGTAAGCTAACAACCAACCCATCGTCGAAGTAAATGTTGCTTGGCAAGATTTATTTCTGGTTCCGCCATGCCACGACAGGTAGTGTGTTCGCAGCTTTCGGTTTTAACAAGTGTATTGTGCAGCGTTACTTAATCGCGACACCGCAGAGCAATGGCGCGCGGATTCCTCTTCACTTTCGCAAATGTAGCGAAACAGTAATCAGCAAAAATCACGAACTAATCAGCAGCGGCAGATAACAATTGTTCATGGAAGTTACGCTCCTTTTGTATGTTTGTGTCCACGTATGTTTTTAGTTTGAGTCAATTAGTTTAGGTACAAAAAAATATATATAAATGAAAATATTATTGTTATTTTAATAAGGTATATAAGAAACATAACTGTATTAATCATTAATGGATAATTTTAATTAGAAAATAATAATAAGGTTAAACTGAACGGGCTGCACCATAGGTATGTTAGTATTCAGAAAGGACATGATGATGTAGTTTAAAATTTGTTAGTTTTTTCTAGGTTTAAATCAGTCCATCAATGGTCGTAACCATTGGTATAACTACATAGATATCTTCAACAACTTCTCTATTGTACGTACAACTTTCGTTTTGCATGCTGAGTTTACCTATAAGTGATTGTACACTATTGTGTATATGTTTTTGCTTGTTTCTTATGCCCTTATCCAGTGTAAACAATTGTTGGTAAACCAGTAAAATATAATAAAATAAACAAGTGCTCGAACACAAGCCAGCAAATGTAATTTCGTCTGATTTTCGTTAACATAGTCATACGTCGGCTGCATGGGATCCCTATCCCCGGCTAAAATATGCAAGTATGGTAAAAACTAGAGGAAGCAAAAACGAGACTTACCATCAAACTTATTAAGTAGATTGTTGGGCGTTTCGCAGACGATCTCTCCGTCGAAAGCACCCAGTTGTGCGTCGTCCTGCCCCATCGCAGCCGTCTCTAAAAGGCACTGACGACATTTTAAATTTGTCTCCCTGTAACCAAACACCACACCATACGATTAATAAAATTATTATTAACAGCTGCCCCTTAAAAGGGCCTAATGGGTGTGGCCTATAAAGCTCAGGATTGGTTCCCTGAAACAGTGATATGGGGTCGCGGCTAGGGAACGCAAATCCGTCCATATTCAAAATCCGGATTTTAAGGAACGGATTTTTGGTTTAATCCGGATTATCCGGATTTTACGGATTTTTCATGAAAATAAACAAATCTGCCCATATTCGTTTATTAATACGATTTTTCTTATTTTTGTGTGAATGGGTTAAAATATAAACTCAGGAAAATCAAATCATATGATTTTTTAAACTTTTGTTACTTGAAATAATTCAAATTCAATACCTTGGTTGGTTTCGTTTTATAACCATTATATTCTTTGTAAACTTATGTTTACATTTGAATCGACGTGACAGCACTGAATATGCTTGTAAGCGGCCTCCAAGTGAAATATCAGTTTCAGGCTTTCGGCTGATGAGCAAATTTTCGAATATTCACGCGAAAATGTAGCCCACGAGTAACAATTTCTTATTATTCAGAAAATCCGGATTCGGTTTTCAAATCCGGATTTGAAAGTCGAGTAAAAATGTGGCGAAGTCCGGATTTTTCGGATCACGGATAGTCCGGATTGCATTCCCTAGTCGCGGCAGACCACGAAGGAGATAGCGGGACGAACCGCATGCCTTCCTTGAGAATTGGGAAGAAGTAGCACAGAATCGTGACCGTTGGAAAGAATGGAGGGAGGCCTTTGCCCAACAATGAGACAAAATCGGCTTGCTATATGATGATGATGATTTGATGATTGAGCACCACACCCAGCCAGGAGCGAGCCTGACCCGGACAAGCCGGATACACCAAGGGGCACGATTTTGTAAGGAAATAAATGCTCTGGGATGGGAGAGGAAGCCCGACCAACCGCAGCCATTCGGGCACAATCAGCCGACTATGCAGGCTGCAGCCAATATAGGAATAGTGGTAAAGAAGACATTCGTATGGATTGTACCTACAATCCATACGAATGAGCATTGGTGTTTTGACCTTCTAAACCTAGCCCCCTTTTTTTCGGGATGGGAAATCATCAAGTGACCCCTTTCGCTCTGAGCGGAGCGGAGTGTCAGAGTCATACTGACTAAAACTCATCCATGTTTCTTGTTAGCCCTTTCTGTTCCAGAGCCGCTGTATCTCTTTCGAACAGTCCCGCAGCCCCGGAAACCTAGCCCCTCAGGTTAAAAGCTCTCTTTACATTCTAAAACCTTCAATCGATCATTCAAGTCCGCTTATCATAACCCACAGCTGCGTAAACCTCCCCAAGGTCTAGTTAGTCACATAAATGCAAAATGTGCAATGTATTTGCATATTTATGCTTCGCGACACAAATATGTAAATACGCACGTGCTCTTAATCATAATACACAAATGCAACACGGAGCCAGTCTGGAGCCCCTTCACGTACCTATATTTTCTTTCCTTCATATTCTTTCTCAGTAGCAACCACGAAGTCTGGATTTGTGCCCGGTTGATGGCGATAGGTTCGAACCCTATTACATGGAACTTGGACATGACTGGCGAAATGTGGGTGTACTATTAGGTGCACGTCTGCCTAACCCTATAGGGATTACACGCGTGAACTTATGTGATGTTATATTCTTTCTTTCCGATCATGCACAATCACATGTAACAAACAAGAAAAATAGCAGTCCAACCCAGGTAACTACTGATCGGCTGAATAGTTGAAATTTTAAAAGAAGTCAATAAACATGAAAAGAGAGTTTTACGTCATGGGTTCGAACTATGCAAGTAGGCATAACAGGTGCATAACTTGATATAATCTATTTCATCACCACTGCTCTCAAAAACGATGATGAAAGCATCGTAAAGAAACTGGTATGTCCTAGAACCAAACAATCCAAGATTTGTAACATCTTCCAACCCGCACTGATCTCGCGTGGTGGATTACAGCCCACTCCTTCTCATAGAGGAGGCCTGTGTCCCAGCAGTGAGAACCCTATAGGCAGATTGCAACATGAAAAGAAGTACTGACCCATCCAACTCGGCAGTCTCTATGTAACAGAGACCGTTGGGCTCCGAGCTGCTGAGGAGCAAGATGTCCGCCGCGACGAACTGGTCGTTCTCCAACCGGATGACGTCTCCCACCTGAACAGACGCCCACTTCTCCTCCACAAGCTTGCCATTGCGAAGTGTCTTCGCTCGCCTGTGGTTTACTTGAGAATCGTTCTGGTGACGTTGCTGGAAAAAGAATTCAGTGTGACACCATAGCTTTTAATAAAAATTATGTCTTCCGGATTTGTAGCCCATCCAAAGATGCTTAAGGCTGATGCTCCAGGGCCGGCAGTCGCGACATATAGATATATAGCGACAAAATCGCTAACTTTCGATCGCTGATTACTAACGAATGAATTCGGTTGCAATAAATTATGCTTGCGAGTAACGCAGTCTCTACACCAATGATGAGTTTCTCGCAGGATTTTCGATATTTTACTTAAGTTATAAGCGATCGAAAGTTAGCGATTTTGTCGCTACCTATGTCGAGACTGCCGGCCAAGGGTAGCCCGGGAAATTCACATTTCCTTACGTTTTTTGCAATTTGCAGGCCAGTTGCTAGGTTGTATGTTGATGAAAATATCATTACACAAAAAACGTAAGAAAATTTGAATTTCGCGGGCTACCCTGATGCTTTCACCTTACACCAAGAACATATCCGGAGGTGATTGACAAAAATAGTGGCGAGTTAGCCACTATTTTTGTCAATCACCTCCGGATTCTTCTATGTTTAAGGCCATGGTGATACTGAATTTAGGTCCCCAAGGGAGCTAGTTACCAAAAATACTTCGGCCTTTTATCTACCAAGGTTATCTTTTTTTGCAAGCGTAATAACTATGTCCATGCCATTAACAGTTAATTGTAGCAATAAATAGCGAGTCCCAAGAGTGCTCGTTGTTTTAGTGCTTAGACCATGTGATAAATTCATTCAGGAATTAGAAAAACGAAAAAGAGCTGGTATTTAACCTTAACCATAGTTCAGGCTTAGCAAGACCGTTTGATATTATCTAAACTACTTCATTTAAAAAATACAATAGATTCTGTCCACCAACACACAGGGTTACTGTGCCTACGGAAACGACTGATCTAATCTGAATCGAGACGATAAATTCCGCTCTTTCAAAGAAAAAAAGAATCTAGAGCAATCTTGTCTATAACACGAGCGAAGTAAGAGCTTTGAGATTGAGCTTCACGTAATACCTCTTTACTTTAATCGATACACACGTAAACGATCAAGGCTATAAAAAGGTCTATGCGTGTTACAGCCATTTTGATTCAGATCTAGCTAGATTGTTCCATAGGAAAAAAAAAAGTGGGCGACGCCTAAAATAGAGATGATTTTGGCAATTAGAAATGATTATAAAAGTCTATGAACTAATTTAGTTCATCATCATTAGCAGTCTGCTGTTTTAGTGATTACTAACGTGAACCGAAAGTGTTTCGGAAGTGCGTATTTCTACAGACCGGACATACTATAGTGTGTCAGAGCTCTCAACTTCGACCATTAACAGGTTTATTTGATCACATAGGAGGGAAAACTACAAAGAATATAAAGGGGCCTATTCATAGACAAGGTCATGATAATATGCGAAGGCCGTCGCTGCTACACTACAAGAAGTCTTGTTTAATAATTCACAATACTAGCCTTCCCTTTGCATAATAATATGAGTTTAAAAGTGAATTGAAGGAACAAAGTTGTTGGAAAGTTGTATGTTACCCAGACAACTCATGGTTTCAAAGTTACAGGGTCAAATTTTACGTAAGTACATCGTAAATTGGTAGTTCTCGAAGCGAGATGATTTGTTGAGACTTCTTACTTTTGAAAAAAATACTATATTCTACATGGTTGGGTTTCATTATCATTTTATAAGAGATAGCGGGGTGTTTGAGAGCAGCGGTGGCCCAGTGGTGGCGGCCCCGGCTTACGTTCAGTAAGTCGTGGGTTCGAACCCAGGCAGGCGCGCATTACTTTGTGTGATCTATTACATCACCGCTGCTCTCAAAACGGTGAAGGAAAACATCGTGAGGAAACCGGCATGTCCTAGAACCATAAATTCGAAGACATGTGACATCTACCAATCCGCACTGGGCCCGCGTGGTGGATTATATAGCCCATTCCCTCTCATAGAGAGGAGGCCTGTCCCAGCAGTGGGAACATTAATAGGCCGATGATGATGATGATGACGATGATCATGTTTTATTGTAATGATGATTGCAGTACTAGTATTTTAAACCTTGGCCAAAATTATGAACCCCGCACACGGTCCAAGATTGCACTTAGAACGCCTTTCCATTTTTTTAACAGTTTTTACACTACAAAGTTTAAAGAGTGCCTAGAGTCTTGGGTACCTTTGTACCCAATATCTTAAATTCTGTCAACCAACAGAAGGAACTATTATGTCATTACAAAATTGAAGACCAAGGCTAGAAACATAATAATCTTAATTGCTGATAAATCAAGATCGTATAAAGGAGCGCTTGTACAAATTAAATCAACCGATGCTCATCATACGAGTATATAATGAACATTTTGCCACGGATCACTAATTACGTCTGCGTCCTTGATCTACAATAGATGACATAATAGGTCAGTAAGCATTAGCAACAGAGTTAGACAAGGACAGCGTACGTACAAACTGTCTGTTTGATCATTTCATTACTCCTACTATACGCTCATTAACACTAGCCGTCATATTTCCTGATGGCGGATTCTTAGATAAAGTACGTGTTTTTTGAGTAAACTTGAACTAGATGTTGTTGAAACTATGTCTAGAACAGTAAACAAACAGTATCTTTTAATAGTACCTATCTTTTTGCGAGTTGCCTAGTGCAGCGACCAGAGACCGCGTTCAATTAAATCCAATTTAATTTAGGCCTCTAGGGCACAAATTGATGTTATTATGAGTTCAGTATCCATGTGAAGCTTTTGCCAGACTTTCAGTTGTTATTTTATTTCGCATATTCTTTACGCTAATTTGGGAGAAAAGGGGGAAACAAAGACGGCATTGCTTATTATTCAGTCTGCGCAACGGCAAAACACAGTAATTTCATTGGCAATTGTTAAGTGCCAGACGAAGACGGAGGAGGGCTTTTGAAACTCACTCAGCGCTTTTAATATCCTGTTTAAATATTCCTGAAGATTCTTCCTTCCCTCATATTCTTTGCCAAATAATAAAATAATAATGTGCCATTAAATAGGACATTTAGTACACATCCGTATTATTATTTTTAACGAGGCAAATGATGCAGCGGTACGAGTTCGATTACCGCATCGGGACATAAAGCTGGCTTACCAGATGTTTGCTCCGAGGCTGTTTATGTATGTCATTCGTTACGACTATTGACTATTAAACCGTACAGGTATATCATTATTATTTATATCTAGATCATAAAAGGTCTGTAGGCGCGGTGTTGTGGAAGTAACAAGTGTTAAAGTATGGACGATGTAAGTCCCTGGCTTGAACGAATTCGTAATGGATTTTGCAAAAACTTTAACAAGCAATGGCTGACACAGGTTTGCAATTTAAGGCGCTTCTAGACGAGCAAAATTAGCAACTCTGTTTGTGGTGGTTCAAACTTCGTTTGAACTTCCTGAAGAATATCATATATTTTTCTGGTCTTTTTTATAGCAGTGAATCATATACTTTTAGTAATTATAAAACTCGCGTTTAGTTCGTGTAATCGCCTTAAGATTCGATGAGAACTCATATTATAAGACATAACATCATAGTCCATAGCTGACTTGCTTATCCAATAATGCGGAGCGGTGATAATAGATTCCAAGTATCGGCCAGCCCGTCGATATTATAAGTATTAGAATTTTATTGATTGATTTGTTTTGTCGCCACTCTACGTAAGTGTCTGCTCTGTACATCTAGGGAGTGTTTTGTTTATTATGTGTGGTATCTTTGCCACAGTACACATATTAGTATGAACATACAGTATTCCACCTGGTAACAATGTTGAAATCGGCACAAATACAAGCGTTTACACGAGTTCTAAGTATGCTTCAGGTAACAGGTTACTCGTGCCTGAGTCGGACCTGTCACATCAAGACAAGTGTTTACGTTTTATATCTGAAGTGCTACAAAACAAAGAGTTTAGTTGCCAACTCCAACCCTCGCTAGAAAATAATGGACTAGTTGTAGTTGGTAAACTTATACTTGGACTGCCTCGTTGGTCGAGTGGTCACAATCAAAACTGCTGAGCATAATGTCCTGGGTTTGATTCCCGGGTCGGGCAAAATTGTTATTGAGTTTTTCCGTCAGTAATTTCTTTTCAGTAACAGTCCGGTAGATGGCAATAGGCTCGCCTCCTATTACTTACATGGAACTTAAACATAGTGGTGCATCCACACCGCAGTTACTTTTTGTAGAGCGTTGTTTCCAAGTGTTATATATTGTTAGTATATGTTGCGGTGTTAATATTATGTATAAGTATGTAAACAATAGGGTAGACTACTAGAAAATCTAATTAGTCCGTCAGGTAGATTATTAAAAAATATTTGACCCGTTTTTGTCTTTTGTTACGTAAATCAAAATTGACGAAGATACGACCCTTTTAAAATTCCCAATACGTCACGCCTTAGTATAATTTTTAGTTAGTTCTGACGTCACGAGCCGATCACTCTCGAGTTTTGATGCGTTTTATCTTTGTCAATATTCATTGATTTACAAAAAAAAATACGTGTCCATTATTTTTCAGTAATCTAACTGACGGACTAAACACATTTGTAATTTTTTGATACTGTCGTCATGGCCTACTGATGACATTTGAGTTACCTCAACATGCGGTGTGAATGCACCATAACTGACGAAATGTGGGTATACAGGATAACAGGCGCGTGTATTATGTTTATTACTGTTCCTATGTACTTATTATCTTTATACTATGTACTTACAAAGTCGTCGTACGCGTCCTTGACGGCAGTGAGTGCTAGTACGCCTATGAGTGGTATCGCAGTGGTGATGGGTGTGAGCGAGGAAATAGCTGGGATCAGCTGCAGCACCAAGAGGCACAAGAAGTAGAAGTTCGCCAGCCGCTGGAACTGCTCCAACAGATTCAGCGGCAGGAACGTTACGATCGAATACTTCGATGTCTTGATGAAGTTGCTCTGTAACAAAAATAATGATTGGTTTTAGAGGCACAGATCTGAATATTAACACATATCTTTGAACAAGTCAAAGTGATTACTTGAGTAAAAGTAATTATAATAAGTTAATTACGATTTTTGCTTGAAGTTAAAAGTTAGAACTGTCTAAAGTAAGATAATCTTAACTTTGCGAACCGATTCTCGTCTATTGCATAAAAATGGTTGTTTAAAATAAAGTAATTAGTTTAACTTGACTATAGCTAGGTCTATAAACTTGGCGGTACAAGCTGGACAAGAGCAGCGACCAATGGTCCACATTGGCCTTGGATCGAAACAACTGGGAGTCATGGGGAGAGGCTTTTGCCCAGCAGTGGGATGATGCAGGTTAACAGTATCAAAATAGTATAAGAGATACATGATTGTCTGTTATATCACTATAGTGAAACATCGTCTATTAGACAGTTCTACTTAGGTTTTATAAAAACTAGCTGATGCCCGCGGCTCAGCCGCCTGTTTGACAAATTATATAACTAAAACCTCATCGAGAATCAGTCTATCCATTGGTGAAAACAGCATGACAATCCATGCAGTAGTTTTTGAGTTTATCCCGAACAGATGGAAAGACGGGCGGAGGACTTAGTTTTATAATGTGTGAAGTGATAATAATAATACGCATGTTATCGAAAACACTAAACTAGGCTAGCTTATTATTGGACTGATAGCTAGTATTATAATCATCCTAAAACGCTAATCATATTATTGCCGATGAGTAACAGGAAGACAGTTTATTGTTCGCGGTATTTTGTGAACGGATCGGAACTCAGGATACTGTGATTAGAATTCATTCAACTGATATAATTAGCAGTGACATCTTATCAGACCATGATTTCATGTTGTTCACACATCCCGACCTACACATTAATTAGACATGGGCCGCGTAAAATCTTTGTTTGCGTCATTTGCAAAATATGGCAGAATGACTCACGAGTCAGGGTGTACCTATTGTAGAACCACAGATATTATAATACTTCGTGTAGAACTAATAACTAGATTCCGAATTTTCGATTGTAGTAGGTACTCCCGTTTATAAGGAGGTTAACGGTAGTGATATTGATCTACTTCCCAATAATTATAGTCTAAGTTTGTAAACCACAAGTTTTTTAGGTTAAGTACAAAAGTATCGTAGGTAGGTACGCCTCGAACGAAATGCCTTTATAGTTGGAAAAAAAAACAAAGACATTTCCATCATTATTGAAGATACTGTATCCTAAATCTCTTTTGGGAATAACGATAATTATAATACCTAGTGATACTCTTTACTTACCCTGAGTTTATGGTAGAAAATATAGGGATCTCATTGAATTCAAAACTGGCATTGTTTCATTTCTTATGACCATTTTCAAATTTATACAGACCGCGTTTTTTACTTATAATATCATTGATACAGACCATCAGTTACAACGGATTAATGTGATTATCTTTAATGCTATTTTTACAAAAGTGACTAATTTAAACGGAAACTAAATAGTCTACAATCTGACAATGAATGATAACTGCAAATATTTTAACACTGTTGATTGACAGTATCAAATCGCGGTCATTTTTTACGATTGGGAAATCTGTGAATTGCTTTAATATTTTTCAACAAGTGCACTTCTAGAGTTTTAAAATACAGAATTTATTATTGAAAGAGAAATGTATTCGAGGAAATTATGTCGATGTTGTTTTCACTCATCTTTCCAACGTTCACAATACCTTTTGTCTGTTTTCCCATAATATTTCCTATTACATTTTAGTTTTAAGCTTTATCTAGGAGTTTTCTCCGTGTCGCCAGTACACTAATATTTAATTTATGTGGCCCAAAACTCGCCTATCTGTGATTAGCTGTCAGATCATCATTACATTGCTATCAAAAGGCACCTTAAGAGGTCACAAATGGTTTTGTCTGCGACTGTTCATAAAACACTAAAGTATACTACCCTATACATATATGAAGGATTACGTCATCATTACTATTTTGACGGGTGTGATGCGGAGGAATGAGGAAAATGTTGAGTATGAAAGTGGAGAGTAAGAGTAGAGGAAGACCAAAGAAGCGATGGATAGACTGTGTGAATAATGATATGGCTAGAAAGGAGGTGACTGTTAAGATGACGAGTAATGGAGAAGTAAGTTAGGTGAAGACATTCTGCGCTGATCTTAAATAAATTGGCATCAGGGCAGGAGAATGATGAGGAAACCATGTTTGACAGGGCAGTCATGTTGTTATGAGTGTACCTGCTGCTTCTAATCTGAGGATATAAATATAATACCCTCAGATTAGAAGCAGATTAGGTATATAATAAATATATTAATTGCCTTTTACCAACTGTTTACGATAACCTTCGTAATCTTAACCTATCAGTCTTTTTCTTTCCCGTGCATGAGCCTCTCCCAGGTTGTGACGCTGGCTGTACAAAACAGGGCACACTCCGTCTTGCATATCCAGTATATCACAACCGCCTTATAGGCTGGCATCTAGGGTACTCTCCATGAAGAGTATCGCAAGTATTCTGTGAATTTTGGTTTCCACCTTGGATAGAGCAAAAGCTTCATAACTAAGATGTAATGTATAGAAATCATAACTTACGGCATAGCGGAACTGCGCATTGTACTCCCTGTTGTTCGCTTTGATTCTCCGTTCATTCTCTGTAACAATAAACAATACCACTTAGACGTTGTTCTCACAAACCTACTTGCAAACAGAATTTTATTATGGATCTAATTGTATTAATTTATATACTATGCACTGGTTCATTACTAGAGGATGTTTCTCTTTCGCTTTGTCTTAGAGTTCAGAATTACACACGGAGTCTGATTTAATATCTTTTTAGTTTACATAGTAAGGGGTCTCTCTCAATATACAGGCCTGTTGGTCTAGTGGTTAGTGACCCTGACTGCTATGCCGGAGGTCGTGGGTTCGATTCCTACCCAGGACAAATGTTTGTGTGATGAGCACGATCATTTGTTCTGTGTCTGGGTGTAATTTATCTATAATATGTATGTATTTAGAAATATATAAGTATGTTTATCAGTTGCCTAGTACCCATAACACAAGCTCTGCTTAGCTTGGGACTAGATGGCGTTGTGTGATAGTTGTGGAATATTATTATTATTATATTATTATATTATTATATAGGTACCTACATTATTCTAATATTAGTAAGTTAAGAACTTCAGCCAAATTCTTTTGTTTACACGAATGCAAACGAGCTGACATATTTGTACTTCAATAGGCACACAATCACACAAACAATGTCTGCAAGCATATCCACAAAGTACTGCGTGCAAAAAGTTATACGCAAAGGCGCTATTACGATATTACGTGCCACTTTAGCGGAAAGAACATGAATATAAGCCTAACTACATCACAATACAATTGAATTATTTTTCAGAATTCATCCAACAAAGAGAAAATTGTATCAAAAATGTAAAGGGAAGGCTAAACATTTTCCGGATTCCAGTCTGCAGTCCTTCCTGTACTGTCCTATATTCATCTACAGCTGTGCAAGCGACATCAGATCTAAATTAATCCTCGTCATGTCAAAGCATATTACAGGATTAGGATCGGGTTGGTTCCGCTGGTGCACACCATCTCTAATGTTATTATGAAACAGACTACATGAATGCCCCATACATGAAAATGCGAGAACGCAGAAAACTTACTCATTATTTCCAAAGGACATACGGTAATACGTGATTTATGATGATATCTGAGAACTTTCTCTACAGGATGAAACATCTTTGCCATGGTCAAGAGTATCTATCGCACTAACATAACTCACTTATAAACTGGGTGTCGTCCAAAATTTTACTGCTAATAGAAATATAGAAAGCGCCTTTAATTCCCTTACCCGTACCATTATAATATGCCATTATCGATATTATTTACATTACGAGGGCATAATACGTAGGTGATACATTCATAACATTTATGGATTAAATTTTCCTATATTAGGTAAATAGATCTAGGGTACGATGTTCATAACCAGTGAGTTTGATGAATATCTGATAGGATCGAAAATAACTTTCAATTTAATTTTCCTTAAGGTCGCCCCAATGACGTCACTTCAAGAAAACGTGGGAAATCCTTAGCAATAGTGAATTTGAACTAATTACGTCTCACTCTCGCGAAGATAATGTTATCGGTTGTAATAAATGTTATCTACATCATAATAAAAGGATAGTCAAAATAAAGTAAATACTAAAAATACCTATATATAATACCTAAATATATATAATATAGAGTCGATTGTAAAAAATCTAGATTTTTTTTTTATATCTTACTTAAAATACATAATTTACATAACCAGCACCACAATTGATGAGGATATTATTGTTTAAAGTAACTACCCATTTCTTTTCAGTTTACTTTTTATAATAATTGTTAGGTCATCTGCTTTGTTTGATACAAAGCAGATGACCTAACAATTATAAAAGTACTTGAATGAAACGAATCATAAAAATGAATGCACATGCGCCCTTCATGAAAAAGTAATTATAGTCCGAGAGAGCCGGAACAAATAGGCGCATCTGTAAAAGAACGTGCCCTGTCGTCTACTACCAGGATAATTAGTTACTTAAACGCCTATTCATGAAGACTACTTTAAATGCTACAGCTGGGCTGAATACTCACTGTAATTGTACTAAAACGACGGTTTAAAAAATGATCACGATTACTCTCTTGACTCGGAACAAATGTTCTAAGGAGCCAACTCTCCATTAAACAATTGAAAGTTCATTGCAAAATGTCTCCTAACAAAGAAAACTCACACATACAGTTTCAATATTCTTTGCCAAGAGATAACGTTCAAAAACAAGCTGCAAATCGTGATAATAATTTAATGGTATCTTAAGAATAAGATTGGATTAATTTCCCGCTCCACCGACTAATAATTAACAATCGAGTTCCTACTTCATACAAAATCTATTTGTTAGAGGATGTAGCGTTGAGGAGGCTGTAAAATAACTTCCAGAGCAATAACTTCATTATGGGAGTAGAACGTTTCTGTATTGACAATTCAAATGGCGGATGTAGCTACATCTACAAATCTATCTACATAGCTGTTGATCTGTTCATCGTGGTAGTGGTTAGGAGTGCGTCTCGACGCCGGGCGCCGAGGGGACGGCGATCGATCTCCTCCCAGTTTACGACTAATAACATTTTCAGGGGCATCCTCTCCACACACCCTTCGTGAATCACATTACAATGTAAGACATAAACGCGGCTGAAACGTTTTTGTCTAGTTTGCCACACGAGACATAGACGCTTGCCTTAATTTCGACAGGTGCGTTTTTAACAATACACTATTGTAACCAATTCGGATATTTCTTCGAATGGAGTACGTTTCTGAATAATACTAAATAACTCAAATTATTTAACTAAAGCATTGAAGCACACATGCACGTATATTTTACAGGCTTATATTGAAATAGGCGAAAACTACATTAGCGAACCCAAGGTAATTATTAAATTACTGAGGAAATTCTCAAGATTCCACTTTAACTGTTTTCATGTCAGAATGTACAATGTTATCGTTCATATTTTAAAGGAAATCAAGGACAAGGCGGCAACGTGTAACGTTGTACTTGTGAAGGACAAGGTGAAGATAAATTAATTTTCAACTTTTATCAAATTGATGAAACTGACAGTCATAACGTAACACACATAATGAAAATTGCTTAAGTTTTGGTTTAGAATAATTTCTAAGCCTAATAATGAGCCTGGACGTATTGAACTTTGAAGAGTTAAGTATTCAATGACAGATCTTTGACGACGATGCCTTAAATTTTGTAACTTGGGGAAACTATATCATTTGAAAGCCTGTTCGAACATTTCTGAGTCTCCTTTTGAGCTTTTATTTTACGGTAAAACCTTACACCATCACCGCGCCTTCAGTTCCGGGGCAAATGAAATTACCATGATAGATTAACAATCATGAAAATACGCACAAATTGTTATTAGTTATGGACACGCAGTAGCTTCGATGAGGATTCCTTTTTTATAGAACCAATATTTTTTTGCATCATAAATACCGCCTGCTAAGGCTTTAACTGTTCTTGGTTTCAGTCATTAGAAAGTCAGTTCTTTCTTTTTACCGAGAAAAGTAAAAGACAATAAGTAAGTCCATAAACCGTAGCCCAAAGGTATGATCTTGTTAGGTGAAAGCAGGCGAAAAAATTAAAGCTCCGAGAGAAAATATCAACCCATGACGCTACAGTCTGTAGCAAATGGGGCTCCAGTATTCCCATTTTAATGAGGAGTCATGATCCACGGTGAAACTGCAGAACGGTCATGGAACTGAAGAAGTTGTAGTCCAACAAATTTTGAATTACGTCGTGCCACCAACACGAAGAAGAAGACGAAGAAGTTTTCACAGATCATGAGAAGTTTTGATATACGTGACGGTTTTAATACTGCAATGGAATGTATAAAAGAATTTCCAAACAAATGATTCATCTTGATAATTTTCAGCTGTTATTCCGCCCACTCGTAATCCTGTGATTACTCTGGTCCGGTCTCATCTAGGTCTAACTTCCAATGTCTAGAGAAGTCATTGACCCACCTGGCCTTCATCGACTGCTAGTTTGTCTATGGCTCTAAGTTATGCAAATCTTCATTGTATATTGAATGAGTTGTCTGGTCATGATTTCATCGGGGCGCGGTGTTCAGATTGGCTTATTGAAGCAAAGCACACACAGTAACATTGTTTCAAAAATATTAACTATTGAACCCTTATATAAAATATTATTAATTTACTACGTAGTGAACGAAAGGTCGAAAGATCTCAAAAGATTACTGATTAACTTTATCGATTAACACTTGACTTGATTAATGATCTCATTAGTAATACGCTTTGGATTAATTTTGGGATAGTACTAACCTAGAATTAAAAATTAACTTATCATGACATGGTCGACTGGTAGCAGATGAGACGGAAAGATATTGTCGAAAACAAAGCGCAGACATAAATGAACGAAAATGGTGTCCTAATATTTTACCGCATAACATGAAACGGAGAAGTAAGGTTAACAGACTGACAACAATGTTTTTATCCGAAACAATTCTTTAGTGCAGATGCAGCAATAATCTAATTACGTGCTAAGGTTTTGCACGCATTATAATGGATACCTACCTACCAGTAGAAAAAAAAACCATTGTAAGCAAACAGGTAGTTACGCTATTCAAGTATTGATTATCAGGAAAAGATGTAATCTTATCTCCTTTAGCTTTCCTGAAGTACGGAAGTTGACACATTGGCGAAAGAATTGCATCCTAATTAAATTGAGTGAAGTGAAACATTAGCACCTAATCGATAACAACAGCGCGGGGTCATACGCGAAGCGCTGAAGCGCCGTCTCGCGCCGGCCGTTGACCGTACGGGGGCGCGCCGACACCGACTACGACCTTGTCCACTATGCACATCTTCTCTATTCCTGAAATACAACTACTCATCATCAATTCGGGGGAAGTCGCTCTGCCATTCATAGCGAGCCGGCCAAAACGAAAACATGTCGGCGGCGCCTGTTTAGAATAGCAAGACGTTACGCAAACAGCATCGGCGTCGCATGCACGCTCCAAGGCACGTACAAGACACGATGACGCAGGACTTGACCGCCGGCGTCGAAACGAACGATATGAAAATTCAATAAGAGATTTCCTATCAGCACGACAACGACAAATCAATAGATACCGACCACAGGAGACGAAGGTTCGGAAGCGATGGTTATGCCGGTTCCGGCGATTAGACGGGGCGGGCTGGTCGCGGCGCACCAGCTTGCCCAGCAGCTCGAGGAGAGACAGGCGCAAAGGGCGCGGTGGGGGGCGTGCCTCGCCACCTTCCGCGCCCAGCACCTCCAGCTCCACGGCCTCGGAGCGCGCGCACATCCGCGCCGCTACCGCCGCCCCATGTCGCGCGCCGCCACGCGCGGCCACCCCGCCGGCTGGCCCGCGAGCCCGCTCCGGACCTAACACGCAGCACGCTCCGCTCGCGACACGCGCCCGCACGCGCGCTCTGACCCGTCGCAGGGCCGAGACTCGTGTGCCGCACACACTAGCGCCGCCCGCCCGGCGCGCGCATCCCGCGACGATACTGATTATGCCGCCGCCGCCCCGGTGTTGCCATCTCCTCTCAGTGTTTTCTCCTAATAAAACTGATCATTCGAGGGAAACCAACAACCTTAGTCTTGTGGTCCTTGTGGGAAATACTTACATCTTATTAACACAGTACTTTAAATGTAAAGTGCTGTGTAAGTTACTAAGATGTTAGTATTTTAAGGTGTTAGTTTAGATTTTCTTCTATAGATAATAATCTTAGAGTCGAGATAGATTTTAGTTGAACCAACACTCAGCAAAAATAACGATTGAACTTGATTCCAAACCGATTAAGTTTTCGAGACGGCCTGCACTGTAGGCTGTAGAAGAAAATCTAAACTAGAAGAAATTCAAAATAATTGACCGCACCAGTCATGGGCTCTATATTCTGGAAAACTAAACTGTCAAATTGGTTTACAGCGGAATTGACTAAAAATATGATGACCAGCCTCTTAATGATTTGTAGAAACCTCCTTTGCGACAGAGTCTAGTTCATCTCCTTCTGGGCCTGCCGCGTTGTCGTTTCCTGCTACTTGCTATACACTGAGTGGTATTTTTGCCCATTGTTCCTCCAACATGCGGCTGATGTGACCAGCCCAGTTCCACTTCAGCCTAGCAGCTGTAAGGTCAACATCAGCTATTTGGGTTTTGGAGCGAAGTATGGAGTTTCTAACGTGGTCCGTAAGTTTGACACCCAGAATACTTCGCTTCATAGCTCGTTAGCAGACCCCAAGTGCGGACTTCTGACGATTTGTAAGCGACCACGTCTACGCTCCATACGTGAGGGTGGGGAGAATGCACATGTCCATGAGCTTTCGCTTAAGTGCGAGAGGGAGAGTTCCCTTCATAACATGTCTCATCGACCAGTAGCTGTTCCAGGCATTCTCGGTGCGTCTATCAACTTTATCTTGTCTTGTCTGGAAAGAGACTATCTGCTTAATTAAAACTGTACAAAGGCGGACTTAATGCCTTAGACATTTTCTACCAGTCTACCTTAGGGTGATGCAGAGATAATACACAGTAATTGCAATAACCGAAAAAAAAACTAGAAATTATTTATAACTAAAACATATAAGAATAAATACATACATACATCTAGCAAAACATATTCAATCACCACACCCCCGACCTCTCTGTTACTTTCTGTGCTTTAAGTCATATTCATTGAAAACCCGACATGGAGACTGGCGTTATCTAACACACTTGTTTCCAAATACTGGAACCTGTGAGAAAATTAATCTTAAATCGGGACATGTGAAAAAGATAACTATTGACCAAAGCAGCAGATGGCTTTGTGTCGAAAATTTATGTATCGTAGGTAACGTGCTTTAATAAAATAATTTATGACATAAATAAATATTCTTTCATCTTTGAGAATAAAGAAAATGTAGCTGTCCAAGGGAAATACTGTGACAACAGAAAAACAGCCATCGATAATACAGAATTTTCAATTTTTGCGCAGTGTATGCAGTTAAAATTAGATTAAGGAAACTTAGTTTTTTTAGCTAAAGCGAGGGATGGAAGTAGTGAAACTATGAAAACCAGCCGAAACTAATTACTTCACGACACATTTGTGCAATTTTGGCACACGGCTTTTCTCAACCCTCGGCGCATCGACTGCACCCTTTCAGCTCTTGCAACTTACTCAGAATATGCTTTTTTTTTGTGAAAACGGGCTGTTTTACAGCTTTAAACTTAGCTCGTATATACTTAGCGTCGAACAGCAAGACGTCTAAAAAGCTCATTATCATCCAAATACGAGAACGTATTTCTCAAAAAAGTTGTTTCTCGTTTTTTGTAAACCTACTTCTCAGAACACTTCAAACCGAACACTTGAGTACGCTTTCCAATGTGAGCGGTTTATCACAACGGGCCCCGCCCAATTAACTTTGAGATTCATAATAGGGAGGTATTTGAATTATGTTTAGTTGGCAGAATTTCAAACAGGAGAGGCCCTTGCGGCGAGGAACAATAGCGTACAATGGCGACTGGACATGACTTTATCTGGTTTCTCCGGCTTGAAGCCATCCGCCGCGGTTTGAATTTATTTCTCAAGCTAACCTCAAAAATTCTTCTTGAAGTTTTGGAAGACCGAAAGTTCCTTTGAACATAAATAAATAGTGTCCAACATTGACCTTTAAAGAATTCCTCAGTGGCCCAGCTGTAGACTAATTTTACTTAGAGCACACATCGCCCCCAGCGGTTGATGTTTTAGGTCATCGCTAAGGAATATAATACTATGTAAACATATGGTTATGCTAAATTTATACATATAGCGTGGCCGAACAGTTCTCGTTGGGCGTCAGGGGACGCGTCACCGCCGATGTTTATATAAAACGATTGAATCGCATTAGCGACCATTATTTCTCCTTCGACGTTCAATACGGGCCCATCGATGACTTTTTTTGAAGGCTCAAATGCACCTGAAGTTTACATGTAATATCGTCATTTGTTACTTCATACGAGTTGGCTCTTTTCTCAACATTTCCATATCCAATGTTGCGACTTTTTATGGGGTTAACGTACCAGTATACAATATACAGCGTGTTAGGTTAAACGAGGGACATATTGAGGGAAGGTATTCAGTATTCGATTCTCAATCCAAATAAGTAAAAAACCTATAACCTTAATTTTTGACATTATTGTCTAATTAAATACATTACTCATGGACACTGAGCGCGCAAGTAGGTGTCACGCGGCAAAACACGTGCCGGTCCTGAGCTCCGTGCGCAAACTCCGCCCGTTTCCTTTGTAATGTCCCCGATGCACCGACAGGGCACATCCCCGCGCAAAAATGAAAAAAAAAATGAAATGATTACACCTAGAAAGGTCATTGACCCGCACACATGTTCTGCGATAAGCGCATGGCGCACACGTTGCGAAACTTAGGCGAAGTTTTTGGTATGGATCTATCTGTTATGTACTAGTGTTTTCTTTTTGTTCATATGTTGATTAGTATCATGTAAGCATGGACTATTGCGGGTTTGAATAAGTCCCTCGTTTAAACTAACATACTGTATATGTTTGTCTGTTAATGTCACGAATGTATTCTTGACGTCAAGTTATATTTATGTACTAGAGCTTCGTCTTTATAGTTATTTTCAAAGATAATAATCATGTTTGTATGGGAAATATAACAATCCCATAGGTACTGGGTTAACACATGCGTGGAGCTGTTACACAAACAAACACCTAGACTCGGAACAAGTAATGAAGGCAATATCTGTTTGTGAAGCGTGGAAAATCACAAGACGTGGAATCAAGAGTGTGGAAACAAGGATGATGACGTGATGTGGAGTTCTTTAACTAGAACAGTGATACCTGAAATCGCTACAACCAGGCTTTCTTCGTAAAGTAGACACAATACAGCTAGAAATAAAGTAAGGATGAAAATTGGATCCCAATGTGGGTGTGAGGCTGTCTAGCTTCATAGGGGTTAGCCTTAGTCAACACACCGGTTTAATGATTGTAGAGATATTTCACCAGTTAGAAAAAATCTTAGGGAAAGTCATGGTCCTTTGCCCAGCATGGCAGCATTGGGATGGTGCAGGCTAACAGTATCAGTATCAGAATAAAAACTTTTTTGCAAAAAATAAAACCGACTTCACACAAAAAAGTGAAAAATAACTTTAGCTTCTGAAGTCGGTGACCTTTGTTTGATTGATTTAATTTTTTTGTCACCGACTTCAGAAGCTAAAGTTATTTTTCACTTTTTTGTGTGAAGTCGGTTTTATTTTTTGCAAAAAAGTTTTTATTTTTCACTTTTTAGTGGTTCACAATATGTGCATACCCTTTCACAGCGTACCAGCGTGATTTTTTGTTATGAACTGGTGTAAACAATAGACAGACATGAGATTTCAGCAATCCCAGTAAGAGACACACATTTGCTACATTTAATGAGGAGTTCCGTTGCCTTTCTCCGAAATTCTTCATCAGATCTTTACCAAATTTAAATGGGATCACTCCGAGAAAGTACTCTTTCAAAAACTACCCAAATCGCTTCTGGTGTGCCTATAAAATTTGAAGAGTTCTCTCTATTTTTCCAGGATCCCATTATCAGGATCCTGATTTGATGATTATGGGACCTTCTGGGAAGTATACCCTTTCAAACAATTAAAAAACAAATTCGGTCCAGTCATCTTCGAGTAATCGGGGAACATTGAATTGAGAACCTCCTCCTTTTTGAAGTCGGTTAATAACGACGTTATGGTACGTGACTCAACTATCCGGACAGCCTTCAAAAGATTTGGCCGAGTATCGTTAATTTGCTTCTAAGAATTGAAGAGTTCCGTTCCTTTGTCATGGATCCCATAATCAGAACCTAACCAAATTCTCATCAAACTACCCTTGAAGTACCCTTGCCAATAAAATAAAATAAAACAATACATGTCAAGGTTAGGCTAAGATGAGGCTTATCCCCAATAAATGGAACTTACTACACCTAACTGTCGAAATCTGGGAATATTGTACACATCTGCGTACCCCCTCAGAGCATACAGGCGTAATGTTACGTCATGATGTTGTATAAACAATAAACATTCAAGCGATTGCAGCAGTTACTGCAGATTTGCCGTGTATATTTGAAGAGTTCCATTGTATATCTCCGAAGATCCGGATCAGATCTTCAGCAAATTAAAATGTAAACACACGGGAAGCACCAGCTTTCAAATTAAAAAAGAATCATCGAAATCGGTTCACCCAGTCGAAAGTACTGAGGTAACAAACACTGTCGAAATCTGGGTGTATTGTACACATCTGCGTACCCCCTCAGAGCATACAGGCGTGATATTACGTCATGATGTTGTATAAACAATAAACCTACAAGCGATAACAGCAATCACTGCAGATTTGCCGTACATTTTTGAAGAGTTCCATTGTATATCTCCGAAGACCAGCATCAGATCTTCAGCATTAAAATGGGACCACATGGGAAGCACCAGCTTTCAAATAAAAAAAAAATCATCAAAATCGGTTCACTCAGTCGAAAGTTATGAGGTAACAAACACAAAAAAAAAAAAAAAAAAACATACAGACGAATTGATAACCTCCTCTTTTTGGAAGTCGGTTGAAAATAGGTTATGTTGGTTCGGGATACGCGGAATCGTATCGAAACAATCCTAAAATGCATGTTGCCTTAGAAAGTACAAGAATACGTTGAAAAGGTAAATTGAAAATGCGGATTCCAGCAATCAGTGTATTTATATCTATCTAGCTGTTGCCAGGGACTTCGTTCGCGTGGAAATTTTGATGATAAGTGTGAGAAAAAAAAGTATCCTATGTGCTATTCCGGAAATACAGACTATTATCTTTGTGTCAAATTTAATACAGATCCGTTTAGCCTTTCTGGTGTGATTGAGTAACAAACGTCCACCCATCCCTCCAAACGTCCGCATTGGCATGGCACAGAGATAAATTACTTTTTTTTAACATACTGTCATTACTGTCAAGATGTAAACGTTATCAGATATTGTCAAAATAAGAAAAATGCTGTTTATTATCAACATGTTAAGTGGATACCCTCAAGTGGAGGTTATATTCCCAGAAGTGTGACGAAAACTAAGTATCTGCATGACTTTGTTTCTTTTGGAATAGTCCAATAGTCTGCGGACCACCAAAAGCAAAAAGAAAGGAATGTAAAGCTGATTTCTTCACTATTAACATTAACAAATTGATTTATTTGGACTCGTATGATAATTTTAAAGAACCTCCTCCTTTTTGAAGTCGGTTAAAAGAGGTATAGCTACTTTTTATTTAAATGTACATCTGCATTGCAGTGATTTTGAAGTTTTGTTTAAAAACCAGGTGATTAAAATAATAATAAGGGAATACAGGCTCTCGTTAGCCAGTTGGATCAAGGACTTAATTTAGAAAGCGGTACTCCTGGACACAGCTCGTATTGTAAGGAGGTTCCTCTCTTTGGAGCCCTGACTGCCGGTGGCTTGGACACTGTTCCCGATACCGGTGGGCTACCTGGGTATTTTTTTATATATTTTTTTTTATATATTATTATGAATAAAGGAAGGGGATATATATATATAATATTATCACACGCATCCCAATTGATATCAGTTTGACTGCAGTTAAGTAATACAATAAAGTAAGTACTAATATTCTAAAAGAAGCTTGAACATTTTTGAGGTGAAAGCTTTTAAGCGCAAAGAGCACTTATTGGGTAAAAAAAATCATGGAACTCGCGTGACTGTCACTTAACGCTTCGTAGCACTCGTAGCCGATCCACTACGGTGTAGCACCACTAAGGCGTGCGCGGGGCACAAGCACAACCCGTAACAGATATAGATTACTTAGTTTTCACTTCTAAGTTCTAAGCTAACGGCAGTCCCCAAAGACTGCCACGCATTTATTTTTTTTGTGATAAACCTTTATCGCACTTGTTCATTTCAGATTACACGAAACATACATTATGTAGCTACTATTACAGGTGTAATTGTATGTTAAAGTGATGTATCGATTTGCTACATAAGAATGACAATAATTATTTTCCATCATAAATCGACATTGTAAAACGAAGGACGATATAATGATCACCTAGGGTTGGTAATGACAATGTATGGTCAGTGTCATGCATGACGTGCAATTATAAGTTCAATATCATAAGTGATCGATATTCCGTAAGCGAAGGTAACGACAAAGTGGGACAGAAATTAAAGCAATTAATGAACCAAGTTCAGGTGTACAATTGGAATAGTTAGAGTGCTCGGGCAATTCTACGTAATTTAGAAAAGTTTTTGAGTCACACTGTATTCATTGAATTAAAAAGTTACGATTATAATCTAGACAAGTTTGACAAATGGTAAGGTATAATAAATGGATTAAGAAACACAATCTAGTCGAATGTTTTCAGTCAAAAGTTAACATAGGGTTATATCGAAAGGATAGTCAGGAGTGCACGCCATTTCGCCAGTTATATTATTATATATTTAAGTCCCATGTCACAGGGGGCGACCCTATTGCCATCAACTACTCCGTGGCTACTACTGAGCAATTTCTGATCGAAAAACTAAATAACACTTTTCCCGACCTGCCTGCATGGGAATCGAACCCAGGACCTCATGCTCAGCAGTCGCATTTGCGACCACCAGACAATATTAATCTTTGTTTCTTAGCACATTTGAATAACTCAATACTTTCCTTCAGTTTTCAGTTTCCTAACTTGCTAGATTTTCACAAGCTTGTACTCATAATATACATGCATAGAAGCTTTGCGCTCAAAGCAAATGAAAATGTAATTCAAGTGATGTTTCGTGCAAATAAAAAGTCATGAATGAATCATGTGTACTGAATCAAACCACATCGGAACCGCTGAAAGCTCCGCTGATATCATAAAGAACATGAATGAAACAAACATTAAATCAGATATGAACATGAGATAATATACGTTTCTGTGAAACGCTACGCACAAAGGCCGTCAGCCCGTCACTGAAAATGTAAATTATGGAAAGTCAATCTAATATCAAAGCTTGCTACTAGGTACTGTTGCTACTACTTCTAATGTTAGGTCCTTGAAGAATGTTCCGTCTAAGACATAAGCGTGTAGAGTTCAGCTGAAACAGCAACAGTGACCTTGGGGACAGGTGTACTGTGGGCGGGAAGGCACTCACCTTGGCCATGTGTTCTCGCCGAGGACTTTCCCATGTCGGCCGCACCATCGACACACATATACACACACACTTGCGCGCGACACTTAAACACTCTGTGCGTACTTATACTTAGGTCGGTATAAAAGAGGCGTACAAAAAGTTAGACGTTATATTATCGAAGGACACTTCAGGGTTAAGCTAGGTCTCCTACGGAGAAGCAGGTGGTAGGGAGGCGTCGAGGGCGGAGGGCCGCGCGGCGCGATCGGCATTCTGTGCACCGCCAGAGCACTTCGTCTTCCTGAAACAAGCACAAAACAAGCATAAGTGAATGGCTCCAGTGAGATTTATCTGATATAATCTTAGATGGATCACAGCTGTTCCCATGGCCTGTGGAAAGACTATCTCCAATGCGACATATATATCACTGACAGTGTTGGTTTTCTAATTGTACCGTCTTGACTTTAACGAGGTCACTTGTCACTGTCAGTTATAACGTCATAGCTGGAAGACTTCCGTAGTCTCAGTGACCAGGCCTACCATCACTCATCAGTCACGGATGACTCATCACCAATTATAATTAATAATAAATTATTTGTCGTCCTACATCTGTCCCTACAATTCATTTCTACCGCTATATTGTACTGGGTTAATAAAATTTTAATCATTAGGAATAATTGATAAAGGTATACATTGCAGGATGTTATTTCACATTTTACTGCTTTGTTTAAGTTTTGGTTTTCCATCTTCTATTTCCCAGTTCTTTGGATTGACCTTGACTTCATGACCTACACGAAACGGTGCGTGTAGTCTAGGGTTATCACCTATCGGACCTGTAGACGGTGAGCAATGGGCTAGCTCGCCGTCCGGGCGTCCGTCCATCTTATGACGACAAGCCGTCGACGGCGCGTTCGTGTTCCACGCGCGCCTCAAAGAGAGGTCCGCACATTGAAGGGCCAAAGCCTGCAAGGCTGCGGGACTGTTCGAAAGAGATACCGTGGCCCCGGAACATAAAGGGCGAGGAAGGAACATGGATGGGTTTTAGTCAGTAAAAGTCTGATACTCCCTCCCGCTCCGCCCAGAGCGGAAAGAGTCATTTGATAATTTTACATACGAAAAAAAGGGGTTATTTTGAACAAAAATAGTATTTTCCCAAAAAAACAGCAAAAGTATGTAAGTATGGTACTTTTAGGAAATTCAGGAAAAAAAGTACTCAATTATTTTTAAACGAAAAAGAAATCCCGCATAGGTATTTGCTATTAACATCTTCTTTGTACCATTAGCAGTCTAAGTCTCATTCGCTCTTATATTTTTGGTGCCTTTTATCTTTTTTTTTGCTTTTTCTTGGGTGGTGTGCAAAAACCATCATCCATGTTTTTTTTATGTTAACAGGAGAAAAAAACACTTAAATAAAAATCGGGTGGCATTCATTATTGACAGTTTAAGTTTTGTTGCCGCGAATGCGTTTCGTTCTGAAGTTTCCGGTGCAGCGCTACGCGCGGATACGTTCGCGAGTTACGGACTCCAGTCAAAGTTGGTATAAAAAACGTGACAGTTGAATTAGGGATAAAAATATAGTAATTTTATAATACATGGTGTAAACCACCTCATCACAAAGCCGTTAACCCAGCATCATCGTCATTCAAATGTCCGATCTACTTATTATTCTATCCTAACACCTCCACGACCCCCGTACTATTCAATCCATCCATCAGCACAATGTTTTAAGTGCGTTATTTCTACATACATTGAGTTCTACCACAAAACATGATTTATAACCTTAAAAAAAAAAGTTATTTCCCAGCAATATTTTTTGCGTAAAGTTACTTAGTTTGATGTACAGAATGCTTGGTTAACGGCTTTGTGATGAGGTGGTTTACACCCTATAGTACTATTGACTGAAATATAGTACAATACTATATATTATAGTACGGGTGGCAACCCTAGTGTAGTCCGATGTCCGGCTGCTTTAAAGGTCTCTCAACATGAAGCAACGCTAATGAATTACCCCGTCATAAATAATTATTTTGACTCACTGGCTGACAATTAAGTCACTGACAGGACACAATTAAACCACCGTTGTGGTTTGCGGCTAAAACATCCACGTCATACTGATGAGTAGTTACATAAGAATTTGGACTCTACGCTCATAGGTCCCCACGATGACAATTATGGAATTTATTGTTCTAATTCTATCCGACGCGTTATACCAATAACAATGATTAATTTTAAAATATCAACTACCAAAACAAACTCCGAACCAACTCTTGTCAAATCTTATATCAGCCTACATGTTTTGGCAGCCAATCATAACTACGAGGAGAATGATGGGATAGTAGATCAACTGATAGAAGATTAAATCAGACTCCCAGAAGCCAGAACGTAATTGCTTCTAAAGCATCTACTAACATTTTAAGGGCTTCCCTTAGAGAAATATTCTCCTTCATTTACTACACATTCCGTTTTCAATCTGCAGATTTGCTGAACTTTTATAATCTGTTAAAAGACGTTGAAGATCTGAACTTTATATTAACTCTACAGAGAGGTCCTTCGAGCCGGATCTGATATTCCAAATCCCAGGAGCAACAATGCGGCACGCAGAAATGTTTCTTTAGCATCATCTTCAATAACTAGTTTGATAAGTGAGTTCAAGTTTTAAGTTAAACACAATACGCCTAAAACTTAAACACGTAAACATTGAATCCGCCCACAAGCAACAAGTTCATGACATTTAAAGATGAATTACAATAATCATAGTATTACACCTACACTATCAGTTGTTTCATAGTTATGGCTACGTTATTAACAACTTGGGGTAAACAATCCGAATAGATAATATCAAAAGATTTAATGAAACTAGTCACGAAATAGTTACTACTCGTAATTTGTTCTCATGTTACGAGGAGAATAACGCAAAATTTTATTTCACTTTTGAGTCCAATGCTGTCATATTCATTTAACAGGTTTGAACAGATTAAAATTGTACTAAAACATTAACAAAAACTGTGGCCCTTTCCCAAGCACCCAATGCACTAGCCACTAGCACTGGGTAACCGGATCGGAAATCACCAATATTTATGAAATACGATTATGGTTCTATTGTTTAAGTGAATTGTTATTAGAATAACGAGTTGTAAATTTTTCCACATAATCGATCACGCGACTTATTGTTCGTAACAGGGAATCCCCCATTAGCTTTAGTCGTCCATGAATAGAATTTAATTTAAACGTAAGCATTGATAGTGGTAGCAGTATCACATAACCGTTCCATTTGAGTTACTATCGTCAGCATATTTTGCATGCTTACGGTTGCAAACAATTAGACGCAAATTCCAACAAACTAAACGGTTTGCAACAGAGACAATGAGTGCCTAGATTATCTATAATTACATTTTATGATAAGAAACACCTTATCATAAGAGTTCGACACGCGCTTGACCAGGATTTGTATAAGTACTTAAGTACTACGCATTTTAGCCTTGACTATGGTATTATATATAATGTTCGATATAAACTAAGATGTTTTTCGTCCTAGAGACAGCTCGCCAAACAGTGCTAATAATGTGGCAATTAAAGTTTATTGGGAGAATTGAGATGCGCCGCTTGATGGTCACGTGGCAGCATCATCTTTTATCAACGATGGACTTGAAACTTATTCAATGAACAATCGTTTGAAGAATATTTGTGACAAACTGGCCACTAATAAACAAGGTCGAGGTGACGGATGGTTTTTTTTTCTTAATTGATTTCAATAGTGCTCAATAATTCCTATCGAATTTGGTAAGCAAATGGCTGCACATCAAAACTGAAAATGAAATTTCTTGTTTGCTTAATGATACACGAATCGTCGAAAAAAGATTTAGATAAGTATGGGATATTACTGTTCCTATTAGATGTTTCATTGGTAAACTGGTAATCAAAAAAATGTCTTCGACACTGTTACCGACTATAGCAGTCATCTCGTAATGGTTTTGTGCTAGATCTCTGTATACGAACATGTTATTAAACCAGTTACTAAGTTGCATAATTTCGCAACGTCTGTCCCAAATGTGCCGATTTGGTATTTAAAGTGAAGGACACCCATATTTTGTTTAGCCGAAACTAGTGTGTTTGAGACTGTGAGCAAATTTAAACGGAACGATTATATCCTTTTACGTCCAGTCGGTAGGAAAAGCACGTCAATCTAATCGTTGGTTGGTAACAGGATATGATCATCCTGCTTTACAATTACAACTACTAATCAGGAATTTTGCAAAACACTCGCAAATACATGGCAGTTGGGGAACCACTTTGTATGTTCTAATTATAGCACATACTAGCTGCATTATTTTGCGTTTGTCCTTCCTTGATATGCTACGAAATAGTTAAAAATGAAATTAGAATACGTATTTTTCACACAAGCATTTATTTTTTCAAAGTAAGTAGGCAATCGTCTATCGCTAGATATTCTGATTACCTTTACTTGAAACAATGCATACTTGCTATCGTCAGAAATTTACTTTTTCTACCCACACTCTGTTTCGCCCGAAGATGACTACAATGTACAAGTGGTGGAGGACTCCCATTTCAAATTCTTCTAATCATTATTTTCTATTAGAAGCTGAAAGTCTATCTCGATCTAAACTACGTGATTACAAATGTAGCTATTGTTACGACGTGTGGCCTACTTAAAGTATACAAAACTACGGGGCTCATGTGTGGTGGTGACATCATATCATGTTAAACCTTGACTAGTACACTTACACGTTGATTTTTTCCATGACACATTAAAAATTATGCCTCTTTGTGGCACAGAATTTCACTATGAACATAAATTATTTATTGGAACTGATCCATTTTAAGGACAGTCAGCCAGGAAATCTAAAACTCATCCATATGATCGATAAAGTACGTAGCGATCATTATTTAAATCTTGAGTGTTATTTCAGTTACATAAATAACTGTCACTATATTAAACTGAGTGTAGATAAACCGGGGTTGTTTTGATTTACCCTTCCTTACCACACTGAATGAAAACCCGTGTATCACCAATACCACATTTGTCTATATTTGAAACTCCAGTAATCAATATGAAATTTTATAACCTTGTTTAGCAAAATATTGTACTATCGTATTCAAATAAAACTAACGATTATCTACCGCTCTAAAATTGACCACTTTCTTTGATTTTTAATGGGTACAAGTACATAACCAGTAACAATATTTTCGAGCTTGAGATAGAAAATGTGTGTAGAACTGTCTAGCCGATAATATGAAGTATAAAGACCGCTTGTAAATCTGGACCAAAGTAAGGAAAGTTTCTGTTCTCGAGATAACGTAACATATGAATCAGACAGTGAGTCAGTCTCGTCTTTGCAATTATTTTAAGTATTGACTGATAATGATAACTGATTAAATACAGTAAAGTCCGTTCGGAATATCTGTAGCAGTTATATTTCAGTAGTGTCGTCAGTTTACATAAGGAAAATTGAGTACATCTAGTGCAGAGTCCACAACACAATAATGGTTTGTTTAGATATTGACGCAAATAGTTTAGGGTCGATATCACTTGTACTTGTATCGCCATCAGAACATAATATGCGTGCATAAACCACTTCAATTGCACGATATACGTGATGATATTATAGTATTTAAACTACAATTAAATACCATTATGGGTGTTTACAGACATCTCTTTCATTCGAAAACATAAACAAATCCTAATAACTCACCTAAAAACTAAAACTTTGTTTGACAAAGACGAGAAATCCTTTTTTAGGTCTTTAAAAATTACCATCTGTCTGAAATTCGAGGTACCTTCAAGGGAGTATTTAAGGACCCCTACTACTTCTTCACATTTTACAAAAATCGAGTGAAATGCGAGGTGGTCAGGTGTGGCGTAAACTGATGAGATTATGGGAGTACGAATGGTTCCATCATCAATCAAAAAGCTTTCTAATACACTGTAACGAAAATAGTTGACATGAAAATGTTAGGTAAATACTGAATAAGGTAAATAAAGCACTGTTTTAGACTTTCACGGTTTTTCACTACAGAAACGGTACGGTACGGTTTTTCAGAAACAAAAGAAAATTACGGATATAATCCCGTAAGTACTTTAATAATAATAATAAAGCCATTTATTGCATATTGCCAGATTCACATTTCAAATGTTGTTAGTATTTTGTTAGTTTATTTTTTTACAATTTATGCTAATCTTCTTTTTTTGCAATATGGACCCCTTTTTGGGTATAGGCCTCCTCCAGCTTCTTCCACACGTCCCTGTCCTTGCCTAGGTCTAACCAATTTATCCCTGTTACCTGTATAATATCATCAGCCCACCTTCTCTTTGGTCTACCAACATTTCTTTTCCCTCCTGGGCCTTTCCATCGAGTGGTCTCTATGGTCCATCTTTTATCTATGTAGCGTGAAATCTGTCCTGCCCATTTCCACTTCAGAAACGGTACGGTACGGTTTTTCAGAAACAAAAGAAAATTACGGATATAATCCCGTAAGTATTTGAAGTGTGTAAGATTCTTCCGTCTCTTACCACCAGCTGCCAGCTGAGTTTTCCATGAGACTATGTGGGTTCTGAGCGCATGAGGTGTTGATTGAAATTAAAGTGTGCAGACTGGGCACACTTGTGTACTGGGTTGGTGGAGAATAAAACCACTGGTTGCTTCTTTCTTCTATATTAGGAGAGTGTTTCTAATACTGGCTGGCCGACGACTGTGTCGAACCACCAAAATGGCACGTCTTTTATACAAAAATTATTAAGCGATTAACCAATCAGAATCTAATTAGAATTTACAAAAAGTGCGGGAAAAACTAAAATCCAATCAGAATAAGGCAAAAACGCGCGAAAACATTATGCGCATTACCTTAAGTACTGAGACACTTTACCGTAACGAGGACCGCGTAACAATATTTACGTTTTTAACTAACTTTTTCTATGTAAACGTATATAAAACTATGTATTTATGAGATCTATGTATCACGAACTATCATACAAAAATATAAAATCAACAAAAACATAACATAATAGAACTTATATATCCTAACACTACGTCTACTAAGTACGTTAAAACAAACTATCAAAAAACTAACTTAATATACACTTTTTCACTGTAAATAAGTGTCTATATATCACTGCCACATTATGTACTGTCCTATTAGAATCTATTTAACACTTTACATTATGTACTGTCCTATTAGAATCTATTTAACACTGCACTGTTTATCGTTGTCCCGCACATCACTCCCGCCGTGCGACCGCGTCGCATCAGCTGCCGGTGCGGGCTCGACGTCCGTAGACAGGGGCAGGATCACCAACTTCCTCACTGGCCGGCGCAGGATACCTCCTCTGGTCAGCACGTCCACCGTCCGCACGATGTCGTCGGGGCCTGGATACGTAGCGACGACTCTTCCTCGGATCCACACGTTGCGAGGCAGGTTGGGGTCGACGATCTGTACGAGGTCATTGACCTGTACTGCTTGACCTCGTCCGTGGGGCTCCCGCCGGTGTTGGAGTTCAGGGAGATACTCCTTGACCCAGCGTAGCCAGAAGACGTCGGCTAGCCTTTGTGCGGCTCGCCAGCTGGATCGTGAGATGGTGTCTTGCTCGGTGAAGGTGCCGAGCTGCGGCACTCGCCCTGGTCCCCCCAACAAGAAGTGGTTAGGAGTGAGGGCTTCCGGATCTTCTGGGCTGACTGAGACGTGAGTCAGCGGACGACTATTTACTGTGTACTCTACTTCGGCGAGTAGAGTCGTGAGAACTTCTTCTGCTGGATGACGTTCGTGTAACGTCGCGGTGAGCGCCGTTTTTACTGAGCGAACCATTCGCTCCCAAGCTCCGCCCATGAATGGAGCTCCAGGCGGAATGTAGCGCCAGGAGATGGTCCTCTTCGCCGCTTCTTCTGCAGTCGCTGTGTCGATAGCTTGTCGTAGTTCTTTGTCGGCAGCCTTGAGGTTGGTGCCGTTGTCCGACCAGATTTCAGTCGGGCAGCCTCGTCGTGCGATCAGCCTTCTGACCGCCATCACCGCAGAGTCGGCGCTGAGCGAGCCGGCGACTTCCAGGTGTATAGCTCGCGTCGTGAGACATGTGAAGATGGCCACATATCTCTTCTGTCGAGTTCGTCCGACGGTCACGGAGAGGGGTCCGAAGTAGTCGACTCCGGTGAAGGTGAAGGGTCGCTTGTGATGAGCTAAGCGACATGCTGGCAGGTCCCCAGTTCTCGGATGCGGTGGTACTTGCGTCTTCATTCTGCAGAACAGGCATCGTCGTAGTAGTGCGCGCGTGATAGGGCGTAATCTTAATACCCAATATTGTTGTCTGCACTCGTTGACTGTGGCTTCTACGCCTGTGTGATGTAGTTGCCGATGAATACCCAGTATCCAGAGCTTGACTGTAGGATGATCGCCGTCGATTACCAGCGGGTTTGTGAATTCTTCCTTCATATCTTTGACAGCTTGAATACGACTTCTTAGTCTGATGGTGCCGTTCACGGACACAACGCTGAGTAGGTGAAGGCGGCTTTCTTTGGCGATGGGCTTCCCGTTGTTTAGGCTGTTTATCTCCTCTGTGAATGACTCCTCTTGAGAGGATCGCATCAGGAGTTCTTCAGCTGTTTTGAGCAGCTCTGCTGTGACCGGTAGTAGCTTCCTTTTTTCTTGTGACGACTTCTTTGCCGTCGCGGGCGCCTGCCTTTTTACTGTAGTCTTGTTCTTTTTCCAAGCTGGATCGGCTTCTTTATTTTTCCTTGTTCTTCTGAAGTTGATACTTTGTTTGGTAGTTCTACAGAGTTGAATGAACTGTAAAACGCGTGCTGTCGAGTACCGGAGTCGGTCCCAGCTGGAGAATTTGGATGGGTCAGGCAGACCCTCTGCAAGCTTCGATCTTCTTTTGTCGCTCATGTGATGAGTCTTTTCTTCTTCAGAAGATTCTTCTGTTGTTCTTGTGGTTTCTGTTGGCCATGACTCTTCTGTCAGGTATAAGAAGTCAGGCCCTTTGAACCACCGATGATCTCTATTGAAAGTTGCTGGTACATCTCGTGTGGCGTCGTCCGCCACGTTCAGCTTCGTCGGAACCCAGCGCCAGTCGTTGACCTTGGAACTCTCTTCTATCGCTGCTAGACGATGAGCCACGTATGGTTTGTAGGAACGTGACCCTGTCCTTATCCAGGTTAGGACAGTCTTGCTGTCTGTCCAGAACACTTTACGGTCGGGCTTTCTCTCATGCTCTTCGATCACTGTCTCTGCGAGTCTGGTGCCCATGACTGCTGCCTGTAGCTCCAACCTGGGTATCGATGTCAGCTTCAACGGCGCCACTTTTGCTTTGGCTATGATGAGGGATAGAGCCACTTCGCCGTCCGTTGCCACTGTTCTCCAGAAGAGGACCGCAGAGTAGGCAGACTCGCTGGCGTCGCTGAAGACGTGAAGTTCTAATGAGGCGGCGTCACTGTAGTGTAGGTATTGCCGCGGGATTGCTACATCATGGAGGCTTTTTAGGTGTGCCATCCAGGTTTCCCACTGCTCCGCCAGGTCTTCATCTATCTTGTCGTCCCATGCTGTTCCACGGCGCCAGACTTCTTGCAGGAGTTGCTTCGCCCTGATTGTGACAAGTGAGGCGAATCCAAGCGGGTCGAAGAGCGACATAACTATTCGTAGAGCTTCTCTCTTCGTTGGCTGTTTACCCTCTATAAGTGTTGAAGGTATTCTTGCTAAGTTGATGTTGAAGGTGAGCTCGTCGGAGTTGATCTTCCATATGACGCCCAGGACTCGTTCAGTTTTCTCTTCTGTTCTGTAGAGTTCTATGTCTTCTGTTTGACTGTCTTCTCCGAGTGTTTCTAGGAGTGGCGCTGAGTTTGACTTCCATTGTTTCAACTCGAAGCTGGCTTTCATGTGTACTTCTCGTACACTCTTGGTGATTCGCATGGCGTCTTCAAGGCTTCTGAAGCTGTCTAAGTAGTCGTCGACGTAATGCTTCTGTATGATGGCGGCGGCGGCTTCGGGATGAGATTCTTCATGTTGTTTCGCATTCAAGTTCTTGACGTAGATTGCTGTTGATGGAGAACTCGATGCCCCGAAGATTAATGACGTCATTCTGAATTCTTCAGGGGGTTGGCCATCTCGTCGGTCACCGCGCCATAGGTATCGCAGCGCATCTCTGTCTTCTTTTTTCAGCTTGACTTGCATGAACATCTCCTTGATGTCCGCTGTGACTGCGACCATGTGTTGTCGGAACCGCATGACGACGCCTGGCAGCGACTGTAGTAGATCAGGACCTTTGAGGAGCATGTCATTGAGAGCCACCCCCTTTGTCTTGGCTGCAGCGTCGTGTACTACCCGAAGTTTGTCCGGCTTCATTGGGTTAATTACGGCGAAGTGAGGCAGGTACCAGGTCTTGTCAACTGTCTTCTGTTTCGGGGCAGGTTCAGCGTACCCCTTTGCGATGAGAGCGTCCATCTGTTCGACGTACTTTTTCTTCAATGTAGGGTCACGATCAATCTTCTTTTCAATGCTGAAGAGCCTCTTCAGTGAGTTTTCATAGTTGTTTGGAAACTTGACATCTTCTTTGCGCCAGAGAAGACCGGTCTGGAATCTTGCTTCTTCTATTTTAGTTGTGGTCTTCTCCAGAATACGAAGTGCTTGTTCTTCTGGGTCAGTCTTCGGTCTCTTGGGGTTGATGCAGAGTGCGTCCATCTCGAAGTATTGCTTCACGAGATCTTCTATGTTGTCTTCTGGATCTTCCGTGACGTGTGACACGAAGTCGATCTTCTGGCCGAAGGTTCGTGTCTGACTGCCGTGGAGTACCCAACCTAGTGGCGTGAGAGATGCCACTGGGTGGTTTTTATCCCCTCTTCTTGTTTCTGAGGTCAGCAGAAGATGCCAGTTGTCTTGCCCGATGAGTACTCGTGGTTTCGCATTCGCGTATGTGAGGTGCCTTCGGATGTCGCACAAGTGTTGACACCCTTCCACCAGTTCTTGTGGAACCCGTTGAGATGAGACTTGTAAGTTCTTCACTGTGCGTGCTTGTATTTGCTCTTCATGATCGTTGAGCCCCTTCAGGTTGATGGTGACTCTTCTTGACGTTGATTCCGATGCCTTCATGTCGTTGATGGTTTCTATCTTCAATGGATCTATGGGTCCTGTTGCTCCGATGCTCGCCACTACGCTGTCGTCGACGAGCGTGACTGTTGACCCGTCGTCCATCAACGCGAAGGTGTCGATGGCCCCCTTTGGTCCCTTCACCTGGACCGGTAGGATCTTCAAGTAGGACTGCTTCTTGACTGTCCATGTTGAATTGATGACTTCTGTTTTTTCTTTATCTTCTGATGCTTCTGTTTTTTCAGTCTTCTTTTCGTAGTGCAGCATCTTGTTATGAGAGTACTTGCAGCTGTTGACACCACACGGCTTAGGTTTGCAGTGGTGTGTCTTGCTTCTGTAGCGAAGACATCTGAAGCAGAGGCGTTTGGACTTTGCCATGTCCCATCTTGCATTGGCGTCCAATTTCTCGAACTGTTCACATTCTGTTGCGTTGCTGTGCCCCGTGTTGTCACATACGGCGCACTTCGATGTCTGTGTCTTCTCAGTCACGTTGTTGACCCGTTGCGTCTTCTTTTGTTGTGCGGTCGAAGTAGGTGCTGCCATCTGTTCAGGCAGCGCGTAAGGTCCGCATAACTCTGCTTCCCTCTTGAAGAACTTCTCTATTTTGATGAGGCAAGGATCTTCACGTGGCTGCGTGGCTGAGAAGTCGTAGTATCTGTAGCGTAGAGTCGGCGTCAGCTTGTCCACCAGTGTCTTCGCGAGTTCCGGGTTGTACATGTAGTTGAAACAACCCAAAGTTTTCAGTGTGGCCACGACGTTGGATACTTTCGTGGCGAATATGCAGATGTCTCTCGGCGACTCGGTGAGGCGAGGCAGGCTTCGAAGTGTTTCCATCTCCAGCATGGCTATTGACTCTGGTCTTCCAAATCTTGACTCCAAAGTCTTCATTACTTCAGCTGGATGCGCGTTGGTTATAAGTAGACCTTCGACCGCTTCTCTGGCCTTTCCCTTCAAGTTTCTTCTAAGTCGATTCGTATTTTCAACTGAGGTGAACATTGCTTCTGTCTCGTAGTAGGCGGCGCGAAAGGGTAGCCACTCTTGATGAGACCCACTGAAGAACGGTAACTCGACGAACTTGGGTCGCTGGGTGGCGCCGATAGCCCGGGTGATGGCTTCGGCTAGGAGGGCTAGGTCGGTTTGACCTCCCGCCGGTGACTGACGTGTTTCTTCATGCTTCGCTGGCCTTGTTTCTTCTATATGGGCGACGGTTGGTTCTTCTGGGGGGTTGTGAGGCTCGTCGGCGATCGCTAACACCGGGCGAGTCACTTGATGCTCCAACCAATTGTCCACTCTTGCATTAACTTCCGACTTTGAGTAGAGAGTGACGTCATCTTCTTCATCCTCGGAGTCTTCTTTCTCTAGGACAGCTAGGCGCGCTTCGGCTAATTCCACTTGAAGGCGAAGTAAATCTTCTTTCGCCTTCGCAAGCTTGAGTTGCTTCGTTCTGCTATGCGTTGAACCGCCCCCTGCCCCTTTCTTGCTGAGGGGGGGGGGGTCCTGAAGGCCGGTCGTCTTCGGTGGACCGGCGTTGCTTCTCGAAACTTGCTTTACTGTAGCGGTTTCTGTTTGACGAGTGTTGACAGTCGGCGGCTTCATCAGCTGCTTGGCTTTCGTTCCCGCAGTCAGCGTCGTCGTAGCGGAGGGGGTTATGGACGGGGCGACGGCGCCAGAGGGGTGCGAGGGGGCGGGGGCGCTTGCGGCTGAGGCGGCGGTTGCAGCAGTTGCTTCGGTGACGGAAGTCTCGTTGGATGGATCAGTCGCCGCGGAAGTGTCTGTTCGTTCCGATGTCTCCGTGGCAGTCGTCCCTGTTGCTGTAGATTCTTCCGTGCTGGCTTCTGCACTGGTACCGGTCGCCGAGTTTGTGTTCTCGGACGACGAAGGCTTCTGTTCCACCGGCGGCTTGCGGCCCCTTCCCTCGGAGCGTGTGACGGGCATGTTGGCAGCTGATGAACGTCTTCAGAACACTCTTCCTAAATCTTCCCTATGAAGTCTTCACGTAGAAATATCTTCCCTAATAACTGTAGCACGGCGTCTTCACTGTAGCACGACGTCTTCAGTTGGAGAAATCTTCTAGCTGGTGAAGTCTTCAGGTCTGTTCCCCACGATATCCGGCTACCGAAGGACCATTAAATGTGCAGACTGGGCACACTTGTGTACTGGGTTGGTGGAGAATAAAACCACTGGTTGCTTCTTTCTTCTATATTAGGAGAGTGTTTCTAATACTGGCTGGCCGACGACTGTGTCGAACCACCAAAATGGCACGTCTTTTATACAAAAATTATTAAGCGATTAACCAATCAGAATCTAATTAGAATTTACAAAAAGTGCGGGAAAAACTAAAATCCAATCAGAATAAGGCAAAAACGCGCGAAAACATTATGCGCATTACCTTAAGTACTGAGACACTTTACCGTAACGAGGACCGCGTAACAATATTTACGTTTTTAACTAACTTTTTCTATGTAAACGTATATAAAACTATGTATTTATGAGATCTATGTATCACGAACTATCATACAAAAATATAAAATCAACAAAAACATAACATAATAGAACTTATATATCCTAACACTACGTCTACTAAGTACGTTAAAACAAACTATCAAAAAACTAACTTAATATACACTTTTTCACTGTAAATAAGTGTCTATATATCACTGCCACATTATGTACTGTCCTATTAGAATCTATTTAACACTTTACATTATGTACTGTCCTATTAGAATCTATTTAACACTGCACTGTTTATCGTTGTCCCGCACATAAAGTCTTTCTTCAGTCTTCTCAATTATTTAATCAGTAAGTACAGACATCAGTATAATAGGGTTATAGCTCCTGCCCTGATTCTTAGGTTATTAAGTTGTAATGTTCACACTTACATTGGGGTAGACCATACTACCGTATATTTAGGTCCAACCATGGACATGAGACGCAGACAGCAGTCGCAGTCTGTGTGGATTGCAGAATATTACACGTGGCTGTTTATGTTCGGAACCAGAGCGAGCCCCTAATTTATTTCTTTTTAATGTGGCATTTTCTTGCGCCTACAGGTAAATAAAGTAGGGATAATGGTGCGGGATGCATTTCATGGACTATTATGTTCCTACAGGGCGTAATGTACGTGCGTTTTTATAAAAATTAATACCTTCGTGAAAAAATTAAAATGGTTACTTTCCGCATTGAACAGTCAGCATATTATTTATTTATCGTACTGACTGTTAACATTCTATGTTAGAATTTTTACTACAGGGATGGCCTACATTTTATGTGTGAGGGACAACCTTAATTTCGTGTTTGTAGGTCAAAGGGTTTGGCCCAAGCGACGATGACTCAGGAGTTCTTAGGAGGAAAACTCTTTTGTACCATTTAACTAACTTACTGTTGTTGTAAGTACAAAGACCTTAGTCATTTCGACACTAAAGCCACCTGCGATTTCACTGGCATCCTCGAGTAAGTTCATAATTTATGTACCCGGGTAAACAGCGTTATGTTTCCACATTATGAGCACTATCAGTCTACAATGTTCCCACTGCTGGGACACAGGCCACCGTTTTATTAAGATATGGGCCGTGATCTACCACACGGGCCTATTACGGGGGCCATTCGGAAACATTCGTATTTTTTAATCCAGGACAAGTCGAGTATCAGGGGGCATAAAAGAAAATGGGGCGAAGTGTCACTTAATGACCATTTTAGGAAGTTATCCCATTACGATTCTGCTACAGTGGGCATTTTAGGCCCTCTGCCCTAATGTTTATGAGTGTTTGTCCAAATATCCACACAACCATAACTGGGATTACGTCAACACCATTACCTTCATTTCCTTGTCGTAACCTAACATTTATAGTGACAGTGACTCTTCGTTTTAGCGATAGCATCATTTCAACCAAGTTATTGATGGATCTAGTACAAATACACTCAGACCTAACTAGGTATGAGAGAGATATAGAATTTTTTACCAAAACATATCTAACATCGCGCCTGTAAGCCTCGAAGGATTAAGCAGAGACCTAATCGCAAACCCACATTTCGTCAGTTAAGTTCTTAAAAGTCCCATGGGTATAAATAGGGTCGAGCGTATTAGCATCAACCGGGCACAAATCCAGACTCCGTGACTGCTACTGAGATATTCCTGATGGAAAAACCCAATAACACTTTGCCTGACCCGCGGATCGAAGCCAGGACCTCATGCTCAGCAGTCGCAGTCTTTTCGTTTGGCGATAGCATCCATTCAACAATGTTATACCTACCTAGATGGTCTACTACAAATACAATCAGACCTAACCAGGCATAACAGAGATAGCATTTTCTTTATCAAAACATATCTGATATTAAATCAATACTAACATTATGATGTCAGTTACGTGTCGTGTGATTTAACTGGAAGGTAAAACTAGAATTTGAACGATTTAATGGAGAATTCAGTGTTTTGTATTAAATATTTTTTGTTCTACGAAGTTCTGAGTGTTCTGACTCAGTTTTTCAGAAGGATTAAATTAGTGACTGGGTTTTTTTTACAAGAAATAGGCTTGCGTTTGGCCGCAAATTAACCTCGGCATGATTTAATGTAACCCTAGAAGGTTGATGAACCGTAAAATGGAACAAAACTTAAAACTCACGAGCTTCAACATCTTTTATTTTATTGGGACAAGCCCGCCACATTATTCCCAAACCACTGTTACTCCTGAAAGCCAGAATCAACAGTGGCGACCACCAGAAAAGCGCCGAGACAATGAAGCTCGACGAGGTCCCAGATAATGAATTTAACTGTCTTGGATCCCGCAACGGAATTAATCAGAAAGCATAGCGGAGGAGTAGAAAAAGACCGTAATTTCCACTTCAACATCTGCCTAGCGTTTTCTCAACTGTGCTGGGGTCGGCTCCCAGTCTAACCGGATGCAGCTGAATACCAGTATTTTACATGGAGCGACTGCCTACCTGAAGTATCTGACCTCCACAACCCAGTTAGTACTGAGTAATATTGGTAAGACTGGTTGTCAGACTTTCGGGCCACTGACTACATAAAAGGACTGAAAAATCTTGATCTTGAACTGTAATAATTTTTAACACGATCTATTCTTAGTAATATTAATTGGGGTATTATTAATTCGTTTCTTTACACATATTCCAAGTTAGCAATACATGTCTGAACAATCCTTATGTCATGCGTAATTTTATCCATATGAGATACCACAAACATTGAACGGGTAACAATTTGGTTAATTACGTTATTTTGTTTTCCTCAAATTAAATTAAATCTAAAATAAACAACGATTTTGATTTAGGACAAATATGAAATTATATTTTATTTTGTTAACACCGATAACTTGATACCTAAGTAATCCAGGCGATTTTGATTTAGGACAAATATGAAATTTTATATTTTATTTTGTTAGCACAGAAGTACTCCACGTACTTACACAGAAACATTAAAAATTAAATAAGTAAAAGTTTATTAACTTTAAAAATAATTTGAAACTACCAGCATTGTACCTATTATAATTTTATTATCAGTGCAATCTAATATTAATTGTAATCAAACGAATGAAATATATAATATATATAATAGCTAATTAAAACTACAATATTAATCGACTGATAAAACCTGTTTTGTTTCCAACTAATATGTGTGCAGCAACTACCCTTCATTTCACATGAAATTATTACAACAAAAAGTCACAGAATGATTATGAACAAAAAACTCCTACTGAATTTACACGACTGTGTACAATATTAAGCCCGCTAACGCATTTCCGAAAAATGTTATAATAAACTCACATCATCGAAATAGGTTTCGCCCAGACGAATCTCAGACAATCCAATGAGACGCTGAGTCCGCGTTAAACACGTCACATTCACATTACAAAAATAATTTAGTTATTAACACTCCAAAACCATATATTTATAACACTAAAGCATTTTAAGGCACTGTAGTTATCGCTATACAACTCTTCGCGACTTTATTTCACAGCTTTATTTGTTCAACAATAATTATATGGATGGAGCGCTTGCCAAGCGAGCGTGTGACTCGGAACGGTGAACGAAACGCACTGTTTTGATAGTGTATTTTAGCGTACGTAACAGCAAACCTCAAGGTGAGTTGGAGCTCTACCAAAGCTCGCCCACGATACCACCTCCATTGAAGATTTCGTTCCGGTCGACGTTCAATGCTGGCTTTAGTACGGCTCACTTCCACACTATTAAGCCATTCCCAGCAATCAACCTCACCACCGTAAACATTTCGATTACAATAACGACCGTCTGTATTATAATTTTAAACCTTTAAAGGGAAAGATGTTAAAACTTGAAATCCATAACTTATTTTCTAGTGTCAGGACAAAATTTTGTTATTTGTATTTCTAAAAGGACTTCAGGTAGTATTTGCAGATATAAAATGATAGAAATGAAGTAGCTCCGAGAATTGTTGGGGTGAATAGAATAATAAAGCGAATCAATAAAGATTCCTTCTTTAAGCGAATCAATTTTCCTGTCCTTAAATAGCATACACTAACACCGTTTGTACTGGCCATTATGTCGACAGGTCTTGTGCAACGGCACACACGGATGGCTAGTCACTGTTACTACTGACGACATTATCAAAGCAATATGACAACATAGACGGTGCGAATTTCACCAGGAATGCAACAAAACTACTGATCCAAATAGAACACTAACTGTCAGCAATAACTAGACTAATATAACCAATGACGGTAATTGCAAACAAGGTTTTCAGAACCAAAAGTGTAGTTGACTAGGTATGATTCATGAAAATGATCGCATAAAAATAACAAATAACCCTGAAGACAGTCTGTTTATTTATAATGCCTCACGAGATCTAGAACTAAGATAGTTAAACAATATAAAATTTGCAGAAAATGGTACGTTTGTGAAAGTGACGACGCGCGACGCTACAAGGTCTTGGAAAAATAGAGCGCTAATTCGCAATCCGTAACAACATGCTAAGTTTTAGTAAATGATACGCTAGTGGTTCTCATCAAAGGATAGTTGTTCCTCTTCATTTGGGCAAGAATCATTGCAGGAATCAACACTATCTTTCTTATAGCAATGTGGTTGCAATAGCCGAATTTTGCCAAATATTCGGAGGCTCGGAAAAATAATCGTTCGTGGATAATTTCGGAATTACTTCAAAGTCAAATTAAAAATATTAAATTGGGATTAAGTTACCCGAACGAGTCTAGACATCTCGTAAATATTATCCCATCCGTGACTTCATTCGCGGACCATATGCGCAAGAGCATCGTCTAAAGAATGTAGAACGGTACAAGCAAGTTATTTGATGTTTCTATAACGATGTGTAGCCATAACTAATTTGGTAATGCTAGGTGTGATAATTCATAGATCAGTATTTATGACTCATAGAGGGTATACATTGATAGGCACGTCATTATCGGCCTGTCACAGGCTGCGCAAAGATCTAATGATCCTCTTTTTACTGACAATTGCCAGTAGACTATTGCCTACTGCAGTGCGAAAATTGATTGGTGAGCGCATTGTATTGTTATCAGCGTACAAAATGATCTTGCTGCGTACTACGACAAGACACGCGCAGAAATCGAGGGTGTCCTAGTGTTTGTTGAAAACATGAGCATAAAACCAGCTACTACAGACTATTTTCGTAAAGAAGTAGGATGTAGTTTAACTCAATATTTTTTGATATGCTCGAAAACAAAAATAAAACGGTGAATAATCAGAGAAAGCAGTCACGCAGAGTTGGCAACGGTCCAATATGATAGTTTTTGCATCTTGTACTGGACAAACGAAATTTAACTTAATAGGACTGGACACAGACGTTGGCATTCATTGTTGTATCATGGAGTCAATTACCTACGCTTTTGTTAATTATGTATATGCAGAGTATTGCAGAGCAGACGAGTCTAATAATGTAAACGCTGATCTACCAAAAACTACTAATGCCAGTTTTCACTGATGATGACATACTTACTCGGCTTTAGACAACTTTTCTCAAAGAAGTTGAAGAAAAGAGCGACTGACGTAGGGGGTTTCTAACATAGATTGACGATCGAAATCAGGGCTGCCTCGTTGGTCTAGTGCACGCAAGCGCAATTACTGAGCATGAGGTCCTTGGTTCGATTACCAGGTCGGGCAAAGTGTTATTGGGTTTTCCATCAAGAATTTCTGAGTAGCAGCCACGAAGTCTGGATTTGTGCCCTGTTGATGGCAATAGGCTCGCCTCCTATAGATTGAGACTTAAATCATAACTCGCGTTTTGTTGGTGTACTTATTAGATTATGTACACTTCTGCCTAACCTTTAGGGGTTTACAGGAATGATGTTACGTTACGAGATCAGGATTCCTGATTTCGCTTATCGTTTACCAAATTTCCTGATTCAGGAACCGTGGGAACTCTTAAAACCAGGTACCACTTTTGGCAGGGTCTGGCATGAAAGAGTAAGTTCACGTTCTACACGTAAGTTTTGTAAACTGTTAATTTTCCAAAGCTTATTGCGTTCCTGTATACATGACCTCAATGTAGCGTCGTTTATTATTACCGGATTATCAAAGGGTTACAACTTCCTATAAACATTTACGGGAAAATCTAACGAAATACTCCGTAAACACGTCAGACTGAACGGATATACGGGCCATTATACCCTATGCGTCAAATTGTATGTAAGTAAACTACTATATTGTTGAAGCCTATGGAATATATGGCGGTATCGTGGCCGTTAACAAAATCAAATCCCTCCAAATTAGGGCGGAGGCGAACGGGGCGAGTAAACAGAGCCACCCCTTAAAACAATAGATGTACCTTTGACATCGAGCCTTAACAGCAACAAAGAAGAACTAGTTTGCCGTAAACGCTTTACGTATTTCCGCGTTCTACTTTCAGGAACATTAAAGCTTAGTCCCGGTCGTGATTGAGTTAGGCGTGGCATGGCACCCATCATGCGTCTATGCGGTCACTATTAATATAGACTCGTCTGGATAATCGATTACCTGATAGGGTTTGATGGGGTCACTACTGAGAACTCATCAGGTAATACACCATTTGTTTACTACGTCAATTAGTTAAATGATAAATGATGTTTATTAGACAAATAGGTATTTACACGTATTTTTTTTCGGAGGAGCTCGTAGCTAAATAATAACAGCCGCTCGGGTCGATCTTTAGGTTAAGTCGTGCTTGCCTAGGTTCGGCTGTGGATGGGTGACCAGCCTTACATACCGAGTTTCCTCCGTGCTTCGGTTCGGAAAGCACGTTAAGCTGTTGGTCCCGGCTGCCATTTGTCCATCTTTGACAGTCGTTACAGGTAGTGAGTGGCCCAAAAAGTCTGACAACCAGTCTTACCAAGGGGTATCGTATTACCCAATATGAACTGGGGTGTGGAGGTCAGAAAGGCAGTAGCTCCATGTAAAATACTGGTATTTTACATAGAGTAGCATCCGGTTAGACTGGAAACCGACCCCAACAAGTTGGGAAAAGGCTAGGCAGATGATTATGATGATGGGGCCGGTGGTTCGTACCTGACTACTCTGAGAAGAAACAGACGAAACAAACTCAAGAGGTCAAAAGTCTATTTTAAGGTCCAGAGATAATCTTGGTAATGGTCAACTCACATGAGGACTATGCAGACTAGTGTCGGATGGTATTTTGAAGAAAGAACCACACAGATAATATAATAATATAGTAAGTAGATGATTTTGTTTAATTAGTGAGTTGTAGTTAATTTCGTCAATTTATTTATTACATGTCGTGTCCTAAAAACTATATTGTAAGTTAATACGAATTCCTCTTTATTTTTTTTACGACTCATCGTCGGAAAAGTTTTTATTTCAAGCTGATATCATTTATTTTTTTTAGTTCAGTATTGAAGTTTTAATCATTTATTATTGATCTATACAATCATAACAGTATGTCGTTTCTCAAGAACTTGAAAAGAACTAACTGATGACTAATCTCATCATTTATGTAGACGGTGTGATTTTCTACATGTGACAACTGACTAACCAACAAGTATTTGTTTCACATGTCACCCACAAAATGCTGAATCACACTTCCACTAGAATTATTATCTTTACTAAGTAATTTCACAACTAATTACTAGTAAAATTTTATATTAATTAGTCATATGTAATTAGTTCTCACATTAATTAAATGTATGCACGGATTTTAATCAGTCAAAGCAATAAGCGATGTTGTAATTTAATTAAACATTATGTTTTTAGATTAATTAGAAGGTAGGTATAACATTTTAGTTTTTAATTTGGCAAATATGGCGACCGCACCTTCGAAGTAACGGCCTTCAAAGACAATACACCCTTCTTCCGCATTTAGTTCGCGTTTTCGCTTTTCACGAAAAGTTAGCGAAATAATCCATCAACGCTGTTGACATGTAAAACAATGGTCACCTTATTGTATACAAAAACTCTGTATATTTGGGGTTACAGCAACTTGGGGAATTTCTTGACGTTAATGTTTTACGTCACGAGGCACTAAGGCAGCCGGCCATCATCCATCCATCTATCCATCTTAGTAACACAGCTAATGAGTGAAACAGTAAGCAAATACGAGTCATTCCTAAGTTAGGACGTTTGTGGGCGATGTTGTTTATTTTTATACCAAAAAATAAACCAAATTATGGATTGTACAAATAATACATTTAAAGAGTTTTTGTGATGGCGTTAATTGTCTCTCTCCTGCTTTTATACCAATTTATTTGTGGGTGTAGCACATTTTCTTCTTCCTTATTTCTCTATTACTCGTCGTGTCAGTAGTCACCTCCTTTCTAGCCATACCATACTTCACACAGTCTATCCATCATTTCTTGTAACTTCCTCTACTCTTACTGCCATCTGGATTCATACTCAGCATTGTCCTCACTATACAGGGTGTAAACCACCTCATCACAAAGCCGTTAACCAAGCATTCTGTACATCAAACTAAGTAACTTTACGCAAAAATTATTGCTGGGAAAAAACTTTTTTTTTTGAGGTTATAATTTAATTATATCATGTTTTGTGGTAGAACTCAATGTAACGCACTTAAAACATTGTGCTGGTAGATGGATTGAATAGTACGGAGGCCGTGGAAGTGTCAAAATCTTACAAAAAAAACTTGTATTTTAAAAAAAACTTGTCAAAAAGTTGTAACTTTGACCCCCCATATCTCCGTAACTAGAAGTTTTCCAGGTATGGTGTAGAACAAAAAAATGATCGCATCATGAGAACAAGTGCCTTTCGCCTTCGTGAAGAGGTGTTTTACACCCTTTATGTAATGCCGCTAATCCGGGGAAATATGTATACTACCAAGCAACATCGTTAGCCACCGTACCGTACACCGTTTCGGTTTGAAAGATGTAACAAATAAGCGCAATAACATTTAGGTGGTGATTTGGATCACCACGTAAAGTTATTGCCCCATCACACTGGGCCATTTCCCTCAAAGAACATAGGTAGAAAAATGTGCGCGGTTGGTGCCAGTGTAACTACAGGGACTTATGATATTCCAGCTTGACATCTAATCATTTGGATACTCCTCAAGTCCTGAGACCCTAGCACAACGTACGTCGATTTTTTTAATCGAAAATACAATTACCTACATATACCTACTTACATACTACTTATAGCATTTTAGTTAAATTGTTTGCAACAAGTACAGAGTAATATCAATCGTCGATATATCGTCGTATTTAAGTTACGTGCTCTTGGGATGACAATGCAACAGATCTGCGATATTTCTGATATTCCAGTTGACCATACGCGTCGTTAAAAACGAAATAAACTTTGTTGCCATAAAAACAAAACCAAGAGCTTACCTGAAGCCGAATTAGCAACACGTCCTAAAGACAGTGGTCCATTACAGCCATGGTGATTACCTGTTAACAAAAGTAAACCATTAAAACATCATTTATGTCAATTATTTTATACTATAACATTGTTAACGTTCATTTTACGGATACGTACAGTCAGCATCAAAAATAAGCGGACAAATATTTTGACATAAATCATTTCACATCATGATGTATGACGTGTACAGTCAACATCAAAAATAAGTGGACAAATATTTTGACATTTTTACAAATCAATATTCAGGTGGAGGACTAACTAATGTTGACCATTATGTATTGATAAACTTTTTTGTTAACCCCTAGGGAGGTCTTTAAATGTTTTTTTTTTCTATTAGTATTTGAAATCAAATTAGCATTTTCCATTTTAGAAATTTAGTTGGTAAAAACCTACCAATTATTAATTGGGAAATATGTGGTAAAGTGCAAGCATTTTTTTCCTGTTAATTGATTATAATTGGAATGTTTTTATATTACTTACGTTTAATAAAATATTAATTTAAGTAGTCAATTTGAAAAAAAAAATAACAAATGAATTTAGTCAGCAGTTAAAAAAAAACGAATAATAAATCCGGAAATACCAAAACGTGGTGTAGAAATGATTAGATGTAGATGGTTTTACCTACGTTATTATAAATACACAAAGTCCTAACACAAACAACATACGGAAAGTAATTCTTAGTAAATATAATAAAATATTAAATACTCTCTAAGAAATGTCACAATGATGGGGCGGAACGTCGCAGAATACTCAAGATTGCACCAAATGTTAACAATTTTATATTAGATCATTAACGGATTAAACGTCAACGTTGCTTTATTCGCTTTAATACTAATGATCACAAGTTTTATCTTTCTGAGATTATGACATACATCTCAGTCTCGAAGACATCGAAATTAAAATAGTAATGGCATTTTCCCATCCAGGAGATAAACGAGACAGCTGAAACGCTACTACGTAACATTACAATAAAGACACACACGTAGACAGTTTATATACAGCTCGTTTCTTGGAGTTACTTTACCGTGATTAAATGGAACCCATTTCGGCCTATAATTTAGCAACTATCAGTGTTGTTAACCGTAAAAACGAGGCCGGTCCTAAGAAAGAACCTTGGGGGACGCTTCGCTCGGACAACCCTGTCATGCCAAGAGATTAGGGTGGGCACGGGCGTGGCAGGCGCACCGCGAAATGTCGCGCCATTTCGCTGATGACGTCACAGGCCGCGCCTGACATTTTCGGATAAAGCAACAAAGCAGCCCTACCTTCCTTCGTCGCTGATAACCGAAAAAGCTTAATAGCTTTCAGAGCTTTTGCGGGTTATTCGCTCCGCATGCTCGCGCTTCTAGCGCGGTGCCTTACCTTGACATTTTGATGGATGTATTACGTATACAGACGTATACTAACTAATTCTAGGATTAGCTGCGCCCGTAAGCTCTAGGGGACGTTGCCACGAACGTTTCCGCTCCGATTATTTGTTGGGTTAGCTTTTTATACTAATGGTGCAACATAATCGTTATGTGGCAACAGCACAAAGTGCGAAGCCAGCTAGTGCTTGGCAGTCTTTAGTTTTTATTAGCATTCATTCGCTTGGCATTTCCGCGTAATGATCTTGTTTGATAAAAGTCTTGGAAACTCTTTCGCCTGCAGTTTAATTATTTAATAACGATTATCACTTGATTGAATTTCATAACTTGATTACCACTAGTCGGATTTCAAACCAACTCGGTAAATTTTGTTTGAGTAATGTTACTAGGGCACGAAAGATCATTAGCCCACATCATAAACCCTAGCCTAGGCATGTCCTAGGCTTTATAGCCACCCTGATTAAAAAAACAGTGTTGATGACGTCAGTCCGTCACCTGTCATGTGAACCCCTCCCTAACCCCATTAGGGCCTTACAATGACTAAGAATAGATGTTATTATGTGAACAAGACAAAGAATTTGTGCGTGTTCATTAATGACCTTTGCATCGAACAAATGAATGCCGCAATATTTTGGATGACGTAGATTTTGGGGTCGTTTCCGGGCAGGTGTCCAACCTTTGTTGAAGTTGGTGATTGTGATGTACGAATGTGACCTCTACCGTTTGGTTTGCAACCTCTTTGCGTAACCGTTCGGACTATAGGATCAGGTTGAGTCTGTAACTCAGACCCGTTGGTCTAGTGTTTGCAAGCGCTTCTGCTGAAGGACCACCTGGGTTCCACCATCCTGGTTTTTCGTGATTTTCCACCAGGAATTTCTCCGTAGTAGCCCAGAGTAGGGATTTGTACCCGGTGCATGACGATAGGGTCGTCCTCTATTTCATGGGTCTTAAACATAACTGGCGAAATATGGAGTATAGGAAGCACCTCTGCCTGCCTAACCCTTAGAGTATTACAGGGTGATGTTATAATGTTACTAAAAATAATATCAAGCAAATCATACACATAAGCAATATTAGCTAAATACATAGATCGCGTGCAGACTTTTAATATTCTTTATGGTCGACATGGGTCAATAAACTGCTAGGTGATGGCTATACTGCCTGCGGTCGTATGTAAGTTAACCAACAAAAGTTAGTCCAGTGTCAAATCAAAATGCTAATGAGGGAAAATGGTCAGCTGATAGGTCAGACTTTCGGAGTGAAGCGAGCTAATTAATTCATATCAATTGACACTTCAGCTACTTTTCCACAGCACAAATTGATGTAAATTGGAATCAAATCATGCATGATGTAAATTGGGATCTGGAAAAATTGGGCACCTACCGCATGCTAGCTAGGCAGTATTGCTAGAATGCAGCAGCAGATGTTCTACAAAGCTTACGATGAGATGGTCCTAAAATTGAACGAAAGAATGTTAGTCAAATAAGATAAAGACCTATCATTAATGTCTACAACCTGTCTGTTACCTAAGCTTCTAGTCTACATAACTAAGATGGAGAATAATCTGTAAAGTTGAAAGTACCCATTAATGTAATGTAATAATTTGGATTAGGACAGATTCTTGTTTAAAAATTAAAACTATTATGCGGACAATCGCAAACATTATAGAGAAAAAGGAAGAATGACAATTTGACAATGTCTTGGCAGCATAACACTCGAGAGTTAATATTTAAAGAAAGCAGCAGAGATGTTCAAGGAAGCTTCGGAAAAGGAGGATGTATACGCTAGGTATGTTTAAGCATACGCTAAACTAAAGACACGAAAAAATATTTTCGGAAGTTGAAATAACTGGAGCAGTTCCAGGACAAAGAATTGTGCAAATGCTTAAAGCTGGTACAGTTCTGACCGGCAAAATTATAGTATTTATATAATATGCAAATACTGACCTATGCAGTCTGCGGTGTTAATGCCAATTCCATTAGTCCTAGTTTTAAACGACATCTTCGTTTCATAACAAAAACCTGCTGTTTTAATGCGGTCTACAACTTAAGCGTTCCACAAAAGATTGGACCACTTAATATCGTGTGTTGCGTGTCCTCTTGTTTGCTCATTATAGGAACTGATGGTCGCTAGTTCGCTACTGAAGGCGCCAAACAGTTTAACTAAACTTGTGCCAAGTTCTGGTCCGAATCAATTTAGATTGTTATCGACACGATAGGAAAAAGATCCTAAAGTACATGATAATTTTTGGTGAAAAAGAGGGAAAGGTGAGGATTTGGGAGATGCCGTTTCGATAGGTTTTGACATTTCGGAGCCACTGGGAATAAATCAAATCATCCATAAAGTTAAACATCATAGGAAAGCTAGGCCGCTTAAAATCGTGTTTTCTTTGTTAAGCTAATGTTATATTTTCCTTATATTTTAACAAAGCAGATTTCTGCTTCCCTTTCAAGGAACTCTGATAAATGAAGTGTAACCAAACAATAGCTACATTTGTAAACACAGATTGCACTACAGTACTTCAAAAGACGATAAAATATCACGAAGCCCGCGACATTTAAACGTCAATTGCAAAAAGAAAGTTCAAGGAGACGAAGCACCGACATTGGTTCGATTTATGAATATTTGAAGCGATTAATTGATCGACGGGCGTGAGACTGGCAGCAGCCGACATTCGTTTACGTCGCAATACAAGACATAAAATAACAGCACACCTGTTTTCCTCGAAGGGTTAGGCAGAGGTGACCTTAAAGGTCGTGGCTCACTTGACAAGCACCGCACCAGCACAGCTCCTGACCGGCGTCACCTCGAATATAGGCTACGGCGCGCGGTCCGCGCGCCGCAAGCGAGGTGTAAGCACGCGGTCCCCTCGCTTGCGGCGTGCGGGCCACGCGACGGCCGCGCGCGGTCCCCTCGCTTGCGGCGCGCTGGCCACGCGACGGCCGCGCGCGGTCCACTCGCCGTCCGCAAGGCGCAAGCTCGCAGTCCGCACGCTGGTAGTAATAGTCCGGGAGGTAGCATTGTAGTTTAGGTATTATCTCTAGATTATAATTATATTTTGTTAATGTGGATTCGTGGTTTAATTCACCTACCCCGCGAACACCCTTTCCATTACAGATCTGAGATTTTTTTAAGTTCAGTATATGTAAACTATTTATAAAAAAGTTTCAGCTGGTGTACTGTAACGATTGATTCAGTTATTGTAACATAAGATCAACCTTCGATTACAACAATATCAGTCGGTTTATTAGGGCTTTTTTATTTGCTTTTTTAATTCTAACCGAACTAGGTTTAGTGTCGTGGGCTCTCTAACTAAATTTGTAACTGGCCATACTTTATACAAAGAGTACCCACGACGTAGAAAAGCACGACGGCGCAATGACGTTGTTTCGCGGGCCACTCGGCGCCCGCGCGTGGACCCCTCGCTTGCGGCACGCGGACGGCGCGCGGTCCCCTCGCTTGCGGCGCGCGGACCGCGCGCGGACGCCGAGTGGCCCGCGAGGCGAGTCGTATGGTAGCGGCAAGCGCGTTGACCACCCGCCGTAAGCTTTTTCATATGGACATTAAAAAATATGTTATGCGACACACGATTTAATGCTCTAATTTGAATGGCAAGTAAATTGCTGGGTTGGAGCGGTGCTGGTGCGGTGCTTGTCAAGTGAGCCACGACCTTTAGTGCCTAGTACCTGCCTACAGTGTTAAGGTCGTGGCTCACTTGACAAGCACCGCACCAGCACCGTTCCAACCCAGCACAGTAGTCTCTCGGACTAGTGCGGACTGCGAGCTTGCGCCTTGCGGACGGCGAGTGGCCCGCGCGCCGCAAGCTCGCAGTCCGCACGCTGGTAGTACGCTGGTAGTAATAGTCCGGGAGGTAGCATTGTATTTTAGGTATTATCTCTAGTAGTATTATCAAATAGTAATTTATATTTTGTTAAAGTGGATTCGTGGTTTAATTCACCTACCCCGCGAACACCCTTTCCATTATAGTTCTGAGATTTTTATAAGTTCAATATATGTAAACTATTTATAAAAAAAGTTTCAGCCGGTCATCCGTCAACATAAGATCAACCTTCGATTATAACAATATCAGTCGGTTTATCAGGGCTTTTTTATTTGCACCGCTACCTCCCGGACTACGAGCTTGCTGTCACCGCGAACACAATTGTATGGCATTTGTGATTGAACACGCGTAGGACTTGCACTTAGACTCCCAGAATATTAGGTATATGTCACCGTAAAATTATAAATATCGTCAGATTGTAATTTATATAGCGAGATTGTAAACTCTCGAATATGATTGTCTACCGAACATTGCATACAATTTAATGCATTATTTTATTATTTTTTCATCATGGGTGTCGTTTTCGTGGTTTCGGGGTCGCTGATAATCAAAATGAAATTCAGGATCGCGCCAGGAAAAATTTCCTTGACGCCACCTGATACCGTTTGAGTGTTATAAAGGTTAGTGTCACTCACTGAATATAACCTTAATTACAAATATTTTTCGTTCAACCAATCAGAGCCCGAGGAAAGTTCTGTCGCATGCATTTTACAGTTTTACGGTTTCACTTCGACAGATTATAATCTACCGAAAAATAATGCTTTAAATTGTAAGCAATATACGTTACCTTTAAACGGAATACCACGATAGTCACCCGTTTCAAATATCTTGGGCGTTTTAATTCATTTTTGATGTCAACGAGCTTTCGATTTGTACTGAATTTCACATAACTTGGGAGTCTTATCATAATAGTAATGGTTTTTTAACAGCGCCGCCAGGTTTATGCATTGCAGCATCGTGACCAATTATATATATAGATATTATCTGGGAGTCTATCCGAACTAGGTTTAGTGTCGTGGGCTCTCTAACTAAATTTGTAACTGGCCATACATTAATCAAAGAGTACCCACGAGACGCACGACGTTGTTTCGCGGGCCACTCGGCGTCCGCGCGCTGTAAGCACGCGGTCCCCTAGCTGGCGGCGCGCGGACCACGCGCGGTCCCCTCGCTTGCGGCGCGCGGACCACGCGCGGTCCCCTCGCTTGCGGCGCGCGGACCGCGCGCGGACGCCGAGTGGCCCGCGAGGCGAGTCGTATGATAGCGGCAAGCGCGTTGACCACCCGCCGTAAGCTTTTTCATATGGACATTAAAAAATATGTTATGCGACACACTATTCAATGCTCTAATTTGAATGGCAAGTTAATTGCTGGGTTGGAGCGGTGCTGGTGCGGTGCTTGTCAAGTGAGCCACGACCTTTACACTCACATTTCGACAGTTACGTTTTAAGGTGTTTAACGCAGAATGTGCACTTGACGCAAAATGTGCAATTCGCATAATGTGCACTTCTCAAAATAGCACTATTAAAATGAGTGTGAATTTTATCACAATAGTCAAAATAAAAACCGCTTGCTTATTTTCGCTCGCTTATTTTGATTATTTTCCTGAACGTGAATACTTTAAATAAAGAACTTACTACTGTTATCGTGCTAAAAATCAAGCAAAACATTGTGACAAAATTCACGCTCATTTTGACAAGGGCTCACTTCGGGTTTACTAATGTTTTACTAAAAGTCCATTGACAAATTTTCATTTTACAACCAACGTTTCGTATACAATTTATTTCGCAAACAGCTTATTCCGCAAATGTTTTATTTAAAAAATATTTGTTTTACAAACATTTATTTGGCAAATACTTCTTTTATCAAATGCATAAGTTGATATTTATTCATTTATAAATTTTTCATTTTTTACTTAGATACGTTTGGACAAATCACGTTTCAACAAAATAATTTACAGGCTAGTACTTTTTTTATTACTCTTTTTTAAGAAAAAATTAAGGAAATGCATAGTTTTTCATAACATGCAAACAGGCATACTCCATGCAAGCATGCAGCATGCATGCAACCAACAAGCAGCAAGCATGCAGTATGCAAACATGCAGCATGCAACATGCAGCAGGCATGGTTTCTGTCACGGCTCCGGCGCTGCAGGGCTCCGGCGGCAGTCACACGTGAGCTTATCGTCGCAGAGAGTTTTAAGCCACCTGCTCCTCAGCTCGCGGCCCGCCTCGCCCCTTCGCGCCTACGCGGGCTTACACTCTAGGGGTAGGGCAGAAAAGACTACGTGGAGTCGGTTCTGCAGCGATTCATTTCTGTCACAAAATTTGTGCATAGAGGAAATCAAATTCATTTATTTTCTTTTTTTTTTAAATGGCACAATCAATTTGTGTAACGTCTTTATTTCAAACGTTGTTTTATGAGATAAAACGAAAAAATAATGAATTGTTTGTCAAATAATATGTTATTAAATAAAAGTTTATGTGATAATTATTTCGCGAAGTGAAGTTGTTGTATACTGATGAAATGACAAATAATGTGTTTTCTAATCGTTGCTTGTCAAGTAAAAGTTTGTGAATTAATGTTTGGTGATCTGACTGGTCACCCTCACTTCGAGAAGTGCTATTTTGAGAGGTGCACATTTTGCAAATTGCACATTTTGTGTCAAAGCCGTTTTAAGGAGGAAGCGTCAGAGCAGCATGCGAAATCAAAATAGGTCTCGAGCCCGTTTGTGCAATGTGCATCAACCGGGCACAAATCTAAATTTTGGGCTGCTACAGAGGAATTTCTGGTGGAAAAACTTTGCCCGACCCGAAATCCTCCCTCGTGGCTTAGCAGTGGCGCTTGCAACTAGACAGTTAAGGTGGAAGCGTAAGGATAGCCCGCAAAATTCAAATCTATAATATATCTTTCGTTTTCTGCAATTTTCCGGCAGGCCGTATGTTTATAAAATATTTTTCGCGACCGTAACCACGTATATTAATGGAATTATAATCATTAAAATCATCAATACAACCTTCTCAGAGACAGATACAATTTCATGAAAAATTCATTAAAATTATATTTATATTGAAAACAATTTGAGTCTTACGAGTTCGACAAAGGATTGTGCAATGATTGTTTAAGTGATTATATGAAAATGCACATAACTGCTAATAAGTACGCAGGTGATTATTATGTAAGATAAGATACATCATTCAGTTATTTAGTTCACGCACACGAAAACAATAAAAGTCAACTTAACATAACACTAGAGAGTGTTATGTGTTTTAGCTAGAAATTTAAATTTTCAGGGTACATTGAAAGGGCGACGCGACTTTGCTTACATATCTATTGAATATAGGTACCTGGAACAATTGAAGTCCGGGCTAGCTTTCACACAGCAGTGACACACTGAATGTGTGCTAAATCGAGTTGAGAATGCGACATTTTAGTGCGACACAGCTAGGGATCGAAAAGGTTACCCGTATAAGGGTTCTAATCGGGTTATTTTTAAGTGGTTTTTTGAAAAATCCTATACTAAGGTTAACCCGTTTTATAGGGTTGAATTAGCCTTTTTCTTCGGATGGGAAATCATCAAATGACTTCTCCCACTCTGGGCGGAGCGGGAGGGAGTGACACACTTTTACGGTCACCACGTGGCCCCGACGCCCGGTGGTCTTCCGCGGCGCGGCGCCGGCTGGGGCGAGAGGTTCTCTCCCTCTCGCGTTCCGCCACCTCCTTCGCTAGCATGACTGCTTCGTAGAAGGTACGGCTTCCCATTCCGTCTCGCTCCGGACCATGGATTGAACCAGGGCCGGACGCGAGAGGTCGCCACCGCCGATCGCCGCTACGAGGGTTAAATTAGCCCATGGTAACCGGTTTACGCTTAGGTCATTTGTGTACATAAAAAATATACAAGACAGTAAGTAACGGAGTTAACCCGCGGTCGGTGCTTTGTCTCTTTCATTCTAGTTAATTAGCAATTTTTAAATGATTAACCCATCTAATTACAAGGGTTATCCCGTACAATGGGTTAACAATGAGTTAGAGTTCTAACTGGTTAACCTGCCCTAATCCTAATTTATTTGGGGTCGGCATGTCTTGCATGTCTTCTTCTTCCTTACTTCTATATTACCCTTCATCTCATCAGACACCTCCTTTTTGCCAGATCATCCTATCCTCCTATCATATCATATTTTTAATCCTATTAAGCCATAACAGTTACGAAATAAAGATTTTAAACTCTTAACATTGAAATGCGGTTAACTGTAGGTACTTTTACCTGATTTCTTATTCAAAGATTGCTTAGACCATGAAAGGGCTTATTTTATGTCAATTATTTTACAATCAATGTTTCGTGATGGGCAATCAGTACTATACTCTGTTTAACATATCAAGCCGAAGTTAGTTAAACAGAGCTTAGTAATGAATTAAGTACATACAAGCACTGTGCGCCCGGATAGCTTCAACAACATCATCATTCTCCTGCCCTAATTTGTCTTCTTCTTCCATATTTCTCTATTACTTCACATTTCAGCAGTCACCTCCTTATTGTATTGTATACCGGGCTGGTGTCCGCAACTCCACGTCAAAGCGCATATTTTGCGTACGGCTGGGAAATTCTCTCGATCAAGCCTGAGAAAGGCCAGCAGGTGCCTTGATGTTGCTGACAATCTAGCGGAGAGTACTTGGGTTAGCGAACTAATTTGCCCTGTATGTTGCGAACACTGGGCAGTTTAGAAGAACGTAGGCTGCTATTTCGTCTTCCTCCATGCAGGCACGGCTCAGTCACCTCCTTTCTAGCCGTACTCTAGTGGTAGATACTTTTTTTTTGTGTATCTCTACTTTTATAGCTGGCTTCAACATTACCAAAAATGACTTAACTTCTATACAATATTCACCCCTATTTTTGATTTTTTAACTATAAATGGAACTCTTGTGCTTTTAGACCCATCTAAGCAGTGTGTTTTCTGTCAGTGAGTGAATAAAGAAATAAAGATTTATCTTTTGTATTGTTCTAAGACTCCCGGGAACCTTTCGTCTGTTTGTCAGTGTTTTGATGACGATTATCTGGTTTTTTTTCTTCAAAATTTGATTTTACAAAAATTCCCAGATTCATCTCATTTTTATTTCTTAGAAAACTCTAGTCCCCACAAATGAAATCTCCGTAAGTAATGCAGTGAATATAACTTAACAAACAATGTTGAAGAGTAAAACTGGAGAAATGTTCCGTTTAGAAGATGGAATTCTAAAAACCGGCAAGTGGGTCATGGATGTTATGGAATGATTTTCAAAGACATGACATGAATAATGAGTGCCCTTACTACTAACATTAGTACATAAGTCCAATAATTACTGGAATCATTAATAATCACTTTAATTTTTAATGTATGTGTGAAAAGTGTGAACATTTGTAGTGAATTAATGACATACATTCTATCTGTACCTACCATAATGGTGTCAATTCTGGATGTATGGAAGAAGACATGCCAACCAAACAAAAAACAAATTGAAATAAGAGTAGGGGAATGACGATCATGATGATTCAAGGTATCAATGCATTATGGGACTTAAGACAATGCCATACGGTTTTTAATAAGTGTTTATACATTTAGGCCACCATGGCTCACGCACAATGGTCCATTTCAAGGAGTAAGTGCAGAAACCTAAACCCCCCATGATGAAGTGTTTATACATTTATTAAGACATTACTCTTTTTTTATATGTATAGATTATTTTAAACTCAATAGTAGTTTGTTTGATTGGAAATCAAATGTGTGAGTGTTTTTCCAATAAGAATAATAACAGAATTGGGTTAAAACCTAAAGTGTTGTTGTAGCCTTGTAGGGTGTCCGTAGGCATGACAACCAAGACTCTTATCAATATACACTTGTCACTTTTCCAACCCACAGATTATTTCAATAATTATAAAATTTGATGCTAAAATTTCAATTTCCAAATGTATATTCTCATTTAAATTTTGTAGAACACTCTCAACGCGAAGGGTGCCGGATGATGGACGTTGCTGCTTAGGCCAGCCTAAATAAACAGGTGGTGAGATGATCTAGACATGCATCATAAAGGCAGAGATGAGTACCTGGGAGAATATGGGAAAGACGTTTGTCCAGCATTGGTACAAACAGACTACTAAATAAAAAATTCAAGTGCAAACAACATGTCACTCTGACATGGGATTGGTGGATTACAGCCCATTCCCTAGAGACAAGGTCTGTGGTCCCAGCAGAGGGAATAGGCAGTATGGGCTGGTTATACTGTTCTTATAAACATTGAATACCTTTTTCTATTTCTGCTATCATCATCTAGTATTATTTGGTAAAAATATGACCTCATATTTAAATTGGAAAAAAAAAACCATTATGAAACTGGTGGGAAACTTAAAACATATTTCTTTGGCAGTTAAATGACTTTTAACTAAACTTTCTGGTTTGAAAATAAATTAATGAATGGTAAAAGGGCTTAGTACGTAAGAACAAAAAAAAAAGGAACAGACATGTAGCAGAAAACAAGATATAGGTAAGTGGATTTTCCCTGTAAATAACAATAAATCTAATGCAAATTTTCCCATACTCCAAGGACAGCTCACCATAAAAGGCTCCCTCCAAGATGACCCCGTGAACAGACAGGCCCATGAAAAATTACCTAACAAAACTATCTGATTGGGAGAAACACTGAAAATGAGCATTGTTAACAGGGGTTTATTTATGCAAAAACAGTTATTTGGGAATGTGTATGTTGAATTCACTGATATTAATATCCTACACACTTTTTAAATTGCAATTCTTTAGTGAAGCCAACATAATAAACTATTGATAAATCACACAAAAGGGTTAAAAAGATAGTTAATACAGGTAGATGATAAAAACACAAGTGGGTAATCTTGTGCAATAAAATTATCCGTACTATTATCAGATAACTTACTTTGGCACAACTATTTCAGTTACTAGTTGTAAGTGAGATATATTATGTTTGAAATTCACTAGACAGTACCTATTTGTTATTATTTACATTCAACACCATTCTTGTGAAGTAGACCAACAAACATAGTCAAATATCAACTTTGGCTCAAGGTAAGGACCTGCAATATTCTTACATCATTAAGAGCCTTCTATTCCATATATAGATAAATAGCACTGAAATTATTTTAATTCTTAAAATGATTCAAAGTGAAAGTACTGGTACCAAAGCAATAGTTGACATCATTCAACGAAATAACCAACACTAGCTATTGAGGATTATGAGCAAAAACTTACATGTGAATGGTCCTGGATAAAAACCGGACACCTCAGCAAATACCACATATATTTCTACCGATAGAGCGGACTAATTTCCTGGTTAAAATTAATAAACTCAACAATTTACACTATTCACCGCAAGTCAGAATTCCGACGACCGACCGCACTGAACTAAATAAAGGAGAAGGGAACGGATTGATGATCGTGAAGCTCGATTGCTCGAGGCAACAAAATCACATTTTCTCATTATTTTTGGCTCAAACAACACAGTGTCGAGCCAGTAAAAAAGAAAGACTAAGTTGCCAATGTCCGTTAAAAAATAACCATTTCAATTTTGAATATTTTAGTTTTTTAGAAACATCGTCATGTTTCTATAAAACTTATTGACTGTCTTTATATGTTCAAATACTTTTTGACGACTGATAATATGTAATACAAAAACTTCTAGTTTATATTAAAATAACCGAAAAATATGTAAGGATTTTTTTTCCATCAAATTTAGAAAACGTTCGATGTTTGCAACATTGTGATACAAATGTCACTTTGTTTTTCTGATCTGATTCTCAAAATTAAGGGAGCCAGCAATGTACAACATCAACAATGCACGGCACGAGAATGCGCGACATTGGAATGTACGTCATTGGAATTCAAAACACGTACGCGGTTATGTCGCGGATTCTCGGCCTGGACCAAGATCGCCCGGCTTGATATTGTACACCATGACAATGCACACACCAGCAACGCACGACACAGGATTGCACAACACGCAATGTCTTCAATTATTTGGGTGTACCTTGCTTGTCCGACCCAAGAGTGTACAGCATGATAATTGGCGACATCGCGTGATTGGCCGATTGGTTGACCAATCAGGTGACTGGAAATTTTGAACTAGATAGTGCTGTTCCGAAAGACGATTGATAGATTGATTGCGTGATTGAAAACGCTTAAAATATCTTGATAGTGATATTTCATTGTTATTATTTTATTTTATAGGTTTTAGGGGTTTTTAGTAGCATAGTATTATTATTAAATAAAATACACATTGCTGTTATACGATACCAGAGAGAAGTGTTTTTTATTTCTTAATATCTCCTACCACAGACAAAGGCATAGAGGTAAACAGTCTAGTCATAGAACAAACAATGTTATAAACGTAGTGATTATATACTCTGTGTTATGTAGCAGCATTACAAATATACATATTTATTTTGATATATTGTATTTAACAGTAGTTAATTATTTTATATTTGTTTACAAACTTTTTTTTTTCGTATTAGGTTTACAAGTGTAGCTTTAGCAGGTTGGAGTGGAGCTGTTTCAACAAAACCTTGCTTGGCTTGGATGAAAAACTTTACAGGAAATAAAATGTTGTTCTAGTTGCAAACCATGAGATGATGTAAAAAAACCCCGCGTAATACTGAAAAAAAAAATCTGATCCCGCGAAATTCAAATTTATAGTTACACTTTTTCGCCTTTTGCGCAGGGGGGCGATTCTCGAGCAGTAGATATAATATCACATTCGATAAATATCGCAAAAACTGTCAAAATATCGATTGAATGCAAATTTCCCTATTCTCGAGAAGTCACTATAGATAAATATCGATGGCAAAGCGTTAGACATGCATCGAGTGATCAGGAGCACTCGATAGTGACATATCGATTGACATTTTAGAACAAAATACGAACTGAAATAAATTATTGAGTTGAGTATTGAGGTTGCTTTTGTTAAAACTTAAAACGGTGAAAATGTCTGTGGACGAATTTGTTGCGGCTTTTGTAGTAGATCTAATCGAGGAGGCTGAAATAGCAGAGGCAGCACCGCCACGACGACGAGCCCAATGGAGAATGGATCCATGGGACCTAAGTGATGCTTTGTTAAAAAAAAAACTACTTTACGCCATTCTTGCCAGTTTTTTTTCCGCCGGGAATAGAATTAAACTCGTCACCAATCTTGGTCCATCGGGCTGTGGACTCTTTCATTGTGAAGGAGGCAGAGAACTTCGCCCCACGAAGTTCTGGGTCTGCCTCCAAAATGCTCACCAAGCGAGCTTTTTGAGCTGCGCTCGGGTAAGCTTTTCTTTTTTTTGGGGAAGAGCTAATTTTTTCAATATTTACTTTTGTTCGATTCTTCACTTTTGCCATCAGAGCAATAAATTAACTCAAACTAAAACTTAACTTTAAAGGTGGACGCACACTTATCCGCGCCGAAGGAATCGACCGCGCCGAAAGAATTTTTTCTCATACTTATGACGTCATCTATTCGTCCGATTCGACGCGGATAAGTGTGCGAGGTTTAGTAGGATTTCATACAAGTCATTCTAAAATTCGATTCTTTCGGCGCGGTTGATTCCTTCGGCGCGGATAGGTGTGCGTCCACCTTAAAACTTTTGGCAGCTCTTGACGGAGTTGTCGGCTGTTATTGACACTCCGTTCCACAAAAAGTATGCGCATGTAATGTTAAGATAGTTAATCTTAACATGAAAATTATTTTAAACTAGTCAAATTCATTTTACATTAACCACTTAATGTAAAACGAACACTAAAAACATTCTATCAATCCAAATTATCAGCAAATTTGTTAATTTGAAGACAAAATAAAGTTATCGATTATCAACTCGCCAGTCGATGAAAAACGGAACGTGTTGAACGATCCTTGGCAGCGACAAAAACGATATAATCTGTGCAAAAGATTTGAATGAACGTAAAGATAATATTATCTATTACCATCTCGATTGCCAATATATCTATTGCCCACGAGAATACGGATTTTAGCACGGGATCGATATTTTTGATAGACATGACACTTATCACATGCGATATTTACGTGACTAGATATTTATCATATCACTCAAATATCGCATAAAATGAGAATTAGCTCCCTGTTGAAGTAGCATAAAATCTACCATATTCGCCAAAGACACAGAGTATATAATCACTATGGCCAATGAGTTCAACAAGTCGTCTGGTCGAGTGGCACAGAGCGTTCGAAGCCAGCTTATGGGTTTTCTTTTTGTGTTTTGTTTTTATTTTATTTTTAAACACAAATGACTGACGTTGCTCAAAAAGTCGCTAAGCTGAAGTGGGACTGGACTGGCCACGTCTGCCGCATGCCCAATAAATAGCCTCTTTATGGAGTCCTGACACAGCCTGAAGGCGCCGCGGCAGACCTCGTAGCAGATGGCGGGATGAGCTGGATAAAACCAACGACCAGTGGTCCTCATTAACCTTGGATAGAAAAAACTGGAAGTCATGGGGAAAGGCCTTTGCTCAGTAGTGGGATGACGCAGGCTTATGTTGACTTACTTTATGTGTTTGTTTGTTTTTTATATTGACTTTTTATACCGACTTGGGAAACCCCGACCAATTTTTTATAAACCATTCAGAAGTCGACCGGGACTCCCTCGACTCAAACTCGTTCGGGATCGAGTGCCAAGGCAAATGAAAAAAGCGTAACTGGTGCGAGGCGGTCGTCATCTGCTGGAATGTCCCAGGTGTCCCTGCACCTGCACTCATGACGACCTGAATAGCGCCTCTGCCGGCTTGGTTGCGGTTCGAGTGTATAGTTGAGGGCAGTATGGCGGAAAAATTTTCACGGGTTTTCTTTTTCGGGAAATTTAATGATATTATTGCAGCACCTTATTAACTAAGTCCTCAGAAACCATTTAGGTTCAGAGAAGCATGAAACTAAGCCGCACCGTTTCCGAGTTAGGAGCTTTTTAGTTTTTTTTTGTTTTAACCCCTTACCGCATTGCATACCATATTTGCACACCAAAGTTTTCGTTCTCAAATTCAAATTTTATTCAAGTTTGAATGCTGGCAACACTAAAGATCATAGACTAGATGTATACTTTGACGTTTAGTGACGCAGAAATGTTGGCAGTCTTCATAAAAAATGTTTGAAGTCAGTTTGAACTTGAACGGACACAGAAGCTGAATAGCTCTGTATTTGGACCCAAATTTCTCGAAATCCTGTGAATATTTTAGGCTTGCATAATTTTATTCGAATAAAACTATCTTATATGAGGCTCTAGATTGAAAAAACTACCCCAAATCCATAAAGACTGAAAATGTATACTGCAATATTGTTGTGTGCATATTTGGGATCTCATGAAGAGTTGACATAATTGTACAGTTCATTTATGGGACCATATGCAGATAGCGGTGAATTTGCTATTGTTCATATATGACACGATATGCAATAATACAAGGTGTAACGGAAATGGGATATCAGCCCATTAAGAAGTGAATGTATCAACCCTCAAGGAGGTGAACAAAGTGGGTTGATGCCCCATTTCCGTTACATGTTGTATAAACTTTACAGATATTATGTTTTCTACACTTGAATTTCAGCAGCAATAGGTTACGTATTTGTTTGGTTGATTGGAATGTTCCAAGCTTTATTTCATCTATGCACTACAATAAAAGACCTGACCCTTTATATCTTATTTCTTTCCTCATCTACTGCACTTATTCTTTCATTCAGCACTTTTGCCTGACAGACTTACAACAGTTCCTTGGTACTGTACTTTTCCGTCCGCCCAACACATTTTGATTTGAAAACACACTTCTCTGCTAGAAAAACAGATAGAGACCACATCTTTCTACTTGCTAAGATCCTGTCTGTTGCATGTCGTCCCATATTTGGTATAAACAATATTATTGAATGTAATGCATACCGCACCATTTAAGCACATTTCTTTTTTCGTTAATAATAATATTAAAAGGGGGGCTATTTTTTTTTTCACAATTTTTTATGGGTTCCTTATACTCAAAAATACAACATATATTTTTTCCACAAAGATGCAAAAGTCCATGCAGTAAGGGGTTAACAAAACCCTCTATTTTTCCAAAATGTTTGCTCTGATGAAAAGCTTTTAGGAAAGAAAATGTGGCTCTAGTCGCAAACCATGAGATGATATAAAAAAACCCGCGCAATATTGAAAATAAAAAAAATATTGTAAGCCCGCGAAATTCAAATTTTCTTATTGTTGATCCGTGGATTGTATTGATGATTTTGATGATTAGGCGTGACGAAAGGTTTTGAAATCCTCTTCCCTAATGTGGGTACACATTTATTATTTACGAAAAATCCTTTATTTCGGTATTAAACTCAAGTTTAACGAAGTTTAAAGCCATTTTTCTAATACACTTCTGGACATATCTATTGGCCCACCTTGTATTTTCAGTTTCGTTTGGTCCTAGCTAAAATGTCATATTAGGTCGAGCAAAAAGTTTTTTATGCAGTTTTGAACCTGGCACATTCACAATTTCATTCAATAGTCTTTTTTTTGAATTTCGAACACAGAATTTAAAGAAACAAAAGACAACTTGGAGCCTGTTTGTTGATATCAAAACTTGGTTTTATTGGTTTACTTGTAATTAATTCTTGAAAAAGTGATTGATATCTTTGGTTTTGCATCAAACATTACTTATTCTTAACATGAAGGTGAGGTTCTATCAATAATCTATGGATACTTCACCTGAAGTCGCCGCCCAAGCTGTGGCACTTATTAAGGCCGGACACAGCCAAAGAAACGTGAGTGCTCAACTTAATTTAAGTCGATCTGCGGTCCGAAATGTTTATCGGAGGTACCTAGAGACTGGCGGCTTTGTTCGTCGCCAAGGAAGGCCACGATCTCGGGTCACAATCACAACTGAAAGGCAGGATCGATTCATCGTGACGACCAGCTTGAGAAATCGTCACCTTACCTCCATTGAGATACAAAACCAACTTCGCGACTTCCACGGAGTATCTGTGAGCGCTCGAACTGTTCGGAGAAGGTTAAAAGAACGCGATATGGTACCACACAAGCCAGCTATAATGGGCCCAAACTAACGCGAGCCCACCGAACAGCGCGCCTTCATTTCGCACGCAGTCATTTAAATTGGACACAGCAAGATTGGAGCCGTGTACTCTTTTCTGATGAGTCTAAAATTGTGTTACATGGCAATGATGGAAGGAAGAATGTCTACCGACGTAAGGGAGAGCGTTTCGCTCAATGCTGCTTTGAAGAGAGGGTTGCTTATTGCGGTGGCTCATGGACTGTCTGGGGGCGGTATATCCGCGAGCGGCAAAACTCAACTTGAGGTTGTTACAGGACCACGGCTGCCAACATTAAATGCTGAAAGGTACATTCGTGAGTGCTTAGAACCTCACGTTATCACGTGAGGTTCTAAGCACTCACGAATGTACTTTTGTCAAACTTGGGCCCACATAGTCCGCGTATGGGATACCATACGCGGACTATGTGGGCCCAAATTTCCTTTTTATGCATGATAATGCAAGAGCCCATGCGGCCGGCAACGTCTGGGAATATCTTCGGGATGTGAACATCACAGTTATGGACTGGCCAGCCAGAAGCCCAGACATGAACCCCATTGAGCATATGTGGGACGAGCTAAAAAGACGTGTTAGGGCTCGTCAGCCAGTTGCCCAGACGATGCAGGAGTTGAAAACTGCCATAGAAGAGGACTGGGAGATGATCCCTCAAAATTTCATAGAGCGGTTGATAAACTCTACCTATGCCTAATCGTATGAGAGCTGTGGTAGATGCCCATGGAGGCAACACGCGTTATTAAATTAAACCTTTATTTGATAAAACATGTTTTTTATTCAAAAATCAATTGCCTTTAACAAGGCGCATATCCGACTTGTTAGGCGTAGCTCCATGTCGTATGGTATTCTGAATTCAAATTTAAAACAATACGATCGAAAAAGATGGTAAAATGTATCAGGTTTAAAACTGCATCAACAGTTTTTTTTCAATCTAGCAATCATATTTCGGTAGGGGCCATCGAAACCTAAACTCTAAGGTGGGCCAATAGATGTGTCCAGAAGTGTATTTTTTCAATATTGCGCGAAAACAGCTCTCAGGTGTCATGGCGTCGGCTCTGACGTCACACCTAAATGTATCTAGTAGGTAGTGATTATATACTCTGTCTGTGGTCACACTGGTCACACCCATGGTACAATAATATTTGACCATGGTTACACCTAGGTAAACAATGCCATTGTGTCTATGCGTAGCGAAGAAAGTTAACAAAATATTAAATTTAAAACGAATTCCAAAGTTTTTAAGTGGTGTGCAGTATCAATAACAACACCCAACAAAGTGTTTGTGTATGTACCAAACAAGGAAATAATAAGAGATAAGTGGTTAAAGCTTGCACGGCGAAACTCGAACGACTTAGTCACGAATTCGCCACTTTATTTCTGTGAAGACCACTTTGATGTGAGTATGTTAACATATATTGATAGGTCCTAAACTTAAAATGTTTGTTGGACGTGAAATAGTTGAAAATATTGAGGCTATGCAATTTTGAGGTTATGTTTGTTTTGGTCTTGGATGTCATTCTTACTAACGATCATAATCGTTAACTTGTCTTTTTTCAGTTGCCAAATGATATGGAAAGCTATATGAAGAATCATGTGATGGGGTCACAAGTACGTATGAAACCAGGATGTATGCCCCATAATATTTATGTGCCAACCAGACAGGAAAACCGACCATCTGATACAACAGAGCGACCCTATGTACGGTAGCTAAGAAACGAAGAATGATGATTATTGAAGTGTAAAAAGGAATTAGAAGAAAAATGTACAGTTACAAAACAATCAAGTTTCAAAGAAATTGCATCCAGTAGTTCAGGTATTTATTATTAACATGTTTATTAGAATATAGCATTGATAAAAGTAATTTATTCTCAGTGTTTATTACTTATGTACATTGTAGGTACACTCAAAACTACATAGAGTTTTCTGTGACCTAGTTAAGTAATCTCCTACTTGTGTTGATAATAATTCTAACATTGCACTTTGGTGAGAGCCAACAGTAAATAACAAGCACATAGAATTTAGTTGGTTTTATTTCTCATGACACTGAGTACAGAATAATAGAAAAATGACACATAGTGTTCCTAACAAACATAATCCAAACATCCGTTATCTCTCATACCAGCCAGTCTGAATAACACTTGCAAACCTCTTCTTAAAACACTTAAATAACAAAATATTTGTTTTACAGTTCAGCAGAATGTAGCAGAAGTTCCCCAATTAACACCAAGAGTATTGGATTGATCAGTTCAAGTACATATATCACCAAGAGTATTGGATAAATCAATTCAAGTACATAATATATGGAAAATGTTTAGAAGTAAAGCTTACCAAACAAAAGTCAGTTTGGTAAATCAGATGACGTCACCATCAAAGCGCTACATTCTGTATCTACATCACCATTTAAAATCAAGCATTGTGGTGTTAATATAAACCCATCAATACCAAGTAAAAATTATTTGAGTAAAATATTTATAAAATTGGAACAATCAGTGTCCCTTCGTCCAGCATACTCACCATGGAATCCTGATATTTCATGAATGTCAAAAAACTGTTCTGAAATAGTGCTAAATAGTGCCCAAAGGAAAAAAATAGTGCTCTTGTACTTGCGAAGTTATAGCCATAGTTCGATGAGTATGCTGGACGAAGGTTTCGCCCAGCATACTCACCTCCGTCCGGAGAATCTGTATACGCTTCAAACATAATTCATACTTCAAAAAATAGTTCCCAAATAGTGCCAAACGGTGCCCAAAAAGAAAAAACAGTGCTCGAATAACTTCGGAGTTATAGGCTTCGTTCAGTGAGTATGCTGGGCGTAGGTTCTACGCCCAGCATACTCACCTCAGTGCGCGAATATCGAACGAGCTATAGGTACAATTTACGTCTCAAAAAATTGTGCTTGAAATAGTGCCCAATATCAGTCCAATTTTTGCTTGACTTTTGACTTAGAAAACCATTAAATTTTAATGTAAACTTCTACATACTAACGTAAAATGGGGTACAGTCGTCGACACATGTTTTTGGACAAAAATATTAAACTTTCTACGTGTTTTTGTAAAAAACAACTCGCTTGCTACCTAGTTTTACAGTGCAATTAATGAATGAGTGTAAAATCAATTTAGTTAAATGCCACTATTATAAATTGAAATATACTTACTGATTTGGGTGCAGCTCCTATATTGATTACGTACTAGATACACAATTTTATATAGGTAAATAATGACATCACCAACACATTGTTTGGTTTTGCAACCCACTATGTAGTCAAACTCAAAAGCCGGCGTTATTATAATGATGTGCGACGAAGTAAACAAACAAAGAAACTGAGAAGCGCTTGTTCGTTTCGATTGCTTTGTGACACAAAATGGACCCTTATCACCTTCAAAATACAGATCAGTCTTGTCTAATAATCGTAAGATGTTAGGGCAGCGCCATCTAGTATTTAAACATAAACATATTCATTTGCGTCGCGGGCGCCGCGCGTCGTAAGCCCCATACCTATTGACCGTACGTGCATCCATTACTGCCACACTATATTGAACTTTATCACATGAGGAATACAGGTCAATTCCGTAAACGTTGTGGTACCGTCCTTGATCCGGAAAATGATTATTTTGAATAATTTTGTCAGTTGTAATGTAAGCATTAATAACAGCAACTTTATTTTTCATGCATGATTTACTTCATTTGATATCTTAATCCTTCAAGCGCCGTGATCTAGACAAAATATATAAAATCATTGTTCCTAGCTACCGGGGTCCCATGCGACGCGCGAAGGCTTAATCATATTATTATAAAGTATTATTAAAATAATGTGTAATTAATAATATTGCGATTCTAAAGTAAATACTCCCTTACATAGACAATTAATAATTTACACAAGACAAAAATTGTTAGAAAGAAAGTTAATAATATTGTATTCGACTGTACTCAATGTAATGTATGTAGAAGTTTACAATCAAATTTAATGGTTTTCTAGGTCAAAAGTCAAGCAAAAATTGGACTGATATTGGGCACTATTTCAAGCACAATTTTTTGAGACGTAAATTGTACCTATAGCTCGTTCGATATTCGCGCACTGAGGTGAGTATGCTGGGCGTAGAACCTACGCCCAGCATACTCACTGAACGAAGCCTATAACTCCGAAGTTATTCGAGCACTGTTTTTTCTTTTTGGGCACCGTTTGGCACTATTTGGGAACTATTTTTTGAAGTATGAATTATGTTTGAAGCGTATACAGATTCTCCGGACGGAGGTGAGTATGCTGGGCGAAACCTTCGTCCAGCATACTCATCGAACTATGGCTATAACTTCGCAAGTACAAGAGCACTATTTTTTTCCTTTGGGCACTATTTAGCACTATTTCAGAACAGTTTTTTGACATTCATGAAATATCAGGATTCCATGGTGAGTATGCTGGACGAAGGGACACAACAATCAGATAGCGATACGACTTATACTCCCAGTGCAACTCATGCAGAATCAATATCTGTAAAATCTCTTAAATGGAGTCTACATTGGACTGTAGCGAGATGATAGAGGATGACAAAAGGAGAGAAGATTTAAACGCTTGAGTCTTGAAGAAAATTCAAAACAGTCCCCGTTCTTATATCTTGTTATTATTTAGTTAACTTGATTCAAGAACAGACAAATATACCATTTAACCATATTTTACTGTCTTAAACTTGTGGTTTGATTAATACACAAGATTCTCTTATTAAATAAAACACAAAAAAAATATCAGCATTTTTATTTTCTATTCTATACTTTTATATATCAAAATACATGGGTTTTCCAAAATTTAATAAGTAAACACTTTCAGGAAGGCCTAACATATATTGCTCATCAAAAGTTAGGTAGGTATAAATAATTATTATAATTTCTACTTTTATATTAGCAGAAAAATTTGGGTCTACAACGCCAAAGTAACACTTATTTAGACCACTCAGGTACATTTGCATTCGAAACTGGGCAAATAATTACTTGTTGGGTTTCCCATTTTTTATGTAATTGAGTTAAGTTTTGTTACTTATCCATCAGGGGAACTGCTATCATCCAATGGGATGTTTTTAGGATATGAACAGTCCAGTAATCAACATATTATGTAATGTTGGTAAGCCTCTTGCCCGGATTAACCTTGGCCCGGACCTAGGGGCGCAAAGGGGCCTCACCCACCCAACTAACCCCCCGACCATAAAAAGGCACAATTTGGCGGCTATTAATCTGGCAATATACAAAATTATGGAGCCTGTGCTATTCGACAATGTTTAGAAGATGGGTGTTCCTATTCGGTTGCATAAATCACCGGACGAGTGAGCCGGCACGCTGAACTCTACTATGTACAGTACACTGGATGACTGGACCATATACTACCTATGCACTGGATTGGCTGTCGCTAGAAAGAGAAAGGAGAGAACTGCTGAACGTTATATGGCGGGACCACGCCAGTTTTTGCGAATATCATGTGAATAGGATATAATACAATATTTCTACTATTTCATACTTTCATAAAAAAATCTATACCCATAACATTTTAAAATATTCTGCAAAGAAAGTGGTCCCGCTATTTTTATATCAAAATGACGGGACCACTATTCATTTGATGAGAAACACATGGCGGGATCTTAGGCCGCTTTCACACTAGGACGTTAGCAGCGCGACAGTAGCGCAGCAGAAGCACAAATGCCTTCACATTATAAGGACAGCCGCGCCGCAGCATATGTTTTAATATGAAATTCTGACAGCGCAACCGTCGCGCTGCCAAAGTCGCCTTAATGTGAAAGCGGTCTTCAGTTGAATAAACAAAATTTCAAAGACCAATTTAACCACTAGACCTTGTGGTGCACCTTGGCGATTGGCGGAGGCCTATGTCTAGCAGTGGACTGCAATTATGATGATGATGAACCATTAGCTATTTTTATTAGATCATCAACAAATTAACAGCCTCCATTGTCTAGTGATCCGAGTGTTTGGCTCGCGATCCGAGGTTCTGGGTTCGATTACCGGTGGGGACACTGTCTCACAAAAAAATATCTTATGGGACTGTTCCAAGTTTAGTTAGGGCATTGCAGGTTAAATAAATAACCTGATTGTTTAGAAAGTAAGATGATTCCGTGCTTCGGATGCGGACGGCACGTTACTGTTGATCCTGGTTATTTTCTACGCGATGTAGACGTAACAGAGACACAGTATTCGCTAGAGTTTTAATGCATGTTATGATCTCGCTGAAGTCAAAAGCAGATTTCATTTGATGACGTTTTGCTGACGGTATCACTATCTACTAACTTCATTCAAATCTGTCCAGTCCAGTAGTACTGGAGATAGAATGGTTGAATAGTACCTATGTTGTGTGATAGAACGGTTGTAATTTAGTCAATAAAAAGAATCACACTAATATTATAAGGGCGAAAGTTTGTGAGGGTGTATGTTTGTTACTCCTTCACGCGAAAACTACTGAAAGAATTTGGATGAAATTTGGCACATAAATAGTTTATAACCTGGATTAACATAATGATACTTTTTATCCCCGTAGTATGATCGCGTGGGACAGTTATCGAACTTCACGCGGGCGAAGCCGCGGGCAGAAACTAGTTTTAAATTATTCTGCAAAGACAGTGGCCCCGCTAATTTGATATCAAAATGACGGGACCACTAATTGAAGCAATGGGAGCAACAAGGGCGTTCGGCACCCAAAGCCCATTTTAATATTATTGCACCAAATTAAACATTGCGCTATCTAATATTGTATGGCAAAAACTCATTTTGATGCAGTGATTCTAGATGGTGTGATCGATAATAATTGAGAGGATTTTGCTACGCTGACCTGTAGTCTGCGAAAGTTTATTTTAATGTAAAAACATGGCTGAAATTATTGAAATCAGTGATTTTGTGCAGATGACGACCAGACTGATTAGGTTCCTCCAACAAAGAAAGGAAAGAAGAAGTTTAAGAATATAAAGTTATGGAAGAAAACAAGCCCACAGATATTATTTAAACTTTTAAATAATGAAAGCAAATGAGTGTTGTGATTTACTTTTATAAAAAGATGACTGTTTAAAGCACCTAAAGCCATCATTTATGCCTTCAAAACCATTTAAAATATGAACGCCCAATTAATTTATGGGTAGGATGCAACAAGGGCGGATAACATACCTAAAAAATATGTTATTTTGAAGTTTCTAACTATTTGAAATTAATAATAATATTATAATCTTACAACTTACTCATTGTTACCCGTAATTTTCAAAGTTCTAGGGATTTATCTTAATTCATTTAGAATTTATAACATACCAAAAACTTTAACTTCAATTATCTCAAAAGTTACTTTTTGGTGTAACGCCCTAGTTGCACGCAATGCTTCAATTCATTTGATGACACAAAATTTCAATACGAAATGGTACGACTACGTTTGAATCATTATTATGCTTTTAAGACTGTAATTTAAATAAATAAATGTTTCTTATATTTACATCAGAAAAGAGCCTAAAGAAAAAGTAAAGCCTCTATTAAATTGTATGAGCCATAAAATGATAGGTACTACAACGCATAAAATTATACTTTTTCTTCAGGCGCTTTTCCTATGTAAATTTAATAAACATTTATTTATTTAAACTATTTAAAAGTATAATTATACGTAATTATAGTTTTAAAACTTACTAAGTATTTCGTATTGAGTTTTTGTGTGTTCAGTTTAAAGGATTTTAAACTGAATACACAAAATGTCGCCATGTGTTCCTCATCAAATGAATAGTGGTCCCGTCATTTTGATATAAAAATAACTAGACCACTTTCTTTGCAGCATATTTGAAAATATTATGGATGTAGAATTTTTCTATGAAAGTATGAAATAGTAGAAATATTGTATTATATTCTATTCACATGATATTCGCAAAACCTGGCGTGGTCCCGCCATATTGACGTTCATTTTAAATTAACTTACCTACTTCATTATACACTATATTATTTAGGAGGCCTATGTTCAGTAGTAGACTTCCTATGGCTGATATGATGATAATATATAAACTGCATTTTTGTTTATTTAATGTTACTTTTATGGAAAGAAGCAAGCTAGGTACGAATAGAGATCAAGAGATGATGTATGTATGGTCACGGAATCTGTGTGGAGCACAAGGGAAAGGAGTATCCTGCAGGACATACCTACTACGGACGAGGAAGAGTGAAAAAAAGATAATGAAATTAAATAATTTAATTAAATTTCATCATTCTCTTGCCCTTATCCCAATTCATTTGGGGTCGGCGCAGCATGTCTTCTTCTTCTCGTCTTGGTCTTCCTATACTCACATACCTACCCATCTACATTCATACTCAAAACTTTCCTCACTACATTTTCTTACACATATTAAGTACCTACCTATTTCCTAATTTTAATTACAAATAAAATTATGTAACATTCAATTAGTAGGTGGTACCTACTATTTTAAAGGCTATTTATCTGTCATGGATTTCTAAAATGTGATCAGATATGAACTTACAGTAAAAAAAATAAAATATATTATTATTGTCTGTATCAAAAATAAAACTAGTTGGTTTTTAAGAGTATTTTAGATGGAGAGATAAGCATTCATAGAACCGCCATGCTAATCATAATGGAATTTAGCTGTTTTTGAAATCCCGGAAGGGAATTGACTTTGTTCTGTATATCCTTTAGGATTTTTTCGAACCCTTGTCCCTCTACTTCCTGCTCCTCTTCCTCGGGCTCTTCATCTTCACAATTATTACAAAAAATTCGTGTTGTACCTGCTTTCATGTCTGCTGCCAAGCCTTTTACACAATTCCTATGGAATGTTCCTAGGCAAATACCTTGGCATAGAAAAGGAGATCCATTACTCGCCAGTTTCTTCTTACACTTTTGACACTACATACCAATCCAATAATAATTCTAAGAGTTTTTTCAATAATTTTATTTTCGTTACTTGACAAGTCGACTGACAGGTCGGGTTGTTGACTAGGTATAACCAATTAACTGTTTACTAAAGTGTTCTTTCCTTCTGCGATGAAACCATATAATATATTTATTGTAATGGAATTCCAGGCTTGCGGTCCCCTTGAGCAGCAAGCAGCGACACAATCATGGTATGGACTATGTTCGGGGCAAATATTTCATTGCTTTTATAATTATCTCCATCAAGTTTGAGTCGAACACATCTTACGATCGTAGTGAAAATCTAAAATAAATAAGATTCATTAGAAAGTTATTATGATGGCAGCTAAAGGTAACCTTCTACAAAATTCCTAGGTTTAATAAAATAAACACTGATGAAATTTTTTCATAGCTCGACTGCTAGCACTTAGGTATAGATATAGTACGTACCTACTTATATATTGCTATTTTTATTCTGTATTAAAGCTATGTGCTATGTTGTAGATCTTGTCACTGTCTCCACAGCTGGTGTTTGTGGGTAATTATGTAGGAATGTTTTGTGGATAGGTATTTATTTATCAGATAGTAAGGACCTACATATTAGTAAATAATATAGAGTACCTACAAGGATTGATTAATTACATCACAAACAAAGCCATAGGGATCAAACTGACAGCCCCCAGATAAAGAGCTCTAATAATTTACACACTGATAATCATAGGGTATCATAATAATTGAGACGATTTGTAAGTTACGGAAAGAATCAGAGAATAATGGGTCAGTGTCGTCTTATGGGCACTATGAAAAAAATACTTAGAAAAATTTCGCGACAAATTTCGAGGTAGTTGGTCACAGTTCTAACTTAACCTATAGATCCCTTTGACATCGTTTTTACGACAAACGGTAAGTCGGAGACAAACAAGACACTTTTAGCCTTATATTTAGTATAATAGCATAGGTACTTACTTGATCAATGAAATATAATTTCTTGTTGAAAACGCTTGCACGTTGCTGATGTTAATCATGTTTGTTGTCATTATCTTTTCCTTTCTTCCATCTCAGGACCATTTTCTCTTACGGATTTAGCTGTAGGAGGGTGCCTTACAACCAGAACTCAACAAGAAAACCCAAACAGCGTTTTTAAACTTTTTTAAAAACACTGGTACACAAATAATTCACAGATTATTATATTGATTGAACGTCAACCGAAACAAAATCAATCATGAATCAATCATATTTGTGATACCTCCCGTCCCTAGTGTCACATGGCTTTTTACTTTTTTAATGTGACGTCACTGTTTGTTTTGATTCCAATTGATGTGCTGTGCATTATCAGGCCGGCCAATCCTGGTACAGACCGAGAATGCGCGACATGACAATGCACGTCATTGGAATTCAAAACAGTCACGTGATGTCGCCAATTATCATGCCGTGCATTGTTGGATCGGACAAGCAAGGTACAGCCGAGTAATTGGAAACATTGTGATGGTTTCTTTTACATGGGCGTACACACTCGTGTTGTACAATCCAGTGTCGCGCATTGCTGGTGTGTGCATTACAGTGACGTGCATTATAGGGACTCAAAATTAATATGTTCAGAATGTCGTAATGCGTAATGAAGATCTTTACTGAAAAAAAAACCAACGATAACATGCCACGAACGAATCAACGACGTGATATTTTCGAAAGAAAATTTTGAGAAAATATTGAGCGGCGTGTTTGCAGTTCGCTTCGTTATCTGTGCTTCTTCTCGCCTGATTGTTGATGATTGATGTGATGCTGCTGTCAGTGTCAATAATGCCAATTATGCCAAATAAAGTTTTTAGAATTGTGAGTTCGATCTAAATACTGTATTATTATCGCTTGATAGTTTATCAATAAACAACAATTTTGTAATTTCTCTACAGTTCTAGTTGTCTGGACCAAGTATCTCGTAAAAATGAGTACAATGAATATATCTATAGAGAAGAAAAGATCGGACTGCCCTGCCTTACCCAAAGGTTGGCAAAGGGAAGAAGTTCTCAGGAAAACAGGCTTATCTGCCGGAAAAGTTGATGTTTACTATTACAGGTACAAATACAAATCGTTTGCTTCATGTATATAAATTGTTTCAGTTATTTTTTTTAATTGACTTGATGTTATCAAAAATGTTGACCACCTGAGTGGGTCATTCAGTAATTTATTTAAAGAAACTTTAAATAATTCACAGTTAATATTGAACTTGATTATAAGATCCTAACATGGTTTTAAATTACTGTAATCCTGTCCAACAGGTTTTACGATTAGCATGTTCACTGTCATGTTTACAAACATGATCTTAGGTTATGAAAAAACTAAGAATTCACATAAGTAACTGTCAATGTTAGAAAGTAAGAGTAAGCTATGACATAATCGACTGGTCAGTTAACATGGCTAATAAATTGTCTAACTTAACATTTACATACCCATCACTAAATCAGGGATTAACCGATGCTAACGCACACCAGCTCCTAGCAGACTGGTCCACAGTGACAATAAACTTTTCTGTAGCCCAACAGGTAAAAAGTTTCGCAGTAAGGCTGAGCTAGTTCGTTATCTGGGTGATAGTATGGACCTGTCGTGTTTCGACTTTCAGCAGGGTCAGATAAACACAATGCTGCTGTGCAAGGCCAAGAAAGCACGCGCGCAGTTTGACTACAGGTTCCCATTAGTGTCATAACTTCTTCCACTTGTGTTGTGATCATTAGTGCAGTCCTGCTTTGTGTACCATCTGTATTTATTATGCTATCCAATAGAAGCTTGTAATCAGTGTGCCTAGGTATAGTTTTGTGTGTGAACAATGATTATGTTTTGTTTTTCTTTGGTTTTAAAACATAATCAGTGTTGTTTGTCTTTGTAGTTGTCTAGTCATCACACGAGTGCACCGCTTGACACAAACCAGTATTAGTACCTGTTCATATGTTAACCAAACTCCTTGTACAAGCTTAGGCTTTTAGTGCTTCATCATTTCACAGATCATTGCCATTATATATTCATACTTTGGCAGCTTTGCTAATAAAAATGGTATAATTATGATTCCTTGACTCAATACTATTCAAGTTTCAACTACACAAGTCAACTACCTGCAATATGAATATTCAATTTTCAGTCAACAGTGGCTTGAAATATAGTTCATATTGCAAGTAGCTGAAAAATCTCTTTTTCATAAAAGCATAATGCTTATTTTCTGACATAAAACTGCCTTGCTTGCTACACTTTGCACAAAGCAGTATGTATTTTATGTTTTAGTGAGTGTTGGTAAGTTAATAACTGTAGTATAGATTGAATTTTTGTGTTTAGTTGTTGTGAATTAATCTTTTTGTCCACTCATGGTTTTATTAATTTACACTTCATCCATGCACCAATGTCTCATAATAAAAAAATATTCTTGTATCCAATAAAATAGATCAAGTATTGAATATCAGTTACTATGTTGAAAACACTAACACAAATAAATGGCCAAGTACGAGTCAGACTCTCTCATTATGGGTTCCGTGCCATTATCAAAAAATCATGTTGGTTTTATGGGAGGAATTAACATCATCTGTGAAAATTTCTACTGTCTAGCTGTCACGGTTCATGAGAGACAGCCTGGTGACAGATAGACAGATGATCATGATGTATGAACATTCCTATTAGTGCCAATTCATGTAAAAGTTGCATAAGTAACAACTGTTTTTTTTTAATTGAATAAAATTCACTTCAATCACTATAATAATCCTGCTTATTAAGGCATTCATAGTAGAATCACTTTTGCGCTAACTGAGACTTCACACACATTCATTCATTCATTCTTGTATCTTTCTTTTCCAAACAAAACAATCTGAAAAGAAACACCCAACACTTTTTCATTTCAAGGTGGTAGTAGTGAGTGTGTTAAAACATTGTATTTTAAGCATGTTCAAGTAACTTTTATGTAGCATGACAGAGTGCAGTTCAAATCAAAATTTTATTTGTGTGTTTGGAACCTTAACTAATTGTAATTATCCCTGAAAAAACCTTATTGCCATAGATTTACTTTCACATGAAAAAAATATTCCTTAATATTATTAAATTCAACACAAAATAAAATATCCATTCTTTAAATCTAAGCAAAATTAAATTCATATTTTTTTATACAGGGGAGTCCGATCGGATGCGTCTTTGGTACCTCCTATTCGTCAAACGGCGTCAATATTCAAGCAGCCTGTTACTGTCTATAAGACACAGGAAAGCAAGGTGAAAACTGACCTGAAACATGGTACACAAGAGAAACCCAAACAGCTGTTCTGGGAAAAGAGGCTAGAAGTAAGTATTTTTATATTATTACTAGCTGACGTCACACGGTTTCACCCGCGTAGTGCCCGCTCCCGTGGGAGTACGGGGAACAAATCGCACCCTGAGAACGAAAGTGACTCAACTCAAAATTGCCAATTTTTGGGAATAGGCGAAAATGTGTCCGTCGTATTAAGCATTTTCTGTTCATTTTACAATAACACTATAACATGGTAACAAAACTTATGAATTTCTGTTGAAATATATTGTTTGACTTAATAGCTCTAAATACATTAACTAATTTTTGCAAAAAAATATGATTTTCCCATATAAAATAACGTTTAAAAAAAACTTGGAAAAATAGGTCACTTTAGTATTAGAAGTTTTTTTATTTCTACTGACCTTTTTAGGTAAAGGTCTGTTCATTTCTAACATTGCTTTAAAAAATATGTTTTTTTCTAAAAATAAGTCAGTTTTACTCTTACGATTTTGTATATTTTTTCAAAAAAGCTAAATAAAACAGTGAAGTATGTGTTAAGTGTCATTTAATAAATCACTCCTTAGACATTATAGGAACCAGTAATAATCACACTAAAAAATAGTATCAAAATCGTGTCAGGGAAACTAAACATTTACGTAAGTAATTCTTAAATATCATAACGAAACATAATCAATATCACTCTTCTGTAACACTATTATAGTATTCTTTATTAGCACTAACTTATCAGTTTAATTACTAGTACAGTATTAGTATTACGTAGTACTAGTACAGTCTTGTAGTTATAGTTCGGTTGTATTACCTAATCTTTTAATTAAACTCTGCTTAATACACTAACTCAGACAAACCAAACAATGAGACCTTCTGTTTTCACTGGTTTAGATAACTAATTCTTAAATTTAACGAAACATAACCAATATAAAAATAAAAATAGTTATTTAAAGTATTTGAATCAAATCAACAACAGTATTAATAGCATAACTTATCTATCAGTTTACCACAGTAACAGTCTTGTGGTTATAATTCAGTTGTACTTAATCAACTTATTATTTTAATTAAACTCTGCTTATTACACTAATTCAGACTTAGCTTTTTGGTACAGCATACTTCATTAAACGTTGTTATTTTAATATCTCATAATAGGTAATTGTCGAATGTGTCCATGTTCTATTATTATTTTAATTTAAGTTCCTCACAAAGTGTTGTAAAAACTGGCGTAAATACTAGGTATTAAATTTTTTCTGACTAAATCTTTGAGATCCCTTTTTTTATTTTCTTTTAACTCAAGTGCATGCTCATACAGCTGTTTAATTACAATTTCATTGAACCCCATCATTTTTTTACGTTTATTGCGCATGTCGATTTGAGAAACATCTCATTGGAGTATGATGTTTTATAATAAAAGTGGAACATCTCCGCTTTGTCAAATTTCAGTACTTTAAGATCATTCCACAGTACTGTTTCTTTATGGAAGTTTTCCTTGAAGTTGTATCCCCACTGCTCTTGAAGTTGTTTGAGATTTAAGAAGAATTCATAATTAACTTCTTTGACTATGAAAGGTTGTCCAGACTTCCGAGCGCTTTTGATCAAGGTAGCAAATTGAACAGGTATGTATATGGGCCCTGCTTTTTCGTTCTTTTTAATTTCCTTTTCAATTAAACTGTGCACATTATCCGCTTCATTTTGCGTGTGCCCTTTTATAAGATACTTATGGGTTATACTTTCGATGTTATCAAAATAAGCGACAGCATATGAATATAGGTTAGCAATAACTTTATTTTTGTTCTGCCCAGTGCAATTGCCAGAGTAAAATGTTACATGTAACTTTTTATCTGCGTTGTTTTCGCTTAGGGTTCGTAAGTACCTAATCGAAAATACATGAACCTATTTCATTGGCTCCCCTTTGTCCCTGGGTGTCGTCCCAAAAATAACAGTAAACGTCTCCGTCAGACTTTTTATCATATTCTCCATTTTTTAATTCTGTAATTGTGAAATCAAGACAGTTTATTTTTGAATAAAAGTAAAAATAACTTGGACTGGGACATAACATGACGGACTGGAAATCATAAATAGCGCAAATGTGGGTCTCGTCAATGTTTCGACGGCCCGTCCGTTTTTCTTGGCGACATAGTTCTTTTTCTTCGAGGTGTTTATCATAGTTCGATTTGAGCAGTGTTTTAGTACAGTCAGGAGCAAGTTCGTATGCAACACACGTTTCATACCAGTCATATAAAAAAAACATATATTGAATTCTTTATTAATAAAAGTATTCAAGTATAACCAATAGTTGCACTGTGGCAGACTTTTTCCTTTTTGATCATTGTTAAAATCAGTCCAGAGGTCCCTAGTTTTACTGTCAGAAATGTACTCTCTATTTGTAGTCGCTCTTAAATAATGGGATTCTACCCTCGGTATCGACTCTATGTGGTTCCTGATGCTTTGGAGCAGTTCAGGGTCTACCCTTTTTTTGTTGTCATGCTTTCCTTTACCCTCAGGCTCTACGATACCATGGCTGTTGGTTTTACTTTTAACAGTTCTTAGCTGTCTGTCATGTCCAAAGTGTTTATGAAAAACAATTTGCAAACACGGATCTTTTTGCCATCTAGTGTGAAATATAAAGCGATGTTTGGAAGGCTGTTATTTTCGATGATTGAAAGGCTAGATGGTATGTTTTCTTTGTCGATTTCCAAAGCCTCGTCAGGACTCTGCAAACAAGTACAATAGAAAATATAGAAACAAATATAAACATTTTTACAAATAATTATAGTACCTAGGTACTAATGAAAAACGAATAATAAATAAGCAGTTTCCATAATTACCTTATTCTGCTGTCTCTCTTCCACCAATTGAAGAATTAAAGCACTTCTTTTCATTTTTAGTTTTGGGATTGCCGACTCAGTAGGGAACATTAAACACTGAAAAAAGTAATGAATTGCACTATTAATCAATAAGTCTATTGAAAACCAAACTTAAAAATGTTAAACAGACTTTCTTTTAAATAGTAAAAAATACAGATGAGCACATTTAAAATTATACAGACCTGATTCAAAATTGGTCCATTGTTTAGACTCATTTGTTAATAAATAAGTGACCGAATTTGTTATATGTCACCTAATACGATAATACATACAATGTAAAAGGGACCTGAACCTAAATCGGTCAGTTTATGACTACAAATTGTAACTAAACTTACCTCCGAAATTGACAAACAAACAGACACAAAGCGTAATCGGTCACTACGGTACTAAACTTGTCACGTTTTGTCACGACAACTCACGGTGCAACACTGATTTCGTCACTTTGATTCCGGCGCGGGGGGAGGGAACGGTTGAGTAACAAAGAGACCGAAATATACATCTATCCTTTTCTTACCATAATTGGCCAGTTTTCTATTAAAAGTATGATAGAGTATACTTTTTTAAGTCATTCTGTATACTTAACTCATTTAACCAAAATTTTGAGATCGGTCACTTTCGTTCTCAGCGTGCGAAATGTAGCCTATGTTACTCAGGGTGAATGTAGCTTTACAATGGTGAAAGAATTTTGAAATCAGCACAGTAGTTTTTGAGTTTATTCATCACAAACATACACACAAAAATACAATTTTTTCCCCTTTATTCAATTACAATTTCATTTCATTTCATTTCACTGCAGGGCAAAGGCCTCCCTTCCCCCCTTCCACTTATGTGTAGGTATTTCTAATTGTTCAAAAAATTACGATAGGCAAGCTGTATTCTTATGTTATGTTTCTTTTATTGCTAACAGCTAGATGATGAAGTCACATCACCCAGGAAAAAACATTTTAATTTACATTTTATATGTTTTTTTTCCCCGAAAAGTATGAAACTTTACTAATTCTGTAATTGGATCAGTTTCACCAGTGACCACTGCAATTAAGTTTCAGTTAAGTTATCTTAAAAATATTTCTTTTGTAGGGTAGTTTGACTATAAAGTGTCTATTTAGTGATGTTGCAGATATCCGTATGCGAATCCGCGGATAACCGAGGAGGGAGAAGAAAGATCCGTATGAATTATCCGTTACTTTTCTCGCGGATCTTTTACCTTATTAATTTTCAACTGATAGGATGTAATGCGATATTTAGGTGATTAGGTAGAATTAAAAAACGATTAAATTCCATTCTGAGTATTTTTTATTACTTAAAATCAAATATTAGACGGAATCGTTATCTACGCGGCCCGGTGTCACACTAAGGGTGAGCAGCGAGTTCGCGGTATGCGATCCGCGTTTTGTCCAATCATTTTGTTTTTCTTCGCGGTGTGTTCGCCGCGCACACGTTGCAACCTCGCGGCGTGCTCGCTGCGCACTCGCCCCGCTTTCTACTCACTCGCGACTCGCTAGTGTGATAAGGCTCTATCATCTATCTATCATGAGGTTTAGGTTTCCGCAAGTGGACCATTGTGCGTGAGCCATGGTGGCCGATTACTCCAACCAGAAGCAGATCAAACTTCCCGGTCTCCTCAGGGCATACGCAAGTGATCTTGGCGTTCCCATCAGTGTCTCCTCGCGAATCTTGGTAACGCCTGTGCACTCAAGGAGGACATGCGCTCTCCGCCTCCGCCTCCATGCACGCTCTGCACAGGGGACTGTCAGTGATTCCTATGGTGTGGAAGTGTTTATTCAGTGAGCAGTGTCCAGTGATGGTCTCCGCCACCAGACGCAGGCTATTTCTGTCCAGGCGCAGAAAGCGCCTGGTTAGCTTTGTATCCAGGGATGGCATAGCTTCCTTGGATAGCCTACATCCTGGTGTCAAGGTCCACCATTTCTCCGCTTGTAATCGGGTGTGATCCTTTAACCAGCTTCTTAGCTGCTTGAAGGGAATGGGCACAATGGGTTCGGGTCCGTTGGGTTTTGTGTTGGATCCTCTTCTGACAATATCGTCAGCCGCATCGTTGCCAAGTGATCCACTGTGACCTCTAATCCATTGCAGCGTTACCGTGTTGTAATTTAGCACCGTGATTCGTTCTAGGCCCTTGTGGCATTCTAGTGTTAGACTCAACTTGATCTGGTTAATCTTTAGGGATTGAAGAACTGAGGCGACGTCGGAGAGTATTCGAATGTTGGTATCCGTAACCTTCCTGGCCTCTATAGCGTGTGCTGCTTGGATAATACCTACACACTCTGCTTTGTAAACGGAGTTGAGCATTCCAAGAGGTTTGGATATTTTAATGTTTAGGTCGTTGGAGCACACCCCGACGCCTGTCCCATCGTTGGTTTTTGATCCATAGTGTAGATTCTTAGCACTTTTGTACCTGAGTAGTCACACAACTCCTCTATGAGCTCTATGTTGTAGTGTTTTTTGAAGCAGTGGGTCTTCAGGGTTCTGTCGATAGGTGATGCCATCATCGACTGTTCTTTGATTGCATCTTCTCTGATGCGTGTGTGTTTGATTCTAGAGTCGTTTCTTGGGGTGCCAGATATTTCGAGTCTGAAAGTCGCTATGGCTGCCTCCTCTCCTACGACGAAGTGTAGGGGTGGTAGCCCCAGCCGCACCTGTGAAGCAGCAGTAGGTGATGTTCTCATGCTGCCGGTGATTGCCACGCAGGCAAATCTTTGTAGTTTCTCGAGATCCTTTTGTTGGGTCGTACTTAGGTTGGTCCTGGGCCTCCATACTAAAGAGCCGTATGTAATAATTGGTCGGATAACTGTTGTATATGTCACCGTAAAATTGTCAAATACGTTATATTGTAATATCTCTAGCGATATTGTAAAATCTCGAAATATTGTCAAATGAACATAGGTACTGCTTACAACATAACGCATTATTTTACGTGAAATGCATGCGATGGTAGTCAACTCACGCGGTGTGGAGGGAAGGAGGAGTCCCCCTTGCCCAGTGGTACAACTCTCGTGAAAAGATATTTTACCATTCCTGAGAAATACCGATTTTTATAACCTAACCTTAAAACACTTTATGTTCCCCTAAAAAGCGTAGTCGACGGAGCCCCGCTTCGCGGGGCCCCTATTTCCGAGTGCAGGGTTTAAAGGAACCTAACTAACCTAACGGGGGGGTGCCCCAAGTCCCGATTATGGTTGCAGAGATACTTCCGTATGTTCAGTTGACAATAATTAGAGATATTACAATATCGCTAGAGAAAAACACGTTATATTGTAATATTAAGTTGTAACGTTGCCAGCTTCCTTTTCTTTGTGAAGAGGACGTGTTCAGTTTTGGTAGGGTTCACTGCTAGTTTGTGTTCCTTGCACCACTCTTTTACTATCCTTAGGGCCTGGCGCATAAGGTTGCATATTAGTGTGTTTTCATGTGTGCCGTTTATTATTATGGTCAGATCATCAGCATAGCCCACCGCCACCGTGTAGTAGCCTCAGCTATTGAGGCGATTGATGAGGCTGTCTACAACGAGGTTCCACAGTAGTGGCGAGAGAACTCCGCCTCGGGGGCAGCACTTCGCCACTATGGCTCTAGTGGTGTCGTTTATCGTAACTTGTACTGCTCTCAGTCGGAGCATGTTTGAATTGTTTGTTTGCATCCAGCCTCGCAGGGTCGAGTCCACACCGTGTTTCTCGAGGGCTGCGTTGATGCTATGAAAGATGTTTTTGTCAAAAGCGGCTTCTATGTCAATGAAGAGGGCTAGTGACGAGCATTTGTGGTCTGCACATTCGATCTTGGAGATCACATTATGAAGCGCAAGTTCTGTTGATTTTCCTGTGGAGCACGCGTGTTGTTGTTTGTGAAGTGGTCTCTCCTGCATATCTATTCACAACCATTCGATACGTTTCCGTGTCGGTAAGGAACCGTATTCGACTATCTCATTTCCGAACCGAAGACCTGTCGAAACGCTATTCACAGATCCGAACGGATGCGTTTTTTCCTATCCGATTGACGTCGTGTGTATGGGGAACGCTACAAAATGGTAGTAAATAGATGATCGTGGTAGAAAATTAAAAGTAGTAAATAAAATAGGCTTATTTAAATGTTTCGTTCTGCTTATAGGTATAAGGAAATATACAGCTAGTAACTTAATAGACAGCAAACAAAACAAAATGATTTTATTGAAATAAAATAAAATTAATTTTAAAATAAACATTATTTCGAATAAACCAGCTTTGTAAACAGCCGTCTGTCAAACTGGCAAAGCGGAAACGGTGTTTTTTTTTTGAAGTAAAGTTTTCTTTTTTCTTAAAAGGAAAAATGACTGAAAAAGTATTTGATATCAGTGTTATACGTTTCTTGCTTGTTAACTAAAATGTAGAACGAATAACACATTTTTGTAAACACATTGAATTTATGTAAATGTGGATACATCAATGAAATACGGTCAATAAAACAACTAATAAAACACAAACAACACCGGACAATAATAAAACTTCATTTACATACTTCAGGCAGTGTTTAAAAAGTTTGGTATTTTTATTTTACTGAAATAAGCTGGAAATATAGTTTATTTCTTCATTTAAATTTTGTTCGATATGACTCCCGATAGCAAACAGCTGTCGGGAGCCTTCTTATCGAATTGTCAAAATTATTCGGTTTCGGATTTGTGAATAGCGTTTGGAGGACATCTTCGATATCTTAGACGTTCGTTTCGGTTCGGAATCGAGTCGAATGGTTGTGAATAAGGGGCCTGAAGAGGTCCGTCCCGAATGTGTCGATCGCAGAGTCTCTCGAGGGTTTTGAACCTGGTTTGGGGATGAAAATTACTTTCACCTCTCGCCATGCCAGTGGTATATATTTCTGTGCTATACAGGCTTGTTAGATGACGGTCAGCCATGGCGTTAGGACGTCTACTCCCCATTGTAGAAGGGCGGGGAAAATTTCGTCTATGCCTGCTGATTTATATGGTTTGAAAGTCTTTATTGCCCATTTTATTCTTCCTGCGGTTACTATGGTGTGTGCGTTGGCTCAGTTGCCCAGGTTCTGTCCTCGGAGAGATCGCAGTCTGGGAAGTGGGTTTCCAGGAGGACCTTACTTGTCACGTGGTCCGACTTGGTGTGTGCGTTGTCTGGGGTTTTCAGCGACCCGAGAGTGCGATCCTGATCGGTAGATAGGATCTTTCTCACACGCGCGGCCTCGCTGTTTGATCCAATTTCTTCGCAGAACCTTCGCCAGGCTGCCCTGCTGGCATTTCTGACTTGTTTTTTAAAGGTGTATTGTGTTTTCTTGTATAGGTAGTATTCTGGTAGTCTGGAGTTTTTGGCTTTGAATTGTTTGCGCATGGTTTGCCTGAGCTTACTTACCCTTTCTCTTGATGTTTGGATCTTTTAGTTTGCAGCAGGCGTGGTGATAAAACTCTAAACCATAAACAAAACAAAAGTAATACCCGAGCAATGCAAGTCGAAACATTTCCTGCCTGTCGTTGCGGCGGACGTGACGTCAACTATCGTTTCAAGGTCTCGCGCGCCGACATAGATTGAATAAAAAATTAAGATCCGTATCCGCGGATCTTTACACCAATAACCGTATTTGGATCCGTATCCGCGGATATACATTTTTAACGATTCGGCAAATCACTAGTTTATAGAAACTGAAAGGCCTTAAATATTTAGTTTAGAACATGTTTTTGTCATTAACTGGTTTCTTATATGTGTTTCAGGGGTTGACGGCGTGTGACGCGGATGGAGTGAAGGGCACCACTTCCTTGCCTAAATACATCAAGCCCCTGGGCCCGTATAACTCGGATGCCACCATCATTCAGTCCCTGGCAACAGCTCTTCATGTTTCTTCTCAACCTATTACAGGTAAAGTGAATCGAAATTGATTTTCTATGGCAAATTTCACTCCTGTACCATGAAAGGGTAAGTCCCAATAAAGTCCCAATAAATTCAAGTTCCCAATGTACGGGATTTTAGTAGGCTGGTTATATATTTAAGTAATTTATGTAAAACTTTGCATTGGATAATAAAAAAAAAAAAAGCAGAGACATAAACTCATACAATAATATTGCCATAATTAGGCTTATGACAACCAAAGGCAAAGGCGTTTATATGATGCTGTGTGCAATTATTATTTTGTTTTACCATTTCCAGGTCAAACCGGATCAAAGCAATCCATACTCGAGAACCCAGGTGTTTTTTTAAACCCTGAACAGCCGCTAATTGCGGCTGTGACCATCACCAAGGATGACGTGAGACGTCAAGAGGAGCGTGTACGACGCGCACGCCAGCGGTTGCAGGAGGCGCTTACGGTTGCATAGGAAAGCGCCGGCGACGGGGAGGCCAGCGCCGACCCTGTCGCCGTCGACGATCCCATCGCCGTCGCCGACCTGTCAGTCTCATCCCGACTGTTGGACACAGCTGACGCCTCTCCGAAACCCTCGTCGACCGATATGGACGTAGATAATAACGAATAAATAATTTATACGCAAGAGAATCTCAATACAAGTTCTCTGTTTGAGGTTAAAAGCGTTTAAGAAAATTCCATGTCTTTTGTGGACTTCTTTCAGTATTTAAGTGTGGTTGGTACTGCAATTATTCAGTGCAAATTAATTTAGGAATCGATGTGTCGACGATTAACTGTAAAAATAAGAGGAATGTTGTAGGTTTTTGGTTTAGTCCCATCTCGGCACCTTCCCATCTCGGCACCCATGAATTAATTTATCATCTTTACGAAAAATTCCCATCTCGGCACTCCGTCATTAGTCGTTGCTAAGTACACAGTCATCAAAAAATGGATACACTGTATCAGTATAGTGAGTAAATCAAATTTACTCAAAACTAAAAAATGTAAAAAAAAATTACCAATAAGTTTAATTTTAATTTTTTTATGTTTAGTGGACAAAGTAATATATATTTTAATGGGACTTAAAAAAAATACGCAAGTAATAAGTAAGCAAGTAAGTGTCATATTTTCTAGCTACTTATCTCTTTCGCCTCGGTTAAGACAGTCAAACCAAAGTAAACCTAACGACTGCTCATTATGGTTCATTTTTGTGTAATACTAAATTAGAAGTGCTCCGTCCAGATAGTATAATAAGACAATAGATCAAACTAACAAAAGAAAGAGCGAGATAAATTCCGATTTATGTGATAATTAAGACTGAAAATGAATGTACAGCGAGTTATAGCAATTAGCTGACCCCCTTTGCAATTATTTTATATTTTATTTATTTGAGCGAAGTAAATAAAATATAAAAGAATTGCAAAGGGGGATCAGTTAATTGCTATGACTGTACAGTGAACGCGTAATCAAGCCTACTCGTATCATTTAGTACTAGTATGAAAATCCTCAAAGTATGGACGCCCTTTTGCCTACGTCCCGGTTAAACTGATTAAACGTTAATTGTACATAATAACTGTTGATTTTTGTAATATGTTTTTACATAATTGCTGGAAAGATTTTAAAACAATTATTCCTACGAACCGCGAATTTTTCATATATTTTAAAATATGTTATGTTACTGCCAAGGGAGAGATAATGGAGCCTCTAAAAAGCGATTCAAGGGCTTGTCTGTGAAAAAGGTAATTTAAAAAGAAACAAAAATTATTTAATAAATAATAAAGTTGATTTACTTACTATACTGATACTGTGTTTCCGTTTCTTTTTGTGTACCTTAAAATGATTTATGAGAGGGTGCGGAAATGGGAATTTTTCGTAGACAAGATAAATAAATTCATGGGTGCCGAGATGGGAAGGTGCCGAGATGGGAATAAACCAGGTTTTTGCTGTAATAGGCTTGTTAACTGAAAAAATCTCTTTTAGATTATGAAAAAACATTTGTCCCGTATTTTTTATTTTGTCACATAAACCAAAATTGACGAAGATACGACGCTTTTAAAATTCCCAATACGTCACTGTTCGGTATCATTCTTAGTGTGTTCTGACGTCACGAGCCCCCACTCCCGAGTTTTGATGCGTTTTATCTTTGTCAATATTCGTTGATTTACAAAAACAAAAAATACGTGTCCGTTATTTTCCAATACTCTTACTGACGGACTAAATAGATTTGCAATTTATTGATGGTGGAAACAAGCCTATTGTGCTGGTTTGAAGGTAAGGTTCAGAACATGGCACGGATTTTTGTGTCGGAGGGTCTTCTTTTTGTGTAAATTTTTTAGGAAGTTAAAATAAGTCCCAGAAATCTCAGTGAGAATGGTGCACTTTGTAACCTTTCGACCATTGCCGCCATTTCGTGCGTTTTTGCAAGTATGTGTAGCCATTTGGGCCAAAATAAAAATTATTCTAAACCTTATAATGTTGGTGGTTAAGTTCAAAATCGAATGAGAATATACTTCAAACGTACGACGTAGAGTTGGACAAAGTAGAGTAGCCGTTCGTTTATTTGAAGTACTTGACAGAGAGTATATCTTTCTTGTTCCGTCTCCTAGACTCTGGGCAAGTTTGAGCAAGATAGGTACTGTTTTAGAAAGCAAATTACGTCACAACTTTAGGCAGAGACCAAGAACTCTCGTCAATAGAGCAAAGGATAAGTGAACAGTCAAAGACACAATAATCCGGTGGCATGTTGTTATAGTGTGCTTTGAATATTAACATCTTAAAAACTTGTACATTTAATCAAAAACTGCTGGTAAAAAATAAGCAATTTTTTATGCTGATATTCAATTAATTAAGTGAAAAATAAATTTGTATTGTAATAATAAAACTATTTTATAACTTGTGATATTGTGTTTAATTTAATATCAAAGATAACAGATAGTGATAGTGCGATCTAACACTAAATTGGAATTTATTCAAACATATTCACAACCATAAACAAAATATTACTTATTGTTTTGTTCAACCTTTTTGTAAAATAATCAATGTTCTAATTATTATGATTTTGTATGGATGATAAAATGTTAAGCTTTATCAATCAATTCATAGTCAAGATTAACAGTATCTATATCATTAAAAATGTTGAGCTCAAAGCGTTACAAGTCCAATTTTTAGCAAAAGCTAATATTAGAAAAATGCTGGCAAATCTGTTATTGTTATAATGTTTTTGGTCTAAAATGGGACCACATTGGGACTGGCGATTAAAAGGTTTTCTAAAATGGTACAATATTTTTTATGGCGACTATTTCAAAATGGACGGCTGCTATGTGTAAAGTCGGAAGCTGACGTGCAGAATCTAATAGAAATACAATTATTTTAGAATATATATCTAATAGGACTTGTCGGAATAAAAACCTAATTAAAGGATTTTTGGGTCACCGGTGTTTTCATCTAATGCTCATTTGGTGGTCCCTTGCTACATCTTAACAAAGCTAATATGAGTACTTATAAAGCTAATTCGTGTTCAAAGTCAATTCCATTTTAAGATCAAAAGTTCGATCATAATTATCTTATTCTAGACCTACCTACTTAAATTATTCTACATCATGATAAGAAATTTCCTTGGGAATAAAAATTTATTTTACAACTCGCGAACTTATGGGATGATTGGTTCACCACAGGTGAAGTGGGATTGGAACTTGAGACCTCTTGATCACCACATTCATCAGTTCTTTACTGTGTTTTGAGCACATCATTCGTTAAGTTCGCAAATAGACTTATGTAACAATGTACACACAGAAAGATATGTGCTTTAACATAAATTGTCTCCATTAAAATTAATTGGTGATATCACCCAACACTTTGTTTCACAATACAAATACCGCATTAAACGGTATTTTCCGTTTCCTGTGCGTACTTTTATTCCTAACTACATTAATACATAGTAAATGACTAGAGTAAGTAACAGTCGATTTGTACGTAACCTTCCTTAAAAACTACTTCATAAAAGCGATGTTTATCAAATGACGATGTAGCATATTATTTGAATATTGTTAACATTGAAAGGCCCCATTTCAAGCATAAAAACCTTAACATGATCATTTAATTACTAAGGGCTCTATTTAATTAGTAATAACGCTGATATTAATTCCACTACCTTCTATAAATATTAATTTGTTAAAAGATTTCATCACTAAGACGTTAAATTAAGGCAGTAAGTAGTATTAGTAAATATACTTAGAACTATTAAAATTTATGATCATTATTATGGAATGCACTAAGTTTATCTATCACAAATGATATGTTGATAAATTAAAACCATCAGTCTGGGGCTGATACGTAAATGATATGTCCAGTGTTATAATACAACATATTTAAGTCCAAGGATAAAAATTTGAGAACAATACTGTCCCTACAAAATAATATCCAATGAAATAATACTGTATCATTCGCGATTGGAAGTCAGGCATTCTTCTGAAAATTAAAAATGTTTTCCATTTACTATACATATTGTCAACTCCTTCTAAATTAGCTATAGACAGATGATGGGAAGGTATTTTCTTTCCTATTCCAATACGTCGGAAATGCTCATTTATGGTATTCTGATCTGATGTTGGTGTAGGACCAACATTCATTTTACCGGAACATATCCAATACAATACAGGACTAGCAGACGCCAAGAGCCTAGTTGTCACTTGAATATGTACAAAAATTATGCAAAATATACATAAAAACAACATATGAGCTATGTACACAAACATTGTTGGATCATTGGCCCCAAAACATTTAGAATATTGCTTTGGCCTGTAAGGCATCTTATTTGGATATCCAATAACACTAGTTTTCACTCCAAGTCTAAAACACAGCCTTAAGTTACACAATACATAAGATAAACAATGGTACATAACCAACAAAATGATAGGAGTAGCAAGAACAAAGTTTGGAATTTGTTTTAATTTATAATACTTGAAGAAGCCAACATCCCAATAATTACTTTGAACATAGGAATATGATAGAGGCAAAGTGTGATTACACCATGGGCTCTCAGCACTGCCTGGCAATACATATTCTGTATTTGATAAAAAATCAGGTAAGTTATGTTCACTATGCACACAATATTTAAAGTAATTATATGTTTGTACTAAAAGAAATGGTAACAGTGCTATGATCACAGTTAAGAAGAGTGACACAAATGATGTAAACAATGGTAACAACAAGAATGGCAATATTAGCTTATGTTTTAATGTTCTATATTTGTACACAATTTCAGGTAAAGTTCTTTCTACAACATTTTTAAAACTTGCATAGAATATGAACCCTAAATTAACAGAGCCATTGGACCGAGTGATCATTGAGAATCCTGCTGGCAGGCCACTTAGTATATCAATATTGGCAAATCTTAAAGTCTCCGTTTCTGTACACTTGAACATTGTGTAAAAGGACATCCACGCAAACAGTGATTCTGAATATGGTGCTGAAAAGAATATGCTTGCCGGATTGATGCAGTACAATATTGCAGATTTATACGCTCTGCATTCACTTCGCAAAATTCTTAAGCTCAGTCTATGTAATATATCAGCTGATTTTATAAATATTATAACATTTACAAGGGTTGCAGAAACCAATAGTGTGCTGTGGAAGTTTAAAAATGTTCCAAATAGACTATTGAGTCCATAAGCAACATATCTTACAACTAATGGAAACAGTGGAAAGAATGCTAAACAATTTTCATAAGTGTAACCATACTGGGCGATGTGTATAAAGTACTGAGCATCCCATCTCTTCATGCCGCCCAACAGTTTACCCACGAAGATGTCGGCATTCGTTATACGCAAATTTGGGTCTTCAGGGCTTACGAACACGTTAGCGTCATGATCGGGTATGACAACGTTTGATATTGCTTGTAAGATAATAAGAATGACTCTTGTGCTGAAGGCAAACCATAAAATCTTTTGCCGTGGGGAATACATCTGAAATACAAAAACACAAAACAATTTATGCACATTTTATGACCACACAGGTATTTGATTCCATTATAATGAGCAATTACCATAAAAGACCTGCTTTTTCATTTATAGTTACACATAATTCAATCAATAATATTGTCAATAATGTAAGAAATTCATTACAATCAAGTCGACACTAGACGTGAGGCATAAATATTGGAACAGGTATGTGGATTAGGTATTTTTCGATGCGAGTCCGTACCTAATCCAAAGCGTCGAGGATTAGGTATGGCACAAAATATTCGTACACAGTCTACATAGAAGATATTCCGTACCTTAAAATGTGGAGGTTAAGGTTCAAGTTTAATTAGCACTGCCGCCAACGCCATCTACGTAGAATACCACTGGACTAGATATTGCTCTAGCGATTTAAGTCCTATGGAATGATACTCTCAAAGAAAATAACAAAACTTTCACGTCTTTTAATGAAAATAAATGTGTAAAAATCAGAAACTCATCTGATAATAGGGTGAAATGTATTTGAATATAATAATGCTCTAGTTTCTATACATAGTAGGTACACCAGTTTTAATTTTAAAGCCATTTTTCGGTAAAAATTATAAAAAAAATATGTTTTTTGAGTTGTTTTTTATAAGCGAACTTTAACCTAACCTAACTATATTATTACGTTAAAAACAAAAACAAAAGGTTTACGTTGACTTTTAGTTTAAAGTACCGTTTGCCCATAAAAAAACGATCAGAAATATCAGAAAATATTCCACACTACATCAGAAACGGAACGTCCATACTCCATGCCGAATATTTCTTACCAAATCCACATACGATACCTAATATCGTAACAGGCCAGTGGCTTTATTGAATAAATATTCGGATTAGGTAAATGGATTAGGTATTTTTAAATACTAGGATTAGGTGGATTAGGTATCGTTTTTACCTAATCCGACCCATGTCTAGTCGACACCGCGATGCGATAAGTAATGACATTGACAGCTTGTCATTATCAACGCTTGACGTGTGTCACCGGGATATTATCTATGATTGGACCAATCCATGGAAGTAGTGATTACAGCCAGCATTCCGCTAAAGATTTTTTTTTTTCGTAACATCTCGGAACTTTGCCTCAGATCCAACCTATATTTGTGTAATGACTTTCTTTTTGAGAATTAAAAAAAATAGTTTCCAGGAACTCGGTAGATGGCGTTGAACTAACTACGTTATTAGATTCCATAACCAAAACGTTTGAATAAACACAAGTCACATACGCTCGTTGACTGACACGGTCGTTTGCATAAGCTTCCGAATATAACCAGTATAATTCTTGAAACCGAACCCAAAGAGTATAATAATATATAATTACCATTCGGTCCAAGTGAAATTATGTGACGTTCTGTTGCTTGCAGTAAGTTACCGAGGCCAGCGCCATCTATCCAGCGACTAGGGAAGAGTTGAAAAATAAAATCCCCTCATTGTAGCAAGGCATGCATCGTGTGAATCGAATCCAGCAGCTCTTAAGGAATCAACCATGCAGTCAGTTTTAAAAGGCCTCAAAACTACTAAGTGACGAGTGACCTGTGAAACAACCATTGAATGGAAGTTGTTCTTCCCAATGATAATCTTCACTTTGAGATAAAGATTATTTTGTTTTTATATAGCTGAATTTGAACTAAGTTCTAAATCACCACAGGTCTGTACTCTCTATTTGGGTACATGAAGTAGCTCCCTAGGATGCAAGTGAAGAAGTAGGTAACAGCTAGTAAGTAGTGAAGAGAAGAAAAATATATTGAAAAAGGAGCAAATAAAACGAGAGTTTTAAGTTTATTTATAATAATTGCATTCTGTCACGTAATAATATTGTTACACCCAGATTCATACGATTTTAAACATTTCTAGCAGTCTAGAACACATCACAGAGCACACGCCTATTATGTTGATTATGAATTTCAAAAGCTCAAACCAACGTGTTGTTTGGCAAGAATTTGGAAACAAAAGACAGTTTCGATAAGCATGAAAGCTGGCAAAAAAAAATAACTGAACCATTTATAGCTCAATTTTATATGTCCAATTTATAATATAAGTCATTTTAATACTTTTATTTCCTCTATGCATAAAATTGAAGGACTTTAAAAGATATGTTCACGATAAATAAAGGTGCGCCTATGATCAATGCCTCTCTATACAAGAAATAGTTCACATTAGTGATTCACCACTTCTGTGTAATTTTAACACATTCCCCTACAAAACTGAGCAACTTTAGTACTCTTCATACTTTTTACAACTTAAATTTAATTACTTATAAAACCACTACAATAGGCTACAAAAGAAAATTTTAAATATAAAAGTTTTTTACCACCACAAAATAATAGATAAAATATACTTTACATGGCTACAAACAAAACGAAACGGACGAAATATAGGCATTATATATAATTGAGATACATAAAAAGAAAACAATTAATTTTTGTCTTTTGTTATATATTGATATATTTTTGTCCATATTCAACCAATATTCAGTTTACCTGGCATAATGCAAAATAATCAGTCAACCTTATATACCCCTTTGAATTGTGACTAAAGTAAAAATAGTGAAGAAACTTTGAAAATTATACAAAAAAAAATATTAAATTTCCATTACTCATAAATGATAATTGCATGAAAGTGCGTTTCTTCCCACATTTTTTTTTTCAAAGCAATTCTATTTACATAAACCTATTATTTACGTAATTCTACGCAAGTGAGTTCACATCGATAACACAGAGTATAACAAGAATACATTAAATTAAATCATAGAAATACCGTTATTTCTTCAGTGTAGTACAATAAAAAAAAATCTGACGATTTTAATAAGGAATTCTAATGTTTTATTACTTAAAGTATAAACAACAATTTTGCATATTGCCTAAAAACGAGAAGGAATGAATTTTTATTATTACATTTATATAGAGGGAAACTGAGACGTGCGTAACGACAGACTCGGTCATAAATTGAAGGGTGTTAGAAATCGTTGTCGCTAGCTCATCCTTACTTACACCATTGCATTGAAAACTAAATAAGTGAAAGTGTTTCTATGTGTAAAATGACATTATTCAAAATGTTTGTATGCTTTCACAATATTCACTTAGTGTTATCTATAAAATAACTATTGAAATTACATTGCAATAAATATGAAGGTGAGTTTATGTGCAATTTCAATATTTATTAAAAGTTGTAAAACACACATATTTCGAATCCTGCCATTTTAAAATTAGTAATTTGAATACATCGCTCACACAATTTTTATACCGAAACCATGAACAACATAAATATCTAACTGTAATGTTGTTACAAACGCACACAGTTCTAAACTAACCATATGTAGTCACCCCTGCATCCAGGATACTTTCACTGTCTATCACAAAGACGTTCCACTCTTTATGAGGGAACAATGGACGCCAAACCGCTGTTGATCCCGAAGTAATCATAATTACTTCACATTTTTTTTTTATAATTATTGTTTTTATCAAAATGATAGGACACATTTTTATAAAGGCATTTTTTTTGTCCCAATAATATATAGTATCACAACATCAAACAAACCACATGTTATCACAAGTGACAAAGCGTTGTACAATAAATAACTGTGATACATGAACAAATCGAACTCCATTAGAACTTGGTTCGCAGATGTCAACACGTGAATGTTAGTCGTTTGTAACAATATTACAGCAGCATCAGTATGGTGTAAGCAAATCGTAGCCGCAGTAGTGGACGTCTAAGTTGCTAGGCGCTTCAGTGTTAGCTCATGGACAACTGGCCGAGGGCTAGTAGCCTCTCCACCGCCGCATTCACGTCGCCGAATGTCGCAATCAGTGCTGAAAAGAATTTTTACAAGTATGCTGTAATCTGCATTAAATTCAACCTGGTAGACAATCTTTCCCTAGTCTCTATTCACTTCTGTCAAACTAGGGCTATTTAGGACCAGTGTTTACCGAAGCCTTCCAACCCATCACACCATGCGGTGATCCCTGCCATGTGAACTTGATGTGGGACCCATTGTGTAATTGCCTGTGGCGCATGACATTTCATCATCATCATCCACAGCCTGAACTCACACCCTGCTGGGTATAGGCCTCTCTTTTCTTGTGCTAATCTCCACAGTCCGTGCCAGCCTCATCAGGATGGTACCTATGTCGTATGCCATGTTCTATCTCAATTAACCACTCTGTATCGTTCGTAGAAGAGAAGTCAATTTCTCAGGTGTCGGCTTACCTTGCAAGTTAGCATCCCGGTTGAGAAAGCCCATAGCAGTCAGTTGTTCAAGTTGTTGCGAGTAGCGCTGTTCCGGTGGTTGCGATGAATTCGTTTGGTTATTCGCCATAGCAGACATCATCCGCTGCATGAACTGTGTACCAAATATTAGGAATTAATATGGTGAAGTTTGACTTTCGAAATATATTTTCAATACAACTGTCTACATAGAACTTAGAAGTACCTGTTAACTCACTGACCTAATGATAACTACTGTAATACATGACCTATTATATACTCAATTTACAACTGTATCAATGATGAAATCAACAAATAACTTTTTGATTTTTACAGTTTAATAATATTGAAGGGATTAATTCCAAAATTATTATCAGCCTGCAAATCACAACCTAGATAACAGTTAAATTTTAAACTACTACAATCTATCAATACATTTCAATTTGTGATTTTATATTTCTAGTAACTCACTCAAAATTAAAAGGTATTAAGTACCACATCGACGTGCGGGCGGCTTGCGTTCAACTACGACGGAGCCGGCACATACAGACAAAGCATTTTATGTCTACATTGTAAGTGGTTTCACTGCAGTTAGGAGCAAATTACTCATAACTTCTTGTGAAACCACTGGTTATTGTTACTGAACTGTAATTATAACGGACTCTTTAAATCTAAGAATTAAGGACAAGTATTTAAAGATAGAAAGAATGTGTATCACAAAGCGCAAGCATTTTTGGAGCTTTTATTTATTTTTGTTATTAATTCTGAAGATGTAACGCTGTGAAACACTAAATCTGAAAATTATATTCGACTCTGCTCGAGTTAAACACGAAATCTGGCATTAGCCAGATTTCCTAGTTCCTCGAACTTGTCATGAGAATCAACAACATATTTATTATTTTTTAAGTTCAGGGCCACCACATGGAATGTTGTCGCTGATCACCGCTTTACAGCCATTAACAATTTCGCGCCCGCAACGTGCATTTGAAGCGCGGTCATTGAAACTTTAGACATAAATCTATAATGGTGTGCATTTATTTGAAATAAATAAATAATGTGCATTACCTGCGTGAAGAGCTCTTGGTTCTGTTGCCTCGGCTGCGCGTTGTTGGGTGCAGCAGCAGGCGGCGTGGTTGTAGGCGCGGCGGGCGGCGCGGCGGTGGCGTTGGCGACTCCCATGCCGAGGTTGCCCACCAGTGTGGGCGCGGCGCTGCGCAGCTGCTCCAGGCCTTGCTGGATCTGCAGCAGCGCGTTCAGGGCCTACACCATATCATTTATACCAATACTGTGTTGGTCTTAGCACAGTTACAACTATTGAGCCGTATTGAGTCCTAAAAGGTAATTGATGTAATAAACTGACCGATTTTCAGATTATAAAACCGATTAAAACCTTGATCAAGCTCAAAGTCCTTGCACTCTTTGCTGTATCGATGACTACAAACGAGCCTCTGCTTTGTTGGTCCAGTGGTCGGGTTCAATTCCCAAGTCGGTCAAAGTGTCATCGAGTTTTCCTTGTCCACATGGAAAACTCGATGACACTTTGTCTGTCTCAGTAGCAGCCAGGAAGTCAGGATTTGTGCTCAGTTGAAAGGCTCAACCTGGCGAAATATGGGTGTCCTATTAGTATAGCTCTTCCCAACCCTTCAAAGATTACCGACGCGGACGTGATTTTATGTGCCAAAAATTAAATTACATCATGGTAAATAAGAAGTTGGACGAACTTCTGTAGCTGCAAAAATGGTATTAATTTTCCAGCGACATTTCGGCAGGAGTACCGTACATGTATGCATATAGCACTGACATGAAACTGACCTGCGGGTTGGACATCATCTGCTGCATCTCTGGGTTCTGTAGCTGCGCCAACATTTGCGGCATCATTGTGCGCATCTGGTCCTGTAGCTGTGGGTTGTTTGCGAACATCGGGTTCTGGGTGGAATTGAACGAGAATAGTCAATAATGGTAACACATAAGTTTTTTTGTTCAAAGTTTAAAGTCATTAATTTAAATAAGGAGTACTTTTTGTATGTGACTCAGGTTGGCTGGACAAATCTTCAAAACAGCTCGCATTTTACTAGGTCAATAGGGCACTTTATGTGACGGCTAAACACCCTTATTTCAGAATTTGTGACGCTACAGAATCTTAGATAATCGATCGAATACGGGTCCAGCCATCTTGAAAAACGACTTTTCGCTGGTCTCTCAATCTCGGTAACGGAAGTGATTTTGACGACTTTTTGCATGTCAACGGGCGTCACATAAGTTTGTGACAGGCATCGAGCTAAAAGTTTTGTGATACGTACAGTGGTTTAGTAGAGAAATGCAAAAATCTGTGCCAGCCATCTTGAATTTACGTAAAAAACTTTTGGCTGGCACTTCCGAATCTCAATAACGGTAGTGTTTTCGAATGGTTCCTTTACTAAAACTAGGTGACGCAATGTGTGACAGTAATAACGTTTGATTTATGGCGTTGCAAGGGTTTACGAGAAATCAATAAATACCTAATGTCCAGCCAACCTGAGTTCAAGCTGGCTGGACACCTGTATCTCCGCTGCCTGATGATCTACGACCTTCAAAATGTGTTCAAAATGTTGTGACGGGGACGATAGTGATAACCTGAATTTGTGACGGAGAAACTTTGAGTAGTTTCAAAGATATTGATCATTTAAATTTTCCCATACAAACATCCATTAATATTGTGAGGTGACCATATTTTTTACATAAATAAAGGATTTCTTTTTAATATACTAATCGGCCGGTAGCAGCCACGCCTGCTTTGTATTTGATTTATCCGTGGGAATAAAAGGTTTTCCTGCAATAAAAAGCGTAAGTATGTGTTAATTCAAAATAATAATTGACTACCAGCGCTGCAAAAGAGAGCCCACTTGTATTTCGCGTTTAGTTCATTATCTTAGGTAACTGAAAATGAGAACTAAACTCGACAGTCTGCAGTGTATGTACTTTTCGAAGTGTCATCACTAATCAGAGTAAGACAACTTTTAATTAATCTGCGGTAAGACAACAAATTAATAAGAGAAGATTCGACCAGTTGTCCTAGTAGTACCAACTTTAAGCAATAGGTGGCGACACCAACATCAGCTGTCATGGAAGTATTACATTCCGTTCACAGACATTTTGTACATTTTTTACGCAACTTAGGGCCGGTATTTCAATGTCACCTTAACTTATTGCTTAAGTTAAGTCCTGCATTTAAGCTAAGTGTCATTTTTAGAAGACAGAAGTGTATTTCAATCCGGATCTTCCTCGCCATAACTAATCTAGGATAAATCGCAATATTGCAACTTAATAAACAGAATATGTCATTTGAGTATGGTTTCTGTTGTCATCCTACTACATTGTTTATTTTTTTCAAGTTTTAAAAACGAAGAAAAAAGTTTTAAGTTCACGACATTGTTGAGTTGTCTGAACAATTGAGTAGTATCACGTAAGTACCTGCCTACCGTTTTCGCTCTTTCTCTACGATTTTACAACTTGGCAATTACTCAACTCTAAAATGTGTTTTGTTCAGTAACTTTACTTTTAGCTCGAGCAGTGATGATGAAGATATTATTGAGTTTATCAATTATTCTACGACCCCACGACGTATACGAATTTATAGAACATGATAGACTAATTTCCAGAAATGGAATGAAGGTGAATTTTACGACCGATTTCGTTTAACGAAACGTACAGCATACGTTGTGCTGGAACAGTTATGAGACGAAATCAAATGGCCTACTACGAGATAATATTTCGCAAGAATGTCTGTACCTACATGTATGTACATAGATTCCTCACAGCCTTTTTAGGGTTCCGTAGCCAAATGGCAAAAAACGGAACCCTTATAGTTTCGCCATGTCTGTCTGTCTGTCTGTCTGTCCGCGGATAATCTCAGTGACCGTTAGCACCAGAAAGCTGAAATTTGGTACCAATATGTATATCAATCATGCCGACAAAGTGCAAAAATAAAAATTTAAAAAAACATTTTTATTAGGGTACCTCCCCCAGACGTAAAGTGGGGAGCGATTTTTTTTTTAATTTTGACCCTGACGTGTGATATATTGTTGGATAGGTATTTAAAAATGAATAGGGGTTTTCTAAAATCATTTTTTGATAATATTAATATTTTAGGAAATAATCGCTCCGAAAGTCAAAAACAATGTGTCCCCCCCCCCCTCTAACTTTTGAACCATAAGTTTAAAAAATATGAAAAAAATCACAGAAGTAGACCTTTATATGAACTTTCTAGGAAAATTATTTTCAACTTGATGAGTTGAATAGTTTTTGAGTTATATAGCACTTTTTCAAAAAAAACGCAAATGATAACTTTGTTTTTCATACAAATACTATGAAAAACAAAGTTATTTTTGCTGACGAAAAATGTTGGTATTTTTAATGGTCTGGGAAGCTACGGAACCCTACAGTGAGCGTGGCCCGACACGCTCTTGGCCGGTTTTTTTTTATCATTTTATCAACTTACAAAATATTCTATCTGCGGCATAAAAACCTTTTTGCGGGTCAGAATTATTAACCATAAAGCAACTTTTTTTTGAGGTTGACACATGCTAATCTCAGATCGGAACTTAAGCGACAGAAATCTGTCACTTAGGGCCGGTATTTCAATAGTGACTTATATCGAAGTGATCCAGGATTAAATTTAAGAACGACTTATGTGTATTTCAATATTGGATTACACATAAGTCGTTATTGGATTAAAGCGGCAAATAAAGTCCACCCTAACTAGCCTTAATCTAAGTGACAGATTTCTGTCGCTTAAGTTCCGATCTGAGATTAGCATGTGTCAACCTAAAAAAAAGTTGCTTTATGGTTAACAATTCTGACCCGCAAAAAGGTTTTTATGCCGCATACAGAATATTTTGTAAGTTGATAAAATGATAAAAAAGGCTGTGAGTAATCTATGTACATACATGTAGGTACAGACATTCTTGCGAAATATTATCTCGTAGTAGGCCATTTGATTTCGTTTCATAACTGTTCCAGCACAACGTATGCTGTACGTTTCGTTAAACGAAATCGGTCGTAAAATTCACCTTCATGCCATTTCTGGAAATTAGTCTCTCATGTTCTATAAATTCGTATACGTCGTGGGGTCGTAGAATAATTGATAAACTCAATAATATCTTCATCATCACTGCTCGAGCTAAAAGTAAAGTTACTGAACAAAACACATTTTAGAGTTGAGTAATTGCCAAGTTGTAAAATCGTAGAGAAAGAGCGAAAACGGTAGGCAGGTACTTACGTGATACTACTCAATTGTTCAGACAACTCAACAATGTCGTGAACTTAAAACTTTTTTCTTCGAACTTTTTAAAACTTGAAAAAAATAAACAATGTAGTAGGATGACAACAGAAACCATACTCAAATGACATATTCTGTTTATTAAGTTGCAATATTGCGATTTATCCTAGATTAGTTAAGGCGAGGAAGATCCGGATTGAAATACACTTCTGTCTTCTAAAAATGACACTTAGCTTAAATGCAGGACTTAACATAAGCAATAAGTTAAGGTGACATTGAAATACCGGCCCTTAGATTAAGGCTAGTTAGGGTGGACTTTATTTGCCGCTTAACTTTAATCCAATATTGAAATACACATAAGTCGTTCTTAAATTTAATCCTGGATCACTTCGAGATAAGTCACTATTGAAATACCGGCCCTTATTGATTCAAAATCATAATCTCTCAATCAAAATCTTATTGATCAATAGTAGTACGTATGCTGTGATTGATTTTGTGTAATAATTGTCTTTAATAAATAGGTATTGAAGAATATTTCAGTATATTCAGCTATATTACAAACTAGCGGACGTCCCGCGGTTTCACCCGCATAGTTCCCGTTCCCGTGGGAGTACGGGGATAAAATATATCCTATGTTACTCGTGGATAATGTAGCTTTCGAATGGTGAAAGAATTTTTAAAAACGGTCCAGTAGTTTTTAAGCCTATTCATTACAACCAAACAAACAAACAAACAAAGTTTTCCTCTTTATAATATTAGTGTAGAATAGTGTAGAATAAATAGGTATTGAAGAATATTTCAGTATATTCAGCTATATTACAAATGACGACCACCGACTTCATTTGCGCTTCAAACACTTAGGGCGGTGGTAAAAACAACGTTGTGGTACAAGGCGAGGGTTACTGAAGTGCAAATGGAGTTGATCGTCGTCATTTGAAACGCTGTCGTACAAATAAATGTGATTTTATTTACAGCAAACATTATTTTTTCATTTTAATACCTTAGAGCAGTAGTTATTTAGTTATCCTGACACATTAACTACCTATGTACTTACCATGAAAAACGCCAATACCTACCTACTAAAAAGAGTAGATATCTGCACGTAAATAATCAATATCATTAAAAAATTACCCCCATTCCTCACTTCTACACTTTTGTCTTCTATTGATTTAAATATCTACAGTTGTTCTTATTAAAGAAAACACCATAAAATATACTTAGTCCTACATAAAACCTACAATATTGGTAACCCTACTGCAGTGTTTGTATGGGAAAATTTAAATGATCAATATCTTTGAAACTACGCAGTTTCTCCGTCACAAATTCAGGTTATCATTATCGTCCCCGTCACAACATTTTGAACACATTTTGAAGGTCGTAGATCATCAGGCAGCGGAGATACAGGTGTCCAGCCAGCTTGAACTCAGGTTGGCTGGACATTAGGTTTTTATTGATTTCTCGTAAACCCTTGCATGTGACGCCATAAATCAAACGTTATTACTGTCACACATTGCGTCACCAAGTTTTAGTAAAGGAACCATATTCGAAAACGCTACCGTTATTGAGATTCGGAAGTGCCAGCCAAAAGTTTTTTTTACGTAAATTCAAGATGGCTGGCACAGATTTTTGCATTTCTCTACTAAACCACTGTACGTATCACAAAACTTTTAGCTCGATGCCTGTCACAAACTTATGTGACGCCCGTTGACATGCAAAAAGTCGTCAAAATCACTTCCGTTACCGAGATTGAGAGACCAGCGAAAAGTCGTTTTTCAAGATGGCTGGACCCGTATTCGATCGATTATCTAAGATTCTGTAGCGACACAAATTCTGAAATAAGGGTGTTTAGCCGTCACATAAAGTGCCCTATTGACCTAGTAAAATGCGAGCTGTTTTGAAGATTTGTCCAGCCAACCTGAGTCACATCTTTTTAACCGACTTCTAAAAAAGGAGGAGGTTCTCAATTCGGATGTTTCTATTTTTTTTTTTTTTTTTTTTTAATGTTTGTTCGCGCATAACTCCGTCGCTTGCCAACCGATTTGAAAAATTCTTTTTTTGTTGGAAAGAGTATCCTTCCCAAATGGTCCCATAGTAACCAAATCGGGATTTGATGATGGAATCTTGGCGAAATCGAGGGAACTCTTCAATATAAGATAACGTACAACGATTTTGGTATTTTCTACAACAAGTTCAGCATTTACGATTGATAAGAACAACTCTACCATCACATCTGACGACCCGAATGGCGTAGTGGTAGTGACCCTGCCTTACGTTCTTAGGGTCCTGGGTTCGAATCCCGGTAGGAGCAAATGTTTGTGTGATGAGCATGGACATTTGTTTCCGAGTCATGGATGTTTATAATGTATAATAAGTATGTATTTACAAACAAAAAAGTATATATGTAGTATATCAACTATCTAGTGTCCACAACACAAGCTTTGCTTAGTGTGGCACTAGGTGGTGCTGTGTGCTAATGTCCAGCGATATTTATTTTATTTATTTATTTACATCTGATGATGAAGCCAAGAGTCACGGAACTCAATAATGAGACAATGTATCCTAGTCGTGTTTGGGCTTGTTGTAACGGTATGCACTTTCCATGTGTACCAAGCACATGTAAACCACTAAAAAGTGAAAAATACAAACTTTTTTGCAAAAAATAAAACCGACTTCAAAAAAAAACAAAAAAGTGAAAAATAACTAGCTTCTGAAGTCGGTGACAAAAAAATTTAAGCAATCAAAAAAAAGTCACCAACTTCAGAAGCTAAAGTTATTTTTCACTTTTTTGTTTTTTTGAAGTCGGTTTTATGTTTTGCAAAAAAGTTTTTGTACACCTAAATCAATGTTCCTCATTCAACATTCCTCCAAAACGCCCGCCCTATCGCCACTTCCAAGCGTTTTAGTTGAGGAGAAGAAGTGACAGATAAAATCCTAAAACAGCATTCAACATTAATAATTATAAACTTCGCCCTTATTTTCGTAGAAGCAACACACAAGTACAATTTTGCGTAAAGGATTAACTTCAGGTCATGCACCCGGTTCTACATATACGTTGAAAGAACCAGGTATTCCCAGTTCTTTCAACGTTGAAAGAACCGAAACGTGGTCGCTCACACCCAAAGGGCAATGGAGAGGGTTATGCTCGGAGTTTCCTTGCGTGATCGAATTAGAAATGAAGACATCCGGAAGAGAACCAAGGTCACCGACGTAGCCCGAAGAATTGCTAAACTTAAGTGGCAGTGGGCAGGGCACATTGCTCGCAGAACGGATGGCCGATGGGGCCGAAAAGTTCTGGAGTGGCGACCGCGAACCGGAAGAAGAGCGTTGGAAGACCTCCCACTAGGTGGACCGATGACCTGGTGAAGGTTGCGGAAATCCGGTGGATGCGAGTCGCAAGGGACCGGCCAATGTGGCGACACTTGGGGGAGGCCTATGTCCAGCAGTGGACATCTTTCGGCTGAGATGATTCCCAGTTCTAAGCGGTTCTTTAAAGGTATTCGAGAGCCAGATGCATGTCCACACTTGCACTGTACTATTTATTGGCTATCACTGAAACAAACAGCACAAACTGGTCCCTAATGTTACAGACTCAAAACGACCCACCCATTACTGAATAAAATACAAGTGGTAGTGGAGATTTCATTTATGAGGAGATGGCAGTACTGAGTGAGTGAGAGCGAGTGTGTGTGAGAGAGAAAGAGGAATATGGCAGTGTGCATATTGCTAAGTTAAGATTTAGGACTACAATACTTTAAAATTAAATAAAAAGAGTGTTTTTATCCCCCTTCCTATTTTATTTGTCACAGTTATATATCTGTTCCCCATCATAAAACTGACCTGATTGATTAGCTGGGATGCCATATCAGGATCAGCAGCCAAGGCCTGTAGCATAGAGTTAGTGTACGGCGCGGACAGCATGGACTGCACCAGACGAGGGTTCTCCGACATCTGCTGCAGCAGCGACTGCATGCCGGGCGTGTTGATGAGGCCGGGCCCGCTGGCGGCGCCGCCCGCGCCCGGGGCAGCCCCGCCCGTGCCGCCGCCGCCGCCTCCGCCGCGCTGCCAGGGGTTCGGTAACGGTTGCCGGTTCTCGGCCCCCTGCTGCGGGTTAGTCCCGTCTACTTGGAGCAGAGAAGATGGCGGGTTAATGCAACTGTATTATAATTAGGTTGAGGTAAGAACACCTTTTACAGATAAAATAGGCAACAATTTTCCGGATCCAAGATTGTTGAAATAAGATATTTAATATACATTCTGACAGTCAGAAGACGAGTTAGATAAAACCAAAGACCAGTGGACCACATTAGCCCTGGATCGAAAGGACTGGAAGCCATAGGAAGAGGCCTTTGATGAGAGATGACTCAGGCCAACATTTCAATAATGTTTATCGCTTCAATTTTATGAAAAGAAAATTTGAAATATTCTCTCAAAATTAATAACTTGATGGAGTTCATAAGGGAACCAAAAATCTTATAGAATATGTCTTACCAGAGTTGTCCACCAGTCCAGAGAACGGGTTGCCTGCCATACTGCTGGCCACATTCAACATCGGCTCTTGAATGTCTCTGTACATCCGTTGTAAAGCATTGTAACCACCTGCAAAGGGAGGATCAAAATTATTTTTTAATTTTAGGCTTTGACGAGCAGACGCTTTGCCACACATGATATACCAAAAAAGTTTTACGACCGTCTAAGATCTACAAGTGATCGACGGGACCAACGGCTAATAGCCCAGTTACACGACGCCGCTCCCACCCGGCAAAAAGAATATAATTCAAATATGGACTCTAAGTATTTCTCTATATATATACTTTACATTTGGCATTGACAGTGGTAAGCCCACTGACAGTGAGCTGTCTGCTAATTTATGTTGCCAATGTAAAGTATATCTAAATGGCAATACATAAAGCTCATATTTGAATTATATCTTTTTGTTGGGTGGGAGCGGAGTCGTTTATGTGGGCTACAACCTTTAACGTGCTTTCAGAGGCACGGAGGAAACTTGGTATGTACTGGGAGGTCACCCATCCACGGCAAACGCGGTTTAACCCGAAGAATAACCCGACCGGCTATTGTTATTTAGCCACAATGATACAATGTAATAAAAGGGTACAATAGCAGTCTCATAGCAGATATCTTCAAGACCAGTTGAATGGACAGGAAAGATAATAATTGCCACTCAAATGCACGTATTCCCAGTGTATACTTAGCTATATCACAAGACTTTGTTGCATAAGACGTCATGTTCAATCTAGTTGATATTATTCAATTAAAATTCAATCTTCAAGTCTCCTTGAATGACCTGCTGCATTTGTATCCTGCCGGGTGGATCGATCAAGATTGCCGCGGCTAGTTCGTGGATGGGTGTCCATCCATGTTATACTGAGAACATTGTGTGTCTCGTGAAGCATAAGACACCATCAGTTCCATAATTGTATGAATACTTTTAGTCAGAGCTGTTAGTAGTTGGCTGAAAGTTGGACATTTGACAAACGATTGGTCGTATGTGGGTGTACTACAGGTACTCCTACCTCTGACTAGCCCTGCGAGGACTACAACCGTAATCTTATGTTATTATGGCATGATTACAATGTGGTCAAATGAGGTATTATCAACACAATGCCAGTATGGAGCCCCTCATATCCCTCCCAGCCCTATTATGTTCCTGCCCGTGCTGCACAATAACCTATATATTGCAGGACTAGAACTAAACAGACAGAGCTGTACTGGCGTACCTGTACGTGCCTGTACTGACTTGCTGGTTGAACTAAATAACAATTGTTGTCAATCAACACGGAAAGAAGAGGAAAGGTTCACTTACCAGGTATACTCTCAAGGTTGGAGAGCGCGCGGTCGTGCGAGCGCATGAGTTCTTGCAACATGGCCGGGTTGCGCGCCAGCTCCATGGTCTGACGCAACAGCTCAGGGTTGTTCAGCATGTGGCTAATCTCCGGATTTCTCTGTATAGCAGAACAAAATAAATTAATATGTTCTTAACTGCATAGGAAGAAATTTATTTTATAGATCATAATAGGCTCAGTATATGTGCTTAAACACTGTTAATTAAGAGGAAGGTATTATTTTTATCTTATTTATTTAAAGACAAAAACAGTCACACATTACAATTTTTATATTGGAACAAATTAGGCTCTTTATATGCATGTTTATTACTTCCTTAATGTTTAGTTTTATAACACTTCCATAACATTTTGTTATAACAGAAAATGTCCCATAAATCCGTAAATACTTTATCTATTCCAATCTTTGTCCATAAACCATGCAGACTAATGATCCAAAATCCAAACCTAATATTTTTGCACTACCATAATTATGGTCAGTGGCTGTGACTACATACAGTATGTGCTGTCTATATATAATCATCTATAAAAACATTACAATTCCTTGGCAGTTGTGTTAAAACACTCATAAAATGTCTATGACTAGGAACATTGTGACCTATTAGCCAGGTAACTGGCAGTGGAATAGCCCTGCACGAGTTACTCTGTAAAATTGTGATAATACTTACAGCCATGAGATCCTGCATCTGTGGGTTGGATGTGATGAGTGTCCTCATGTTCTCAGGGTCATTCATCATCTGCTGCACGAGCGGGTTGTCAAGCACTTGCCTCAGCATGTCCGGGTTAGACAGTAGCTCTTGTTGCATACGAGCCTGTGGTAAATAAAATAAAATTTTATAGGTCAACAGTCTTGGTATGGACGTGTGATTGAGGAGGACGAATCGCTGCGACTAATAGAGTGATGAATATAAATGTTGATGGATGGAGAGCAAGGAAATGATGGACGGATTGTGTGAGGAATGATATGAAGGTGTCAATGATTGCGTTACGGTTGGCAGGGGATAATGAAAGAAAAGAACGTGTTGTGCCGACCACAAGTTATAAGGGATAAAGGCAGGAAGATGATGATGACTTATCATCTTCTTCCTAGTCTTTTCCCAAATACGTTGGGGTCAGTTTCTAATTTAACCACATGCAGGTAACACACGGAAAAGTGATTGTATTCTAGAAAATCTTAAATGTTTTGGATGTTCTTAATCAAAAGGAGTCAGTGTAGAAAATAATTTTAAACCAGAAAAAAATATCCATTAAATGAGATTCCAACTGTCTCATTTAATGGACATTTTTTTCTTGTTTTGATACAAAATGAATTTGCAATATTGCATGATAAATAAGAGTTTTTTACCTGCAAATCCATGAAAGTGCTCTGACCAAGTCCCAAACTCTCTAGGCCTGCTAAACCACCCAACGAATTTAAGCCAAATGGTGTAGCACCGACATCAGCTGAAATATATTTATCGATTAGTTTGTTTACATCCTTTAAACTCTCTACTATCATTAGAAAATTTTAGTTAACGGTTTTGATATATATCCATGTTATAACTTAAGTCTGCTAAAATATATGTTTTAGAGCTATATTCACCCCTTCAGGGAGTAGGTACATGTGAGATGTTACGTTGCATTGGGTCCAGAATCTCAATTATTCAAAAAAGCATTGTTTGTTAACTATGTTTAAACATAACAATATAACATAACATCTGTAATTCCCGAACGGTTAGACATAGGTGTACTTATTGTAAGTTGTTTCACCTGAATATTAAGTCCCTTGCAATAGGGTGCGAGCCTATACCCAAGATAACGGCACAAATCCGGACTCCGTGGCTACTACTGAGAAATTCCAAACACAATAACATTTTTGCCCAAGACCTCATGCTCAGTCAGGCTTGTATTGTACAACTGGTGGCTGGTGTCCGCAACTCCACGTCAAAGCGCGTATTTTGCGTATGGGCTATAATCCACCACGCGTGCCCAGTGCGGGTTGGTAGATGTTACATGTCTTAGAATTTTTTATTCTAGAACATGCTGGTTTCCTCACGATGTTTTCCTTCACCTTTATTGAGAGCAGTGGTGATGAATAAATTACACAAAGTAATGCGCCTGCCTGGGCTTGAACCCAAGACTTACTGTTCTTAAGTCGGGGCCGCCACTACTGGGCCACTGCTGCTCTCCTCATTCGGGCTTGCAACCACTAGACCAACAAGGAAATTCTGCTTCTTTCAGATAATGTTGTTGTGGTTGAAGCACTGAGCAATAATTATGATTTAAGGTCGCTCTTATACAAGTCTGGGTATGTGCCAATAAACTATTCATAACATATGAACACAATTTATAATCAGCCTTAAATAAATGATGAAATTAGTATGACTATGGTGAAATTACATATTGTTTGGTAGTGACAGCTTTGGAATTACTCATGATATGAGCACAAAACAAATCACTTTCTTGTCCATCTGTCAGTATCGATTTTCTCAGGAACGGGTGAACTTAGTTTTTAAGAAGAGACCACTGATGGGAAAGGTCTCAGGCATTATGTACGTCTCTGCACAGCAATTTTTTATTTGTGCAATTAGTTTTATAATACATAAGAATATCAGCCAAGGCAAGTGATGTAAATTGAATAAATGTTTGTGGTATATTGTTTGATGATGATGATGTTTGTAGTCTTGATGAAATAACCCAAAGTGTACAATTAGTATTGATTTGTAACAATGACATCGCAGATTAGAAATGATAGTACTCTAGCCTGAAGATTGTAAACAATCACACATGCATAAATTGCATTGCAATGCCTGTCAACTCTGGAAGGGGTAGGCAGCGGTGTGTCTTTAGTAGGCCATAAATAGCTTATTCTCCCTTCTTTCACATCTCTCACAACTGAGAATTGGACGGCATAATATGACACATCTCCAAGCCGGTAATGTGGTCATTGCCATCAACAAAGACTAAGCTACTCAGAAATACCGGGAATTGACCCCAGGACCTTATGTTCAGCAGCTCCACTCACTAGACCAACAAGCTAGCCAGTAAGTAAATAGTTAAAACAATGTATCAAATATGAGCTACAGTTAAACACTAAAGTAACAACAATAACAAAAGTAATGCATTTTCTAAGTTATTCATAATTTAATTTCTTTTAGAAACATAATTATTCCCTTGTTAATAAAGTATTGACCTCCATTAACGGTTGATAACTTGATATTATCTTTTCTTTTATCAAACAAGACTTTTTATGCAGAAGGTTAATAGTGCGCCTTGTTTATATGTTTGGTTGGTAAGTTGTCATATATAATTTACAAGAAAATATACAGTTTTCATGACACTGTTATACATTTACTTGATTATTGATTGAATAGTAAACACTATTGTTAGAACAATAGTGTCTAAAGTCTCTCACAAAACTCAATGTTACTTGAATACATTAATTAGTCAATGACCTAAATAAAATGATATACTTGATTCAAATGTATATTCAAATGTTTAGTAATAATTTAAATGCAAAAGATTTTGAGATTGATGGATAGAAGTTTGTTTCTCTCTTCCATGCAATAACTTCTAAATGGATTTTGATGAAACTTAGCAGAAATATAGCTGTACATCAGAACAACAGTCCCTAAAAGATATTGTGTAAAATTTAAGCGGGCGAATGCTGGGCACATATGAATTTCTTCAATAGCTCTTTGCACTTTGTGCAAACCTATGTTCCACAGTAATGACAGGATGTAGGCAATTCAATACCTGGAGGGCGTCGCTGAGCGCCCTCAGGCTCGGGCCTAGGAGGCGTCTTTATCACGAGGTGGACTGTCAGCCCGTCCTTGATGTTGTGCTGTTTCAGGGAGTCGGCATCGTTCAAGATCTTTCCGGCAAATATGAGACATAACTGCTCCGGTTCCGCACTGAATTTAGGGGACAGCACTTCCTTGAGCTAAAATCAAACAACGAATTCACATTTTACGTTGCCGATTAACTAAATAAATGTCGTCAGTGATTGCGTGTGCAATATCTATGTTATTACGCCATGAGCGCAGTTTCTGGCGGCGCCGTACTCACTTTTTTAACGTCAGCATCCTCTTCTATGTCCACTTGCTGTTTTTCTTTCGGTGTTTTCACTGTAATAGTAATTTTTTTAGGGTCGTCCTGTCCCTCTGCCATTTTGGCAAATTTAGAATGACTCTGTACTTTGGCGGAAAAGCAGAAATATGTACAAGAATGTAGAATTTGACGATTTGTGTAAGTTGACGGCCGAGGGTACAGCCCACTTTGGTAATTTGTTAGAACTTCGAAAGCCTAAATCACAAGCACATTTAAGTTTTATTCCGTGAAAAATAGAGTTTAATTTGATTCCCACGTAACACATGCGAAGTTTGTCACTAATAGATTTCTCTATGAAATTCTATTGCTGGACCGCACTCAATGAACAAGCTAAAAAATTGCGGGTGTTGCCAAATAAATAATGTGTGTCTTTAGTATAGCAAAGACAAAATAAGGACTCAGATTCACTACACTAGAATGCATCGACAGCTATACCATAGACCATCGAGCGATGTATCCGATCACATTTTCAAATCCAAGGAAGTCATATCCGTTTCCGAATTTTCCGGAAGTTAGCTGTTTTCTAAGGTTTATGGCTGAAACGGATATAGAGTTTCGGTTTATTTTGACAGCTGACATGAAACAAAAACAAAAAACAGTTTCCAATAATGTCTCTCGCAAAATTTTAATGAAATTACTAGATACACATCCAAGATTGGTAAGACGAAAGATAGACATGTAGTGATGATATGAACGTCTAGCCAATCAATAGTTTTATTGCAGAAATTCCTGTTTTAGTGGTTTTTAATTCTTGTTCTAGGTCTGCGTTGTTAGGTGACTTACTTCATAAGCACTGAGCGATATTATTGCATACCATAGGATGCCTAACATAGCTAGCGTTTAGGCCGTCTGTTCTCATAATAAGAATTCATTGCAGCAAATGGAGGTATGAATTAATAATTGGTAAGTAAATATGTAATTGCACCTGCTTCTTTTATTTACAAGTCATTACATTTTTAGGTGGATTTACAAGACACTTTCTTGCGTGGCGAGGATCAACATTCACAAAACAGCCTGAAACAAACACATGCAGTGGTAAATAAAAGAAAGAATGAAAAAGTACTGGGTGAGGACTTGTAACTTATCTTTACTATTATAAACCTATTAAACAGTAAACATACTAGAATTACAACTAGAATTCAAACTAGCATTTGTTTAAAATATGAAAGACCCCCTTTCGGACATTATTACAAATCATATTTTAACTTATAGAGCCTTGGTCAATGAGACAGAAATACAGAATTTGTAAAATATTGTTGCCTCCAGCTACTTTACTGCAATGACTGCAAGAATTTTTCTGTATTCTATCTATCATGGGGGTTTAGGTTTCCGCACTTAGTCGTTGAAATGGACCATTGTGCGTGAGCCATGGTGGCGCATTACTCCAACCAGCCCACCTCCCTCCAGAAGCAGATTATACTTCCCGGTCTCCTCAGGACATCTGCAAATGATCCTGGCATTCCCAGGGTCTCCTCGCGAATCTTGGTAATGCCTGTGCACTCCAGGAGCATATGCTCTGCACAGGGGACTGTCAGTGATTCCTAGGGTGTGGAAGTGTTTGTTCAGCGAGCAGTGACCAGTGATGGTCCCCGCCACTAGACGCAGGCTATCTCTGTCCAGGCGCAGAAGGCGCCTGGTCAGCGGATCCAAGGATGGCATAGCTTCCTTGGATTGCCTACAACCTGGTGTCGAGGCCCACCATTTCTCTGCTTGTAATCGGGTGTGATCTTTTAACCAGTTCCTCAGCTGCTTGAAGGGAATGGGCACAATGGGTTCGGGTCCGTAGGGTTTTGTGCTGGATCCTCTTCTGGCAAGTTTGTCAGCCACATCATTGCCGAGTGATCCACTGTGTCCTCTAATCCATTGCAGCGTTACCGTGTTGTGATTCAACACCGTAATTCGTTCCAGGGCCTTGTGGTATTCTAGTATTAGTTTCGACAATCTGGTTACTCTTTAGGGACTGACGGACTGAGGCACTGTCGGAGAGTATACGAATGTTGGTATCCGTAACCTCCCTGGGCTCTATAGCGTGTGCTGCTTGGATAATGCCTACACACTCTGCTTGGTAGACAGAGTTGAACCTTCCGAGAGATTTTGATATTTTAATGTTGAGGTCGCCGGAGAACACCCCGACGCCCGTCCCATCGTTGGTTTTTGATACATCAGTGTAGATTCTTAGCTCTTTTGTGCCTGAGTAGTCGCACAACTCCTCTATGAGCTCTGTATTGTAGTGTTTTTTGAAGCAGTGAGTTTTCAGAGTTCTGTCGATAGGTGATGCCATCATCGGCTGTTCTTTGATTGCATCTCCTTTGATGCGTGTATGTTTTATTCTAGAGTCGTTACTTAGGGTGCCGGCTACCTCGAGTCTGAAAATCGCTACGGCCGCCTCCTCTCTTACGACGAGGTGTAGGGGTGGTAGCCCCAGCATCACCTGTAGGGCAGCAGTTGGTGATGTTCTCATGCTGCCGGTGATTGCCACGCAGGCAAATCTTTGTAGTTTCTCAAGGTCCTTTTGGGTCGTACTTAGGTTGGTCCTGGGCCACCATACTAAAGACCCATATGTGATAATTGATCGGATAACTGTGGTGTATACACCGGCTATAGCCAGTAGGTGATTTTGGGGCTTAGGCCCCAGTTTCTCCCGAGGAGTCTCTTGCATTGCCAGAGGGATATACTGGCTTTTGTGATGATGATTTTTCTGTATTATATAAGTTGTTATAACTACATAGAATATTTGTTTTGGTGGAAGATAATAACAGACTAGGTTATGCCCATGGTTATGCTCACATTGCATTATAATAATCTATGGTTGGTATAATATTTATTAATAACAACATGTCTGCCTTTGTCATGTAGATGGGAAAGCAACAACTGATCAGCAAGCCAAAGAGGAAAAGGAACATGCTGAGACTATAGCTTCAATGCTTATGCGTAGCTATGACACTAAGTTAGGCGGTGAAGATGACACATCTCAGCCAACTTCACAGACAGCGCCTATTATACCTGTAGAGACAACACGCAAGAAAAAGAAAAGAAGGAGGTAATGAGATTTAGTTACAAGGGGATGTATCCTGTAGATGGTTCTAATAAAGACCTGTGTTGTAAGTGTTCATGGGAATGCACACTTACTAGAGGGTCCTTAAATTCTAGGCTTCCTCAAAAGTTCTTATTCTATAATGCTCTAAAATAACATACACAAATTAATAGCAATAATATAGCTTTATACAAAGGCGAGCTTAACCCAGAATTTTTCCAAACTATATTCTTTTTTAGTATTACAATGATTTATTACTAGTTTATTTTTGCCATAGCAGATCGCAAATATCAATTTGTCTGACCAACTGCCGATATGAGTCAATACGGAAAGTTGCCAGTGCTTTTGGGATGCGAGAAGTGTCTGAAGATGATGCTTGGAACTTCTACTGGACTGACATGAGCGTTTCAGTGGAAAGAGCGAAAGAAATGAAGCGGTTTCAGCGCATCAATCATTTTCCTGGCATGCTAGAAATCTGCAGGTGAAAATAATCAATTTTAGGTTTTAATGCACCTTAACTGGAATTCTTTCAGGATTTAATTTTAACTATATGATGATTTCAGAAAGGACTTGCTAGCACGTAATTTAAACAGAATGCAGAAAATTTATCCAAAGGAGTACAATTTTTTCCCAAAAACTTGGTGTTTGCCTGCAGAGTAAGTACTTCTTAGTACATAAGTATAAGAGCTTGAATAATTCCGTCAATAAATTATTTAACAAATTATGTGTCGCATTTCAGTTTCGGTGAAGCATTAAACTACAGTAAATCACGTAAAAATAAGACTTTTATTATAAAACCAGAATGTGGGAGCCAAGGCCGCGGCATCTATTTGACCAAGTCGCTCAAAGACATAAAACCTACGGATAAACTTATCTGTCAAGTAAGTTTAATCAAAACTTGACTTTTTAAATAATACATTTTATCAGTAGCTTCTCATATTATCCGAATATTATCATTTCAGGTATATCTTTCAAAGCCATACTTGGTGGATGGCTACAAGTTCGATATAAGAGTATACACTCTTATAACGTCGTGCGATCCTCTCCGAATTTTTGTCTACAATGAAGGACTTGTAAGGTAAGTGTAATTCTCAAAAAATCATGCAAAAAATAGTTTCGTATCAATTTGACACAAAAGGCATTGTTGTAAAGTAGAAATAATGAGGAGACCAGATGTACTACCCTGAGGAACCTCAGTTTTACTATAAAGGAAGATTTATAGATTTTTTTTACTTATTTTATTCTAGAAAATTTTACGTTATTTACGTTAGCTTTGAAGTCATTTTTGTGCATCACCTCTTATCCCACATTGAAGCATTGCAACCAAATCAAATGTCTTACTAAAACCTAAAAAAAATAATATCATGAAATGACTACATTGACTAAAATTTTCAGTAATGTTGACGAGTTCAACTTTTCATGTTCATGAATCATAAAATTAGCATTTTTCACTTCTAATATCTTCTGTAAAAGGTTTGCAACAAGTCGGTACGCCGATCCTAACGTGAACAACACAACTAACGTGTTTATGCATCTAACTAACTACGCGCTGAACAAACATAGCCGCACTTACGTATATGATTCTGAAGCGGGTAGCAAACGGTGAGAATTCATCTTTATAACTAGATTATGTAAATGATAATAGCTGAATGACTTTAGCTTGCCTGGTAAATTTTCCTTTACAAACCCTGTTAATACCTTATTCCATTTTCCCATTACTTTCTAAATAGAACACTTTGAAATGAAACTTCTTTTCTGTACCCGTGACTCAATGAAACCAAATTTCTAAAAAGGCCTTTACAAGACATGAGATATTCATTGATGTTTGGAATCTTAAGATAGATTAAACACAAACGAATCACTGTGTCTGTGACATAGTCTGAACGTAGTATTTCGTTTGTAACATTACAAGGATTGATATAAAAAAAATGCCCAGAAGCACCTATCCCATCACCGACGAGCAAGCGATCAAAATCAAAGCATTTATTTCAAGTAGGCCAGTTACAGGCACTTTTGAATTGTCGAAACAAAAATGAACATTTAATGTAGCTACAGTCCCAGTCACAAGACATAAAAACTGTGAAAGTACTGTAGTTGCCCATTCCCTAGCGTAGATCTCTATGGAGAAGAACGGGCAAGAAACTCCATGGACACTCTTTTAAATCAAAATATTGTTACAAAATCTTGGTAACATCAATCATGTTGAGATGGTATATTATGTGAGAACAATGTAGCAAGATTTGCACGATAAAAGTGTCCATAGCAAAACAAAAACAAAATAATTAATTCAAATAAACCATGGCGACTAAGACATGACCAGTCACAACTGACAGCGCCCGCCGTTCACGAACATGACGCATGGATCAGCACCATTCAGCTCAACCATTTTGAAGGGAACTAAATGGTCCGACACACGCGCCACCATCAGCGAGACATTTGAGTGAGCATGACCATACTCATAACCGCCAGGGCACATTCAAGTCAAAAAAAATAAAAACGTAGGTTTCCAGCGAATGATAGCATTCTAGTACATAGCACTCACACAATATGGAATATGAGGTTTATATAATAGGTACTAAAGATATTGAATTTATACAATGCAAAGATAGTTGTACAATCTTCAGCAGCTCCAACAACACAAATTAGCGCTATCCATTTATGCGCCCCTGTCCTTGTGGAGCAGGACCGGCATTGAGCCAAGCATTTTTATTAGCGATATAATCGTCCAATTTGTAATATGCTTGCTTACACAGTGTGCGTTTAATGCATGTTTTAAATTTGGTTTAAAATTTGTACAATAGTAACATAAATTATGTAAATCTTATGCCAGTAAGTTGTAGGAAGAGACTGATGCATAAACATAAATATCGCAGTGCCTGCGAAAACTAACTGACTCGCTCGATACTTGCTCACATCAGCAAATGAATGTGGACGGCTAATCGTCCGTAGCACTCGCGCGCTCGCTCATACCACAGCGACATAAACATAATCCGAACTAAAGACTTGCTCGTTTTCGCTAAACGTCGGTGATGGGACAGGTGCAAGGCTAAACAGTATGTCTCCTAATCGAATCTAAAGTCACGATGAATTCATCAGCAAGATATCGACTTTGAACAAGATCCTGCTATCACAAGGCGTGGACTTGGACAGCCTATGGCACGCGATAGACCAAGTGATCGTGAAGACGATAATATCTGCGTGGCCGATACTCAAGCACAGTTACCACGCCTGTTTCCCCTCGCATGACATGGTTCTATTGAGTTTTATAGTGCAGCATAGTTCTTTTGGCGCTTGGGTGACATTGTCAGAAAGGCACTGTTGGTAATCGTGAAATTATCTGTGAAAATTTTATTAAAAAAAAAAAGATGGCGGAGTTACTTCCAACCACGGCCACGCGCCACAACAACTTTGTAACACTTAAAAGTTGTTTGTGCTTTATATAGCCTTGTAATTGAGTTTGTTTTAGCTTTTATACGAGATTTGAAGAAATTGATAAGGTTGAGTAGGTAAGCAGTAAGCTTAGAGCTGCCATCTGGATAATCTGGAATGTACGGGTATTCTTCGTGTACTTAGGGTTGCTAAAACAAAATTATAATCATCGGGGAAATTCCGAACGGATGGTGGCTCTGCATACTAAAAGTTTTAGTAGAATTAGCCTTTATTGGATATTAGCCTTTGCCCGCGGCTTCGCTCGCGTTATGGCGGGATATTATCCCAAAGGAATGATTTAAATATAGTGGAAAATCATAGCTATGACACTAGGGGATTATGTAGCTTCATGTTCCATTATTATTTAGTAAAAGAGTTTTTGGGATCTGATTTTCTGAAGATTACTTACTTTCTACATCAAATCTTGACCTCTATAATTAGATTTGTTACGCATTGCTAATGATCTATCGACTTAATAGCTTTTTTTAGATTCATATACCTACACATACATCAAAAGTTTCAAAACCCATACAGTTAAAAGCAAACAGAAGACTTATATTCTGTCTTAATGCTGATTTGCTGAAGCATAGCAAGCCTTTGTTTTTTTTAAGATAAAGTCACGCCTCCTATGTATTTCTATTTGAATTCGTTCAAGCCCTTGATAAAACAGGACTTTGTTAACAGCCTGACATTCAAGGCTTACATAGCGATGAACCTTTTTAAAACTTACGCTTCAAAATCTATCTGTCCGAAATTATTCTGATATCTAGTTTGTAGTCTATTAGTCGTATAGGTTTGGGTTTTATTACCTAAGTCACGCGAGAATACATTGCAATTTCAATCATTATGTTGCAATATTGCAGGTGCACGCCTGTTTTGAAATACTGGGCTTCGATATTCTTCTGGATCATAAGCTGCATCCCTATATATTGGAAGTAAGTTTCATGAAAAGCACTTTGTATTCAGATTTCCAAGGACCCAGAGTCTCGTGGTACTTAGTTAGATCATACTTATCTCGTTGGCTGAGCCTGAGCCATTGAACTGTTAACATAAATTTAAAAAGTTTGTAAGATTCTGCTATCAAGTGGGCAATGAACCGATGAATTACTCAGAACTGGCATTCCAAAATGCTACTGCAACATCAACAATGAAACTGAAAATATTGAAAGCGCCAAAAAATGAACAGACAGAAACCGTTTAGCTTCAAATTGAATATCGAGTTTATTGTAAATGTAAATACCTACCTAAAAAATACCCGTGAAACGACCATTGTCATAGCATTGTGTTGCGTTTGTCTTCAGGTGAATCATTCGCCAAGTTTTCACACGGATACGCAGTTAGACCGAGAAGTTAAGGAGGGTCTGTTAACAGACACCTTCACTATGCTCAATATATGGCAGTGCGACAAGCGCCGAGTGCTCGAAGAAGACCGCAAAAGGATACGGGATCGACTCCTACAGACCAATAAGTAAGTATGATTAACTTGAAAGAATCATGAAGAGCATGCTATCGTAGCACAACGGGAACTACCCAGTTGCACAACGCTAAGCTAGCTTCAAGCGTAGCGGCCATTTTGTTCAAGACAGTTTGTCCCTGACCCTGAGTCCCTAGTCTTAACTAGGGACTCAGGGTCAGGGACAAAGAAAGCGGGCCTGGTCTCCGGCAGTGGAACGTTAAATCCTTATACTGATAACCCAAACGCATACAGCGTAGGCGGGGTAGTCATGTTCTGGCAGACCCAATACAATAGGGGAAAAGCATGCCTACAGAAAAAATACATGATGCGTTAAAATATTGCAGGTTTTCAGAATTTACACCTATAGAAGATAAGGAACCAGAAAAAAGTCCATGGCTAACTCAAATACAATGGGAGGAAACGCATCTCGGAAATTTTAGGTACATACCATGTTATCAACGTACTAAACAAAGGAATCTATTTTAAGCTGAATTACTTACCCATTATTTAAATATACATGTAACATCTATTTTGTAACTTATGTAGTTTCATTTTCTTTTTGGAACTATCAAGCCTATGTATACTACAATTTCGACATAAAATTAACGATTTTCCTAACTTTAAAAATCAGGTGGAACTATAGCCCCTAAAAAATCTCTTAATAGATCACTATACTTCACAGATACTTATTTGATTATTAACAGCAAGGGTAACGTTATAGGATAATTTGGCTCAATCAAAAGAAAAATAAACAACAATCATGGAAATTAACAAGATATTTGTAACACCTAAGCACGCAGCCAGACCTGTTCGCCCGAATTTGCATTTTTCCGTATCTGCTTCTTATCCTCGCTCTAGTGAAAAATGTTTCTTAACGACAGCAAGTGAGCTGCGCAAAGTGCGAATCCAGAATAAGACTGGCTCAGCCCTAAACCTGAATGTGGTAGAGTTTCATCAACAGGCGTGTATACCCGGTGGGCGAGCAGTATGCGTCGCTGTTCCAACAACCGTCGGGCTCTCTGTATACGGGCACGGCTTCGTCCCGAGCCCGCGGCGACTGCACCCGCTTGCAACGAGAAGAGTTTCAGGTATTACGCTATAATTAAATTGCACTTACACAACTAAGTAGTTACCATGATTTTATCAAACACCTTAAAGAAACATTAGTCTCTGGTAACGTATCTACAGCAAACGAAAGCCAAAGCAGAAGCTCTGAAGAAGCCATCACAGCCCAAAACTATTAAAGAAGGCGAAAAGAAGGTTGAAGAAACCAGTTCCATGACAACAGCTGCCACTACCAGCACTGTTGCTACGGACAAAACCGTGAAACCTAAACCTACTCGACCGGAGAAAGAACAGAAACGCAAAGATGATAAAGATAAGAAGCTGTCCGCCAAACCGTCGCTTTCACAACAACCGGTTAGTGATTTCATTTTAACAGTATCTTTCCCCAAATAGGTTGTCAGATTTAATGTCTGTGATTTCTGTGAGCGGAAGGACTAAACCGACTGAAGATGAATCATCGACCAGGTGTATTCTGCATAGATTTCGTTGAGCTTGGAAGATACAGAACCGGGCGTTGTGGCGATACGAATGGACTTTCTGTAGTCGACTTACTAAAGTTAAATTTGAAATCCGTCTTGTTAATAATATAATAAGTACTCTTACGTGGTTTTACCAACTTTCTAGGTGACTGAGTCTAAGCCTACGTACGTGCTGTGTTCATACGAACCTGATCCTATCGTGGAGAAAGAGGAACGTGAAAGAGTAAACTTGTTGGCGCAGAGGGACTTCCTTATAAGGAGTTACGGCATGTTAGAACAGGTTAGACACACTACTACCATCTTAAGCCTGGTCTAACGAAAGTTGCGGAAGATTGCAACATTTTTTTATGTAGCTGGCAACATATTTCGCTGATGAAATGTTTGTTGCCAATAACATGTTGCTGAAACAATGTTGTATGATAATTATGTGCTAACACGCATATAATGAAAACGGCTAAATTCTAAAATATTTTTGCCTGCAGATTTATTTAGTGATGAAAAAAATGGGAACACTTAGGCCCGAAGACGAACGCAAGTATGGCGTATATGGACGACTATCAGTGGTCTCTCATACGCCCAAGGTAAATGTGAATCATACTCAGACAATGTTCTCAGGCCACTTCATGTAATATCTCTTGTACTTTCTCTCTAACTTTCGTTGGCCAACACAATGTTTTACAGAATATTGCACAATGAATTGGCACTTTGAACATTGCAAGCATCCTAAATCATTTTCATCATTCTAAAATGTTGTGTTTGCCTACAGAAAGTGTGAATGTTTCTCCTGCATGAAAATTAAGCTATATAATAGAAAAAATTAGTTGTAAGAAAACAAAGAATGGACCGATAAAATTTTTGTGTACAGACTGCGTATTTGAAGAGCAAAATAGTCGCACACAGGCCTAACGACCAAGGGGATAATGGTGAGTGCAAATCACTACATGTTATAAAACAAAGTCCTCCGTCGCGCCTGTCTGTCTGTTCGCGATAAATTCAAAAACTACTGCACCGATTTTCATGTTGTTTTCACCAATGGATAGAGTGGTTCTCGATGAATGTTTTAGTATATAATTTATACGCGGGCGAAGTCGCAGGCATCAGCTAGTAAAATATATAACTAAGCTGTATACAGGCAGCACGAGGCCGCGGTTGATACTACGTACTCAACAAGCTCAACGAATAACAACATAGCCGCAGTAAGAAGTAACAGTAAGCACCTTACTTGACTTGCCCATGCATAAAGAGCCACTGTGGTAAAACATTCGCAGCTTAAGCTCCGCTTTGTATAATGTTTATTTAAAGGTAGGTACGAGTATGTCTACACACCAAATAGCCGCCAATCTGGCGGTGTGTTTACTAGCCCTTCGTGTGTTTACTTTTAGCCGCCTTGTATCGCCTATCGCACACGTATAATGGGCTGGTGTCCGCAACTCCACGTCAAAGCACGTATTTTTCGTATGGGCTATAATCCAACACGCGGGCCCAGTGTGGTAGATGTCACATATCTTCGATTTTTTGGTTCTCACGATGTTTTCCTTTGCCGTTTTTGAGACCACCTTTTCACCGCCAACGTTGCCGATGCCTCGCCAGGCGCCAAGCTATAAATGTATAGTAAACAGTTGTGATAAGTGTATCCTCATATCGATGAATGAGATTGAACACGATATGTTCAGTTTTAATTATAATTTTACGGATATAAACAAAAACTGATGAAATATTTCCATATTTATTTTATATTATATTTGTTGGTTGGTAGTCATAAACATTGGTTATTAAAATACCTCTGAACTTTTCTCAAACTAGGGTCAAAAATTAAATAGTACGCTTTAAAAAAAAATCGTTACGATCGAATTCAACCTGAAATAAAAAAAAAAGCTAGGGTGTTCCAATAATTAATTTTAATATATGTTAGTTCTCTAGTTTGTCACCTTTAAAAATGTTAAAAATGTTGCTAGTTTAAAAAAAAAACTATTCAGTAAACGTTTGTTGAAGCGAATCTGGATGCTGCGCTCCGTTGCTCTTCGGCAGACCCCAACCGCGGAACTTTTGCAATTATTTGAGTGACTAGGTCTGAGAACCGTTGTTGCGTGTATTTTAGTCGGCCGTCAAAAAAAAAATAACCCCAATCTAGGTGTTCTCAGATATTTTGTGGTTGAATAACTTCTCGGTGAATTGACTTACGACTTTGGTGTAATAATAAAAAATGTTTATTATGTTATGCTCTATCCGAAAATAAGTTTATTTTGGTTGGAAATAAAATAATAATAGCCCAATCTGGGTGATGTCCTTTACTCAAAGGATTCATTCCCTTATTTTTAAGAAGAAACAAATCTGCATTCACAGTATTTTCCAAAAATTGTTGGACAAAAAAATCCTGTACTTTTTTTGACATCAATCGATAGGGTCAATCATGGATCAAATCTCTCTCGCTGGTGGTTTTCCCTTCATTTAATTTATCATGTTTGTTAGACATTTGATCCATTTGATTGACCCTATCGATTGATGTCAAAAAGGTACAGAATGTTTTTTTTATCGAACTTTTGTCGATCCATCGCGGGTTTGATGCCCGAGTGTGGCAAATAATCAGTATTTAGAGTACTTTCCCTCCAGGTCGCATTGTAACATTCCACTCTGTGTATGAAGTCCTTGGCGTTCTGGGGACATCAAATATGTTCGGAGTTTTTGTTTTTGCCAATTTGAAGACAAATAAGTTCTTCTTTTGTGTAGAAAAATATAAAAAAACGGTATGAGACAGTACTCTAATCTATATCTATATGTCACAGTAAATTTGTCAATTACACGTTATATTACAATATAACGTGTTTCTCTCTAGCGATATTGTAAACTCTCGAAATATTGTCAACTGAACATACGGAAGTATCTCTGCCCCCATAATCGGGACTTGGGGCACCCCCCCGTTAGGTTAGTTAGGTTCCTTTAAACCCTGCACTCGGAAATAGGGGCCCCGCGAAGCGGGGCTCCGTCGACTACGCTTTTTAGGGGAATATAAAGTTTTTAAGGTTAGGTTATAATAATCGGTATTTCTCAGGAATGGTACAATATCTTTTCATGAGAGTTGTACCACTGGGCAAGGGGGCCCATCCTTCCCTCCACACCGCGTGAGTTGACTACCATCGCATGCATTTCACGAAAAATAATGCGTTTTGTTGTAAGCAGTATGTTCATTTGACAATATTTCGAGATTTTACAATATCGCTAGAGATATTACAATATAACGTATTTGACAATTTTACGGTGACATATACATATAATAAAATCGTTGAGACCAAAAAATCTGTACATTGAAGATTTAAAAAAAAACCGACCAGGGTGACTTAAAATAAGTAACTGAACTTATTAAAACCATTTTTTTTAATTTTTGTTTGTTTGTTGGTTTGACCGCGCATCACGTAAAAACTGCTGGACGGATTTTGATGAAAACTTCAGTATTCTATTTAAATTAACTCAGAATAACATTTAGGCTACAGAAATTATAGAAAATTTTGGAAAAAGGGGGTGAAAAGGGGGCGTAAAGTTTGTATGAAAAAAACATTTTTATTGTTCTAGAATCATAAAACTCAGAGAAAACACTTATTATTAAAAATAAAGAAATACCTGTTTCAGCATTTTTTTAAAATCTCATCCAGAGACGTAAAAAAGAGGGTTTTGTGTTTAAAATTATTATAGAATAAAATCCAATGAATAGTGTAAACCTTTAAAAGTTGCTGTAAATACTTCAAATCTAATACAGGTAAATATAATTTCTCAATTTTTTTGAAATTCGATTTTTGAAGTGAATACGCCCAAAATAGCGGAACTCAAGAAAATCGGCTTTCCTCGGTATAAGTAGTTGGTAATACAGGATGGAAACGGTAAAATGGTCTTAGAAAACAACCCGTAATTTTTTCGAGAATTGTTGTTCACAGATTTAATAAAAAAAGTAAAGTACAGTTAGCAAGAAAATTGCCATTTTACATAAAACATTTTTTTTGATACCAATCGATCTTCTTTCCGACACTGATCAAAAAGTTCTTCCAGACCAACCCAGGTTAGAGTACTCAAAAAGTCACTGCAGCTACATGAAAATGGTCTTAGAAAACCATCCGAAATTTTTCGTGAAATTTTGATCCCCATTCACAGATTAAAAAAAAAACGTACAGGTAGCAAGAAAATTGCTATTTTACACAACATTATTTTGATGCCAATCGATCCTGTTTCTAATACTCAACGGTTAAGGTTCCTTCATAAGCTCCCTTCACTGCCCCGTTAACCGTTTCCACCCTGTATAATAAAATAATACATATTACAAATAAAATAATACAACGAACTGACTGGCCCAATCTATTTCAAATTTTTAACAGAATTGATGGAAGACGTGTTTAATTGAAATTCTAACGGGATTAAAAAGGGGTAGAAAGTTATTTTGGCGGTGATTTGTTTCGAATTTGTTATCAAGACTCCTTAGGTCCATGTTCACCGAAGAGATAACGGTCTGATTTTCTAAAAACCGCTTTGCCTGTGACATGCTCCCATACAAAAATGTGTTTTAAACAGCCGTTTTTAGATAATCAGACCGTCATGTTTTTGGTGAACATGGACCTTAGTGCTTTTGATTTAAACTACATGTTATTTTGATAAATGTTTGAAAACTCAATCCTATTTTATTCAAAAAAGGTTGAACTCACATAAAAACTTGGTGCTAATACTCTTAAATATTGGAATGTCTCGATCACAGTCTCGATAGTCACCGTACTATATTAACAAAGGTATTAATCGAACAAATCTACTAGTAAAACTCCGGTGTCGTTATCTATCATAGTAGTCGAGAAATTTTGAAAATCGAGAAAAGTCCATAGAAACCACAGAAACATTTTATTTCCGTATGTACCTAATCGTTTTTTTCATTGGGTGTTTTTGGTTATGATTTAAACATATTTTAGGCACCTATTAATATTAAAAAAGTTAAAAAATCTCGTCTGGTTTGGGCGAAAATATTTTTTTTCTGTTATTTAGTTCATATTTTTTTTCTGACATGTCCTGCATTATTAGCATTTTTTTTAAATGCCAAATTATTAGTTGATGTAACTATTACTTCGGCAAAAAAAACTAGATGTTTTAAACATAGGACTTCGGAGATATTAAATTTTAAAATTTTAAGTTAGGGTTGTCACTCAAGTCTATGGTTTATTTCAGTGATGGGCGTTATTTTTTTTTAAGGTTTTGTAGATGATAGAAGTCAAAGAAAAGATTAGAAGTTACAGAAAGAGAGCATTTCTTTACATAGTTTATTGTTACACACAATCCGTCGCATCATCAAAGTTTGTGATACAAATATAACAGAATATTTTAATCAAAATAATAAGGATCTTGTGTACTGTATTTTTGAGGGTTCTTGGGGGTTTGACGGCAGCACTGGGCAGTCATTTTACAAACAAAATTTCACAAGTGGGAATGATGACGACGAAAATTGTTTATTTGCCACGACATACATACCTTTGTATTTAAAAACAAATGACGGATTTGTGTTATGGTCAAACCCAAGTCCACAATCATTTAGGTTTTGCCGTCCCTTAAAGATTCAATACAGACAAGAGAGTAAAGAACTTATTTTGGAAGAAAAAACGCGTGTAGAAGACGAAATTAAAACATTATCACCACTTTACGCAGAAACTCTCGCAGGGCTGAGTATCATTGCTGAACCCAAATTACACCTTACCGTTATAGATGGTAAGGTTTTTAATATAATTACGAGGACATCTTCCCAACTTCGTTGTGCTTGTTGTGGTGCATCAGCATCAGATTTTAATGATTTAAACATTATTAAAAACCGACCCATAAACCCCGAATCATTACGCCACGGATTAAGCCCACTGCACGCTTGGATCCGAATTTTTGAGTTTTTACTCCATTTGGGATATAAAAATGATCCAGCAGTAATGAAATGGCGTGTAACGAAAAATTCTATTGAGGCCATAATTGTAGAGAGTCGAAAAAAATACATTCAATCAGAAATAAGAAGCAGAATGGGTCTCTTAGTAGATGTTGTTCGTCCAAATTCAGGGACAACAAACGATGGAAACACCGCACGCACTGCACTGTCCGATAAACACAGAGCAACTTTTTCAGAAATCTTGGGTCTAGAATCATGGTTGGCAGAAGATTTGCACACGATTTTAGTGGTTTTATCCAGTGGGTTGATGATCAATGCAAAAAAATTTGATGAACTTTGTCAATCTATTGCAACAAGGTATGTGCAAACATACAAATGGTACTATAATGTCTAATACGGTACACAAAATATTAATGCACGGTCGGCAAATTATAGAGTCCAGCACTTTACCAATAGGTATGTTGTCAGAGCAAGCCGGGGAATCCAAGAATAAATTCTGGCGTTATGATCGTGAGCATCACACACGCAAGTCGGATCGACAAACAACTATAACAGATTTATTTCACCGTGGACTTGAATCATCTGATCCATATTTATCAACTATATCCCACAATAAAAGACGCAAACCGAAAAACCTTTGCCCCCAAAAGTTCTTTCTCTGTTGGAAGTGACAACCGACAATGTGCGTTATTACCCACCGGATTCTAATTTCGAATTTGAAGAAGTGGAGCTGACTTCAGACGAAATCCTCATTATTTCAGATACTGAAGATAACCCGTAAACTCTCATTTCAATTTTTTTTTGTTTCTGTCATACCAAATAAGTCCCTTTTCTTTCAAAAACTCAAAAACTATCTTGAGGAGGTTCAATATTAAAAACGTGTTTAGAAAGTTTATTACTTAGTAGATATTGTGTGATTTTTCAATAACATACATTTTTCCATGAGTTTACTTATTTATAGTAAACTCATGCTTGACAACCCTATTTCCATAGAAATTGATGAAAAACTTAGAAATGTTATAACTCTGAAGTCCTGTACGTAAAATGTTCCATTTTTTTACTATAAGAAGCTACATAACTAGAGTGTATTTCGTTGGTAAAAAAAATGCTAATGTCATATAGAAAATTTTGTATAATTTATTTTCTAATATTTCAAAATATTTTTTTAACTCGCGTTCCAGGGAAAGTAAAGACTTGTAACTTATACACGACATTATATATACAATTTTCAATTCATGGTTAATTTTAAATAAGGTGAGCGTTTGTTCTTTTGGGAAATATCTACAAAAAAAGATTTTGACAAAGTTCATTGACCTTTCAAAAAAACTATTGTAACTTTAAAATTAAGTAATATATTTAAATTGGTATTTCATAATATACTGTATAACAGTTATATCCATCGGAATCCGCTATAAAAAGAGGATGTCCGCTTTTGAGGCGAAATTACACACTGTGGGTCGGGGCCGCCACCACTGGGCCACCGCTGCTCTCAGATTATAAAGTCTCTTAAAAAATCATACTTAACTTTTCTCTCGTTTTTAAGCGTTTTTTGCGTGCGACTGTTATAATTCTGCTAACTTATTTTGCAAATTTCATTTGCAGGATTCAAAGTGCAGTGCCGTGACGTAGTGATCTGGAAACGACCGTCGCCCCTGCAGGCCAATCCAGAGCGTCGAACTACCAAAGCACACACCGCACGCACTGGAGGATGTAGGACTGGATCCATTTGGAGGATTAGCTCGTTTGTTTTACGCTCTCATTCTTAAGGGGCCGGCGGAGCATGCGTTTTTCATACAAACGTAATACCAAAATAATATTATTATGAAAGTCAAACATATTCTTAATGTAATGTGTATATATTTCGATTGTATTATAGAATATCTATGTTCCCAAATAAATATTCTGAAAGGACAATGATATAAATACGAGATATGATGAATTTAAAATTTCTATAGAAAAACTATTTTTTTCATAACTCTTGTTTAAATGTACACCGAACATTCAAAATATGTGTTTGGGAACCTATATATTCTGTAATTCAATCAAAATAAATACACACTACCATGTTTGATTTACAAATTATTTTGGTATTACGTTTGTATGTAATTCGCATGCTCCGCAGGCCTCTTAAGTTTTATAAAATTTTCTCTAGTTTAGAAAAACAAGAACTTCGTATGTTTTGTTTTCCCTGATTGTACTTTCGGTCATATTGATCATGTGACCTCGAGCACTACGCGGCTACGAAAAAATCTTGATCGGACGTCCGATTGTGCAGCTAAACTTTCTTCATGGTTTCGACTAAATCCCTTCTGCGCCCAAGTAAGTGCGCGAGGTCCCTTAGCGCATTGACCGCTCGCTTCGCAGTTAATTCCATCACTAATCGCCAGTGTGATACGGCGCTAATAGCAGTTCGTTTTCATTTTCAGATCTGTTTCGATTCCCCTGCCCAAGTAGACGTGGGGCGTGGGTGTGTGTGTTATACAATTTGCGACGTTCCCGTGTCCTTGTTGTGTTTATGAGACTGTCCAGTTACAGAACATTGCTCGTTCGAATGTTTGTAACCAAATATCGGCATGACTGTTCGATGATTAATGTTTGCTACTATTTAAACAATTATATTAGCTTGCAATTCATTCCAGTTACAAGTAAGAAGTATTTTTATATTGTAATTGCTAACGTGTTCATATTGTAATCATGATAATAATAACATTACCGTAATCTTTAATTAGATTAATTTCGTCAATGTTCTGTAAATTCTGGTGCATAGAAAAATAAGCTGTAACAAAGATTATTTTTACTATAAACTGTATTATGTATTATTTTTACAGTTATCATTGTTTTTATGGAATAAAACTATATTTTTAATATCAAATCTATATTTTCTCTTATCAATAAAAAAGTTAATAATATCAGCAAGTCTTTGCAGTTCAGTTCTGTCAATAGGTAGAATTGGTTAAGTCTGTCTTTACAATCACCCGAAAAATATGTAATCACAAAACAATACATTTTCAAGTTTGTCGTATTCCATTACGAGCTAAAACATTTTAATTTGCATAACTGTAGCAACCGCCTCTTTTGATTCCACATTTCATTAACATACTAAACAATCATATGAGACGCTTTAAATATATTATTTCGCGTATATTTTATAGAATGTGGAATTATATTTAGCCACCTTCGTAGCATTGCACGAAGTTAACCCCTGATAAACATATGTGGCAAGGCGGCATGTGTGATTAACACTGGCTTGGCCACCCTTAGGGATTCTAATTTAGATAACACAAAAAAAAACGAAATTTGTCGCCAAATATCAGAATTTGTCGGTCACTGGTTCAAAAGATATAAGGGTTTATAGGTGGCCGATCTGGAGAGAGTCTCCCCAGCATGGCCACATATAAATCTCAAAAACTAGAGCACCTAGCGAAGTTCTGTTTTCTCCCATATTGTCGCCAATTTGTCGCAATTTGTCGCTAAATCACAGATTTAGTCGGGTCTTAGTTTAGAAGATTTCAATTAGTTAGGTATAGTCCAAGAGCTATAGATCGAAGAGTTCACGACAATCTAGCAAATCTAACTGCTTAGCGACAAATTGGAGACTAAATATGGGAGAAAACAGATCATCGCTAGGTGCCCTAGTTTTTGAGATATAAATGTGGCTAAGCTGGGGAGACTCTCCAGATCGGCCACCTATAAACCCTTTTATCTTTTGAACCAGTGACCGACAAATTTCGACTAATTAGCGACAAATTTTTTGTGTTATCAAAATTAAAATCCCAAATGGCGGCCAAGCCAGTGTCAATCACACAGGCCGCATGTCTTTTTCATCTTTTCTTTAACCCCAAAGTCAATGTCATTATAATCAACAATCATATAAAGTAAATTGCACTTTCTTTCATTGTACTAAATCCAGCAGTACATAAGAATGTCTTGAATTGTTTGTTGGTCAAAACTGTAGCCTCTTTGCTAAGGATCCTCCATCAATATTTTCCAGAAGCTTTCTCTTGAGTGATGGTTTATCGATCTCTATCTTGCTAATATTCGAAGGCATGGGCAGCTTGGTGCCTACTGAAGGAGCTGGTTTGTTACTGAAACAAAGATTTATTCATAGTAAGAAGTCCTTCATCGCAAAAATAAATTATATCTAAGGGCACTTTTGTCCTTTTTTAGCGCCGCTTAAAGATTGTCCTCTTATCTTGGCTTGATCTAGTTATCTTCACAAAGAGGTATGGCCAAAAGACATTCATCATCATCATCTGCCTAGCCTTTTCCCAACTATGTTGGGGTCGGCTTCCAGTCTAACCGGATGCAGCTGAATACCATTATTTTACACTAGCTTCTGCCAGCAGCTTCGCCCGCGTGAAGTTTGAAATTGACCCATGGGATCTTATTACCGGGATAAAAAGACTTTTTATCCCGGTAATAAGATCCCATGGGTTGTAACCTGGATTAAAACTTAAGATACTTAGTATCTTAAGTGTTAATCCAGGTTACAAACTATCTGTGTGCTAAATTTGATCCAAATCCGTTCAGTAGTTTTTGCGTGAAAGAGTAACAAACATCCATACATCAATCCATACATACTCACAAACTTTCGCATTTATAATATTAGTAGGAAGTAGGATGGAGCGACTGCCTATCCGTCCTCCACAACCTAGTTAATACTGGGTAAGTAATACGATACCACTTGGTAAGACTGGTTGCCAAAATATATTATGCATCGTAAAAAATCGCGACACGAAGTCCTGTCATAAAATCTGACGATGCAATCCTGCACGTGTGTCAATAATGGAAAGAAAAGTGTCGACTATTTTCCTATATTATTGCGCTGTGCATCGTACCACGATACGAAGTCGTATCGTGAATTTATACGACACACGGCTTAGAATTCCACGACAAGACGTCATATCGGGACACGGCTTCATGTCACGATATGACGTCGTAACTTTATGTTTGCTTCAGGCCAATGGGATTCGCATCTTTTTGCCACGACGTAGTTGCGAGCTCCTTTTACATAATTATATTTGAAAAATTAAGAAAAAAACAATTCAAAATATGAAGAGCTGTAGCATACTCGATTCAGAACATTTCACATACCTAAAGTACGGCATCTGCAACGCCTGCGAGCAGTCGCAGCGACTGGGAGGGTACAGAGCCAGGAGGCTCTCCATCAGCTGGATCAGATCGTCTGACGCAGCACTGAATATGTGGCGCAGCTGCTGCGGTGGAAATATCTTGAACTGCACATAGTCTGTCAAGTTCTTCATACCCTGTATATGAATAGGAAAGTGATAGAGTTCAATCAGTCTCAATGTTGATTTAAAACACGTCAAAATGGTGGTTTAAATGCGTGAGTCACATTTCCAGGATGGGTCAGGACAGATCGGCCAGAATCGCCACACTGTGGGTGCCAGAAGACGGTCGTCGTCACCGAGGCAAGCCCAGGAAACGCTAGCGTGATGATTTGGACCCGTTCCTGACTAATTGGCCAGAGAAGAAGTGTGTGCAATATAATATTAAAATAATGTATAATTTTAAAATTGATGTAATGTGAGTTGAAAGTAATGTAACTAATGTTAAGTAATTGTAATTTCATGTAATTTTAAATTGATCTTGCATACCGTTAAAACCGTGAAACATGTAGCACTATGCAATATTATGAACACCTTTGTAAACATTTAGGGACTGGGTAGTCAACATAACAAAATGTTAAGGACGCGTTCGCAAAATTGATAGGTACAGAATCGAACTACTACATTGACACGGCTCATACACACAAGTGTAGTGCACGACTACCATTCTCGCTACCGAGAAAAGTAAACTTGTGTGTATTGACTCGTGTCAATGTAGGGGTTCGATTGATTCAAGTGAACTCATTTTGATACATAGAAAGATTCATTTTTTTACGTATTTATTTGGAATAAAATAATGGCACCAACATAAATATTTACGTTTTATATTTTTACGTTTTACCTCGGACTTGATGGAACGACCTGAAGGTGTACTTCGGTGACTGCTACTGGAACTCCTCGACGTGTTGGACTAGGTGAGCCGAGTTTGGGCTTGTTTTGTTAGTTATGATGAGACCTTACCTCCGGACTTGATGGAGCGACCTGAAGGTGTACTTCGGGAACTGCTACTGGAACTCCTAGACGTGTTGGACTAGGTGAGCCGAGTTTGGGCTTGTTTTGTTAGTTATGATGAGACCTTACCTCCGGACTTGATGGAGCGACCTGAAGGTGTACTTCGGTGACTGCTACTGGAACTCCTAGACGTGTTGGACTAGATGAGCCGAGTTTGGGCTTGTTTTGTTAGTTATGATGAGACCTTACCTCCGGATTTCATGGAGCGACCTGAAGGTGTACTTCGGGAACTGCTACTGGAATTCCTAGACGTGTTGGACTAGGTGAGCCGAGTTTGGGCTTGTTTTGTTAGTTATGATGAGACCTTACCTCCGGACTTGATGGAGCGACCTGAAGGTGTACTTCGGTGACTGCTACTGGAACTCCTAGACGTGTTGGACTAGATGAGCCGAGTTTGGGCTTGTTTTGTTAGTTATGATGAGACCTTACCTCCGGACTTGATGGAGCGACCTGAAGGTGTACTTCGGTGACTGCTACTGGAACTCCTAGACGTGTTGGACTAGATGAGCCGAGTTTGGGCTTGTTTTGTTAGTTATGATGAGACCTTACCTCCGGACTTGATGGAGCGACCTGAAGGTGTACTTCGGGAACTGCTACTGGAACTCCTAGACGTGTTGGACTAGGTGAGCCGAGTTTGGGCTTGTTTTCTTAGTTATGATGAGACCTTACCTCCGGACTTGATGGAGCGACCTGAAGGTGTACTTCGGGAACTGCTACTGGAACTCCTAGACGTGTTGGACTAGGTGAGCCGAGTTTGGGCTTGTTTTGTTAGTTATGATGAGACCTTACCTCCGCACTTGATGGAGCGACCTGAAGGTGTACTTCGGGAACTGCTACTGGAACTCCTAGACGTGTTGGACTAGGTGAGCCGAGTTTGGGCTTGTTTTGTTAGTTATGATGAGACCTTACCTCCGGACTTGATGGAGCGACCTGAAGGTGTACTTCGGGAACTGCTACTGGAACTCCTAGACGTGTTGGACCAGATGAGCCGAGTTTGGGCTTGTTTTGTTAGTTATGATGAGACCTTACCTCCGGACTTGATGGAGCGACCTGAAGGTGTACTTCGGGGACTGCTACTGGAACTCCTCGACATGTTGGGACTAGGTGAGCCGAGTTTGGGTGCGTGTTGTTAGTTATGATGAGACCTTACCTCCGGACTTGATGGATATTATTATCATTACTTATTTTTCACAGAGTTTCTGAAAGTAGTCGCAGTACTACCAAACGAGTACTTAGAATGAATTTAAAACAGTTAATTTTTTGTTGCCTACGGCAAATAATACATTCGTGTTTTATAGAAAACATAAATGGTTTCACCAAGTTTGAGGACAGGTGCGGTCAGTGGGTCGTGTTAGGGGCGACAGCTGCGCGTTACTAGGCAAGACACTTGTGTGTTTGCTATATGGACAGGTCCTGGCAAAATAAAGTATCAGTGCATAGAAAAAATATAATAAAAACTGTCAACTCCCAGAATTGATTGACCCAAGACAGGCAAGAAATATGGAACTAAGAGCACATTCTTCACATATCCAACGAAATATTCTTACAATAAAAAATTGATACCGTTTGTTGTTTGTTGTTGTTAATCACGAAAGTACCAACCACCTCCAGGTCGCTCCATCAAGTTCGGTCTCATCATAACTAACAAAACAAGCCCCAACTCGGCTCATCTGGTCCAACACGTCGAGGAGTTCTAGTAGCAGTTCCCGAAGTACACCTTCAGGTCGCTCCATGAAATCCGGAGGTAAGGTCTCATCATAACTAACAAAACAAGCCCAAACTCGGCTCATCTAGTCCAACATGTCTAGGAGTTCCAGTAGCAGTCACCGAAGTACACCTTCAGGTCGCTCCATCAAGTCCGGAGGTAAGGTCTCATCATAACTAACAAAACAAGCCCAAACTCGGCTCATCTAGTCCAACACGTCTAGGAGTTCCAGTAGCAGTCACCGAAGTACACCTTCAGGTCGCTCCATCAAGTCCGGAGGTAAGGTCTCATCATAACTAACAAAACAAGCCCAAACTCGGCTCATCTAGTCCAACACGTCTAGGAGTTCCAGTAGCAGTCACCGAAGTACACCTTCAGGTCGCTCCATCAAGTCCGGAGGTAAGGTCTCATCATAACTAACAAAACAAGCCCAAACTCGGCTCATCTAGTCCAACACGTCTAGGAGTTCCAGTAGCAGTCACCGAAGTACACCTTCAGGTCGCTCCATCAAGTCCGGAGGTAAGGTCTCATCATAACTAACAAAACAAGCCCAAACTCGGCTCATCTAGTCCAACACGTCTAGGAGTTCCAGTAGCAGTCACCGAAGTACACCTTCAGGTCGCTCCATCAAGTCCGGAGGTAAGGTCTCATCATAACTAACAAAACAAGCCCAAACTCGGCTCATCTAGTCCAACACGTCTAGGAGTTCCAGTAGCAGTCACCGAAGTACACCTTCAGGTCGCTCCATCAAGTCCGGAGGTAAGGTCTCATCATAACTAACAAAACAAGCCCAAACTCGGCTCATCTAGTCCAACACGTCTAGGAGTTCCAGTAGCAGTCACCAAAGTACACCTTCAGGTCGCTCCATCAAGTCCGGAGGTAAGGTCTCATCATAACTAACAAAACAAGCCCAAACTCGGCTCATCTAGTCCAACACGTCTAGGAGTTCCAGTAGCAGTCACCGAAGTACACCTTCAGGTCGCTCCATCAAGTCCGGAGGTAAGGTCTCATCATAACTAACAAAACAAGCCCAAACTCGGCTCATCTAGTCCAACACGTCTAGGAGTTCCAGTAGCAGTCACCGAAGTACACCTTCAGGTCGCTCCATCAAGTCCGGAGGTAAGGTCTCATCATAACTAACAGAACAAGCCCAAACTCGGCTCATCTGGTCCAACACGTCGAGGAGTTCCAGTGGCAGTTCCCGAAGTACACCTTCAGGTCGCTCCATGAAATCCGGAGGTAAGGTCTCATCATAACTAACAAAACAAGCCCAAACTCGGCTCATCTAGTCCAACACGTCTAGGAGTTCTAGTAGCAGTCACCGAAGTACACCTTCAGGTCGCTCCATCAAGTCCGGAGGTAAGGTCTCATCATAACTAACAAAACAAGCCCAAACTCGGCTCATCTAGTCCAACACGTCTAGGAGTTCCAGTAGTAGTCACCGAAGTACACCTTCAGGTTGATCCATCAAGTCCGGAGGTAAGGTCTCATCATAACTAACAAAACAAGCCCTAACTCGGCTCATCTAGTCCAACACGTCTAGGAGTTCCAGTAGCAGTCACCGAAGTACACCTTCATCAGGTCGCTCCATCGAGTCCAGGACGATTAGGCATAATATATATAAACCCTACTTACATACTTTTTTATAGCAAAATGAAATAGAATGAAAATCTTACGAGTACCTTGTCAAGTATCAAATTCGGTTTGTCGAATATTTTGTGTTTTTACAGCGATCTTTTTCAACTCGAGCCGCTCTAAACAGGCGATACATGTCCACTCTCGACGGGGGCCGCGCTCGGACTAAAGTTTCATTCCAAGTGCTTGTGCAATAAATCAAGACGGGTATAGAAATAAAATAACCCTTAATGCAATCGATTAAGATTCATCCAGAATAGCAAAATATGTGAAAAAATAAGTTTCGGTTTTCATTTTTTCTGCGACTATTTAAAGCATTTAGATGAAAAAAAAAAACTAACATTAAACATTCAATATGTTTGCCTACATATACTATTTTTAAATGTAGTCAAATATGATAACAATAGCACAAAAAATGTACCTAAACTCAACCCGGTATCGTTAAATTTGTGGAAAATGGCAACGAAAGATCGATTTTACATTGTAAAAAAGTAAAATTTTCAATAATAAAGTACCGTTTATTTGAAGATGAAGAACCAATCTATACGATGTAGTTATTGGTTATATTGAATTTTGTTTTATTATGCTATAAAATGTACCGAAAAACAGCATAATTTTGCCTGATATGCAAACGCGCCCTTAAACGGTTTGAATGTGCATGGGGTCAAAATATCTATACGGACCGTTTGTCTATGTTGCAAAAAGTATGAACGTCAAAAAAGACAGGAGTTGAAATGTGTTTGGGTCCAACCGAACAAGTGTCATAGAGTATAATAGCCAACATGAACACGCGTTTATTATGAGTTACATGGGCTATGTAACTAAATGAATAGGACTATTCACACGTACCACATTTTGCAGTCGTTAATGACCGTGTGTGTGATACTGACCACATCGCAACCACAACGCAACCACGAGCGACACTGCGAACTAGTCCGACCGACCACATCGCAAACATATATGAAAACCGGAGTCGAACTGTGTCTGCACACCACGTTACCGCATCGCAACTACTGGCAACAACGTAACCACATCGACATTTTGTTGGTACCACAACGCAACTACAAAAGGCTGCAGCGACACTATTCACACGTAACCACTGCTTGACAGCATTTTGTCGTTGCGACGTGGTGTGGTTGTGAAGAATAACTTATAGAACATTGAACTTTTTGACAGTTATTCATTTAGGGCCGGTATTTCAATAGTGACTTATCTCGAAGTGATCCAGGATTAAATTTAAGAACGACTTATGTGTATTTCAATATTGGATTAAAGTTAAGCGGCAAATAAAGTCCACCCTAACTAGCCTTAATCTAAGTGACAGATTTCTGTCGCTTAAGTTCCGATCTGAGATTAGCGTGTGTCAACCTCAAAAAAAAGTTGCTTTATGGTTAATAATTCTGAGCCGCAAAAAGGTTTTTATGCCGCATATAGAATATTTTGTAAGTTGATAAAATGATAAAAAAGGCTGCGAGGAACCTATGTACCTAAATGTAGGTACAGACATTCTTGCGAAATATTATCTCGTAGTAGGCCATTTGATTTGGTCTCATAACTGTTCCAGCACAACGTATGCTGTACGTTTCGTTAAACGAAATCGGTCGTAAAATTCACCTTCATTCCATTTCGGAAATTAGTCTCTCATGTTCTATAAATTCGTATACGTCGCGGGGTCGTTGAATAATTGATAAATTCAATCATATCTTCATCATCACTGCTCGAGCTAAGTATAGTTACTGAACAAAAAACATATTAGAGTTGAGTAATTGCCAAGTTGTAAAATCGTAGAGAAAGAGCGAAAACGGTAGGCAGGTACTTACGTGATACTACTCAAATTACTCAATTGTTCAGACAACTCAACAATGTCGTGAACTTAAAACTTTTTTCTTCGAACTTATTAAGACTTGAAAAAAATAAACAATGTAGTAGGATGACAACAGAAACCACACTCAAATGACATATTCTGTTTATTATGTTGCAATATTGCGATTTATCCTAGATTAGTTAAGGCGAGGAAGATCCGGATTGAAATACACTTCTGTCTTCTAAAAATGACACTTAGCTTAAATGCAGGACTTAACTTAAGCAATAAGTTAAGGTGACATTGAAATACCGGCCCTTAGACTCAAGCATGTTATATCAATCGAGCATTTTGTCTATCACACCTTTTGTTGTACTTGCATTTTGAGATGTGTACCGTTTGTCACTAAAACATTGTAACCATGACATGATTATATGTACATTTTGACACTGGGGTATTCCAACCGTTGAACATTTTATAAAGTCGACTACTAGTCCCTAAACGTTTGTAAATACCATGTTTCTGGCAAATAAATAAATAAAAAGGCAAAACACCAAGAAATTTGGAAAGGAATAGGCTACCCTATTCCTTTCCAAATTTCTTGGTGCCCCAGTGTGCCAGTGAGACAGTATCTAGCATAATTTAAAAAAAAATAAAACAAAACAAATATCAGTACAGATATCAATGGTACTTTTAGTACTGAAGATAGTATAATCACGAAATTAAAAGTAGGTATAGGTAATGTAATTTAGGGTAAGGTTAAGAAAATTTAAAGGTAAAGCAGCTTTAAATTTTGAAAAACTTAACTTTGAAAACTATAGTAAGGACAACAAAGGCTCATAAACAAAATACATACTGGCCAAATTTCTTCACTGGGCGTGCCAAATACTTGGAAAATCCGCGACAGTTGATCGAGGTCAGACTCTCCAGGTAAGAAAGGCACTCTCAACAGCAGTTCAGCAAGTATACAGCCTATTGCCCACATATCTACACCAGTACCATATTGTCTTGCTCCAAACAACAGTTCTGGTGACCTTGAAAGAAGCAAAAAAAAAAAAGTGAGAATACGAGTATTTTGTTTAGGCCGAACTTGGCGAACCTAGTAAAAGCCAAATTATTTCGTTTCCACTTACACTAGGCAACAGCTAAATGAGAGCCTAAATGATAACATAAATGTTGGATTTCAACGCACGGGTCATTGCTTAGGCATCGTTCACACCAAACGTATAGTCGGTCGCCGATTTCGCAAATGTTTGATAAATAAAAGCGAATCAGTTGGCGGCTGAAATAAATCTTTCATACATTTTGTACTGCATACTCACAGTCGGCGGCTGATTATACGCATTGGTGTGAACGATGCCTTAGACTCGAAATTACAATTAGACCTTGGACTTCCATTTCGATGTAACAGGCACTAAAAAAGCCCCAGATAGAAAGCTGCTTTGCAAATTTTTGACTTAAATTCAGGTTTCTGCACCAAATTCAAAGGATTATTATGGTTATTAGTTTTATTGATTGTTTCGTCAGTCCAGTGTTCACAACCGTAACTGCTAAGCAAAAGGTCCTGGGTTTGATTCCCAGTCGAGCAAATGTTATTAGGTTTCTCCATCACAAATATCTCAGTACCAGCTACGGAGTCTGTATTTGTGCCCAGTTGATGGCAATAGGCCTGCCCCTGTTATTAAATGGGACTTACAACATAACTGGCGAAATGTGGGTGTACTATTAGGTACGCCTGTGCCTAACCCCTCATAGATACAGGCGTGATGTTTTTATGTAGTTGTTTAAATATTATTACAAGAAATTGCTTGTTTTTCATTACCTATACCATCTGGTCACTACTTGATGCGTGTTAATTCTGGTTGGAGACCCAAAAGCCTTAGCGAGACCAAAGTCACCAATCTTCAAGATGCCCTCCCGGTTTATAAGTAAGTTGTTAGGTTTCAAATCTCTGTGCAATATCCAGTTTTGATGTAAATACTCTAGACCTGAAAATTTTTAAAAATAAAATACTTAAGAACGTAGATCTACACAAGACACAATGGCTTTTTAATTGTGTCTATAACTACGGCATACAAGAGGTTAAAAGTCGTAAAGCAGACATTGGGAATATTGTCATACAATAATTTTCATCCCGAACATTTACCATTATGAGACATAAATCCTACTTGACAAGCGACCGTCTGACACTAGATAGAATGACTTGCTACTACATAAGTAGTAATAAGTTTTTGGATTACGACTTTCTTAGTCTTGTCCCATCTATCACTCGTAAATAATATTTGAATGTCTTTGGTGGACAAAAGAAAAAAAACTCATAGCCCATAGTGCAACTTTGGTAACTTTTCATGATTCTCATTTTTTTTGTTCCTTATGTGTTTACTTTAGTTGTGAGGTTTAAATTCTTAGTCTTTAAACTTTAAGCAATAAACAGAGCTACACATTTTTTTTTTGCTAGCCTTCGTCGTGTCCCACTGCTGGGCAAAGGCCTCCCCTTTCTCCTTCCATACCCCTCTTTCTGTGCGATCTCCGGCCATGCTGGCCCTGCAAACGTGATCAGATCGTCACACCACGTCGAGGTCTACCTCGCCGGCGCTGTCCTTCCTCGGGCGTCCAGTGTGTGACGGTCTTTGCCCATCTCTCCGGGTGCATCCGTGCCACGTGGCCCGCCCACTCCCATTTCAGCCTGGCTGTTTTTTGCCCAACATCTGCTACTTGACATATGGAGCGCAGGGTGGTGTTTCTAACGCGATCTGTTCTCCTTACACCTATTATGCTGCGCTCCATTGCTCGCTGGCAAATCTTGAGTTTGGACGTCTGTTGCTCAGTAAGTGACCAACTTTGTGCACCGTAGGTTAGGACGGGCAGGATGCACATGTCGACGAGTTTTCTTTTTAGTGTTAGTGGTAGGCTTCCTTTCATATGTTCCTTAAGGGCCCAGAAGGTCTTCCAAGCATTTTGGACTCGTCTTTCAACTTCTTATCATACTAATAAATAATACAAATAATATAGGTCAAGTATCTGGGAGTTATCCTAGACAGTAAGTTATACTGGAGTAGTCACCTAGACAATAAAATAAACAAGGCCTGCATAACTTTCTGGCAATGCAAGAGGATGATAGGTAAGAAGTGGGGCCTATCCCTTAAAATTATACTCTGGTTATACTGCGCGGTGATCCGACCCATGATTACCTATGGGGCCGTGGTCTGGTGGCCCCGCACTAAACTAACTACAGCATCCATCAAACTGCAACGCCTGCAAAGGCTTGCCTGCATGGCGATCAAGGGCTGCATGAGGACAACTCCGACTGCGGCTCTCGAGGCCATGTTGGGACTTCCACCGCTCCATCTTTTCATACAGCAGGAAGCGACGATGTCGGCTGTACGCCTTAAAACACTTCAACTTTGGGGTAAGAAAGAAACACAGCACAATGCGGTGTTGAAGGAATTCCAAGACGAGTTCCCGCTGGCGAAGGCAATAAATGATCGGATACCGAAACAATTTGTATTCGATAAGAAATACAAAATCCAGCTTCACGAGGACCACCGCTGCGAGGGATTAAAGCCCGCGGAACTACGGATCTTCACAGATGGTTCTAAAACCGGTACTGGCACTGGGGGTGGAGTCTTCTCGGAAGACCTCAACATCCACATAGACATACCTCTAGGGGCCCACAACACGGTTTTTCAGGCAAAATGCATGGGCATTTCCCTGGCGGCTTCGGCCATCATAGCCAGGGAGGTTGTGGGCCACTCAATTCGTATACTGTTGGACAGCATGGCGGTGCTGCTGGCTCTAAACAGCCACACAGTGAACTCCGGGTTAATACACGAGTGTCATCAACGCCTGAACCAGGTTGGTCGATCTCAATAACATAACCATCCAATGGATCAAAGGACACAGCGATTCCCGCGGCAACGACGCGGCGGATGAACTCGCTAGAAGGGGATCGAGCATGGCAGTGGTGGGACCAGAACCCATCGCACCACTCCCTTTCGGATACCTACGCACACTGGTAAGGAAACGAACTAGTGAATTACACCACAAGCTGTGGCTTGACCACTGCGAGTGCAGGCAAGCCAAGGAGGCACTTCCTGCCATCGACGGACGCTTCACTAAACGCGCGCTTAGGCTTACCAAGCCACAGCTGTGCACAATTACAGCCGCCATCACCGGACACAGCTCTTTTAACAAACACTTCTTTGTCATAGGAGTCACAGACAGCCCCCTGTGCCGCACATGCATGGAGGAGGAAGAGACAGCGGCCCACGTGCTTCTACACTGCCCAGTGGTTGCAACATACAGGGCAAAGTACTTCGGTCATCCAGGTACTCTCCGCGAGACTGCCAGCAACATCGGGGCGCTGCTGGCCTTCCTTGGGGAGTTGGGATGGATCGAGTGAAGTTCCCACCCGTACGCAAAATACGCGCCTTGACGTGGAATTGCGGACACCAGCCCGTTATACAATACAATAATACATAATAATAGGACTGTTTTACACTAAAATAAAACAGTTATTATGTGCCGAAAGAAAGACACAGCGTTAGTATGAAGAAGCAGTCTATGATTCTGGTTTCTAGGAGCATAGATATTGTAAAACATACCTGATTCTCTTTGGATTTACGTTGTTACCTCTTATTTCCGGCAGGGGTCGCCATCTCTGGTTCCGGTGACCGGCCGTTTAGGTTTTCATAGTGTCTTCATACCAGCAAGGACCTTGAGCTAACGCTGTGTCTTTCTTTCGGCACATAATAACTGTTTTATTTTAGTGTAAAACAGTCCTATTATATGCCTACCAGAAAGACACAGCGTTAGTATGAAGACTTGTTTGATATCTGCTGGTGAAGGTAACATAATAAACGCTATGTGAAATAAATAAATGTGTTAAAGAATGAAAGAAATTCATTTCAGATTAAACATTTATTATCAATTACCATAATCAGTAAGGTTATATTACTGATAAATAATTATAATCATTTGAAATTAAAATGAACAATTTGTTAGGTACTTCAACTTAAACAATCAACTTTGGCACATAAAACTTAACAATTCTAATTAAAACTTGAGAAATTTAATCGTAACAAATCTTCCTCTTCATTATTTGTATTTTTAATAATCTCTCTACAGTAAAACTTTCTGAAAGTCTTATCACTCTTCCAGTTCCCTCTAGCCAATATTTCATCTACAGGAACATTCTCCCACCAGCCTTTGGATGCTACAGCTGCTCTGACGCTTCCTGGAGTAGCTTCTAAATTTAAATCTTTGAATATAGATTTAATCCAACCTGCTATAATAGTCCTTGTGGCTGGTTTTATTTGGCCTTTTAATGAAACAAATAGACTTGTAACATTACTATTAAGTCTTCTTTCCTGTGAAATCTGAATCAATTGTGAAATATGTCTCAAGGGGCATATATTTGCATCTGGGTGTTTTAATAAAGACCAGCCGGACTGTCTATATTTGCTTGAGTCTGTTTTTGATCCAAATATTTTTGATTTGACGACCCGATTGGCGTAGTGGTAGTGACGCTGCCTTACGTTCTTAGGGTCCTGGGTTCGAATCCCGGTAGGAGCAAATGTTTGTGTGATGAGCATGGACATTTGTTTCCGAGTCATGGATGTTTATATGTATAATAAGTATGTATTTACAAACAAAAAAGTATATATGTAGTATATCAACTATCTAGTGTCCACGACACAAGCTTTGCTTAGTGTGGCACTAGGTGGCGCTGTGTGTTAATGTCCAGCGATATTTATTATTTATTTTATTATTATTATTAAATTTTGGCCATAGTATAATTTTTTCTTCTTCTTTTATGAAGTTGCTTTGAGAAATATCCAACAAGGTAAGGTCATGTATCCTTCTGCCTGATGCTAACAATAAAATAATTGCAGTTCTTCTTGAGATATCAAAAAGGGAATTTGTGCTTGGAACTGTTTTCAACCAATTGAAAATTATTTTTGTGTCCCAAATAGGGGTTTTTGTAGGTGGAGGTTTTGATAATGCTATGGCTTTTAAAACTTGTTGAACAAAGAAATTTTTTGTTATATTGTCTGCATTTGAAGCACAGAAGGTAGAAATAGCTGATTTATGTAATAAAATTGTATTTACTGAAAAATTTCTTTTTAAATGCAAATCTGCTAAAAATCTTGCAACGTCTTTGCCGTCAGGATTTCTTTTATTTATATTATTTGTGGCACAAAATGAAAGCCACCTTTTAATAGGGGCTTTGTAAGTATTTAGAGTGCTTTTGCGCCAACTATTGCTTAGTAATTCAATTTCCTCCCTACTCCAGTTTGCTACCTGATCTGACCACCCCCAATTTTCCATGCCTGGAGGGACAACTTGTCCACTTGTGGGGGACAGAGCCCTGTCGATCGATCTATCAGGTTCTTCCGCAGATCTGTTATCGATATTGGGTCTGACAGGGCCCTGGCTTGTAGATCGGCCAGCCAAAAGCACTGATCCCACTGTGGTGCTATTACTATGTATGTCCCTATGGCCCCGTTCAGATGATGGAGCACCCGAGGGATCAAGTTGGGTGGAGGGAATACCCAGCCCAGCTGAAAGTCCCAAACTCGACTGAAGGCGTCGCAAAAAATTGCTGACCCATCTGTTGAGTCCCAAGTTACGTATTGAGGGACCACTGCTGTTTCTTTTGAAGCGAACAGGTCTACGTCTGGGACGCCCCATTTTTGGAATATTACATTCTTGGCTTGGGGTTGTAGCTGCCATTCGGGGACCGGTTTTCCTCTTGAGAGGCGGTCTGCAATCCCGTTTAACCTCCCCGGGAGGTATGATGCCGACAGCGTTATGTTGTGCTGCTCGGTTAGGTGAAGGAGTTTGCTTGTTAGGCCCAACAGGGCTAAGGACCGGGTTCCCCCCTCGTTCCTTAAGTATGCTATGAGAGTTCGATTGTCCGACTGCACTAGAACATGTGCGTCCTTCATGTGTGCACCTTGTCTTACTAAGGCTGCATACACAGCAAACATTTCCTTCACATTGGAATGCCACTTTTGCTGGCGACAATTCCATTTGCCCGACAACATGATGTTGTTCAGGTGTGCTCCCCAGCCCGCGTCCGCCGCGTCTGTGGTGAGAAAGTGGGTTATCTTGGGCGTGTGCATAGGTCTTGCACTTTTCCCTACGTTTCTTACCCACCATTGTAACTCTTGAGTCACTAGAGGTGGCAACTCCCTCTTTTGCCTTGGTCTGGCTCCTCTGAATGATTTTAGAAAAATCTGAGTACGGCGACAATGGAGGCGGCCGTTTGGGGTTGCTAAATTTGCAAAATTTAACATACCCAGCAATTTTTGCATCACTCGGAGACACGACTCTTTCTTCTGTAATAAGCTTGTTAATAGTTCTAGAATTTTTTCTACTTTTTTTACAGGAAGTGAAATTAGTTTTGTTTTTGTATTCCATATTATGCCTAAATATTCTATTTCTTGGGTTGGGGTGAGAAGTGATTTTTTGAAGTTTACATGCCATCCCAACTTTTCCAGAGTTTGTATGGTTATTTTGGTGTGTTCTATGAGTTGTGTCTGATTTTGACTGGCTATTAAAAAATCGTCCAAGTAAACTACTATTCTTATGCCTTGTTTCCGAAGGATTTCCGCAATCCAATTGGTCACTGAGGCGAAGGTTTGAGGAGCTGATGAGAGACCGAAAGGTAAGGCCGTTAACTGTAATATTTCGCCTCCATATATTATGCGCAGGAAGCGCCTGTGGTTTTCCTTTATGTTTAGGTGAAAATATGCCTGATGGAGGTCTATTTTTGTCATCCAGTCCCTGTCCTGTAGGAACTGAATTACATCCTGTCGAGAAAGTAATTGGAAATGTCGAGTCGAGACATGTAAATTTAGGCTCTTTAAATTGAAAATAGGGCGTATCCCCCCATCTGGTTTCCGGACTAAAAACATTTTGGAGTGAAAGCCGGGTGTTATGTTTTTTGGTTTTTCTAAAATGTTTGCATCTTTTAACTGTTGTATGATTTCTGTCATCTTCTTGGATGACTTTGTTGCAAACTTGTTCAATATTCTTTTGTAAGGGTAATGTAAAGGAGGTTTCGTTGAAAATGGTATGCGACTCTCTGCTATTATTTTTTGAATATATTGACTGGCCCCTAACTGTTCCCATGCCTGAACATGGGATTTTAGGCAACCGCCTTTGAATACACTGCTTTGATTGTCACTTATCTTTAACGTTGGAGGTATCTTGAGTGCCTGTACGACGAAAGGAATGTTTTTTATAATTATTATTTCTTGATTTTTTGTCCGAGTTAAACTTAGTTTTCTTATTGAAATTAGTTTTATAAGATGGCTTGAAACTTTTATTGTTAACCTGATTGGTATTATTGACTTTCTTTTTATCTTTTAAATAACTTGGCATGTTAAGCCATACCTGCGAGCCTCCTAAAGAATCTACCAGTGGGATGAGCGCTTCTCTGTTGAAGAGATACTCAGCGCTAGGTGGAATATTTTGTAACGCTAATTTAAGATTAACGTTATTAACTTCTTTTAGAATGCGGTCACGTCTAACCTCAATACATTCAGCTCGCTTGCCACATATGACTTGCATACAAGTTTCCATATTTTTATATGAAGGTGACGCTGGACCAAATTTTTCAGACAACTTATCACAGAGAGTGCTTGCATTGAGCTCTGTGTCAGAACTAGCAGCCCAATTTACAACCTCCTGCAAACCATTTTTCAAAAGTTGCCTATTTTCCAGAACAGCATTTGACAATCCCGCTAACAATTGCTCCGTACTAGCCAAATAATCTGTTCCTTTATTAAGGTGACATAATTCCTCATTTAATTTTAAGCCTATAAAACCTGGTGTTGCTATAAGTGTCTGCAAGTCCTTTTTATACCGAATGCCCTTCCAGGCCTGTGAGTTAAATTGCTGAAGACTATTTAACTCTGCTAGTTTAACGGGATCGGCAACAGGTACAATCTTAGATTCGTCATAACTTATTTTCAACTCCCCCAAACACATATTATTATTATTAGTTGCTTTACTTAAAACTTGTGGTTTGTTTAGAAATTGATCATTCGTATTCGTAGAATTCACGGAATTCAAATGGTTGCCGACATTTTCTTTATTATTGTTGAAATTCGTATTAATAGCCGTGAAAATCTGCGGCATTTGAGCTACACAGTTTGTTAAATATGAAACTTGATTAATAATAGTGTCCATGCGAGGATCCGAACAAGTTCCCACTTGTTTGAACCGCTTAGACCTTTTATTAGGTGGCGGCGAGGCAAAACCTTCTTCGTCTTCCGAAGACGAAGAACTGCTTTGCGATGAGCTCGAGCTCACAGCTCTTCGCTCTCCATCCCGAGCAGCGACTTGAGCTACAGGTTCAGGAACGGAATCCTCCGAGTTCATAATGGTGGGTAGGTACTTACCGAACCGCCGTCAATGACGCAACACTGAACACTGTCTAAAACACTGAATAAGTGTTTATTATTAGTGTACAATCACTCTAACACTATTTTCAGACCGAAAACAATGAATTATTGGAATCTGATAGTATTTTTGTCGGTTTTTTAAACTTTGAAAAACTTTTGCTCCTTACACGACAAAAATCATAAACGCTATGAAAACCTAAACGGCCGGTCACCGGAACCAGAGATGGCGACCCCTGCCGGAAATAAGAGGTAACAACGTAAATCCAAAGAGAATCAGGTATGTTTTACAATATCTATGCTCCTAGAAACCAGAATCATAGACTGCTTCTTCATACTAACGCTGTGTCTTTCTGGTAGGCATATAATATAGTATTATGTATTTTTTATTATTAAGTACTTATGTATTAATAGGAATTCTTTACCAAAAAACCCTTAAGGTATACAACTTACCTTTTAAAGTCATAATCATGTAAGCCTTAACATTAGCTGGAGTGAGTACAATATTATTGTCCTTAACAATTATTTCTAAGTCAGTGTCCATAAAGTCAAACACTAATGATACATTTGATTTCTGTCCAAATACATCTGCAAACAGAAAGATTATTCAGCCCGGATTATGTGTGGGAGGATGTTATTCAGTCCATAAAATATGCATTTGAGAGTTCAGGGTACAGCAGAATACATCTAAGTTGGTTTGCATGCACTGTAAATGGTTTTCAGTAGCATTTAGAAAAACTTACTGCATGCCAATAGCTAGGCTAAAAATATTAAATATGAGACCCAACCAATAGACTATACAAAGTTTATCAAAGCTGCTTTACATGCTTACAGCTGCTTTACATTCAGAAAAATAGTAATATTAAAGAAAAACCTAATAATCCAATGAGATTGATATGCTGTAACTCTTGCAACAGCTTTATTTCTCTCAGAGCTGTCCGATTAATGCCATCCTGTGCCTCAAGACGGGAGCCTATTTTGATCTTCTTTACAGCAACTATTTTATCTGTTTTTACGTCTCTGGCTTTGTACACTGTCGCGAACTATAACAAATTTTTAGAGGTTATGTTTACATGTTTTATTATTTAATGATGAACTACAGTTGTTTATACTAGACTATAATAGTATCGCAAAAATTACCTGCCCCTCTCCGAGAAAGTCGATTTTCTCATAGCGTAGAATTTGTTCTTCCATCGTGTGTGTTTTGTCTAAGTTACTTCGACGAATATCACTTAAAATACGTAAATATTAAACTTCACCGGCACTAATAAACTGAATTATAACATTCTGTTCCACACGTTATCAATAAAAAAGTTAAAAAACATTTTTTTGTGTATTTGGCTCCCGTTTATTAATGGATTTTTTTAAAATTCAAAATTTGACAGTTCAGTGAACGTGAACTGAGTTCACGTTCCTTCACCGAACGAAACTGATTAGGTAGTGTAGTGAGTGAAGTTCATTCTATTCGTTCGTAAATGTCAATAGAGAAACTCAAACTTTTTATGTGAAATTAATGCACAGATTAGATATTAGTAGCTAGCTAAATTAATGTGAATTTATACCGCCTTGAACTACAATAACAAATGTCCATGTGTATCAAACGACGTTTTTCAATTAAGTTTTTCTTTTGAAGAAATAAAATAAAAGAATGTAAAATATTTGTGTCTTAATAACGTGATCTGATCTGACTGCGAGATCTTGGCGAAGCCTGGTAGGCCTTTTGCGAATTCTATGATGAGCTGAACCGTCAGGATCGTCATCTCGGTGATATACGAGACTATGTTTTTTTTTTCCGCGGTTTGCTTTCGCCAGGTTCATAGATAAATACACTGTAAATACAAGATAGATGCGCAACTCCGGTTATCGTTTTTAAAACTGTGTACCTAAACTGTTAGATGGCACTGTTAGTTTCTGTTCAACCAACTAAATACAAAAAGTAATTCTTGACTGCGGATTCGAACCTGGGACCAAGGCAGCCGCTGTCACCGCTAGGCTATCTACTTACCGACAAGTTGTCCAAAATACCTGGTTCGATTTCCAAGTCTGGCAGTGTGTACCTATTGGGTTCTCAGCAGTAGCCCACCGAGTCTAGATTAGCGCCTGGTTGATGGTAATTGGTAATACGCTCGCTCTCTATTGCATGGGACTTAAACATAAGTGCGAAACCCTTCGGCTATTACAGGCGTGATAGTACGTATTATGGTTAATTTACAATCAATTGTTCAAGTACTCATGTAGTTAAAGTAATTAAACGTTAACATCCCTTTCACTATTCACCCAGTTTGTTTTACAGTAAAAAAACAAACCCAGAAATATGCTGCTATATGAAGCTCTCTATGCAGCATGCATAGAGAGCAGGGTTAAAAGGAACCTAACTAACCTAACGTGGGGGTGCCCCAAGTCCCGATTATAGGGGCAGAGATACTTCCGCTGCATGCATTTCACAATATTACGGTCACACTTCGATAGATTACAATCTACCGAAAAATAATGCGTGATATTGTAAGCATTATGTCCAGTTGACAATATTTCGAGAGTTTACAATCTCTCTAGTTATTTTACAATCTAACGTGTTTGACAATTTTACGGTGACAAGTAGGTACCTATGAGGAAGTCTGAAAGTGGCGCCGGTGACTGAAAAGTTGTGTGGTAATCGATTATCATGGTATGGACATGTGTTGCGAAGGAATGAAGAAAATATAGTGAGGAAAGTGTTGAGTATGAATGTAGATGGCTATAAGAGTAGAGGAAGAGCAAAGAAACGATGCAGATGGATGGACTGTGTGAATGATGATATGGCCAGAAAGAAGGTGACTGCTGAGGTGAGGAGTAATTGAGAAGTATGGAAGTGGAAGACATGCTGCTCCGACCCCAAATAAGTTGGGATAAGGGCAGGAGAATGATGACTAATCTTGTTTACTTACACACAAGACACGGTTGTTTTATTTCTCAGGAACTATCCAACTGATCAAGTGTTTTTTTTTTTAATTGAGGTACTTTTTATGTACAATTTTTTGATGTAATTAAATTTTATGTATGGTAAAATAATATAATATTATAGTATACCAGCCATATTGACGTCAATATGGCGGGTGTAAGTACCTTAATTTCGAAATAATTTTGTTCTGAAGGAGGTACAGATTTTTTAGACCTAGGTACAGAAATGGTAATTGGTATAATTTGATTCGCTATTATGGTACACCAGCCATTTTGACTCTCACCTAGCGACCACTAGACCAAAAAATGAGGCAGTCGCAGTCAAGTTGTATTTTATAAAAATGCTTTTGTGTTGCGTGGAACATGTTGATGGAATGTTACACTATGACTAGAAACATGGTGTTGTTCAGTTTCTTTGGTCTGAAAACTATTCATAATCCTTATTGATTTTTATGAGTAACTATATTACTTTAGGGAAAACTGTGCTTTTGGCTAGCCTAGATGTAGGGAATGGTGTCTGTGTGTGTGTGTATAATAAAAATATCAAAATTAAAAATATGTGCATTCAGAATAAGTCTTTTAATTCAGAAGTAAATATTTTTTTACATTCCACCTCTCAACCTTAATACTAAATGAAGTGTAGATTCCTTTTGAATGTTGTAATCGGAGAGTGTGCGTCCGTCTTCTAGCTGTTTGCCGGCGAAGATTAATCTCTGCTGGTCTGGTGGGATTCCCTCTTTGTCTTGGATTTTGGCTTTCACATTCTCTATTGTGTCAGAAGCTTCAACTTCTAATGTGATAGTTTTGCCAGTCAGCGTTTTGACGAAGATTTGCATACCACCACGCAGACGTAGTACTAAGTGAAGAGTGGACTCCTTCTGGATATTGTAGTCAGACAAAGTACGCCCATCTTCCAACTGTTTGCCTGCGAAGATCAACCTCTGCTGGTCTGGCGGGATTCCCTCCTTGTCCTGAATTTTGGCTTTCACATTCTCGATCGTATCAGAAGCTTCGACTTCCAAAGTGATTGTCTTGCCAGTCAGCGTTTTGACGAATATTTGCATACCACCACGCAGACGAAGCACAAGATGCAAAGTAGATTCCTTCTGAATATTGTAATCGGAAAGCGTGCGGCCATCTTCCAGTTGCTTACCGGCGAATATCAATCGCTGTTGGTCTGGTGGAATGCCTTCCTTGTCTTGAATTTTGGCTTTGACGTTTTCGATCGTATCTGATGCTTCAACCTCGAGTGTAATGGTCTTGCCAGTCAGGGTCTTCACGAAGATTTGCATACCACCACGCAGACGCAGTACTAAGTGAAGGGTGGACTCTTTCTGGATATTATAATCGGAGAGTGTGCGACCATCCTCTAACTGTTTACCGGCGAAGATCAATCTCTGCTGGTCTGGCGGGATTCCCTCTTTGTCTTGTATTTTGGCTTTAACATTCTCGATTGTGTCAGAAGCCTCGACCTCAAGAGTAATGGTCTTGCCAGTAAGCGTCTTGACGAAGATTTGCATACCACCACGCAGACGTAGTACTAAGTGAAGAGTGGACTCCTTCTGAATATTGTAGTCAGACAACGTGCGCCCATCTTCAAGCTGCTTGCCGGCGAAGATCAACCTCTGCTGGTCTGGCGGGATTCCCTCCTTGTCCTGAATTTTGGCTTTGACGTTTTCTATCGTGTCTGATGCTTCGACCTCGAGTGTAATGGTTTTGCCAGTCAGGGTTTTCACAAAGATTTGCATTCCACCTCGCAGGCGCAATACTAAGTGGAGTGTAGACTCTTTCTGGATATTGTAGTCGGATAATGTACGTCCATCTTCAAGCTGCTTGCCGGCGAAGATCAATCTCTGCTGATCTGGCGGGATTCCCTCTTTGTCTTGGATTTTGGCTTTAACGTTTTCGATCGTGTCAGAAGCTTCAACCTCCAAAGTGATGGTCTTGCCAGTCAGCGTCTTGACGAAGATTTGCATACCACCACGCAGACGAAGCACCAAATGTAAAGTAGACTCCTTCTGAATATTGTAGTCAGATAATGTACGTCCATCTTCAAGCTGCTTGCCGGCGAAGATCAACCTCTGCTGATCTGGCGGGATTCCCTCTTTGTCTTGGATTTTGGCTTTAACGTTTTCGATCGTGTCAGAAGCTTCGACCTCCAAAGTGATGGTCTTGCCAGTCAGCGTCTTGACGAAGATTTGCATACCACCACGCAGACGAAGCACCAAATGTAAAGTAGACTCCTTCTGAATATTGTAGTCTGACAATGTGCGTCCATCTTCCAACTGTTTGCCAGCAAAGATTAACCTCTGCTGGTCTGGCGGGATTCCCTCTTTGTCTTGGATTTTGGCTTTGACGTTTTCGATCGTGTCCGACGCTTCGACCTCCAAAGTGATGGTTTTGCCAGTAAGCGTCTTGACGAAGATTTGCATACCACCACGCAGACGTAATACTAAGTGAAGAGTGGACTCCTTCTGAATATTGTAGTCAGACAACGTGCGCCCATCTTCCAACTGTTTACCGGCGAAGATCAACCGCTGCTGGTCTGGCGGGATTCCCTCCTTGTCCTGAATTTTGGCTTTGACGTTTTCTATCGTGTCTGATGCTTCGACCTCGAGTGTAATGGTTTTGCCAGTCAGCGTCTTGACGAAGATTTGCATACCACCACGCAGACGTAGTACTAAGTGAAGAGTGGACTCCTTCTGAATATTGTAGTCAGACAACGTGCGCCCATCTTCCAACTGTTTACCGGCGAAGATCAACCGCTGCTGGTCTGGCGGGATTCCCTCCTTGTCCTGAATTTTGGCTTTGACGTTTTCTATCGTGTCTGATGCTTCGACCTCGAGTGTAATGGTTTTGCCAGTCAGCGTCTTGACGAAGATTTGCATACCACCACGCAGACGTAGTACTAAGTGAAGAGTGGACTCCTTCTGAATATTGTAGTCAGACAACGTGCGCCCATCTTCCAACTGTTTACCGGCGAAGATCAACCGCTGCTGGTCTGGCGGGATTCCCTCCTTGTCCTGAATTTTGGCTTTGACGTTTTCTATCGTGTCTGATGCTTCGACCTCGAGTGTAATGGTTTTGCCAGTCAGCGTCTTGACGAAGATTTGCATACCACCACGCAGACGTAGTACTAAGTGAAGAGTGGACTCCTTCTGAATATTGTAGTCAGACAACGTGCGCCCATCTTCCAACTGTTTACCGGCGAAGATCAACCGCTGCTGGTCTGGCGGGATTCCCTCTTTGTCCTGAATTTTGGCTTTGACGTTTTCTATCGTGTCTGATGCTTCGACCTCGAGTGTAATGGTTTTGCCAGTCAGCGTCTTGACGAAGATTTGCATACCACCACGCAGACGTAGTACTAAGTGAAGAGTGGACTCCTTCTGGATATTGTAGTCAGACAAGGTGCGCCCATCTTCAAGCTGCTTGCCGGCGAAGATCAACCTCTGCTGGTCTGGCGGGATTCCCTCTTTATCCTGAATTTTAGCTTTGACGTTTTCAATTGTGTCAGATGGCTCAACTTCTAAAGTTATTGTTTTACCAGTCAATGTTTTGACAAAGATTTGCATTCCACCACGCAGACGCAGTACTAAGTGGAGTGTAGATTCTTTTTGGATATTGTAGTCCGATAGTGTGCGGCCATCTTCAAGCTGCTTTCCGGCGAAGATCAATCGCTGTTGGTCAGGAGGGATGCCTTCCTTGTCTTGAATCTTAGCTTTCACATTTTCAATAGTATCAGAGGGTTCCACCTCTAAAGTGATGGTTTTCCCCGTCAAAGTCTTCACGAAGATCTGCATATTGTCCTGTAATAGAAGTAAAGTAATTGTTAGCATATAATATTAAAACAGCCGTCACTAATCACTAGTAGTTGGAAACAGCTTCAAGCATGAGTCATTGTATGTATGACTGGGTAACTATGATGACAAAACATGAAAATATCACGCTATCTGAGACTCGACCGGTCGGATTTCGTAAGACTGTGCAATGCTGCATACTTAGAAATCTTTCAGTTTAATTAATGGGGGGGTCAGAAACAAAAAAACTTAAAATTAAAAACGCCTGCTTTATAATAAATAAGAAAACATAAGAATATTAATTTCTGGTGTATACGTAACAACGGTGTAGCTGATACGCAGTAGGCAGTTATTAATGGCCGCGGGCAAAGCAATAAGTAGGTCACGGATAGAGTACCTAAACTGGGGTGACCTACTGACATGGCCATTTGGCCCCACCTCGGAACAGTGAGATTTTTACCTACATTTATACAAAGCGAAATTCATCCATACTAGTGACATGATACACCCGTCCTCATTAATTACTTACTATTTGAGACGGAAACTATTTGAGCAGAGCTATATTATTAAATAAATGAAAAGAACAGGTTTTTGTTTGGTGGACACTCAGTTGATCTGAGGGTGGACAATAGTAAGTGAATTCATTATTTGTACATTTCACAATAGCTTTAGAAGTTGAGCATCATATTGCTAACGGTATTTTTTATTTGGAACTGATATTTGAATTTAAGTATTTTTAAAACAATGTGCAGAACAAAAACACTTCGACGAAAATCTGACGACTGTTAGCCAAAATGGCGCACGCACGGACGATCAATAAAAAACTGCGCAGTTCACTTAACCACTTTCCCTATCAAATGATGCTAAATTAGTGCTTATTAAACATAGAATACAACTTTAATAAATAAAAAAGAACACTTACCGATTTATCACTAGAATTTAGTCTGATAAAACACAAAATTTCAATAAAATACTGTTTTCTCTGACGAACAACTCTAAAAAGTCACGCGCTTGTGAATTCCTTTTTCAATTTCTCGTTTTGAATGCGCTCCGAGTACTGACGTTCGCTTTATATAGACACGGTCTCGTGAGAAATCGATTACTGCGGAGACCGTGTCGAGGATAGCCGAAGTGAATTTTGTCTCTTTCTAACACATTCGAAGAGATAGAGATAGCAACAATGTTCTAGAACGCATGCGTAACTTCTTTCCTTTGTGACGCAAATTGTTTGGTCTGGGAATGAGAGGAAGCCCAACAAAACAAAGCGAATTCAACGAATCTTGGCGATCAATAAATAACAATGTTTCGACGCAAAACGGAGGCATAGCTCTCAGATAGTAGGACAGATATAGGTACCTACCTTATGCAGGATCATGAAATTGGATATTAACTTCATAGTAACCGTATTAGAAATAACGTTTTAGTTACTTACATCACACCTACATGTAAGTAACTTTAGTACATAGGCACCTACTTAAGAACTAGCTTATTATACTAGGCAGGAACTTAATTAAATTAACTGTTGGAAACCTTGTCGAATGACCTTTGTTAATGCGCTCATGATTTTTTAAAATTAAATTAGACGTAGGTACTTTTAGGCAATTTTATAACTAGGTAGGTACTTACCTATTTTTAGAGAAAAGCAATCCCAGCTTTCCCAAGCCCAACCCAACTAGGTACCTACTTACTTAAATAAATATATCATAGTAGGTTTATCCATGTGCTTAAAATGCTGGTTGTTGATTCGAAAAGGGTCATTAACCTCTTTCAATGTTGTGCGACCTTTAATAATTCTTCGGGTAGGTACCTACCTACCTACGTTGTGTTTGGCTAAGATGATCTTTTAATTTACCTATGTACCAAGTCTGTACAAAATCTTGAAGTTATAGTTTCTCATTCTCTCTCCAAAATCTTGTTCGACATCTACAAGTTAAATTGCATCATGCTCATTCAAAGATAATTCGAAATAAATGGAATAGGTAATAATATTGTAATAATGTATGACATGACTCATCGGAAAAAATTGTGAAATATCACGCAATATCCTTTTTATCCGATTGCGGCGGTACCCAAAAAGAGGGTATCGTTTTAGTTACCAACACCGGTTTATTGCCCCAACAAGACGTTGATTCCAATCATTATCATTACCAGGAATTTATAAGTAGGTAGGTATGTAGGTACCCGAAGCCCGAACCGAGCCTGTTAGCTTGAAGAATTGCTAAACTTAAGTGGCAGTGGGCAGGGGACGTTGCTCGCAGAACGGATGGCCGTTGGGGCCGAAAAGTTCTGGAGTGGCGACCGCGAACCGGAAGACGATGCGTTGGAAGACCTCCCACTAGGTGGACCGATGACCTGGTGAAGGTTGCGGGAATCCGGTGGATGCGAGTCGCAAGGGACCGGTCAATGTGGCGACACTTGGGGGAGGCCTATGTCCAGCAGTGGACGTCTTTCGGCTGAGATGATGATGATGAGGTATGTACCACAATACCTAAGCTAATTTCAGGATTACTCATTCTATGCCCGTGTACCCCTATCGATCGGCGCATTGCAGTCTTAAGGTACCTATACTGTATGGTATGAGTTATGACTAGCCTCTATGTGTATGTCACCGTAAAATTGTCAAACATGTTAGATCTATAAATATACATATAATAAAAGAGGAAAAAAGCTGTGTCTGTACATTGAATATATTTAAAAAATAATAATTGAAGGGGGTTTAGAAACAGTAATAGAGTACGAATCCAATAAAAAAAAATTGTCTGTTTGTTTGTACACGCTAATCTTCGGAAGTACTGGACGGATTTCAATGTTTTTTTTTGTTGTATAGATATTATGTCTGGGCAACATATAGGCTATAATTTATCTTGGAAACCTGAACACCTGATGTAGAACCGCAACAGACCAGCTAAACTATAATAGATACAAAAATGTCACCATAGCAAAAATTGTTCCACGTGATGAGCATTTTCTGCTGAGAGAATAAATTTGAAGATCTGGAACACCTGATGTGGAACTCCAAGAGCCCAGTTAGGTATACCATAACACATATAGGAATGACGTCTTAGCAAAAGTTGTTCAATCTGATGAGCACTCTCTGTTGACTTATAAAAATTGAAGATCTGGGACACCCGTCGTGGAACTCCAATAGCCCAGCTACACCATAACACATATATGAATGACGTCTTAGCAAAAGTTGTTCAATCTGATGAGCACTCTCTGTTGACTTATAAAAATCGAAGATCTGGGACACCTGTCGTGGAACTCCAATAGCCCAGCTACACCATAACACATATAGGAATGACGTCTTAGCAAAAGTTGTTCAATCTGATGAGCACTCTCTGTTGACTTATAAAAATCGAAGATCTGGGACACCTGTCGTGGAACTCCAATAGCCCAGCTACACCATAACACATATAGGAATGACGTCTTAGCAAAAGTTGTTCAATCTGATGAGCACTCTCTGTTGACTTATAAAAATCGAAGATCTGGGACACCTGTCGTGGAACTCCAATAGCCCAGCTACACCATAACACATATAGGAATGACGTCTTAGCAAAAGTTTTTCAATTTGATGAGCACTCTCTGTTGATTTATAAAAATCGAAGATCTGGGCCACCTGTTGTGGAACTCCAAGAGCCCAGCTACACCATAACACATATAGGAATGACGTCTTAGCAAAAGTTGTTCAATTTGATGAGCACTCTCTGTTGATTTATAAAAATCGAAGATCTGGGACACCTGTTGTGGAACTCCAAGAGCCCAGCTACACCATAACACATATAGGAATGACGTCTTAGCAAAAGTTGTTCGGTCTGATGGGCATTTCCTGATGACTTTTAAAAATCGAAGATCAGAAACATCTGATGTGAAAATTATTGCAAAGCTATCACTAATTTCACTGTATAATAAAATTATAAAATAACAAAAACTGGGAGTACCTACCTTCACACAGTTAAGTCGGTAACAGTTTGGGACTTATTTTCAATATTATATGACGATGGTATATCATTGAAAATTTGACTCTACTGACCAAAACTCATTTTATCGAATAAATATGTTATTTGAGTGTTTAATTTCCTTTTCCATTTATCTTCGTGACTCGTAGCCTACCCGGTAACGCAGGGCACTTAGATTTTAAGGTATCTTCACAACATAGAGCAACACAGGCCACCGGCGGACCGGCTTCACAACAAAACTATAACCATGCCTAGAAAGAGGTCAAACCTTTCCCAATGTTCCAAAGGAGCTAAAAGATTGAGGATCATAAGATCCCAAGAATCTACCGAAGAGCGTCAGGAGAGACTTGATGCTGTTCGAGAACATCAGGCTGCAACTTGCTCCGTGGAAACCTGTTCCGATCGCGAAGCACGCCTGCGTTCTCAGCGAATTTACGCATCTTTATCTCTCATCTCTTCTGGTCTCTAGAGACCAGTGAAGAATAGATGCCTGACTGCGTTCACGGATAGAGAATTTCGCTTGAGTTCTCAGCGTATTCGCACATCTACTAACAGGTCTTTTGAAACGAGCGATGAACGTGATGCGCGACTAACTGCTGCTCGAGATTATCATACATTGCCCCAAACACGCACACAACAAAATATTCATAATCAGTTATAAGAATGTGAGAGAGAAAGAATTGCTGGAGTACGGCATGAAGAGACAGAAGAAGAGCGCGAAGATTTCGACATTCTCTGAATAGAATGTCGATAACATCTGAAGAATCGGGTGTCTCAACTCAAGATATAGCCGTAGGGCATCAGTACCTTCCTTGGGTTGATAAGAAACGGAGTTCATTTACGTATACTCCTATGATTGAATACCTACGCCACATCTTCCGGAGGTATGGTTCAAAATTATACTATTTGTGAAGCTGTTAAATGGCAAAAAGAACCAAACGGTATGTGTTGCTCAGGTGGGAAAGATCCGTTATTTTCCCGTCCCCGGGCTCTTAGAATTCGACGTTTCAGATCTTCGATTTTGACGAACCCGGTGTCGCTGGCAAAAGCAACAGGATCCGCGTACGAAGTCGCGGGCAGAAGCTAGTTGTAAAATAAATAGAGATTGTAAACTCTCGAAATATTGTCAAACGAACATACTGCTTAAACAATGAAACGCATTATTTTTCGGTAGATTGTAATCTATCGAAGTGAAACCGTAATATTGTGAAATGCGTGCGATGGAAGCGGCACTCGCGCGGTGTCGAGGAGAGGGAGGAATGGTACATTATCTTTTCTCTCATGAAAAGATAAATGTACTTACCATTCCTGAGAAATACCGACTAATAAAACCTGACCTCAAAACACTTTATAGTCCCCTAAAAAGCGTAGTCGACGGAGCCGCTATTTCTGAGTGCAGTTAATGGCGCGGGTCATATACAAGTGGCGTATGGCGGAGGCGCGGCGCTGGCGAGGTGGTGGCGTGGCGCCACTTCTTTGATATTTCATACAAAATGTATAGAAGAGGTGGGGCGCGACACATACTGAGATGTCCCGAGCCTATAGGAACCTAACTAACCTAACGTGGGGTGGGAGTTAAGCCCAAGTCCCGATTATGGGCGGGGCAGAGATACTTCCATCGCATGCATTTCACAATATTACGGTTTTACTTCGATAGATTACAATCTACCGAAAAATAATGCGTTATATTGTAAGCAGTATGTTCAGTTGACAATATTTCGAGAGTTTACAACCTCGCTAGAGAGATTACAATCTAACGTATTTGACAATTTTACGGTGACATATAGATTTATCCTGTCCTTTGTTGTCTGTTGCCGAATGCTGTAAGTACAGAAGATGATGCCTAGGTCATAGGTGCTATCTAGACTTCTAATATCCAGGTGGTTCAACCGGAGTCAGCAGTAATGTCACTTGACTATGTATTAGTATACGTAGTAGACGTTGCGATGGAAGACTTCCCACTAGGACTGATGACCTGGTAAAGGTTGCAGGAATCTGCTGGATGCAAGTCGCACGGGATCGGTCAATATGGCGACACTTGGGGGAGGCCTGTCCGCTGTGTCCAGCAGTGGACGTCTTTCGGCTTAAATGATGATGTATTATTAAACCTACCTACATAAATTAATAGAATACCTAGTCAGTTTCTAGTGTACAGCTATAAAAAATTAATAAGCTACTTTTTTGTCATGTCATTGTGTGAGGTGGAATTCACTGATTGGGTCGGCTGCGACAACTCACGTGTTTGTTTAATGTTTGGTACCAAAACAAATAATACGTGCTGTTATTGAAATTGTGGTAGGAATGTTTGCGCGTTAATGTTGTTTAAAGATAGGAATATTGTTGATAAGGAATAACATTCGGTGTCAGTGGTGTCGATCAGGCGAGCCGGTTATTAAAACACGATAACACGAGTAAAACCAGGATGTGTCTGATATAATTGATAAGACAAAATACATAAGAGGAAGGTAGGTACCTACCTATTTCGACGTTAATCTAGAAACGAATGACTGCGACGCAGATACCTACTGCTATTGTTCGCAAATCACAATATTATGTCGAACAATAGGGATTTGAATCGTAAATAAAGAATAGTAGGTATTTGGACTGTAGGTAATTATACAAATTTATCCCTCTTCAGGCCTCCCTTCAGATACGCAGCTACGCGACCTACTTGTCTCATAGCTATTATCAGTTCAAAGACACAATCTAGGCACCTTGCCTTGTTTCTACTTAAGTACCTACCTATTTAGCTATTTATTTGCCGCATAAATGGCATGAAGTGGTTGGGCTTACATACACTCCTATTTTCCCCTTGCCAACCCTTTTGGGAATACTAGCGTGATGGTAGTTAAGAGAATCGATGTGTCATGAATTGTCACTAATGAGTTAGCTTTCTATGCCAGACTTGCTAATGTTATTTAGTTGGAAGGCAGGTCTTTGTTAATAATTATGTTTTGTATCCATTGGAGAAACCAAATGAGTTTATTTTTGTATCAGGAAAATACAAATTTCATCATGTTTTATCCTGAATACTGAAATAATGGTGTCGCTGAACTCGCTGACCAAGTATAACTACAAAGGTATCTACCGTTATCTATCTAATCTAAAAATATAAAAGTGAAACTAGAATTTGTCTGTGTTTTCGGTCATTAACACCGAGTACGACTGAAAATGTTACAGTTAAATCGGTATATATTCGTGAATGTTAAATTATTGCCTTCATTTTACGCTCTAAAAACAACTGTAGGAAGTATTACAGATATATTATTCGTGCTTATGACCTTCTTGTGCAAAATATCTGTAAGTAGGTAACGCATTTAATAAATGCTGGAGAAGTTAGGAGTATTCTTTATTATTAGATTTCCTGGATTTTCCGCAATAGCTCGAGGTCGCACGTGTCGTCTAGGTACCGACTTAAATGCGCAGTGTACCTACTAGGTAACTCGACTTAGCATTAAAATATACGCGGAACAATCAGAAACTATTATTATCACGCTTTTAAACGTAATGGCACTGGGCAAGGCTAATGCTTTTGGTTTTTTACCGAGTTGGGAAACGACGCTTCCCGAGTTCGATTCTGGTTCCGTGCCAAGTTTCAAAACTGAGAAAAAATATTTATCAGTTTGTTGGCATTACTTATTTTGTTTTTGTGTGGTTTCCCGGTATTCCGTTTATAATTCTTTATCATTGTGTTTTCCCGTTGGAGTGTTTTACAGAGCGTGATAGAGTCACCTGACTATTAGGTAGGTATTTATCATAGACACGATAGTGCGCGACGCGCGACGTAGCAACTCAATGCATGGTCACAGATTACTGCATGGGATCAAGGTCCAATGCACATTAGTTCTGGGTTTATATACCTAATTAACTGATTACAGTGATTACCTAGGCAAGTCATAGTGTATTTAACTAAGTTTAAAATGAGTAGGTACACAAAATTCCTACTAAATGTGATTACTTATTTGAAGAACAATTAGGTAACTAACTAATCAACTAATAGATGCAAACGTACTGTGGGCTAATTAAAAAATAATTATGCAGTCTTGAGCTACAGTCAATCATTAAATAAAAACTAGAATTGTAAAAAACAATTATTATTGTACAAAATAACAATTAACTAGCTAGATTTGTCTTGAAGTAATAACAATCATTTTAAATTAAACTAAGAATAGGTAATAAGAATATTTACAACAATATTATAACAACCACTTTGGTTTAATGTACAGGGTGCATTCTGTTCACTACTTCTGTTCAACTGACTCCCAGGGCCGAGGTCCTCGTTTGTTTTCCCAGTTGTCTATGTCAAGTTTTTGTATTTCTTCATAAACTTGTTCTAATGTTACATTTTTCTCTTTGTTTAAGCCCATTTTTGCTGCCTCCTCCTTACTGACACCTTTTACTTGTGAGAATTGATATCTGAAAGCAAAAATTTAAATTTATATTATTGATTGACTTGTCCACTATGCAGAAATTATACCTATAACACACCCACATTTTATTAGTTATATTTTAGTTCTATGCAAAAGGGGTAAAACACTATTGCTGTCCACAAGTCTTGCCACCAGGCTGCAAATGACATGCAATGCCCCACAACCACATTTATAGTTTACCTGACCTGGGAATCGAACCCAGGACTCATACTCAGTAGTAGTGCTTACAATCAGTTGACCAACAAAGTAGGTCCCTGTTTCTTGGATCTTAAAAACAACTTGCAAATGTGGGTGAACCTGTACTACACACTTCTGCCTACCATACCAGGAATGTAGGTGTTATTTAAATCCCTAAACTCTTGGAATTATTCTACCACTGTAATCAGGAAAAGCAGGGGCACACAAAAGTGTTTGCCTTGTCAAAGATAACAGGTATTTCCCTCTACTAGTTTTAATGGAAAGTCATTCACAGATAGTTATTGTCATTGAGACAAGAGAAATTAGTCTGATGAATCAGTCTGTATAATGTTATGCAATGATAAACATGTAGAGCTATGTAGTTCTCTAGTCTAATGCATGTGTTTATCAGAGATATTTGAGTAGCATTATACAGTCTATACATAGCATTATATAGGTACCTGTTTTGTTATAGGTATATTATGAATTGACTCTTAGACTAGCCAATCAGTATTACCTAAAGTTTTAACAGTCTGGGTTTTTAGCAAAGATCTACTCGTATTGTTACGATTTTTCTTAGTTTTTAGCAACTCGGTCTTTAGTATGAACCTTACGATACTTGCAAAAGTACGATTCCTACTGCAAGAAATGTAATGCCAACAGTTGAAAGGGTAAGGGAAATAAATTAATTTCATGTCATTTTTGCAGCATACATGGAAGATACAAAGGTTCATTGTCACTAGTACCATTAACAGTTCCACGATGGAACTAGTGATGTTTTTTATTATCACTAGTTCCATTTTGAGAGAATTTGAATGGAACTAGTGTTGATTTTTTTTTATCACTAGTTCCACTAGTAACGTTAACAATACCATGATGGAACTAGTGTTGATTTTTATAATCACTATGTCACCTGATTTGTGTCCATTCCCGCAAACCGAAAGAACCTCCTACTATGAATAATATGAAGGGCAAACCATACTTAAATGATCTTCGTTTGCTTAAAGCAGCCAATGAATTTCGCATAGAATATAAACGGGCAGTAACATTTTCCATCATTTCTAAACTATGTGAAAAGACAAACACCGTGATATAACAACATAACCTAAAACACCAGAAACACCTTATCAAAGCGATTTGTGTTTTCGTTTTCGTATGTCAGTTGCAAAAGTACTCTGTGGTCAGTTGTCATTGTCACAGTCAATTTCGTCAAACTGTCAAGTTCGATTTATCGTTCGATTACTTCGTTTTGAAAAGTTTGGCTGGTCTTCGAACAATCAAAGTGTGCTGTTCTATTCTTCAGGAGATCGTCGGTGTAAGCGAAAGTATTAACCAAAATTAATTTCACGTTTGGCGATTTATGAAGTATTCTGAGGGCCTAAAATGGCCGCTTTAGCAGAACATAATACTGTAAAAGTTTTTATAATCTGTTGTAAGCTTTACTGTGGCAACACTTACTTCCGTATCCATATATTCTTTTTTCTTTCCTTTTTGCTGCGTCGTCGCTTATGTATTGAAGTTATATTTTGTATCCTAACTTAACAGTTATTTTAATAAATAATTCTGTTGAAGTTATTCAAAAACCGTTTTAATCATCTGCCCTGTGACCTGCACACACTATTAGCTTCCATCTGTCATCATCTTAAACAACTGCTTTCTAAGAGGTTATGTGCCTAGCAAACAAAGGGCGACACGTTGACACATTAAAAACGAAAAGTGAATGGTGTACTAAGTTATAGTGTGGTGCTAATACAAGGCACAGGGCTGATTGTTCATTGGAATCATCCGTGTTATATTATTAATGACGGATCCAGACCAACGTGGCGGCGACGGCAGGAGTCATGCTGGCAGTGCAGCTGACCATACCTTTGGAACGCCGGGGACAATGTTACCCTACGGCGGTGGCAGCTTTGTGGACAAGCTGGAAGGAGTGGTGAATTATCATTCCTGGAAGTTTCAGGTACGGATGGCACTAATATTAGAAAATTTATGGGGTTGTGTTGAGGGCACGGACACTGATGCGGGACGAATTCAGAAAGCTCTCGCTAGAATATGCCTCTCAATCAGACCACATTGTTATCAATATGTACGGGATTCTACGACAGCAAAAACCGCATGGGATAACCTCAAAAATGTGTTCGAGGACAAATCTCTCTATAGAAGGGTCACATTATTGAGACAACTTCATAAGATTCAATTTAATCAATATAGCAGTATGACTACTTATATTGAGGCAGTCATGACTCTGAGACAACAGTTGGTAGATATTGGTAGAACAATTGAAGACAGTGAGGTAGCGGAATTACTTCTTGGTGGGCTTCCCGAAGAATATGATGTGCTTGTATCGAACCTGGAGACTGCCAACATCACAAACACTTTATCAAGCGAGCTGGTGCGAACTAGGTTGCTACAAGAAGAATTTAGAAAAAATTCCAATGGAAATGTGGCTGGTACTCAACAAAGTGCATACTATGCAAGTAAGAAGAGCACCATAGTGTGTAATTACTGTAAAAAGAAGGGCCACATCAAATCCAAGTGCTTTAAGTTGAAGAGGGACTCAAAATTAAAGAGGAATGATGAGCAAGTTCTTCTAGTTGCACAATCCATCAAGAACCAATGAATTATTGATAGTGGATGTACTTCGCACATGACTAATTGTAAAGACTTTATGATTAATTTTAGTATTGCAAACAATAGTTCAGTGTCTATAGCGAATGCTGATAAACTCGCTTGTGAAGGTACAGGTGACATAAAAATATGTCTTAATAATAATAATTTTGTAATTAAAAATGTGATGTTTGTTCCAAATTTGTCCAACAATTTGATATCTGTCAGCAAACTCGTTGAGAAAGGCTATGTAGTTAAATTTTCTAATGGATTTTGTAATGTTCTGGATAGAAATGGTAAACTGGTGGGAATGGCTTTAAAGAAAAATGGTGTTTATGTTTTAAAGAACATTAGATATAGGTGTAATTCTCAGGTACACTCTTCGATGATCCTGCAGGAGGAACAGGAAGCACAAAGTGCAAATGCTGCTATCACAGTGCCATTGGAATTGTGGCACAAACGTCTCGGCCATCTCAGTCAACGTGGTATGTATGCTTTAAGGAGTGGTTTGGTTTCTGGTGTAATGTTTCAGGACAACCAGAAGCATGACATACACAACTGCATCGCTTGCCTTGAGGGGAAGATGAAGGCCAAGTCTTACCCAAAGGGACAGGCTAAGAGAGCTAATCAGCTTTTGGAGCTCATCCACAGTGATGTCTGCGGCCCGATGTCTGAAAGCAGCTGGGGAGGTGCTCGCTACCTAGTGACTTATACTGACGATTTTTCAAGAAAATCTTTTGGATATTTGTTAAAAGCCAAATCAGAGGTAATGTCCAGTTTTATTGATTTTAGAACTCTAGTAGAGAAGCAGACTGATTTGCGGATCAAAATATTACGTACAGATGGAGGTGGCGAATACTGCAGTGCTAGATTCGCAGACTATTTAAAGATGGGAGGTATAATTCATCAAATAACTATACCTTATTGTCCTGCTCAGAATGGAGTAAGTGAACGCCTAAATAGGACTATTATGGAGAAGGCAAGGTGCATGCTGCAGGAAAGTGGTCTCTGTAAGCGCTATTGGGGTGAAGCAGTTACCACTGCTATTTATTTAAAAAATAGGAGCCCCACAGCTGCTTTATCAGGATCTGTTCCTGAAGAGGTTTGGACTGGATCTAAAATTGATTTAAGTCATCTCCGTGTTTTTGGCTGCATTGCCTATTCTCTCATACCTGAGCAGCAACGCAAGAAATTAGACTCAAAGAGCAAGATGTATGTGTTTGTAGGTTATAGTGAGACTTCTAAAGGTTACAGATTAATTGATCCGTCTAATCCAAGCAAAATTATCTTGTCCAGAACAGTTTCATTTTTAGAAAATAAATTTTATAATATGACTAATGAAAAAGATAATAATTATATTGAATGCAATGATCATTACAATATTTTACCAATAAACAATAATTTTGAAAATAATTGTTATCCTGATAATTCTATAAATAATAATGATATTTTATTAAATGAAAATAATCCGGATGTTTCTCAAATTCCAGGTGATGTCCCTGGTGAACACTGCGACACACAGAGCGACAATACCAGCTTCAGATCGCCTGAGAGCGACATTAGTTTCAAGTCCCCTGCTTCTGATCTTTGGGCTGAGTCATCATCATCCGAGGGTGATTTACCAGTTCCAGAGACAAATCCAATATTACCGGTTGCTACAAATGGCCGGCCTGTAAGATCTACTCGAGGTATTCCACCTCTGAGGTATGGTGACTATGATTTATCTCTGTTAGTACATGGTGGATATTTTGATGAACCACAAACATATGAAGAAGCTATCTCTTGTTCTGATAGTGAGCAGTGGAAAAAGGCAATGTATGATGAATACACATCATTAACTGAAAATGGTGTTTGGGTATTAGTTGATAGACCGGTTGATAGAAATGTAATAAAATCAAAATGGGTTTACAAAATTAAAAATGATGCCTCAGGAAATTTTATTAAATATAAGGCACGCTTGGTTGCTCGTGGTTTCACACAGAAACCTGGTGTAGATTTTACAGAAACTTTTTCACCAGTTGTTCGACAGTCCACTATGAGAATATTGTTTTCTCTAGCTAACTCTCTAGATATGGACATTGATCACTTGGACGTTGCTACAGCTTTTCTCAATGGAAATTTAAATGAAACCATTTACATGGAGCAGCCAGCGAGTTTTTCAGAAAATAATAGCAAAGTTTGTCTATTACTCAAAAGTATTTATGGTCTGAAGCAGGCCAGTCGCATGTGGAACTGCAAAGTCCATGAATTGCTCTCCAAGAATGGTTACATTCAAAGCAAGTGTGAACCTTGTGTTTATTTTAAGAAAACAAAAGATGATTTTATCATAATTGCACTTTATGTAGATGATTTCTATGTATTTAGTTCAGGTGCGGCTAAAATAGAATTATTTAAGTTATTAGAATCAGAATTTGATGTAAAGAATTTAGATCCAATAAGAAATTGTCTTGGAATGAATGTAACCAGAGATAGAGTAAAGAGAATTTTAACACTTGACCAGTCAAACTATGTGAAAAGGTTACTTGCGAAGTTTGGAATGACTGATTGTAAACATGTGTCAACACCTATGTCTTTAGATTGTAAACTTGTAAAATCGGAAAATAGCTTGAATAATGACACATATAACTATAGACAATTAATAGGTGGTCTTATGTATTTATGTATTTGTACAAGGCCAGACATCGCACATGCTTGTAGTAAATTGAGCCAATTTAATAATAATTTTGACAAATCACATTGGCTTGCTGCAAAACGCATTCTGCGTTACTTGAGTGGTACAATGGACTACTGTTTGATGTTTTCAAAAAGTGGCAATTGTAATATAACTGCTTATGCTGACGCGGATTGGGGTAATGATCTCAGCGATAGAAGGTCCTACACTGGTTATATTGTTAAGCTAGGCAATGATAATGTAAACTGGGAGTCTAGAAAACAGCAGTGTGTAGCACTTTCTAGCACAGAAGCAGAATATCTTGCGATGAGTGATGTCTGCAAGGAAGTTTGTTTTATGAGAAATTTATTGTTTGAAATTTTAAATACCAAATTAAATATAGTATTGTATAATGATAATCAAAGTGCTCAAAGACTATTGGAAGTAAAGGAATATTGTCTTAAGAAAACAAAACATATTGATATTAGATATCATTTTGTAAAAGATTTAATAATTAATGAACAGATAGTTGTTTCATATTTGCAAACGGATAGCATGATTGCAGACATTATGACTAAACCTTTAAGTAAAAGTAAGCATTCAGACTTCGCAAAACAAATGAATGTAACCAAAATAAAATTGTAATGTTTAAATATGTGATACTAGAAATATTTTTTTTTGTGACAGCATGTAATGCATGTTTATAGACTATAGTTATGTATGCGTTATAATTATGTTTGTATTGCATGTTTCTGTTTTAAACGTAAAGCTTAAGGGGAAGTGTAAAAGTTTTTATAATCTGTTGTAAGCTTTACTGTGGCAACACTTACTTCCGTATCCATATATTCTTTTTTCTTTCCTTTTTGCTGCGTCGTCGCTTATGTATTGAAGTTATATTTTGTATCCTAACTTAACAGTTATTTTAATAAATAATTCTGTTGAAGTTATTCAAAAACCGTTTTAATCATCTGCCCTGTGACCTGCACACACTATTAGCTTCCATCTGTCATCATCTTAAACAACTGCTTTCTAAGAAATACGAATCACCTTAAAAAATGTAATTACCTAAAATGGACTTTCTTGTTATGAGTGTAAAGTCCACTTTTAGAATTTAAAAGTATTAACGTGATTCATTTAATGTTCTGATAAAGCGGCCATTTTAGACCCCCTGATGTAAGAACTATCGACAAAAGTAAGCTCGTATGTTGTTTAAAAGTGGTTGTAGAATTAATGTAATAACTAAACACACATAGGCCGCGTTCCGAGATAGGCTGTAAACGATATGATCATCACAGCTGGGTTACCACAACGTCTAAATGCGATTCAATTCAGGTCCTAAACTGAGTCGCAAGCTGTCAGTTCCATAGAAAAACTGTCAGAAAATGACAGCTCAAACCTAAATTGAATCGCATTTGGACGTTGTGGTAACCCCGCTGAGCTAGATGTGATCGTCCATAAACCCGTTCCGAGTTACCTTGAGCGCGATCACAAGCGCGATATCGATGTACCTTGAGTCGTCATAGATGGCGTCATTACACGCGCCATCTTGCGATTACACTGACCATGCCCCAAAGAAAAATCACCGTGAGCGCTGTCAAATGACCTAAATGACATAATCGTGAAAACTAAATCGGAACGCAAAATATTGCTGTGAGCGCTGTGAGTGATTATATAATATCTCGGAATGCACCCCTAAGTTCAAGTGAACACATTTCCAATAAAATTAAATTATTTTCTTTAAACAGTAAGGATTCCTCTACCTCTTTCTCACACATAGAACTTTCATGGTACTCAACAAAACACGTTGAGTTCTTAGAACCAAAAAGCAAAGTAACTATTCTAAAGAGCCTTAGAACAGACAGCATACACCATTTTTCAAAAAGGCTCTTCTTTAATTTACTTTGCGAGAAAGCTTACTACACAGTCAATGAGTTCCTAGAAGACAAACTGTAGTTTAAGGCGAATGCTCACATACTGCCCGCGAAATTCAAATTTTCTTACGTTTTTTGCAATTTGCAGGCCAGTGCTTGGTTGTATGTTGATGAACATTTGATTCGCGACTGTAAGACGTATTTAGTTACAGAATTATAATCATCAAAATCATCAATACAACCCTCCAAGTTCATATAGATCGAGGAATAACTTTGACCTTGAAAAAATAGTTTCTCGATCTATATGAACTTGGAGGGTTGTGTTGGTGATTTTGATGATTATAATTCTGTAACTAAATACGTCTTACAGTCGCGAATCAAATGTTCATCAACATGCAACCAAGCACTGGCCTGCAAATTGCAAAAAACGTAAGAAAATTTGAATTTCGCGGGCAGGGTGTGAGCTTCCCCCTTAATGACATTTTATTTATTTCAATTTAATTGATTTGTTTTATCCACAGACGTATAAAGCTTTATACGTCTGTGGTTTTATCTATTTAATTTAATTGTTCTGTCTATCTGGTAAAATGTATTGTTATTTTATTTAATTAATTAAATTTTTTGTTTCGTTTTGTATTGTTTTAATTGAGTTTAATTATTAATTTTGATTGTTTCTATTATTTTTACCTATTATTCCTAAGAAATTATAATTAGAATATTTGTACGCCGTTGACGGCAAACGGCAAGACATAGCGCTCATTTTATAAAATTTGACATCTATACTTTTTGAATTTGAATTTTGCTGTTTCAGAACGAAGTCCACTGTTTGAAACCTCTCTGACGAAGTCAATAGTGTCAATGTCAACCAATAAGTCAACAAACAGCTGATTTCCGCCATTATCATAATCTTTTTGTTGTTAAGCGTCAGCGCCGCCTATAATATTAATTCAAATGATAAGAAAATGCTTTTTCTAACAAACTTAGCAAAAAGGAGTGTTTTATAATCCGTCATGGCATCCACCAGTCATCCAACGAATGTTTATTACGAGGATCCTCCCCCCGGGGCTCTGAAAACAGATGAGTTCTTCTGCACAGAGAGGATCGTGCCGCGCAAAATCAAGCCCCAAAACATAGTCATTCGGCTTATGGACAGAGAAATTTATGGCTCTCGAAAACCTGGCTCCCATTTCCATGTTGTTCGAGAGTTTTACCAGAATGTTTTTCCAAATTTGACTATTGTGAATGTTGAAAAACCCCCTTGTTTCTTGAGGAAATTTAGTCCTGACGGAAAGCATTTCATTGCATTTTCAGCTGATCAAACTTCTTTAGAGGTATCCAGTGACTATTGTTAACTAGTTAGTAACAAACAGCATGTGCTAAATTCGTTTTATCATAACATAATATTTTGTTTGTAGATCTATGAGTACCGAGGTGCTGCTGCTGCTGGGGACCTCGTTGCTGGATATCCCTCTGACTTACTCAATGCTGATGCTGATGCACACCATAGAATAAGAACACACATTTTTTACAGGTTTTTCAAGGTATATTTATGTACCTACTTAAATCCACAAAACTAAGTTAAATATTGTCAAATTGCCTTGGTAATTCATTTCTATTCATTCACTCTTCATTTCACTCTTGTCTGTATTGTGTACCATTAAAATAATTAATTTGTGATGTGTTACAACTTAATAACATAATTAAATTATGTTATTAAGTAATTTAATAACTAAATAACATAATAAGTAACTTAAGTAACTTAATAACATAATTAAATTATGTTATTAAGTTGATAAAATTTTTATCCTCATATAAATCCTGGTCTGTTTTCCAGCCTAAATTCACTGTAAATGTGTGTCAACAACAAGAAGTACCAAGATCTGAACGCAACAATGCCGGTCACATGCCATTCATGGACCAGCAGCTGAACCGGGAGTGCAGTCTGTTCACCGAGGACGGCAGATATGTTATAGTGGGATCAGCAGCACACATTCCAGATGACCTTAGACCACATTTTTATCATATTCATAGCAATAATGAAGCTGTTACTCCAACCATTAGGTGAGTTTATTCATGTTATTCAAGGACTTGTCTCTACACCGCTTTAGCAGCAATTTGTTAGTAGATAGGACCATAATCAAGTAACTCATGGTTCTATTAAAAAATAAAATTGTTTAGTCAGTTTTAATGTTACTTTATTTTACTGTTCTTATTGTAGTTACCATAGTTTGAATATTTTTTATCTTGTTTGCTTACAAATAATTTTAGAGATTCATGTTTTCCATTGTTGACGACCCGAATGGCGCAGCGGTAGTGAGGCTGCCTTACGTTCTTAGGGTCCCGGGTTCGAATCCCGGTAGGAGCAAAATGTTTGTGTGATGAGCATGGACATTTGTTTCCGAGTCATGGATGTTTATATGTATAATAAGTATGTATTTACAAACAAAAAGTATTTATGTAATATATCAACTGTCTGGTGACCACGACACAAGCCTTGCTTAGTGTGGCACTAGATGGCGCTGTGTGTAATGTCCAGCGATATTTATTATTATTATTATTATTATTGTTTTAGATCTGCATTAGAAGATTATTCTCTGCATCTAGTGGACTTGCATCAGGGTAAACTTTGTGACACAAAACATTTCAGAATAGATAAAATTTACCTCTCACACAATCAAGGGATTTACTTGTATAAAGAAGTTCTTGCAGTACTATCTGTTCAGCACCAGACAATACATTTATTTCAAATTGTTGAAGGCATGCTTATAGAAATCAGAAAAATTGGCAGATTTTGTTATGATGATGATCCATTTATTGTTAACTCCGTCTTTGTACCTTTGATGAATGAAAGGCCTTTTCATGAAGAAACAATAAACAGCCTTAAACATAGATTACTTGTCTTCCTATTTAAAAGAGCAAAAACAATCAGTGACGAAACAGGAGATCCCCTTGAATTGAGAAAATTTTATAAATATTTTGACATGTTTAAAAGTTTGAGAATGTGGAAGATGCAGTTGTTAGACGAGGACCATCTGTTCATAAAATATGCGAGTGAAGAAGTTGTAACATTGCGTGTGGCGGAACCCAACAGCCAGTCTTCGTTTTTCGTCATTTACAACATAAGCGAGAGCAAAATATTAGAAGTATATGAGAACACGTCAGAAGGACTTTTGCAACTTTTTGAAAACTATTGCGATTGCTTTAGGAATGCGAGATTATGTGCCGATTCTCAATTCACCTGTTCGCCATCAAACAATTTGTACGCGAGGCTGACGCAACAACGATTCAAACAAACTATCGTGAGAGCCATTTACGGGGGTCGAACAGAAGCTACTAAAAGAATTCTAGCACAGTTGCCGATTAGCGCGCAGTCGTACAGTGGGTCGCCGTATTTAGATTTAGGACTATTCAGTTATGATGACAAATGGGTTTCTGTTATGGAGAGACCTAAAGCCTATGGTGAATACCCTATAAGGTAACTGAACTTATTGTTAACTTAGATGATTTACATCTTAAATCCCGGGTTTTGATGTTGTTACCGAATTTGGTATTCTTTCAGGTTCTACGCCCGTGACTCAGGGTTACTCAAATTCAAGATTTACGCAGGAGTGCTAGGACAATCAGTGCCAGCGAGCGCGCGAAGACTCGTCGCATTCACGTTCCACCCTACAGACCCCTTTGCAATCAGTGTGCAGCGAACTAACTCTGAATACATTGTGAACTTTCACATTAGAAATGCAGTGTTCAGTTAATTTAGTTAATGTCATAAAAACAATACAATAATTGTAATTTTAAGTGTAGATTTTTTAAAATCTAAGTTAATACTACTGTGTAGTATTTAATTTAAAACATGTGTATTTCTTATTTTTGTATTTAAATATTAACCGAGCTTATAAAGCGTAGCAAATTATCTTCTTTGCAAAAAGGAATTGCTATTGTTACACACATTACGAAATATATAAATGTGAAATTATAAAACTGTTATTTTGTTAACACCTGGCGAAGTAACTGATTAGTCTATTAACCTTTTGGACGCCATTGTCACATATACGTGACAAGCAAGCGCGTGCCCTGTACGCCAAACGACACAAATATGTGACAAAATAGTAGATGAAATTGTGGCTTGGCGTGGAGGGCACTCGCGAGAGTGCTGTGGCGGTCAAAAGGTTAATCGGTTTTATTGCATTCCTACCTACTAGTTACCTTGGAATTGAGATGGATAGCAGTCTGCATAACGGCTAAAACAAACAAGAAGAAGGGTAGCAATTTATTTGTCAGCTGGAATAAGGTATAATTTATGTTGTTATCAGCCAGATTAAGCTGAAATCATCATCATCATCTTTTACCCGATTTTACCTATTGCTGATTATAGGCCAGCCAGAATATTCCCGCAATGCCGATGGCAACAATCAAGTCAACAACTGAAAGCATAGTTATGACCAATTTAAATAATACTTATTAAGATTAATCTCCTTTCAACAACAGCCCTCTAAATCTATGATTGAACTGTCCAAAAAAGAATAATGACATTCACAAAAAGTCGGCCAAAATGTCGACAGGACTATATTTACTCAACAAATGGACATTACTGCATTGAAACATAAAAAAAACATTCATTACAACCACTATAGAACTCCAACAGTATAGATATGAGTTGACGAAATAAAAAGGAATACCTAAATTGGACCGCAATCATGCAGTGCAACCAAGCTTTCTGTGGAAATCCTTTTGCTAATGGACCGTTTTGTGATTCTTACAATACACGTTAGTTAAACCAAAATAAAACATCAAAATGTGTGGGACGCACCAGTGTGAGAGGCATTTGTGGAGGCAATTCTACTGCCTATACTTGTCTTGCAGTCCTGGCGAGATCTTTAGCGCAGTGAGCAAATGCGCTTAGGATCGCGAGTTCGACTCTCGGACGGTATACAAGTTTGTAAGCTGGTATAAAAGTTTGTAAGGCTGTCACTACAATAATTGTGGTACCTTATCTTGTCTAGTTATTTTTTTTTGTGAACTATACAACAGAAATTTCCAGTGTCACGTGCAAACAATTTTCTCTCTCTTTATTATAAGTGACTGAAAAATTCTGTGGTAATCGGTTATCGTGTTAATAGGGACATATATGTGATGCGGAGGTATGAGGAAAATGTTGAGGATGAATGTGGATTGCTTTAAGAGTAGAGGAAGGCCAAAGAAGCGATGGATGGACTGTGAGAAGATAATAATGGCTAGAAGTAAGGAGGTGCCTGTCGATATGACGAATTAAAGAAAAGTAGGGAAGAAGACATGCTGCGCCTTCCCAAAATGTATGCAGTACAATGATGATGATTATAAGTTTACTTTTATAGCATTACAGCCAAACCAAGGCATGTATCCAGAAATAGTGGGCGAAGGACAAGTTACCTCGATAACATTACCAGATGGATCTGTGCAGTTCTTTTTCATACCGACGCTCAAATGGAAGTCGGCCACTCAATGCCATCAATTTGCAACCACACCTAATCCTATGTTTGCTAATAATAATTATGGCATACCACCACAATACAACAATAATGGAGGAAGTTGGTTCATCAGAAGTATTCTTCCGTGAGTATCTGCATTTTTTTTTAAATAATTTCAACTTATTTTGTTAAGTAGGTACTAAGGTGTTTATCATAAAACATGCTTTCTTTTATCTAGATTCCCTCAAAATGTGTGTTTACCTTCAAGCCAGCGAAACGAATTTCCAAGACTGGGTAATAAGGACTTTAGTCATAATTTAAACAGTCTTAATTTTGGGTGCCCAATTAAGGTATATTTTTTGTTTAATAATAATTTTAACATCAAGTAAAATTAATTGTATTTGTAAGTACTAAAATTTCGTTGGAATAATATTTAATTTACAGTTTCACAATGACGCCTGGTCATCGACAACAGACTTGGTCTACTTTTATCCAAGCTTGCGACAACGCGACTTCGTGTATACGCAACCATGCAAAGATAAAACTGTTCAGATAGATACAGGACCCGCCGCGTGTGTGTGTCATTATGAAGTAGTTTGCTCCAAACCATGTCACTGTACCTATAGTGTTCCGGCACCGGCTACTCCCATGAGTTTAGAGTACTTAGGGGACCTTAGGTCGACTCCCAAGAATAACAAAAATTCTACAGTTGAGTGTCATTGCAGTAAACAAAGTAGTAAAAGTGAAAAGGATAAAAAAAAGAATATAATGTGGGCTTGTGACTCGAAACCCAAAATAGATTCTGTGGACAAATCAATTACAACTTACGCAGATGAAGGTTGCGATTGCACTCCTGCGGGCGGTCGCGAAACACAAACACAATCTGAGTACAAAGATCTTTTAAAGCCAATGTGGACAGCTAAGAGTTACAGCGGTGATTCGACGTCCGAGTGTTCCTGTACCGACATCACAAAAAAATCCAAGAGATCACAATACAATGCTGAAAGTAAATTCAAGAAAAAGAGGTCTCTCCTGAAAACGAGGTGGCCCGCCAAAAGTTTCAGCGGCGATTCTATGTCCGTCGAGTGTTCTTGTGACGATGTCAGTAAGAAATCCAACAATAGATCAAAAGATAAACCCATGTACAAATCCCCACTGAAATCAAAGCGGGCCGCCAAGAGTTTTAGCGGCGATTCTATGTCCGTCGAGTGTTTGTGTGACGATCTCGGTAAAGAACCTAAGAATAGATATCAAGCTAAACCCAGGAGTAAAAGCGGCCAGTCGACGTCTGCCAAGAGTTTTAGCGGCGATTCTATATCCGTCGAGTGTTCGTGTGACGATCTCAGTAAAAAACCTGACAATAGATCTCAAGCTAAACCTAGGAGTAAAAGCGGCCAGTCAAGGTCTGTCGAGTATGCTCGCGAAGATAACAGTAATAAACGTAACAATAGATCAGAAGATTGTGCTAATCCAATGCGCGAGGTCTTAAATTGGATCGCCAAGAGTTTAAGCGGCGATTCTAAGTCCGTCGAGTGCCCGTGTGACGATCTCAGTAAAAAACCTACCAATAGATCTGAAGATAATACGGAAGCTAAACTAAAGCACAAGGCCTTACTGATGCCAAAGTGGACCGCTAAAAGCGGCCAGTCGATGTCTGTCGAGTGCTCTTGCGACGATATCAGTAAAAAAGCTAACAAAAGATCAGAAGACAATGCCGATGCTAAAGTTATGCACAAGGCCCTACTGATGCCGAAGTGGACCGCCAAGAGTTTCAGCGGCGATTCAATGACTGAAGAGTGTTCTTGTGACGAGGCCAGTAAAAAACCTAACGTACGAGTCAATAAACAAAAATATAAACGGTGTAAACCTAAAAAGTGCGGCTGTGGTTGTGACTCGGCCAGCAGTGTAACTGATAAAGGTGCGCTTCTACATCATGGGATCGTTGGCATTAGTTTGTCCATAAGGGGTGTAAAAAACCTCTTAACGAAGCCGAAAGGCACTTATTCTCCCCATCATTGTAATATTTTTTTTGTTCTGCACCATACCTGGGATACTAGAAGTTACGGAGATATTGGGGGGTCAACTTTTTTTTTTAATTCAAGTTTGTAATGTTAGATTTTTACTTTGAACACCTCCACGACCTACTATTCAATCCGTCCATCAGCACAACGTTTTGAGTGCGTTACATTGTGTTCTACCACAAAACCTTATCGACCCAAAAAAAAGTCGTTTCCCAGGTATAATTTTTGCGTAAAGTACTTAGTTCTATGTACAGAATGTTTGGTTGACGGCTTCGTGATGAGGTTGCTTACAGCCTGTATAATGCTGATATCCTGTGTCGCTTTTGTGAACGTAAATGTACAAGACTCGATTAATCTACTTACGCAAAGCACATCGGTATGCGTATGCTGATGATGCGGACGCGCACCTTTATAAAGATGACTATCTTCTTTATTCCTACAGGTGGACGTGGAAAACCATTCACAAGATGTAGTACATGTTCAATTACTTGTTGCACGTCAGCGTTGAAGTCAAAATATTCTCCTAAGAATCTTGCACAAACAACCTCAAGAGTAAAATCGGACAATATGTGTCCGGATTGCGAACTTAAGGAGGAACAAATGAGGGAAACGTCGACCAATCCTTCAAGTGGGCAAGTGTTGGAAAGAAAATCTTCAGAGCACACACAAGCCACCTGTCTTGACTGTGATACTGTAGCTAGCATTTCTGGTGAAGTTAAGTGTGAATAAAGAAAACGACGTCTGTTTAGGTATTTATACTTTGTTATAATACAATTTATTCCTTAAAGTTAAAAATAACTATTTACATTGTTGAAAATAATAGTACAATAAACAAAAACAATTGAGATTTTAATACCTTAGTTCTTATTTTTTTTATAAATTACAGATAAAAATACAACTGCAAACAATTCAGTCCTTACTATTCTTTAAAGACTAGTAAACAGTTGTACAATCAATTTATTAAGTTGTCTCCATAAGAAATTAATACATTTTAGTAAAAGGAAGACTTGTAATGGAAACAGCAAAAAAATCAAGTTCCTATGCTTTGGCAGAAATCAAATGTCTTGCATCTGAATCGCTTCATTACATACTTAATTCTCACAAAATTTCTGATAGAACATAAATATATGGTAAAAACAATTTAACACTTAAAAACTAGTATTGCATAAGATTAAACAAAAGGACTTAATAAATGTGGTAGCTAGTCGAAATTTAAAGTCTCATTTTTAGGGTTCCGTAGCCAAATGGCAAAAAACGGAACCCTTATAGTTTCGCCATGTCTGTCTGTCTGTCTGTCCGCGGATAATCTCAGTGACCGTTAGCACCAGAAAGCTGAAATTTGGTACCAATATGTATATCAATCATGCCGACAAAGTGCAAAAATAAAAATTTAAAAAAACATTTTTATTAGGGTACCTCCCCCAGACATAAAGTGGGGAGCGATTTTTTTTTTAATTTTGACCCTGACGTGTGATATATTGTTGGATAGGTATTTAAAAATGAATAGGGGTTTTCTAAAATCATTTTTTGATAATATTAATATTTTAGGAAATAATCGCTCCGAAAGTCAAAAACAATGTGTCCCCCCCCCTCTAACTTTTGAACCATAAGTTTAAAAAATATGAAAAAAATCACAGAAGTAGACCTTTATATGAACTTTCTAGGAAAATTATTTTCAACTTGATGAGTTGAATAGTTTTTGAGTTATATAGCACTTTTTCAAAAAAACGCAAATGATAACTTTGTTTTTCATACAAATACTATGAAAAACAAAGTTATTTTTGCTGACGAAAAATGTTGGTATTTTTAATGGTCTGGGAAGCTACGGAACCCTACAGTGAGCGTGGCCCGACACGCTCTTGGCCGGTTTTTTTTTATAAAATGCTCAATCTTACTTTCTAAGTTTGTTGTAATACAGAAAATAATATACATATTTGCAATTCTCTAGCGCAAATGATGCATGTACATTTATTTAATTTTATTAATTATAGATCATTTGGGAACACGTGGTTAAGCAATTTTACGCAAGAATGTTACAAGTTTACAACAATAACATAGAAAACTTGCATTTACTTGAGATTCATGGCTTATATCAGACTATTTGTCATGTTTCACACAAATTATTTACAACTACCGTAAATTAAATAAAACTCTATAGACGCAATCGTTTCTTTTGTGTATAATTAAATTGTATAGGAAAAGATTATCGGTATTTAGCCAAAAACATTGAATACATTTTTTGGATGTCAATTCATGAGAATTCCAATAATTAGTTTAGAGACTGACTTATGTTTAGTATGTTTTGCGCTTACTCGTCGAGAGGTAATCTTAGCTTTACGATAGCACACAACCTGGTAGTTGGTTTATACAACTTCTTACTATGGCTAAACATATTTTCTTAGTCTATAACACAAAGTGTACACCAATTGAACTTTTAAAACATTAACAAAATGCACTGATTGTTTAAGGCGCTACCCCAGGCAAAAGCCGTTTTTTGTGCAGTTTTTTGGAGCCAACTCCTCTTTAACCAAAAGAAATACCAAGTAATAAAAATACATTAAATTTCTACATATTCTTAGACTGCAAAGTGGTAGTTTTATTTTTTATTTTAAGTCTCATAATGTGTAATAAATCCCCTCACAATGAAACCACAAAAATGAGAAAAAAATATTTATAACATGCTTCTTCTCGTAAAGTTAACATTATTTTGATTTGCTTCTTATACTAATGGATAGACAATTTAATAATGAACATAATGCTAGTTTTTTTTTTTTCAAAAGACGGAAATTTGATTTTATAAAGAATAAAAATCACTAATTTCGCACTATTCGACCCGCAGTGACTGACGTAAAAACCACTTTGTAGTGCAAGCTGATTAGAACTTTATTCTAATAGTATTTCAAACGAAGTTTGAATCACCACAAATAGAGTTGCTAATTTTGCCTGGGGTAGCGCCTTAAGATCAATATACTATATCAGACTTTGATGCTAACGTCGTCGTAACGAATTAATAACTCACTCGAACAGCTGCTATTAATTTTTGACACAACACTGAATTTACACATAATACTCCATGAATATGAGTGGATGGAATGCTCAGTGCATTCATTCCACTCTTACTTATTTCCTAGGAAATAAACTAACACACAAGTACGTCTAATTGTAATACTTGTTGTTGCTTACTCGTAGCATTTTGTAGATGAATTTTATTTTTATTTGAGCGTTTTCTATAAAATATGTTTACAACCGGTAGTGTATGTATTATTTCATGTTTTTTTTTTGCAATCAGTCCCCTTTGATTAATTAAAGTGCAAATACTATAATATTATGATACAAACAATACTTTGACTAGACAGTACCATAGTACCGACATAACCTTCGGGACCTCTTATTGGGTGGAATCTTTACGAGAACATGTTGGCGTACATTGAAGCTTAGGCCTTCAATAAAAAATTATCTTAAAAAGATCTTTTAGTGGAATTGTATTATGTAAATACTTGTGCCTTGTAGTTGTGTTCATATTATGCTTAAAGCTAATATTAAACAATGTTAGTTGGATACGGGTTTCTAAGTCGAAAGGGTTCATTAAAAACTCGTTGTTTACGAAACAAAAAAAAGTTGTTTGGTTGATTACTTCCTTATAAGTCAATTTACCTTTGAACTTGTAAATTCCACAAAATCGGCGTGCAAAATAATAAAAAATAACTTATGTATAAGAATAAAACAATTTAGTTATAGTCTTTCGGCTCAGTATACCTTTCCGACTAACACAGTACAACTGGAGGAAATATTGTCATCGTTTAATTGTTTTTTTTTCATGAACTTTATTGTGTGTTAAGACAGTGATTCCACTAAAAGTTCCTCCAACACCTAACATCTGACACACATTCTTGTACAACACATCAAAATTACACATTATCTAATCTACATTACAAATATACTTAGCGAGGGAGTGTCTTCAAACATATTAAAATAATTTAGTACTTACAGTATGTATTAATTAATGTATAAAATACATTTCGCCACCTTCACAGCACTTTGCCTATCCCGTGTGTACAATTTACACTAATTCACGAAGTCCCACGATATCACCCGACGACCTTCACTGTAAACAAATGTTTCGCGTTAGAATTGAAAGAGGATGACGTCACGTTCATTGAGATAAATTGTTGAAGATAAATAAGTATTTTCATAATATGAAGGTTCATTTTGGAGGTTGTTTGGTATGCTACTTTTTTAAATATTTTCCAACATTCATCAGGTTGTTTTAACGCTTGGGTTTGTTCTTGTCTCCATCGGAAAGCTAGTCTACAGCCACTATAGTTTAGTATTTGTTCAGGTTGGACAAACGTTGTGTAAAGCGGATGTGGTAGACAGAAAGTATCCTGCCACAGTTATTATCCCCAGAAATAGCATCATTGTAAAAATCACAGTAATTTAATTCTCGTCGTAATAGATTTATGTAAGTGGCAAGACAAGGCCGTCAAAATAATAATGATCGTCATTCTTGCTGGAATAATGTTGGTGTTGTGAAATGTGAAATAAGTGTAAAGGAGGGTAGTATAAAGGTGCGTACCTGGTGTGGTTGCGGCTGGTGTGACTGTGGCGCGGCTCTAGCTTGTTCGCGGATGGCGGCGAGGCGGTGGCGCGTGGCCGCGAACGTGGGCCGCGCCGCCGGGTCCGCGTGCCACGCCGCGCGCATCACGTCGTAGGGTCCCGCCGGGCAGCCCTCCGGCGCCTCCATGCGGTACCCGCGCTCCACGTGACGCACCACTTCCGCTAGCGGCTGAGGAGGAACAAAACTCTTACAGAGATGCCACACGATACGAACCGAACGATAAGCCAGTTTTATACTTTACGTCTGCGTATAATTAAAACAAATAACTTTTCATCAAGTCTCATAAAATGTGTTGCTTTGAAATGCACAACGGTTATTATTTATTACTAGCTTATTTTTTATATATCGCTTAACATTACACACAGCGCCATCTAGTGCCACACTAATTGTGTCGTGGACACCAGATAGTTGATATACTACTGTATTATACTGTTACGAGCTGGGTATGAGATAAATTAATTACTACCGATTAAACAACACAATAACTTTATTAATCACAAAACAATTTAAACTTAATCACAAGTACACTACAATACACTACCGTTCACTATTCGCTTAGATATCGCACTTCTGTAGCCAAAACAAGACTGACTGTTGCGGCCCTGAGCAGTCTATTTATACTCGCCAACAGACACACCAGAATAACCACAAATATTCTAGAGGGTCATAAAAAACACTAACAAAAGAGTAGATAGGTAGGTAATAAAAATAGTAGGTATAAGCTACTTGTACAAAACAAACAAATATGAACCGTATGCCCTAGGCGTACGGTCGAAATTCTAATGTCTTTTTATAAATAGGTCGCGAATTTGTAGGTACCTACCTAACTTTAAAACTAATAATAATAGAAAGCTCTCGAAATTCCAACGTACACATAATGTAATCACGTGCTTTCTCGAATGTTCTAGTAGGTCCGTTGTAACAATACTTTTTGTTTGTAAATACATACTTATTATACATATAAACAGCCATGACTCGCAAACAGTCCATGCTCATCACACAAACATTTGCTCCTACCGGGAATCAAATATTGGCCGCGGCTTCGCTCACGCGTAAGTATAAGTGAAGGATGATGGTTGTATGAAAGTCTGTGATATTAAAAGCATGAAATCTGGAAACACAAGTATAATACGGCGCGGCGCCTAAATGGGTTGAACCAAAATTTATTTTAACCATGTCTTCCAATTTACAGTGTTGTACAACATAGACATATAGTTGATAAACTGAGGATAATAATGAATCAATAGTACTTACAATTCGAGGGTACGGAACTCTCCCAAATGAATAAATCTCCCAGAGTAGGATGCCGAAACTCCACATGTCAGACTTGTTAGAGAATTTCTGGAAAATAAGAAATATTCGATATCAATTCACTTACACTAGTAATACACGAAAAAATATTCTTTCACACGATACATTACAGTTGTGTTTTTTTTTTTAATCGACTCTTCAAATCAGAGCCAGGCAAAGTGCCGGCGACTTTCGTAAGCGTTCAGATGACATGCTGTCGAGATTATGTCGGCTGCTAGTGTAGAGTCCATAAAGTGTCGTAGATGATATTGACTTACGTTGTACTTGAGCGCCTCGGGCGCGGTCCACTTGATGGGCAGCTTGGCCTGCAGGCGCGCGGCCTCGGCCGGGTCGTCCAGCACGGTGTCGTTCCTGGCGAGGCCGAAGTCCGCCACCTTGGCGCAGCCCTCGCCCGAGATCAGTACGTTGCGCGCCGCCAGGTCGCGGTGCACTACGCGCTTGCCCTCCAGGTACTCCATACCGCAACACGCGTCACTGGAAATACACATTTCAACTTAGCTTTGACGTTTTGAAAAACTGACATGACACCTCCGAAAGTGCCATTTGAGATCAATCCTAAAAACCATACAATCCCATGCACCTGAAGAGTTTTTCTAGTTAATTAAATGTGTCTTTGTAAGAAACCATTCTACTTTGCTTGTTATTGTAGAAACCACAAAACTCAGGTGCAAATGCAGGGTGAGTGGGGGAAATCCTCATGGACACCCTAAGTTTTGGGCTAACGGAGGCTTATGTGAGACTGTCACCAAGTAAAACCACTGTTCTTGCTCCTATCAAGAGTCGGGGGCCGGGAGATACAATAATATTCGCGTGCTCCCTCAACTAGAACGCATAAGCTGTGTGTACAGTGAATAGAAGAGTACTTACTAAGCGAAGTTGATCTGGTTGAGTTGCGTGACGTAGTGCCGGCCGCGCGAGCGCAGGTAGTCCAGCAGCGAGCCCTGCGCGCAGTGCTCCGTCACGATGCACGTGTTGCCGCTCGACGTGAACACCAGACCCAGCAGGCGCACCAGGTTGTCGTGCGTTAGTGACCTGTACGAACGGGCTTGTTTACTATTCATGTTATTCAGATGAAACCAAACGGGGGCTTACGTATTTTTTCGGTAGATTGGATTTCGAGCACTTGTTGAACAACTAAGCCCGCCCAAGCAATTCCCGCCCGTTCAGAAACCTTCGTACGGTATCTACTATCACAAAATCATGTTGAAGGTCAGCTCGGCGCTCTCTAAGTCGAGCGATTTTTCCCTAAACGTATATCCATATTCGAACTTGCCGCCCGGTTCAGCTGAATCATGCTAACCCTAACACTTGTGTGGCACTTCAAAGGATCAGTTCAAACAGAACGGAACAATGTGCGAACAAATAGGCTTGTTAACTGAAAAAATCTAATTAGTCCGTCACTTAGATTATCAAAAAATATTTGACCCGTATTTTTTCTTTTGTCACATAAACCAAAATTGACGAAGATACGACGCTTTTAAAATTCCCAATACGTCACTGTTCGGTATCATTCATAATGAGTTGATACCGAACAGTGACGTCACGAGCCCCCACTCCGAGTTTTGATGCGTTTTATCTTTGTCAATATTCGTTGATTTACAAAAACAAAAAATACGTGTCCATTATTTTCCAATACTCTAATTGACGGACTAAATAGATTTGCAATTTATTGATGGTGGAAACAAGCCTATTACTGGCTGCATTGAATGATTGAGTCCCGACTCGCCCAGCATGCGTGAGGCGACGGTTGACGTTCACATAGATATTTATACAATTTTCTACTTTAGACAATGCAAATACATTCCTATTTACAATACAGCCAGTAAATTGGAGTATTTTCCTGTCTGTTGTGCCTGAATTGACCGTAACAATGAAAAATGGCATGCAGGTTTTTGGCTAGGAACGTAATTCAGTATAAAAAAATAAAAAAAAAACTGACAGCTCACATACATTAATCAAACCATTTCCTAATTAGTATAAGACGTTTTTTAACCCAGCCTACACCATAAAACATTGTGTTATCATTATAACAAGCACGCTGGGATGACTAATACACGTTTTTAATTAACTCGACGACCTTCCGTGGGTAGATAAGTTTAATTTTAATTAGTCACGTTCGTTGACAAACATAAAATTGAAGAAGGAAGTTTTTCCTTAGTTAATTATTAGTATTGATAACAAACTGTAGCGTGCAGTTTTAATCACATACTAGAGGAACTACCTATGAACTTGGGCGTATATCCTGTTTGTGTTACTTGGCGACACGGTTCGCGCAGTGGCTGAGCGATAGGATGCTACGCCGCGTATACGATGCCCGCACGGAAGAAATACTTGTACTACTTATACGTAGTTGTTTCGGGTCAACGCAACGCAACAGAAATCCCGTAAAAAAAAACAGACAATTAACCTATGTTTTTCTCCAAGTTGTATGCTGCCGATCTGTCAAATTGCATGACCATTAGTTCAGTGGTTCAGGCGTGGAAAGGTAGGAACAGACAGTCAGTTTATTCGTATTCATAATGTACAGTGGGTTATGTAACAAACTTTTATAATAGGGTGTTACTTACGCCATAACGCTTGCTTCCGCGCGGAACTTGCTAGCAGCTTCCCGATCCTTTAAAATCTTGACCGCTACTTTCTGTGACCCATTCAGTATGCCCAGCATCACATCCCCGAACTCCCCTTTGCCTATGTTTTCACGAATCTCTAGGTCACGCTCATCTATTTTCCAGCCTAAAAAGTGAATTAATTGGTCGTTATTCATTTATAATTGAGGTATTAACCGTGTCTAGACCGGCTTGCATTGCTGCACAAACCACGTATTAAAAGTTCATGCTTGAACGCAATAGTTCTTTTGTTGCGTATTTGTGTGAATGTTTTAACGTACCTATTAATTGAAGTGGAACAACCACAACACGTTTATTAAATTGCTTAGGTCAGAGAAAAAGAATTGATTATATCATCGCTGTTTCCAATCAGAACGTTGGACCATATGGTCTGTGGCTACTGGCTGTATTGGGAAGTCAAAGGATTGTGATATTCGTCCTGTTTGGCTTTATTTCTTTCTAGCTGTCCGAGGGACATTAATCATTGGTTCTTCTGCATCGTGGTTAGTGCCCAGTTTTTATACCGCTCATGGGATTCGGACTTGGTTTTACATGCCGTCGAGAAATATCTCTCAGGCATGCTGGTTTCCTCACGATGTTTTCCTTCACTGAAGCTAGTGATTATTATACAACTAGCTTCTGCCAGCGACTTCGCCCGCGTGAAGTTTGATAATTGTCACATGAGATATTACTACCGGGATAAAAATTATCCTATGTGTTAATCCAGGTTATAAACTATCTGTGTGCAAAATTTCATCCAAATCCGTTCAGTAGTTTATGCGTGAAAGAGTAACAAACATCCATCCATCCATACATACTCACAAACTTTCGCATTTATAATATTAGTAGGATACGCACATGAATCGGTAAAATCGAGAGGCGCGTGCGATAGGTCTTGGGATCGAATTTGAGACCTATGACTCAACAGTCGGTTGGTCACACCACTGATACTATTGATCATGGACCCGACACAACACCCGTCTGGTCGGAGGATCTCTCCTTTTCAGTAGCGAAGGGTCTATTTGTGAGAGGTAAGCCGAAGTACATACATATGTTTAATGTGGTTATAGTATAGAATACTGACTGTACCTTTTCCCAAAGGGAATCCGGTAGGAATCGAGTTGTATGGAAGCTTCGCTACTGCTCCTTTTCAATGTATAGGATGAGCAATGTTACACCTCATCTATCTATACTAATAATCACAAAGCTGAAGAGTTTGTTTGTTTAGTTTAACGCGCTAATCTCAGGAACTACTGGTTGGAATTGAAAAATTGTTTTTGTATTGGATAGTCCATTTCTCGGGGAATGTTAAAGGCTATAATTATAACATCACATACGATTAATAGATGCAGAGCATAAATGAAAAATGTTGCAAAAACGGGGAAAATTATTTCTTTTGTGACCTTTTTCTCTCTTATGTAACGCAGACGAAATTCGCATGGATCGGCTAGTTTGTTATATAATACTTACGTGCATCGACAAAGTGCTGCGGCTGTAACGCGGAGTCCGTCTGGTCGGAGGACGCCAGCTGCGTGGAGTAGGTGTGCTGGAAGTGTCCCGAGCTCAGCGCGCTCGACACGCTCGGCGTCGGCGGGTAGGGCGGCGGTTGCTACGAACAACATGAGTATATCTAATTAGATTGTAAGCTCAAAAAGAGCTCTCGAAATCGATTCCCAGCTCAGGCCGCAAGGGCCGAAGCCTGCCGGGGTTGCGGGACTGTTCGAAAGAGATACCGCAGCCCCGGAACGTAAAGGGCGTGTTGAGTTGGACGCCATTGAGACTAGAATTCTTTATTGTTCACATTTTAACGATAGCTTGACTAACCGACCCAGTCCACGAAATATTAGTAGATCTAGAAAGTTACAAACATTAATTATTAGACTTGATGTGATTTATAAGCGAAAGTGATCTTTCTTGCGTTAAAACGATAATTGCTAAAAGTGAAATCATTTGGTTTTGGTGAAGGTGACTCAGGTATCGGACTCGCGTGAGCGAGTTTAATTTGAGAGGACTTCGTTTTCGAGCGGGAGTTCCTTGCATGTTAGTTGTGTTTCTTGCATAGGTTTATAAAAAAACAAAACCTGTGCTCTATGGGATTGACCATAAAAATTACATTATTTCGTCGTTAGTTCATCATTATCATAATGCTGGACATGACCTGCAAGTCCCGCAAGTGTCGCCACATTGACCAGAGCGAATCCCCGCAATCTTCACCAGGTCATCGGTCGACTTAGTGGGAGGCCCTTGCCATTGAAGTTGCTTACTTTGCAAATTGCTTAAGATGCAAATTTTCATGCTTCTTGACCCAATTGTTTTGCTATGCATTATGTCAGTGAATTAATTTACAATTTTTATCAAGTAAGAATTAATTATTAGAATTTTTATCATGTTCAGTGTTTACCTGCGGGTGGGGCGGGTAGGGCGGCTGCAGTACTCCGTTGTTGTTGGCACCGTTCGGCGACGCCTTCGGCAAACATCGCACTAGCTTCGTGCACAGGCCGTCCGCGTCTTGTAAGTAGTGCTGCGGGGTAAACACGGGTGTTAGGCATAGGGAACAGACAGGGCTCATGACACTCTGCCGGGGCTGCGGGACTGTTCGAAAGAGATACCGTGGCCCCGGAACATAAAGGGCGAGGAAGGACCATGGATGGGTTTTAGTCAGTAAAAGTCTGACACTCCCTCCCGCTCCGCCCAGAGTGGGAGAAGACATTTGATGATTTCCAATCCGAAAAAAAAAAAATCTCTCATGACACTGGAACAAACTAATATTAATTCGCAGCTCATCTAAAACGAGGTCTAAGGTATATATGATCTACCCAATTGAAGAGAGAAGAGGAGGGGAGGAGGTCCGAAGACAATTCTTCGATGAACAAAATTCTTCAGTTCGTGTCTACGACATCGTCAAAGGAAAGTAATTTTTAGCGATAAGCTTCGATTATATGGGCTAAGGCGTATTCAATCACTTACATGGATTAAATCCGTCATGTTATCGAAGAATTCTTCATCGTCTATAGTTAGACGTTGATTTTGGTTGTCAGGAGCCGTCGCCCATTTTACTCTGAAAAAAATAACATACCATTTTCACATATTTCAACTCATTTACAAAGTATGTACGTAACTATTTAATGGGAGACAAACATTCGAACACATTTTTGCAAAATAAATAAAATAGCAGGATAAATAAAAGGTGATGAAGTATAGAAAACACGCAATTTGTAGCCATTAACATAATATGTAGGTATTATTATTCTCCGATGACGCGGTTGCACATGTTTCAAGCAATTTTATTGTTTAATTATGTAGATGTAGGTAGACTTTACTTTGTTTACTTACAATACATGGAATAAGAAATGAATGGCGTATTATTATTGAGAAATATTTCAAAAATAAAATGGCGTATTATGTGTTGTATTGTAAAATCAACCGTTAAAAAGCATAGCTGTGTTTTAGTATGAGAAATATGAGTTCCAGGTAGATCTCAGATTCGTCTGGGATATTCGTGTAGGAGAGGGAAAATGTCCATAGGCGGTCTCTTTCCGTCAGGACGCTTTTTTGTTTCCCACCAAACTATTATGCATAGAGGGTGAAAGGGACATCAACATACAAACAGTTATGGCTGTATACTATTTAACGCTAAGTTGATATGCCATGTGGTATTGGGTCTGCCTATGAACCATAAAATAAACAATAAACTAAAATAAACCATTTTATATCTTACCGATAATGTTCAACTCGTCCTCGATACCGTACGCAGAGCGTATGGTCTCCGGGAAAGTTGGTGCTCTCTCGAACTAGGAACACGCCGTCCGGAGAGCCCGACAGGAGGGCCTCCGCGCGCTCCCGGGAGATCGCGCCGTGGTGCCATCTGGGAACAATATTACAATTAAATCGGTGTTAAAACACAGTGCTCTTTGACGTAGAGGTTGTCAGAGCGACTGCTAGACAAGGGGTACTGTACAGTCACGTCTAATAATATGTAAATGTCACCGTAAAATTGTCAAAAACGTTATATTGTAATATCTCTAGCGATATTGTAAACTCTCTCGAATTATTGTCAAACGAACATACTGCTTACAATAAAACGCATTATTTTTCGTGAAATGCATGCGATGGTACTCAACACACGCGGAGTGGAGGGAAAGAGGGGTCCCCCTTGCCCAGTGGCAACTGACCACTCTCATGAAAAGATACTGTACCATTCCTGAGAAATATCGATTAATATAACCTAACCTTAACGTTTTTTAGGGGAATATACAGTGTTTTACACTGTATAACTAACCTAACGGGGGGGCAATTTTACGGTGACTATGTCACCGTAAAATTGTCAAACACGTTATATTACAATATAACGTGTGTCTCTCTAGCGATATTGTAAAGTCTCGAATTATTGTCAACTGAACATACGGAAGTATCTCTGCCCCCATAATCGGGACTTAGGGAGATGCTGTTTCGATTAATATAACCTAACCTTAAAACACTTCATATTCCCCTAAAAAGCGTAGTCGACGGAGCCCCGCTTCGCGGGGCCCCTATTTCCGGGTGCAGGGCTTAAAGGAACCTAACTAACCTAACGTGGGGGTGGTTAGGTTATATTAATCGATATTTCTCAGGAATGGTACAGTATCTTTTCATGAGAGTGGTACCACTGGGCAAGGGGGACTCCTCCTTCTCTCCACACCGCGTGAGTTGTCTACCATCGCATGCATTTCACGAAAAATAATGCGTTTTATTGTAAGCAGTATGTTCATTTGACAATAATTCGAGACTTTACAATATCGCTAGAGATATTACAATATAACGTATTTGACAATTTTACGGTGACATATACATATTATTAGACGTGACTGTAGATGATCCCGATGAAAGATCTTAACCTCTTTCTTTCTTATTTGGTTAATTAATAAATAATAATTAATAAATATTTAGAATGATTTGTGGGCCACAACGTATACGTTATTTCGATGTGTGATTAATGTTTTCATCAAGAATTTCTGAGCCCGGAAACTAAATTCGAGCCTAGTAGTGCAGTCAATTGCCATAGGCTCGCCCTACATCAATTGGGACGATGGGACCGAAACAGCCTCTGCTTATTTGTAATGCATGTTTGATATTCGTTAATGTTATAACGTTTTCGAAACAGCCTATATCCCAGTAGAGGCACAACAGCAACATACTACAAAAACACTTAAGCACAAATTCTCTAATGGTGATATTTAAGTTCTTTGTGACTTAAGACCATTTACAAAAACCCGACAAAAACTGTCGGGCAGTAACTCTTCTGGTTGGAGGATCTTCCCTTTTCTATAGGGAATGAAGAACTATACACACTGCTCATGTCCCCATAGAACTAAGTGACGCGAATATTACGACACCATACCGATACATAAGACGCCTTGTCTTTGATAAAGACTAGGTCACTTGTAATCATTACGTGTGATAAATAATAAAGATAACAATAACAACATCGATACAGCTGGTTTCGAAATCAAAGGCTTTGAATAATTGTTCCGTGGAGAAATGTAGGAAAAGTAGGAAATAATACTGGTATTCGGTTCGGTTCGAATGAAAGCCGACCCCCAACAGGGAAAAGCTACGCAGTTAAGAAAACAAAGAGTCTGACTCCTGAAGGCAAATTATATGTTTCCTTTTATGGCCGTTATGAGAGATTTAAATCATAATTACTTCGATCGCCTATCTGATATAACTTAATTAATATTGTGTTTATTGTTGTCGAAATCGAAACTTATCAGGTATTGTCAAAACGTATTTACAGTTAACACAGGACTACTCGTTTACTTATCAAGTAGCAAAAGTAGATTCTAAATAAGTGAATACACATAGACCCGGTAACCTATAATCAGGGTTTTAGTATTAAATCTTCAATGTTTATCTTATTAACGAATGGTATAATACCTATAAACTATATCATTGGTGTGACATACTAATTGTCGAGCAGTCCCCACTTATCTCGGGCAGCGAGCACACGTACCCCTAAAGTAGTTCATCTACTTACTGATAATTTGGTGGTTTTATTCTGAACCCTAACTAGTGTTATTAGTGGACACCACAATTGGCATGGTTAAGTCTAAGGATTACCATAATCTGACCTTGACCAGCAAATGTATTCTTTATTATGATCTATGGTTCTATAATGACAAATATTCTTGGTTTGGTTGACACTCGGACACTTTTGCATATGTTTCATAGTCCTCAAATCTCAAGGAGGACTAAGAAAAGGATCGTTAATTAAGCCTAATTACGAAACACTTTCAAACTATATTCATTCATCACTCACTCAACACACAATGCCTTAATCATTTCAGCCGAAAGACGACCACTGTTAGACATAGGCCTCCTCCAATTGTCCCCACATTGACCGGTCCCGTGCGACTCGCATCTAGCGGAATCCCGAAGCCTTCACCAGTTCAATGCAATGCCTTACTGGCTGACAACACACACCACTAGTACTGAATAAAAAAAAACAAACATATTTACTCTACATCCTGGTATGCAAGGACCGGAGGTATGAACAACAACACTTTGTGTGGTTTGTTGTAGCACCGGGTAATGTCACACGCACACTCCATACTTCGTTGTTTCAGTAACTGAAGACTTAACGTCTATTATCACTCAGATAAGCAGTGATAACGGTGATCTTATCACAAGTGTGCTAGGTGTTTTTAGTAAATTAGTGTTTTCTAAATACAAACAAGGCGTAGTTTGTCAATGTGGTATTTGGATAAGAATTAAAAATATTGTAAAGGGGTTTTTAGGTTGTTAAGAGTGCATTGATCTCATAGATGTAGACAGATATCTAAAACACTGATTTGAGCAACGAATAAAATATCCCGAGTTTCTGTGAATTCATTGCTTCACACTATTTAGTTTTGGTTTGTCTCAATTCCCAGATATACCAGGTTAAAAGTTCGTTCAACTCACTTGCATTATTTAGACAGAGGTATCATACATGCTTAACACAGTTATCACAAACCAAGAAAAAAAAAAACAGACTACCCTCTGTTTTCGATGATAAAAAGCTTATCCCAAGAACTGGAAGACACATTCTAATTAGTCGATACAGAGAAGCCACCCATAAAACAGCAACATAATTATGTACAGTCAAGGAATGAAAGGGTGCTCCAGGGTAGCCCGCGAAATTCAATTTTTCTTGCGTTTTTCATCATCATCAAAAGCATCAATACAACCTTCAAAGTTCATAAAGGTCTAGAAAATACTTTTTCAACGTCTAAGTTATTCCCAGGTGGTTGTATTGATGATTTTGATGGTTATAATTCTGTAACTACATACGTGTTATAGTCGCGAATCATGTTTTCATTAACATACAACCTAGCACTAGCCTGCAAATTGCAAAAAACATAAGAACATTTGAATTTCGGGTATCAGCCTTAAGTTCCTTTCGTTCAATTTTCAGCATCATGCATGATTCACTCTGATATAATTTTGAGTCTAATATGCCACGTCTGACGTTCCGTTAATAGCATATCCATTTAATTCCTTGAATGTACGTTACACAGATATTATAGATAATATACTCACGGCCACTGAGTCATATTGACGAGCCTGTTGCCGGCGGGGGGAGGGTTCACGCATGTCGAGTTCACCAACACGTCACTGGGCCCTTTGGACACCGCTGTTGAAGAAATTAGTTTTATTAATATTTTTAGTTATTGATTAGCTATGTCGGCAGTACTGAACGGATGAGTATGAATTCATGACCTAACCCGTTGGTCGTACTCAATTGTCGTTTCATTATACGGGCTTTCGGAAGTTTTCATATTGTAAAGGGGTAAATCCAATTTTATAACTTTGGGTGTTGCAAGTAATCCCTGGAACTCCTCATCGTAGGCGAAGTCGCGGGTACAAGCTAGTATCATACCTATAAAGTCGTGGATTCGTGCAAAATTGGACCGAATAAGACTAGGTACTGGAAAATGACCCGATTACTTGGCAACATAGTCGGAAAAGCGCATATTCTAGCCACAGAATCTTCAGTCTTAAACGTAAATAAAGAAGTATCTCCCGCAGTAAATGTGTTTAAGCAAAACTTGCTTATTCATCTCCTTTGTATTAGCCTTTCCCCGGCCAGCTGCCAAGGTTCGCGCAGCATTATAAATAATACTGCAATGTCATTTTCGCAAGTCATGAATGCCTGTATTCCTGTGGCGTCATCTTCTGACGTTCAGAGGTTCGTTAAGCCAGGTTTCTTTGTGATGAGAGGTTGTGCTTTGGGTCACGGTAACCACCACAGAACATATAAAGGAGGTTCTGTGGTAACCACTGCTAATAATTCTCAGTTTAGGAGAGGGGGGAACGGAAAAAGAAACTTTTAAATATTATATACGTGAGACCGTGACCCCTGTAGAATGCATCCCTCAGCACAATGTTTTGAGTGCGTTATGTTTCACATTAAAAAAGGCGTTTACCAGCAATATTTTTTGCGCAATGTCACTTAGTTTGATATATAGAATGCTTGGTTCACGGCTTCGTGAAGGTTCCTTTTACACTATGTATTTGAGTCCCATGTAACAGAACCGAGCCATAACTATACGGACTGCTACTGTGATAGTTTTTACTAAAACTAGTTTACTAATAACCTACTTTCTACCTTCATCTGGGAGGGACACAACCATCAATGACATAATTTAACTCCGCTTGCAACCAGACCGTGAGCTATTGTAATTTAAAGAACTACTGTGAATAACGAGGCCCAATCGTGATTTGCATGTCCGAATACATTACATTAGAGAACGTGCGTAACTGTCTATTTACGCACACGCGGAATTCACATCAACTACATTACTACGCAAGTTAGATTAATATACTCGTTAATTACTGTTCAGTGATAGATTTATTGGTGACTGACGTGACGTCAGTCGCGAGTTTTCTTTTCCTTGTGTAACTTTTGTGCAATCGCGGGGCAAACTCAAGGAGCATGACAAACTGGCACACGTGTGGCAGTATTTGTTTATGAATCACTAATTGGACTTCGACTGTAGAGATTGAAAGTGTTTTACGAGTAAACTTTGATCATTCAATTAGCTGCGATCAGCGGAGTTTGTTTTGGCATTTACAAAATATTAGCTATCACTCAAAGCCAAGAGAAATAGAGCGATCTCCATCATATTCCATTCAATTCAATACTGCAGTATCTAAAGGACTTTAAAGGACTTCAAAGAGATATTTGTCAATAATATGTTTATGGTGGTTAATTACCAGACGTGGTCTGCGAGGTGTGCATGGCAGAGGGCGTAGGCCCGGGCGGCGCTGGCGTCCGAACCGACGATGACATTACGATCTGTAGACCACAAAATTATATAAATACATATTAATTAGACAATCGCTATTAAAAACAACATTGAAACTGTATTTCTTTTCCATTATCCATTGGTAACAATTCAAGATTAAATATTGAAGAATTATTATTGTGACAGACGTGCTGTCATTTTAAGGATTTCGGAAAGTACCACAAGTGAAAATCTGCCGCAGTAGGTAGAGTGACGATGACATAGTACATGAGTAGGACCTACGTGGAGTGCGGGTATTAGCTTGACATACGGTCTACATAAATAATGTAACTAGGTGAAGTTCAATTTGAAACTAGGGCAGCAGTATTTAGGACACTTGTCGAATTATTCCTTGTCACAAATATAAACCGTCCATGTATTTATAAAACTGGAAATGTAAAAAAATCACTGCAAGCACAAAGCAGCTAACGAAGAGACCATTATACAAGTTGTAGAATGCAATGCACGTAGTCCAAATAGCTCCATTCGCGAGTATGTGAAGCAAAAATAATATAAATAAATTGCACTCACATTATGTGGAATGGAATTCTGCAATGCGGTGGGCGAGAGAGGCGCGTGTGGGCCATTACTACCGCTCACACTACCTCCACACTGAAACAAAGTTTTAGACTATCGTAAAAATAACCCACATGTATAGTGGAAATGGCTATCCTAGATAACAGGCTTTACGCTAACGCCACATCTGCCTTTAGTGAATAAATATTTACGTTTGATCCGGCGCGGTGTCTTACTTTCTAAGCAGCCGTGAGAATTTCCATCGCATACAATGCTCGCTATGACAAAGGGATTGAATGAAATGAACTCTACTTACCGTCGCCGGTAAAGCGTGGCTTAACGCAACATAAATATCGTTGACACTGAGACAATAACCTACAAATCATTTTAAAAACTTTGTCACATGTCGGTGGAATCATGCGACGGTGATAATGGTACAATTGTTTGTTTCAACTACGTGTACGTGCAATGGGAACTTGTCTCGTACAGCCTTGTGAATAGATCAATGTGGTCGCACAAAGAGACATAAATTAAGTGACATCGTTGTAATAACTATGCCACTGTGCTTCTCGTTCGCAATGCTCTATGACGAATACAATAAGTCTCGCCTATCGACGTAATGTACTATGTTGCCTATTAAGGGTACTCCTCTTTGATGAGTGAATATAAATGTGGAAAAAAAATATATGTTGCTTATTAGACTTTAAACGTTAATTTGTACAATTGAAATAATTCTAACTTTATTATTACTATACGAAAAAAATGTTCAAAGTAAAGTATTTTTTCTTTGAAATTTCGTAACCACTCCTAAACGGCATTAAGTTTTAGTTTTTTTTTACACACGAATATTTGTCGCTATTTTCTTCACAAAGCGTACAATTGAAATTTTGATCGAATGATTTGTAAGGCTACAATTAATTAAAAACCACTCATTTCGCACTATTCGGCCCGCTGTGACTGACGTAACAACCACTTTGTAGTGCAAGCTGATTAGAACCTTATTGACAGTTTTTCAAACGAAGTTTGAACCACCACAAATAGAGTTGCTTATTTAGCAGATACCACAGCCTTAAGAAGTTTCTAAACGGCGTCGTTTGTTAAGATTATCGCGTCTTGTTCTGTTCTAATAATCCTAACCGTGAAAACGAACAATAAACCTCTTAATCTAGCTGCTACTTCTTAAGAAAAAAGTTTCATACTTTTAATTTTGTCCCACCCTCTCTTTGAGATTGATCTAGGTTTAGACATGGCATATTGATGTAACTACAGGTTTCAAGAGGAGAATCCATATTATCTGAGAAAATAAAAATAATTCCCAGATGCTTACTTCTGATTCTGAGTCACCAGTGCAAGAAGTCCATTTTGGCTAACTATCATCGGCTTAGGGATTCCTCATTTAAGACGCTATAAGTATGGGTTTTCACTAATAAAGTGCGCGGGTAATTTTTCACTTGGTGGAAACCGACCCTAGATCGCTTGAAAAGTCTACTCTTTGCCAATCTTCATACCAACAGTAAAGAAGGACAATAAGATGAATACGCACTGGTAGTTGGTGTGGGGGCTGAGCGCGCTTGAGCCGGGCCGGGGCGGTGGGAGCGGGCGCGGCGGAGGCCGAGTACCAGCCGCAGGGGCCCACGCCCTGGGGGACTGCGTGCACTCCGTGCTGAAACAACAGGTATTTATTGAACACATCACTCTTACTTGGGTTGTTTGACTGTTTGAACAAGACTACCCTCTGAAACTTTAGAACATTTTGCCTTATTCAAAACTTGTTTGTATTGATACCAGCTATCGATTAATATAGTTCGTATGCGTGGCCGCTACTTTGCAAAAGAAAAAAAAATGGCAGAAGAAAATCCGACCAAAAATGTTCCAAGTACTTTGGAACGAATCTGATGGCAAAGTCTCGTGCATCAGACAAGGGATGATTAAACTCTTATTGAGGTCTAACTATTAAGCCCTTTAAGCAAACATTTAAAATCATGTATTGTTTAATGACTCTGCCCTGGAGTGTAAATAGTTTGTGGAACATCACCAATGTTCCACAAACGATGGGGCACTTAATATCGTGTCCTGCGTGGCCTGTTGTTTGTTCACTAAAGGAACTGATGGACGCTACCGAAAACGCCAGACTAGTAGCTCAGTTCTGGGTCGACACAATTTAGATGGCTATCAACACGCTAAGAAGAATTATGTGGAAGGGTTTGCGTTCAAGTCCGCCAATTGCTTCTAAACGAGATCTATTTTCTAACAGCCTCTAATTAAAATCACACTTGCCTTGAGGTACAGAACTAAGACCTGGAGCTTTAATAGGTAAAAGTAGGGCTTGTTATCTTTAGGTTACGAACATATCAAATATTATAGTGATTTCAATTATATTGCAGAAACAAGAGTTATCGACACTAAACAAACATTAAGACTGGAATTCACTGGGTGTATTAAACTAAACTAGAATATTGTGTCATACATATTCATAAGCTGCTTTTACACGACTCACCATTTTCGAATACGAAATAATATAATTTTATATGTTCGTAAACAGGTCAAATCTCAAATGAAAACAGGCAAAATCCTTGCAAAATTAAAATGTAAAATCTGGACGTCAGAACGCGTTTCCTCGTAAAACATTGATAGTTTATACAGTAGCCAGAATGAAAATAAATTACACTACTGTTAAATTTGATCGTGACAGTCGAGGCTGACCGACCGCAAATCGACCTTACATAAAGACGAACTCATGACTGCAGAAATGTAGGATACCGAAAAAGTCAAGCAAAGTTTGCAGCAGACCTAAAATAATGAGGACGCGGATTAAGAGGCCATTGATATAGTAAACGATAAACAGTATACAGACAGACACACAAGTGTTGTAACACAACCGTAATTGTTTAGCAGTATAACGAATTGGAAGCACTTAGATAAACGATAATGTTCCCAGTAACGATCCATTGAAACGCACAACCTTGGACAGACGCCAAAACTGTTGATACAGGTACGCTGAAAATTCTTTTTGCGAATTTTCTTTTTCACACTACTTTTGATGTGTGAAATAAAAACGCAACAAAACAAAAATTGGACTATGAAAATGATTTTACTAGTGATCGCAGTACACAAAATTACTTTTCCGTTAGATTTTCACAGTCAAAGGTATTTATTAGCCACGGGAAGTATTTCAAGTAGGGATGCATCCGATACCGATACCGATATATCGGCGATACTTCGGGTTTGCCGATATATCGGTATCGGCGATATTTTTATGGCACATTCAACGATACTTTTCAAATTTCGCGCTTTAAAAATGACGTCTTATACCCAAACTTGAAAAAAATGGCGCAGAAGTACTTTAGTTTCCAAATGAATTCTGTCGCATCTGAGAGACTATTTTGCACCGCAGGTCTTATTCAAACAGACTTGCGAAATCGCTTTTGCCCGCAAAACTTACGAACACTTTTTTTTTTAAATAAAAATCTTATAAGTAAATGTTAATTTTGATTACTAAAACTGTTAATTACTTAATTGTGTTTTATTTATTCTACCTTCCTTTTTGAATTCAATAAGCGTATCAGTATCGCTGATATTTTTATAACAGTATCGGTATCGTATCGGTAAGAAGGCGTATCGGCATCCCTAATTTCAAGTATACGCATTAAAGAAAGTCGGGCACAACAGTAGCTGCATGTGGCACGGATCGAGGACGAACGTTGCGTACAGAGTGGCTGATACATCGATAAAGAATGTACTACAGACGTGCTGCTCTATAACTTTAGCTTACTTACATATATTATTATGTTACTGAAAACTACGACACGAATGATGTAACAAGGAAATCCTTTCAGTGCGAATGCTTCCAGCCAGCCGTGATTCCAATTCATATGTACAGTCAACATAACAGTTAGGTATGCAGGCTAGTAATCTTCTTACGACTATTATAAATGTAAAAGTCTGTAAAGATCGATTTTTGTTATTCTTTCACGCAGAAGCTACTGAAAGGATTTGGATGAAATTTCAAACAGATTGATTTCCATTTATAATCGTAGTAAGAAGATTGCTAGCCTGTAAACTCAACTGTTTTGATGACTGTACATAAACATTTTATGATAGACCACAATCTGATGTGTCAACATAAACAGACCTTTTGGCCTAATTTATCAGCGCAAAACACTTTCGCGCTTTACAAAGCACGACAGTGATTTGGGCTGACAGCTTTCATTAATTCAGTGTAAAGTTTACACTGAACCAATGATGGCTGTGTTTTTGGGATTCTATATGATGCCTGCTACAAACTTAAATAATTTAATAACGACACTGCAGATTTCTCCGAATGATTCGTGGTTATTCCTCTCAAATTGTACCATCATCTTATATTAAATTTAGCTATAAGAGCAGAGGAACACCAAAGCAAACTGCCGAGATGACGAGTTAAAGAGAATTATGAAAGAAGGCATGTTGCCGACCCCAAAAAAAATTGGGATAACGGTAGGAGAAAGATGATGATGATCTTATAATCTATACATACACGTTGAGACCAAAAAATCTGTACATTGAAGATTAAAAAAAAAAATCGCCCAGGGTGACTTAAAATAAGTAACTGAACATAAATTTTTGTTTGTTTGTTTGTTTGAACGCGCATCACGTAAAAACTGCTAGACGGATTTTGATGAAAACTTCACTAATCTATTTAAATAAACTCAGAATAACATTTAGGCTATAGAAATTATGGAAAATTTTGGAAAAAAGGGGGTGAAAAGGGGGGGTAAAGTTTGTATGAAAATTTTTTTTTAGATTGTTCTAGAATCATAAAACTCAGAGTAAATACTTATTATTAAAAATAAATGCCTGTTTCAGCATTTTTAAACATTTTTATCCAGAGACGTAAAAAAGAGGGTTTTGTGTTTAAAAATGCGGAAGGATGTGTATGATGTGCTCTTTGAAAATTGTATTATAGGTGCTTACGACCCAATCTCTGTAACCCTCTCTCTTTCTCTTATGTGACGCAGACGAAGTTGCGCGGGTCAGCTAGTCTTATAATAAATTTGTCAAAATTTCCACATGTAGGCACAGACAAAAGGCAACGTGACGAACCTTATAGAAGAAAGCCGGATGAGCTTGACAAAATCAACGACCAGTGATCAACAATAACCCTGGATCGAAAGAAGTGGAAGTCATAGGGAATGGCCTTTACCTAGCAGTGGAATGATACATGGTTATCAAAAAAATATTTACCTGTGCCAATGGCGGGTGCGCCTGGTGACGATGCACGTCAGAATTCATTTCGCGCTCCTCCTACCACGACAGATTACCCCTCATCATCTGTGAACAAACAATATTAAATCTTTAGTACTAATCAACAGCGTTTTTTACGTATTATTCTTAATTTATGGATACATGACAGACCCTGAATTGGACGAAAAACACTTCCAAATAAGGATATTACTTGACACATTGTGAGCTGTAACTAACATATCTCAATTATTTCAGATGAGTCAAACCAGGGGATTTTCCTTCCTTCAAGAGTTAAGTAGGTAACACGTTTACAAATATTGTTATTCGTCACATTACTTAATACGATAGCAATATTTTCCGCTGCATTAAATTGTTTTGCGCAACTTACGATCTACGTCGTAACGTTCACGTAAACATTGACATTACAGATGAAATATTGGACTATTCATTTCTGCCAATTACATTATCAACTGGTGTGCAAGAGAAAATCAGGAAAATAATAAGTAACTAGTTCCTAATTCTAACAAATATGTATAGATGGTATGCTTTTAGAAAAATGTATGAATTACGATTTATTTTAGCGGACGACTATGCATATCAGCGACGTGAAGACATTCATTAGTTAGCAGGAATTTCATAATCAGCCTACTAAACTTGGTCTCATGCATGTCTGAGAACGTAAGAGTCGTCTTTGCATAGTGGCAGCTACATTGCAGATCACGAGTTGGGCATGATTTAAACATAATTACATAAATAATTCAATTAGTTAAGTTAAGGTGAGTCGATTATTATAATAACTAATGTTTGCATTTGATAATTTGTTTCAACCATAATTTTCCTATTGTTAAATTATTACTTTTATGGAAAACCCATTTTTAAGTGTTCCTGGAAGTTTTTTTTATGATATAGGTACACGGAAACAATACGAACTTAGTCATCAGCTTATTTCGTGGATTTTCAGAATGCATAAAATCTTCTATGGCAAAAATACTATTACGTGGGTAGAACCTGTGTTTGTACCAACAAGTATAGCGCTAATTGCAGAAGGCACAAGGCGTGGGCAGGGAGTGGTGCTGATTCACTCTCGTCCTCCCACCGATGATGTGGAACTAACGAGGACGGCGCGCCCCAGCCAAGCGTGGCGTATCGTGAGTATCGTGACTAGCTTCTGTTCATGTATGAGCCAACTTATGTAACAGTACAGGTGGAAATTCAGATGACAGCATAATCAGTAACGCGTAACGTCTCTACGAACTATTCGATGTTACTTTGCAAGCGAATTTGCAATACAATTTATCGTGGAAATCTTACTAGACGTTGTATGCATTTTCTTCTTCCGAGCCGATTACGTGAAGATTCGAAGAGATATTGGGAGTTCGAAGCGTTTTCTCTCAATGAATGTAAACAACTAGCTGCAGCATTCAGAGCTCTAATTGAGAACGGAATTAGTAACTAGGGGAACCAATCTAGTGCACCGGGCGGAGCGTCGGCACTCTACATCGTAGAAGCCAATAACTAGGTAGATACTTTGAGCGGCTTTGCAACGAGAAAAGTTTGTGATTTCTCACTACTTTCCTTCTACAATTACCGAGTCAAGATGCTTATTACCTTCGAGTGAGTTTGCACTACGTTTGTTCTACATAAATCTTAGTACCCCAGGAGTTTAAGATTTAAGTACGAGAATTATTTTCTAGTAAAAACTTTTTAGTTGTGATATCTTACAAGAATCCTTGTCAAGTATATAGAAGTTATTAGCACATCATCCGAACGAAGAAGAAAAAATGCATATTATACAGCATTACCTTTATAGTGGCAAAGCAAACTTTAATAAACTCTATGCTTCTTCTACAGATACATTTGGTATAACCAAATGAAAAAGGAATTGCTTGTAGAATGCATATTGCATAACCTCCTCCTTTTATAGAAGTCGGTCAAAAATGTATAATATCTTACTGATCTTGATCAGAGATGATCACGTATGAATTTTCCATTGCAATCAATAGAAAATTCATACACTGATTAATACAATAATCGTCAGGAAACGATTAGAATTTCTCTTGACGTAAAAGTCTCTCGCAATCGCTTGAATGTTGCAATAATACTATCGATTTTCAATCGGCTGACCTAGCTCGAGTGTGAGCGTATATACGTACAATGTAATGTGTTGTCCAACTAACGCAATTGGCTGATTATTTGCAGTTTTTTGCCTCATGCAAGCGTGACGCGCCGCCGCACCGTGTACGCTACTTGCATATTTCCACACAAAAACAATTTGTTTTTGTCATGCGATCGCGTCGTAGTTAGCACCGGCTAAATGATAGACTTAGACAAATGTCCTGATGGTACGCCGAAATTCAGAAATCTTATTTTTTCAGCTTCTCAGTTTATTAATGTGAATGATTTCACAAAGATTTAACTTCTTGATTTTTTCACATTTATCAAATTTGTTTTTAGGATTACCAACTATAAATCGTTATGGGCAAATCCTAAATGGGCATTCGAAATGAACAATGAGAAACCTAAAGATGATTATCAAATACCTCTTTAGTGACTCTTGTTCGATTAAGACAAATCGATTGACGTTAGAATAATCAAAATCGCTGTAGAGACCTAATGTGTGGACGTTAGGTCTCTACAGCGCCACAAAGGGACGAACACATTACCCTCCTCAGTCAGGTAGAAATACATACTATAGTTGCTACTTTGCAAAAAGTTCGTGCTAAACTGATTGTTTCAGTTTTGGAACAGAAAACAGAACAAGGAACGGAAACAGCAAACACTTACGAACTCAACTACGTTAAACAAATTACAAATGAATTATTTACAATGACTCCGTATTAACACATCTGAGCACATAACAACGAAGGTCGCAGCTAGCAGCCACAGTTTAATTTATTTAAATTATCCTCACCGACTGTTATGACTTATACAAGACGACCAAACGTCCATCAACAGGAAAATTCTGTTGCAGGCAACTTAACCTCATGCAATGGATAATGTACAACTAATGGGTGCAAAATCTATAAATATTATAATGCTTATTGTTTATTATACATGCTCCTTTTATTATTTACTGTGATAAATAGTTATTTAGCTTGTGGTTGGAATCATACACCATTTCCAAAGTGCTTAATGTGGTGTCATTTGTCAATGGCTCAAACTAAATACGAAAGGAGATTGCCCATCCTTCTATGGACCGCCGTTGCGCATGAAAATAAGTTGTATGATAGTATAAATTGGACATAAAAGAGGGGAGATGTCATATTTTCTAAGGAAATAAAAATGAACTATTTATTTTGTGGGGTTTTTATTGTTCTTTGATTTTCTGTTCGAGTTTTGAGGTTAGTTTCGTAGCTAACCTTCTACCAAAGAAACAGTCCTTACAACAATATGATTTGATTTCTCATAAGACAACAGAAAATAGTTCCATCAAACCAGTGAATAATCCTAAGTAACTAATATTAGCTAAACTCAAACTCAAATCATTTATTTCAACTAGACCATTACGGCACTTTTAAATGTCAAAAATACAAAGAAAAATCAAAGCTACAGTAACAGACACAAGGCATAATAACTTGAGAAAGTACTGTAGTTGCCCATTCCCTAGCGTAGATCACTATGGAGAAGAACGGGCAAGAAACTCCATGGACACTCTTTTCAATCAAAAATGTTGTTACAAAATCTTGGTTACATCTTTCATGTTGAGATTATACATAATTATGTGAGAACGATGTAGAAAAACATCCGTCTTATAAACCCCTACATTTAAATGTAGGGGTTTATAAGGAAGTATAGGGAATAGAAAATAATAATGCTTGATTATAGGAATAAAATATTTTTATTGCTTCATATGATCATCATATTCATAAAATATGTTGTCTAAAAACGGAGCCGTCGGCTCAAAATGATCGATATCGAGCCCAACCAAGATACCACAAAATGGTAATTACGTGTGCGCAGCATCCCACGGTTCGATTACCCACCAAACAATTGCAATAGTAACCAGCAATATCAGCTACTGAGTTATTTATAGCCCTATTAACTAAAATGTATGCATAGTACACTTTACTGCTTCCAAATAAAACTTCTGGAATGATCCCTTGAAGGCACAGAAGTTTCTGATGCACTTTCCACTTCATGCCTTTATGTAGCAACATCCATGTTCTCTTGTGTTGCAATGGCTTCTTCACTAACAAACTGCGGTTGCCTATCTTGATCATGCTGAGTCTGTCTTCTCACACTTCTATAGGCATTAGTCCAACAACGTAAGCAAACTCAAAAAAACGTTCTACACAATCCACACCAGTAGCACAGAAACAGTACAATAGTATTCAGAAAGATATCTTGTTCGTACAGGAATCCGAAGACTCTACTGGACACGTACTCGACGTAATAATAAGTTATTTGCTATCACAACAAACTCAACAACTTATACACAATAGGCATGTGCAAAAAAATATCGAAATATCGATGTTTTTCCATCCAATTATCACTACATATGGTCGATATTTTTAAATCGCGATATATCCATATTCGATATTTATTTTAGAGTATCGAATTCATATCAAATCCGATTTTTTTTAACGTTATTAATTTTTGGTTTCGTGTCGATATCTGATGACTACTTTTTTGATTAAATTGTATTTTATTATTTAGGCTCAAGCATCAATAAAAATACCGTTTTCTTTTATTCTTTTCTACGAAGTTTGAATGCTTTGGGAATATGTATGAATAATCATACGAAACCTGACGATATTCGATATTTTTCGCTCGATAATTATCGATACTGATTAAGAATATCGATACGATAAATATCGATATATATTTTTTTCACTTGCCCATCCCTACGACACAATGCTGTTTGACTTGACAGTGACACTTTTGATGACAGTTCACCTTTTATTTGCCCGTGGTAGTGTTACCAACAGTTAATCTAAATCACCCTGACCATTACTGATTTGTAAACTAATGAAAGATTGTTGATTAGGAAAGAAATATTTTTTTGATTATATTAATTACAAATAAAAATATGAATCACGCGGGAATATCTAATAGATATTTGAAATATTTTTAAAACAACGTCTGCCTCTACATATCAGTTAAAACCGATTACGGGGAAGTTTCTCAAGGTGTCAACACTGCTTGCACTTTAAGAAAGCCATTTTGAAAATAATGCAATAAAATCGAATTAGTAACTATTAAGACACAACATATTAACCCCACATACGATTTCGATCAAGATAAGTAAGAAAAGTTAAAAAAAGATTTCATAATTTATGACTATATTTTTGTTGCTATAATGTTTTATTTTAGAGCGATACTGGGTTTGGGCAATGACCTTTTAGATTAATTCCTTCCTGACACATCGGGACACAAATGTTGTATTTTACTTTGATTGTGATAATCTAGTTGTTATTATTTGAAAAGCTGTCCTAGCACGAATACCTGGCCAATAGAACGAATATATTAATTTCTAAGACCAGAACAAGTAAGCAGTAATTTTTTTAAAGACAGTAAGTAATAGTTTTAATCTTTTCCATGTCTTAAGACTTGGGGAGAAACGTGACCGAAGGATTTCAAGCTGCGCTGTAAGGCAAGAAGGACTTACCGTGTACATAGTTGTTATTAGATCACCGCTTTGGAATCCGTCATAGATCCGTATATGGTGACTCTAAGCGTAAACTACTGTACGGGCAGATACGCTAAATAAAGTACTTATAGAAATTATCTGGTCTCACACACATACTAATGTTGTATAAAGAGGGCAAACATGACTAGAAAACCTTAAGTTTAATGTAGAACAAAGATACTATTGTACAACAAAAACGAATTAGTATTGCGATTTGCGAGTTGTCGTAATGTACATTTACATATTTCGTGATAATGAAAGAAAAATACTACACGTTTTGCAAGGCATATCGTGTAAAACCATAAATTGTACTTTACATTACTTTTGTATGCAATCTTAAAAGTTATCCAAACGTTCATTGAATTGTTGCCAAGCTCTTCCTCCTTGCTAACATACGAGGGCGGGTCAATAAGTCCGTGACTTTTTGAATTTCTGACCTCTTTACTGAAAAAGCAACACTACTCCTGTCAACAGGCATCTGTCAGTTGACTCCTGTCAAAATTTCAACTTGCTGCGTCAGTTAGTTTGTGTTTGACAGCTATCTTTATCAGACTACCGAGTAATTTGAGGAAAAAATAGAGAAAAAGTGAATTTCGTGTGCTTATTAAGCATTATTTTTTGCGAAAAAAAACCATTACCGAGACCAAGGCTAAGCTTGATAAATGGGGACTCTGCACCATCGATTTCAATGGTAAAAAAGTGGTTTACTGAATTTCGTTGTGGCCGCACAAGCACTGAAGATGCCGAACGTCCTGGACGCCCAGTTCTCTTCACCCGAAACAATCGAAAAAATTCACGATATGGTGTTGGCCGACCGAAGATTGAAAGTGCAAGAGATTGTGGAAGCCGTAGGGATCTCGCATGGCTCAGTGGTTTCAATTTTGAATGATCACTTGGGCAAGAGAAAGCTTTCCGCAAGATGGGTGCCGCGATTGCTCACAGTCGACCACAAACGCAATCGTGTAACAACTTCACAGGAAGGTTTGGCGTTGTTTAATCGCAATATGGAGGAGTTTTGCGCCGTTTTGTAACCGTGGACGAAACATGGATCCATCACAACACACCAGAGACCAAACAACAGTCAAAACAGTGGGTTTCTAAGGGTGAATCGGCGCCAAAGAAGGCCAAGGTGGGTTTGTCAGCCAATAAAGTTATGGCGACTGTTTTTTGGGATGCACGCGGGATAATCCACATTGACTACCTTCAAAAGGGAAGAACAATCAATGGGGAATATTATGCCAACTTATTGGACCGATTCAATGACGATTTGAAAAAAAACCGACCTCATTTGGCCAAGAAAAAAAGTTCTTTTCCACCAAGACAATGCCAGGGTGCACACATGTAGGGCACGCCACGATAGTGGCGGTAAGTCCCCTCTTTGAGGAGTGGCTAGAGAGGCGCCACGGCGTCCTCACCTTCCGCCTGACGCAGGTCCTCACCGGACACGGATGTTTCGGGAGGTACCTGCACCGAATCAGGCGGGAGGAAACGCCCGGGTGTCTCCACTGCGAGGATCGACCGGAGGACACGGTGAAGCACACGGTGGAGGTCTGCCCTGCGTGGGCGGAGCACCGCCGTGTCCTCGTAGCGGAGATCGGCGGCGGCGACCTCTCGCGTCCGGCCCTGGTTCAATCCATGGTCCGCAGCGAGACGGAATGGGAAGCCGTCACCTCCTTCTGCGAAGCAGTCATGCTAGCGAAGGAGGTGGCGAAACGAGAGAGGGAGAGAGCCTCTCTTCCCGGCCGCCGCGGGAGACGCACCGGGCGTCGGGGGCCACGTGGTGGCTACCGGCCACCGTAGACGCGGGCCTGTGGACGGTTGGCTATGGGCTAGCTAGCCGTCCGTCCGTCTAACGACGACAGGCCGTGTCGACGTGTTTTAGTCAGTAAAAAAGAGGGAGGTTCTCAATTTTTTTTTTTTTTGTGTTTGTTACCTCAGAACTTTCGACTGGGTGAACCGATTTTGATGATTCTTTTTTTATTTGAAAGCTGGTGCTTCCCCTTGGGTCCCATTTTAATTAGTTGAAGATCTGATGCTGATCTTCGGAGATATACAATGGAACTCTTCAAAAATTGACGGCAAATCTGCAGTGATTGCTGCATCCGCTTGTAGGTTCATTGTTTATACTACATCATGACGTAACATCACGCCTGTATGCTCTGAGGGGGTACGCAGATGTGTACAATATACCCAGATTTCGACAATGTTTGTTACCTCAGAACTTTCGACTGGGTGAACCGATTTTGATGATTCTTCTTTTATTTGAAAGCTGGTGCTTTCCGTGTGGTTCCATGTCAATTTGGTTAAGATTTCACGCTGATCTTCGGAGATATAAATGGAAATCTTCAAAAATACACGGCAAAGCTGCAGTAATTGCTGCAATCGCTTGGTTGTTTATTGTTTATACAACATCATGACGTAACATCACACCTGTATGCTCTGAGGGAGTACGCAGAAGTATACAATACACCCAGATTTCGACAGTTAGACGTGTAAAGTTCCATTCAATGGACCATTCAATCCGACTTCTGAAGCTAAAGTTATTTTTCACTTTTTTGTGTGAAGTCGGTTATATTTTTTGCAAAAAAGTTTTTTGTAAAAAAAGTTTTTATTTTTCACTTTTTAGTGGTTCACATTTGCTTACCCCTTCACAGCGTACCGGCGTGATTTTCTGTTATGAACTGGAATGAGTTGTCTCTATTTCTCCAGAATCCCATAATCAGATCCTGACTTGATTATGGGACAACCTGGGAAGTATACCCTTTCAAACACTAAAAAAAAAACAAAATTGGTCCAACCATCATCGAGTAATCGGGGAACATTGAATTGAGAACCTCCCCCTTTTTGAAGTCTGTTAATAACGACGTTATGGTAGGTGACTCAAATATCCGGATAGCCTATTATAAGATTCGGTCGAGTATCATTAATTTGCTCCTAAGAATTTAAGAGTTCCGTTCTTTTGTCATGGATCCCATTATCAGAAGTAATCAGAACCTAACCAAATTCTCATCAAACTACCCTTGAAGTACATCCATTCTAATAAAATAAAAAAAAAACAATACATGTCACGGTAATAGGCATATCCCCAATAAATGGGACTTAACACACCTAACCGTCGAAATCTCGGTGTATTGTACACTTCTGAGTACCCCCTCAGAGCGTATGTCTGAGGGGGTACTCAGAAGTGCGCCTGTATAGGCGTGATGTTACGTCATGATGTTGTATAAACAATAAACAACCAAGCGATTGCAGCAATCACTGCAGATTTGCCGTCTAATTTTGAAGAATTCCAATTATATCTCCGAAGATCAGCGTTAGATCTTAACCAAAATGGCCACACGGGAAGCACCAGCTTTCAAATAAAAAAATAACCATCAAAATCGGTTCAGCCAGTCGAAAGTTCTGAGGTAACAAACACAAAAAAAAATACTGTCGAATTGAGAACCTCCTCTTTTTGGAAGTCAGTTGAAAAGGTAGGAATTAAACTAAGACATTTTTTTGCGTAAGAAAACTTCAGTAGCTTTTTAGTAATCTGGGTTATGTCAAAAAATCCAAAATACAAGACCAACAACAGCAGGAAAAGAGAAATCACCGGCGCATAACCGACTGTCAAAAGACCCATCACCCTAATAAGAATTTTGACAACGTGTCATGCCAAAGAGTCTCATATTTGCATTCTGTTTGGAATCGATAGGAGTTTGCAAGTGAAGCACGTGCGACGCCCACTTTGTGGCGCACTCGCTGTTAAAGCTACATCGGGGCATTTGGCAAGCAGCACAGAAATCGTAACGAGTACAACAAAACAACACTAGCAACGAGATGGGCCGTCAGAGGATGCAGGCGCGTGCCGAGTTGAACGACCACTGGGACCACGCGCGCGTTTCACTTTCATCGCATCCCGTCGAGACCGCGACCACGCGACCGCCATTACAGAACAACATCATTCATCACTTCATCACCCCGACCACGTTTTGATTGTTAGGCTTTTTAGTACATGTTGTATAACCGGACCCCATTTGGACAACAGGAAGTATAACTCTATATTATAGCTGATTGCTATATTAGCATTAATAGTTACCAACCAGTCATTCCTGCTGTCCGCTGACGTATTAGTAAATTTGGTCAATGTATCCACTTCAAAATTCTATTAAAAATTATAGCATAGGTATCTAGTTAGTAGAAAACATTGTTTATTAATTTCAATTAAGATTAACTTCCAATAGACTTGGCAAAAAATTAAACAAATCCGAACGAAGTTTCGGCCAGACAGACATCCGTTCGAACCGAATACATAAAATTTTCTTTGATGTTTCACGGTTTCTCTGACATTTAGCCTCTTGCCACTTTCGCCGATTACAATTTCATTGAATCGAACGCTAATAATACTAAGTGATTCTGTAAATTATGATCGTACTCTATTCGGTAATCGAACTATCTTTTTTTAAACGGGTTCTTTGGTTGTAGACACAATGATGTTACGATAGTTACGATTAGGAGCTGCTGTAATTGTTTTAAATACATTTGCGACTGTACTATCATACATAATTGTATTCTGCGTCATATCGCTGAATTTAAGGTTAAAGTGGAGTGTGCCGGTCAACGACTTTTAGCCTTTAAATGAGTGCAGGAACTAGGAAGTTATACGCAACAGCTGCAGCAGCAGACACATTTCCAATTATCACTGTTTATGTTTGCTGGGGTTTGTTTACGTTTTATTTTTGGTGTGTGCAATGTTCAGCATATGATTTAAAGAAAAATGTGTGATAAAGTAAATAAGACCCAGTTTTGTGGCATCGACAAAAGCGGCTGCCTTATATTTACGAACTTTTTGTTACAAAGATAAAGTAAAACTCTACTGCTATATTCATTTGATGTTTAATTAAAACTGCTCGTTCCAATTTAGATTATCTTGGTCTTGGTACTTGTTGACGTAACAAAATTGAAAGCAAGCTTGATGATACGCGGTTTTTCGAGTGAATCAACAGTAGCACGAACTCCGCAAAAAGTTCGGCCTTTAACCGGTAAAAATCGTTTCCTTCCCTCGCTCCAGTAAGGTCACATAAAAAACCAATTGTCGGTGCATCACTAATGAATAAAGACCGGTAGCACTTTGTGAAATTACATTCGGATTCATTTAGAAACTCAACATTTGTAGGAGGAAGTTTAATGGACGTTTCGCTACGATAAGAAATTAATTAAATTTGGAACCGTTTTAAAATTATCGAGTAAGTAAATGGATTTTCAGAAAGGAATGAGACTAGGGTGCTTTGTGTTTTATGTATTCGAAAACGTTACATTGTTGCTATAAAATGTCGGAAATAAACCTTGCTGCAGTCAAGGTGGCTACGCCAGTGTGAATAACTACTTCCGGACGCCATTTCCATGTTTGGAGACCATTAATCCTGTTTTGGCGAGTGACACCCCGTTTTTATCGTTGTCCATAGGGTAGAGCCACTCCTTTTTTTGTATGAAAGCTGTGACTCAGCAGTATTTATTGTTAATGATAGCGGGTTTATGAGTTCTTGTAATCTCGATCAGCACAATTGTAAATTAAAGAAGTTGCATTTTAAGCTAATAAAATGAGGACCTGTTAATTATAACGAGTTTAGCAATAATTAAACTATCGTTTATAAGAAACATGTAAGTAGCGATTTGGCACTTGAAGACAATGCCGTTTGGATTAGAACAGTCTTCGGTAGAAGGACAGAATCAGTTGTACAGGGCCCCGATTCTGCTATTGCAACAGTGTCACGATAGACTTTCATTGATCTCATAATTTGTTGATGAATGACAATGGGATCGCCATTGCCATTTTGCTTAAAGTTCATATTCTGCTAAATTCACCATAGTGGTTCGATCAATGGTCTCGATGTGACATTTCTACTTTATGTTTATTTGTTTTTATTTCTTGTGGCCGGTGTTTTGATTTATTTTCTTAAAAGTGTTTTAAATTATCTTTATTAAAGAAGCATAAATAGATTGCAATATAAAATACTTAGTGCTAATTGAGCAAATTTCCGCTCTAATTCTCAAAGGAACTGTCAAAATGTTGGCAGATTACGGCGTAAGTCAGTTATTGATTTGTCATTATGTACGAGACTACTATTATAAGCTACTAGCGGACGTCCCGCGGTTTCACCCGCATAGTTCCCGTTCCCGTGGGAGTACGGGGATAAAATATATCCTATGTTACTCGTGGATAATGTAGCTTTCGAATGGTGAAAGAATTTTTAAAAACGGTACAGTAGTTTTTAAGCCTATTCATTACAACCAAACAAACAAACAAACAAAGTTTTCCTCTTTATAATATTAGTGTAGATAGTGTAGATTTCTTTCAATGCAATGTCCGTGATTGTTCATTGGATAGTCATAATGACGCCATGATGTTAGTAGATCACTAAACTTGTTAAAATGAACAATTATGAGATCAATGAAAGACTATCCTGACACTATTGCAATAAGAGAATCGGGGCCCAGCTGCTGTGTACTATCAAAAACAGCACAAAATTCGGAACAAAACACAAACATACAGATATGCGCTTCTACACACATACTACAAACTTGTTCAACCTTCATGAAATCACATTTTAGAGTGACTTATAAAAAAACAATCAACAAAAGATTCTCCAATATTTGAAGTCAATTAAAATATCTGAGATGGCAAACAATATCATGTGCATGGGTAGACGGCCCACGTAGACCCAATCAAGGCGGACGCGTTAACACATTGGCCTCGTGACACGATGATGACTTCTACTTTATTGATGACTCCTATTGTTGTATATTCCCATAAAAAGCATATAAAAATAACGATTCTGCCCTAGTTTTCTTTGTTATAAAAGACTTGCCAAACTATGTCACTGGTATTGTTGACATTTTCAAGATTATTGTATTGTAAAGGACTTAATAACTCTGATAAATAACTTTGTTTAATACAAATATATTACGGTTCTTAAATTAAATCATAACATGAGGAAATAACAGGACTATAAATATGCGTGTTCGCGGTATTACGCGCAAAAATCACGTACCTTGTCGTGTGACCAACTCGACTGTCTTCATTTAGGAAGTTATAATACAGTAAAAACCTCCAACAAAAATCACATTCGTCACCAACACAGTGCTGAACAAATGATCCTTTTAACACTTTACTGTCTTGTTTACACTTGACGATTTTCAGTAGTGAGTCAACTTCAGTGTGGTATAATCGTTGTTTATTTACATGGGGAACATGTTTAACACTGCACGGTAGATTATTAACAACTTAACTCGCTTGTGCGCACATATTCTAAACAGGCACTTTCCGTAACAATGAACGTACATATGACGCGACCGCCAATCGCAAACTGTCAGTGGGGGAGTCGCGGTCTGCCCACCAACTCGTGAATATCCCTATTAGTAAAGGTATTACACAAACGACGTCTATATCCATACCATTCGTCTTTACTGCGTAATCGTAAACGGAGGCCGACAGATTTGGACACAGAAAATCTTCACGGTTAGCGGCAATGGTGTAAGCTTAAGCGTTAGTAAACGAAGTGCTACTGGTGATGACATTATTTTACGCCATCTGTATGTTTAATCTAGATTTCACGAGGTCCGATGATTGCTGTAGAATGTCTTTAGCTTGTTTTAGCAACTTCTTCCATGCTAATTTATTTGCGGCTATTTTTAGCCGGAACCTTTGTGCATCATGTGAGTACATCCTCGCAATAAGTACATCCAATATGCATGTATAAGGAAGACTGAGCAAACGAGTGTCGATTTCCTGGTGCGATCGCTACGGTTCTCAAGTTACGGCAAGCCGACGCCGCCGCAGCCGCTGCGCCGAACTGCACAGTTGCACACAGGAAACGCTCCAACACATTGATACCTTGTAATTGACACGAGTGCAGTTACCACGTGCTTACTGAGCTCCAACGAGCTATTAAATTACGAAAGTATACACTATGATTCAACACAGCCTAGCTTTACAACGAAAGACCGAAATTAGGGAACAAACGCGTGTGTTTAGTTGCAACACGTACATAAATCATGCAATGTTTATAAAACAAGGTGTTATATTTTGGATTGTTGCGATAAATACGTTTCATAATACTGTTTCTAACCCAGCACGTGTTTCTCCGTCCGTGCAAATATTTGGTAGTAATTCAAAATCAGTGGATCTACAAATATCTGGATTGCGCTTTAAATTGAGCTCGGTTTTGCAAGTATAATAGTAATCAAGTTTTAAAGCCTGCTCTTAAATCATTCATATGGCTACATTTTGGAAAGTCATGAATAAATAAACAATATATGGAAAACATATAGTTTATTTTGGGATTCGAGTTAATGCAGGAAGTGGGTCTAAAACTGTTAATCTAAACGAGAACAGAGAGACAGCATGTCTGGCTAATGACCGCAAGAAAACACTGCGGGAATTGTGGACTAGCCAATGCCAGCGTCCCAGGAAGTGTCTTATAATGACGACGACGAGAAACAATAGCTTGATAAAGAACGTGGCTATTTTATAGTGCAATTTGTAGAACTAGTATTTTTTGCACCGATGGAAGTGGAAGGATTGGAGGGAGGCCTTTACCTTAGAATGGGAAAGTTAAGGATAAAGAAAAAAAGAATGGCTAATCGTAAAAAGGAATTACTTAAGTACTCGTACTACTGATTATTCAGCTAACGGGCAGACCAAAGAAAACGTGGCTGGATTCTGTCAAAGATGACATGACTATAAATGAAGAGGATTCTGAGAAAAGGGCTACCAGAGAAAAACACGTGTTCCAAATAAATCGGAATAAAGAATGTGAACCGTACGCAAAATAAACGCTTTGGGCGAGCCGCTGCTGGTACGAGTACTAAGCCGATATTGAATACGATACAAAAGCTAGAAATGGTGACTACAGCAGTAACAACTTAGTTGTTCGAAACTACTGAAAAGTTCAACGATTAGCATAAAGCGCATTTCCCGTCAAAGAGTCCAGTTCCACATCCGTGCAATGGCAAAATTCAATACAATTAGTGGTGTTTGTGGCAATTGGAGCGTGAGAGGAATCCGGGTACGGTAGAGCTCGCGGTGCAGTGCCCCGGAACCAAGTGTCGTGTCGACAGTTGACATCGCAATGTCCTCTATTCGTCGTCGTTCAGGGCCACAGATGACTATGTTTTCTATACTATGCGGTACCCACTTACGACGAGAAAAGTAGGTCTGATCGTCTTTAGCTGGTAATTGCTTATTGCAGCTACTACTACGTTGTAAGCTCTTTTTAAGGTGTGCGATGGCTACCACATCTAAGTTTTTGCGTCATGCTTTCGCTTATTTAGACCAAAACTGTTAGCCCATGTCTAACTCTCTACAGAAACTTCAAAAAGATTTTTCTTTCTTTTAAAACAAGATGCAACCTTTCAAACTTTCTCTTTTGTTGACAAATTGATGACAGTTTGATTTAAGTTGCATTGCATGTAAAAATATCCAGCGAACTGCACTCCCTTTTTTTTTTTTTTTTTTTTTTTTTTTTTTTTTTTTTTTTTTAGGATGGGAAATCATCAAATGACTTCTCCCACTCTGGGCGGAGCGGGAGGGAGTGTCAGACTCTTACTGACTAAAACCCATCCATGTTCCTTCCTCGCCCTTTACGTTCCGGGGCCGCGGTATCTCTTTCGAACAGTCCCGCAGCCCCGGCAGGCTTCGGCCCTTGCAGGCCCCTCTCTTCTGCTGACATCTCTTTGAGGCGCGCGTGGAACACGAACGCGCCGTCGACACGGCCTGTCGTCACTAGACGGACGGACGGCTAGCTAGCCCATAGCTAACCGTCCACAGGCCCGCATCTACGGTGGCCGGTAGCCACCACGTGGCCCCCGACGCCCGGTGCGTCTCCCGCGGCGGCCGGGAAGAGAGGCTCTCTCCCTCTCTCGTTCCGCCACCTCCTTCGCTAGCATGACTGCTTCGCAGAAGGAGGTGACGGCTTCCCATTCCGTCTCGCTCCGGACCATGGATTGAACCAGGGCCGGACGCGAGAGGTCGCCGCCGCCGATCGCCGCTACGAGGACACGGCGGTGCTCCGCCCACGCAGGGCAGACCTCCACCGTGTGCTCCACCGTGTCCTCCGGTCGATCCTCGCAGTGGAGACACCCGGGCCTTTCCTCCCGCCCGATTCGGTGCAGGTACCTCCCGAAACATCCGTGTCCGGTGAGGACCTGCGTCAGGCGGAAGGTGAGGACGCCGTGGCGCCTCTCTAGCCACTCCTCAAAGAGGGGACTTACCGCCACTATCGTGGCGTGCCCGAACTGCACTCCCTGCTGTCTGATTCGAGTGATGACTATGAATTAATCAAAATTGACGACAAACGAGTACAATGAGGAAGTTTTAGTGTTGCAACAATTAGTACCCATTGGAAAGTAAATACATAACGTTTTTTTATTTCACCATTAATTCTACGTATTAAAATTTTAAATGAAGTCACATAGGTAAAGTTTGAAGAAAATTATTTGCAGAAGTTCTCGTTACTTTTCAAGTTATATTGGATAGTATACATACTGTACTATGTGTAGAGTTGTATTCCCGTATAAACGGATTGGCATGTGGTTATGTTATCGAGTCTACTTGCTCATCAAATTAACTGTGCAAACAGCCAGGGCGTAGCGCACAACCGGTGACATCATCAGCACACCAGCACTTGTCAACCACGTCGTATTATGAATAGTAGAGGTACTATGGTTTTACTTGTACCGATATAAATATTTAGAAATCTGCATAAGGAATTGGTTCCTCTCCTAAGTATAAGCTACTCACGTCAACCAAGCATTGATTAACATACATCCAAAATTGACTAGTATGCTTCTTGGTCCCAAAAGATCATTGGGCTCAGCGAATACAGGCTTGGATCTCTTCATCTTGTTATCATGTAGGTCATACCAAAGGGGACATTTCGCCGTCTTTATTGGCTTTATTGAATTATAATAGCTTTCATCGCTTTAAGTACCAACCCACTCAAAGAAATGAATGTAGCCGAAAGGTCCCAGCCCCAACATCGTACGATAAAAATTTAACATCGTTAGTTGATATATTTTGGCCGGTTTGTTGACTTCGACGCCGCAAGGTCGTCTTTAATTCAATAGGTCTTTTCGTAAAATGAAGTAATAATAAAGATTAAAACAACCGTGACCGCTACTGTGTATCGTCGTCTGACTCACTTTGTGTTGGGATGAATACTAAACAGGTTACGTACGAAATACGCCAAGAATTAATGATTAATTAGAAACAAGACGGCTTGTTATTAGGGTCTACGAAAATAATATTGGATTAATTTATTAAACCTTTAACGAAGGCTTTGTTTGCTCTCGCATTGTATTCGCGATATTCTATTAAATAGATGGCCTTAGTGAGTTTTTATTAAGAACAACAACTCCATTGTTTCTTTGATTCTCACATTTATCTTTGGGTAGGTATACTTTATTCATTCTCAAGATAGTGTAATTATCTTTTGTAAGTATCATCTTTACTGAAATGTTTTGCTGTGAGTCCTATTTAATCGCTATAGATGTTTTAGTAAACTCTTTGGCTGTTTTCTATAAACCTGGCGTTCCTTGCGTCCAGTTTTGATCAATGACATGGTGAGTCAGAATAAGCTTCGACATCTGCGCACTGATGTATTCTCTAAATATAGTCACAGACACTGCGGCTGTTTAATTATACCTACGGTTAGCATTGGTACTGTGATAAATTTAGGATGTCAAGTCTGCTACGCCCTTAGTGCTAGCCTTCCGCTTTGTACTACCATCGATTGAGATTTAGCTGGCAATTTTTGTTGCCAGCTTTATTAGGTACCTATCTATCTTCTTTTTCTGAGAGTTTTTATGCCGCCCGGCGCCCATGGGCTCCTGTCTTGGCTTTACATGCCGTAGAGAAATATCTCTCAGGATCGCTGGTTTCCTCACGATGTTTTTCTTCACCGAAGCAAGTGATAAATTATACAATACGTAGATGAATCCGAAAAATCTTGGAATAGTCTTGGGTTCGAACTAGAGACCAATGACTTGGCAGTCTGATGATCACACCACTAGGATATCACTGCTTCGGTGTTAGGTAGGTACCTATAATATATTGACTTGGTCAATTACCAAGTACTAACAACTTGTTTACTGGGTTTTCCTTTTACGTATTAGGTATGCTTGATTTATTGCCGAATTACTGCTACCTCACTTGCTCCATAGAAAATACAATTATGTGTTTTATGGGACCATAATTTCGGTAGCAGTAACTCATATTACAATGTTTTATTACTTACATGGGTATTCTAATAACACTTTTTATTTTACGATAGTGTGTTTCGAAGCCTTTACTTTCAATGAAGAGGAGTCCTTTGCTACTCCCACCGCACGGTAGCACGAAGCGCGGATGCCGACAAAAATAGGATTTCTAGAACCATTTTGTGCTCTCGTTTTACTGAAGCCCTGCCGATTTTCTATTCGTCAACAAAGCAGAAGCATGAAAATCCTACACCTTCCACGGCTGCGAAACAGGCCTATTTTGTATGTGCGAGTGATTCGGATGGTAATACCTTCTTCTTCTCCATGTTGCTGGCAAGAGAGTACCTATTCAAAATTTACTTGGCCCAATACCACTTCCACAGCGTCGTCCGTGACAGCGCACTATGAGTGTTTTGCATAGGTAGATGCCAGGATGTAATTCTACACACTCCAGAAATCATTAAGAACTCTTGTATTCAATGTTTTATGGTCCTTGCTAGGTAAATCCCAACATTCAGCTATGACGCCTTTTTTTTTCGTTTCGTATAAGTAGGTACCTACCTACTATTCGTTCCAACTGCCTTTTGATAGGAAAGTTTTGATGAAAATAACAGAATAAATATTATGTAGTAGTCTTTTTATAACATGTGTCTATGAAGTTCCAGTGGCATGACCCTGGTTGCGGCCTTTCCTTCTTCTTGCGGCTGGCACGCCTTAAGGACCAGCCCACTGCGATCACCATAACTATTATAAGATTTCCAAGGTTACAAATTGTTGAGCACCGATAGTTAAGAGAATTTTAGCCAGAAGATCAGAGTAGATTTCTAATAATAGGTAGGTTCTCTTCTTCTCTTCTCAGCATCTCAGAGTCCACTGCTGGACATATTATGCCTCTTGCATGGCTCTCCACGAAGCTCTAGATGCAGCGATTCTGGTCCAGGTCGGCCCTGCGGTCTTTTTGATGTCGTCCGACCATCGGGCAGGTGGTCTGCTAGCACTTCTGCTTCCTGTGCGAGGTCTCCAGTGAAGGGCGTAGGCGAGGGTACGACCATCTGTTGTCGTCTCTTCGGGACACATGTCCGGCCCATTGCCATTTTAGTCGAGCAACCCGGGTACCTATGTCGGTAACTCGGGTGCGTTGGCGAATGTCCTCTTTTCGTATTCTGTCTCTCAAAGAGACGCCAAGCATTGCACGTTCCATTGCCCTCTGCACTACTTTCAGGCGGTGAAGTATTCCGACAGTCAGCGTCCACGTTTCACAAGCATACGTCATCACTGGGAGAACGGTGTACACGCGTGTTTTCAGTGTTTGCGGGATTTTAGACTTGAATACATCTGCGAGTTTTCCGAAGGCTCCCCATCCTAACTGTATTCGTCTGTCAACTTCACTTTATATCGAGTCTTTGCCTAGCATGATGTTTTGGCCCAGGTAGGTATAGTTGCTTACACATTTGATCGTTACGGCATCTATTGAAATCGTCGAACCGTCGGTGGTGCTCATCCACTTCGTCTTTTCGGAATTCATTTTCAGGCTAACTCGCAAAGACGCGTCTTTCAGATCTTTGAGCATTTTTCCTAGATCTTCTCGCGATTCACTGAGTAAAACGATATCGTCAGCGAAACGAAGATAGTTCAAGTATTCGCCATCCACATTTATACCCAGACCTGTCCATTCCACTGTTTTAAATACGTCTTCAAAGGCGTTCGTAAAGAGTTTCGGAGATATAACATCACCTTGAAGTACACCTCTCCTGATTGGTATGGTCATTTTGGCTCCTTGAATTTGGACTGTCATTGTGGCCGATCTGTATAGGCTTTTTAGAAGCTCGACATATCTGTAGTCAACTTTGCATCGCTGAAGTGAGTTGAATATAGACCAGTGTTCTACCGTATCGAATGCCTTTTCATAATCCACAAAGGCAAGGCGTAGTGGTCTATTATATTCTCAATAATAGGTTAGCATAGACTAAATACACAGGAATCATGTTTGACACAAACGCATAATTCTTGGCCTAGCATTATTGGTATAATCCTTTGAAACTTTTTACTGGATTTTCTGCATCTGCGCCAAAACGCTACAATCCACTCATGTCTTATTCCAATGGGACTTGCTGTATATCTGAGTTTTTATGCTGGGATGTAAATGTGCTTATTACTACAGCCATGTGAATCAATCTTAAACTAAGTGACTTCAGCTACATTCACTTACATAGAAGAGTGAGACAAGTACATGTGATACCCTTGGAATTTAAGACACAGAGCATCACATATAAAATATACTTCTTATTTGCAACTTGATATCGTCATAACGGCCAATTGGCTAGGTTGTCCCATGAGATCCATATTAATACATTGTTTGTTAAATAGAACATAGCATCAAGAGAACAAAAACAAAAAGCACAGATGATTAAAAATATTGTAAAAATAAACTAAAAGTATGATCTAGTTTTATAGCATTTAATTATACTGTAACTAATCTGTCTGTGAGCAAAGTAAAAACAAGGAATAAACGTAATTATTATGTTTTTATGAATACTCTACAATACAATAGGGTTTCTTTTCCCACATAGAAGACAAGAACATGTCTAAGTTCATGATACAATAATATAAATGGGATTCAGCCTTTTTGCATAGATTCAGTGTGAAACAAGGCACTTTGTTTCTAATTTATTGTTAACATCTTTTCATGATAATATTTCTGTAGTTTCACTCTGCAATTGAATATTGCGGGTTTGTTTGGTTCTTCTTTGTAATACATTTTTATGCTTTCTGTTTGAATCAGAATGGTACATGATGATAAAGGAGAGGTTGAGCTGCTTTTGTGTAATATTTATAGACATTTCTTATTAACATCTTAGTTTCCCAATTTGAGGGTCTGGTTTCCCGAGATCTGCTTAACTAATTAGATTAGTAAGTGAAAACGAGACCAGGGTTGTTCATGTTAAGAGCTTTTTTCAGCTTGAGTTGAGTAGACGCAATGCAGTACTTTACAAACATGACATTTCTTAACGTGCATTAGGTGTAGTAGAAAACCTCTTCGGTAAAGTTTGGATTTGTTCAATGCATATTGAAACGAGGACGTTCCATCCCGCCTACAATCTACAGCCAACTACCAACACCGTGACAAACACAACTAAATACTAAAGATACCAAATATAATCAACTTACCAAAATGACGACAAATAGATAAGATGATAAATAGACTAAACAGTCCTCACTTCATTATATAAATCACTGTAATACGATAATAAATGAAATTCATAAACACACAACACATACGTCACTCAAGACTCCGCCATTTTATAAATTTATGTTTTTTTTCTTGTCACAGCTACAGTTAGGAATGGGGAATTATACATACAGCCTATTTTATTTCCTGCAATCAATTTTTGAAATATCTTGAGATAAATAGTTCAGAACTAGAGAACGTTTTGAAGATAAATAAGAAGTACGTTTTTTATTATATTTTGCCAAATCTCTTGAATATTCTCTTGTAGTACTTTTCAGATCAAAAGCATCTCCTTTGATGGACAAACATTCTACCCCCATTTTAAAATATCGAATCTAAGTTTGTAAAATATGGTGGTTTGATGCTAATCAATATAAAATGTGTACAATATTTTATAAAAAATGTTTACAAAAAAGCAGCCTCACAAGCCATTGTGTATACGCATCAGCCAAGTGGTGGGACCAACCAAAGCAGGAGCTACCTATGTTGCCAAAAGCCAAAACTGTCTGTCAATGTCATGTATGACATTGCTAGTGAATCGATGATTATTCATTTGAATGAATTTTCATAAAATTTCTGAATTAAAATACACCGTACTAAAGTTACCAACATAATGTACAATATAATTCTTTCAATAATAACAACTATATCAATATTTTCTGTATTAGGAAACTGTGAGTATCGAAAAATACACTGCGACTTTCAATACAATATTATGGAAGCGTTTTTCATGTATTTTATATGTTTTAGGCTCTATATATCATAATTTGAAGCATTTTGAGACTATACACGCCTCGAAGCTGGCACATCATGTCGTAAAACGAGGCGCAAAGTTGTCCAACCATCCTTTCAACACAATCAAAGAGGTACATTTCAAGACACTGGGAAAAGACTTCAGATTGATTCTCCATCCTCATAGCTCGGTATTACATTCTAATTTCAAAGCATATGCTGTGGACGGTGATGGCAAGGAAACAACTGTTCATGTTGGTACGAGAAACAAATTCAGTTTTTAAAATAATGCTTTTAATTTTAAATGTATCAGATAAGATATAAGACTGAACAATAGTGTATCATTTTTTATCTTAATAGAGCACGAGGAGTGGCAAAATTTAAACTGACTCATGCTGGATGGTTCCCCATTGAACTAGCTATATTTTATCTACACTAATAAATAACCAAACCGGAAGACGATGCGTTGGAAGACCTCCCACTAGGTGGACCGTTGACCTGGTGAAGGTTGCAGGAATCCATTAGATGCGATTCGCACGGGACCAGTCAATGTGGCGACACTTGGGGAAGGCCTATGTCCAGTAGTGGACTTCTTTCGACTGACATGATGATGATGATAAATAAATAAAATGGAAGTGTCTGTTTGTGACTTCAAAACAGCTTTTCACTTAATGCCTAAGAAAGTATACATCATCATCATCATCATCATCAGCCTATTAATGTTCCCACTGCTGGGACAGGCCTCCTCTCTATGAGAGGGGAATGGGCTATATAATCCACCACGCGGGCCCAGTGCGGATTGGTAGATGTCACATGTCTTCGAATTTATGGTTCTAGGACATGCCGGTTTCCTCACGATGTTTTCCTTCACCGTTTTGAGAGCAGCGGTGATGTAATAAATTACACAAAGTAATGCGCCTGTCTGGGTTCGAACCCACGACTTACTGAACGTAAGTCGGGGCCGCCACCACTGGGCCACCGCTGGAAAGTATACATAATTATATTATGATATTTATAACTTTTTTTATATCTTTTTGTCAGTCTGTCTGTTTTTCAGCAAATCCCTGAAACGGCTAGACTGATTTTAACGGGACTTTCACTGACAGATCGCTTTCAATTTAGAAAAAGGATAAGGGTTCCGTGCCAAACAAAATTAAACCCTTGAAATTGTTTTCGATTCAAATAGGATAATGACACATGATTGCGGGCATCAGCTAGTTTAAATATCAAAGGTCTCCAATAAAATTTAAAAAACCATCAGTCTCAGTCAATGTTTTATTAATAATAAAAAAAAACGAAAGACCCTGAATACATTATGAGTTTTTAGACTGACATGGTCACTAACACAAACATTAGAATTAAGAACGGGATATTTACCATGTTTGTTGTTGTTTAATTCTAATGTTCCTGAATACATTAATTCAAACTCTCTGATTTTGTAGTTGACCTTATAATTTATTTGAAACAGTTGTTAACAATTTACAAAACAACAACATATTTTTTATAGCCTGTACTGGCGCACTGCTTATGATACGCAAACTTTTTACACAGAGGTGTTCTTGTTGCAGATAGAGACAATTTCTACACGGGCAGAGTGTTTGGTGAGAAGACTTCAGATGTGAAGTTACACATGGAAGATGGTCTCATTACTGGGATCATTCACACTCCTGATGAAACATATCACATAGAGGTAAGTTAAAATACCACTACATTCATCCTTATCTCATTAACATAACTGATGAAAATCCCACTGAAAATGCCGCATTGTTTAAATGGTTGTGAGCACAATAGACTAGTTTCCACCATCAATGAATTGCAAATTTAATTAGTCCGTCAGTAAGAGTATTGGAAAATAATGGACACGTATTTTTTGTTTTTGTAAATCAATGAATATTGACAAAGTTATAACGCATCATAACTCGGGAGTGGGGGCTCGTGACGTCACAACGCACTAAAAATAAATCCACGGCGTGACGTATTGCGAATTTTAAAAACTTCGTATCTTCGTCAATTTTTGTTTACGTATTTAATATAATATATTTTGATAATCACATGAAGCCTATTGCTGTGCTTGAGGTCCTGAACTTGATTCTCAGGTCGGAAAGTGTTATTGGCTTTTTCCATAACGATTTTTCCAGTAGCAAGCACAAAGTCTGGATCTGTGCCTGGTTGATGACATTAGGCTCGGTCCCTATTGCATGGGACTTATGCAATAGGGACTTGGGAAATCTTGTGACCACTACACTAAAAGAAAATGCTGTTGCAAAGGTGCTACCAAATCAACCCTAAGCCTATCGACTGAAACCAAATGCCTAGGTATTTATTTGGACAAACAGCTAAACTGGGCAAAACACACGGATTACATCATCACAAAAGCCAGTATATCCCTCTGGCAATGCAAGAGACTCCTCGCGAGAAACTGGGGACTAAGCCCCAAAATCACCTACTGGCTATACACCACAGTTATCCGACCAATTATCACATACGGGTCTTTAGTATGGTGGCCCAGGACCAACCTAAGTACGACCCAAAAGGACCTTGAGAAACTACAAAGATTTGCCTGCGTGGCAATCACCGGCAGCATGTGAACATCACCAACTGCTGCCCTACAGATGATGCTGGGGCTACCACCCCTACACCTCGTCGTAACCGAGAAGGCGGCCGAAGCGATATTCAGACTCGAGTTAGCCGGCACCCTAAGTAACGACTCTAGAATAAAACATACACGCATCAAAGAAGATTAGAAGATGCAATCAAAGAACAGCCGATGATGGCATCACCTATCGACAGAACTCTGAAAACTCACTGCTTCAAAAAAGACTACAATATAGAGCTCAGAGAGGAGTTGTGCGACTACTCAGGCACAAAAGAGCTAAGAATCTACACTGATGGATCAAAAACCATCGATGGGACTGGCGTCGGGGTGTTCTCCGACGACCTCAACATTAAAATATCAAAATCTCTTGGAAGGTTCAACTCTGTCTACCAAGCAGAGTGTGTAGGCATTATCCAAGCAGCACACGCTATAGAGGCCAGGGAGGTTACGGATACCAACATTCGTATACTCTCCGACAGTGCCTCAGTCCTTCAATCCCTAAAGAATAACCAGATCACGTCGAAACTAATACTAGAATGCCACAAGGCCCTAGAACGAATCACGGTGTTGAATCACAACACGGTAACGCTGCAATGGATTAGAGGACACAGTGGATCACTCGGCAATGATGCGGCTGACGAACTTGCCAAAAGAGGATCCAGCACAAAACCCTACGGACCCGAACCCATTGTGCCCATTCCCTTCAAGCAGCTGAGGAACTGGTTAAAGGATCACACCCGATTACAAGCAGAAAAATGGTGGGCCTCGACACCAGGTTGTAGGCAATCCAAGGAAGCTATGCCATCCTTGGATCCAAAGCTGACCAGGCGCCTTCTGCGCCTGGACAGAGATAGCCTGCGTCTGGTGGCGGGGACCATCACTGGACACTGCTCGCTGAACATACACTTCCACACCCTAGGTATCACTGACAGTCCCCTGTGCAGAGCGTGCATGGAGGCGGAGGAGACGGTAGCGCATGTGCTCCTGGAGTGCACAGGCGTTACCAAGATTCGCGTGGAGACCCTGGGAACGCCAGGATCACTTGCAGATGTCCTGAGGAGACCGGGAAGTTTAATCTGCTTCTGGAGGGAGGTGGGCTGGTTGGAGTAATCCGCCACCATGGCTCACGCAAAATGGTCCATTTCAAGGACTAAGTGCGGAAACCTAAACCCCCGTGATAGATAGATACTCGTACATAGATAGAATGGTAGATAGAATAGGTGCTACCAAATTGCCTTAACTATATACCGTGTTTGTTTTGTCGTCTTACAACGGCAGCCCACTTCATGTATCCAATGAGTACTAAACATTGATTACCAAAAAATGTATTACTGAGATTTGAAAAATTAAAAAAAAACCATTATTATGCAGCATGTCGTAGTTGGAGCGATGATCTACTCGACTCGTGGGTAGATATGTTCTACCTCTACCGTTTGACACATAAACAAACACAAGATTTTATTGTTTCATAATTCTAACGTACTATTTATTTTTCTTTATACCATTGTCTAAACTTTAAATTAATGGTAAAATAGAAATAACGCCTAGAGGTATTTTATGTGGGATACATTGAGTGGACCACCTTTGTCACGGTGTCTGTTCATCATTTTGTATCTATTTCTAGCCCTCTTGGCGCCACCTACCACATCTAGATGATAAGACCATGATTACCTACCGAGCTTCTGACATACACTTCAGCTGGAAAGGTGGCGATGAAGCCAAGGGCGCTAGTGGCGCTAATGGCGCTAAGCCACGTGTCTGTGGTTACGTGAAGGAGGGCAAAGGTATGGATAAAATAAACATCTTTCTTCACAAAGGTTTAGAATAAATAAATCCCCCATAATTGTTGTTTGTTTTGTTACGCTAATTCTTATTGGATGTTTCATGGAATTTTCATCCACAAACAAGCCCTTGAAAGATGTATCATTATCATCCATGGTTTACTCTACTTCTTTTTCAAATCCCGGCCGGCGGCGTCCCAGCATTTATGACAGCCCTAAACTAGGTGCATTTAGTTTATGATAAACATAAATGAAGTGTTTTTTCCTCTTTAGAACTAGAAGAAGAAGATGACGAAGAAGAAGAAACAGCCTCTAACATAGAATCAGAACATGAACAGTTAGAAAAAGACAAATATTTGGAAGAGAACACACATTTTGACAACACTACAGATATAACGCAAAGTAACAAGAAACGAGTGAAAAGACAGAGTGACTATGAATACACCCCGACGAAGACAAGGTGCCCACTGCTTCTTGTGGCGGACTATAGATTCTTTCAAGAAATGGGCGCCAGTAATACTAAGACTACTATTAGTTACTTGGTAAGTCCTTTTATTTATTTTATTTAATATATCAAAGCTTATTTTTATCCATAACAGAATTTCATGGGGTAATGTTTTGATTTATCTTCTTCTAGATCAGTCTCATTGATCGTGTTCACAAAATATACAATGATACTCTTTGGCAAGATCGACAGGTATGTATATCGCAATTACGTTATTTCCATTTATGAAACCAAACTCATTAACAGAGGTCGGAGTAGGTAGATTGATCTATGGTCGTTGACGTCAAACGTAGAGGATAATATGGATATGCGTCCAAAATACCGGAACTTCATATTTATTGTGATATTTGTTCTGGAATTTTGAAATTAGCACGAATTTGTGTTTAAGGTGAAAAATGTATTAATAATATCAATCTACGCTGCCAGTGTTAGCTAATGGTGAAAGAAATCAGTATTTTATTTTATACAAAAATACCTTGGAATAGTTACACCGTATTTTGTCCCTTACTGTTGAATTAGAAATGACGCTTGACAGTATGAGACAAAATTGTATCCGATGAGGATTAAAAATAATTTATTTATGTTTTTGTTTAATTAAAAATATTTTTTCATTGAATTCAATCAATAATTCTTATAATAAACGATTTTGTTAGCCTACATGTATGTTTTTTATTTTATTTTATTCCATAATTTCAATCCCGGAACTTTTTCCGGTACTTACCGCACATTATGGATTAAATGGCATGTCCATATTATAATATCTCGACGCAAGTATATAAAATCAATCTACCTACTCCGACCTCTGCTCATTAATCACAAACTTATGAAATTATAAAAAGAAAGAAAGTAAATCATGCCCATGTACATATCTCAGAAGAACTTTTGTGCTTCAGGACATGGACGGTTTCAAAGGCATGGGTTTCGTGATAAAGAAGATTCTGGTCCACTCTGAGCCGACTCGCGTTCGCGGTGGCGAGGCACACTACAACATGGTTCGCGAGAAATGGGACGTTCGCAATCTGCTTGAGGTAACTTACGATTTTATGAACACAGAACATTGCGCATTTGCTTTGTGGGTACAGTCGCCAGTACATCAAGTTAATTACCCACCAACTGTCACATTTCTTCAAATGATTTTAAACCATACAGTGGCCAAGGTTCCATACATCATACACATTTAAGACATGTGCTCCGGCTTACCTCTTACAAAAATTACACTTCGCTACAGAACCATGAAATTTTGACTTAAGGTTCAAATACGAATGAGAAAATTTGACAATTTGTGATAACTTAGATATCATATGAAGTAATGAATTTGTAAGTACAATGCATCATGAGCTTTTTGCTCTTCCTTATCCTTACCGGAATTTAGGACTCGAGAAATTTCAGGCAGTATTTTTAGCGATTTCAGCATCATCTAATAAAAAAACATTATTTTTAATAGACTCCGAACCCAACCCCGCAAGACTGCTTACGGCTATTCTTCCTTTAGTAAATAATGCAAGCTACAGCCGTTCTGGACTAGCAGTAAGTGTATTTGTTTGGCAGGTGTTCAGTCGCGAGTATTCTCACAAGGACTTCTGCCTCGCTCATCTGTTTACGGACCTCAAGTTTGAAGGTGGTATCCTTGGACTGGCGTATGTAGGTTCACCGCGGCGGAATTCAGTAGGCGGAATATGTACACCAGGTATTGTGATATACTGATTATACTTTCTTTGTTTTTTTTTCCGACCAACAATTAAGGAAAAATGATCTGAAATCGCAAACATACAAGAAGCAAGATCGATTGTGATCAATTTTAATTTTTTATGAGTTTTTTTATTTTTTTATTTGCCCTGCAGTAGCCATACATGGTGAAAAGGTCATGGACACTACGAACGGTTACGCGTGTTCAGTACAACATACCGACATATAAATTATCATCAGTTGTTTAAACAAACCGGCCAGTTGCGAGTCAGACTCGCGCATAAATAATAATAATAATAAACCATTTATTTCAGGTCTCTCTAATATTGTATTTATTTTTATTATTCGTTGTTATAGCGGCAACAGAAATGGTTCATGAGATACAGCCCGGTGACAGACACACGGAGAGTGGACTCTTAGTTATTAGGGTCCCGTTTTTACCTTTTGGGTACGGAACCCTAAAAACAGCAGTTATTTACAAAAGTGCAATACCTACATGGTCAAAATGTATGGAAAAGCTGTTTTTTTTTTAATTTCTGGTGAAAAAGGGCTTAGAATATTTTTGTATGAAGCGTGGTCGGATTTTTTTCCGCCATTTTGTTTTTTTTCTTCAAAGTAGCGGCCACGCATAAGACCTATAAAAATCGATAGTTGGTATCAATACAAACAAGTTTGATCGGAGACAAAATGTTCTAAAGTGTCACGTTTCCGAGATATAAGCTATCAAAGTTTAAGTAAATTCATTGAACATCTTCAGCACAACCTTGATTTGATGATGATACCAGCTATCGATTGATACACGTTGTATGCGTGTCTGATCAAATCAAAGTTGTGCTGAAGTTGCTATCAGTGATTGGATTTTAACTTTAATAGCTCATATCTCGGAAACGTGACACTTTAGAACGTTTTCCAAACAAAACTTGTTTGTATTGATACCAGCTATCGATTAAGCTTTTATGCGTGGCCGCTACTTTGAAAAACAAAATCAAAATGGCGGAAAAAAATCCGGCCAAAAAATTCAAAATCTTTTCTATGAGCTCGGAATGATGTAGCTGAATACGTAGCAATTAGCAATCGTTTGTGCCTCGATGTTCCTTCTACCCAGTATATGGGCTGTTATTATATTATTTTGTTTTGTTTCCTCATGAAGTCTCCAAATAATATTTTTATTTGTCTGTTCCTTTCCCTATTATGATTTAATTCACAATTTATGTTCGTTTTGTTTTCAGCTATAACGGTGCCTAGTGTGAGTGTCCCTCTTTGTTTTGCTTATTTATATAGTTTATTTGTGGTTTATCCTGTTAATTTTAACTTTATATTATTATAATAGAGCTTCGCTAACCACAATATTTATGCTTATAAAGTATTGTGTTGTTACGTAAGTAAGTACTTACTCATGACTGACTATTGTCTGTTTTTACTAACATTAAATAGGCTAGTTTCCACCATCAATAAATTGCAAAACTAATTAGTCCGTCAGTTAGAGTATTGGAAAATAATGGACACGTATTTTTTGTTTTTGTCAATCACTGAGTACTGACAAAGATAAAACGCATCAAAACTCGGGAGTGGGGGCTCGTGACTTCACAACGCACTAAAAAGTTTTTAGTGCGTTGTGACGTCACGCCGTGCTATAGTTTTTAGTTTTTAGTAAAAACTATAGCACGGCGTGACGTATTGCGAATTTTAAAAGCGTCGTATCTTCGTCAATTTTGGTTTATGTAACAAAAGAAAAAATACGGGTCAAATATTTTTTTATAATCTAACGGACGGACTAATTAGATTTTTTTAGGACACAAGCCTATTACACCTAAAGCCCATAGTTTAATTTTTATCTTTCGGTTCAGCCCCGTGAGTTGAAATTGCAACAGTGCAGTATTTGGTAATGTATGTAAGTGTGACCAACTCGTTGGTCTACTGTTCGCAAGCGCGACTGCTGAGCAAGAGCTCCTAGGTTCGATACCCGGATCGGGGAAAGTGTTATTGGGTTTTTCCATTAGGATTTTCTCAGTAGTAGCCACGTTACAGAGTCTGGATCTGTGCCCGGTTGATGGCAATAGGGTCGCCCCTACATGGTACTTAAACATAACTGGCGAAATGTGCGTGTTTTAGATACACCTCTACCTTACCCCTTGGGCATTCCAGGCGTGGTGTTATGTTATGCATGTAAGTGTCGCTTAGTGAAAACGGGCATATGACCGGTATGTCCCAGTTTATACTAGCTAAATGTAGAAAACGATTCATGACAGAGGAGTGTCTCATTGTCATTGATTGATGCTTTGCCATATGATATTAATTGACTAAAACATCAAAAGAAATAACAGCCAGTTTATTGGTATTTAGACCAGGGTCGATCATTTTTGAAACGAAAAAATATTATAGTAGAATGAAACCCATTCGAAAAGGAGGGGAATATGATAAAAATGAAAGGAAAAATAAATTACGTTCGATCCGAGTTCGGGAAGGGGGGGGGGGGGGATTTTAAGGGGAAAAAATGGTTTATCTCGATTTCCGGCAAAACTACAAGTCCTATGGAAAAAAGTTAAATGGCAAACTTGTAGGTAATAAAAAGATCTATAACTTTTGCATTGACCATTTTTTCACATAACCTCAAAATTTAGGTGAAAAATTCAATAACCAAGTTTTTGTTTTTTTATTTTTATCTTTTTCAAACAATTTTTTTTTTAAATGAAATTTGGTGAAAACTTACCTTATTATGTCCCAAATACACTGTAATTTATTTGATTTAAAATATTTATTATTTCGCCTTATTTTAACTTAATTTAAAAAAATCACCCTAATTTTCAATCGAAAATTCTCGTGACAAAATTTTAGCTAGTTCCAAAAAGTCGGAGGGCTTTTTGTTCGTTGAAATCTCTACTTTCTGATGGTGTAAAAAAAATTACATTACTATGGTAAATTTTCTCAGAAAATGCAAAAAATTGAAAAAAACTCAAATTTGAATTTTTTTTTAATCATATGTACAATTTTGAGCTATTTATTAAAATTTACACTCTAATTACTCAAAAAACGTAAAATTTCATGTTACATTGATACACGAAGAAATTGCAAATTGAAATATACTACTATAATTCACAAACAAATAAGTTCATAAAGTTAATATTTAATATGACATCTACAATATTTTGAAAAAGTTGTAGAATCTTCTCTAAATAATATTTGTAGATGCCTATTTATTGCTTTTTTAAGATAATTTAAATATCTGGGTGACCTACGGTAAATTTTAGCCCGTTGTAAGGCATTTCATAGAGAAATGGAGACGGACCTAGGAGGGTCTGGGCCTTACTACATACCTGCTACTTCGTAGCAGTTGTAAAAACCGTTACACAGTATTCCAAGTTGTATTTCTTGCATATTCCCTATTCACCAAAACAGAATACTTCAAGAACGGCTACACCCTTTACCTGAACTCCGGATTGAGCTCATCTCGCAACCACTACGGGCAGCGCGTGATCACTCGCGAGGCGGACTTGGTGACGGCGCACGAGTTCGGCCACAACTGGGGGTCGGAACATGATCCCGATGTGGCAGAGTGCTCCCCGGCCGCCAGTCAGGGAGGCTCGTATCTCATGTATACGTACAGTGTTAGCGGGTATGATGTTAACAATAAGGTAGGATATTGTAAACACATTTTATTTAAAGTATATATGTAGTATATCAACTATCCACGACACAAGCTTTGCTTAGTGTGGCACTAGGTGGCGCTGTGTGTTAATGTCCAGCGATATTTATTTATTTATTTACATATTCTGGCTGATATAAGACCCACGAATTTATAAAAACTAGGCTGAAAAGGCCGTTTTTTCATATTCAAAAAACTGTCCTAGGTTTTGACAACTAAGGCAAATCTTAAGGAAGGGTTATGAACACAACCTTGTGCTAAAATATGCTGAAAAACATACATGAAGCTAACTGTGTATACCGATTTTGAAGAGATCAATAAATCTGTATTTTTATTCTGAGAGGATTCTTAGTCTGGGAGAGTCTGTAATACGCATCTATTTAATTGTATCTTGAATTCTATTTTCTTTGTACAGAGATTTTCGCCATGCAGTCTGCGGTCGATCCGCAAGGTGCTCCAAGCAAAGTCCGGTCGATGTTTTTCCGAACCCGAGGAGAGCTTCTGTGGCAACCTGCGCGTCGAGGGCGGGGAGGAGTGTGACGCTGGCTTGCTAGGTAATTTTATCCTCAAGAATGCATCTATAGCTTATTTCTTAAGTGTCCTCGATGTTGGTTTGCTCGTTGAACAAAAGCCAACACATGCTCCATGAAACTGTCAAATTTCCCCAATTAACATTGATCCTTGAAAATCTATAAACAGATTATAGTAGCGTGTGCAGGCGTCTGTTCTCAGATAAGAGCCAAGCACTCATTAAATCTACATGTTTCGTTACAGGCACCGAAGACAATGACATGTGCTGTGACAAAAACTGTAAATTAAGGAAAACTCAAGGAGCAGTGTGCAGGTAAACATAGTTTATCTTGGAGTTTAAAGAAACCAGACATAAAAAATAAAAATCAAACTGTTCGGTAGTCACTCAAATTCTAAAGGCTACGGGCTTATTTTCAGTGATAAAAACTCGCCATGTTGTTCGGGATGTGTGTTTGCTCCACCCGGCGTGGTGTGTCGCGAGGCTGCTCATTCAGCCTGCGAGGGCGAAGCCACCTGCAATGGAGCCTCTGCTGACTGTCCCAAGGTATACCTAGCTCACTTTTCGACTCAATGTCGAAAAATTATGAGACTGAGGTCTCCACGAATGTGCCCTGAAAGTTTTAAAATGTAGATACTCTATAGAAACTTCATCGTAATTTTGTTTGATAGGCACCAGCAATAGCGGACGAACATGAGTGCGCTGAGCGTGGTCGATGTCGGAACGGGACGTGTGTGCCTTACTGTGAGACGCAGGGTATGCATAGCTGCATGTGCGATATTGGTAAGAGGTCACTGTCTTCCTTTATACTGAGACTGAAACTAGTAGCGAATATTATGTTGAAGCATCGCAATGAGGTATCGTTTTGAGGCACCATTCTTCTTCTTAAATGTCGATGGCATGGGAATATAAATTGTGTCGGCCCAGAAATGAGCCACTAGTTTGTCGCCTTCAGAGTAGCGCCTTGTGGCGTCCATCAGGCCCTGTAGTGAGCAAACAACAGGACACGCAGTACTCGATATTAAGTGCCCCATCGTTTGTGGAACAGCACCACATTTATACTCCAGGGACAACCTGCTCAGGTGGAGATTTATTAAAGACTGCTTTAATAAATCTCCACCTGAGCAGGTTTTCTCTGCTGCGACCAACCTGGTACCGTTTATGATAGACGGTATAAATTGCTCAGTTCAGAAAAGAACTTGTTTTCTGTTCGGTCTCAGTCAAGTAACAGTTGTTGCTCATAAAATATTGATTTGTAATACTACATTACGGTTTACAGTTGCGGATGCTTGTAAACGGTGCTGTCGTAAGAGCCTGAACAAGACTTGCTTCCCGGTCGCTCATAACGACATCTTACCTGACGGAACACCTTGTATTCAAGGATTTTGTAATAAGGTGAGTGCTAACTGAGATTTATGTATTTTCTTCAACCTCTTTTCAATGAACCCAAAATAATTTGAAAACTATGTGCATACGAGAAGAATCTCATTGTTTGCCAAAGTAATGTTCAAAATCTCATCGTGTTTTCTTTTTTCTTCTTACCATGCCCATGGTAATTTAAATTGAGTCGGCAACGAGTTTAGCGTCTTCAGTATGTCCAAGATTTCCTGGACTACTGTTACTGTTAGCCTGTCAACCATTGCTGGGAAAGTTTGTCCCCATTACTTCTAAATCTTTCCATCCAGGGCCAATGTGGACCACTGTTCGTTCTGTTCAGATCGTCCCGCCATCTCCTGCGAGGTGTACCACGTACATACTAATTCCTGCGTAAAGTACTGAAAAGAGAACTCGCAGGACACGATACTATATAAGAACCCATTATTATTTGGCACGACTGCACAAAGTCATCCATGTTTAACTAAATATGGGTATCCACAGGGAGTATGCGAAAAGACGATCCAAGACGTGGTGGAGCGTTTTTGGGACATAATTGAAGACATCAATATAAACAACGTGCTGGGCTTCCTCCGCGACAATATCGTCGGCGTCGTCGTTCTAGTCACCGCCTTCATCTGGATACCTGCTAGTTGCGTGGTAAGTGCTTACTTAGGCTTTAGACAGTTAGAGATTTATAAATAGGAGACTACCTAGTCGACTTTTCATTTTCTATTTCTGAATTTCGTTTTAGGAGGGTAACATTTCTAAAAATGCTTTATTTCTAAAAACACAATATTTTCAAACTTTCTGCAATTTTTGACCGACTGTAGAAAAGGAGGGTTCAGTGTTTCGAATTTGTTTGGATTTTCTCAAAACTAATGAACACGTCTTCAATTAAAATTGACAAGCTTAGAACAAGCATTCTTAGTGATAAGTCATTGATACAAATGCCTGTATTTTAGATTAGTTACGTGGATCGTCGTCGTCAGCGCCAACATCAGAAGTTCTTGGACTGGGAGCGGCAACATGATCTCATTCACCCGTCATCGCCGAGGAAAATTATACACACAAGGTAAAGTATTCTTTAATAGAGCGTAGTGTGTGTTAGTAGACTTCGTTATTATTATTTGATCTTTAGATTTGGATTTACGATGAGTTAACTGCTGCTAGACATTCACTGTCATTTACGGGATATATTTGATTTTCAAAAAGTAACAGTAAGTGGCAGTGTAAGGTTAGTTATAAACCGTGAAAGTTTAAAACAGTAAAAGAGCTGCTGTGTGAAACTACTAAGGTCCATGTTCACCGAAAAGATAACAGCCTGATTAGCTAAAAACAGCTGTCACTGTGACATTACCATACAAAAATGTGTTTTAAACAGCTGTTTTAGATAATCAGACTGTCATCTTTTTGGTGAACATGGACCTAACTTCCAGTTATCTTTAACCACGATACCAGTGGAGCTAGAATTTGAAGACTGTTTTGTTTTCCAGATTGCCAAAACAGAAGCCTCCCGGCATGAAGACTACGATTCAAGGCACAAGTCAACTCTAAATATAGTTTCAAGTCTTAGATAGTTTTACCCTTTCCAAATAAACATAAGTATACCAAAGAAACAACTCGTTTTATTCTAAAGCCTAGCATATGGGTCGAACAGTAATTCGTTCGTGTTCCCACAACTCCTGGGCAACCTTATACGTTGCTTAGATGTTTTGTGTTTATGCCCAGGACCCGATTAGCGAGACCTTAGCTAACCTTTTGACCGCCACGTCCTAAACGAAAAAGCGTTCCCTCGACGCCAAGCTATGAAATTATCATTTAAAGGTGGACGCACACTTATCCGCGCCGAAAGAATCGTACGCGCCGTAATACCTACAAAATAGTAGTGAGTTCGAAATTATATCGATAAAGCACTAACTATTTACTTTTTAACCTAGAGTATGTTTTTTTAATAAAAGGTCTATACCGGAATAATATAATACAGGAGTTTTATTTCATCCCGCTTTGTCCTTTATGCCAGAAATAATAACAAATGCGAGTCGCGGGACGAATGTTGGCGACGCGACTCATGTACGAACTTCAATGGATCTGTATGGCGGCAGTCGCTTGAAGAATAAAATCGTTGAGTATCTAAGATTTCAGTAGCCTTGTGTACGAAGGGGCTTAGTCATCGGATAATAATTGTCTCGCAGACTGCAGTTGTTTGAAAATAAATTGTCCTAAAAGTCTTGCTAGCTAGCATGAGGAGCGTAGGCCGAAAGCCGGCGGAGCAACGACGACATTTGTGACGAAGTGGGTGCGTAATGTAAAATGCGAGCGTATCGAGCGCGCGTCATGAAGTCGTAGCTGGTTCTAATTTTTAATTTGCTTATATCTCGAAAACGGTCCGTTCTATCGCTCTCAGATAAATCTCAGAAGAAAATCCCTTGTAATGTGTGGGTTACGCTGTGGAGTTAAGGTTGAATTTGTTATGTTCAGTTTTGGATAGACGCTTCGATGCGCTTCGACTCTGCGCTAGTATAAATTTACCCTAAGTGATCACTGGATTCCAAGCGGAAGGGAGTCTGAAGCCGTCTTCGCGATTGAAATTAGGGTACTTCTTGATCTCAATCGCTTCCCGAACCATTCTCTTATAATAGTGCTTCTCATTGGGAAGAATTTTTGGGTTGTGCAACTGCATCTAGTGGTTGGGTCCTGAGTCTATTACATGCTCCGCTATAGCAGACTTGTTTGTTTGACGATTTTTGACCGCTGCTATCAGTGGCGTAGCGTGCCTTGGCGGGGCCCCGTATAAAAATTTGTTTGGGGGCCCTTATGGGTAAAAATTTCTGACAACGGAAAAAAATGTTTGCATAAAATTAAAAGAAATATTTATTCATCAGAATTCAAATTATATATACACTCTCCTTGCCTATTTTTCGGCAAATGAAACGAAAAATGAAATAGCTTTTTTTGACTTTTGTAATTTCTGAAAAAAAAAAAAATTGGGATGTTTTTATTAATTTTTGCTTACGCACGTCGGGGGCCCCCGTGGCCCGGGGGCCCCGTATAATTGATACGGCAGATACGGCGGTAGCTACGCCCCTGGCTGCTATGTGTTCCTTGACCCTTTCAGCAACTGTTCGCTTCGTTTGGCCTATGTAGGAACGGCCGCAGCTGCAATCGATTTTATAAACACCAGGAACCTGGAAAGGTACTACATCCTTTGGTGTAGTCACTTCGTTTAGTGTAGTATAAATTGACTTTATTGAAAACTTCTTGAACAGGTTCCCAATTTTGTCCGTCACCCCTTTCTCATAAAGGCATAAACGCTGGCTGTCTGGTTACCACTCCTAACTCAATGCCTAATGCCCGTTTTCACAAACAAAGCCTCTCCTAAGTCAATGTCATAGTCTCTTGCCATCGTAGCGTGCCAATCCTGCAAGGGTGCTTAAAGCTGGAACGCTGAGGTGACAAGAGATTGACGGATGATGTCATTTAAGTTCGCGTGCCGTGCAAAACGGCCCGCTCTTCGACTGCAATGCAGGCTGTGATGTCCGAGGCTGTTGACAACTTCACCACAGTGACAGCGATGAGGAGCACGCGGCTTCATCATCATTATTTCATCCGAAAGCGTCCACTGCTGGACATAGACCTCCAAGAATCGCCACATTGACCGGTCTCGTGCGTCTCGCATCCAACGGATGCAACTTTCACCAGGTCATCGGTCCACCTAGTGGGAGGTCCTCAAACGCATCGTCTTCTCGCGGCTTCGCCGGCGTATAAATTATGTATTTGTCACCGTAAAATTGACAAAAAAACGTTAGATTGTAATATGACTAGAGAGATTGTAAACTCTCGAAATATTGTCAACTGAACATACTGCTTACAATATAACGCATTATTTTTCGGTAGATTGTAATCTATCGAAGTGAAACCGTAATATTGTGAAATGTATACGGCAAAGCCAAAGGGAACTTTGGCTTTTGGGCTAAAAATTTAAAAACAGTAAAGGAACTTACTCTATTTAAAAAAACCGCGTTTGACGTAATGGGACTGTCACACATAGACGACTGTGGCGTCCCCGACACAGACAATACAACAGTGTGATAGAGATGGGCATAACAGTCAGTCAACTAACACTCGACTTATATAGAGCGCATAGTTCAGTATTATAAATTTTCTTGATTTCTCAAAGATAAAAGTTCAATATGGGTGTAATTTGTCTATAATATGTATGTATTTAGAAATATATAAGTATGTTTATCAGTTGTCTAGTACCCATAACACAAGCTCTGCTTAGCTTGGGACTAGATGGCGTTGTGTGATAGTTGTGGAATATTATATTATTATATTATATTATATTAATATAACGTAGGTGTGTGCGTTTCGATGGCGCGGCCATGACGTTTTTTTTAAAAAAAAATTATGCCATGATTTTGTAAAAATTTGTAAAAGTAGACTCCCAAAACCATAAATTTGTCAAAGCTATGGTTAAAAAGTTATAAGGGTTTGAACGTGGCCGCGCCATTGAAACGCTCCGAACCGCGCGGCCACGGAGATCTTTAAAACTAAGCATTGCAGAGACCTGAAATTTTGCTAAGTAACAGATTGAATTTGTAAAAAATTTGTAAAAATATAGAAAAAAATCCTGGGCTTATATTTTAGGAGCTGTAAGACTAATACGCCATGGCCGCGCCATCGAAACGGTGAAAACACATTTTCGCCGATATCTCGCTGAAAAAGCAACGCAGACATCTGAAGTTTTTTGTAAAACCCAGATTTGAATTTGTCAAAACTAGTAAAAAATAAACAAAAAATCCTCAGTTTACATTTCAGGAGCTATAAGACTAATACGCCATGGCCGCGCCATTGAAACGGTGAAAACACATTTTCGCCGATATCTCGCTGAAAATGCAACGCAGACGTATGAAGTATTTTGTAAAAACTGGATTTGAATTTGTCAAAACTAGTAAAAATGAAATAAAAAATCCTAGGTTCATATTTCAGGAGCTGTAAGACTAATCGTTCTCTCGTTACTTAGGGGCAGGGACTTAGAAAAAAACGAATATAAAAAAAAAATACGATTTTCGCGGGTTTTTTTACATCTTCTCATGGTTTACGACTAGAGCAACAAATTATTTCCCGAAAAGTTTTTCATCCGAGCTACCATTTTGGAAATATACAGGGTTTTTCAAAAAACTTAAATAATAATAAACAGCTCCTAACTCGGAGACGGTGCGTTATAGGACCATGCTTTTCAGAAGCTAAATGGTTTCTATGGTCAAGATCAATATGATACTGCAATAAAATTGTTAAAATTTCGAAAAAAAAACAAAGAACGAAAAATTTTCTAAGTCCCTAAAATTTTTTCACCGTTTCAATGACGTTTTAGTCTTACAGCTCCTGAAATATAAGCCCAGGATTTTTTATTATTTTTTATTAGTTTTGACAAATTCAAATCCAGGTTTTACAAAAAACTTCAGACGTCTGCGTTGCTTTTTCAGCGAGATATCGGCGATTACGTATTTTTTCACCGTTTCAATGGCGCGGCCATGACGTTTTCGTCTTACAGCTCCTGAAATATGAACCTAGGATTTTTTATTTCATTTTTACTAGTTTTGACAAATTCAAATCCAGGTTTTACAAAAAACTTCAGACGTCTGCGTTGCTTTTTCAGCGAGATATCGGTGATTACGTATGTTTTCACCGTTTCAATGGCGCGGCCATGGCGTATTAGTATTATAGCTCCTGAAATGTAAACTTGAGGATTTTTTGTTTATTTTTTACTAGTTTTGACAAATTCAAATCTGGGTTTTACAAAAAACTTCAGATGTCTGCGTTGCTTTTTCAGCGAGATATCGGCGAAAATGTGTTTTCACCGTTTCGATGGCGCGGCCATGGCGTATTAGTCTTACAGCTCCTAAAATATAAGCCCAGGATTTTTTTCTATATTTTTACAAATTTTTTACAAATTCAATCTGTTACTTAGCAAAATTTCAGGTCTCTGCAATGCTTAGTTTTAAAGATCTCCGTGGCCGCGCGGTTCGGAGCGTTTCAATGGCGCGGCCACGTTCAAACCCTTATAACTTTTTAACCATAGCTTTGACAAATTTATGGTTTTGGGAGTCAACTTTTACAAATTTTTACAAAATCATGGCATAATTTTTTTTAAAAAAAAACGTAATGGCCGCGCCATCGAAACGCACACAACGTAGGTTGCCGTCGAGGTCGATATTCTTGTTATATTGATTACCACCTAGTCCACCTACGTGTGCTGTGGTGACTGTGGCGTCGAGGGCACTATGTTTTTCGAACTTTATGACTAGTTTTCTTTTTTGTCATCTTACGTTACTAAAGATGAAATAATATAACGAAAGCAATTCACTTCAAATAAATTAAGAGTCAAGGTAGATAATTAACAAGAGAAATAAACTAAACAATGCTGTTTTATGACATTTATTGAGGCGTTCCCTATACCAATTTCGGATCCAGCTTCTGCTTCGGCCAGAAATCAACCTTCGATCGGACACGTCATGTTAGAATGTAGTGATTATATACTCTGTGCCTATACCACCAAAAAGCTATATTTTTTGTTTACCAGACTGCGGCGAAGCTCTAAGGAGGGTTATATGTTTGACCTGTATGTAAGTATGTATGTGTCCCAACTTTTTTCCCTGGTAGCTCCTAAACGGAAGCTGGATGCAGGCGAGGCCCATTCCATTTACATAATTTATATTTAAAATGTGCGTTTTTGGTTTCAGTTGTTTCATTCGGGTTTTTTAGTTTTTTCAACTACTTTTATTTTCATGTTTTACCTTTTAAAAATAAATATCTACAAAAGAAACAACTTAGTTTTATTATATATTTTTTATTTCTTGTTCATATAAATAGCGTGCATAAATTAATAATGATTATATTATTTAAGCAATAACATTAGTTAATTAATAAATAATAATCGGTTTAACATTGAAAGTGCGTAACAGCTAAAGAATACAAATCTGAAATATATTTTTACCCGTCAGCGGTAAATCTGAAGACGAATTATCTTTTAATAATAAGCATTGCACTACACAACTTAATGGTTCCATAGATTTACTGTAAAATAAGCTATTACTAGTCTTACTCATTTTCGCTTTATTTATGAGTTAAATGTTCTTGATTTCGTCAATCCTTGTCTGAGTTTTCCAAGTCGTATAGATCGGAACTGATCGTGTTTGACGAACCGAAGGAACCTTATTAGTGGTTTAGTTGAGTGCAGTGGAGGTGAGTAAGGCTACGCCCCTCTCGTAGAAGGCGTGCGGTTCTTGTCCGGGCGCGATGGGCAGACGGACCGTGAAGAGTAACTCTGAACGAGCGCTGTTCAGGTATACTGGGAGAGTTAGCGTCTGACCGCCTGTAGCTGTTTCAGGGCCACTGCAAAAAAAATAACGAATTTTGTTTAGTTGGCTTAATAAAGTTCAAGTCGGTAAAAAAAAAACAGTATTAGGTCACATGTCACAAAACTAGACTCCCATAAAATTTTGGTCAGTATATTTTCACTTAAATGGTATAAAATATTGGTCAATATATTTTGTAATCGGGTCAGGTTTAAACAGTTGTATAAAGCTGAGGCGGGAATTTTGGTGTTCACCACGACTTGTTCTAGCTCGGTTAGGTAAACAAGCGTTTTAGGAATGAAAGACCGGTATTATAATATCTGTGACCGAATGATTATAATACAGCCAAATAGGGCCTAGAAGGCCCTGAGTAGACGATAAACTATGTGCCAGACAGAAATGACCGCTTAAATGAATTCTGGCCAGTGGTCTGCAAATAGTGTAGATGATTAAAAAATAATAATTAGTCAGTCAGATAAATTTCCAAAAAATATGGGTACATATTTTTTTCTTTCAGCGCATATAATAATATCTGAGGCCGTAGTAGAAGATGCTACTTACCGAATCCAAGTAAGTACAGTCAGAGGCAAGTCCACCATGATAGTATTGGTCAGAAGCAGTCGGTTGCCCTTCACAGTAGCGCCCTGCAGCTTGAGCCCGGTCACTGAGAACGACCATTCGGTCTGAGCGTTCTCTGTTGGAGTGCCCGGGTCGGGGATGGTCACCTGGTTGGAGAAAAAAAAATGGCGGATTAACTGTGAATAATAATAGGTCGAGATCTATGTTTTTTCTCGGGCTTTGACTTACAAATGTTTTCGTCTTTATTTTGTAACAGATAAGTTGACTGAAGTGTATACGAGAACGTGCTTTCGTTACGTTTATAGATCTAGGCCTTGGAGAGGAAGACTAAATAAATAATGAAGAATGGGACTAGCCGTGATGGCTAAAGATGAATTGAGGATTTTGTACAGACTTCATAATAGAAGTCGGATAATATGGCAGAATTTTGTATTATTTAATTGATTAAAAATATTATCTTATAATTATCTACTCTGTGGGCATGATGATGTTATTGGCAAATTACAATAATAGATGAACAAGTTACCTGCAGATGAAGTTCCTCAAGAGACCAAGAGTTGGCTTGGGCGACGCACTGGCGAGTAGCTGTTATGTAGGCCTCAGGGTTTAATAGACCACCAAGCCATACTGGGATACTCTGTAAATACAATAATAACGAAAATTTTATGTTGCACAACATAAAACTATTATATCAACAATGGTCCGTGAATTTTCATTTCCTTAAAGTTGCAACACTAGTAGACGCTCAAGTTGTTTTCACAAATATTTGGCGAATTGGAATACTAGAAGAGTGCCCAGCTGAGTTATAACTGAGACATGGAGGTCGGATAGGCTTTGCTCCACATAAAATACTGTTCTTCAGCTGCAAGCGGTTAGACAGGGCAGATGATTAACTTAACTTCGTACATAATATTATGTGTAAGAGTTACCTGTAGCCGCTTAGCGCCCATGGCGGCAACGGTCTCGGAGACGGCAGCGAGCTGAGTGACGCGCTGCGCGAAGTCGCCCACCCACTGCTGCACCGTGCAGCCGCGCGCCACGGCGTAGCGCCGCCAGCTGCCCGGCAACATGCCGCGCACTAGCGATCCTACCATCGCGCGTGTCTCGTTGGTTTGCTTCATCTCACCCTGTAGTTACAAATATGTAATGAAGAAACGTGGACTACGTTATAATTAAAACGTGATCCTTGTCTTTGTAAAATCGAATTAGTAAATATCGCTGAACATTAACACACAGCGCCATCCAGTGCCACACTAAGCAAGGCTTGTGTCGTGGACACCAGATAGTTAATATACTACATATATACTTTTTTGTTTATAAATACATACTTATTATACATAAAAACATCCATGACTCGGAAACAAATGTCCATGCTCATCACACAAACATTTGCTCCTACCGGGATTCGAACCAAGGACCCTAAGAACGTAAGGCAGCCTCACCCACCACTAAGCCATTCGGGTCGTCAAAGTAGTAGTAAAGGATATGTAACTCCCGGGCTGGAGATGTGTCTGCACACCCTTTTCCTTATAGAAAGCCATCGTCGCACAAATATCTGTTCGTCGTGATCATTGTTCTTCCTACCTGCTTCAGGCTTGCTTGAACACTTCCCAGGACAATGGAAAATTGCTCAAGTCGTAATAATGCCGAAACTAGGCAAACCACCACAAGAAAGTATCTCGTATACCTATAACGCATTCAGACACAATTGTTATTGTTATTGAATAAATGAAATGAAATGAAATTTGTACACTAATGGAAAAAATCCTCTTAGACAGAATGAAAAAGCACCTAAACAACATAATACACAGATACTAATTTGGATTTTGAGAGGAACATGGTGCAATTGAACGTCGCACTGTAGATGCCTAGAAAATCGATTGTACTGCTCTGCTAGCTTTTTAGACATAAGTCAAGCCTTCGACAAGGTCAGGCACGATGGACTGGCATACTAACATAAAAAGTCTCTTCCGCATTCATACTACGACGTAGTTATTCTTATACCGCATCAATTGAAGAAGTTTTCAAATTAAATGTCATAGTGAATATTCTGCCCTATAAGAGATATGCTCAGGTGTTCTTCAGGGCAGAATACAGGGACCGGTTCTGTCTGATTTACGCTGCCATCCAACTAATGGGGACACAATCACTCTGACAACACAATAACGCTGACGAAACTTGTTTTGACAGCACAAACAGTGGCTTATTGTTCTAGGACAGATTGTCATGGTGCAAAAAAAAAACAATTAAAAATATAGAGCATTTTAGAACAAAGTAATTACCTGACAGATGGAAAGCACGTTGCGTAGATCGTGCAACACTTGTTGCAGCAAAGATGCACCGGCGGCGACCTCGCGTTCGAAGAAACGATACAACGGGTCCTTGATATTCTCCACAGTACGACGCAATGTCTGAAATTAAAAGTATACTTAGTGTGACAATCATATTTGAATGATGTATGGAATAAGTGGATATGGATTTAAATGATGTTTTGCATAAATGTAACATAAAAACGAGACACAATACGGAACAGATCTTCTACAGATTTTCAGTTTTATTTTACCCGTGACTTCGCACCCCTATCACAGTGATATTTTCTTGTTACAATAAGGTTGCTTTTGGGGTCGCTGAAACTGAAGTCTGTCAAAATTATAGTGTTCTTTATTCTCGTTTCAATAAGGTTGCTTTTGTTTTTCTTGTTTTTGAGGTTTCTGCCACAGAAGTCTGTCAGTCTGTCATTGGTCACATAGATAAAAGTATAATAATAATGTTAAATCGATCTTACCGGTAGCTCTTGCGGCAACAGTTGCAGCCAGGTGGTGGCAGTGGAATGTAACGTCTTCATCCAGGCAGGCCTTCCGTCAACCATCGAATCTGCAACTTAAATGTTTTGTAGCACGTTGTATTAAATAACAATCAATTAGTACCGTACTTAATTAGGGTTAGACTAATTTTGATTGAAATTTTTAGAAATGTTTGAAACATAACACTGTCGCCTAACCTCTGGCTCTGAGACACTGTATTTCTAAAAATAGCTTGATACTTAGACCTAGAACTATTGTTATAAGAGCTGTGACAAATCGAGCTTTAGAAAAAGGCTCAGCCAGACATGTGTTGCAGAACGACGCTCCAGAAAGTCGAACTTTCAAAAACTCGAACCTTATATTCATAAACGGTGAAGGTGGAAAGTCCCTCACACTCAATAGAAAAGAAAGGATCCACAGACCAGACGGGTGTTGTGCCCAGTAGACTAACTGCTAAGTGGTTCACGGAAAAATATAGTTATGCCCGAGTAGTGAATCTGGGGCGTCTTTTAGCGAAATAGTTAAATATATTTCTATGACGTGTTTATCATTGTAATACCTGCAACCACATCATGGTCAGCGGCAGCTGCGTTGTATGCCAACTCCTCTTCATCCTCCAGTTGCTGCATCTTCAGAAGCTTGGACACCAAGTCGCTTCCTTGGTTTGTAAGGAGCACCTGTATAAAACATGAGGCAAGATATACAATAAAAATCGATATGAACTTTAGGTCTTCTTCTACCGAAGAACGATTTCAAGTTTAAAACGAGACAAAAAATTCGTGTTTAGTACCTACGACAAACTTAGAGATCAAAAGGTTTACTCCCAACACAACAACACGCAGCTCAAAATAAGATATGATATTATTATTTTCTTCAATGTCCCTATAAACGCGCTATTGTCGGGCCTACGCTGTCATCTCATACTAAAGTACTAATGCTGTAACATAATAATATTGTAATACCATGATTTGAAAAGAGTAACCATGGAGTTTCTTGCTGGTTCTTCTCCATGGAATCGACCGACGCGAACCATGCACCTTTTTCGACGTTTTATAAGTGCCCATCTAGGCTTATGTGAAATAAAATATTTTGAAACAAATTAGTAATATTTACCTTCTCAGCATTGTTAGGTAGACCGAGCCAAGATGGCGTCTGCCTGTCAGACAGATCCTCGATCCATTTCAAGAAGTGGTCACGACGGTTACCATCTGGCATTGTGATATGACGCTGATTGCCGCTTGCCTGTAAACCCAATAAAAGTTGCAGAAGATTTCACTTTCTTTCAGCATTCCTTCTCAGTAGAAACTCGGGCGAAAGCTTATAAAACCTCTTTGTACTGTGATTTACTTGAAGGTTACAAGGCAGTGACGTACAAATTACAGATTTAAACGAAGCCAACGAAAGAGCTGTGCTGGTCGGATCCATCGACAGGCAAAGAAGAGGAAGAAGCTATACATGATTTTCTTTAAGCTGTAAATAAATAGTACATTTTGACACAAGTGGAGAAAGTTTGTTATTGTGTTCGAGGCGGAATTAACACACGAGCAGTAGGCGAGGGTGTTTTTGAGCCAAGAACTACAATAACAATTGTCCACGTGTATCAAACGACGTTTTCAATACAAATTTGAAGTAATAAATTAAAAGAATGAAAAATATTTTTGTCATGAATTATTATGAAACTATGTTTTTTTTCTTTTTTTTCGCGCTGTGCTTTCGCCAGGTTGATGGAGAAGTAAAGGTATGAAGCCGCTAAACATCCTGATATAAAATAGTTTTAGTTAATTTGTGAAAAAAAGTAAAAATTATGTTTATAATCTGTGATATTCTATTTAACAACACAATTTAAATTTTCAAAACATGTGTACGCTGTAAAGACGCATATTGCTTTGCGCGATTAAAAAAAAAATTCAACTCTGACTAGGGTTTTGAGGAAGTGTATTGATAAAAACTTACCCCGTCAACATTTGCCACAAGTGCGAAGTCGGCCTCAAACGACTTGGGCGTGAAGAGTTTGCACAAGAACGAGTGCAACAGCCGCTGGTCGAACGAGTTGTCAATCTTGCCTCCGTAGATACATTGTGAGAGTAGCGTCACTAGAGCCTCCCATGGGACCTTCTCTGGGGGCAGGTTGGTGCGGCCCTGGAGGGAGAAACCAATTACATTTTAGATCATATCTCTATATCTCATAGGTAGATCGTGAAATAAGAAGACTGCTTCGCCGACCTCAAAATTGGGATAAGGGTTAGTGAATAATGATTACATGGGTTGAAGAGTGCCAAAAATACATTATAACATAATAATAGGTCGCTAGTAAGCCTTTGAAAGTGCACCCGTTTATCCTTCAGAGTTCTAGCCATCAGGCCATTCAAAAGTGGAAACGGTAATTAAGGCTTGACAACAGCATAAAAAATGGAATCCATTGGGCTACTGCGTAACGGTTAGGGACAACAAATACGCAACGCTGACTGTTCTACTTATTTATTATCTATAGAAGGAGAAGACTAAAACCTAACAAAACTGATTAAAAATAGTAAGTGAGACTGGCAGCCAACGACAACTTAAAAAAAAAACAGACAAGAAAAAGCTCAACAGAAGTGAAGTTATGTAAGTATTTTAACTGAAAATGCACTTACCATAGCCGTAGCATCGATCCAAGTATCGAGGGTATCGCAAGCGACTCTCAGATCCGACTCATTGAACTCGTAGTACTTGGCCCATCCGAGCGGCACGTAGCGCAGACGTTCTTGAACAATACCGTGGAACCAAGCGAGCAGGAAGTACAGTCTTGCACGTTCTGATGGTTGCTTCATCATGCGTGCTGCCGGGACCTGGATCATATAATTAAGTTAAATCGGTTATTTTGACCTGGGAATCGAAGCCAGGACCTCATGCTCAGCAGTCGAGCTTGCAACCACTAGACCAACGAGGGTCTGTCTCTAAAATTCTATGTGTATCATAATAGCAAGCAGATGCTGTCCACATTTTGACAAAGACTTTTTACCCGACGGTCAAGGAAGGGTTATTTACGAGTTCATTTTGTGGTTCTATATTTAAAAACTAGATGACACCAATATTCGATATTGGAAATCGAGTTACGGAACTCAAATGGAGTTGGGCAGGACACCTAGCAAGACGCGGTGATGGCAGGTGGAGTAAAGCTGTGACCGAGTGGCGTTTTAGGAATGGCAAGAGAAGTGTAGGTCGTTCAGCGGCGAGATCGGCAGACGATATTGTTGCTATTGCGGGAATATGCTGGATAATGTTGGCACGACAGCGTGGAGCTTGGCACAAACAAAGAGAGGCCTATACCCAGCAGTGGGTGAATTCGTGCTGTGGATGATGGTGATGATGAGATGTCACCGGTAAATATAAGTAGATCGCGTATTACTCACCGTAGCGAAGGTCCTGAGTAGATTAGCCCTTATACCGGGCGGCGGCTCAAACACCAGTACTCGTCCAGCCCTCAGCAGGTTGACAGGCAGCTTGGGACTGATCTCCGTGGTGAGGAATAGACGGAAGTTCGGGTGTGGCTGCAGGGAGTGCAGCTTCTTCTCCAACTGGACGAGCCAGACGGGGGCTAGGTGCACGTTCTTTAGCATAACCCAGCTGTAATGGAAGATTGTGATGAATTAGTTTTAGAGAAGATTTTAACGGAATAGGGTTATTTTAAGCTAAAACTAATATACAAGTGAACACTGCGTGGCAACGTCTACTATCATTCGATGTCGGCAGGACGCATGTCATAGAAAATCTGTGGTCATGTAGGTTACCTCGCGATACATTTTGTGCAACGTTCTGCTTTGTGTTGAAATTTTCAAGTGTTTTTATCAAAGATTTAGCTTTATATCATTATTTTATTTATGAAATAATTAAATATAGCTGGACATTACACACAGCGCCATCTAGTGTTTCAATAAGCAACGAGGCTTGTGTCGTGGACACCAGATAGTTGATATACTACATAGATACTTTTTTATTTATAAATACATACTTATTTCATACATCTAAACATCCATGACTCGGACACAAATATCCATGGTCATCAAATATCGAGTACTTACCGTCCAGTCTTGCACGCAGTGTTGATGGCTCGCTCGGCTTGATTGAAACCTTCAGCAGAACCAATAGCGATGCTGGAGAGTGGCTTGTTCAACTCAGTCGCCATATCGTCCACACGACCTGAACAAAATGATAAAGATATTCATCAACATTTCGAAAAGAAATGTCTCATTTAGCGCAAGTGAAAGTTTATGTGAATGATCGCTGGTATTTGTATTGCCGAAAGTTAAATTCTCGTTTTCAGAATAAAAATGTCGTAAAAAGACTTAGGTATCAATACTTTTATTTGTTTATTAAAATTTTATGAACAAGTATGAAACTCACTTTTTATGCACAAGTATAAAGAAACCGTACAAAAGCGGACTTACTGCCTTAGCCCTTTTCTACCATTGTCTACCTTAGGGTGATGCTTATTACCGCGGCTCCGGAACATAAAGGGCGAGGAAGGAACATACTCCCTCCCGCTCAGCCCAGAGGGGGAGAAGTCATTTGATGATTTCCAATCCGAAAAAGAAAAGGGTGCTGCTTATTATTATCTATTTACTCACCGCTAGCATCATATCCGGGCACGGAGCACAGGAGCGCGGGCGTGGTGGCGTTCAGCTGAGTCTCTGTGATGGAGGACAGGTCCAGTTCAGTCTCGGCCTTGGCCATGTAGCCTGCGCCTAGCACTGCTGTCACCAGCTGAGTTGCGGCTGCGATCACGCGGTCAGGACGGAATGCCTAGGAAAACCAGATATTGTTAACAATATTTTAGGATTGCAAACAAATGAGTAATTTTTTCAGTGTCAAACCATAGGTAATGATAGAACCTTGTCAATCAGAAACTTTTCCTAACCATTTTGCTTTAGAACTAGATACTGAAGAAAATAAATGTTTAAAACATGAGCCTCTATGGTGATGAATTCCTGGTTCTTTTAGAACTTTATAAAGAAGGAAATAAAAATTTTAATGATATAAAAAAAATATTGGTGTCATGTTCGAATAATAGTGTTACCTGTATGAGCAGCAGCCGGTAGATGGCGAGCGTGTGCGGCGCGGGCGGCGCGGAGGCCTCCCCGTCCCACAGTGTGGGCACGCACTGCTCGGGCGCCGCCTGCGACAGCCACGCCGCCAGCTCGGGCAGCTCGCCCACCTTGTCCAGCAGACGCCGGAAATGCGGCAGTCTGGGGAACGTACAAGACTCACTCAAATTATTTACAAACACACAAAAAGTCAGAAACCATAGAATAGACATCCATAGAATTTGTATAAAAAGAGAGAACTCATGTGCTGTTTTACAAAGATTTTTGTCGGAGTTTTCGACGTCAAAGCGCGTTTTCTGCGTACGGGTGGGAATTTCTCTCGATCCACCCTAACTTCCCAAGAAAGATCAGCAGCGCCTTGATGTTGCTGACAATCTCGCGAAAGACAGACTTGTAAAAACTCTAAAAGTTTTAATTCGTAACTTGGTAAAATGTATGTATAGGCATAATTACAAAAGAAAATTAATGACAATCGTAGTGAAAATATAATTCGCCATCTATAATAATAATAATAAGTTTATTGTCACAAGGAAACATACATGAGTATACACTGTTTAACAATATGCAAACTAACGCTACAGAAGTTTGTATACAGATATTGTGAGCCCTGCCTCTCAAACTAGGATAACCTGTATCTTAAGAGACAGTGTTCAGCTGTGAGGTTACTTAAAAATAGGGATCAAACAACTGCGGACTGTGCCAACTTATAGTACGTGTTAACAACTTAACAATCTTATTACTCTTAAACTTGTAAACATAAAGATATTATAATTTAGGAAAAAGGAAAAATATTATAAATTAACAATTTAAAACTAAATGTATGTGAATGAGCGAGTGTGTGTGTGAGTATGTCTGTATGATTTATGTGTGTGTGGTGAGTTTTTGTATGGGAGTAGTGAGTGTGAGGTGTTATAATTATGTGAGGCAGTAAAAGCAAAGTACGGCAAATTAGGCAATGCATTTTAGCAGTGATTCAGTTTGTGTATAGTCCTGTTGAAGTAGCCATTCCATTAGCTTAGCTTTCAATTCAAACTTATTGAAATCCAGTATATTTAATTCTTTATGAATTTTCTTGTAGATCAGTGAACTCAAAGCGAAGTATTGGTGTTTGGCAAAAGCAGTTTTGTGTCGTGTACCTGGGGGAATGTTGGTTCGTTTGGTGGGATCAGATGGTGGGACACTGGAGTGTCTTCTGAGAATGGATTGCAACACGAAGAGCTGTCGAACTGTTAATACCTTACAATCTGAGTAGAGTTGAGTAGTTGGATAACGATAAGGTTTTCGTAGCATCACTTTCAGTATTGCTCTCTGAGCTCTCTCCACTCTAAGAAAAGTAGTTTTAGCCGCACCACCCCATGCATTGATGCAATACCCAAGAACTGACTGACACAGAGCATAGAACACCATTTTTAGAGTATCAGGATTTGCGGAAGCTCTAAGTGACTTAAAGATATGTATCAGTCTCAGCGTTCTCGAGGTTAGGGCATCAATGTGTTTATTCCAGCGTAACCCGGCATCTATTTGAACACCCAGGTATTTGACGTGATCAGTGCGCGTGAGAGTTGGACATTGGCATGAAGATGCCTGTTTTAAGCAAGTGTGCGCTATTATCGAAAAGGTGTGGTCCGGTGCGGTGTTCTGACGGATGGCGAAAGGAATATATGAAGTCTTGTTACAGTTGAGGGTAAGCAGGTTTAAGTTGAGCCAGTTTATTATTTCACGTAGTGCCAATTCCGCGTTACTTTTAACACAATCCCATGTTGCCCCGTCAACTATAACCACGGTGTCATCGGCATATACAAAGATCATCGAGTTGGGGAGGGACATTCTGCATAAGTCATTCACATATATTTGAAATAAAATGGGGCCTAAAATGCTACCTTGGGGCACTCCATAAGATAAGGTTTCGTCATCACTAAAGTGATTATCAATTTTGGTTTTTTGAGTACGGTTGTTCAGGTAATCCTTGAATATTTGCAGTGCTATACCTCTAACACCGATTCGCTCTAATTTGGCAATAAGTATGGGAACAGAAACTGTGTCGAATGCCTTCGAAAGATCTAGGAATATTCCAAGGCACTTGGTTTTCCTATCGAGATTTCTGGCAACCACCTGCGTCAAATCAAGTACTGCATCTTCAGTCGACACACCGGAGCGGAAACCATACTGATTATCTGCTATGATTTTGTATCTTTCCAAGAAATTCTTAAGCCGGTTACTAAGGATCCTTTCCAGGACCTTGGAAAGAGCAGTCAAAACCGAAATGGATCTATAGTTGTTGACACAGCCTCTGCTCCCACCCTTGTGGATTGGGTGCACAATTGCTTTTTTAAGTGCGTCCGGAAAAACACCCTTGCGGAGACAGCTATTAAAGATGTACGTCAATGGTTTTGTTAGTGTCTGACGGCCCATTTTTAGCACTATAGGCGATATACCATCCCAACCCAGCGCACAGTCATCACGTAGCTGCGAAACCAGAGACTCCACCTCAGATTCGTCTATATCTAGCAACACGAGGGAGTTAACGGGAGAAAGCGGGGTGTTATTATTCATATTCAGAACCTGACTGCTCATATCAGCGGGACACTGATTCTGTGATAGAATTTTATCCGCTAAGGTTTTCCCTACATTACTGAAGAATTTACCAACTTCATTTATGGATGCTTTAGGACTGTCACATATTTTCAGTAGTTCCACAGGACTAGTTTTTATTTTAGATGTATTTTAATAGTGTTCCAGAGGGCTTTGGGGTTATTTTTTGTTTTCTCGAATTCATTCCTTTCGTGGGCAATTTTTAGTTTTCTGAGCCAGTCATTGCAAAAATTCCGGTAGCGTGTATAGGTTTTTTTAAGAATTAAATTATCTGGTTCTTTAGTTGAACGAATATGCATTTTGTCTCGATTTCGGATACACCTCAAAAGGCCTGGGGTTATCCAGGGTTTGATCGTCCTTTCTTTACTGGGAATCTTGACATACCTGGTGTGTTTAGCAATGATCGGTATAAGCAAAGTTATAAAAGTATCCATCATTGTGTTTGGGTCGTCCAATTTATAAATTGCCGCAAAATCGAGGGTTTCTATCTCTAGCTTAATTGCCTCATAATTTACGGAAGTAGAATATTGACATGGTTTACGAGTGGGATTTGCGCTGGCGATGGTAAGGACAAGAGGTTTATGGTCTGTGATATGTGATTCAAGAACTAGTGTGGCGGTAGGCAAGCGAGATTTTAAGAATGCGTGGTCAAGACAGTTTTCAAACCTAGTCGGTAGAAGGTGGGATGGTAGCAGGCCATGCGATGAATTAAGTATGAGGTAATCCAAACTTCGATCATTTCTACTGCTCATGCTAATATCAATATTCAAGTCACCAATAAGAGCAATGTTCTGCCATGTGGAAAGTTTAGTGTAAATATTATTTAAACTATCCAGGAACATATCAAAACTTTCCCTAGAACTGAGCGATGGGGACCGATAGACTGCCACTACAGCAATTTTTTTGTCATCCCGTTTGCAAACAAGGCAGTTTCCACCCATAAACGTAGGTTCCCACACTGAGACTTGGAGACTCGGTTTCGCATATATAACGATTCCATCGTTCTGGTTCGAGTTTATGTCTGTACGATATGATTGGAAGCCCTGTAATATAGGTAAGTTAATGGCTTTGCTTAGCCAGCATTCGGTCAAAACAATGATGTCAAAGCTAATACTAGTTTGGTGCAACAGTACCCTCAATTGTTCAAAGTTTTTGTTTATACTTCGTATATTTAAATGTAAGATTTTCGTAGTGTCATCGGAATTCTTAATAAACTTAAGGCAGTCTTCTGGGTTACAAGTCAGTGAATTGCCCACGTTTATTGAGTCTAGTTCAGAGTTTATATTATTTATTACGGCCATTTGGAAAAACATAAAATCCCAAGACATGACCTAACTGATTAATATTAGAAAGAGAATGCAACTGTAGTCCAAAGAACCAGAAAAGCTTTTTGTCTGTTATTGCAAAAAATGTGTATTGATAAGGAACTCGTGTGATTATGTAAGTGTAATAGTACATTATGGTACAAGTGTGTAATGTTGGTGATTACCGCCGAGGCGCCATTGAGAACCGAGCTGTTAGGCGAGGTTCTTAAGAGAGCCGAGGATTGTAATTATCAACACACACGTGTATCATACGACGTTTTTCAACACACTTGAGAATAAAATAACACTAAAAATAACTATAATTTCAACAGTGAAAACGAGTTGTGAATTTTTTTTCGCAATGGCGGGAATAATTCATCAGTTTTCCTATGCGCGCGCATCTAACAATGGCGATCGCCCATAGACTAAAAGAATGAGGTTTCTTTTTTTTTGCTTTTCGCGGATAGCGTTTTAGCAACGTACGAAATGGGGAATTCAAAGTTTTATTGTAAAAAAAAAAGAAAACAAAAGTTGCATTTGAGTGAAAGTTTTATTTATTAAAAACTTATAAGTTGAAATTATCTATGTAGATACGAAGTTGTATGAAATGAGCAAGCAATAGGTACATTAATTTATTTGTACTATTGAACACGATCTTTTTTGTATCGAAACTTTTTTAAGAACAAAGCCATTCAACCAATAAAAAAAAAATACCCTATAACTCACTTGTGAATAATAGCAATGAAAAAGTCACAGTTTGATTACAGGTGTCATTATGTGCCTAATTGCAGTGAAATTAGAGCCACTTTATGAGCAAGTGTGTTGAAAAGTGTATTTATTATTGCAGTGTGTGTTGTATGAGGCATGTTTTTGAGGGTAAAGAGTGTATGGGAGTGTGTGTAAATTTTAAGAACTTGAATTACGTTAAGAGCTAAGTTATTTAAAGAAAAAGTAATGACAACGTTAAAATATCGATTAAAGGAATACGAAAGTGAAAGCTTACTTATGTCTAAAGAATCGTTTCTATTGGATAGTCACTTTTGAACACAAAGTTTCTCTAAGCAGTGCTTGGATTGTATGGTGATGGATTTCTGGCCCTCCTCCTTGCGCAGTAGAACTTTACCATTTGCCGTCCAGCAGAATTTGTACCCGTTTGCATTCGCAAACGTACGGAATTCAAAAAAGAGTTTTCTAGTGGTTCCAGACAGTCGATCCGAAATGTAGATCGGTGTACGAGTTTGAGAGAGACCGATGTGCTCAGTATTCAATTTTTCGGAATTAGCTCGGTTCTTGTTAAATTTTCGGACTGCTGCGAGGACACTATTTTTGAGAGTGACGGTCTGGAATTCCGCAATGATAGACCTTTTGTCGCCTTCCTTATTGGGAATGCTATAGACATCACGTACGTCGGAAGGAAGAACATCTAAATCCAGAGCCTTGCATGTGTCAACAATGAGAGAAGGCAGTGGTGGTGAATTTTTCTCAGCTGGAAACAGGTTTCTTATTTCAATAGTTGAGCTACGGGAGCCAACTTGTATATCCATAACTTTACGCTCCAGGTCCTCGATATGATTTAGTAGATTTATGCGTTCCTTACCAAGATTCTCGACACTGGACTTAATTTCTTCGTATTTTGCATCCATAAACGTGATACTTTTTTCCATTTCCAGATAACAATTGTGGATTTTTTCATTTTGCAACTTAACTTCAGCTACATCCGAACTAAGTTTATGGAGAATTTTCTTGGTCTTTTTTCCACGATGATAGCATTCCCATAATTTCATCCTTAAAGTCTTGCAGCTCGCTGGAAGGTAGCTCAACGCGTGGTTTTTTTGCACGAGACGTGATATTTAAAAATTCCATGTCTTGAGAGGTGTTAGTAATGTCAGGGTTGGAAGCCGAGTGTTGAATTTCTTTTGGCGGGGAACGTAGTGTTTTAGGCATGGTAATCCAATAGCTCCCGCTGAGTGTTTATAATACGAGTATAACAAGTGAACGCGTCGTAGTACTTGAAGTCGACGGGTACGTAGCACAGTGATTTGATGCGAGGTCAAGGCTCGCGTAGCACTCGTAGCTGTCAGCCGCGTAGCACACGCCGCTCTGCCCGTAGCCCAGTTTCGTAGCACAGGTGGTAGGATCCGATATTTTGCGTTGATGCGTCAGCGCAGTTTGGCGTGGCGGTGTACGTTATCGACTCCCGTGCGTGAGGTGGGCGGTTCAAACCCGACGCAAACTTCCAATCGTGGCGGCCTTCAACGCTTTGTTTATTAAGGACAACGAGCGTAATATTGTTGTCACTTTCGCGGGGAGTGGCTTACTCGTAAAAAAACTTTAGGAAGAAACGAGAATTTAAATATTGGTTTTAGACCAATAGCAATTTATCGCGGAGGAATTTTAACGTAAGTAGTTAGCGGTAGACGCGCACGTCCGCTCACTTAGGCGCCCGACAGCCGACCCCCCATATCTTCCTATTATATGGAAATCAACCATGCACCTCTATAGGTTTCACAAAAGAAGCGTCATCTGTTATTTTTCCTATTTTCCTCGACGTTAAGATTGAAAATGGTCACATCACAGTTTTATTATCCGGCTGCGGTGAAGCCCTTAAGAGCATTAATGTTTATACATACCTGGAGCTAAGTCTAGCGGCGGCGTCGTGTTGCTGGTGCGTGAGAGGTTCGAGCGGCGAGGTGGTGGACACGAAGCCCTCCTTCCCTCCGAGGAAGACGGCGAAGGATCGCTCCAGCGTGTCCTCGGCCCCCGTGCCCTTCAGGTGGATGCGGCACAGCAGCAGCGCGAACGTCAGTCGGTCCGTGTGCAGCATGCCGCGGGCCACGCGCTCGTATACCACCTACACAAGTTTATAACTCGATTTATTATATTGAAAAACAAGTAGCAAAACTGGACGTATACGCCCTCAAACGGAAGTGTGATACCCCTTCTTTAGAATCGTTTGGAATGGGAGTTTCTATATGAAGATTTTTTATTAGTCTACGGTGTTTCGAATTTTAAAGGGGTTAGTTATAAACGACTCCGCTCCCACCCGGCAAATATAATATAACTCAAAAATGGGCTTTATGTACTGCTCTATAAATATACTTTACATTGGCAACGTAAATTAGCAGATAGCTCGCTGTCAGCGGGCTCACCGCCGTCAACGCCAAAGTATATCTAAAGAGAAATACTTAAAGCTCATATTTGAATTACATATTATTATATTCTTTTGGCCGGGTGGGAGCGGAATCAGCGGAGTCGTGTAGCTGGGCCACTACTGTAGAGGTTCAATGTGTAATTCAGCATTATCTTACGTTATTTCCACAGTCGACTTATCACATAAGGTTTAACTTTGATAGCTTATATCTCTGAAACCTAGAACATTTTTTCTCATACGCAACTTGTTTGTATTGATGCCAGTTATCGATTAATGCAAGTGTAAAGGTTTTATGAGTGGCCGCTATTTGTAAAATAAAATAATATGGCGGAAGTTAGGCCCTCCACGCTACATACAGAACACCTCCAAGTCCTTTCATTACAAGTTACTTGGGCTTTCAGTTATAGTTAATATAATATCCATGAGTGGATATGAAAACAGCTTTAAATAAAATACTTACGGCAAACAGTTCTTCAGTAATAATTTTGAGCCTGGCGGTATAGTCAGTGACACCGCTGAGCATGGGGCACACCAGTACAGAGCTGAAGATATCCAGGAACATCTTCAAAGAATACTGGTATAAGAAGTGCACTTGGTGAAGAGACTCCATCGTGAAGTAGATGCTGCTGCAAGCCTGCGAATTAACATGTTCAGTTAGTGAGTTATCTCAATATTTGAAAATTACAAAGATGGGTATGTCAATGCATAAATAAATGTATTTTTTCATGAATTACCCAAGAATAAATTGTTTTTGCTGTTTATGAGCGAATACAGTTGCAAATATAACTTATTGTAGCCGCGAGCCAGAGAATGGTCTACTAGATTGGGTAAAGAAGTTTCATTATCATCATTAATAAAATAAATTATGATCGCCCTGTTCTAGCTTTGGTTGATAACGCCTCTCAGTCGTGTCATGCTTCCGCGGCCTGCGCGAGTCTCATACAAAAACCAGTGCGAGTCGAAATCGCCCGTGAAGGGTTCCGTAACATCGTAGGAGGGTTGCCCCTGTATTCTTTATTTATTTTTATTATTAATTGTTATAGCAGCAACAGAAATACATCATCTGTGGACATTTAAATTGTCTGGCTATATAATGCACGGTTCATGAGATACAGCCTGGTGACAGACAGACGGACAGTGGAGTCTTAGTAATAGGGTCCCATTTTACCCTCTGTTTACGGAACCCTAAAAAGAATATTTCACTTATATTTTGTAACATTTGTATACTCACTTGAGACAGCGGTAAGTACTGTTGGCTGACAGTCTCAATCTCCCCGATAACTTTGTCGGTCTCCTCGACCTTCTGCCCGATGTCATCAGCTTCCTTCTTCAGGGTCTCAAGCGTGGCTATCACCGAGTCATCGTCCAGGATCTTGCCTTTAGCGTCGTTTAGAGCTTGGAGCAACGACTTCTCTAGCTGACGTAGACGGAGGTGGAACTCGCCTAAATTTGAAGGTAGAGTCGTAATTTATGTGGTAGACAAGTTACATTAAATTAAAAAACCCTGACACATAGGCGTCATAATTTAAGGTTTTTTTTTATATTTTGAACATTATTCTACCAGTCAAACCCTTTCTTTTGATACCCATATTGTGAGTTGTGAAAAAAAAAAACTATTTTGTGGTGGCGGCTATCTTGGATTTGAAATTTATTATAAAAAGGGGTAGATTGCAGTTTTACTACTTAAACAGGTGAATATTTCTCGGCACGTCAGAATATTCTTTGTTATGTACACCATACAAGTAACATTCATAAAAGAAAACATTTCACAAAGGGTGACACAATGGCCAGTGCTATCGCTAAAAACTATCTTTTCAAGACAACTTTTGGATGGATTACAGGAAGGCAGGTCAGGCGTGCTACACAATTTTCAGAACAGCTCGATTCCCAGCCCGATTTCTCGCCCAGCTTATGCTTGAATCATGCCAAAGTAGGCCAATTCGAACATGTGTGTATGTATATTAGAGATCAAACGGATATCTGGCCGGATATCGAATAAAAAGGAAATCAATATTTTGTATTTCCTACTATACAAAACTCAGTCACGATAAAAAAATAACTTAAATTATGGCACTGTTTACCTATGCAGATGTTTGTGTTAAGTGACATCACATCAATATGAACTTACCTTGCAACTTCAGCAGGTCAGACCTCTTGGTATCGATATCAGGTCGTTCAGCCTTGAGTACTCTATGCAAGCACTGCGACTGCAGCGAGGAGCGGGTGACGGTGAAGTTGACGAACGTCACTCGAGAGCACATGTCCGGAGGGAACTCTACTGTCGGGTCCCTAAGGAAGTAACGAAAGTTAAGTTATCAATTTAATCGAAGTGAAAGCTTCTTTAGCCGCGTTGAGTACTTTTTGGGTGAAAAAAAAATCATGGAACTCGCGCTATCATCGCCGAACGCTTTCGTAGAACGGTTAGTCAAAATCAACCTTATGCAATTAACAAAAAGAAAGTTAAAGTCTATTTTGGACTTGGTGACTTAAACTTTTCACTTCTATCGACAGTCCCCCAAGACTGCCCCATATGTTTTTTATATTTTAGTACTGTTTTACTTTTTCGTGTGGTTTGTGTCCAACCAGCCCTACAAGTACGTAGGAATCGATAGGACTCGATAAGATAAATTAGACAGTTATTCTCGATAAAATGAGTTTTTATGGAGTCAAAAACTCATTTTATCGAGAATGACTGTCAAATTTATCTTATCGAGTCTTATCGATTTCTACGTACTTGTACTGCTGGTGTTAGAGTTTTTATGCCGGCCGTGGGCCTCTGATTTAGCTTGTTATAATAAGATCAATGAAGCAAATATTTTCGATCTGTGTTTTTAGAAACGAACTAAGAAAAGAACATTTCACAAAATTCGAACAAAAGTAATTTCGTTCCGAGTGGGGCGAATGATATGCTCGGTAACGCTGTTATGCGATTGTATTATAGTTTGACATTGATTGTCATTAAGATGTGGGATTTCAATGTTTTTTTTATGTACGCCAGCACATCAAGCTTACCGAAACTGACAAATTTCCCAATCAACCTTGAACCTTTTCGCTTTAGCGATAAAGTTGAAAATCTATTAAAGAAATTTGACAGATTATATATGATCAAACGAACTTGCAAAAGTGAAGTTCGATCGATATTATATGAGTACGTTTCATTCGAAGATATATAATAACAACAATGTAGTAATTTTTATCCTACTGGCAACTTCGCACTGGTAAAGAGTAATTTCGTTACTTTTTTTTTTTTTTGTTTCTACCTGTGGGTAGGCTGTATGTCGGCTCACCATTATTTTAGAGATTTTTTCATTTTTTTTCAATGTTTTCACCTTGGGTATAGGGAGGGTGGGAGTATATATCTTCGAATGAAACGTACTCATATAATATCGATCGAACTTCACTTTTGCAAGTTCGTTTGATCATATATTATATTTCGACGTTTCATTCTTCAGATATATAATAACAACAATGTAGATGTTCAGAGATTGTGAAATAAAATAAACAGATTTACGAAAGGAAAAAAGATCATCTTTTATTATCTGAGGTATATTCATATTATTCTATACAATCAAAAAACTTCTTAGTTATTACATATTTTATGTAAATAATTATACTTAATAACAAAATTCTGTTCTAAGTTACTTAATTAATTGTTGCATTTGTTGCTCACAAAATCACACAGAGCCGTTTGTCTGTAATACTGACCGAGCAAAGGTACCTCTGTCCACTACCTGGCGGTGGTAGAACTTTGCAAAGGTTTGAGAAGTACTGGTCCATCCAGCTGCTTTCCTAATGGCATCTAACGAGAGCCCAGAAGCGGATGCCGCGGACGTGGCTGCGTGCCGCGTGCTGTGCGCGCTGAACGCAGACACGTCCACGCCGCTCGCACACAGCACCTGCTTGATCCATCTGCTGATGGTTTGAGCAGTTGCTGGTTTGTGCGGACGCTTATACGTTAATATAAGGCTGTTTGTCTCTTCAGATCTAATATCTTTTGTTGCGAATATATAATCTTCTATTATTGTAGCGGGGCAGATTGCCCTATTCTCATTAAAGTACGGTAATATCAGTACAGGTTGTTCGCGTCCAGCCGCGGACGTTTTAATGACATCAGAAATACCAATCTGAATACCAGATGAACCCAACACAATATTTTCTAATTTTATTAGAGAAAATGTCTGTACCCTATGCGCTGTACATAATGCTAGGAGAACCACCAGCTTCTTGGTGATTCTTTCAATTGACAGCCCTCTATTGGGTATCCATTCTGCGACAAAATTTAGAACTACTTGTGGATCCCAGGTACAAGTGTATTTTGGAGTGGCAGGTCTTAATTTATAAACGCCTTTTAGAAGCCTTTTAACCTGGTCGTGAGAAGTTACGATACTGCCTAACAGCAAGGAAAGAGCTGAACGATGAGAATTCAAAGAACCGTAAGTGGCGCCTTCGTTAAATAGTTTAGTTAAAAATAACATAACATCTGATGGAGAACCAGTGTAAGGGTTATGCCTGTTCGCTTCACAAAACTGCCACCATAGTTTATAAGTACCGTTGTACTGGGAAAGTGTATTCTGGGATAACGAAGCCATCATTAGGTCGAGTGCCATGCTTGGTGTTCCTCTGGACTCGAAGGCAGACCTGAGAGCACCGCTGCAGCCAGGGTAAACTGTCTCAGAGGGAGTTGGGGAGTCCTGAAAGAGGACAACGACATATTTGAATCAGGCGTTAAGTATAAAATATCAGACCGTCGTATTTTATTAAGCAATGGAAACCATGGCTGTGACGGCCAATAAGGGAAAATAACGATACCTATTGCTTCGTCTTTAATAATTTTTTGTATGCATTTCAAAACCAAAGAGCAGGGTGGAAATGCGTAGAAGTACCCTGTGTGTTTCCAATTTATTGTAAATGCATCTACTGTCATGGCATCGGGGTCTGGTTTCCATGAGACATACGTTTTACATTTTGCATTAGTGCGAGAAGCAAAGAGATCTATTACTGGTTCGCCAAAGAAAGCCAATACCTTCTGATATTCCGAGTCAGAGAGGTTCCATTCGATATCGGGATTGATTCTTCTCGACTCTTGATCTGCTTCTATGTTATCTTTACTATTTATATACGACGCAAACAGCCAGATATTCCGTTTCTCGCACCACTGCCAGATTGTTTTGGTTAAGTTGGTTAAATGAGGGAATTGAATCCCTCCCATTTTATTAATGTAACTAATAGCAGTGGTGTTGTCAACGCGTAGCAAAATATTACTATTTTTGTACTTTGTGTCTCGAGCGAAGCATTTCAGGCCAAGAAAGACAGCAAGCAACTCTAAATAATTAATATGAAAGTTGCGCTCGCTGTCTTTCCAACCACCGTTGACACGTTCGTTGTTACAAAATGCACCCCAACCTGTTTTAGAAGCATCGGTAAATATTTCTAAAACAAAATTCTGAGATTCGAGAGTATTTGATGTGAAATTAATATTTTTAATCCACCAATCTAAGTCAGGTAAGATTACAGCAGAAGGTCTAAATTTAGCTTCGTATATTTGATGTTTTTTAAGAGCTAAATATTTTTGTCTTTCTAGTTCTTTGGTATAAAGCCAGCCGTATCTAACGGCTGGACAAGCTGCGGTCAGAACTCCTAACAAGCGAGAAAATTCCCTAATAGTACAAATCGGTAACTTTAAATATTTTTGTACAAATTGTAATATTTTGTGTCGCTTTTCTAATGGCAATGTTATTGACATGTCTATAGAGTTGTACATAAATCCTAGAAATTTGCAACATTGTTGTGGGTGTAGACAACTTTTTTCAAAGTTAACTACAAAACCTAAGCAATTCAATAATTCAAGAGTTTTGGTAACATTTTTATGACACTCGTCGTAGGTATCTCCAAGACATAATAAATCGTCAAGATATATAACAGATTTATATCCACGATGCCTTAAATAACATACAACTTCTTTCATGATTTTTGTGAAAGTTCGAGGTGCGGAGCATAGTCCGTAAGGCAAAGCATTAAATTCATATGTGTGATTGCGTAATTTTTCGTCTTCAAACTGAAATCTTAAATACTTGCGATGAGATTTAGCTACAGGAACAAGTAAGTATGATTCTTTAAGATCTATTGTTGCCATGAAGCCCTTTTTTGGTATCATTTTTGATGCAGTTCTATGGTCTTCCATCTTAAAGTGCTCATTTGAAACGAACTTATTTAATCGTTTGAGATTTAGTATAAATCTATAGCTACCATTCGATTTTTGTGTCAAAAAAATGTTAGATACAAATTGATCAAATTTAGGTTCTCGTTCCGTGATCGCGCCTAAATCTATTAAGTTACGAATAGCTACTTCCATGTCCCGTTTTTCCTTGATGGAAAATAAATTTTGGGGAACAGTGCTCTGTACAACTTTACGCGAAAAGGGTATGTGGTAACCATGATAAATCCAACTCAGAACAAGCGCGTTCTTTGTAATGCCACGCCAACAATTATAGTAGAATTTTAGTCTACCAGCATGTACCTGAGTTATTGCCTCGAAGGGGCACGCTTGTTGGAGCTCGCGGTCGCGCTCGCTCGCGCTGACGTCGACGTCGGCGGTGCCGGTGGCGCCCGGCGGTAAGGTTGGTGTGCTGGTGCCCGGTACGAGGATGTCCGCCCCCCCCTCCTCGATGACGAGAAGCGAGGAGGCCCTGACCAGTTTCCCTGGTTCTGATAACGAGCACTCGACGTTGGAATGTTTGAGGTTGACGGCTTCGGAATAGGTGCTTTTTTTATTTGCAGTCCTTGTTTCTCGATCGCTTTTGAGGCCTTGATTTTATCCGATAATTTACTTCCGAAGAGGGTTTCATCTCTGTCTTGATCCTGTATTAAGGTTAGGAACGACTTGTCCAAACCTGGCGTCATAAGTTTTGTTCTTACTTGTGTCTCGGTAAAATGGAGATCAGTAAGTATTCGGCAGCTGTCTGACAAAATTTTTACGGCTTGTACCTTGTCATCACCGGTCAGCAGCAGGGTCATTGCCTTGTTGACGGCCGAAATGCCCAGGCCGAGTTGGTCCTGTTTGGTTTGAAGCTTTTTGTCTCTGTTTCTTACTAAATCAGTGACAGCAGCCGATATTTCTACGTTTAAAGTAGGTGCTTTGAGTAGCTTGCAGTTGTTAGGAATCGTATATCCTTTTAAAAGCGTTTCTTTAGCTTCGCTTTGTATACCTTTTTTAAGAATTGGTAACCAACGTTGAGCCAGCTTGTCGTGTATGTCCGGGCCGTAGACTGGAATATCGACAACAGCATCGCCCAAAGCTTCCAGTAGCTCGGGGTCGAGTTCAGGCTCAGTGTTTACTACTTCCGAGGCTGGCGGCTGCTGATCGGGTGACTTGGAGGTTGATGGCACATCTGGTAGTGTTTCATCGACATCAATGTTTTCCTCTACGTTTGGCGTTCCGTTATCTGAAATTTGTTTTTTTTTTTTTTTTAGTTGTGGGTATTTAACCAACAAAAAATGTTAAGAAGATTCTTACGATTGAATTATTTTTCAAATGGAAATATTTCAATGTTTAATCGTAGATATTTATAGGGATCCTTGACCCCAGGGTCCAAATGGTACCCATTATTTTGATGTTTTTACAACATCAAAGCCTTTGTGTTAACCCGCAGTTGAACCTCCAGGCTGATATTTTCTAGCGTCATGCTAACCCATCGTGATAACCCGCAGTTGATCCTCCAGGGAAGCTTATAGACGCTGAACGCATATAGATAAATTCCACTTTAATAAACACCATTTTTAAATTTGGAATAGAAAAATATAATCTCACCTTTTATTTCCTCGGAATCAGATGATGAAGAGTACACTATTAAGCGACGACGCCTTTTTTCATTGCCTTGCTTCTTCAATTTCTTTATTTGTGCACTATAATATTGTAATCTTTCGTCAGCACTACGTTTGGGCATTTTTATTTTATTTTTACTTTGAAAAAAACTGATTTTTATTCCGGGAGGTTAGTGTGCTTGTTGCCGCGCACGAAAAAATAATGGTGAGCCGACATACAGCCTACCCACAGGTAGAAACAAAAAAAAAAAAAAGTAACGAAATTACTCTTTACCAGTGCGAAGTTGCCAGTAGGATAAAAATTACTACATTGTTGTTATTATATATCTGAAGAATGAAACGTCGAAATATAATAGTACTTTGATGTGCTGGCGTTTGAACGTGATTTGGTTTTCTTATCTAGGTTTCTTACAACTGCGCTAAGCAAAGATCAGTTAGCTTACCTGGTACTAAGGAATATAACGAACGAGGGACTAAGATCAATATCTTGGTCTCCGAGAGTTATGAGCACACGGCCACCAGTACGACGAAGTTCTCTGTTCAGTACGGGGTTCAGGATGGGATCGTAGTTTTCTACATCCTAGAAGAACAAAGAAGTTTTTAATACGAGGTAGAACGAAAATAATAGAGTAGACGACAAAATCTAATATACGAGTAACTAGTCCGTCAGATAGATTTCCAAATTACACGTATTTTTTATTTTCTCACGTAAACAAAAAATGAAGACGTAACAGTGCGTCGAAAACTCGTGTGACGTCACAGTTAGGTACACTTTTTACCAGAAAGTGACGTCACACGAGTGACGATGATGATCATGATCTTTGACGCATTTTATCTTCGTCAACGTGCCGCGACTTTAGTTGTCTAGTATTTATAATTTTTTCTTAGTGTTACTTGGTTTGAGGTCTTTGGTCGTTTTTTTCTAGATTACTTTCTTTAGACTTTTGTTAGGTATTCATGATAAGATACTTACTTGCACAAGAAGCGGGTTACCAAAACGTAGTGCGGACTCCAGATTCTTCCTGAACGAGTCGTCGAGGAACGAAGTCTTGGTGATCTTGCGTTCTTTGAACTCGCGCATTATGAACTCTGTCGCTTGTCCGGACGGGTCGATGATGAGTGGGTAACGGTTGAAGCGCTGAATGAAGGAAAACAATTGAATATAGAAAATGGTGTACCCACAGAAACTAAAAGAAACTAACGATTTCAAATCAGAATCAAAGCATGTATTTCAAGCCAGTTACAGGCAGTTTTGAATTGTCGAAACAAAGACAGAAATAAAATGTTGGCACAGTCTCAGTCACAAGGCATAAAAACTGTGAAAGTTCTGTAGTTTTCCATTCCAAAGCGACGATCACTATGGAGTAGAATGGGCAAGAAACTCCATGATACGTATAACAGATTTATTTTACGTTTAAGTTTTTTTTTTGTATTTTACGCCTACAACTTTAATTTGGTACATAGTTGAATAAGTAGTGAACTAGTGACGTTGTATCTTTAACTGACTGCGGCGCAGCAATAGGTGTTCGGTAACACAAATTCCATCTGTCTTCAGAATGTTAAATTTGTATCTCGACACATTAGTATTTGCTGCCTTGCCAAGCAGGAAAGGCATAAAACGAACCATAATTACTTACCCTAAGCATAATAGCGTTTTCCACACACAGTTCGTCAGTGGGCAGAGCGTTGGCCTGCCAACGTAATCGCTCGTCTGGGTTACTGAGGTACTCCGTGCGAGCTATGTCCGCCCGGTACTTGATGTTGGCGGCCGCTAAGTGAGCTGTCCACGTTGTGAATAGGTTTTGACGGTACTGAAAAAAGAATAGGGTTGTATTATCACTGTATCGAAGAGTAAATGATAGGGTATAAACACAATAACTAGCGCAGTTATTTTCTCCAAGAAGGGTGGGATTGAGTACTCGATCAGATGTGACAGAATATGATCATTCAGTATATCAGTTCCAGTAGCTGCAGTATGATCAGAGTATTTACCTAACGTAGCCAAATATATATATATTCTTTTTTTTGGGCGTTGGGTTACACCAAGGTTTCAAGTGTTCCAAGACAAAAAATTGATACATGAATGTCTAACTTACGTGTTGATCGAAGTATCCACCATACGCGATGAAAGCTGCAGACAGCAACACATCTCCCACGATGGTGCTCATTTGTGAGCGGAACGTCTCCGAGCTTGACTCCCAACGTTCACGCTCGATTACCAAGCTCTTCAGAAGAGCTATGGACCTGTCCACCTGCGGATAATATTATAGTAAAGTAGGAAATATAATGGATACTAGGTCAAGGTCTACCCATCAGGCGTTTAGTTTGCGAGGGAGTCGAAGATTTGTGTGTCCAATAAAATCATATGAAATGCAGATTTTAGATAAAATATTACTTTCATGCTAAAATACACAAAACATATTCAGATGCATGGAGCAGCAAAGCTTCTAGAAATTAAGATAAATAAAATAAATCCCTATGTTGCACGCAGCTATAGTGTGGGAATCCTTTGAACAACCCTGTTCCAAAATCCTACCTTAGCCTGCACATTCTCCAAATCAGTCTTGATAGCCTGAGCCTGGCTGATGAGCTGCGCGTACTCTTCTTTGTACGACGCGATCGACTTCTCCAGCTGAGCGATCAGCTCGCTCACTTCATTGCCAGCCGTCACGTTGCTTTGAGCGCGGTTTTCCAGGGCTTGGAGCTCGTTGCGCAGAGGTTCTACACGTTTCAACATATCTGCGTATTCGATCTGTTGATATGAACGAGCAGGAGTTAATTGAGAAATTTTAGATTGTAGATCGAGTTATAAAAGAGAAAACAAACTTTTAACAATGTACTTCTGGAATTATATTTGAATGTTGCATAGGCACGACTAAGTTCAAGATTCAACAGCATGCGACCACGGTAACAGTTTCATTGAGTTTCATTCGTAACGACAGCACCTAGCCACCTATGTCGTAGCAGTAAGGCCGGTTTTCGCTTATACCAGTCTTAATATGGCCAGTAACTGAGTTGTAGAGGTCAGATACACAATCACGCCATGTAAGATACTGATATTGAGTTGCATACGGTAAGACTGGAATTCGAGCCCAATGTAATTGGAAAAAGACTTGGCGGATGATGAGTAAGGGTTTTTCGTGTTTAAAATGTTACCACTTACGTGCGCTTGTTTGTATGAAGCTGACATAACTTTCATCACCTCTTAATTTTTTTTAGTTTTCAAGGAAGGTTTCTTACCTGAGCGATTGCCCATTTCACCATAGGCCCGCAAGCCATACTGGCTCTGTTAACCTTCTCGAAGTTGTAATCAGGGTTGCTCAGGTATCTTGTCCTCATTTTCTCGCGAACGTCATCACTGGGTATAGACACACATTCATAATTAAAATAAGGAATAATTTCATACTGTGGCAATACTTTTATCTTTGTTACGTGCATCGTGCAGTGTCAATGAACCAGACCATCTCAATGAATGACTTTTGACCTTGTACCAGATAAATTTTGACTTGTGTTTACGGCACGGTACGCTTACTGGTGACCAAACTCATGTAATTGTAGAATAAGAAGTGTTGTTTTTTTTTTCAATAATAAGTAATGTGGGGAGTGGGGACTTTATTTAATGATCTTGGGGAGAAAGACCGGTTATAAATTGTGTCTATCAGGCCCGAAGGCACCTAAAAAGACGATTCCTGTCGGCTTAACAAGGCACTCTGCGTAGTGTCTAGATGTGTAAAAATTACAACAGGGTAGAGGAAAAAAAAATAACAAATTAGTCCGTCAGTTAGATTATCTAAAAATATTTGACCCGTATTTTTCCATTGATTCGTAAACCAAAATTGACGATGATACGAGGCTTTTAAAATTCTAAATACGTCACGCCTTGGTATAATTTTTAGTGCGTTCTGACGTCACGAGCCCCCACTCCCGAGTTTTGATGCGTTTTATCTTTGTCAATATTCATTGATTTACAAAATCAAAAAATACGTGTCTTTTATGTTCCACTACTCTGTCGGATGAAATATATCTATTTGCAATATTTTGATACTGCCGTCATGCCTATTCTCATGTTTTTTTTCGGCTTCCCCTGACACAATTTAGATCCCTAGCCACTGGTACGTGGTACACCATACATGAATTTGACCAACAGTTTAATTTACACAGTAACCGCGTCCAACATGCACATCTTGCTCCTATACCTCACTTCAAATATAAAACAGGACGTCACTTACCCACACAGCACAAAGATTCTAGAGATAAACACATTGCCTTCCCCTGATCGAGGACACATTAGATAGCAAACAAAACAAAATAAACATAATATTAAACAGAAAAAAACAAGCTATTTCACCGTCGGCAGTGAGTTTCTTCCTCGGCGGACCGGACATTATTTATTGGCAAATACATTCATGCGTCCTGAATGTCGAGGTAATGTACGAGTATGGTGTATGTATATTCTGAAGTGTAACTTTGGCGCTGGTCTATCTTCATTTTATATTGTAAGCAGTAGTATTAATTGTTACGTGTGTAATCAACAAATTAAAGTTAATGAGAATGGAACGGTTGTTTCAGTGATTAATATCTACTTTTTATATTAATTTGTTCAAAGTCTAGGTGTTTTACTTGTCTAAAATTGTCAACCTACCACCACATACGTACCAATTACCGATACATGCGCGTGCGGCTCTTAACATCAATAAAAATGCAGACAAACTGAACATACCATGCGAAAAGCATGCAGCAAGCATCAAAATTTAGCCTAACTTAATATGCAAATTGCACGCGATTTTCGTTTATGTATTGAAAGAAATAATTTTTAACTATTTTAAAAAAATCGTGTGAAACAAGCATTGGAATACTTCGTGATCCAAAGATCAAAATCCTTACATACCACCACCAAACAAAACAGAGGGGACATGTGGGAGGGGTCGAAAACAAGCGGCGGTGCTCACGTTATGTCCTCGGTGGAGAAATTGGTGACGATGCTGTTGATGAAATTCTCTCGCATGATGACGGCACGGATCGCCTTCCAGTCGGTCGCGTTCTCCCCGAGCAGGAGGCAGATGGACTCCAGAGCGACCTTCACGAGCGCCGGCGGATTGCCCATAGATCTCACTTCCACCAAATGCTGCTTCTTTATAGATTTCACCGCTGTGCATTACAAACGGTTCGGCGATGTTCGTAGGTATTCGGAGGTGTTCGTCGGCGCCATTGGTGCGTCGCGTCGCGTCCGTCACCAGCACGAAGCGAGAGCGAGAGAGTACAAAAAAGAGAGAAACAAAAAAGGCATTTAGCTGCTTTCTGTGACACATGCGGCTGGCGTTATTATTTAACGTTGAAATTATACCGCTGCTACCAGCGCCAGGGCCAAGGAAACTGTTACTAACAAATTCATATTTAAACTTTGACTTCATTTAAATAATTGATAACAATTTCCTACAGCACCGATCGCTGAAACTTAAAAAAATAAAGTTTTTTTTTTCTGAAAAGGAACGGTTAAGGTACGTAATGTTAAAACAAATGTTAAATGATTCACGACGATGCTTAGCGGGGTTAGTCACGAGTATTCACTGTATATTAGTGTGCCTTACATTACATAGATGCCATTTTACATTACAGTGATCACAGCGTTACGTTTTTTTCTATATTAATAACAACAGTCACATAATGCAAGCGAGCTTAGCTTATTTACAACAACATATTTATCTATAAATTCATTCATAACAATAAAGAAAAAATGTTTAAAGAATTGATTACATAATAAAAATGTTCAGTTTTGTGTCAAAACTTACAAAATAAGTATATCAAAAATTTAATGCATAACATAACAATCAAAATAGGTAACAAGGTAGGTAATGTTTTTGCCAATAAATACGACTAGGATATTAAAACTAAGGAACACTAATTGCTATCTAGGATGTTGATCTCTAGAACATTACATTCATATCAAAATAAAAATAAAGTTTTATATTTTTATTTCTGTTGAGATAGTATGTCGTTTTAAACCCGATTTTTTTGCTTATTCGACGAGTAAAGTTATCAAAGAACGTACTAAAAGAAACAGGGGGCTACTCTCTAAGTCCGTAAAGAAAATATACGTTCGTCAGTAGTTTTATACTTTGAAATAAACCTTCTCCCTAATATTTTCGAATTCATAAGTTTGGAAAACACTTCGGGAGTAAGGACAGATGACAAATCGAGTTGTCATTCATTTTTAGTTCACGCCCCTAACGAATCTTATGTCCGTTAGTGATACGGAGTAGTAGACGCCCATAACTTCGGAAGAAACTACGGGTGTCGTGCTTTGAGAGTAGACCCCCAGGTGCATGACAGTAACGCCAAGTTATAACAGACACTTCTAGACACTACATTCTTAACCAGTAGCTGTCCACAGCTATTTGGGTAAACAACAACATCTAAAAGAGTGAAAGCGACCATTAGTGCCATACAACAACAAAAAAACTACGACATGCTATCTCACAGTGAGAATAATAGACAAAACTAACTGGATGTTCTCTGTCTCGAAGTTAACGATGGTTGATATGAAGTTGTCCTTCATGACGACGGACCGGATGCCCTTCCAAGTGTCCCCTTTCTCCCCGAGGAGCGTGCAGATGGACTCCAGCGCCATCTTGACGACGGACGGCGGGTTCGCCATGGACCTCACTTCGACTAGTTGTTGCTTCTTGATCGAGCGCACGGCTGTTATATGGGATTGGCTTCGGGTTTAATACTAAATGTCGTTATATTCAGACTTTTTCAGGCTTCATAATTCCTCATTCGGTTTAAACAAGACTAATTTTTCGATGTATGAGTACAGTGTAAAAGTTCTTTTGTTTCTATGAAGTCTGAATGATTGACTATAACGACGCTGCCATAAAATGAATATGATTGATTTCTGAATAGCCTTTGTACTAATACTGTTACATTCATCTCATTCAGAAACCAACTCATAAATTCAAAGAAAAAAACAAAACATTAAATACATAACAGAAATAAACGAGGCATCTTTCTTGTGACTGCAAAATTCAAATGTTAGATCAAACTACTAACATCAAAGTTAATAAAATATTATGTCAGCCAACAAACTAAACTACACTAATAATTGCTTGAACAGTGACTAAACAAAGTAACGTCGTGGTATTCATTAACTGGACACACACAAATAACACAATATAATACAAATGTATGTAACTTGTACCGGTTTTAGTTCAGTGTCGTGGCAGTCGCGGTCATAAAACGTGTGAGTGAGAGGGTGAACATGCTAGAGAAAGTTGTCATCTCGCTTCTGCTTTTTATGACAGTGACTACCAGTACCTTGGGGTAAGCGTATATTATTAAAACGCAAGGCGATGCGTATTTAATTAAATCGTTTTTTTTTAACATCAAAACATTCCTCAGAAGATTAATTCCCGTAATCAAAAACTGTCGCCATTCCAGCGACAATCAAAGTCAACTTGTCAAAAATTTAAGTCAATTAAATTAAAAGTATTTTTTGATACACTGATTTCAAAATACGGGAATTACCCCCAGTTCAGTTAGGGCCTTCTATTTTCATCCAAAATTATTGAATTTCAACTAAAACCGGTACATAATTATTTGAATACCACAGAGACATGCGAGTACAGTAAAGAGTCAAACCATTTTGCGCCTCAATGACAGCCGGCTCCACTTGTGCGAGGTCAGCCATTACGTCGCGACGCTTTGCTTCTATCTCCTTGGTTTGTTTCTCTAGAGCGACCTAAATCACGAGGTAAATCATTGTAGAAACGGTTTTGTAAAAAGTATCAAGATTTTAGAGTTGCAGCCAGAGAGAAATCCCAAGTTGCCCAACTTTTGTCTCAAGACTTTTTCTGTCATTGACATCGCTAGAAATATCGGGTAAACACTGTTTTAAGCTTTCACGGTTTAAAACTAAACTTATATTGTCACTTACTGGATATCTTCCGTGATTATTTCTTATTTTGAGCTCCCGATAAGAAATAATCACGGAAGATATCCCGTAAGTGACAATATAAGTTTATATCGGGTATGTTCTAAATAAATAATGTTTTTTCGAAAATGAATCAGATACAAAATTAATCTAGGTCTTACAATGTAAGATGCCTACAGTACTAGGATCATCCTGTTTCATAGGCGGCAAGGGAATCTTGGTTTCGAATTTTAAAATTTCTTGCCTGTCTTTTGGTTTTGATTTCAGGGGTATAACGTGAAGATTGACAACGAGGTGATGAAATTAATTTATTCTAACCTGAATTTCTTGACTCTCGACCTTCTTCTTTTCGGCTTCCTGTTGGTCTTTAACCATCTGCCGGAGCTTGGCGTTGGCAGCTTCGTTCTTTTGTTGGAGTTCCTATAAAGCAATTTTGCACTAGATTGATTAACAAGTTAATGTTACCCAGTTTCTTTTACAATACACAGAAAAAAATAGTAATTCTATGTACATAGAGGGCATTTCGCATTTCATTTAATTTGTGTGATTTTCATTAGGAATCGGAGATGATAGAGGATCTTTCGATTGAACTTTGGAACAACAGCGCTTGCTTTCATAATAGACACATATTCCTGTAAATAAAGATAAAAACAAAAGATACACCGTGTCATACCTGTGATTTAACAGCAAGGCTCTTCTGCATTTCCTCGACTTGTTCCACCGTCTCAGCGATCTTGCCCAAACCCACGTTCAAGTGAAGCTGTTGTTCTTCAAGGTCGGCGCGCTTCTCCGCGTACAGCTTCACCATTTGTTGGATAAAGTCTAGGTAGTGCCTGTAAATGGAAGCAGAATATCATTGCCATAATATCAGTCAGCCCGGTGCATCAAGAAGATAATGATACTCAACAAGATGGTCACTGAAGATTTGGAAATAAGTGGAACGTATTTAACGTGCTTTAATATCGAACTGCGTAACTACGTACCGTACGCAAAAGAAGCGCTTTGGACGTGGAATTGCGGACACCAGTCCGTTATACAATACAATGCAAACTATACGGTATTTAGCTGTGTGCCTCTATAAAGCAGCGACAGTTATTAGTATTTCATTAAAGTTAAGTTCAAAAACTTGGGAAAAATTAAAAGTATAGGAAAAGATTTAGGGCGTATACACACGGCCTTTTTAAGAAGTAACGTCTACAGCGCCTTTTTCAAGGAGCAACTAAGGGGCCTCCTTAGAAATATCAAACGAGTACACAAACTTCATCAAACAGGAGACAAGTAAATAAAAACTTACCTAGGCGTAATAGCCATAGTTCGGTTAGCCCTCTTCGCCAGACTAGCGTTAGCAGTATGTAAGGTCTGGTGCACGTAGACGCAGGCGTTGACGACGGCCTCGCGGTGTGTCGGTCGCACGCCCACCTCGCCGCACGCGGACGGGAACCCGTCTGGAGGGGTGTATTCCGCTGAGTCCAGGTCCATACGCTGGGTGAATTCTTTGCCGACCTGGAGGTAAGGATTGTTTATGTTTACATGACAAAATGTCTGCTGGACATTTCAGGACTCTGCTTTATGAAAGGAGCGGAAAATCTACCACGAAGGTCCTGTACGGATTTGTGGATGCCACTTTTATAAGTAAACTTTATCGTAGACAGTTTTTCTTTGGTGGTCTAGCTTCTGCACATCTGCGTCTATTCAAACCCTTGAACTTCCGTGAATTAACAAAAATCAGTTCGAAATGGTGATCAATTCAACTGAGTTAGCCATGTGTTGTGATCACTAGCAGCAAAGGATTTCAGAATGATGTATTCTCTTATGAGCTTGTTATAACACACCATTGTCTGTATTTCTCCTGTCACAGGTCTGCTCAATGATGTTTCTCAAGATGTCTCTCATGTTTTTACTGAGAGTACATAAATAGAGTCTTACTTGGAACAGCGCGCCATCGCTCCAGTCTCCGAACCAGTTGAGCACACATCTGTTGAAGAGAGCCGGCGACGTCGCCGCGCGGTCCTTCAGTCCCTCGGACGACGGGTTCATCGTGAACACAACGTGCAGGTTGCGCATTACTTGCCCGGTGAACCTGGTATAGAGAGATAGTTATCAAAATTCGTTTGTCAAACAATTTCAGTATTTTGGAGACCAATAAAAACAGTGCAGAGTGGAAAATAATTCCGAACATAATTTCACGAAAAAACATGGATAGTCTCTGAAGACCATTTTCGTGTAGCTGCGACAGTTAAGGCAACTCCCCTTACTTCTCTGTTTATCGTATCCACCCCTTTTTTTTATCTACTTTTTATTCCAACGTTTTAAACAGGATTTTTTAGGAAAAATTGATTGTAAAGTATAATATTGATAATATCATTACAACGTTAGTAAGCTTACCATTTGTACAACTCGTCGTTAGAGTCCAACATCAAACCTTCTCTCTGTGCGCCTTCCTTGCACTGTGTCATAAGAGCGGCGAATTCGTCGCCCTCGAACAGTCCAGGAACCTAAAATAAAAGTAAGGTTTTTTTACAGCTCTGTTACTACGTGCATAAATTGGTTACCTGATACTTTAAGATATTATGAGGTACTTAATTAACTCAGGTTTCTAGGCACAGTTTCAAGGCCACTAGATCTATGCTTACCTCTCCGTTAGCCAATAGAGTGTTCATCCTCTCAAGGAAGCCACTGTCGAGTACGTTGGACTCGTCCAGAATGAAGGCCACCTTCTCATCGCGACAGCCCGCACGGCGGAGCACTGAACGGAGATCTTCGTCGAAGTCAGCACCGGTGTATTTGTTGTGCACCTATAACGGGAAGAAGAGGTTTACAAAGGAACTGTACAAATGTGTACTGTAATTGTTATAGTTGAAAGTGTGTTTGCAAATAAGAGGATTGTCGCAACTCCACATCCAAAGCGCATCTCCAGTATAACATGGCCTCGCTTTGTATGGATTTCCCGTACAATGAGAGATCCGTATAGTTTTGTATAGCTTGACTGGCCGTCGTGCGTACGTACGGAATCAGAGGAAGATGTAAGCTTAACCGCACGGTACATAAAAGTCGGCACTGACAGTTTATTATAAAAAAACCGGCCAAGTGCGAGTCAGACTCGCGCACCGAGGGTTCCGTACAAACCTGTAGGTATATAAGTAAAAGTTATGGTAATTTAAGATTTTCGGAATTTTTCCTATAAGTGTACTTTATAACGTTGAATCATGCCAAATTTCAAGATTCCAGGTCGTCTGGAAGTATCCTTTAGGTTTTGATTCCCTTGCGAGTAGTTGCGAGTTTCAAAATATGCGGCTTTAATTGCTGTATCTTTTGATTGCGTTGACGTAGAAGTTTGATTTTGTTACAGCTTAAAGATATTATAGACTTGAGTATTTGTTAAGAATTTCAATATAATACCACTACGCGTTCATGAGTAAAGGGGTAATAAGTTTAAAATTATTAAAAATATTTTTATTATATGATGTAAGTAACTAAAAATTTATGCTTTTCGCAATTTTTCCTTTATCTGTGTTATAAGACGTTGCTTCGTACCAAATTTCAAGATTCTGAGTTCACGGGAAGTACCCTGTAGGTTTTGATTCCCTTGCGAGTGTCGAAAATTTGCGGCATAAACGGGAGTATCTTTTGATCGCGTTGACTTAGAAGTTTGATTTTTTCACAGCTCCAAGAGACCATAGACTTGAGTATTTGATATGAATTTCAGCTTGATACCTCCACGCGTTCCTGAGAAAAAAGGTCTTGACAGACAGACAGACAGACGGACAACAAAGTGATCCTATAAGGGTTCCGTTTTTACCTTTTGAGGTACGGAACCCTAAAAAGTGACATCTCCGTGAGGTTGCAACCTACACAGACTAAAACCTACTTACATATATAACAATAAGTGAGTTCGGTCGTATATCACAAACTATTTCTTTAAAAGTATAATTACATCTGAGAAAAACGCTGTTTATGGCTGTTGTTACAATGTTTTCAACAACACAATTTATTTTTAACATAAATCACGAAATGTGGGTGTATACCTCTGCCTTACTCTTCGGGGATTGATTGCAGGCGTGATGTTATGTTATTTAATTAATTTCTTGACGCTCTTTTGATACTTGTACATATTTTTATTACTATTATATTTCGCACTTCGTTAATAATGTAAATAATCTTGCAAATAAAAGTTCTCTAAATTAATTTCTCACCTTAATCTGGAAGATGCTAAGCCCATTCATCCAGGCGACGAAGCGACTGAGGGTAGTTTTGCCGGCGCCTGAAACACCGATCAGCAGCAGATGTCCCTGCGGCTGCCGGAAGATACGGTCGATACGCAGCACGTGGTCCAGGACCTCGTCGAATAGTACCAGAGGTACGTCTAGTTCTTCCTCGTAGAATACCTATAGAGGCAATGGAGAATTAGTCAGATAAACGATAACTAGTGACTGGTAGAAAATGCCTTTTGACGTTAACTTCACATATAGTCCACTACATGATAGTGAATAAAAGAAAGGCATAATCACCTTTCAAACAAAGAAAACTAAATCAAAATCGGTTCATCAGGAGCGACGACGCCACAGACAGACACACAGACACGTCAAACTTATAACACTCCGTCGTTTTTGCGTCGGGGGTTAAAAAACGAGAGGTTTGAGAGAAGATAATACAGCAACGGAATTATTTGGGTTGAAATATATGAATAATGTACAAATTCCGGAGGCGGTAATTCTAATGAATAATCACAGGCTTAGAAGAAGTTTAAGAAGTCAATATCTTCTTGACGTGTCGATGGCTATATCAATTTAGTAATGCTTTAGATTATATTATGGTACCATCATTTCTTATTAAAATTATGAAATTGTTATAACTAATCCATGTATTTGAGAATAATGTTGCAAATTCTTTGAAACCTTGTTTCGCGTATGATAGAAAATAATGTTACTATACCTTGAGTCTAGCCTTGACGTACTCTCTCAGTTGATCTCTAAGTACTGGCACATAGTCCTTGCTGAGCCAGTTACTGTACAGAATAGGACGAGCCAACGCTTGCTCCCTATTAATACCTGAAACAGACCAAAAATCATTTAAGAAAACCCTAACTTAAGACCGTACACTAAAGTTCTATTTGCAATGCAGTCTGTTACGAATTAAAGAAAAGCCTATTTAGTACTTTGACTTCTAGGAAATAAAGCTCAATTTAGCAGTACAAGGTTACCTGGGAAGAACATCATAGCAACGTTGTCAATGTTCTCGTCGGTCCATTGTCTTTCTGTCTCATCAACCAATCTGTCTTGGAATAGACGGAGGGCTTCATGCGCCCATAATCTTACTAGACCTTCCACGTTCAGGTTATCTAGAGGCCTGCACAGAGAAAAAGGTATGCACAGATTAAGATTCCGTTTTGCCCAAAATGCGGACATACATTTTAAATTTCTCAAAAAAATGTGCTTTGAGGAATGGACTTTTTTGTCAGAAACATTCTTCTAATTTGACTTGCTAAAGATCTAGAAAATGTTTTAAGTATTAAACGCAACCTTTGTGCCAAGTCTGGATATAAAACGTACAAGCAAGACGACATGATACTCAAATTTGGTATTTTTAGAAATCTTAACAAAATAAATTTACAGTTCAACTTGCAAATTATATGACCGCTACTGCCGCGATGTCTGACGCTCGTTTTTTTACAATAGTACGAAATAAAGTGCTACCAACAGTATAGATAACTATTATATACAGTACCTAATAGCCTCGCAAATTCCGCGAACCCATCTGGTCATCTCTCTGGGCGAGTACACATAATGTGGCTGCATGTCTTGCGTGAACCGCTCTTGTGACGCAAGGTACAGCTTCACCATCGCTTGCGTTAGCGGCTCTGCATAGCCGCGTAGTGCTGGTTGCATGCGGAGCATAGCACGGGTGAAGGTGCCGTAGATCTGTGGGCGAGGAACTGATGAAATGTGGCTGATAGAAGCTAACATTACGGATATTAACAAATAGATACTCGCCTCTAATGGTCAGCGCAGACAGAGAGGAATAATCCCCGCGCGGTCTCAGGCATTTTTTTTTACGGATCGCGTATGCTCGAGCGTATCTTCGAGGACGCGCGAGCATTTTTTGTCAGATTCAAGCATTTATGCACATTGTAAGTAATAATTTTTTCACTTCTCATGCTCTTCTCATTATAGCCCTACGAAGCGGGATTAAAGTGACCGTTTATTCCCTAGGGAGTAAAAAGTAATTTAAAAATGGAACGATCTTTTACTTTGAATCATGGTCACAAAAGAGTAACTTATCAAAGTTTTTTTTTGCAAATGGAAAGCGGTTTATTGAAAAAAAAACAAACGAACTCTTCAACGCGAGAAAAATTTATGGTTGTTTGTGTGGATCGTTGATTTTGAAAAGTATGTGCAATGCCTCTGTTCCTAGCCGCTGCAGTAATGTAGGTACTAATTATCTGTAGAGTGTGGATCATTTTCATTGCGAAAATGTTGAGAGTTTGTGTTGTGTTTTAAATTGTTAATCTAAATCTGACCGCTCAGTTCAGAATTTTTGTCGAGTGTAAGCTTGTTCGGTTTTAAATGACTATTTTTCTCGCACTCGAAGTGAAAAGTACAGTTTGCACCTCGAGACTAAACGCCAATTTAATATACCCTCGCTTTCATTTAATGGCTTCGTTTAGTCCCTCGTTATGAAATATACTATAAAGTTTATTTTCAAGTGGGTTAATAAAATCCTCTCCGCTGCGCTCCGTTCTGTCTGCGCTGAGCCTAAGGCAAAGCTTCTATGTTTTGTACTATCGAGCTTTCTGGAAGTGTAGCGAACATTTCGCGTTTGTGTAACGGCTTTTTCTCTGTTATGTTTGCTACTTCGATCGCAGAATGTCATCTGTCACCCTCAGTTTCTTTCGAATTGCATACAGTTCTTAACGAAAACATAGTTGTGTTGATATTATTTTTTTGATGTTATCATCGCGCGTTTGCATTGCCGAAGCGGATTTTTCTGGGACGTTTGTATTGCATTACATACCTGTTCAAGCGAAGTTTCTCCAGGATAGTCGACGTAAATGACGGGCACGTGACGCAGTAACCGATGTGACAGCGGCTTACGTCCCGGGTCGGTCGGCGGGTTACAGGCTCCAACGAATTGGATGCGCTCCAAGTGTACCCACGAGTGATCTGCATTAGGTAGCAGGGTTTTAGAAGAAATCTAGTTTCATAAATAAACAGGAAAAAGGCAACAATAATTGTTCAATTGAATGCGCTACAAGTGGACCCATAACTGAATCTGCTTTAGGTTACTTAACTTATGAAAAAAGGAAGAATGGAGTATCCCTTCATAAGACAATTCATTATTTCCTTCTAGCAATAACCGTTCTTGTCATCTAGCAGTCCTTAAAATGGTTGTACTTTTGAGTAAAACTCTGTTCTAACCCTTCTGGGTTTACAGGCCCGATGTTTTTTGAAGTGAAAACTTCTTTAGGAGCGTTGTGCACTTTTTGAGTGAACAATAATTATGGAACTCGCGTGACCATCACCTAACGCTTCGTAGCACTCGTAACGAGTTCTCACTTCTATCGCCAGTCCCCAAAGACTGTCCTGCATGATTTTTCCTTATAAATGAGAGCTCTACAGAGTTTGCGTTTAACTTCTGTGTCTATCAGGCGCGCAGGTACCTCATAACTCCATTCCCACCGGCTTCCCTTCAGAAGTTCGAACATAACCACTCTCTACCATAAGTGAAAAATGGTACAATCAATACTTTTTTGTAAGCATTACGAAACGCCTAATCGAACTCAATCAAAAAAATTTTGCTCTTCAACAACATATTGTTATGAAATAACCCGCAGGCGCTACCGGGTTTTTGGCAGCTAAATTTCTATACAAAATAAAACGTCATGACGTCACTAGACAGCGCGCCGAAATAGTACTATGGTAAGCCGGCGCAAACCGAGTTATTCATAGAGAAAGTAATAGAAAATGCGTGCGCGTGAGCGAGATGCGAAATTTCGTCATCGCTCGTTGAATTTCGGATAGAATCGGAAATCGTTCAATGTTTGAAGACATTTGTGTTGACAATTTGACGTAATTGCATTTACCATTGCATGAATGCATGTTGTTGTTAAATCTCAATTGGAATTTATTAGTTAATTTCACTTATTAGAATTTTTGGTGTGATTAGTATTGTATTATTAGTTGGACTTTTGTTTATTTGTGTATGTATTGTGTGTACTGTGTAGTGATAGTGAAAGCAGTTACGTAGACGTACGTTGTAATTAGGTATTTATTTGCGGTAAGTAGATAGTCTTTAAGTCGAAAGTATTAGTTTAGAGTAAGTCGATTTGCAAAGTAATTTAGAATAAGTAGGATGGCGGCATTAATAGTTTTAGATTGTTGCTTGACAGATTATTTACTTTGTGAGGAAACATGCTTTTCAAGGCTTAGTTTTGAAAATAAGAAACATGTAGTTCAGTTAGGCCGTGCTCGCCCAGATATGACTATAAATTACAAAAGACGTGATGGTTTTTTCAAACATTTTAATGCTTCCCTTTATGATAAATATCAATGGCTAACTGGCAGTTGTAAATTAAATAAAATGTTTTGTTGGCCATGTTTACTTTTCTCGGATGCTAGTAGTTTATGGAATAAAGGGGGTTTCGCCGATATTAATAATTTAACGAATTCATCTAGGAAACATTCTCAGACCGAAAAGCATATACGTAGTTGCTTAGCATTACACGATTTTGGGATTAGTAGAATTGAAACATTTTTCGAAAATTCGCATGACGCCCATAACAGGAAAGTCAATCGCAATAGAAATTTAATGAAGCGGTTTATTGACACTGTTATTTTGTTAGGTAAACAAGAACTAGCTTTTCGCGGACATGATGAGGGCCCTAATTCCGATAACCGCGGTAACTATATCGAAACTTTGCTATTTCTGAGCAAGTACGATACAGTAATGGATTCGCATTTAGAATTATGTTCTTCTGTTCAGAACCCCGCGTTTTCTGGTCTCTCCAGTGACATTCAAAATGATTTAATACATAGTATATTGCATCCGTTTTACGCGACAACATTAGACTTGAAATAAATAAAGCTCAATTTCTGTCTGTAATGATTGACGAAACTCCCGATGTCAGTCATAGGGAGCAATTAACTGTAATTTTTAGGTATTTATCGGAAACTGGAATCGAGGAGCGATTCCTAGGTTTTTACGATGTTAGCGGTAGTCGAACTGCTGAAGTTCTATCGAATCAGTTGTTAGAAATACTTGACCAGTATCAATGTAGGCATAAGTTAGTTGGTCAATCTTACGATGGCGCGGCAGTTATGTCTGGCGAGCACGGGGGAGTCCAAGCAAAAATTCGAGATGCATGCCCTATGGCAATGTTTGTTCCATGTTATGCTCATATATTAAATTTAGTACTGAGCCGTTCCCTTGAAAATATTCAGGAACTGAAAACCTTTTTTGGACACGTAAATATTATTATATTTACGTGTCCAAAAAAGGAACAAAATATAAATATTATTGTTCGTTTTTTCAACAAATCATCTAAACGGTCCAATCTATTGAAAGAAATAGCTGACCGCCGTAAGTATGCCCGGAGTTTCAGAAACCCGTTGGCACTATCACTCACGCATTATTAATGTAATTTTTAGGGTTCCGTAGCCAAATGGCAAAAAACGGAACCCTTATAGTTTCGCCATGTCTGTCTGTCTGTCTGTCTGTCTGTCTGTCTGTCTGTCCGCGGATAATCTCAGTGACCGTTAGCACCAGAAAGCTGAAATTTGGTACCAATATGTATATCAATCATGCCGACAAAGTGCAAAAATAAAAATTTAAAAAAACATTTTTATTAGGGTACCTCCCCCAGACGTAAAGTGGGGAGCGATTTTTTTTTTAATTTTGACCCTGACGTGTGATATATTGTTGGATAGGTATTTAAAAATGAATAGGGGTTTTCTAAAATCATTTTTTGATAATATTAATATTTTAGGAAATAATCGCTCCGAAAGTCAAAAACAATGTGTCCCCCCCCCCTCTAACTTTTGAACCATAAGTTTAAAAAATATGAAAAAAATCACAGAAGTAGACCTTTATATGAACTTTCTAGGAAAATTATTTTCAACTTGATGAGTTGAATAGTTTTTGAGTTATATAGCACTTTTTCAAAAAAACGCAAATGATAACTTTGTTTTTCATACAAATACTATGAAAAACAAAGTTATTTTTGCTGACGAAAAATGTTGGTATTTTTAATGGTCTGGGAAGCTACGGAACCCTACAGTGAGCGTGGCCCGACACGCTCTTGGCCGGTTTTTTTAACTGTAGATTAGACATGGTTAATACTTTTAATTCAATATTAGATAACACGCAATCTTGGGATACTGAATCTCTTTCCTTGGCAGAATGTTTCCTCAGTAAATTAGAAAACATGCAGTTTTGCTTTTTTTTGCACGTGTTGTCAGACATTTTTCAAAAAACCGACGTTCTTTTTAATTTACTGCAGTCAAAACAGATTGATATCGAAGTAGCAAACCGCGAAATAGATTCATTCAATAGTTGGCTTGCAAATGATTTTATAAATAATTTTGATTTTATATATGACAGCGTCCAGGAATTCAATGAGCCGCCGCGACAGCGTAGACGGCTGAATCCAGAAGTAGACGCTAAAACTATGTATCGGCGTCTTTTCATTGAAATAATAGACAATGTTAAGGCGCAAATACAACACAGGTACCAATCTCTTTCTCAAATGAGATTTCTTAATTTACTTAATAAATCTAAGTATTGTTTTTATAGTAGGTCATTTCCAGATGAAATGATATCTTCTTTACTATTACAATTTCCGCAAATCTTTGATTTCACTGCTTTAAAAAACGAGTTGAAAGTCTTATACACAACTCCATCTTTGAACAAATTCGATGTTTACGAGCTTTACCAACATTTTCAAAACTCATTATTAAGTGACACTTTTCCACAAGTCACAACTTTATGTAGTATATTTTTGACTCTTCCTGTTTCAGTAGCATCCGCGGAGAGGTCATTTTCTGCTTTAAAGCGAATTCATACGTACATGCGTAATTCACAAAAACAGGAACGATTATCAGATCTAGCTATTCTTTCCATAGAAAAACACTATTTATTAAAAATTAAGAATCTTCCCGGTTTTTATGATAATGTCTTAGCGCATTTCGTAAGAAAGAATAGGCGAATAGCTTTAGAGTATAAGTAGTATTATTAGTAGAATAAGTCAGTAGTTTTGTAGGTAAGTCGTTTCGTTTAGTTTGCATCATATCATCTCACCACAAACGGCTTTTATCAAAGCCACGTTTATTATACCTGCAAGACACTGTTTCAATAGTGTCAGTGCTTACACGTATAGTAAAAGTGGATTAACGATACATCTGCCTATGCAAGACTGAAGTCAGGAAGCCAATTTTCGTAAGAACTCTGCCGCCGTCTCTGCTTGCCGGCGCCTAGCCTAGGTAAGCATTTTTTTTTGCTCCGGCTTACCTCCTCCAATAGTTCACCCTTCGCCACTGGTGTCTATTAATAAGATATTCATGACGCGGGGTACCTACTAATCTTGACGTGAGAATTCATTGTTGTTTCAACTTACCACTGGCCCTGTAGAAGCCTTTATGTTCGAGCAGCTGTCTCAAGAAGGAGATGACTCTCTGCGTGCCGTATTGATCCATGTCTGGCAAGTTGATTTCATCGCAGAACAGTACGAGCCATTTACCGAGCTACAACAAACCGACCATTGTCAATTTAAACCTCACAATTTTACTTATTCATAATAAATGTCAGCTTTTAAGCAAAGTAAGGTCGTTAACGAATACAACATAAACCAAAATAGACTCTATTTCAAACAAGTAGGGTTGGATTTTAAATGACTAATATTTTGCAAACAGAACAAAACGAGGAAGACATTGCGTGTTAAATCAAAAATTCAATTACCTGTACTGGAGCCAACACAACACCATTAGGAGTCTTCCTGTACTCGCAGTAATGGTCGAAAGTCTTCAGCAGTAATTCAGGAGTGGTGGCAGACGAGAAATTAAGACCGACCACCTCCATGTCTGGCAGGGCTCGGAGCGCGGAGAATAGCGTCATGGTCTTACCCGAACCCGGGGGACCGCAGAGTACTGTTGGAAGAAATAATAGTTTGTTAAACTGATGTATGTGAAAGTTCAAGGAGGATGCGCTCAGGTAGCCCGCGAAATACCGATTTTCTTACGTTTTTTGCAATTTCCAGGGAAGTGTCGGGTTGTATGTTGATTAAAATATGATTCGCGAAGTTATAATCAATAAAGTCATCAATACAACCGTCTAAGTTCATTGGGGAATTAAGACTAGTGTTCAAAAATTTTTAGTCTTTGAGTCGCTTTTCTTTCATTCACATTTTAGAAATCTATTACTAGACGATATTCAGCTAAACAAAATAAAAATAATAAATCAAGCTACTACACTGGGAAAGGTACACGCATGATGATCTACTTATAGGACTAAGTGCGGAAACCTTACCCGCTAACATAAAACACTAAAATACGACAAAATATACGAACCCAAAGGCTTGTGTTCAGCCAACCAGGTGTATAGCAGCGCTTCATGACGCACTGTATCAAGAGTAGGCACGACCACATCCGGTGCAGCCACCTTATGAGTTTCCACCTCGATCTGAGGCACCTTGGCTGACCACGGCACCCATTCACCAGTTATACACACCTAGGATACACAGTTGATGTTGAATTATCTTTAATTTTCACCGTCAATAAATTGCAAATCGATGTTAGTCCGTCAGTTAAAGTATTGGAAAATAATGGACACGTATTTTTTGTTTTTGTAAATCAATGAATATTGACAAATTTAGAACGCCTCAAAATTCGGGAGTTGGGGCTCCTGACGTCACAACGCACTTAAAATTATAGCACGGCGAGACGTATTGAGAATTTTAAAAGCGTCGTATCTTCGTCAATTTTGGTCTACATAACAAAAGAAAAAATACGTGTCAAATATTTTTTTAAATCTTACTGACGGACTAATTAGATTTTTTCAGGACACAAGCTTATACGGCCACATTTCGAATGAAATCATTTCATTTCATTCATTAATTAATTTTTTTTTCATTTTTCATTTTGAATATTTAAGACTGCGCCGAGCGAAATAATTCGATTCGTCCGTCACAGTTTTAAAGATATAATCAATATTATCACCATAATCACCATACAAAATATGTAATGAACATAACAATGAATGTGTTAACGATTCTATTTTGGCAAAAATAAAAAATATTATCTAGTTTAAATAATAAAAATACGTAAAGTTGGACAAAAAATCTTAAATAGCAGGTTCGTATTTTAAAGAATTTTGATAGTAAACTGTTGAATTTGTTCCCAAAATTTAATTCATATTAATCTGTAATGATCATACCACAATTTATAGTTTAAACATTTTCGAAATGTCACTTGTCACGCTGTTTTGAATCATACGCAACGTAAGCCGGTCGGCAATTCAGTTGTCCACGAGAGCTCGGAGAGTGGTCACGTCTCATCGTGGAGCGACGCGCCGAAAACAATAATTCGCGATCTATTGTGTACGTATACCTTGCCGCAAATAGTGGAATAAGGTAAGTCATATTTTTTGTTTTTTGAGTATGACTTTTTATGCATACCTAACATTTACTTTTTATGTTTTTACTATTCAATACATATTTCTGCAATATTTGTTTTAGCAATAATGGGAAAGCGTGGAAGCATATTATAAGAAGAATTTATTTTCGAAAAAAATGCTGTTTTCATAAAAAGTACGTATTTCTTGTTGTGACATTATTTCCTTTTTAACCGACTTTCCAAAAAGGAGCCGTTTGTTTTTTTTTTTGTGTATATTCACCGATTTCATCAATTGTGGACAGATTTTAGACATTTTTTTTTGTTTTAAAGAGTAGGTACGTTTAGAACTCCTCAAAAAATTACGGCAGATCTGTCGGGGTTGCTGCCATCGCATGTCTGTTTATTGTTTCAACCATATTTTCAAAACATAACATCACGCCGCGGTGGTACTCTCTAAAGGGGAACGCAGATGTGTACAGTAAACCCTGCTACACTCTCATTTCATTCAGGCTATATATAGAACTTGCCCATTATGTGCACAACTAAAAAAGTGTAAAATAAAAACAGCAGTACCTATGGTCGAACAAGCTATTTCGTTCACATTTTACAATGAATGATTTCGCCTTATTTATTCTCGTTCTCCCTAATTGTTTCTCGAACATTTGATATGGATATCGTGTAATAGGTGTTTAGGGGCCGCGATTGCAAATCTGACATGCATTTTAAAATCCAAGACGGTGGATATAACTTTTTCTCAAATATTCGATAGGGATATCGTGTAATGGGTTTTTGGGGATGCCGATTGCTATTCTGACATTCATTTAGATTCAAGTAAATCAATTTTTTTCTTAAAGTTGTGAATGTATTTTATTTTTGATCTATCACAATAATCAGTAGTAGGTGTCTATACTACTGTGTTTTTTAAAACATTACGAAGAGTAATCACGCCAGTTGCTTGGAACAACAGTTCTAAGACTTGCTTTTTTATTGAAATCTTTGGCCGTTACAAGATTTTTTTTTTTTGTAGATCCATTTCTGCTGAAATTAAAGAAAATGAAACTAGAAATTCTTCCAACAGCTTAAGATGAAAATATTACAATAAAACTAGCCTGTAATTGTTTTACTGCAGGGCAAATGCCTCTTCGTTCGCCATGCTTGCTCAAGACGGGTTAGCGATTTCAAAGTTACCTATACACCGTGAAATTTTAATGGTTGTTTTCCCGCGGCGGGACGATTACCCATCAGTAGTACTATCGAAACACAAAGTTAAACTTAAAAAAAATAATGTTTTTTTTTCAAATCATTAAAAAAGTATTCATAAACTCGAAAGCACGAGAATCAATAGGAATTCACTAGACATAACATAGGTACCTACACGAAATGCACGCGCCGCCGCCGCGCGTTGCCGGCAAACTACAAAGGGAAGAGTGAATAATAAATGTTCAGAGCAAAATAAGCTCTCGAACATGGTGATACGGCATTAACTAGCCTGCACGCACGTGGCAAGCTAGGCCCCCGCGCCATCGCCGCAACATAAAAGGATGCTAGTACTAGTTTCTGCCAGTGGCTTAGGGACTACTTACAATATTATTATTTATTTCAGGATTCTTCAAAACATACGGATTCATATTCTAACATTTTGGTAGAAGAAGAAACTGAAGACAAAGACGAGATCATAATACATGGCAATAGAATAGTGGATTTCGCATACCTCTATAAACAACTGCAAGAAATTTCAAATCATAACTCCCCATTGTGTTGCAATTTCAGTTGTTTAAAACTTATTAAAGAGGTAAAGAAATGGTTTCTATCAAAATTCTATTTTACTTGTTGAATGTGTTAAAAAAAAATGGAATTAATAAATTGTAAAGGACCAGATAGCTCTACAGACTTCAACCTGAGTGATAATGCTGTAAGCAGTTTTATAAATTAACAAGTAAAATATTAACATTAGGTAATTATAGATTTTATAGTACAGACTGGTTTTTATTATAAAATACACCTACCCATCTACCCTATCTACTCACCTAGCCTACATACTTACCCAGTAAAATTCCCGGGCGTACAATCCAGAACGCCAAAATTTCATCGCAATCGGATGAACAGTAAGGGAACGGATAATGTATTACTATATACGAGTAATATAGTACTATCAAACGTTAGTTTTACATGATAATATATAGATTATTAGATTTTGGCTTTATGTACCTACCTACCTACATAAAAACATCTATATAATCAATATTCGTCTTTTCAAGTCACTCTCCACAACGACTCAAATTTAAAAAATCCTAAGTTATCAACTTTTGTCGTGCAGCTGCAAGCGGGGCTCGAGCGAACTTGTCATTGTGTGCGTGACGACGCACACGACTAGCGCGCTGCAGCAAATACCTAATTGCCACGCGCCTCGTTTGCTCGGCGCAGTCTTAAGTCCCATGTAAAAGTGAGCAGGGACTATTGCCATCAACTGGGCACTAAAATAGACTCCATGGATGCTACTGAGAAATTTCTGATGAAAAACCCAATAGCACTATGCCCGACCCGGTATCGAACCCAGGACCACATGCTTAGCAGTCGCGTTTGCGAGCTCTCGACCAACAGGCATCGAAGTCTCTTTAAATACTATAGAATATTTTAATGAGGGTGGGACAGTCTCAATCAATCAATCAACTCAGGTTATTCACTAATAACCTGAGTTGATTGATCGATTGACTATAAAATAAAGTTACCGTTCTAGTCAGCTGTGAAAAGGAAAATAACTTCATGGTAAAACAAAACAAAAAACAACTATCTTGATAATGTGTGCGAATCCAGCTGGGTTTTCTTGATGAATGTTTTTTTTTTCTAAAGCAATTTTTCATCACGACTTTAAAGTTTCACAGATTTAAAATGACGTGGAAGATTAAGGGTTATTTATATAGTTACTTACTTCAAAGTCAATAATGTGTTGGTTCGCGCCACAGTTAGGCAGCAGCATGGTGCTAGCAGATCTGATGAAGTCGCCGAGTTCGTTGCGATCCTAAAACAGACCTCACATTATTTTATCCATTCCAAAATGTACTGAGCACTTGATAAAGGATGTTTAGATTTTTACCTTGAGTTTAGCATCACCAGCGAATGACCACAGTAGAGAGTATACAAGCCATTTGGGCACGTAAGCTTCCAGCTGTTCGTTTGTTATCGGGAAGTCAGGGTGCTGGCGGTTGTAGCCCAGGATGTTCCTAAAAGACAAAGTTTGTTGCAAGATCTGTGTACCTGTAAGATCTTCGGGACATGTGAAGATGAATATACGAAACACTTTTTGTACTTAAAAGCGTTTTTGTGAATGGAACTATTACAATTAAGATGAGGCCAAACCGATTATTCTTTCTTTTAGACCTTTTTACGATAACAAACCGGATTGGTTTGTTATCCGGTTCCACGAATATTTACTTGTAAATAGCTTAATTTCGATCTAGTAGTATAAGCGCGGTCAAACCGAACGAACTACCTGTGGAAACCGGACTTTGTACATATATTTCAGTACATCACCTTTCAAAATTCGCTGTCCGCCGTCCGGTCCGTTACATTTATCGCACTAATGTCCCTATCAAGATTAGAATAAAAGTCGTCAGTAGCAAGTCTACAAATCGTTGTCTACACTTACCTAACACCACGGTTCAGCATAGAATGCAGCGATGACAGCGCTCTATGGCGCGTAAAGTCCATGATATGGTCGAGACTGACGGCGCGTTCGAGGCACTTCACTACTAAACCGTCACCGAAGAATAGAGGCTGCAGGATTGCGGCCACGTCTCGCTGAGTCTAAGAAAAAGTTAAATGTTGTTAATATTGATACAAAGTTTACGGGTTTAACATTATTACGGGCCTGAGTGGGTTGTCCCACTGACCAGCCACTGCAAGGCGAAGAAGTTCTCCTTTCGTCTTTCAATTTTTTCTTTTTGTTGCAATGTGACCCGAATATTTTAGTTAGGATTCGAACTCATCACGCCATCTCCTTCAAAAAACCAACCAGTTTCTGTTGTTCGGAACCCATGCAGTTTGTGGTTGTCTCAGTGGTATGTTAATTTGGCGGCTTGACTTGTATTTTTAAACACGGGCACGGGCAGTAATTTCGACCAAGTACACAGAAACTGGTCAACAAACTGGTCAACAATTTGGGTTCTAATAATTTCAACTTACTTGCAAAGCAGGAGACAAAATGGTCTCAGTAGCGTTTTGATCGGCACCTCCAGAAGGAGCAGCCATAACGATGCTGAAAGAGTCCTCTTCTCCGTCTTCGAGAGGGATGTTCCTCAACCTGAATTTGAAAGTAATATGGTCATTATATGCGATTTCCATTGGAATTTAAGGTCCATTTTGGCATGATTGATAATAATCAGTTTGTATTTACCTCATAAGATAGTTTTCGAAGATCATTTCGGTAGTGAGCACATCTTGTGAGAACCAAACCATACCGCAACGGGAGACGGTGGCGAGGGTAGCGTACTTCAGATCTTGTACCTATAATATAACATAGATTTTAAAGATATCCAATACATATCTTATGAACCTGCTTTTGTAACATATTCAAAGAACAGTGAACTTCTTTGGGTTCTAAACTATGTAAGCGTCAAAGAAGGCCTGAAGGAAGTGTATTCGGTTTCTTTCTTCTTTATCGTGTGGTTAGTGCCAGTCCCGGTACCAAAGTTTTTATGTCACCCATGGGTTCTCACTTGGCTTTACACGCCTTCAAGAAATATCTGTCATGCTGGTTTCCTCACGATGTTTTCCTTCACCGAAGCGTACAACTTAATATAAGTTAATCCGCCTTCTGCTATAGACTGCTAGGACCGATTGGTCCAAAATCGGCGATATCTGATGGTAAAAAAAACATCACCATATAATCTTACCTCAAACATAACTCGAACATTCGGAGGCAGTGACAGACGCTCGCCGTTGGGCAGAGTGAGCAGCTTGTTATCATCGAGCACGGAGTTCAAGTTCTCAACCCATTCAGGGTCCACGTCACCGTCGAATATGATCCATTGGCGCTTGTTGATCTCGCCACGGACGTTGTCGATGATTTTCCTATAGAAAAGAACATGTTATAGATTGCAAAACTTTGCTACGACCACTTTTGTCACTGATGTCGATTAGAGACGGAGATGGAATGAGAAAGGTGACGAAAACCGGGAAAACAAAATACATTCTTCTCTAAAAGACTTTTATTATTGTGAAAAAGAATTTGAGATCAGAACATATTTTTTTTGTTAGCCTTGTTGAATTTCCCACTACCGGACAAAGGAGTGCCCTTTCTCTTTCCAAACCACACGACCCTGTGCAATATCTGGCCAGAAATATATATCTAGGAAAAAAGCAAATTGAATTGAATAATTTTTTTTTTATTCTACTACCATTGCTGCTAGCATATAGCTGTATAGGTAGTAATTACATAAAGTTGTGTAATTGTGTACCAGCATACAAGATATCCTACCTGAGTATATGAGTGAAGAGACCATCGGTCCATTCACGGGTGTTGGGATCCAGTACACCATACAACGTTTCCTTGGACATCGCCTTCGGGTCGATGACGTGAGCCACACCTTCAACGCCTTCGAATCTGTATAAAACAAAAGAAAATATGAAAAATCGAATAATTCTACTGAACTGCTATGAATTTTCTGGCACTTTTGTCATTAAAATCAGAATTATTCTTCACAATAGGCATGTACGGTCGAACAAGCTATTAGGTTTACATTTTACAATGCAATTTGTGGGTTAAACTGTAAACCAAATAGCTTGTTCGACCGTACAGTATCAAAACAGTATCAAAAAATTGCAAATCTATTTAGTCCATCAGTTAGAGTTGGAAAATAATGGATACGTATTTTCTGTTTTTGTAAATCAATGAATATTACCAAGATAAAACGCAAAAAAATTAGGGCGTGGCGGCTCATGACGTCAGTAAGCTCTAAAAATTATACCTAGGCGTGACGTATTGAGAATATTAAAAGCGTCGTATCTTCGTCAATTTTGATTTACGTAACGAAAGAAAATACGTTGTCGTCTACCCCATTACTGGTAGAAATATTTTAGTTTCACTTTAGTGAGGTGCGCTACACACATATTCGGCTCGGCTGTATCTACACTCTTCAAGTTAAGCCCAGCCGACTAGAACATGATTCATGTTAGATGCCCACCGGAGTTTGCTGCTCTGCACGAGTCAAATATGTGTGGTAACTGCGTTGGGTCGGCCCCTTACCAATACCACCCTATAAAAACAGTGCAAAGGGCAAAAAAAGGGCAAAATGTGTTTTCTAGAGGCTATTCAGTAACAAATCCCGTCTTACCTCTCCAAAGCCTTCAGTAGTACACGCCACGCGGTAGACTTGCCGCTTCCAGACGGTCCGACCATCATCAGACCATGGTTCAACTTGCAGATTTGGTACAATTGAAGGACCTGTACACATTTATAAAAGTCAGCTTTATGTTATAGCACTAAGCCTCATAATCCTTTGTTTGATTCGGATTAAGAATCGGTATATTCATAGGTATCCATTTTAGCACAAAAAGAAAATTAGAGATTTTAGGAAACACATGACAAATTGACAAAATACTAAAGAAGGAACATTTGCCTAAATAGGAAGCTTTAAGAGAGAGTCATGTAGCCATTTTCAGTAACATTTAGGCATACCTAAAATGTATGCCTAAATGATATTCCGTTATTGTAATTTCAACTATTGGCACTGAGCCTTGGGTTGAAAATGCAACATCGCGCTATTATTTAAGCATTCATTTGGTTGTCGCAGCTAAGTGTGATTGAAAACTGGCAATATTGCGATACAATCAAACCCCTTGTTTGATAAAATAAAGCTCACAATTAAATTGCTTCAGAACTGGATCAGGGTTTCGAGTATTTGAGCAGTGAGTGGCTATGAGTGTTCAATCAAGTCATGGTAAGTACGAGTACGCAATCAAAGATTCATTATTATTTAGTAAGTTGCGTAAGGTTTGTTATTATTAAGTATCTATATTAGAATCATTGCGTTATTTGGATATACTAACGCGTCTTTATATCCTAATTCTAGCAATATTCAACCTTTAAGTAGAACCTTACGTTTTAAAGACACTAGACTTTATAAATATTAAACTTTGGTATGAAGGTGGATAAAAACTATTTTATGAATTTGCGGTTATTTTCAGAGAACTGTTGTTCAGTTCCCGGATCCACGTGATACTAAAGGTTAAAATAGAGTTGCATTGCAGTCGCTTCACATGCTTTCTTTTAAGAAAAGCTCAAACGGCTACAGCTACTTGCTGCATGTGTCAGAAAGGTGAGGCCATATTTTCAAAGGTGTGGTCTGTGGATGGGTGACCGAGTATCCTGTGCCTCGGAAAGCACGTGAAACCGTTGGTACCGACTGTCATTTGTGGATCTTTGACAGTCGTTACAGGTAGTTAGTGACCCGAAAGTTTGACGACCAGTCTTACCAAGGCATTTCGTATTACGAGTACTAACTGGGTTGCGGTCAGATAGGCAGTCGCTCCATATAAAATACTGGTGTTCAGCTGCATCCGGTTAGACTGGAAGTCAACCCCAACATAGTAGGGAAAACGCTACGCAGATGATGAGTAAATTTTTTTTCGAATACGATGTCAGTTACATGGAGAATGTTTAAGTTTGATGGTCTGGATTACAGCCTTAAATATGACCATACCATTCTGATACACGCAGTAAAACATGACCCAGGTCGAGTATTCCTGAACTATTATATATTTTAGGAAAAAAACAAGGAACTAGTCATAGCAGAACTGTAAAGGAGAAACAACAAAACAAATAATATCCAGACAGTGACGTGTTTGACCAGGTGTAGTGGTGTGTAAGCTTAGAATGAAGTACAAGTCGTCTATGTGAGTGGTGGCTGGAAAACCACGGAGTTGCTAACTAAATGGAGTTCTATATTGTGTCTTACAAAGTCAATGACTGCAAACTTCGCCTTGCAACGGGCAAGTGGCGGTCGTCTTAGTCAAGTCTCTTTCATGTTAGTTTGATTACTTTACTATTTGTTGCTAACTGATGGTTATGTAATGTGAAAGTCGAACCAGTCCTCGATCAAGAACTTGCACGCGTGTTTAAAAGAGAAAATATTGAAATGTTGTTTTTTTCGGGAACTCCGGTGTTACCACTCCATTTACTACCAACTCCGTGTCGAAAAAACACAGTCACACACATGAACGTAAATGTAAAGACACAGAGAGCACACCCACACCGCTCGGTCACTGACCTTCTCGATCCACGTGCTGTGCTGCGCGCGCGACGATGCACTGCGCCTCTACGTGCCGTTAGCGGGTTAGCATGGAAACGCATACGCATTCACACTCACGTACTACCGTATTATGTATCGGTATAATAGGTAATATGGGTATGGGGAGGCTGCTTTTTACAAGATTCTTTTATTTTAATTTTTTAAATTAAAAAAAAATGGAGAAAATGACTTCGAATTATGATTCACATAAAAAGCAGCCTCAGTGTAAATAAAATGGATAAAGCAAAATGTTAAATTGTTATGATTATTGTTGCATGAAATATATTAATCAATAAATTAATATAAATATTATTTTTATTACATAAAAAATCTTGACACACCATCACCTTCTCGGTTACGATGATTTATATTTTATTATGGATGTTTTATTGTTATTTATTAAACCAAACGATGTGCATACAAAATGGACCTGGTATTCAAACATATTGACTGTGCAGTCAATGAAATGAATGTTTTTAATTAATTCCTTGACCAGTTAATTTATTGGGTTTATTCAACGTTAATATAAACATTAGTAGTAGTGTAATGAGATACCTTGTCCATCCAGGTGGATCCAGTTTCGTCGCCTTCACCACAAACCAAAAATTCTTCGGCGCATACCGCACGGATTTCGTTCTTCAATCCTGTTGGAAAAGTGTCAATGTTTACTTAAAACCATGGATTTCAAGACCACAGATAACGTGTCAAGTTAAACGTTCTTTGATAAATTTCATTAGCTATGGATTATATGATATGGATATATGGATTATAAAAGGAAAGAATATAGGAAACTTGTGATTTGCAGCGCAAAGACTCATATAAAACCAAAAAAGGCCTTATTCAATTTTCTATTTTTTGTAAGGTGCTGGATGTTCTTTTAGATCCTGTACAACGTTACATTGATCTTTTGTAGAGCTTTTAATCTGTCAGCTAGAAAGTAATTAATTAACATGTTGACAACACTTACCAGTCATCTCAGCTCTAGTATACCCAACATTAGGGAACACGTCGTTCAACAGAGAGAACAGTAGTGGGATATCTTCGGCCACCAGCTTAGGCACCATAGTCTCACACACAGATTGAATCAAGATGTCCTGTTCGGGAAGAGACTCGGCAATCGACGCCTCATCGGGCACTTCCGTACTGCGTTCAATTAGATTCTCCTATAACACAAATAGGAGGCTAAAGTGTTTGAAATATTTTTAAGCAGAGTTTCCCAACCTCTTTTGATGAAAAGACAAAAGAAAATCGTGCCCAAACTCCTTACAAAGGTATAAAATCTAAAGTATCAAAAGGGATCTACATCTAAAGCTGTCAATTGTGGAGATTGTAAATTATTTTATTATTTTTGATAATTAAGTATATCAATTTACTATATTTTGTAAAATTTTTTTTTGTATTAAATGGGTTGTGGAGGACAGATAGGCAGTCGCTCCATGTAAAATACAGGTATTCAGCTGCATCCGGTACGGTTAGACTGGTTAGACTGGAAGCCAACCCCATCATAGTTGGGAAAAGGCTGGGCAGATGATGATGAATTTACTATATTTTCCCGAGAGATCAAGGTTGGGAAACCATGAAGCAAAAAGGCAGTAGATGTTTTTTTTTAAGCATATGGATATAATACTTAGATTTTTTGAAAGAAGGTAGATATAAAAGATCGAGGCACACAACAGTGAAATAGGGCAGTTGACTACTTTTAAACATATGAAAGAATTTAGTTCAATCACAAAAAGCTGTAGAAAGCATTCAATAGTTATAAATAAAAAATTAAACCTAATTAAAATAAAACATATTTTTCTAGCCATTTTCATGCGAAACGGACATTGTATACAGTGAGTTTTTGAGATGGAACTGCAAGGTCACGATTGGATCTCAGTAAGGGAAATTTGTATTTAAAAGAATTAACATCATTAACGAATGTGCGAGTTAGCAATTTTTTTGATAATAAAGGTTTGTTTTAGTTTATTTTTTTATGGAGTTTATTATTTTTGCAGTCCTATTTCAATAACTCACCTTTTAGAGCGCTCAACTGACTCGTACTAGTAGTCTCTGTTAGTCATACCAATTAAAAACAGTAAAAAAAAAATAGAAACTGATGTCATTTCTTTTAAAAAAAGTCAACTACCATATTGTTTGGTTTTCTTTAGCTTACCATATTCTGAAAAGACTTTTTTTCTAGTTTCTGTTTGTTCCGAGCATAAACATACAAAACACGTTACAATTTCCATCCATTCTCAATTCTCCAATAATAAGATTTCAAACTATTGCTGTTGATACTTATCGAAATAGTCAAGCGTGCATTGCTGTGACAAAACAATACAGTTTCCGAGTGGTGATCTCAGCTAGGCAGTTATCTACACTACTACTATGCTGACCAACGAAATCGTTTTTCATGAAGTAATAAGTGACGACTTGAGCGTAGGCATCGTCTTTCCTCGTTTCATACTTCGGTTGGCAACTCCGGTGGTTCGCAGTGTGAACCGAATTATTAAGAGGTTAAACGTTGCTCGTCCGGCTCACTCGCTAGTTGGCGGTGTGGTCTGCGCTTTGTTCTGGTCAGAAAGATCTGTGTCCACGTAAAAAAATCAGGAAAAGATTTCATCTCGTCTAGTTTCGGACGACGCGAACCGACACCGCGTCGGACAATTCGCTAAAATCATACTATTCGTACACGCATGCGTGGTGAAATAAAATAAGAGCCTCGACTTTTCAGTCAGATCTATCTTGTCACGCCATTGCACGCTGGCTACCCAAATTATCAAGCCATGAGAGGGATGATGCCATGATGCTTTGTCATTAAAGTGTTGCATACCTTGATCTTCTGGATACGATCACGTTTGACGTTACCAGCGGAAACGAGCACAGACTTGAGAGCTCGCAGTCCGAAGTCGTAATGGGATTGGTTTGATAACTGTTCGTCGCAAAGCCTGTAAGATGAAAGAATGGTGATTTAATTATTGCTTGCTTCACGCAATGATATGGTAGTTAAGCTAGAGAGACACATCTGAGAGGAAAAGCGTCAAAATTTTCGATTCATCGTCGCACATTATGTTCCCACAACCAACGCATTACGTTTTACACACTTGAAAGCGGAAAATGTTTCGGTGGAACAACTCGTCTTTGATTGCGTCTAGCTTGAAGCAGACAGTATAGGCACCACTTAGTTGCTCTTAAAATTGAATTTAGAGGACAGTGAAAAAAAAAATCTTTTACACAAAGTTAAACGTTTTTTGGCGAACGTCTATTCGAAACAAAAGAAGTACAATTTTAGACTTACTTGAAGAACGGCACGATCTTGCAGGCAAGTTTCTCAGCAGTCCTGAACCCTTGACTGAACAGCATCACCTCAGCGATCAGCTGCCTATCGGGCGTAGTCATGGCTAAGCTTCGGAACAGTTTCTTCAAGTTGTCAGGCAAGTTGGAACGGCCCGCGTATCCGGGGTTCATCGTGATGAAGATCGCCATGTCTTGACTTACGCGGACTTGTTTACCGACCAGCTCTACTGTTATGGACTTGGCTGGAAGAGGAATATAATTTTAGTATCGCAAGAAGCTCAAACGAGATTTGTGAACACAGATCCAATAGCGCCCTCCACACGTACAGTTCGGACCGCGCATCTTGGACTGCGTTCCAAACCGCAGTTAGATCTGTACAGTTTGGACTGCGGATCAAACTGTTGTGCTAATGCATTCACGGTTTGGATTGCGGACGGAACTTACATAATCTAGACGAACGTTCCGAACTGTGCGTGTAAATTGATTTTCAAGAGTTTGGACTGCAGTTTGGACTGGCGCGTGGAACGTTGTAACTTTTAAAAGTTACAAAATTACCTAAAATGGACGATCGTTTGGAGCGAGGGATGGAACGGCGCGTGTTGTTTCCCGCGGTCCGAACTTTACGTGTGGAGGGCGCTAATACTTGATGCGCGCGTAAAACTGTGAGATATGCGCTCGCGTCGATACGCCAGATCGGACTGTAGACCCGCACATCCACACGTACAGTTCGGAGCGAAGAATGGAACGGCGCGTGCTGTTTCCCGCGGTCCGAACTGTACGTGTGGAGGGCGCTAATGTCAATGTAGTGTGTGTTCAAATTACAAAGCAATCAAATTTACTTAGGACTTCTATGATTGCTCTAAAATATATTATGACTACATAAATGGGTATTTACCAGTAGTGTCTGCTTCCTGATGACTCTTGAGAGCCTCTTGAATGGTCTGTACTTGCTGCGACACGGCAGACAACATTCTTTCTTCCAACCGATTGAACTCGTCGAAGCAACCCCAGGCACCGACCTAAGATATTATTTATTCAGATTAATACTGTTCACAAATTGGATTATAATCTGTATTGCAAAGTTTTAATATCTCTTTTACCTGACAAAGACCAACGAAGATACGGCCCATAGCTTGGAAGTCGAATGTTTCGTCACAGTTGAACACCAACACGAAACGACCGAGTTGGTTTCCGAGAGCTTTCACCGACTCAGTCTTACCGGTACCCGCGGGACCTAAAAATATTCAATTCAATTATTACAAATGATTCTTCATGTCGCTTTAAATGTAAGTGAGTGATATGGGCAAACTGTTGGTTGTGTTTTTGGCTTCATAACAACCTCGTCTATGGCTCAGGTGTGAATTCCGCCTCGACTGCATTAACAAAGTTACGTAGGTACACGTATATTATCAAAATTTACACTGTACTGTATAAATGTATAGGCCACTGCTACTGACGTTACGAAACGAATAAAGGATGGCGCTTATACGTGAATAGCTCCGTCTCTCTTGCCCACAAATGATAACTCTGGCGCCGCATAACACGACCGCCACATACATAGTTTGGCACAATTCTAGGACTTACCGAAAGGTGATCCTCCAAGCCTGGCTTCCAAAGCCTGAGTCATGGTGAGGTAGCAGCGATCCGTCAGCGGAGTCTGTACCAGGCGGTCTTGTACGCCGAGGTATTCGAAACCATATAAGAACTTGGCATTCGCCATGTGGATTGTAAGCTGTTGTAACACCTGAAGACGGGAGATGGTGATTAGGAGATGTCTTTCATTCAATGTTCAAATGTAGTATTGTTCCACAAACGATGGGGCTTAACATTGTGTCCTGCATAATGTTCATTACAGAAACTGATGAACGCTACTGAAGGCGCCAAACTGGTGGCTCAGTCCAGTCCCGACGCAATTTAGATGGCCATCGCCACGCCAAGTAGAATGTTCAAAAATAACGCTTCATTGTAGATGCTAAGTCAAGTTAGATGTCACAGAGTCGCTGAGACTTTTGGAGAATTTAAATTGAAAAATTGAAGTCTAAGATTTGTCTATTGCTGCCAACGTCTTTTTGTTATTTATAGTGCTACATTATTGCGAAGAAATCAGTTTAAGAAGAGTTCGAATTGTTCTCTATTAAAATACTAAGATCACAATAAACCTGATTGTAATTTCCAAGCAGTACACAGATTTATGATGATGTATCATAAAATGGAGGCCAGATTTATTTTATAGATACTCACGTCATTATTCCTAGGGTCGAAGTAGAAGCGCATCTCGCAGAGCCACTCGAAGGAGCGCGCGCTGTTGACATCAGAGGCGATCAGGCGACGGGTCACTGTACGCTTGTGGACGAACTCGTTGATCTAATAAAAATAAAGTAATCCTATTTTTAATGAAAAGTAAATTGACAACATAATAATAATATTAAGCTCATCTTTACTGTAACGGATGCACAATCACCTGAACATCAGAGTAAGGCTGCCTGGCCATTGAAGTGGGGCTAGGCTGCGGTGCGCAGAAACGCAGAAATATTAACCAATAGGATTGCATTAAATCTCAGCTCAGTCCAGTATACAATCCTATTGGTTAATATTTCTCTGTTCCTCCGCTCCGCAGCTTCGGTCCGCTTCAGTGGCAGGCAGTTTAATCTGTGAGTTGAATACTTGTACGACCATTCATCAACATTCTCTGGGCCTTATCCCAATTCATTTGGGGTCAGCGCAACATGTCTTCTTCTTTCATACTGAAATCATTTTGTAATACGTGCCCTACAATAGGTCGATAAAGAAAAGACACTACTCACCAAATGTTCAAGTTTTCTTCTTCTCAGCGGCGGTTGTTCTTGCAACACGGAGTCAGCGAGGATGTTTAGCATATTCTCGACGTGAGCCAACACTCTCTTCAATCCTTCTCCACCACCGCTTACTAGGGCAGCATCCACATCTTCTGACCACAGGATCTGAGCGGCTAGTACTACGATTTGTGCCTGAAAGCAAAAGTATGATTTAATGTGCTGTTTACGATTATTTATTTGTCAAATCTGTTGAAGTTCTAAGAGAAAAGACTGATGGAAGAACCTCAATATCATTTGAAGTGGCATTCTCTGTATGAATAGATTGCCTCTGTCCCGCATTGCGGAAGTCTAGCTCATAGTTGTTACCCCAAATCTAGTCTTGGCCAACGAAATCAAGAGAGGACAATCTGACACTTTCAAAAGTAGTTTCGACAGATTTGATTATGAAGGGTTAACAGAAAAAATCTGATGTCCCGTTAGAATCATCGAGGTCTCAGCGGAACTTACCTGATACTTGTCACACCAATCAATAAACTTCTGCGGGTCAACATTGCCGTCCTTGAACTGTTTGACGTCACCCACAGCGTCCTTGAGCCGGCAAGCCAAGGTCACGCGCATCTCACGCTCGACCATTGATAGCCACGAGTTGATCTTAGGATTCTCGATTGTTGATACGGGTGATGTGAAGTAGACCTAGAATGAGAAATGTTGGGTAACTTTTTTTTTTATACACGGTATAAGGTCAGGAAAATGATAATGGTGATGACACGATCTTATACATCGTAGGTCCGAGTAAATTACTTCTTATGCCGCGAAAATGCAGAATGACTGTAGACGCCAATATAGTGCAATGGGAGAATTTCAAGAAAATGAACCAGGTTGTTACATTTTTAGACACGTCTTCTGTTCAAGCTTGTTTTAATAAAACTCTCTCTACTATTTGTTTAGAGGCGTTTGTGAGATATTAGACGGAGACAGTGGAAGGTTATGGGGGAGGCAAAGGCCCACCAGTAGGAAAATATAAACTAAATAACAAAAAGAAATTGAATCCAGTGCGATATTTAGGATGTTAAATAATGAACAAAAGAACCTCAACCCCCCCCCCCCCTCCCCTCGAACTTTTTCGAGCCTACTGTACATCGCTGTACACCTGCAATCTCTGGAGTAACTACACGCAAAGATCGTTCAATGCTTTACGCGTCCAATACAATAGTGCGTTTAGGGTGTTGTTACAGTTGCCGCGGGCATGCAGCGCATCAGGGATGTTTGCGGATGCACAGGTGGATGGTTTCCATACCATCTTGCGTAAGCGTTGCGCCGCCGCGCCGTGCGCTGCAGAGTCCGCGCCAGCTCTAACAGCATTCTGGCGATGTTTAGTGACAGACTGGACAGTCGGTTACATACGTTTTGGAGCAATGATACTAACGTAGCTAAGTAAGTTCTGTATTTTTAGTAACATTGTGGTTTAATTTATTTTTGTGAACATGGATAATTATGAATATACTTATATGGATCTTGTGATATCTGAATTAAATGAATTTATTTATTCAAATAGGTTTAAAGTATCAGGTTTTTAACGTGTTTCTTACCTCTTCACCCTCACGAGACGCAATACCATTGATAATAGTATTGTCTTCATTGAGGATGATGGCGGCGACGCCAGCGAACATCTTCTTGAAGTGCTTTTGTAGACGCGCGATGTTCTTGCTGTTACCGATAATCTCAAGCAAGTCTTCGTCTCCCACGAAGTAGAATCTAGAGGTAAGATGATCTTTTTTATTATTTTGGCCTTAGCTTATGTCAATAATAAAGACAACCTCTTTGTCAGTAGCCAAATTGTTTGGTTACTGCTAAGTTTCCTCGGAATTCATTTCTGATTACAGTAATCATAATTTATTTATAAAAATGGGGCGTATTAGAGACCCTAAGAGTAACAGGTCGAAATTGAACGCGTTCAAAATTTAAATGAAGTTTGATTTCAATGGTTTTTCAAATACAGGTTTGATTCAAACCATTACATACCTTGGGAAGCTGCTTCTCTCCCTCTCCAGATATTCACCGAGCGCCTTCTGTATCTTGCCGAGCAAGTCGGCGAGACGCTCAAGAGACCTTTGTACTCCAGGAATGTTCAGTACGTCCATCACCATTGGAGACTTGCTCACCTTCTTCATCAGGCCCAAAAATTCGGAGCTATAGGAAGATTACAAAATAAATATTAGAAAATGAAGGATTTGAAGAGACTGTTATAAATAAGAAGGGTGTTTTAGGCTCTCGGGTGTGGCGTTAGTCAAACATCTACGCTGTGTTAACGCGACACTAATGTCTTGTCTCCACATTGTGCGCTTCGCAGATGAGGCGCGAATCCACATGGCCGTACCCTAAAGTGCAAAGATACTCAACAGAAAAAAAAAACCAAAATCGGTTCATTCGTACAGGAGCACTATGCCACAGACAGGCTTACAGATAGACACTTCAAACTTATCACAACCCTCTTAATGCTTAATTGGAGTTCAAAAGATAAGATTTTATAATTTTATAAATACTATCACTATACACAATTTTACCAAAACCTGAACAAAATTGCTTTACGTTTTCGTTAATTTTGCATGTTTTTATCATTACCTGATGCTCTGGAACCGGCTAGTCTCAACTGGCAGCAGGGTCTTGATATCAGCCGACCCGCTGAAGATACCCTCCAAATAGACCCAGCGACGTTGTACGTCGATCCAGACGTCGAACAGAGCGTTGATGCGGTTCAGTTTCTCTTCCCAAGTTAGAGCTTCTTCTTCGAATACCTTGGGAAGAATAGAGATATTGGAAATAACATTTTTAGATAGAATAACGGCCAAACACTAAAACTCGCAGTCATAAGCGAACAGGATGATGAATGAATAGTTTGAGATATTAAAAAAAAAAACAGATTTAAAGACTCGGGAAGTTACTCTTGTCGAAACATTTTTGCCCCGAGTCATGGATGTTTATATGTATAATAAGTATGTATTTACAAACAAAAAAGTATAAGTGTAGTATATCAACTATCTTGTGTCCACGACACAAGCTTTGCTTAGTGTGGCACTAGGTGGCGCTGTGTGTTATTGTCCAGCGATATTTATTTATTTATTTATTTTGTAGCCTTAATTGGACTTAACCTTAGATTGGTCCCAAAGAATACAATTATTGTGTAAAAACAAACTTCAACACCTAGTTTTGTTGCTAGCACTGAAAGTGTTAGATACAATCAGATCATCATCTTACCTTGTAATAAGGCGACAGCTTCATAGCAGCGACGCTGTTAATATGTTCCTTCACTTTGTTGAACAGATCGTCCCAGCCACGGATGATCTTGCACTTGTTCTGGTAGTTGATCAGGTCCAGTTCATAGCTCTGCCAGGACTCGCGTACCTATGAATGGGAATGGTATTAGTCTCACTACGTCGATGATTCATCATCCAAGTGATGCTATCACCATACTGTATATTAAACTTATAATGTCACTTACGGGATATCTTCCGTGACAATATAAGTTTAGTTTTAAACCGTGAAAGCGTAAAACAATACTGTGTGTTGTTTGGTTTTAATGTGAATAATGTATGTTTTATTAAAGATACCTTTATACTTAACTTGCTAAACGTTCGTTTTTAGGGTTCCGTTGCCAAATGGCAAAAAACTGAACCCTTATAGATTCGTCATGTCTGTCTGTCTGTCTGTCCGTCCGTATGTCACAACCACTTTTTTCCGAAACTATTAGAACTATGCTGTTGGTAACTTGGTAAGTAGATGTATTCTGTGAACCGCATTAAGATTTTCACACAAAAATAGAAAAAAGCATAAATTTAGGGGGTTCCCCCTTATACAGTATGTTAGTTTAAACGAGGGACTTATTCAAACCCGCAATAGTCCGTGCTTACATGATACTAATCAACATATGAACAAAAAGAAAACACTAGTACATAACAGATAGATCCATACCAAAAACTTCGCCTAAGTTTCGCAACGTGTGCGCCATGCGCTTATCGCAGAACTTGTGTGCGGGTCAATGACCTTTCTAGGTGTAATCATTTCATATTTTTTTCATTTTTGCGCGGTGATGTGCCCTGTCGGTGCATCGGGGACATTACAAAGGAAAGGGGCGGAGTTTGCGCACGGAGCTCAGGACCGGCACGTGTTTTGCCGCGTGACACCTACTTGCGCGCTCAGTGTCCATGAGTAATGTATTTAATTAGACAATAATGTCAAAAATTAAGGTTATAGGTTTTTTACTTATTTGGATTGAGAATCGAATACTGAATACCTTCCCTCAATATGTCCCTCGTTTAACCTAACACGCTGTATAAAACTGAAACTCATTTTTTCATCAAACCCATACGTGTGGGATATCTATGGATAGGTCTTCAAAAATGATATTGAGGTTTCTAATATATTTTTTTTCTAAACTGAATAGTTTGCGCGAGAGACACTCCCAAAGTGGTAAAATGTGTGTCCCCCCCTGTAACTTTTAAAATAAAATAATGATAAAACTAAAAAAATATATGATGTACATTACTATGTAAACTTCCACCGAAAATTGGTTTGAACGAGATCTAGTAAGTAGTTTGTTTTAATTCGTTATCTTTTATATTATGTTACTTGCTGCTACGGAACCCTTCATGGGCGAGTCCGGCTCGCTTGGTCGCTTTTTTTACAAGATCTGGCTACCTGGGAATTGAAAATCATCCTTAATTTCGTGTATCTCACCTGTTTCAAGAACTCTTCGAGCGCCATTTCTCCCTGAGCGACGGACACTACGTCCTTGACGGTGTGCTCGTTGTGCAACAGGTCGGCGTCCCACACTTGTCCCAGAGTGAGCTCAGACAGAGACCAGTCTACTTTGAGTGCGCGGCACAGTTGGCGCCAATGACGCTCTTTCAGAGCATCGGACTTCAGCTCTACTATCAACATGTTGACCTGGTGAATGAGAAAAATATTTCAATTAGAAATACTTCAAAGTATGCAAGGCAGTCTTATTTCTCTGCATCATACTATGCTGGTATGGTATGGGATGTGATGCGGAAAAATGAGGATAGCTAAAAGAGTAGACGAGGACCAAAAAGCGATGGGTGGAGTGTGTGAAAACTGATATTTATGGCCAGTGAGAGATACTGAGTTGATGACTAAAAGTAAGAAAGAAAGAAGGTGACACGCTGTTCCTACTTCAAATGAAGCAGCCAAAGGCAGGAAATTGATGAAAGCTAAAAGTCCGTAGGTAAGTTTAAATGTTAGTCCTGTTAAAAGTCGAGCATGTTCATTTGTTTCTGGTTGGTTTTAATGTTTACCTTGGTGTAAGACTGCAGCAGTTTGCGGACATACTCGTAGCTGTCATACATACGAAGACGAGCAGGCAGCTCTTTGAGCTCGTTCAACATCGCCTCCAGTTGTTGCCTAGGATAAAAAACAAGTTTTACAGGACGTAACGATTCATTTTGGTAGTAATTTCTGTTTGCGGGCCAATGTTAGTCTATATACGTATATGTTAGGTTATGTTGCCTTTTGAAAACCGTCAACATGTGGTAAAATTGATAACATTGTTAGAGAATGTTGCCTCAACATGCGGTGTGGATGCAACATTACGATGCTAACAGTGACAGTAACAGAATGTCAATTCAAGCTTACCTGAGTTTCCTAGGCTGCACAGAGAGCCAAGGCTTCTCCCTAATGTCATCGATTTGCGTCCAGATCTTGCTGAGTGAAGACCACACTCCGCGCAAGTCTTGTAACTCTTCAAGAGCGACAGTCATGCGTTCGTTGTTGACTGAGCTTCCTAAAATATCGACAATACACTTTATTCTAACTCTTGGAAGGTCTCAAGTTTTATTTTACGTAAGGTTTAAGTGAATATATTCGAGGCAATATCAAGACACAGTCAAACGAGCTATGAAGTTACTAACTAACATGATTTAACAGTAAGCAAATGATATTAAAATACGACTAATAGGCTGCTGAGTTTGTAATTGTTTGAAACCTTTAACAGGTAAACACATCTATGTCTATAAAGGAATGTTTATACATAACATAATATCACGCCTGTATTCCTGAAGTGTAACACTTCAGGAATACAGGCAGAGGTGCACCTAATATAAGGCAAGCCTATTGCTATCAACCGGGCACAAATACAGACTCTGTATACTATTGAGAAATTCTTTATAGAAAACCCCAATAACACTTTGACGCCCGGGAACCGAACCCGACCTCATGTTTACAACCACTGGAATGTTTTAAACGAGCTTACCAGTATCATGTAACTCAAGAGCCTCCTTGGCTTTAGCCACATTGTCTCTCTCGTCCTTCAGCCGAGTGTATCTGGTCTCCATAGCCTGGAGTCTGGCCAGCGCATCTTCAGGCCTGGTCGACCCATCAGTGGGCTTGCTGCGTTCCCATTCAGTGAGGAATTCGAGGGTACGGGCCTCCACGGCCTTGTCTTCGGCAACGATCTTTTGTTGTAGTGATGCCACCTAGGGGGACAATCGGGAGGTTTATATGACTAGTGTTAAAGAAGCGTCGGACAAATAATAAAGCTTCGGTTTTCTAAGAAAGCGGTAACACTGCAATGACGGACGTCTTCAAAATTATGTGTCAAACAACCCTCTAATTCGAAAGTGCCAACAGCCTTTCTGCAATGATCAATTTTATCACACGCATGTTAGTTACGTGTTTGAACTTGAAATTGTGGGGACCAACCAATATCATTTAAGATCGGTTGTCACTGTGCTTGTTACATATGGTGGTCCCCGCTATCTCAGAAAACCCAATCTATGAAGCAAATATGATCTGTTACCTGGGTCTGAATAGATGAATCCTTCCTGCGCATAATCTCATTGAACGCACTCCATTCGCCTTCGATGTTGTCCACATGCAGCCATTGCGCTGGGAACTGGAATCTACAAAATAAAATGGCCTTGTAGAAACTGTTAATATGTAGAAGATGATCCTTGTAACTTGAATGGAAGTGGCCGAAAATCTAGCTTTGTAGTTGGCAACTGGAGAAGCTTAAATCCAGTACTGAACTGATATTACAGGCCAAAGATATTTACCTCTGTCTCTCGAGAATGCGTTGAGCCTCCCTGTAGATGTCGACTTGTTTCTCCCACGCCAGCACTTCTCTCTTCAGTTGTTGCACGTATGTGATCAGGGATACGGCATCGCTGGTTGATGCTGCCTCTGTAGAAACATGATCAGAATTATAATGTTCGGGATATAAAAAACAATCATATTTTACTACTGTTTTAGACTGGAAAGTAAGAGTGTCAAGCTTATGAGGGATTGTTTTAGGACCTCATTTCAGGGGTAGAGCATCTGGGTTACCATATAGCAAAAAACATTAATATACCTTGGATTCCTTCAAGTTATACAATAATGTCAGGTATCTTACCGATAGTCTGCTGTTCGAGCTGGCTACGTGACTTAGCTAGCTGTCCGTGGAAGGTGACCATCTCTCCGCCGAGCAGCGCGCCGAACTTGCCGAGCACTTCCTTGTGCCATGCGTCGTACTTCAGAGCTACCTTGCTCTGTACTCGAGCGAAGTCAATGACGACGGGCCCGTATTCGCGACGAGTGTCTGAGGTGTCGAATGTTGTGCGGGATTTCCTGGTGAAGTTGGAGAAATAAATAAAAGAATTGACTACAAGAAGGTTGGTTTCTGAATTCTCAATAAACAAAAGAGAGAAATGACTTAAGTGTTTGAGAACGATACTAGATTGGGACATGATTTTTTTATAGCACATTAGCACTTCGCCCGCGACTTCGTCCGCGAAAATGGTGATAGCTCGGTAAATTTGCATGATATCAATATAATTTATAGCCTGTGTTACTCAGTAAAAATGTAGCTTTCTAATGATGAAACAATTTTAAAAATCGGTTGAGAAGTTCTTGAGTTAAATCGTAACAAACAAACAAAAATCAAATTTTTCTTTTTCCTTTCTTTCTTTTTAAGGACTGTGTTAAAGACTGTGTCAGTTGGTGTGTTCGGAAATGTCTTATTTGATAAGTACATAGCATAATATTAATACTGCAAACACGGTAGATATAAAGTGAAATATGTAGTAACTTACTTGATGTCATTCAAGCACTTAATCCAGAGAGTTATGTCTTCTCCGAGACGCCCATACAAACTTTCAGGTTGCAGATCCCAAAGTGCTTGGTAACTGCAAGAAAAACATAATTTCAGTGCACATTCTTTCAATATAACCTTAATCGTTGCTTGTATCGTATTAGTTTCTTACCGCAGCCATTCGTCGACGTATTCGCGGACTTGCGATATCTTTTGCTCGATAGCGTCGTATGCGTTCTCCAGAGGATTAGATCCAGTGGGCAGTTTCGTCAGCAAGTTTCTGTAGGTAGCCGTCTGCGCACGAGCTACGCCTACTTGGTATCTGTAAAAAAATCAATTATGGTGAACATGTAAACGTAAATTAGGTACGGCTATGGGCAAGCCTTGTTACTGAAAGTTTATGAAGATTTGGGGACAAATTAAAAATCATAAAAAAGCGTGACATAATGTATTATTCGAACATGTTATTTTTGAACTTAAGAGGGTGGTTATCGTTATACCAAGAGCCGTATAGTAAAGTGTTGAGGGCATTTCCCACTCTTTTCTCGCACTGCTAAAAAAGAATAAGTAATGGTAAGTTAGTAATAAATAAGTTAAAGTTTATGGGCCCAGTTAGTTTCATGTTTCAAAGCAGAGACAAATTGCGCCGATTCGGGTTATGCCACAGACGTGGGAATTTGACACTGCTCCGATTCGGCGTAGGCCCACATTGCAAAGGCTAGGGGATTTCAAAAGCATAACAGTAATACTAATCTAAATGATACCTGGTACTCTGCAAGCGGTGTTGGCTGGTGACGATAGCTTGCCACGCGAACATCTGCCGCATCAGTTGGAAGCGAGCCTCCTCCAGGGACGGGAACAGGTACATCTGCTGGTTCGTGATGCGCACCTCGTGGACCACGCGAGCGATCTGGTGAATACAAAACTAATGAGTATAGACAAATAGAACTGGGGAACTAGAAGTATAGAAGAAATACTGTCTATTCAGCACAAATGAGACGGAGAAAAACATTAAAAAAAAACTGGCCAAGTGCGAGTCGGACTCGCGCATGAAGGTTCTGTACCGTTCCGTAGGGGGAGCGCAGACTTAATTTTTAATTTACTATTTTTTGTTATAGCGGCAATAGAAATACAAGTTCTGTGAATATTTCAGGTGTATGCAACTCCACGTCAAACGCGTATTTTGCGTACGGTAAACTATTACGGATCATGAGATACAGCCCGTTGACAGACAGACGGACGGACAGCGGGGCCCTTCAGGTACGGAACTTAAAAAAGTAGCAAAAAGGCTCGCATTGGAGGCCAAACTAAAAGCTATATTCTTGGCTGAACTCAACTTGAATGAAAAGGTAAAAAGTGAGATTCACAAGTCACACATTTACAGATTGTCTTTAGATTTTTTTACCTAATTCTTAAAAATTACAGCTATTATTTATTCTATTTTAATCGTCTTCTCCATTTCTGAAATATTTTCAGAAATGGAGAAGCCGATTCCTCTATGACAATATGTTGTTTTTAAAACGATGCTATAAAACAAATACTTGCCTGTGGTTCTCCACCAGGTTTGTGAGTAGGCTCAGTAGGAGAGTAGGTGTCCATGGACAGATCCAGTTCATGGCTCTTGCCGAGTAGGGCAGATGTCCACGCTTCGATACCGGCTTGGAGACGAGCGGCCAAGCTCTTCTCAACCTACGAAAGCCACAAAAAAAATAATGACGGTGTTACCTAGTAAGATACAATTTTTTTTATACATCTTACTTCTATTTAGTGCTTTCATTTTGAGCGAGGTCAAACGTAGATGGTAATCACAGCGCTAAAGTCACGTAGAAGATATTCAAAAACTATCATGCAAATTTAAGGAATATATGAATACAATAAATTAGTGAATTTAATGTAATTTTTATTTTACAACAATAAGGATGTCAATAATTTTTCAAAAATGTAATATCATTTTTTATAAATCATTAATAGGAAAATGTCAATGTGAATCTTTAAGGTTAAGATACTCATTCACAGAATAAAATGACTTCTCTATAAACCATAATATGAATAACGCCATTTTAAATCGATTGATTGGCAGTCATACTAAGGCAAAGGCATCCTAAAGTTTAAGTTAAATTGCCGACAAACCTCTTCATCAAGGCGCTGCACCCACAGATGCAAGTTGCTGTACTGCCTCAGCGATAAGTCATCGATAGCCCTCTGCAGTCTGCTCAGGATATCTGCCAGGCTGACAGCCGAGTATGGACATGTTTCCAAGGAGCGAGCGTCCACTGAGATCTGTTCCTCTACAGCTAGTAGATCTTCAACCTGTTAGGAGTGGTAGTAACATTGATTGACTTCATTTTTGTTATGAACTGATTTATTTGATTATTTCGGGATATATATTTGGGAAATTTTAATTTTACAATATGTCACGTTTTGTTGATTATTTTAATTGTAAATTCGGTCAGGGTTCTTAAAGAAAACTGTCAAAGTCGTTACGACTTTAACATGTTTCTTAATGACCCCAGAAATCATTTAAGGAAAATTCAAGCTAGACCTGCATCAGTGAATCCTCTAAGTTCATACTGTTCTGAAACAAAAAACTTAAAATATTGTTTTAATACTAACCTTCTCTTGGAACAGAAGCACAACTTCGCTAAGTTTCTGAACATATGGGTCCAATTTGTATGACTCCCATACAAGAGCCATGCCTTCCGAAACTTGGTTCAACACATCTCGACGTAGCCCAGCCACGAGCGGAATGATGGAGGCTTTATCACGGATCTGAAGGTTTTTCAAACATTATAGTATGGTAGAAATAAAAGTTTGACTAGAGGGACAGGCAGGGTATTGGATAAAAATAATTTGGAAAACTTAAATACTACATGAAAGAAAAAAAAGCGACATCGACATAAGACATAAAATATTTAAGCTAAGGGTTTTTGTTTCAGGAAACTATTGTGATATTAAACCTTCATCTATTAGCGATGTAGACAATAGTTAAACAATGGTGTCAGACCGATTCGGTCGAGCTTCACAGACGAATGGTTAGAGTACTGTAGAAGGTGTTGGTGAACTTTTCCAGGAGGAACATGAGACGTCAGATGATATTTTGGAAATCAGTAAGAGTTATTTTTTTTTCTTTATCTGATTCGTGTGTCGAAATAACGGTTTTTAATTGATATTTAGATCTCATCTACCTGCAATGACCGTTTCAATGTTAACTAAGGCACACGAGTTCCCAACACACTTTCTGTAGCATATTTTTACACAAATAGTTTCTCGAAACAAATCTAATCCAGATCTAAAAAACAAATCAAAGAAAAACAATAAAAACCTTAGTGAGTAGAAGTGTTTCTAAAATGATAAATTAAAAGAAAAAAAACATCGACACATATCATGCAGCCTATAAATTCATAAACTACCTTTGTATGATTCCTATTATTTAGCTGCACAAATGAAAACGCACCCGTGTTAGTGTTGTCACATACACGCACATACAACATAAACAATTAAATGAAGTTTAGGCCTGTTTGCACCACTAATCACTAAGCAACGTTTTCCCCCAAAGCAGAGACAAACGGAGTGAAGAGCAGACGTGTGGGAATCGACCAATCATCACGTCTTTCGATTTCCCTCCACTCGGCTCGTGTTTGGTATGGTGGAGACTAAACCGAACAAAAAAAATACATATTTGCCTCCGTTAACTTAAAATAAAATAAAGAAATAGAACGATGTTTGAGTTCTTTTCTCGTTACAACTATCTTGTGGTGCAATCGGGCCTCAAGTGTAAAATTGTAATAAAAATCGAGTGTTTGTGCGAATATCGTGTTATGTTTCTAGTGCTAGAAATCTGTGAATTCACACTGTTTGTTTTTAATGTGTTTTCGATACGTTACCTTTTCCAAGGTGCGTTCGTAAGTGCGTACGCTTTCGATAAGGGAAATCGCGAAGGGATACAGCTGGTTTGCTTGATGGGCCTTGTTCACTATGGCCAGTGGTACCCTGTGGGAGATACAATATCCCAATAAGTTGTTAATCACTTAATAGTTTATGACAGAGATGAGAGAGAGAGAGACAGATACTAGGCCTATGTCGAAGGAAAGCCTGAAAAACAAATTAGTTGTCCAACAACAATGTGTTTGTCAGTAATTACTAAATTAATAAAATTAAGTTATTTTTTCTTTTTCAAACTAGACTTTAAATAAAATTTACAATAAAGTTAAAACTGTACTGTATTTTGGTCAGTAGTACAGGCTTTTATTATTAATATTTATACTTTGTAGCCTATTAGAAAATGAACTAGTGGGCAGAAGTAAAACATTCCTTATGGAAAAGTTATTTTCTAATCGAGTTCGGATTTTAATGACAATAGTAATTTAAAATTACCTTATGTAACTGAAATGACACACAATCTAATTAGAAGAAATCATTCACAAAAAGAAAGAAACCCAAACCCTTGCAAGATTTTTATAAATACAGTAATTTCAGAAGAACATACCTGAATCCAAGGTTTTTCAAGTTGCGCACTTCCTTATACAAGGTGATAATTTCAGGCAGGAAGTTGACTTTCAACTTCAATATAGTGCCAGTTTTGCTGGAGCGAGCGCGAACCGACTCAATGGCGAAAATGCGACCAGACACGCCTAGGTTACGTTGTTGAACCTAAAATAACAATTAACAAAAAAAAAAAAAAGGTTTACCATATACTTTTGCGAAGGTATGGTAGTTCCAACTGACAACCGCACATTCAATCACTATAAATTAAAGCAATGTCAATGACTCAAAGCCATTAGTCGCTTGCTTAAAAATTGTTAAGATTATAAGAAAGTTTATCTTACCTTTCGAGCCCAATCATCGAAAACTTCTTGGGTGTCCAATTTAAGTCGGAAACTGTCACCATCTGCTTTTAGTTTCTGGCCTTCAATATGGTTCTCCCATCCCTTACCTATAAGGCGAAATAAAAGAATCAAAAAAACTGTTTCCATTTACAAATAAAAAAAAAAAATATACCTATATATTTTTTATATGGCCTTTCAGTTATTTTAGCTATGATTTGGATATCTGTCAAAGCGACGTTAACTCTGGATGGGATAAGGTTGCTTTTGGATTGCTATCACTGGCAAGCTTATTAAACTCGCAGTGATCATTATATTCATGACATTAAGATTGCTATTGGCTTGCTTATGTCTCAGGTAAAATGACTGTGTTAATGTTCTTACCAAGGACATCCTCGACTCTCTTCAAATACGCAGTAAGTTGGTGGTCAATCTGCTTAGCCCAGATGATGGAACCAGCCACTGGGGGCAGATCGCGCACTAAGGATAGGCGACTGCATTTCGATTGAGGATATTGTACCTGAATGAAAAGGAAGATGTTATTGTCGTTTTAATGATGAAATTTAATAAACTTATTAGCTCCTAGCTGGGCATTAGGCAAGTCCACCGGTATCTAAAAGTAAGGCGCAGTTGAAGCTGGACCGCAAAACGGTTAAGACATAATTTGTACATCTATCACAAGGGCAGTTATTCAAAGTGGCACAAGAAAAGGATTTCACTAAGAACTGGTAATAATTATCTATGATTTTGGTTCGGAAAATGCAGGCGCGCTGTTCACAATTTATTTTATTACCTTAAACTTCTCATGCAAAGCTTCAATATCGTCTTTCACTCTCTGTATCAGCTGCGTCTGGTACTCGCGAATAGCGCCCCGGATGTGCGGGCGCACGAACAGGGCATTGAACCGGGAGAAGATGCGGAACATCTCGTTCGCGTTCTTCGCTGTTCCCAGCTGGTCACGGAGGTGAGCTGTGATACGGGTCTCCACGCGATCTAAGCAAATAAAAGGTTGAAAGAAGTAAACACTTATCATAACAACCGAGGTTTTGGCGATGAGAAGTGTAGCATTTCCTGAAGGATTCTTAAAACAATCTTCTCGTAACAGAATATGTGATGACCGCCTGATGTGTTACATAATAAAATCAAAGGAAGTCATTCTAAAACGCCCCTTTTCTATTTTTCTTCTTAGCGTGTCGATAAAAAATTAATTAGAAAAAAAAACAACACATTCGAATTGAGAACCTCCTCTTTTTGAAAGTCGGTTGATAAGCTCAAAACTTGCCATAGTCAAATGACTAATTCAGAGTTAAAAACCTACCGATTCTGTCTTCATAACGCCGCACAGCAGCTTCCCAAGCATCGCATCCCTCGCGAGAAATATCCAGACAGTCAACTTCCTTCACATTCTCATATGCAAGGTTTACCTAAACACAAATAAAATGAAAAATTAACTATTGATCTTAGACATAAAACAAATAAACTCTTACACTAGGCTCAGAGCGAGAGTTCTTTTGTTTTAGTGATGGTTAGAAAAAGAGCTTCCTACCTCTCACTGAGAAAAGAGAGGAGGCCTGAATTTAATGGGAAAGTTATAGAATTGTCACAGTATTCAAACTTTAAATGTGGCACACGGAGTAGTAGATAATGATGTCTTTGTTACACACTGAGTCTCTTTTTAAAGCACGAAGTGGCCCTACTGTAGGTTGATTACGTTACCTCTGCAATAGCATTAGCATCCGCAGCATCCATGGGTAGAGATAGGGGCTGGGCGGGTTCACCACCGGCACCGGTGTCAGCTGCCACGGTAGCGCGAGGGCGAAGGACCTACACACAGAAATTATAACTTATGAATTCAGATACAGACGCTAACTTTAATAGTATACATCTTTATGGAAATATAACTGGTAAAATGCGTACATACTATATTTTGCCTAAACCTTTGAAGAAGACAAGGAATCAAATAAAATCATTATCTACAAAAACTATGCATCAACTAACATTAGCCTGACTAACTTGAGTTAGTCAGTGGAATTCCATAGCTTAAACTGATCTTTAAATGTGACTTACCCTAAGCATGACAGTGCGTAGTTGTTCATGGTGTCTACGGAACCGGCGCATGTGTTCCATGCGAGCCTGTAGCCGCTTATGAGACGGCGACACACGCCATACCATCTTCAGGTGCTCATCACGCTTCTTCTTAACGATATCACTACAAATGAGGCAACGAGGTTAATGAGGCATTACAGGCAATAAATACAGGCTACACAGATTACACCGTGGTATTACGTTCGTGCCAATTCGGAAACACGAAGGTTGCCGAAGCGCATAATTTTTATGGTTTAACTGTACATAATGTAGGTAACTTACCGCAACAATCCCTGCAGCTTTTCATATTCATCATCCCAGCAAGAGAATACTTCGAAACATTGGGTCATGACGCGCTCAAAGTCTTCGAAAGGAATGTGCATCAGACGGCGAGTTCCCAGCACCTTTAACATAATACATTTATTTTTATAAAGTCATCAAAAATGCGGCTTCAAACAAAAGAAGACGCTGTAGTCAAGAAAATAATTGTGGATTTTGAATAGATCAGGATTTTACCTTAAGGAGTTGTTGACCAAGATCACGCGAGATAGCCTCGACGAGTCTCAATCCACGCTGGATAGGGTATTTAGTTGAACGAATCTTTCGTAGATGGGAGAAGATCTGTTGCACTGCTAGCCTGTATGAAACGAAAAGAAATATGACCTCAGATCAGAAGTACAGAGAATTTATTCTTTATTAAAACTAACTATACAAATTTTCACAGGAGAGCAGCGGTGGCCCAGTGGTGGCGGTCCCGACTTACGAGCAGCAAGTCGTGGGTTCGAACCCAGACAGGCGCATTACTTTATGTAATTTATACCATCACCACTGCTCTCAAAAACGGTGAAGGAAAACATCGTGAGGAAACCGGCATGTCTTAGAACCAAAAATTCGAAGACATGTGACATCTACCAATCCGCACTGGGCTCGCGTGGTGGATTATTATATAGCCCATTCCCTCTCATACAGAAGAGGCCTGTCCCAGCAGTGGAAACATTAAAGGCTGATGATGATGCAAATTTTCTAACCTGATTCTTTCCAACTCAGTTGCACTAAGAAGGTCATTGATAGGAAAGTCTTTCATAAGGGGGTTGTAGTCCGAGACAGTTGCCAGAGCTTGCTTCAATCCGGTGTCAGTGTCAAAAGACACTGTGGCATGGAAACGCTTGCCGTACTTCAGGATCTCCAAAGTTAGGGCAACCTAGAATTTGAGCAAAGTATATTTAGATCTATATTTTTTATGTATGTGTCAGTGTGTGCAAGTTTAATATCATTGATTTATATTTTGATTATGCTAATGTATGAATAAGACAATTTGCATAAACCTCTTATGGAACAAATGACGTAAGAAGTGAGTAAACAAAGGGTATTCATAATGTAGTCACAATATGGATAGTAAGTACACTTAAAGTACTTACGGGATTATATCCATGATTTTCTTTTGTTTCTGTGAGCTCCCAGAAACAAAAGAAAATCACGGATATAATCCCGTAAGTACTTTATGTGTGGTGAAAAACCGTGAAAGTCTAAAACAGTGCATATGAATAGTATATCCACTTTATTATAGTGGGCCCACAGCTTGGATAAATAATTGAACAAACCTCAATGCTTTCTCTCTTCTCCTGAATGCGATGGAGGGCTCTTTCCAGGTTGAGCCAGAAAGAGATTTCTTGAAGGGCTGTGCCATTTGAAGGGTCGCGATCTAACTTGGTGACCTAAGTAAAAAAACATTGTGTTAAAACAAGGTTTTGAGGATTAAAAACATTAAACTGCTGTACAATGTTAGGTAATCAAACCTTTTGTATTTCTTTGATCCAGCGGTTGACTCCATTCTGTAGCTGGTTCAGGAATGTGGAGTCTTCCACCTTATCACCGAAGTCGGCAACGCGAGGTTTGCGTCCTTCATCAGCAGCTCTGATATAAATAATAAGAAATGGAAGTCTGAACTTAAAAAGTAGGATTTATTATTTGGGTTTGACGCAGGATGCAAAATGTGCAATTTCCAAACTGTGCACTTCGCAAAATCAGCACTTCCCAAAATGAGTGTGCATATTATGCATCAAACCCATTTATTTTCACAGTAATCAATTGATAATTAGAGGAACCAGCATGGTGAGGACCCTCACATGGTGTATTATGAAGTACTCTTTCTCACAGAGGGGAGGCCTGTGACTCTTCATAGAAAAGTAACCTCAAAACCTTACCTTTTAATTACAGCTGCTACCAGAGGATGGACAGGCAGGGTAATCTCAGGGATGTCAATGTTCTGCTGAAGATGAAGCAGTCCCATCTCCAACTCCGCAATCTTCTTTTCCACTGATGGTGCCATTTTATCTCCATCCCTGCAACACACGTTTTAAATCAAATCAAATCAAAACATTTATTTGCTAGAACATAGTACATAAGGTGTTACAGTAGGTTTGTTTCAGCATATCCTGCCATAACATGGCGTGCAAATTATATATTCACAGTCAGTGATGTCAATTACTCTAACATGCAACTTTCAGATTCTATTGACTTGTTTTCTAAATATTCTCTTGGATATAGATTTAGTTGGATGAATACATAAATGAGCTAGATGTGTGTCTTTATATGAATTATTTGGTTCATACTGTGAAATTATACTAAATGAAATTCCTTTCCACATGAATACTTTTATGCTTCAAGAGGTATTCAGTGTGTTAGACCAATACATCTAGTAAAATATGTTTATTTTTATTTTTATAGATGTAGTCAAGCTAACTATCATACATTGCTCATTCACAAAATTAAACTTTAAGATCTGTGTTCCGGCAGAATACAGGGATTGTGCGGATGCACATTCTGGCATATAAAAGGTTAAAGTATCTTTCCCCTTACCTATCAGCCCTTCCACTCTCCTTCACATAACTCTTGAAGAATGGAGCCATGGTTTTGCTGATGAAAGCATGCAAGGTCTCATAGGGGGAGCCATCAGACAAGTTGATGAGCCGCAGCTGACTGTGGATGGACTTGTCAGCCTCAATGACAGCACCACGCTTGATGCAGACAAAGGCTGCCACCCTAGACGATGAGAAGACCACCTAGAAGAAACAAAATATTAGCTTTTTGATAGTAGAAAATATTTTTTTTTTTAATTAGCTTGAGTAAATATTATAAGTGCAGCCATTTTGTCACTAACCTCATTGCTGATCTGATAGGTAACAGCTTCTTTCTCCTCTTCACCTTCAGTTGGTTGCTCACTGTCATCTTCTAAACATGGGAAAAACAAAAATTATCCATTGAATTGTTTGAGTTATACATTATTTAACAATTCAATAATTTTAAGATTAAATACAAAGAAACTAAAGTAACTAAATAATAATATAGACTACTTAAAACTTGACATCATCGTCAAACATCGAAATGTGCAATGCTGTTATGATCTAATACTGCAGCAATGCAGGTAGAAAGTTGACAATTGAAAAAAACGGGTGGATGTCGCATACCTTTCGAAGAAAACCTTTGCACGTACAACGAAGACACCTGAGGGTCTGAGAAGAACTTCCTGATGCAATCTTGGTTCACTTTATCGTCTAAAGCAGCGTTTAATGCCGGCGGAACGATATCATCTTCGGGCAAAAGTACCGTTGCGGCTCTGCGTAAGTAGTTTGCAAAGTCTTGGAAGTCGACCACGACGACATTTTGCGACTCAGGTGAATTTTCACTTCCATCTAGAGAATCTCCCATGATTTTTCAGGGAGATTCCACTTTTTCTAATAGGAATCAATAAACTTTTTTGGAAAACGGCCGCAAGTTATTGCAGTAAAGCAGCCGTCAATTGACAAGTGATGACGCATCGACAAGGGTAGCAACTTTAAAAAAAGTGGACAGCTGATTAAAAATTCGTTTTATTTTGTTGAAATTGAAACTTTAATCAAACATTTTTGCTATTTGTCATTTGTAAATCTATAAAGCTTGGTTTATTTTAGCAAGAGATTTTTTTAAAGAATTTGCTTATAATATTTTATTACTGGCAATGTTAGTTTTAAAATGTGATCGGATACACAGAACAAAATAATTTGCACATGGCCTGTCTAACCTATCCGTCTCATGTTTAAAGGGCTTTCAAAAAAGTTCATTTTTTAATTATAATTACATTCAGAGGCTCAAAGACATTATCGAATTGCAAAAATGTATAGTTAAATTCATTAGGTGTTTGTCTAGGTGGAACTACTTCATAACGAGTTTCATTCCTTTGGCGTAAGGGGCGCCAGGGTTGCCCGCGCAATTTAAATATTACGTTTTTAGTTTTTAACCCCCGACGCAAAAACGACGGGGTGTTTGAAGTTTTTCACTTCTCATGCTCTAAAAAGTACGCCAATATAGCCCTACGAAGCGGGATTAAACCGACCATTTATTCCATGGGGAGTAAAAACCAATTTAATAATGGAACGATCTTTTACTCCGAAACCTACCATAACCTGTACCTACCATATTTGATGCAATAAATAAATAAAAATGAAATGAACATGGTAACAAAAGAGTAACTTATCAAAGGTTTTATTTAAATTTCGAATTGGCTCGCAAATAGAAAGCGGTGTATTGAAAAATAAAAAAAAAAACAAACGAACTCTTCAATGCGAGAAAAATTATTGTTGTTTGTGTGCATCGCTGATTTTGAAATATGTGCAGTGCCTCTGTTGCTAGCCACTGCCGTAATGTAGGTACTAATTATCTGTGGAGTGTGGATCATCTTCATTGCGAAAATGTTGAGAGTTTGAGTTGTGTTTTAAATTGTTAATCTGTGACTGACCTGATTGAAGAAAAAACTGACCGCTCAGTTCAGAATTTTTGTCAAGTGTAAATTTGTTCGGTTTTAAATGGCTATTTTTCTCGCACTCGAAGTGAAAAGTACAGTTTGCACCTCGAGACTAAACGCCAATTTAATATACCCTCGCTTTCATTGATTCCCTCGCAGGCTCGGGAGTCAAAGCACCTCGGGTATATTATGGTATCGTTTAGTCTCTCGTTCTCAGATCAAATTTTTTTTTTTTTTTTTTTGATCTGAGCTCTCGTTATAAAATATACTATGACATCTCTGCGTGTGAGTGTGTGTGTCTGTGGCATCGTAGCTCCCGAAAGGATGAACCGATTTTGGTTTTGTTTTTTTTGTTTGAAAGGTGAATAATTATTAGTCCGGAGTGTTCTTAGCTATGTTTCATAAAAATCAATTCAAGATGGCCGCTTGCTTACATATTTATTCATTTATTCAACAACTCCCTCAATATGGGTATTAAATGAAAGGGCTTGACTAGTAGAATACTATACCCTTTAATCAATTTCAAATTCAAGATGGCCGCCAACACAAAATGGTGAAGTACATTGTTTTTTCACAACTCCCTCAATATGGGTACCTATCAAATGAAAGGGCTCGTTAAATTGTGACCCGTCGTGTTTCGGGGGTTTTAATTTTTTTTAATTTAATGTAACTTCTTTACAATTTGCAAGTCAGCACAGAGCACAAAGCATCAGATATTATACTGGGGCAGTATCAGGCTGCACGTGGTACAAAATATGATTCGCGACCGTAAGACGCATGTATTTACTGAATTATAATCATAAATCCAATTCAACCCTCATATCATACAAAATTCCAGGTTCGACTATTTTACAAAGTCATGACATTTTATGTGACTAACGTAACTAAGTAATTGTATGGTCATGATTTGTTGATAATCCCAATGACTAGACTCACTTCTTATATGAATATAACATCCATCGCCACTCCATAAACTACCCAGCAAGAATCCGACATACCTACTCAGTACGAATCTGTAGGTAGGTAGAATAGTCTAATAGGTATAGATGAGTACCAGATAGCCCAACCGGCTTCAATGCTGGTAAGTATTAACATACTACATCATCATCGGCCTATTAATGTTCCCACTGCTGGGACAGGCCTCCTCTCTATGAGAGGGAATGGGCTATATAATCCACCACACGGGCCCAGTGCGGTTTGGTAGATGTCACATGTCTTCGAATTTATGGTTCTAGGACATGCCGGTTTCCTCACCATGTTTTCCTTCACCGTTTTGAGAGCAACGGTGATGTACTAATTTACACAAAGTAAATGCGCCTGCCTGGGTTCGAACCCACAACTTACTGAACGTAAGTCGGGGCCGCTACCACTGAGCCACCGCTGCTCTATCTAACATACTGCAACTGATTTTAGTGATTTTTAGTCTAGTTTAGAGAAATTTGGGACAAGAGAATCGGCACCATTTTCCGGATTTTTGGGTTACTTTTGTTTCTGTAAGTATAATAAAGACATTTTCCAGTATGATAGAGCGTCCGATATCTTATTACGGCGAGCTTGTAAACTGACGAAATGCTCCTCGAATCACTGCCTTTATGACCTGAGTTACCGATATTCACCTTCTTGTTCCATTCTGCCAAAAAAAATCTCAACGTGAAATGTGCTGTAAAACTTGGTGGATAGAGTTGCTCTTCCTTTGTCGGAATTTAGAAAGCTGTATGGGCTGATATAGGCAGATTTTTTGTCGACTGTGATGGATAAAGCGAAGGAGACGCCGACGACTTGATTGAAAATGCCGTTAAAGGGAAGAGATGGTTTTAGGGGTTTTTGAAAGTCTATAAGGAATACCTCCATTGCTCCGTCTGGATCATCTACTGAATTATTTATTTAATAAAACTCGGACTTTTTTTTGATGGAAAACATTTCTGGAATAATCAACATTTTGGTCTCCCAAATAAATAGTAAAACTATTCGAATAATAGGTGGGTTAGGTGGGTATATAGTTAGGGTATGTGGACCGCAACTCCACGCAGACTAACCTATTCATGATTTAAAAGCGATGAAACTAGCTCTGCACTACGAACGCTTCAAAAGCACTTAGACAAGTTTAATTAATCTAATTTGTTAAAAATGTTCTACATTGCTCTTCCAGAGAGACTCCCACCTCGTTTCGCAATTCTATAAATGTACCCACCCATGTAACTTCATAAACTAGAAAAAATACTCGTTTTATTCGCACAGTAAATTCTATTACAAAATAAACACAGCAACTTTTTCCGAGGGAATTTTTATTCCGTAGATACTTAATTACTTTAAAAGCAAAACATACAAAATGATACTCACCGTAGGTACCTAAGTGGGAAAAGCGAATCTATTTCGAATTGCCCATCCGGTGTTACTAGAGTTGAAATTGATTCGAAATTCGAAAGTTTTGTATGTATGCCAGCTACTGTTAAGTTTTCTTTCTGTAGCGATCCCATTTTCGCTAGTTCCAAAGTTTACGAAGAAAGGGTGAAACGTTTTCGTGTGGTAATTTGTCGCTAAAATCCTTATTTATTGCAACAGAGAAGTTGGATCGGCCCCGGGGGCAAATTCGCAAACTTTGCTCCTTTAACTTCGCTTCACCGAGTACCGACACCTTGAGCACATATTGAGGTTGAATCCTCGTTTTCTTGTTTCAATAGAATTATGGAGGATTACTTTAATACTGTTTTATTTTCCGTACCCCCGGCGTTCAAGTTTATTTCCGTTTATAAAGAGCTATAAATTAAAAAAAAAACTATTTATGAATGGCGTGATACGAGTTTAAAACTACATAATTATGTAGTCCAAGTAGGTACTGCCTCAGACTAAAACTTATTTATAAATGTGATGAAGTGGGATAAATCTAGACTCAGGAACCTCATGGCGTGTCCGTTGTATTCGCGGGTTTATTTTACGTTTCGGGTTTGTATTAAAATATTGTGACCCGTGATATTTCGATCATTAGGTAATGCAATAGGGTGGCCCTATTACTTTTATCAAATGTGGGTGTACAAACAGTAGGTGTCCTATTAACCTTTTGAGTACCCCAATCGTAATGTTACTAGGAGCATATATCACATAGAAGTTATGCCTTAGAAGGATGCTAATTATAGAAATAGAGGAAATCTAAATTTAGGGCCACCTAAAACCCGCTGCCTACTAAATTACATATTCAGCATTCTGGGATGAGACTAAAATAAACAAACACTCATAAGGGTAACTTTTACCTTTCACGTACACAGTAGAATTTTATTATATAGGAAGATTATTAGTTACCTAATGGTTAAAGGAAAATACCAATTAAAGTATGGAGCTAAGGGCGTCGGGTACGACGGCTCTCTTTGATACCTGTAGCACCTTTTTGGTATCTGGGCGGATAGAACAGTTCTCGTCTTAACCTTGATTTGAGGGTAGTCACAGTTTATCACTTTTTTTTTTTTTGGACAAGCCCGCCACACACGCCCAAACCACTGTAACTCCTGAAAGCCAGAATCAACAGTGGCGACCACCAGAAAAGCGCCGAGACAATGAAGCTCGACGAAGTCCCAGAGAATGAATTTAACTGTCTTGGATCCCGCAACGAAATTAATCAGAAAGTATAGCGGAGGAGTAGGAAAAAAACTGTAATTTCCACTTCCCTCCATATCAGCAGGAGACAGAACGAAACAAGGCCAATAGGCACAAAGGGACGTTTACAACTGGGATAGGCCCAGTTGCCTAGCACCACGGATAAATATTAACGTTAATGGGTCCTAAGTTGAGAGCTGTTATATTTGATTCCAATAATAGGTATGGCAAAAACGCTTGAACGCACGGAAATTTGCTCTAGTTTCTACAAGGTCCGTATAGTAAATAACTCCGGATGTAACCTGTACACTATCCAACATAATATTGCGTTCATTTTGCCAAAGACTACACTCCCACAAAATGTGATGTGCAGATTGTTCATATTCGCAGTCAGATGTTGAACATTGACAAAAAAAACAGTTTATCACTTATGGTGAATCTTCGTTACCTACAGTAAAATCGTGGGCAGTTTTATTCAGACAAGGCAGAGAAAGCGTCGAAGATTACCTGCGGGCCTAAAATGGCCGCTTTAGCAGAATCTTAGTATGAATCACGTTAAAAATGGCCTTTACAGTCATAACTATAAAGTCCATTTTAAGTTTTTTTTTTTACGTGATCTATATTATGATTCTGCTAAAGCGGCCATCAGCGTTTTTCACGCCAGGAACCATCGATTTAATAAATCCAGAAAAGGGTTTCAGAAGATCGGAAATTGAAAGTGATACTATGAAGATGTAATTTGTGGATGTTTTACATTTTTACCAACGAACTAGAAATGAATAAGTGAGAACCAAACAAATGAGAATCAAATACCAACAATATTTTAGAAGATTTATAACAACTGATGAAACTTGGATTCACCACTATATTCTTGAGCCATAACATCAGTCGAAACAGTACAATCATGGTGATTCTTCGACTCTGAGAATGCCAGGTCGTAAAAGTCAGCAGGGAAAGTGATGACATCGATGTTTTGGGATGTCGCGGGATTTTTTAGTTGACTACTTGTCCGAAGGACAAAATATAATACAAGCGATGCGAAGCGGCAAGATAATCTGTTGGATAAATTAGCAGAAAAACATCTCGAACATCGGCCCAGATTAGCTGAATAGAAGATCCTTTTCATTAGGATAATGCAAGTAGTGTCATGCATGAACTCCAATTCCAAGTATCACACCATCATTCTCCATATTGACCTGATTTAGCACCACCGGACTAATACTCTCTGATTAAAAAAACACCTAGCTTAAATACTTAATTTAAGCTAGGTGTTTTTCTAGGCTCATGAACGAAGAGGTTATACAGCTATTACCTCTTGACTAGGTATAAGATTTGAAAAGTATATTGTGCTGGTCATTGTACCAAACCTTCTGCGACAGTACTTCGTGTTCATTCGGGATTGGAATACGCTCATATCGTGGCAAACTTTTGCATTGAAAAATATACTCTATTGTATTGTTGTATGGCAACTCTCGCACAATTCTATTGTTAGCAGTGGGTTATCGCACCATTCATAGTTGCGGTCAAACAATGCGGACATCAACTCTGTTCAATACAGAATCGGCTGCACCTTTTAATAGTGTTTAGAACAAACTTCGCTACGCTGCGGTGGAATCGATTTCAAAATGGAATCCCTATGCATACTTTGACGGATTTGGACTTCGGAGTATTGTAAAACTATAAAATGGAAAGTTTTGTTTAGGTACTTAAGTTGTTTCTGAATAGATCAATTCTGAATAATGGTTTATTAATAATTAGGTAAAGGTATTGTTAGAGTATTCGGAGTATGTGTCTCAGTTAATAAACACTCATCATTCTGTAAACGCTCAGCGGATTATTCTTTCAACTGTTACAATTAGTTCCGCACTGATATGGATATGCGTAGCTAGGCCCTCTGTCATGAGTCACTTGCTACGCCGCGCCTACGCAATGCTGCTACGAGTTGAATTACAAAAGCTGCACATTGTCTAATGCTACGCTGAATAATGCGTAGCTTAAGGTCCCACCCCACCCGCGAGTCATTGCTACGCCGCATCTACGCAATGCTGCTGCGAGTTGGATTACAAAAACTGCACACTGTCTAATGCTACGCGGAATAATGCTAAGCTTGTCCCACCCCGCCCGCGAGTCATTGCTACGCCGCGTCTACGCAATGCTGCTGCGAGTTGGATTACAAAAACTGCACACTGTCGAATGCTACGCGTAATAATGCGTAGCTACGCTCCCTAGAACCATAAATTCGAAGACATGTGACATCTACCAATCCGCACTGGGCCCGCGTGGTGGATTATATAGCCCATTCGCTCTCATAGAGAGGAGGCCTGTCCCAGCAGTGGGAACATTAACAGGCCGATGATGATGATGACGCTCACCGTGAGTCACTGCTACGCCGCACCTACGCAATGCTGCTACAAGTTGGATTACAAATAGTGTAGCTGCCTTCAACTAAATTACTGTGACTCATAAAGTCATTATTCTCTAATGACTCTTCTCATCTTTCCGCGGATAGGTAGCTCCTGCTCGCAGCCAGTTATGAATACTCCCACAATAACTATGCATTCAGTAATTAGAGGAGTGATAAAGTGCAACGTGACTGAAATAACTAAAACATATATATAGGGTGACTGGTAATTAGTGTACGATACTTAAACACGTGATTATGCTCATGATAACAAACAACTTTTACTATGGGACCAAAGCCGAAATCGCGAAAAAAAAAATCAGCTGTTCAGTACATTAGGCGAACATAAATGTACTGAACAGCTGATTTTTTTTTCGCGATTTCAGGGTAGTAAAAGTTGTTTGTTATCATGAGCACAATCACGTGTTAAAGTATCGTACACTAATTACCAGTCACCCTATATAGACGACGTCTATCAGTATTAGGAGTTTCAGACAACGTCTCACGTCTCTGGTTATTTTTAGTGTGGTTATGAATAATCTATGGAAGATACTGTTGCGGTATTCGTATGTGTGAGTACGGAGACGATTGGTAACATAGACGAAGTGGTCATGTTTAGGAGTAATTTATCATTAAATTCGAGACCGTCGTTGTTCCATTTGGCTGGAGGAGAATGGACAAAAGCCTCTTCTTCCTTCTTCTTGTCATCAAGAATCAATCTTCCCTGCCTAATTATTATGACACTTGTGTTGGCTCTTTGCAGCACTTTTCGGGTTGCCCCAGCAGAGGAACATGTATGGATGATGCCGGTTAAAAATCTAAATATATTAAAATGAACTTTACATTGTCACTTACGTGATTTCTTCCGTGATTATTTACTATTTTGAGCTCCCGATATTTCGACGCTGTTGCAAGCGCCATGATCGCGGGTTGAAATAATAATCTATACATATAATAAAATCGTTGTGACCAAGAAATCTGTACATTGAAGATTTCAAAAAAAAAAACCGATCAGGGTGACTTAAAATAAGTAACTGAACATATTAAAACCATTTTAAAAATTTTTGTTTGTTTGTTTGTTTGTTTGTTTGAACGCGCATCACGTAATAACTGCTAGACGGATTTTGATGAAAACTTCACTATTCTATTTAAATAAACTCAGAATAACATTTAGGCTATAGAAATTATGGAAAATTTTGGAAAAAGGGGGTGAAAAGGGGGGTAAAGTTTGTATGAAAAAAAAATTTTAGATTGTTCTAGAATCATAAAACTCAGAGTAAATACTTATTATTCAAAATAAAGAAATACCTGTTTCAGCATTTTTTTTAAATCTCATCCAGAGACGTAAAAAGAGGGGTTTGTGTCTAAAATTAACTAACTTCATACACCTATAGAATAAAATCCAATGAAGTGTAAACCTTTAAAAGTTGTTGTAAATACTTCAAATCTAATACAGGTAAATATAATTTCTCAATTTTTTTGAAATTTGATTTTTGAAGTGAATACGCCCAAAATAGCGGAACTCAAGAAAATCGACTTTCCTCGGTATAAGTACTTGGTAATACAGGATGGAAACGGTAAACGGGGAAGTAAGGGGAGCTGCAGCTACACGAAAATGGTCTTAGAAAACAACCCGTATTTTTTTCGAGAAATGTTGTTCAAAGATTTAATAAAAAAGTAAAGTACACTTAGCAAGAAAATTGCCATTTTACATAAAACAATTTTTTTGATGCCAATCGATCTTCTTTCCGACACTGATCAAAAAGTTCTTCCAGACCAACCCAGGTTAGAGTACTCAAAAAGTCACTGCAGCTACATGAAAATGGTCTTAGAAAACCATCCGACATTTTTCGTGAAATTTTGATCCCCATTCACAGATTTAAAAAAAAAACGTACGGGTAGCAAGAAAATTGCTATTTTACACAACATTTTTTTGATGCCAATCGATCCTGTTTCTTATACTCAACGGTTAAGGTAGATCCCTTTACTGCCCCGTTAACCGTTTCCACCCTGTTTATTACATACTAGCTGACCCGCGCAACTTCGTCTGCGAGTGAGGGTTAGAGAAAGTGTGAGTCAACCTTAGACATTATGCTATCGCGGACTTTTTTTTTAAATGCTTAAGAGGAACAATTCCTTTGTACGTGATTGCTGTGTAACTTTAACCGCGTTATGCAGTGCTTGCAACGGAAGCAAAGAAAAAGGAATGAATCTTTGTTTTTGGGAAATTTTTCATTGATGCTCCGCTCCTATTGGTGATGTTAGCCTTCCTTGATAAACGGGCTGTCCAACACTAAAATATGTTTTTAACTCGAACCACCATTTCCTGAAATTAGTGCGTTCAACCAAACAAACAAACTCTTCAGCTTTATTATATTAGTGTAGATTCAAGTAGGTAACAATTTAATTTCTCGGAAATCTTTGCATTAATCGCTCATGTATTCTACTTATGATTTTCCAAATAAGGGCTTCCCTCGAAAGCTTGCCCATGCTGGCTCACTGGAGACGGCTGCACACATAGGTGTAAGTCGTATCTATTTTGTATATTGTGTGTTTCTTATTTTTACTTTTTTTTTACTATCATTAGGTTAATACATAAATAGATTGTATTTGATCTGAAATAAAATTTATCTTATTATCATTTACATTTGCTTCCTTAGACACTTGATGACAGTCATACTCCAGCTAGGTCGAAAGTTCTCATCAAGGTGCACGCAATAGGCCGGGACACGATATAGCTGCTGTAAACCGTTGAAGACTTCTTTTGCAACTGCCTTTTGTCCCCATCGTTGGACCGTCAATGACAGTCATACTCCTGCCAGGTCTAAAGTTCTCATCGGTGTGCATTATTACATGAGCCGAAACACGATATACCTAGCTGCTGTAAACTTTTGAGGACTTCTCGCTACTATCTTTCATCTCCATCGTCAGATCATCGATGAAAGCCGCACTCTAGTTAGGTTAAAGGTTCTCATGAAGTTGCATGAAATGATCCTAATGCTTTCAATTTACACGTTTTGAGTCTTACAACAAACGCACTGCTTTGGCGCCGCAGCGGCGCGACACGAAACGTCTAAATTGAAAGCGCCCTAAACACGATATAGCTGTTGTAAGCTCTTGCGGATCTGTTGCAAGGCCAACTGCCTTCCATCTTCATTGACATACCTTTGGTGACAATTTTGGAACCAAAATGTTTTAATCTTCTATTTCAAATTTCTAACTCTACGTCCCATGAGCGTACCAATCCGCACTGGGCCCGCGTGGTAGATTATAGCCCATTCCCTCTCATTGAGAGGAGGCCGTGTCCCAGCAGTGGGAACATTATAGGCTGATGATGATGATGACGTCCCACGAGGAAGTGCATAACCTCTAAAGGTTTGAAACCTTCCAATATAATATAATACGATGACTTTCGAGACATTCCAATTTTAGAGTATTAGATTTAGCACCAAAGTTTCATGTGAGTTCAACCTTTTTGAATAAAATCGGATTGAGTTTTCAAACATGTGTCGAAATAAAATGTAGTTTAAATCAAACGAAGCAAATCAGCAGCGCCATGGCCAAAATAATTGTTTACCCTTTTTTAACCCCGTTAGGGGTTCAATTCAATAAAATACGAAACACGTCTTCCATCAATTCTGTTAAAAAGGTTTATGCAAATTTTTAAGTAGTTTGGACCAAGGAATCACGTTGTCTCTTACAAACTTTGTCCCCCTTTTTTACCCCCTTAGGGGTTCAATGTTGGAAAATTCTTCAATACCGGATGCCTACATCATATAAAGAACACACCCTGCTAGTTTCAGGTCTCTACGATCCATGAGTCACTAAAGCCAAATTGTCAGTCATTAAATTGCTATTTGTGCGTATTCAATATTCACCTCAAAAATCAAATTTCAAGGAAACTGAGAAATTATATTTATCTGTATTAGATTTGAAGTATATGTAGCAACTTTTAATGGTTTACACTTCATTGGATTTTATTCTATAGGTGTATGAAGTTAATTAATTTTAAACACAAAACCCTCTTTTTTACGTCTCTGGATAAATTTTGTAAAAAATGCTGAAACAGGTATTTCTTTATTTTTAATAATAAGTATTTATTCTGAGTTTCATGATTCTAGAACAATCTAATTTTTTTTTTCATACAAACTTTACCCCCCCTTTTCACCCCTTTTTTCCAAAATATTCCACAATTTCTATAGCCTAAATGTTATTCTGAGTTTATATAAATAGATTCGTGAAGTTTTCATCAAAATCCGTCCAGCAGTTTTTACGTGATGCGCGTTCAAACAAACAAACAAACAAACAAACAAACAAACAAACAAACAAACAAACAAACAAACAAACAAACAAACAAAAATTTTAAAAATGGTTTTTATATGTTCAGTTACTTATTTTAAGTCACCCTGATCGATTTTTTTTTTTAAATCTTCAATGTACAGATTTTTTGGTCTCAACGATTTTATTATATGTATAGATTACAAACTAGCTTCTGCCCGCGACTTCGTACGCGGATCCTGTTGCATTTGCCAGCGACACCGGGTTCGTCAAAATCGAAGATCTGAAACGTCTAATTCTAAGAGCCCGGGGACGGGAAAATAGTAATAATCTTTCCCACCTGAGCAACACATACCGTTTGTTTCTTTTTGCCATTTAATAGCTTCACAAAAAGTAAAATTTTGAACCATACCTCCGATGGTGGAATATATGGCGTACTCAACCATAGGAGTATACGTAAATGAACTCCATTTCTTATGAACCCAAGGAAGGTCGTCATGCCCTACGGCTATGTCTTGAGACACCCGATTCTTCAGATGTTCTGTTTTAGACTTTCACGGTTTTTCACTACACTTAAAGTACTAAGTAAATTATTAATTATGAGCAGACAAATCTGTCTACCCTAATTTTCGTCCCACCCGCATACCTCTTCAGTATTCCCGCGATCATGATGCTTGCAACAGCGTCGAAATATCGGGTGCTCGAAAAACAGAAAGAAAATCACGGATATAATCCCGTAAGTACTTTAAGTGTCTTCAGATGTTATCGACATTCTGCTCAGAGAATGTCGAAGTCTTCGCGCTCTTCTTCTGTCTCTTCATGCCGTACTCCAGCAATTCTTTCTCTCTCACTTTCTAACAGATAATGAATATTTTGTGTTCGTGTTCGGCGCTCTTCTTCTGTCTCTGGGAATGGGAGTTTTAGCCAGTAGAGTCAAATTTTAAATGATATACCATCGTCATCGAAAATTGAAAATCAGTCCTACTAACTGTTACCGCCTTAACCACGTGGAGGTACTCCCAGATTTTGTTATTTTATAATTACACAGTGAAATTAGTAATAGCTTTGCAATAATTTTCACATCAGATGTTTCTGATCTTCGATTTTTATAAGTCAACAGGAAATGCCCATCAGACCGAACACCTTTTGTTAAGACGTCATCATTCCTATGTGTTATGGTGTAGCTGGGCTCTTAGAGTGTCCCAGATCTTCGATTTTTATAAGTCAACAGAGAGTGCTCATCAGATTGAACAACTTTGGCTAAGATGTCATTCCTATATGTGTTATGGTATAACTGGGCTCTTGGAGTTCCACATCAGGTGTTCCAGATCTTCAAATTTATTCCCTCAGCAGAAAATGCTCATCACGTGAAACATTTTTTGCTATGGTGTCATATTTGTATCTCTTATAGTTTAGCTGGTATATTGCGGTTCTACATCAGTTCTTCAGGTTTCCAAGATAAATTATAGCCTATATGTTGCCCAGACATAATATCTATACAACAAAAAAAAAACATTCAAATCCGTCTAGTACTTCCGAAGATTAGCGTGTACAAACAAACAGACAAACAGACAGACTTTTTTCTATTACTGTTTCTAAACCCCCTTCAATTATTATTTTTAAATATATTCAATGTACAGACACAGCTTTTTACTCTTTTATTATATGTATAGACTAGCTTCTGCCAGCGGCTTCGCCCGCGTGAAGTTTGATTATTGTCCCATGGAATCTTACTGCCGGGATAAAAAGTATCCTATGTTTTAATCCAGGTTATAAACTATCTGTGTGCAAAATTTCATCCAAATCCGTTCAGTAGTTGTCGCGTGAAAGCGCAACAAACAAACTTACATTCACATTTATTCTCCGAAACTGCTAAGCTATCGGGAGTTACACGTGTTATTGTGAGTCAACTATAAAAGATAGACATATGCTGTCTTGGGATATTTTTTATATAATTTTATGTGAAATATTTCCGTTATACATGATTTCTATGTAGCTTTAACCATTAAGGCTGCACACGCGACGGAAGCTAAAAAAACCAAGTAACTTCTCCCGTTTTCCCAACATTTCCTTTCACTGCTCTGCTCCTATTAATGGTAGCGTGATGAAAAGTATACTATTACCTGCTCAGGAGTATGTAGAATAATTGTACCAAGTTTCGTTAAAATCCGTCGAGTAGTTTTTTTTTCTATAAATAACATACAGACAGACAGACAGACAGACAGACAGACAGACAGAAAGAAAGACAGACAGACAGACAAAAATTTTACTGATTGCATTTTTGGCATCAGTATCGATCACTAATCACCCCCCGATAGTTATTTTGTAAATATATTTCATGTACAGAATTGACCTCTCTACAGATTTATTATAAGTACTAGCTGTACCCGCGCGGTTTCACTCTCGTGTTTCATACGTTGGTGTTTAAAACAGCAATAAAATACCATCCTGAAACACCTCAAACTCAAATGGGAATAGGTCTCCCGCTGCCATGACTTCACAGGCGGTTCCGTAGGTGCCATGGCAAGACATTTCAGTAACGTATTTACGCATCGAACAATAAACAGCTCTTGACCGCTCCTGGGTGAAAGGTTGAAACCTTTCCCAGTTGTAAGACAGGTGGCGCACATTGCTGGCTCGAACACGTGGCCCAGACAGGCGCATTACTTTGTGTAATTTATTTCATCACCACTGCTCTCAAAACGGTGAAGGAAAACATCGTGAGGAAACGAAAGGAAAGGAAAGGCATGTCTTAGAACCAAAAATTCGAAGACATGTGACATCTGCCAAACCACACTGGGCCCGCGTGGTGGATTTGCCCATACGCAAAATATGCGCTTTGAAATTTAAATTGGCCAACGGAATCAAAACATCAAAATGACCTTCATTGAAGTTTCCTGAGAATCGGATTATTTTTACTCCCTGTTTGTCCCTTGAAGGTTTGAAACACCTGGAACTCAAATGGCAATAAGTCTCCCGCTGCCATGAGTGATGCACTAAATAGGATAGAGTAAAAATTAAAATACGAACATAGGTATTCAAGGACACCTTTTCTAGTAAGAACGATTAATACTAAAAAACCTATTATAGTAACACCAAAGCTAAGTGTGAAATACACAATAAGTAATTCGCAAAGAAATAGACATAACAAAATTCCAACCAGGAAAATAGGTAAGAACACAGTAAAATGATTATCCTCCAATTTAAAATTACTAAGTGAAACATACCAAAACGAAGACAAACCAAACAACGATGATGTCAAATATTTCAACGCAAATTAGATAGTACCTACAGCAAAATATCGCAGAACAGAAATGAGCTTGATCGTGTATCGCTTGAGTTCGTTTTTTGAAACGTTTTTTTCTTACCTTTCCGCAGACGCCTGCATACTGAAAAATACTGGCCACATAGAAATTGGAATAAAAACTTTAAAACGTTATGGAACCTCATTGCAATACCTTTCAGCAGACGCCTGCATATCACTGAAACATACTGGCCACCTAGAAATTCCGCTTAAAAACTGAAGATAAATCTCAAGGAACTTCCAAATTCTTATTTCAATGTAAAATATGCAATAAAGCGTTGTCTTAAAATGCAATTTGGATCTATATCGGTTTCCGAATTCTAATTTCAATGTAAAGTATGCAATAACGCGTTGACGTAAGATTCAATTTGGATTATTAACTTTTTCCATACAAACATTAAACACCCTTATTTATACCCTTAAGGGCTGAATTTCTTAAAACCTTTTCTTAGTGAGCACCTAGAAGCCAAAAGGAACATTCTGGCTTTACATTCATATCTCTAACTTTAAAAACATAGGACTTTCATACAAACTTTGACACCCCTTTTCAACCCCTTGGGGTGCGAATTTTAAAAAATCCTTTCTTAGTACGCGCCTGCACCCCCTAGAGAGTGCTTGTGCCAAATTTTAGTCCTTACGGCCCAGTAGTTTCCGAGATTTCGTGATGAGTGGTCAGTGAGTGGACTTCTCCTTTATATATATAGATTAAAAACACCCTTATTTATACCCTTAAGGGCTGAATTTCGTAAAACCCTTTCTAAATAAGCACCTAGAAGCCGAAAGGAACATTCAGGCCCACATTCATGTCTCTAACTTTAAAAACATAGGACTTTCATACAAACTTTGACACCCCTTTTCAACCCCTTGGGGTGCGAATTTTAAAAAATCCTTTCTTAGTACGCGCCTGCACCCCCTAGAGAGTGCTTGTGCCAAATTTTAGTCCTTACGGCCCAGTAGTTTCCGAGATTTCGTGATGAGTGGTCAGTGAGTGGACTTCTCCTTTATATATATATATATAGATAGAAGATAGATAGATAGATATAGATAGATAGATAGAAGATAAAATAATACAACGAACTACTGGTCCAATCTATTTCAATTTTTTTTACAGAATTGATGGAAGACGTGTTTAATTGAAATTGAATTGATGAAAAAAGGGGTAGAAAGTTACTTTGGCGGTGATTTGTTTCGAATTTGATATCAACTCCCTAGGTCCATGTTCACCGAAGAGATAACGGTCTGATTTTCTAAAAACCGCTGTCCCTGTGACATGCTCCCATACAATAATGTGTTTTAAACAGCTGTTTGGATAATCAGACCGTCATGTTTTTGGTGAACATGGACCTTAGAGCTTTTGATTTAAACTACATGTTATTTTGATAAATGTTTGAAAACTCAATCCTATTTTATTCAAAAAAGGTTGGACTCACATAAAAACTTGGTGCTAATACTCTTTAAAATTGGAATGTCCCGATAGTCACCGTACTATATTAACACCGCATTTGAAGGTTTCTAAGCTTTAAAGAGGTTGTGCACTTTAGGACACGGCCTCATAGGCACGTAGAGTTCGAAATTTGAAATGGCTTACAGTTGTAAGAGGTCCGCAACAGTTTACAGCAGCTATATCGTGTCGCGGCTCATTTCATACACGTTGATGAGAACTTCAGACCTAGCTGGAGTATGAGACTGTCATCGAGTGTCTAAGGAAGAAGACGTTAGGACGTCGAGAGAAGCCCTTTAAACTGTTTTTATAAACATGGTAATTTATCATTATCAAAATAAATACGTTGTTAATCACAAGTATTTAATTTTAAACATAATTGCCCTTGGATACGTAATTTGATTTCAATGAATATCAGAGATACATCGTTTTAAATAACTCAGCAGCAAAATAATGGTCATGTACCGGACGCGCTTTGCATTATGCGGAATGATGTGTGTGATGTGATGTGCTCTTTGACAATTGTATTAGAGGTGCTTACGACCCACTCTCTGTAACCCTGTCTTTCAATTATGTGTCGCAGACGAAGTTGCGCGGGTCAGCTAGTATTAAAATGAATCTCTATTTCCCTTGGTCATGGCATGGCACCGGCACGGCTGGACCGATTTCACTAATTCTTTTTTTGTTGTGTTTCTTATTGTCAGGAGAAGGTTCTTATGAAAAAAAAACTTTTAGTAGGTAGATAGTAGTAGGTAGGTAGTAGTAGGTAGGTAGTAGTGGTAGGTAGGTAGTAGTAGGTAGGTAGTAGTAGGTAGGTAGTAGTAGGTAGGTAGTAGTAGGTAGGTAATAGTGGTAGGTAGGTAGTAGTAGGTAGGTAGTAGTAGGTAGGTAGTAGGTAGGTAGTAGGTAGGTAGTAGTAGGTAGGTAGTAGTAGGTAGGTAGTAGTTGGTAGGTAGTAGTAGTAGGTAGGTAGTAGGTCGTGACAAGGAAACGTCTTGTTTGAAAAGAGGATACATTTCTAATAGGAAAGTGTTACGTACGTAGATTTTTGACGCTATCTCTAAACAGAAAACATCTTCTCTATATATATAAAAGAAGAAAGTGACTGACTCACTCACTGACCATCAACACACAGCCCAAACCGCTGGGTCTACAGATTCCAAATTTGGCATGAAGGTTCCTTATGTGGTCTAGGGGTGCACTAAGAAAGGATTTTTCAAAATTCACCCTCTAAGGGGATAAAACGGGCCCCCAAAGTTTGTATGGGGAAACAGGATTTGTTAGACTATTTTATTCGAAACTTCACAAGAGTACTCCTATTGATAAATGAGAAGAAACAGGTTTCATTTTTTTTTCAAAATTCAACCCCTAAGAGGGGTAAATGGGGTGACAAGTCTAAAAATCAAAGCACAGCCCAAACCGCTGGGTCTACAGATTCCAAATTTGGCATGAAGGTTCCTTATGTGGTCTAGGGGTGCACTAAGAAAGGATTTTTCAAAATGCACCCTCTAAGGGGGTAAAACGGGCCCCCAAAGTTTGTATGGGGAAACAATATTGGTTAGACTATTTTATTCGAAACTTCACAAGAGTACTCCTATTGATAAATGAGAAGAAACAGGTTTCATTTTTTTTCAAAATTCAACCCCTAAGAGGGGTAAATGGGGTGCCAAGTCTAAAAATCAACGCACAGCCCAAACCGCTGGGTCTACAGATTCCAAATTTGGCATGAAGGTTCCTTATGTGGTCTAGGGGTGCACTAAGAAATGATTTTTCAAAATGCACCCTCTAGGGGGGTAAAACGGGCCCCCAAAGTTTGTATGGGGAAACAATATTGGTTAGACTATTTTATTCGAAACTACACTAGAGTACTCCTATTGATAAATGAGAAGAAACAGGTTTCATTTTTTTTCAAAATTCAACCCCTAAGAGGGGTAGAGTGCCAAGTCTAAAAATCAACGCACAGCCCAAACCGGTGGGTCTACAGATTTCAAATTTGGCAAGTAGGTTCCTTATGTAGTCTAGGGGTGCACTAAGAAAAATCTATATATATAAAATGGTAAACTGACTGACTGACTTGGTGATATATCAACGCACAGCCCAAACCGCTGGGTCTACAGATTCCAAATTTGGCGTGAAGGTTCCTTATGTGGTCTAGGGGTGCATTAAGAAAGGATTTTTCAAAATTCACCGTCTAAGGGGGTGAAACGGGCCTCCAACGTTTGTATGGGGACCCCTCATTAGGGTTCCGTAGTCAACTAGGAACCCTTATAGTTTCGCCATGTCTGTCTGTCCATCCATCGCTTAATCTCTGTGACCGTTAGTACTAGAAAGCTGAAATTTGGTACCAATATGTGTATCAATCACGCCGACAAAGTGGTAAAATAAAAATTGGAAAAAAATGTTTTATTAGGGTAGCCCCCCTATATGTAAAGTGGGAAGTGATTTTTTTTTTATTCCAACCCTAACGTGTGATATATTGTTGGAAAGGTATTTAAAAATGAATAGGGGTTTACTGAAGTAATTTTTTGATAATGTCAATAATTTCGCAAATAATCGCTCCAAAAGTAAAAAACAATGTGTAAGAGGGGGGGGGCCCTCTAACTTTTGAACCATAAGTTTAGAAAATATGAAAAAAATCTGAAAAGTAGAACTTTATAAGGACTTTCTAGGAAAATTATTTTGAACTTGGATGGAAACAAGATTTTGTACTAAAAAGACAAAAAGTTGTACAAAATAATCTCTGGACTAAGTTCGTAGTATAATCGTATATGAAGGCATTTTTTTTAACTTCGTTAACATATTTTATTATCCTGAACGTATCTTTTTTCAAACAAAAAAATAATTTTTAAAATCGGATTGGATTGAACACTTATTGTGACAGACGGGAAACTACGGAACCCTACACTGAGCGTGGCCCGACACGCTCTTGGCCGGTTTTTTTGAATTAAAATTACCCCAAATTCAACGCGAGCAAAGCCGCAGACAAAGCTATTTAATACATAAAAATATCGTGTCACATTGTTTGTTATCGAAGTCCTCCGAAACGACTTCACCGATTTTTTTTGTGTATTTTTGGTAGGTCAGAGAACAAGTTGAAGGCTACTTTTATACCTCTAGGTGACAAGGGTGGTTTACGCGGACGAAGTCGCGGGCAACAGCTAGTTGCAAATAAAACATGGATGTCGCAGAGTTTTCCTATAGTTCGTTACTCTATAAGTTTGAGCGAACTTGCGCTATTCAGTAACTACATTTAGCGCTTGCATATGTAATTCAGCTCATAAAATGAAGCGAGCTGTGTATAAAAACATGTTCCTAACTATTTTTGATGCTGAGCTTAAAAATGAACTCGCAAAACAAAGTGAAAATAGTACTTTGATGATTTTTTTTATGGTTATAAAAGCCTTTTGTTGTTGTAGTTAGTCCAATTTTGAAAGTTATAGACTGGGATTTTTTCTCTTGTTTGTGAGGAACGGGAGGCTTTTTACTTCAGTAGAATCGCCAAATATTGAGGACTTAATAATGAAGATTCTTGTTTACTCAGTCATGTATAAATGGCTGAACGTATTTGGATGGCATTTGGCGCGCAATCGACCAGGCATTGGACAAACATAACTATAGTCTGCTATACAATGTAGTTTGTACTCAGAAGTTTTCGTAACAGCCGTAACCATAAAGATTGGTTTAATTTTACTTCACAATTTACACATGAGTCCCGAAATTGCTGATAGAATGCGACTTGCCACTTATTTAAATAAGTCACATTAAAAGAGACGACTTCATGTTTGGCGAAATTTAACTAGAATTAAAGCGGTTTTCTTTTTACTATATTGCTTTCCCGAGGACGTCCCGCTCTGAGCGCTTAAAGTGAACGTCTGTGTACGTGGGTAACATTGTTGTCGAAATACTTGATGTAATTTTTTTAATATTATCGTGTTACTCTGCCACGAACGACGGTTTGCGAGATAAGTAGGTAGGTGCCTATTATTGAACATGCTCATCAGGCGTCTCGTTACATCAGAGGCTTAATTATTTTGCTCTAAATTGTAACGTCGTTGTCGCCAACAAACTTATGTACTAGTAAGTCTACAAGCCTCCGTGGTTAACCGTGGTACACAAGATCTTCTAATCACGGTGATGAGGCCACAACAGAGGCCCAATGTGCAGCCTGTGGCCTCCGTAGTCTGTGGCCTCTATGTATAACCATGTGCACTTTCCTTAATTATAATAAAAGCACAATGATGGTTGGATTTACGCCTCGATGTCGGGAGTCTTGAACAATATTCATATAAGCACAGGTACGCGAAGCTTTTCAGCAGATTACAAAAGTATACCGAAGAAGCGATAATAGAGGCCGAACCAACGTTGGAATAGAAACCGTCTACGTCTTCGTCTCAAAGAGATATCTCAATTCGTTCTACTGTTAAATGTGTTGTGATAGATGATATTGGACTTTCTGTTGTACGGGAAACTTACGCCGAGAAAAGTTACGTCTACAAGCTTAAGGAAATTCTTATATCTTGAAGATTGTCTTTTTATGGATGCCGTGTAAAAAGTTTTCAGTCGAGCGTTGATGGGTAGGTACCGGTGATTTGAGGATTATAAAATTCTTCGAGAGCTTAGAGGTAGGAACATCATACGTTATCGGGGAAGCGAATAATTTGTGGCAGCGTTATTAGCATCGTATTTAGTAGTGCAATCGTGTCTAATTAGCAACTGTGATTATTTGGGCGTATAATACACTCGCGTTGCGGTCATGTTAATTATTGACAAACTTGTAGGTACGTTACCGGGTTTCACATTCGTATCGGCCATTGTGTTAATGATTATGGCATCGTTGCGACCGATATAGGATAATTAAATTGTTCACGTAATGTTATTTCGACTTTAGGATAGTAACAGCCGCCGCATTTGTGAAATATATTTACTGCTGGAATATTCCTCGCGGGTCCTATATACGAGTGAGCTCTAATAATTTCAATGTGTACCATTTCAAAATACCTTTAGTACCTAGACCAATTTTAGTACAGGCTGAAAATAAACATTCCTTACTGATTTCATATTTAATGAAGGTTTAGTGTCGAGTAATCAGATAACATTGGTCTTTTAATATTTTAGTAACTGTAATTAAAACGTGACTATGACAAGGTACCTATCAAATGCTGTGTAACATTATGCGAGATACATTAAGTTTAATGACAATACCAACGTTAATGAAAAACAAACAAAACGATTTGAGTCACGCAACAATCTTCGTAAATGTTTCTATTTAATTTTGATATTTGACATGCCTTCCATTTTTGAAACAAAAGAACATTTCAGGCATGAAAGTTGGTAGATTTCGGGATTAGTGTGGCAACCCTGAGAAATGGGAGGAATGGAGGATGGAATTGGAAAAGTTGAGGCGTCGGCTCGCGAGGATTACGGGTAGCTGTTTGGCACATTGCGACGTGTACAAAGTTTCATTGGTACCTACGTCACTACAATGTCTGTTTCCTTGGAACTTGCATATTTTCCTTTCGAAAAGTACTTTCAAAATGTGTTTTCCTCAGACCAAGAATGCTGACTCGATCCTTACCTGGCTGGGAAAGTTTTTAACATAGTTTTTTTGTTGAGATTGAGTTGTCGTTACAAAAAAAGGGCGCTCTAGTTAGTTGTTGTTAATAAAATAAATATATAAGTACTGAGTAGTACTTAGATATTTGTCGGTGGCTATTTGAAGTAAGTGGTTGATAGGATTCATTATGTAGGTGGAAGTGAAGTGTCTGGAGTTTCTCTTCTTGTCTTCTGCAACCCGTTTTCATTATTGACCCGTAGTTCTACCTCTTCATAATTGCACGCCACTTTACCTGGTCTTGTTCGTGTCGGCTGGCCACCAACTATGACCTCTTAACGAAGTATTGCTTCAATCTTATTCCAGAGAAATGGCCCTAGACATCCTCTATAGCTCCGCCTCTTTCTCACACTAGAGTGACATTAAAACAATGGTAAAACCCCGTCCCTCGCTTGCATAGCACAGGTAATCAAGAAAAATAGATCCAACAAACGAATGGTAGTAGCGATTTTTTAAATAATGACATGAATTAAACTATTGCAATGAACACAGTTAAAAAATAGAAAATACAAGTTTTTCATTTACTACGTACATAATTTTATTTGTTCTCAAATTAATAGAGGCCAGTGTTGTGCATTGTGCAAGAGCGCAGTGTAATTACATACACGAAAATTTATTTGAACGTTTGTGCATGTTTATTTCTTCATGTTCCGCATTACAGCGAAGGCTTTGTACGACCAGTTGATGAGCTGAAATAGAATAAAGGCTATTAAAATAATAAAATTAAATGTTTCACAAATTAAATGTGTTAATAAGAGTTAGTTTTGCATAACCACGTTAGCGTAATTATCTCATCTAGCTAAGTAGGTAAACAAAACCGCGTAATGAAGTAAAATAGATAACTAAGAACGTATAACCCTGTTCTAATTAATTGAATACCTATGAGTCATTGAGTTTGTAATCCTGTAATGGGCGAGGTATAGACTTAGGCAAGCTGGAAGCGGTTACGGGCTAGCTTAGTATTTATTTGTTTTTAATTTAGAATAAACATATACAACATATTTTGTATTTTACTGTAGACAACAATATCAATATTTTGCTGTAGAGAATTTAGTAAAAACCGGGCAACTGCAAGACGGACTCCCGCGGGACGGGTTCCGTACCATAGTCGTAGGGGAGCCCCCTTTCATTCGCAATTTATTTTCATTACTTATTTGTTGCTGTAGCGGTAATAGAAATACACATTCTGTGAAAATTTCAACTGTCTACCTATTACGGATCATGAGTCCGCAGTCCGCTGACAGACAGACGGAAGGACGAACGGACAGCGCAGGCTTAGTCATGGGGTCCCGTTGGTTACCCTTCGGTTATGGAACCCTAATTTAGTAGCGTCACCAAAAAGCAATGATAACAGCGCGGAATTGAAATCACATTCGAATAACCACAAAGACGTGACAGTATAGTCCCGCTTCGTGTGATGAGATGAGCGTCCTGAGATATTGAGACCTTCTTGTCACATTTCTTGTCAATTAACAAGTAATCGTAGTAACTTTATTTTAGTGTTAAATTAGAATAGGGGATAATCTACGACACACATATCTACGTTAAATACAAGGTCCAGCAACGCTTCACAAAGCCGTCAACCCGGCATTCTGTATATCAAACTAAGTAGCCCTACGCAAAAAAATATTGCTGGAAAACAACTTTTTTTTGGGGAGAAAAATCTCATTTTACGGTAGAATTGAATGTTACGCACTCAAAACATTATGTCGATGGATACATAGAATAGTAACCAGTTCATGGAAGTGTTTAAAGTCAAGTTACAACTCAAAAACCTGGTGTTAAAACTCCAATATCTCCGAAACTAGAGAGTGGTCCTAATGAAAAAAAAATCGCAATGACAAGGAGAACACGTGCCACTCGGCATCGTTAAGGGTAATTAAATCCTTTATACTTCGGTATCAATCACAATACTTTCGAACGAAGAATCTCCATCTGAAAGAGATTCTTCGTTCCAGCCAAAAATATCGGCTGTCAGTCAACAGCCAACAGTGTTGGCCCGGATATTTAAGCTAGCTGACATTGACGTGTTTGAACCAGGTTTTACAACTCAACCGTTTTTTTTCGTTGTCCTGACAAAGCGTGGCTGTGCCAAATCCCTGAGACCGTGCGGATGGATCGAGGTGTATGCGAAAAAGTGAGGCTTTATTTCAGTACTACTACCTGATTGAACAAAGAACGTTTTTTTTCTTTACGTGTAGATATGGTTTTTTTTACCAATTCAATCTGACCTTATTGGTGAGGTTGTCCAGAAAACTCAGGTGCTTAGTACTCGCAACTGGCGTGCATGTATGACCAGTTGTATGAACGTTGAACGAGGCAAAAGGAGTATAGTAATAATCGCGTAAGTTTTTGTATGTATGCGTAAGTCAACTACTCTCAGTTGATATACGCATACGGCAGAGAGTAATGTAAGTAAAATAACTCATACCAAAAGGTGGTTGATCAGCGTTATATTTGATAGCAAATAACCTAATCCGCTGCCTCTCCCTACTCTGATCCCGCCTTATGTCTGACGCTTTAATTTTCCAATTTAATTTGCCTCATTAGAAACTCGCAGAAGAAAGTATACTTAGCAGAGCAGTGCGCCGTAACTCCGCTTTTCTCTTGAATATTTAATCTTAGGCTATCAGATTACATAAATAATTTACGAGTTGAGAATCACTTTGTTACACAGCAAAGGCATCTTAAAGCAAACTGAAACGGCATTAATTTATTATGTCCATTGTTGTAAGTACGAGTATGTCTGACTTGGGATCATGAAAAGCTAGACAACCCATCTTAGCTTAGACGCAAAACAGTTTTCAATTAAATACTACAAACTGCAATTTGTTCGCTGTCATTAATCATTTGGTGACCGTAAAGCAATTTTGATACTCAAATAAACCTTTTTTTTATCAAAACGAAATAAAATAAAATAAAACGGCTTTTATTCACTCTGACCTTCTCAATACAAAAACATGTAGTTAACATTAAGAGGGTTATCACAATTTATCTTGTATTTGAGTGTTTGAAGACTTTTACCATCAAATACAAGAAAAATTTTGACAGCCCTCTTAAATTACAACTTATAACATTTTCTAACGATTGCTACCAGGGCCTCGATTCTGCTATTACAATAGTGTCAGAGTATTCGATCATTGATTTCATAATGATCAAGTTCTGTCAAATTTTGATAAGTTTATTAATTCTACTATCGTAATGGCGCCATTATGACTTCTCAATGAACAACCACTGACACTCCATTGAAAGAAATGCCATAGAATATTAATCTCGTACATGAAATCTGGCATGAATAAATGTTCGCATTTAGTAGTAGATTTCGAAAACCATTTGTACTAACAATACGACAATGCCATTAAAACACAATTTTATTACGAGACCATTGACAGACTATTGTGAATTTAGCAGATTACGAACTTTAAGCAAAATGACAATGGGATGAGAATGGAATCGTGTTGGAGTGACGAATTTATTAAAATAGCAGAATTAGGCCCTTGGTCAGTCTGTCTTGCATCATAGGCCTCCCCATTTCCCTCTATTTATCAACACTAAGCGAGACTTAAATTAATCCCTAATACCCAGTTAGATTTTTAACGCGCTACTGAAGAGATAGAGAAGAAATTGCCAACAATTGCTATTAATTTCATCGCAGAAATAATTGAGGTGTCACTACGTTGTTAATGAAAATTCGGCCAAGTGCGAGTCGGACTCGCGCGTGAAGGTTTCCGTACTATATTTCCGTACTATTATTTCCAGTTTTAAACCGTCTGTGAAGCCCGACCGAATCGGTCTGTCGCCAATGTTTAACAATTGTGTCTACTTCGTTAACAGACTAAGGCGCTGTCTCCACGAGCGAGAGAATCGCGGCGATATTATCGTCCTTGCCACGTTTTTCTATACACTCTCTTTTGGGCCGTCTCCACGAGCGAGAGAATCGCGGCGATATTTTCGTATAGAAATACGTCAAATCGCCGCGATTCTCTCGCTCGTGGAGACAGCGCCTAAGGTTTATAGCGGCAACAAAAATATAAATTCTAACTCCAAATTTCAACTGTCTACCTACCTTAGTTAGGGTCTAGTAGGTTACCCTTTGGGTACGGGACCCTAAAACGGGCATGGTACTGATTAATAGTTAAATGTATTTCTTACGTCTGTGTAAGTGTCGAGTGACAAAGTGAATATTTTCCCAGCTGTTAGCCTCAGAGGGCGTTTGCATCTTTCCAGGAAGATGATGATTAGCATGTTAGTCTTTCGGTCATTATTCATCCAAGGCCCTTCAAAAGCTGCTTTTGCGAGGTCCATACTCTGTAAAACAATAAAAAGAGAGGATGAGCCAAATAAATATTGACTACCTCGTTGATCAAGCGCATCTGCAAAGTGTCCTCGTTTCTATGATAAGAGTTTAAAAATTATGAAATTTTCAGTGGCCACAGTTAGTGAGAATATGTGGGTTCACAAGTCTATTTACTATTGCCATGTTATGTTAAGTAAGTACTGTGTATTAACAACTTCTAGTAATTCATTAAAACTTTAAAAGTACACATGTAAAGCTACTTGATACATGTTGAACATTAAAACAAAACTACAAGAGAGGTTAAAGTGTGCATATATTATGTAAAATCTTACGGAATTTACATATTAGCTTGCTACGACTTATTTCTCGTTCCTGTACGATAAAGTTCGCTCGCAACACAGCTAAAGGGGAATTTATCGTGTGCAGCGTCGATTACCTTCCAGATCAATTCATCTCCAAACCAGCAAAGTATGAACACTTCAATCAGCATGCAGGTTAGATATATGCCCATCCACGCTATCTGCATCGGGTGGCCGGCCGGGTTCTCGATCTGTACGGAACAGCAAAACCGTAAAAAGCGTAGCTTATTGAACGGAGAATGTTCTCGAAAAGTCTTTTAGTTGGAGTATTCTGTCGGTTTCTGAATTGAGAATTTGAAGTTGAGAACCTGACAAAGTCAACTTGCTTAATTTACTTTTGGTACTTCGGATGTTGTTAACACAAATAGGAGCTGGAATGTAGGTAAAGTTCCCGGGCAAGTCTGCGGCCATTGAGACATTCATAATCACCTCTCGCTCGCACATTCCAACTGAAAGAATTTAAAGTGTCAAGTATGACGATTGAAATGTTTTGTGCATTACGGGACTGTATATAGGCTTACTTCAATTACAATACATTATGGTAGGTAAAACTAAATGCTAAGTTAGAGTTTACAAGTTAACTTCAAATTCTCAAATCAAAAACTGGGTCAGTGTGTCTATTCTCTCCAACGAGACGCTCAGCTTTTTGAATCTCGAATTCTCAATCTCGCTAATGTCAATCTGACAGATTTATGCTCCATTCCATTAAATCGAGATTAATGACCGAGTATTGTTCTAGAATACGGGCCCCAGTATCCTTTGATGGTTCGAGAAAAGGTACTGTCATTTCTCGGAACGACGACATCGACACTCACTGGGTCATCTTAATTAGGTAGGTCGTTTTGGTTGTTTTTTTTTGCAGAATTTTAAGTTCACCTTTGTGAAGTGTTAAATATGGGTTAAATAAATAAATACATTTTAGGTTAGCGACATTTAAGACTTCTATTGATACAAGATTTGTTTCTTTTATTTGGAATAGCTGCCGAACGCTGTAATGAAAATCAGGGAAAAAAACAATTTAGAGTTATTGAACATGCCATTAAGTTGTGAACGGATACCTGTTCATGTGTTCTAAAACATAATAATGGATTTTTTTTCACTTCGGCATTCCGTCTTCCGTCTGGAAAAAGGTTAATAATCTAATAACAATAGATTTCTCAGCAGTAGCCACGGAGTCTGGATTTGCGCCCTGTTGATAAAGTCCGGTCGCGGAGCACGAAGAATTTCGTACAATGAGTGTGTGTATCGCTCGCACAGATGCAATGGCCGCCGTCCTCAGGGATTGTAAACCTTTTGAGGTTTAAGATCATTTATTTTCATAAGAATAAATGATAATATGCAATAAAGGACTGAATTGAATTACACTTTTCACTTACATGAGAATATTATAATAGACACTTAAAAAGAACAAAAAGTTGGGGTATTACAAAAAATTTGACGTCGATTTTATAAATATTTTGAAGGTAGATTACAATTCATTGCAAGCAAAATGTTCGTTCGATACATGTAAACAAGTATCTGTAAAACACAGGTAAACGGTGACTGGATGTAGCTTTTACTTAACACTGTAAGGTTTGTTCTTGTTTGCATGTGGTTTTTTGGTTGGCCTTGACTTGAGTCACGACAAAAATCCAGACATAAGTCATTTTAATTTCTGCCGACTTAGTACTTAGTTGTAACTCGATTTTTATAACATATACTTAAATAACGTCTTAATAAATGCATAATAACAAAAATAAATTTAATAAGTTGGTAAATTTTCTTTCTCCTTCAAATATGTCATATTATTATGTAAACCACACTTAATAGAAAAATGTTTGTGACCACTGTTAGTAGGTAAAGAGGTCATTGCACGAAATTCTTCGTGCTCCGCGACCGGACTTTAGCTTAAGGCGATAACATGAGCGAAACGCGAATTTTATAATTAATAAAAGTATATGATTCCCTGCAATAAACAAAACCAGAAAAATATATGATATTCTTCAGGATTTATGCTAGTATGATAGTGTTCTGAAAACACAATACAATTAATTTTACTCGATAGAAAATAACCACGAACTTGTCTCTAAAAATTTCTTTCAACCAAAAAAAAAACTGACTAAAATACATGCGATAATAATTCTGATTTTTTGGTAAAAAAAACTTGAGAGGTGTCAAGGGACACCCGGATGGAACGAAGTTCTTTCGATTAACTAGTGAAGGAATTGTAATAAAATAATCGTCGCGACACCACACTGTTCAATGCGAAATAGAAATGAAACAAACGCATTGCAACCTTCATTTATTTTTAAAAAGAAAAAAAGTGTAGTGACAACTTTTCGTAAGATTTTTTTCCGTCTAGCCCCCTTTCACAACGCGCGATAAGGAACTTCGTTCCAAAACTTCGTTCCAATAATTCTACAAGCAATATATTAGCATTATAGTGATTTATTTTTTTAGTCCAGTCATAGATTCTTTGTAAATCGATCGAAACCACTAATTTCGCACTATTTGGCTCGCAGTGACTGACGTAAAAACCACTTTGTAGAGCAAGCTGATTTGAACTTTATTCTAACAGAATTTCAAACGAAGTTTGAACCACTACAAATAGAGTAGCTAATTTAGCTCATGTAGTCGCCTTAATCCATTAATTAAATACCTTAGTTCTATATTTAAACATATGAATCGTCACAGCAGAAAAGCATCTACATAAACATTTAAAAATCGTAATAGCACCTACCGACAGGAACTGAATGCCGACCAAACAAAGGACCATCACGCTCAGCATAAACTGCAAAGCCGACGCCAAACTGAAAGCACTCTCGATCATCGACACGTATCTGAAAATCAATTTGTTTTACAACACTCGTTTACGAAGCAAAAATAGTGTCATCTATTTTATCTGGGAAAATAAAAAACGGTGGCTTTTTCAGTTAAATACTTTGCTGTGTTTACGGTATTCTTTATTTATAATCTCCAGAATTGTCTGAGTATTGTCGACAAAATTGCTCCTAAAGTTTAAGGATCACTAACTTTAGTAGGTCTACTAAATAAATAAGTACATAAGTTGATATGTCATAGACGGCGCTTTTTATAAAAAATATTTAACATTAAAAATATTTTTATCAGACCTTTGTCATTTTTGTAAAATAAAAAAAAAAAAAAAAAAAAGAAAAAAAAATATATCAAAAGAATTTTATATTTATAATAATTGTTCTCTAATTGGCAATAAGCTGGGTAGACGACATTGTTTGCCATTGTGGGAATTTCCTGGTTGAGGCTGACTTAAGAACGTTGAACTTGGCCCAAGCAAAGAGAGGCCAATATCCAGCAGTAGGTGATGAAGACGATGATGATGAGTAAATATGTAATTATAATACCATATTAATGTCGTTAAAAAGATGTTCTCTTTCTTATTGTTTCTTATGGGCTTATTTTTACTTTGTACACCATATTGACCGGACCGAAACGTGGTCGCTCACAATGGGCCTTATCAAAAGGCTTAAACTCACCCTAAGGGCAATGGAGAGGGCTATTCTCGGAGTTTCCATGCGTGTGATCGAATCAGAAATGAAGACATCCGCAAGAGAACCAAGGTCACCGACGTAGCACGGAAGAATTGCCAAACTTAAGGGCAGTAGGCAGGGCACATTGCTCGCAGAACGGACTACTATTCAATAAAATAACTTTCTATTAAAGATACAAAAAATTGCAGCTAAATAAACTCATGTCTTCATTCCCAAGACTGTATGCATTTGATTTACTTATCAATTCTCCATTAAAACGTAATTGAGTTCGAAAGATTAACTCCTCACTCAGCACGAGTATTAATTATTGACTGTTCAGATTGCCATAGGTGCAAGTAGTGGGGGGACCCGCAAGGCAAGTTGTCTTGCCGACGGCTACGTGCTACCCGTACCTGATACGATCACCCCTTTTCCTCACTTAACATTTGCACGAGTAGATACACCACCGATACATGGTCTGTTGTTCTTTAGAACCTAGATTAGCTCAATTTACAACACCTGATAGTATTCCTTTCTAACTGAATCGTAGAAATCTTTATCGAAAGGAATGATGTTAATAAGGTTTTTTGTTAAAATGGTTCTTATGTTGTCGATTGTGGACGCCCATTTTTAAAGGCTAAACAAGCTTAGAGTCCAAGAGAATAAAGTTGACGTATTTTTATGGTTTTCTTCTCAGCAAGCCCTTTTAATTGATAACCATTATCATGGCGGTAAATAAAAATAACTAATCCACCGTCTAGAATCCCGCCATCACCATTTAAACTTAGCTAATCATGCATTGTCATTCAAACTAAACGTTTATGCAAAATTTCAGCTCAATCGGTTGGGGATGATTGTTTTAAAATTCAGTTGCAAGATTTGACCTAAGCATACGAACAAACATACAATCATAAGCTTGTGAAACAAAGTAATGAAGTTCGGGGTGGCCTATTTTACAAGCGTAAAAGGTTACTTAAAGCAAAAAGCCACCTTTAAAAATACTTGCGAAACACTTTCTCAATTGAAATATTTACCTGGCTTCCACAAGAAACACACACGAGAACAAAGTCACTTCAAGTCACCTGCAAGTCTGCAACGAACGTGCTAAAAACACGTCTCGTGCATTTATAACACTTTTCATTTACTTTGCTCTAGAGTAGAATATACAGTATTACCGTATAATGCAGTTGTGGTGTATGATGCAGTCTTTGAGCACTGCACGCACGTAATAGTGTTCAGGATGCTCCTCGATGTATTTGCTCTCTGCTATGTCCCGTTTTCGCTGTCTCTCGGCCACTAGATCGAAGTTCCGCAGGTTGAACGCCAGCATTTCTATTTGTCCAACTGTTAAATTTATAAAACGTGACTTTGTAGAGTGTATTGGAAAACAAAATCGTTTCTATTCGTTTTACAATAAAATTCAAAATTAGAATGATCGAACCGTATGAATCGTACCTATTCCTTTTTCAATCATATTCAAGATTAGAATGAATGTAAGTGTCTATTTTTTTTTTTAGTAACTGGCGTTTGCTAGTGAGTTATAGCAAGTCTAAGAAGCAAAAATTACAAGATAAGCAGACTAAGCCGTAGGTGCCATGTTTTCCTGGTATTTAACCTTCATAATCTTCATCAACGAGTTTTTATACCAACAAATTCTTAGAACCTGAAGTTGAGAAGGGAAATATTTTACAAATCTTTCTGTTTTAAGAGACTGCTTAAGAAAATCTGTTCAGAAAAATAATGAAGACCTGTAAATCTTTGTCGTGATCTAATAAATATGGGCTTAGGGCAGTGTAGGAAAGAGTAAAGAATAGACAAAGTTTCCTTTAGCTTTACAATAATTACATAGATGATTAAATGTCATATGCCAAACACCACATATCTGTACGAATACTACGGTTTTTAGTCGCGTAACACTATTTTCGATGTAGATCTAAGTTTGCTTATCTTATTATTTTTTCCCCACATAAGTTTTACTTAAGACATTTTCGACGACCCAAATGGCGCAGCGGTAGTGAGGCTGCCTTACGTTCTTAGGGTCCCGGGTTCAAATCCCGGTAGGAGCAAATGTTTGTGTGATGAGCATGAACATTTGTTTCCGAGTCATGGATGTTTATATGTATAATACGTATGTATTTCCAAACAAAAAGTAAATATGTAGTATATCAATTGTCTGGTGACCACGACACAAGCCTTGCTTAGTGTTGCACTAGATGGCGCCGTGTGTAATGTCCAGCGATATTTATTTATTATTTATTTATTTTAGATAATCAACAACACAAACAGGTTTCCAATAGAGACTTGGTGTATTGTGACTCGTTTAAATCTTCAAGGATTATAAAGTTTTAGGTATCCTTACTAGCAGAAGCGACGAAAGCTGCTAATATGGTGTCCATGACCCCATCTATTATACACGTAGCTGGCTTGTAATAAATCTGAAAACACACCGCAAACACAGGCTTAATTTAAAACACACGGCAAACACAGGCTTAATTTAAGGGGCCGGCGGAGCGTGCGTCGTTCATACAAACGTAATACCAAAATAATTCGTAAACCAAACATTTTCTTAAGAAAGTGTGTATTTATTTCGATTGGATTACAGAATATCTATGTTCCCAAATATATTTTTTTGAGAGGACAATGGTACAAAGACGAGTTAAGAGGAATTTAAAATTTCCATAGAAAACTTATTTTTCTTATAACTCTTGTTAAAATCAGTGTCCAATCAAAATATATATTTGGGAACCTAGATATTCTGTTATTCAATTGAAATAAATACACACTACCTTAGGAATATGTTTAATTTACAAATTATTTTGGTATTACGTTTGTATGAAATACGCATGCTCCGCAGGCGTCTTAATTCATTATTCTCATTCGAGTAGCTAGATTAATCCTTGTATATTGGTTGGATTTGGTTAGTATCTATTCACTGCATGGTCTGGGAATTTTATAAATGAAATGTGTACAAAAATCCTCTGGTTTTCTTTCCCAAGCAGCTTTTGCGCGCGGCTTCAACGGCGTAATTCGAATATTATCAGACGGAATAGTTACTATTAAAAGAATATATGTATTAAATCGTACATATGTAATCTAATACTAGTTGGGATTAGGATACTGCTATTTTGCCTGACTGATGTAATTTTGATTGATATTTTCCAATGTATAGACAAAAATCATAAAAGGTTGGCATGAGTAGCTAAACCAGTCTTCAACATATTTTTCGCTCACCAATATTCAATGAGAATATGCTTCATAATCTCTGACGTCACAACGAAATTAATAAAATTAACATATTCAATTAAAATGTGAGCGATTGACTTTCTAATGCAAGCAGTAACACTTACGTGATGGATGTAAACGGCTTCATAAGCTGGAGTCTTGTAAACGCTGAAAAACGGGTACTCCACGTTTGTTGGTAGGATGTCGAAGTTTTCAGTCAGAGGCATTATTATGCCGACTAGAAAATATGAACAGTATTTTATTCAGAGGTTTATTAAACCTTTTTGATATTCACGACCCTGGCTGTCATTTGTAGAACTCTGACAGTCGTTACAGGCCAGTGGCCCGAAGTACGAGTTGGGAAGGGCAGATAGGCAGTCAGTGCATGCAAAATACTGGTATTCTGAGCTGCATCCGGTTAGACTAGAAGCCGACCCTAACGTAGTTGGAAAAAGGCTGGCAGATGGTATTCAATATACTGTTAGTCAAAAATCTATTATAAAAAGTTTCTTTTTTTACCTGAAACAGCCCCAACACACATAGTGGAATAGTACGTCATTACAAAGCGAGCACTTTGAATACTTCTTGTTATCATATCTCTATGTTCCGGCTCTCTCGGCTTGAACTCCTCACAATGCAAATATTTCAAGAGATTCACGACTTTATCTTTATTCAGCCAGAACACAGCAATCTTGAAATACGTGTACATCTCGCTCAAAAATAAATAGAGGCTGAAAAAAAAAACAAAACTGTATCATCCTCGTTTGTCATGTTTGGAAGGATGTAACCAATTCGTGATCTCAGACAAACATAATGTAAGTGAACTGGGACATATCCAGCCTACCCCTCGGCGACGTCTCCGATATTTTCCCTTCGCCTCAGTAAATAAACGATTTCTCCAATTCCGGGGAAAAAACAGACGAGCCATAATACGGTCAGCGTGTACATCAACTGTACCCAGAACTTGATAGTATAAGGCGAGAAATTGTTGAACCACATGCCGTAAAACTTGAGCCAGTAAATGTGAACGGCGAGGTACAGCCGTGGGTTGAGGTCCTCCCACGTCTCAATCACACCGTAAGGCAGAAATGGCGATAGAAATGCCAATTTGTTTTTAAAATCTTCACTAAGAATTATCATTTTTCTTCATAAGCCAAACGCGAGTGAAGCCTTCGACGGATAATAAAGAATGCTTCTTATACCTCATCATATTAGCCCCTTTGTACAAAAACAGAATAAGAGAGCGACGTTAAGTGGGTGTTATACATTATGTTGTGATATTGTTAAGTGGAAGTGCTACGCGCCAACTTCTACGTCTTGAATGAAGGCATTGATGCCAGAAGCGACACGTACTCCCGTATCGAAGATATCGTTAAGTGTGAGATACGAACGGAGCAAGTGTAGACGTAGATACTTGGAAAGAACTGTCTTCATATTTGACCGCTTTTTCCTGTCATTACGCTTTGCGCCGTTGCCAACTATGTTTCTACTTTATTAGATACTGAGCTCTTTCGTTTTATCGCTAACATTTTGTCTCGGCGAGCTTATAAGGAACGCACCAAATGGTGCAAAAGATAAGAATACATGTGTAATATTTAAATGCTAAAGCTGCTTATTTAGAAATGGGGAGTGTCACAGACAAAGTACAATTGGCAAGGCAGTTAGCGTAACTTGGAATTGATACAACTTCCTCTATAGTTTAATAACGTACAAAATGTTGAGGAAACATTTGACACCGTTTAAACTGTGAACCTGACTAGAGTTTTAAACAATTTAAACTGGTTGTTTGAACAAAGACATGCATCCCCTTAAAAGGGTTAATTTAATATGTCGACAAAAGCAATTATTATAATTACAACAGCAATGTAATTACGGCCATAAGAAAAGGCACCGCTCTCTTAACTACGTATAATTGTGTTTTCAAAGAGGCTTTCAGATATTCATAATTTTCGAGTGGAACACAAAGAAGATTTCCAAGCAAATAAGTAGATTGGTGAATATAATATATCGCATTTTCTTTGAAAAGGGGAAAATCTAATAACTGCGGCAATCATGTGAAGTTAGTACAGTTGTGGCGAGTATCGATAGAGTGTGATTTTATTAATATCAGTAAGTTATGTTCTGAACATGATATTAGGGGAGAAGGGAATTATTTTTGTTTACGAGTATTAACCCTCAGGCAAGTCGAGGGCTGTTATGAGATTGATACGTCGTGTTCGTGTGTGTGTCATATTTTATTAGAAGAAGTTTCGATTATGTCGGAATTCGTACTGTAATTGACTTTTGTTTTGGAGCAATATACGTTGTCAATCCTTGAGACATCGGTAATAATCTTGTGTAAGATAATAGAATTTTGCTGTTATGAAATAACTTTTAGTTATAGCAGTTATAGCCATCTCTTATCATACTTCTTTTGTTAGGTATTCCATTGAAATGGTCCTGGAGAGTGTACAGCATCTAGAATACAATACAATACAAGTGTGTGGATGGTTTAAAGACATGCATATTTTGAATAAAGAGATTTTTCGAGAGCATTTCATCGGAGTGATCATTCGAGCTGTCACTTAACGAGTTCTCATTCAGTTCTACGTTGTTTCATGTACCTCATGACGAGACTTCAAACGATTTCAATATTCAATCATTTTATTTTTATCTCCTTATCATTATTTTCTTTTCTCCGAACATGTGGCCAAATGAATTGATTTCAGTTAAAACAATATGTACTTTGCTTATTGCAATAACTTGAAGTCGAATCGAAGTTTGTTTTTCATTTAATATGTGATGAGATGTCGATACAAAATAACTTTAGGAGATATTTTTTCATGTTAGTTGAAAACACTTTTATATTGCAAAAACCTTCGAGGCTTTTATGTGGTGTTCACTAAAAACACTAGTTAAGTTCTAGAATAAAACCACCAAATTATCAGTTAGTAGAAGAATTACTGTATATTGCACTCGCTGCCCAGGATAATCAAGGACTAGTCGACATGGAACCTTAAACCTTATAAGTCAGGCCTTCTGGTGCCTCGTTACGTTTTTCTAGATTATTTCGGCTAGATGTAATAGTTTTTTTAATAGGGGATCCTAAATCCTACTCATTTTAAGAAGGATGAAGGCACCTTTGTTTGTCGTATTGTTAATATTTTCCAAAGAATTAATTGATTCATCTCCAATGCTTACAGATGGTTTGGTTTATTGATTGCTTTGTTTAAATAATACTGAATAATCAAGATAGATTTACTCTGAACCTTATTTGGTAAACGCGGTACGAGACGAAAAAATAATAAATCATCCGTCAAATGTTGAGGCACCTTTCAACGCTGAAGGGCGCTGACTGATCGTCGGCTTACACAAAATATATTATGCAAAAAAGTGATAAAATATGAAACGATTTATGTGATTCGCACAGGGGCGGTCGATTTGCATAATCACCGCTCGCGCAGGCCGCACACAAAATGAAATACGTGATCTCCCAAACAATAAAAATACAAGTGAACACTCGCTTTTTAACACTTTCATCAAACGCCAGACACCTGTAATCGACAGCAACTAACGTATACGCTGAAATATTTGCTCGCCGATAAAATTGAGAACATGTCGAAACAAAGACTTAAAAAGTTGTAAAAAAACTTTACTACTAGAATGAGAAGTACCTATCTATGTTTATATGAACATAAATGTACTTTTATGAGGTTTGCGAAGCTTTAATATATTGTTACGTATGAGAAAAATTATTTTATATTGTTTCAAAACACATAAAAAAGGATAAGTGTATTTGAGAGATCGTTGAGTGATACCAATGTGCTTTACATTACTTACATTATTTTATGATTCTCAGAGCTTTTTTACTCTTGATATATATTTTACTGACGAATAAAACATGCTACCGTAAGTATCATACTTATATAATTTAAAAACAAAGTGAATAAACTCTGGTATTCGAAAAACTACGTCAGTTATTTCGACGATAAATTATAAGTTTCTTCTACTTAAACATTTATTGTAGTAAAAAACCAATTAACTATGACAGCGACTGTCCAGTAGTAAACGTGTCGATTCATAGATTAGAATTACCGATAGAAAACAAACGACTCATCGCTTGTTGACTGATACAATCGCGACGCGCCGTTGCAATGCAAAATATACGTTTCCCAGCACTAGTAGTGTGACTAATATCAAGTAGTTATAACGTAGTTGAGTGATATACCCGTTGCCCAGGTGTCACGAGGGTATATATTGGATATAGGATAAATATTTCAAAAACGCATTGTAATAATCTTGTTGTGCGGTCAGTTTTATTTTTGTTTTTTGTCAAGGATACTCCACTAATTTGATCTTTCTTTTTAAGGTTAAGGGCCCGCTGAAAAATGATACGACACTCGATTATTGTGTTACAATGTTAGACGTAACAAATACATCTTGTGTTGTGGATGTCTCATGTGTTTTTTTATAGCAGCCTTTATTTACACAATACAAACCAGACATACTCGTACGTAAGTAGGATTGATTTAATTTACTTTATTGGCATTTGTTTTCACTGAGAATGGTAGGTCCTATTTAAAAAACCTTAATGGCGAACAATTAATCATTGTTGGTCTTTTAATAAAGCTTTGAGTAATTATCGATGTATTCCCATTTCAGGTGCGCCAAGTCCGTTGGAAATCGCAAACACATTTAAATGTAACATTGTTTCAGCGTCCATAATTCAACTTAAAACTGATTTAAACAGTGTATTTGCGATCTAGATATCGTTTATTATAATTGCAGATCGTGGTGGAAATTTCAGCAGGTACGGCGAAGTAAGTGTTTGAAGACATTTAAGGTATTTGTATCGCTTACAATTCTTCTGTGAACATCCGACGGAGGGTGAGACAAATGGGTCGTTTTCACGCGATACTTCGCCATTAATTAGAAACAACGCGTGCAGCGGCCCCTGATTGCTATCTGTCAGCGAACACGCGAATGCTTGTTCGCCACACCATATCAGCGGTCAAGAGTCAGATTGTTTGGTATCGCTACAAGTGCTGTAATCTTGAGAAACATGTGTTTATTGTCACTTAGCGAGGTTACTATGTTGACGCTGAAGTTTTATCACTAACTTTTGCGTGTTGTTGTGTGTCAATGGTTGATTGATTAACCTATGATTATAGGTTGGTTTGCCTCTCGCATGTTAGCCCCAGGGATCCACTGGTAAAGTGTGCGACAAGCATCACCGCCGCCTTTTACTATTCCACTCTAACTCGTATATAAGAATTTGTTTCAGTTTAACGACCAGCAGGGGAGGTAAGTTAGGGCCATTACATTGAAAGTCTCACATACGTACCTGAAGGTAAGATGCTGCGGCGTCGGGTACTAAACAAAATAAACCTAGGCTCGCCACAAGACAAGACAAGCATCTCGCGACGAAGTATATGACCTGTACCGAAAAGCAGGACGAAGTGAAGTTATCCTATACTATTAAATGAGCAATATTTGGATATTTATATTTGTAATCATGTTCTCGAAAACAGCTCTAACGATGTTACAATGTAGGTGTTTACGGGGGCGAAAAATCGAATGAACTAGGTCTCATATCTCGAATTTGGTCACCCAGGTACTAAAAGATTATCAGAGTTAAAAGTTATCAGCACACGTGTTCATCAATTGAAGTAGCCGCTTCACTGTCATCATACTGAAAATAACTCGATCTTTCATCTTCATCTCTTTAAATAAACGTACACGCGAACCTGCAAATATAGCCAAATTATAACGTTCCAGTAAATACCTGTAAATACTTAACATTTAACAAACAAAAGAACGATTAAGTGTAAATTATTGTGTAGTGACACGAAATATATATTCCCTTTTATGCAACGTACAAAGGTACTTTGTAGCACTAGTAGAGCAAAGTTCTTTACAAAGTCGGTCGAGTGCTCTCCTGATACGTGTTGAGCCTTTACAGATCAACTTTGAAGCGAAACTGTGTATGTATCTAGTATGAATTAAGACTAGGAAACTACTGAGTTTATAACATTGCGCACAGGATAATTCTACAACTTCATTGTGGATTTCGAGGGTAAATAACAACTATGCGGGTCCGGTCGATCGATTAGAGAGGTTAAGATATATATCTACTGATTTCAATGTGTGACCATAGTTATTTACTACTTATCCTAAACCGGCAGGTTAATCCTTGCTGACGATCAGTCAAACATGATAACGTCCTGACCAGTTGAAAACCATCGCCGGGTATTCTAGCTACTAGGCATTTTTCTGAAACTCACAGCTGCGCCAAATAGGCCCACTATTTGGCGCAGCCTAGCCGTGAGACACAATAATTATCTTTTTCTGAGTGTTTACATTTAAGTTTTCTTTTTATTTTTAGTTTAATTTTGCGTGCACTTGTGGGGCTTGTGGCATGTGCCAAATAAACCTATTTTCGTTATTTTTTTAACTAATCGCCATGCGTCCAAATGGTAGTCGCGTTATCTTTATTTATGCATTGTCTTGCAACTGCATTTTATCAAACCAAAAGCCGATTCCAAATAGGTACTTGAGAAACAAACCTCGGATGGATTCTTCAACTCAAATAATGGGCTATTACGGTCTAACGGCTGAAAATAATGATGAGAATATTACTATGCTAAAACCACTCTATAGGTACCGAAATTTTGAGACTAAACTAAAACTATGACCGTGGTTCCCTGGAAAGAGCTTGTTATGCTTAACTAACTTCGTGGAACACCATAAAGTGATGCATTGGGATTATGTCCATCCTTTTGCGTGTTTATTTAGAACAAATAATTTCCTTGCTTTACAATCTGTTTACCGTGATGTTTTGTTGATTGTTGCGTTTCATTAGGTTTTACTTAATGATATGATTTGTGATTATAGGATTCTAGTTCGTCCAGGGAAGTACAATGTTAAAAAGGGGCACATGATTCGAGATGTCTCTGCTATTGTAGATATCCAAATGTAGCAGTGACCACTAACCAGCTGTAGCTGTACATTGAAACCGGCGAAGTGCGTGTCGGAGCATGCCATATTTTTCAATGTGCGTGCAAGCTTCAGTTTGAGTAAATAAGGTTATGTTTACTTACTACTGTAAAACCTATAAAGGTGTACAAAATCACGGTTATTTTTTCAATATTGTGTAAAGTATCATGTATACTTTACTATATCCAATTGAAATTTATGGGTGAACATGTTTTTCAACAAAAATGAAATGTTTGTTCTTGGGATAACTTCTTGAAACATCATGATATCGCCAACAGCGATAAGACCGCCATTCATTATCATCATTATCATTTCAGCCGAAACACGTTCACTGCTGGACATGATATTGCCATATTGACCGGTCCCGTGCGACTCGCATCCAACGGAGTCACCAGGTCATCGGTCCACCTAGTGGGAGGACTTTCAACGCATCGTCTTCTGTTTTGTGATCGCCACTCCAGAAATTTTCGGGCCCATCGGCTATCCGTTCTACAAGCAATGACCGCCATTGTAACCATAGAATTAACAATATTGAAAAAACGGTTGTGTTTATATTTTGGTGTACTACAGTAAAGTATTTTCTATACTAACATATCGACTACGGAACCTTAAAAACGTTTTTTTCAGAACTCAGCCCGCACCTACACAAAAGTTACAAAGATATCGTTGGTTTTGACAAATAGTGAGTGAAAAATGAATGAAACGTTTGTACCTATTGTTACTGTTGCAAGCGGAGAATGCGGGGATTCTTTGTGCCTTCCTCGAAGGAATGCCATCTGGCTCGTGGTGGTTCAGAAACATATTTCATTATACGTTTCCGTTTATACTTTGTACTTAAAAGTTAGTGTTTACCACACTTTAAGTAAGAATAACGTGTTTTCTAAGCTTCTAAACTACATATTTTATAGGGAAAGATTTGATTTTTTGCTTGTTTGTTTGTTATGATTTATTACAAGAACTGCTCAACCGATTTAAAAATTCTATTAAAAAAGCTACATTTTTACCGAGTAACATAGGCTCTAAATAATATTGATATGATAGGGTAGGTATAATAGAGTAAAAAACGAATTAGTCCGTCAGGTAGATTATTAAAAAATATATGACCCGTTTTTTTTTTTGTTACGTAAATCAAAATTGACGAAGATAAGACGCTTTTATCATTCCCAAACGTCACGCCTAGGTATAATTTTTAGCTAGTTCTGACGTCACGAGCCCCCACTTATGATGCGTTTTATTTTTGTCAATATTCATTGATTTACAAAAACAAAAAATACGTATTGATTTATTTTCAATAATCTAACTGACGGACTTAGATTTGTAATATTTTGATACTGTCGTCATGACTATTTAAATTCGCCAAGTTATAACAGTTTTCGCAGACGAAGTAGTGGGCGAAGTGTTTGATTTGTATAAAAAATATCAGTGTTTTTTCGCTTGCATTTAATGAAACTTTTTTTTTTCTAAAATGTTATGCCCGCGTGTAAATGATCATACAAAGATGGAGGTAACGCTTTGAGCTTTTTCTATCAGTCTATATTTATCAAAATATACGGGGTGGACAGTACACTGACGCAAAAACGGTTACCACGAATTCATTGGTTATTAAAAAAAAAACAGCTGTTCCATACATTTTGACCGTGTAGGTATTGCACTGTTGTATGAAACGGCTGATTTTTCGTATGATTATTTTTACCGGGGCATTAACGGAATATACCCCCGAATACTGAAACGTCACTCAAAATTTAAGTAGCATTTTTATTTAACAGATATTCAAAAGTGACGTTATGCCATACAAAATTTAAAGTTTAGGAGCTGCTCACATCCTGCCGGGGCTGCGGGACTGTTCGAAAGAGGTACCGCGGCCCCGGAACGTAAAGGGCGAGGAAGGAACGTGGATGGGTTTTAGTCAGTAAAAGTTTGACACTCCCTCCGGCTCCGCCCAGAGTGGGAGAAGTCATTTGATGATTTCCCATCAAAAAAAAAAAAAAACAAGGAGCTGCTCACATGTTAATCAGCCCTTAAATTTTGAGTGACGTTTCAGTATTCAGGGGAAATCTACTGAGATAGAATTAGTAAAATAAGATAGTCTTATTCATGAAGAGCAAAGCACGTATGATTGTCTTCTTTAACGATTTGTAGTCTAAAACAAAGTTAAGGAAGCTTGTAAACCCGACAATTTTACTTTTATTTTCTGGCTCTATAAAAAATATTACGTGGTAAAGTTAAAAAAATTACTCCCCTGTGTAACTGCAGGTATAAAAGGATTTTTATTAGACATGACCCGCCTCCGCTAGCCAAGTTTGATTTTATAACAAAAAATGTCAAAGTCACTGATGAACTGATTCTGTATTCTAGAAATTCGTTTTCAACGAATTGTAACTTTATCTAGACGTTACTTAGAAAATTGAATCCACTGGTTTTTGTGATCCCAGAAAAAACGAATTCTCGATATAGGTAGGATACCTGTTCTTGAAAGAAATCCACTAACATTTATACATATACGTAGTCTCATCCTATCTTCGATCTCTAAGTAATTTGGAGCAGCTCTTTGACGAAGCTTGATCCAAACACAACGAACATACAACATGGGAGAGACTATGCTTGCTTTAGTGCGACGGTTTAACGTATTCCGGAATGTTCGACGGACTTCAAAGAGATCCTGAATTCGGCGCCGGGTCATCTTTTGAACGTGATGAAGTTACTTGCTCGGCTTGATGATTGCTGTCCTCGCGATAGATGATAATTACTGAAATGCTAGGTTTGAGTGCAACTTGCTTTGTAATTAGGGATTTACAATCACAGACACGTTGAATTTTCTAGTTTTCGAACATCAAACCCTTGTTGATGACATCATCAATGAAAGTTTCACTATACCTGTTTATTCCTTTAACACTTCAAATTCAATTACACAGGCGTATACTTATTAATAAGGCAATACATTATAATAATAATATTCTACCAGAACTTATAACTATTAGATAAATCTTTAGGAAACCAACTTCCACCAAGTTTGCTGCAAAGTCCATACCTACCCATATAAATTTGTGTACAGTCATCAAAACAGTTAGGTTTACAGGCTAGCAATCGTCTTACTACTAATATAAATGGAAAAGGGTTATAATCAATCTGTTTGCAATTTCATCCAAATCCTTTCAGTAGTTTCTGCGTGAAAGAATAACAAATATCGATCTTTGTTTATAATAGTCGTAAGAAGATTGCTAGCCTGCATACCTAACTCTTTTGCTGACTGTACATAACAGTAGTAAACCTAATGAGTCAGCACATCTAACATTTTTGTATTGTTTTAATAAACTTACATAATATCGACAACGACATATCGACTTGTTGTACCAACCTCATCGCCGTACTTCCTATTTTCCCCCTTTTAAATCTGTACACATATATAGATAAATCGTCTTATCGTCTAATAAAACAAAAATCGTCCAAGGAACATAAAAAAAATACAACTCATCGTGTTTAAGATCCGTACCATCTGCCCGCAGCGATAAAGTGTTTCCAAATTAAGTCTTATTTATTCCTAGACTAGTATAGAAATTCAAATGGTACACAGACTCATCCAGTCTTACTAATTACTAGTCATTAGAAGTTAACGCCAATGTTTCTGATTAATGAAGATTGATGTCTTCAATCTGATAATATCGTGACTTTCGTTTCGTTCAGTTAAATGCATGTTTTACGTTTTGCTTATTTATTTGGTTCAACAATATTAATGAGGATGAGACTCGAAGATAGTGGATTTTTTCGAGGAATGAAGAATTTTTTTTTTTTCCAATTGGTATTGAAGTTTTTAGATTTTTCTTCTTTTCTGTTTCTTTAAGAATATTACTTTCAGTATTGTCAGTACAGTCTTAGGCAGTGAAAGCCTAGTGGTGTGCCAAATTATATAGGTCTCGAGTTCGAATCCAAGATATGCACTCTGGTGATTTTTCGGATTCATATGCGTATTGTATAATTATCACTTGCTTCGGTGAAGGAAACCAGCATGCCTGAGAGGTATTTCTCATAAAACTCTGACACCAGGTTAGGCAATAACCAAAGAAAAACAAAACAATAGCTTTCGGCCAGATATGCCTTTAACGGAGATTGACTTGGATAAAGTCTTATCACCAAAAAAGTACAATATGGCAGTTTGAATTGAATAACGGGTTGGTGTCCGCAACTCCACGTCAAAGCGCGTATTTTACGTAAGGGCTATAATCCCAGTGCGGGATGGTAGATAAATAAAATAAATAAATAAATATCGCTGGACATTACACACAGCGTCATCTAGTGCCACACTAAGCAACGAGGCTTGTGTCGTGGACACCAGATAGTTGATATACTACATAGATCTACTTTTTTGTTTGTAAATACATACGTATTATACATATAAACATCCATGGCTCGGAAACAAATGTCCATGCTCGTCACACAAAGATTTGCTCCTACCGGGATTCGAACCCGGAACCCTGAGAACGTAAGGCAGTCTCGCTACCGCTGCGCCATTCGGGTCGTCACAGTCATGTCTTCGAATTTTTGGTTCTAGGACATGCCGGTTTATCCACGATGTGTTCCTTCACCGTTTTTGAGAGCAGTGGTGATGAAATAAATAACACAAAGTAATGCGCCAGCCTGGGTTCGAACCAACGACTTACTGTTCGTAAGTCAGGGCCACCACTGGGCCACCGCTGCTCTCTAAATATGGCGGTTTATCTGTATACGATCAAAAAGCAATAGACTTTTAACAAATAAAGACTTTTCGTTAACTTTGGCCATGTGAGACAGACCGCCACGAAGATCTAAGAAACAGTTTCCAAAAACAAGCACAGCTCTTTAAAAGAACTGAAGAAATGTCCTTTTTTCAGGTTTATTTCTTTATGCTCAGATGACACCGTGACCCAGTGCCCCAAGAGAAACCATGTCTTAGTCTGAACTGAGGACTGTAGTACTAAAATGAAAGTTATTTAGATACTAACGTACATTTCCTACCTTATATAATAAAAATAAATAAAAAATAAATATCGCTGGACATTAACACACAGCGCCACCTAGTGCCACACTAAGCAAGGCTTGTGTCGTGGTCACCAGATAGTTGATAAACTACATATATACTGTTTTTGTTTGTAAATACATACAAAAAAAAAAAAACAATGAATAAAACATGTTGATGTTGTTGGTGTTCATGTTGTAATATGTATAAAATGAATAAATTTAGTACTTTAATAAGGTTTTTCTTTTAAGAGTAAAATAATAGAATGAAAGTTATAATTTCAGAATGTCAACGATGTCAAAATACTTCAAGTTGAAAAGATGGAAAGGATTGTAATTTAAAAAATAACCTTTAGCTGTTAAAGATATTAAGTTTGAACGAAGACAGTCAATCTTCAGTTTCTAACATTAAAATATAGTGAAGTACTTAATCTTTTGCAGCCAACTGAACTTAATCCTAATTTATTTGTTTTTGTACGCAGAAAAATCTAGACTCTACCAAGAAAAGAGTTAAAGCAAGGGCCTGTTTTTTGTAAAGAGTTTTGCATATGAATTTTGTCTTCGAACAGAAAATGTAAATGAATAATAGTACATTATGGTACTAGTGTGTAATGTTGGTGATTACCGCTGAGGCGCCATTGAGACCCGAGCCGTTAGGCGAGGGTCTTAAGAGAGCCGAGGACGGTAATCATCAACACACACGTGTATCATACGACGTTTTTCAACACACTTGAGAATAAAATAATACTAAAAATTACTATAATTTCAACAGTGCAAACGAGTTGTGAATTTTTTTTCGCAATGGCGGGTATTATTAATCAGTTTTCCTATGCGCGCGCATCTAACAATGGCGATCGGCCATAGACTAAAAGAATGAGGTTTCTTTTTTTTGGCTTTTCGCGGATAGCGTTTTAGCCACGTACGAAATGGGGAATTCAAAGTTTTATTTAAAAACAGAGAAAACAAAAGTTACATTTGAGTGAAAGTTTTATTAATTAAAAACTTATAAGTTTAAATTATCTATGTAGATACGAAGTTGCATGAAATGAGCAAGCAATAGGTACATTAATTTATTTTCAACACACTTGCTCATAAAGTGGCTCTAATTTCACCGCAATTAGGCACATAATGACACCTGTAATCAAACTGTGACTTTTTCATTGCTATTATTCACAAGTGAGTTATAGGGTTTTTTTTTTATTTTATTGGTTGAATTGCTTTGTTCTTAAAAAAGTTTCGATACAAAAAAGATCGTGTTCAATAATACAAATAAATTAATGTACCTATTGCTTGCTCATTTCATACAACTTCGTATCTACATAGATAATTTCAACTTATAAGTTTTTAATAAATAAAACTTTCACTCAAATGCAACTTTTGTTTTCTTTTTTTTTTTACTTTTTTTTTAATAATAAAACTTCGAATTCCCCATTTCGTACGTGGCTAAAACGCTATCCGCTAAAAGCCAAAAAAAAAAGGAACCTCATTTTTTTAGTCTATGGGCGATCGCCATTGTTAGATGCGCGCGCATAGGAAAACTGATGAATTATTCCCGCCATTGCGAAAAGAAATTCACAACTCGTTTTCACTGTTGAAATTATAGTTATTTTTAGTATTATTTTATTCTCAAGTGTGTTGAAAAACGTCGTATGATACACGTGTGTGTTGATGATTACCGTCTCGGCTCTCTTAAGAACCTCGCCTAACGGCTCGGTTCTCAATGGCGCCTCGGCGGTGATCACCAACATTACACACTTGTACCATAATGTACTATTGTACTATTGAACACGATCTTTTTTATATCGAAACGTTTTTAAGAACAAAGCAATTCAACCAATAAAAAAAAAAACCCATAACTCACTTTTGTATAATAGCAATGAAAAAGTCACAGTTTGATTACAGGTGTCATTATGTGCCTAATTGCGGTGAAATTAGAGCCACTTTATGAGCAAGTGTGTTGAAAATAATATTACATCTTGAGGAGAAAATGTAATATTATTAATTTGTCACCCACAATAATGACGTCATCATAACACACAGTATGCCATCCTCAAAACAAAACGCAATCTACTTAACAACGTTCTCATTAGTTGCGTTAGAATTTGGTGTACTCCTGCAAATTAGGTTAATCATGTGTTTTAGTTCAGAAGGGTACTGAATTATTAATTGCACGACTTGTTCATTAAGGAAATTTACGATCATTAAACGTATTGCAGGTATAATAATGTTGCATACGGTGGAAGGTAAAGGGGAATTTCTGTCGAGTTATCAAAGAAACGATGGGGTACGAACTATGAAGGTAGCTAGACTCGGTTGAGCTGTAGCAGTTATTTCTGTGATAAAATATGCGCCACGTAAGAAGTTCTAACCTATCGTGTAGTGGGTACAAAGGTGGGTTTTAGTTACTTTTAAAGTGTTGAGTTGAGTTCTGTAGGGGATAAACATGTGAGAAACATTATGCTGGCATGTGAGGATTTGGTGATTTAAAATATCAGAATTGATAAATCATATTTATAACTGTGAGTTAATATTAAAAACACACACAAAACAGAGGGAGAGGGAGAGGGAGAAAGTCAAAGAAAAGGTGAATGGATTGTGTGGGGAATGGTATGAAAGAGAAAGGATTAAATGATGCCGTGACGTCTCACAGGGGAGAATGGAAGAAGAAGGTTTTAAAACTAGATGACGCCGGTGTTCTTACCTGAATACTCTGAAGAAAAATAGCCGGAACAAACTCAGAGGTCACTGTCTCTTTTAAAGTACAGTACATTATGTCAATCTTGGTCGACACTCATCATAGAGTGAGTGAATATTGAAATGGCTCCCGTGATACTACCGTGTTCACTGGTGGTCAACCACTTGTCTCCCGTCTCCCGTACGAAATAAGGTTGAAAATTGGGCGACAATCGGTGAACTCTGTAGTATTGTAGGTATGTATTGTATTTCAATTCTCAAGATTGTATAATGAGGTGAATAAAATACTGGCAATATATAATTTGACTAAACGTGAATTAAAACATAAGTTGAACAATTGGTTATTAACTCTGACTTATGATCAGACAGAATTTCTTTTAACAGTTAAAAAGTAAGCAGTTACAATGGGAGTCCAGTATTGTTTGTAGGTACCTATGTGAAAGTGGTAGACATTTATTGATATCTTTTTGTTTTAACTTTACAGTAGATTTATGTTGTTTACAGTAGATTTAAGTTGTTTTTAACCGACTTCCAAAAAGGAGGAGGTTCTCTATTCGACTGTATGTATCATTTTTTTTTTTTTTTTTTTTTATGTATGTTCACCGATTACTCGAAGACGCCTGAACCGATTTGAAAAATTCTTTTTTTGTTTGAAAGGGTATACTTCCAAGTTGGTCCCATAGAAATATTGTCATGATCTGATAACGAACTTCGGAGATATGGAACGGAACTCCTCAATAAATGATAGCAAATGGACTGGGATTGCTGACATCTATTGTATGTCTATTGTTTACACCAGTTCATAACATAACATCACGCCACCGCACCGGTACGCTGTGAAGGGGTAAGCACAAGTGAACCACTAAAAAGTGAAAAATAAAAACTTTTTTGCAAAAAAATAGAACCGACTTCAAAAAAGTGAAAAATAACTTTAGCTTCAGAAGTCGGTGACAAAAAAACTTAATAAATCAATCAAACAATGGTCACCGACTTCTGAAGCTAAAGTTATTTTTCACTTTTTTGAAGTCGGTTCTATTTTTTTATTTATAAGAAGATTTATGTTATGTTATTTTTTATTTAAGTAGGTACTTATTTTTTTAAATTATTATTTTTCTTCCTTTATATTTTTTTTTAAGGCAATATCTTTATAAAGTTTCACAGTTTACACATGTTCAACTTCAGGGTTGTGTCTAGGTCAACAGCTCGCTAACTCCTATAATACAAGCTTGACTTAGTTTAGGAGTTAGAGAATTTTAATATTCTAATGTGACAGCGTACAACCTCTTATGTAAGTTTTTAAATTGTTATTAGATTAAGTCTTTTTTGTACCTACCTTAATGGAAATAAAATATTATTATTATTATTATTTATATAGTTAGTGAGTCAGACAAATTAAGTTTTTAAACGAGGTCATTCATATATTGCTAGTTTGCGTTGCTTAGCTTTCGTATCCCGTTAAATATTAATGTGGTTAGATAAATATTGCCATCGTGGATAATTAGAATGATATTATGAAAAAAAATCAACTCTATTCTCAAGCGGTCTGGTGATACTTTATAATTATTGACTTATGTACTTACTTCCCCTGTTATTAATACTAGTAAGCCCTCTCATATCTAAATGACGATAAAGCCACTCACACGCCGTTTAAAAATCGCTTTCCCGTCATTTTTCACTAACAGCACATTTCACTAAACACTTGAGGTGTTTTGAGTGAGCTCTTGACGGTGGATGTAGTAATTTATGTGGCGAGGCGTGGCGGTCGCGAGTAAACGCCCTCCTCGTCATTAGTGTTAGGCGAGAACGTCACTAGCTAATTACAGAAGATTGATGAAGGCTCCCCACTTCACTACAAGCGCTTATTCCGCTTGTAAAGCCGCGAGTTGCGTGCCAGCGACAGCGGGATGTTACTTTTCTTTTACCAGTTTATTTTGATCAGCGATTTTGCGGTGTTATTTTCGAAAAATATTTAGGAATTTGGTTATGAAGTTTTTATTTACAGTGTTTTGCAAAATCATATGTTATGTTATGATGTATGCATAACATCATGACATAACATAAAATTACGCCTGTAAGCACCGAAGGATTAGGCAGAGGTGTACTTAATAGTACACCCACGTTTCACCAGTTATTGTAATAGGGGACGAGCCTATTGCCATCAACCGGGCACCTATCCAGACTATTCTACTGAGAAATTCCCCCAACAATTATAAAACCGAAAAAGTACTCAAATGCTAAATTCTTCTATTTTATAGCTTTAATAAAATCGCTCATTCAGTGTACCGCAAAATCACCTTTCAGCTTATCTGCTTAAAGTTCATTATTGCCTGTATCCGCTACAACACCTGACACTACGGTCCCTGGTGAAATTCCGGGATAGCTACAACAGCCGCTTACATATCTCTTCAACCCAATAACAATTTGATCGACCCAGGAATCAAACCCATGACCTCATGCTTGTCGCAATTGCAACCACTAGACCAACGACGCAGTCAAATTTTAGGCATATGCAATTTTTAAATACCTTTTTTTTTTCATTCTTCCTCTTTCCGCGTTACTACAATGCTGGCCTTACTTAAACTGCGTTACATTTCTAAGAAAAATTGAGATCGATGCGAATAAAATGAATGAACTCCCAACATAAAGTTATTCTCAGTAGTTAGGTAGGTATAGTTATAGTATTTTCTCATTGCCAGCCAGCATTATGGCGAGCAGTCTTGTCGGAAAATTAGCGCCCTTTTAGTAGATGAAAAACTCCGTTCCCTTAGGATAGAGCGAAACGGGTTGCAATGGAATTGTGAGGGTTCGATGATAAATCTACGCACATCACGTTATGTTTTCGGTAGCAGTGGCCGTTTATTGGTTCTTACTTGAATATGAAAGTGTTTTTTAAAACGATTTTAATTTAGCTGTTATTTTTTTTACTGTAAACGCTGTAAATGCGTGTTAGGCTGACCCGGTATCTTTCTGCATGGTTCACTTATTAATCTAGTGTTTTTGGATTATTATTTTATTTATACTTCATTTATAGTAGGGGTGGTAAAGTAATAGGTTGTAAATATAGGGACTTGATGCCACGAGGCATTCTCTGCCAAGCAAGCTTTGGATTAAATAGGACAACATTTTGATATGGTTTCACTTCATAATTAATTACTTCTAGAAATACAATACAAGGAATTTGTATCAAATTCAAATTCGCTAAAGATGGTTAACAAAGGGATTTCAAGAAGTCTGCGAAGTACATAGGTACTAAGTATTTACTTAGTGCCAAATAGAGCTTGCCTCGTAAATATTTTAAGCGGAATTATTTTGTCTGGTACGACGAACGAAGGAACTGCTTGTACAGTCACCAGCACCAATATGCAAACACTTAACAACTTTATGTTCTGATTAAAATTTTACGTTGTTACAAACTTAGTATTAAGTAAACATTTTTTTATGAAAAGGATCCTACCTCCAAGTTACAGTCGTTGTTTCTCACGACAAATTTAGGAAAGTGTATACATATTGGCGGTCGTGACTGTACCTAGTTTAAAATTTGTATAAATTAGATGCGATGCTTTACTGTACAATTTACGGCATCAGATGTCTTGGTATCGGAATTCGGACGTCTTGTATAGTCTGTGGAAGTAACTTTAGTTCTGCAGATAACAAGGATGTAACTTATTTTAGAAGCAAGTTTGCTTTTCAATGAAGATATCGACATATTCGCAGCTCGCAAGTTACATAGTTTTCTAACAAGCTGTTTTTAACTTCTGCTTGTTTGCCAGAAGTTACACTGTATGCATGTATGTAACAGGCATAATGTACGAGTATGTTAGTAAGTAATAATTCATACCAATACATACTTTAATATTATTTTTCTTTTCAGCAATCACTACACTTTTCAGGTTGATGATTTTAAAGATATGCGCTAGTGACTGAAGAGTTCTGTGGGTTGTACTTGGTTGTACGACCCGAATGGCGAAGGCTAGTGAAGCTGCCTTACGTTCTTTGGGTCCGGTTCGAATCCCGGTAGGAGCAAATGGTTGTGTGATGAGCATGAACATTTGTTTCCGAGTCATGGATGTTAATATGTATAATAAGTATGTATTTACAAACAAAAAAAAGTATATATGTAGCATATCAACTATCTGGTGTCCACGACACAAGCCTCGTTGCTTAGTGTGGCACTAGATGGCGCTGTGTGTAATCTCCAGCGATATTTATTTATTTATCGTGGTGTAGACTTGTGATGCGGAGGAATGAGGAAAATGTCGTGCAGAAAGTGTCCTGGGGAAAGTTTTGAGAATTTATGTCGATGGCTATCTACAGAGTGTAAACCACCTCATCACAAATCCGTTAACCAAGCATTCTGTACATCAAACTAAGTAACTTTACGCAAAAATGATTGCTGGGAAACAACTTTTTTTTTGATGTTATAAATCATGTTTTGTGGTAGAACTCAGTGTAACGCACTTAAAACATTGTGCTGATGGATGGATTGAACAGCACGGCGGTCGTGCAGGTGTTAAAAGTCAAAATCTTCCAAAAAAAAACTTGTATTTAAAAAAAAATCCCTCTGGCAAGCCGCAGGAGGAGGTAGATTTCGGAGAAGGTGCTGGAGCGTCCGACTATTGAAAATTTTCATAAAGAGTTGTACTTATGTGTACAATCTAAAAAAAAAAATATGATTTCAAAATCGTTGTCCCGTAACGGAGAGTTTACCCTTTTTAAAGCCGCTCATAAGAGTTTAGCATGCAAACGCCCTCAATTTTTTAGTTAAATTTTTTTATTTCGAAAACTATAAGTTTTATCGCTAAACTTCAAAGGTAACAATTGTAGAATAAACAATTTGCTTTCAAAACAAAATATTTGCAACGCTGAAAATGTTTACTGTTTCAGAGATATGATTTTTTTTCGAAAACATTTTGGAAATTTCAACCCCCTCCCCAATTTAGGGGTTGCATCAAAAAAGTTTTAATTTAAAGTTGTCCGTATTTTTACTCAGAATGATAAAAATGAAAAACGGTTCAAAAAATTTCCATACGAAAAAAGTTATGGCCAAAAAACTGATTTTAGAAATACCGCCCCTCCGCCGGCGCCGCCCCCCATGGACGAATTCCGCCCATTCACGAACTTAGCCTAAGTTTTGACCTTTTCGATTTTTTGGCCAAGTTTGAAAGCAATCGGTTCATAATTGCGACCTGTAGAGTGTGGCTAAATTTGGCTTGTCACCCATATACATACGTAAACATACATATATCCCCGTAGGTGAGAGACCAATAGGTAGATTTTTTTTAAAAAAAAAAGGAAATCTACCTAAAAAAACTTGTCAAAAAGCAGTTACTCGGAACCCCCATATCCCCGTAACTAGAAGGTTCCCAGGTATGGTGTAGAACAAAAAAATTATCGCAATGATAGGGAAAACAAGTGCCTTTCGGCTTCGTGAAGAGGTGTTTTACACCCTTTATAAGAGTAGAGGAAGACCAAAGAAACGATGGATGAACTGTGTGAAGTATAATATAGATAGAAAGAAACGATGGATGAACTGTGTGAAGTATAATATAGCTAGAAAGAAACGATGGATGAACTGTGTGAAGTATAATATAGCTAGAAAGGAGGTGATTGTAGAGATGACGAGTAATAGAGGAGTATAGAAGAAGAAGACATTCTGCACCTATACCAAACAAATTGGGATAAGGGCAGAAGAGTGAAGATGATGATTTAGAACATATGCCTTTTACTTGTTTAAAAGAGGAGCGTTTTAGTAAAGTAATATTCCATTTCGTGTTCTAAAACTTTTTCAAAAGAACATTTATCAAAACCTACCTAACCTAACGATCAGCCGCTCGGATTGATCGTTAGGTTAAGCCGTGCTTGCCTAGGTTGGTCTGTGGATGGGTGACCACCCTTACATACCGAGTTCCCTCCGTGCCTCGGAAAGCACGTTAAGCTGTAGGTCCCGGCTGTCATTACAGGTAGTCAGTGGCCCAAAAAGTTTGACAACCAGTCTTACCAAGTGGTATCGTAATAGCCAGTGTTAACTGGGTTGTGGAGGTAGGATAGGCAGTCGCTCCATGTGAAATACTGGTATTCAGCTGCACATGGTTAGACTGGAAGCCGACCCCAACATAGTTGGGAAAAGGCTAGGCAGATGATGATGATCTATGATAATATATTTAAACACAATGTCAAAACACTGTTACTAAAAAAGCGTACTACTCTGTCACTGAATATTTGCAGGACAAACTTTTATAATGTGTATAAATTTGCATGCCTTATGGTAGGATATGGCTAATGGAAACTATTGTTTATTTAAGACCTTTTATTTTGTACCCATATTCGCAAATGAATAAATGATTAGGATTATGATGATTTATAATATCTTACAATTTACTGCTGTGTTTCTTTTGTAGCGGAATATTCATTTATTTCTACTGCAGCTATCTAGGGCACCGTTTGTGAGAGGCAGGTAGTACCTAATGCAGTAAGACCTCTTTGGCGTTAATTGACTTCAGCAGTATACACTTTACGAAGGCCGATTAACATTTAGTCGTGTTTACTGTGTTTTATTTGCTTTCTAATGGCTTTGGCTCAATTAACTGCCAGTTTTTAAATCTCTGATCTAGTCCTTGATTTTACTTGAGATTCGGTGATATAAATAGACTAAGGTCCATGTTCACCGAAAAGATAACCGTCTGATTATCTAAAAACAGCTGTCACCGTGACATGTTCCCATAAAAAAATGTGTTTTAAACAGCTGATTTTAGATAATCAGGTTGTCATCTTTTTGGTGAACATGGACCTAAGTCAGTGATGAGTTTGTGATAGGCTATTAGGTACTGGTCTCATCATCATCATCATCATCATTTACCTTAGCGGATTCCAGCCGCCTTCACTTGGTCATCGGTCAACCTAATAGGAGGCCTTCCAATGCAGCGTCTTCTGGTGCGCGGTCGGCACTCCAGACCTTTTACTAGGTTTCCAGATTAGGGGTGAGGAGATGCTTCTAACTAAATGAAATCAGCCGATCAGGTGGACATTCAGGTAGAGCCGCATTTGCCTAGGTTGATCGATGGATGGGTGACCACACATTACATAACGAGTTACAGTCGTTACAGGTGGTCAGTGGTCTGAAAATCTAATGGCCAGTCCTACTAAGGGGTATCGCATTACCCAGTACTTACTGGGTTGTGGAGGTCAGATAGGCAGTCGTCCCATGTGAAGCATGTGTGTGTGTGTGTGTTTATACAGTTGCATCCCGGTATACTGGAAAGGGGTATCCCCTATGCATCCCGTTATGTTGGGAAAAGGGTAGGCTAGATGGTATAAAGTACGTTCATTACATCTATACTAACTTAGGCTTTGGTCTATGTGTGTACCTTTAATAAAAATTATGCAATTTGATGCTGGCTGACTAACAACATAGTTGTGAAAAGGCTATGCAGATGATGAACTCTGTTGTTGCAGAGATCATTCAGCTTCGCAGACAATGCTGGCTGACTAAAGGTGACAAATTAGGTAAGCCATTCTAGCTGTCTTGCGTAGCTCTTATTTTAATTATTTTGTCTTTGTGATTGACCTACTGGTCATCATCGACGCTCAACATCGATTTACATGTAGCGTAGATGTTTATGATTATACAAAAGTATAGAAGAGCTTGTAAATCTGGATTTGTTTGTAAGTTTGTTTGAAGGGATAATCTTCGGAACTGCTAATCCGATTCCTAAAAAATCTATCACTAGGTTACGGGAAGCTACATTATCCCCGAGAATCATAGGCTACATTTAAATCATTCCCGTGGGTTAATTCCCGTACAAACCGGAACCGGAACGAAACCGCTCGCAAATGCTAGTTATTAACAGCTTAAAAAATAAACTTTTATGGATCTAATTTAGTCATGTACTCGTAGATACCTACTGTGTTGGAAGTAACAACTTGCTCGTTTAAATCCCTAACACTCTATATAAAAACCGCTGCGTACTAATCTGCAAAATCGTCAAAGCTTTTTCCAAGATAAGAAAGAAAAAACTTGGATCCCTCTTCAGATGATTTAAACTTACCGAACTTTATACACACACAACATGTCTACGGTTATACCCGAAGATAAATATAAAAAGGAAATAATGAAACGCACGCTTGGGAGCTATTTCCGAAGACCGGATACGGGGAACCGACGAATGCGTTCGCTCTGGAACATTTATATGTAGCCTTCCTTCATATTTGCTTTTGTGTTGTATTATAATACGGCTTATATACTGTTATATACTCTTGTGTAGTACTTTTGCGATCGTGAAAGTTAAGTTATTTCTTAGTGACTGTGGAAATATTTTCAGTGCTATATTTTTATGCTCGTGCCTTCTCTGTATGAGAAGAAGCCTTTGCCCAGCAGTGGGACAGTAATAGGCTGGTATTATTTTTTATGTTTTTTTTTTATTATTTTTTACTGATTGTTATTCTGTTAAACTGATTATACGGATATTGTTAACAAGATAATTTCTGTAAATAAAACTGTGTTTTGTCAAAGTTATACGTAATCAAATCATAATGTTCCCACTACTAGGACACATGGCCTCCTCTCTATGAGAGGGAATGGGCTAAAATCCACCACGCGAGCCCAGTGCGGGTTGGTAGATGTCACATGTCTTCGAATTTTTGGTTCTAGGAATTGCCGGTTTCATCATGATGTTTTCCTTCACCGTTTTGAGGGCAATGGTGATGAAAAAAATAAATAAGGGGCCGCCACCACTGAAATGTATACCACAAAGGAACTAGAATAAGTACTTTTTTACTATGTGACACCTAAATAAAAGCACATTGTTGGATGATACATTCAGGCAATCATGCAGTTGTCGCTTAGATTTAGTGAAAACTAAAGGCACAGTAAAATTGAAGATACGTAATACATACATCCAGTGGCTTTCATTATAAATCCTCACAATAATACGGTTAGCTATTGATTCTTTCATCCAACAGGGAAGCTCAGTAGCTACTCTACCGTAAGAACGTGTTCAATTGTCGAGAGGGAGGGTAGTGTTGGCTATACGAGAACGACTACGGTGGGTAGGTACAGTCACGAGCTCTCATATGCAGGTACCTACTACCTAGGTATATGTTATAGATCAAACTGTGTTTATGATTAAGAACAGTTTTGGCTGGTTTCAGAAAAACTGTTATAAAGTTAAAATGATGTCTGGAATAACTTTATAAATATCAATTGTTAAAAATATTGTAATCGGTCAAAAGTAGTTTTGATTAGTTTTGAATGATTTGCAGTTTCGACTGTGATGACGCTTAGTTAATTAGAAAGCGGTTTTTCTGCACTCATATCCAGCCTGTCTCTTTGCTGCCCTCACCAGCGACGCATTTTTTTTTTCGGATGGGAAATCATCAAATGACTTCTCCCACTCTGGGCGGAGCGGGAGGGAGTGTCAGATTTTTACTGACTAAAACCCATACATGTACCTTCCTCGCCCTTTACGTTCCGGGGCCACGGTATATCTTTGGAACAGTCCCGCAACCCCGGCAGGCTTCGGCCATTGCGGGCCCCTCTCTCCAGCGACGCCCTAAGCCGAGGTTCGTACCCCACACGGGGTGCCTTTAGCACGCTGTTACTTAGTTTATATGCTTCTTGCCCTTGGCTGGAGGCCTTACACTCAAGGCACCCACATTATTGTCCGGTTAAGAGCGCGTATTCCAAAAGTTGGCAACGTCGCAAATAGCTGTCAAATATTTACATGTTGTTATTAATTTGGCAATTTTACTGTATGAAAATAAGAAATATGGCTCTGTAGTGCACTAAAAAATTGAATATGAATTGCTATTAAAACCCTAAATTTGATGTTGGAAACGTTTCAGGTGTAAAAAAGGCATTTGGCAAGTTCCCAAATACTTTTTTTACATCTAAAACTATATATTCGGTATTACGATATTAATTATTGCATTTCCTTATCAACTTTTTAGTCCACTACAGAGCCATATTTCTTATTTTCACACAGTAACATTGCCAAATTAATTAAAACATGTAAATATTTGACAGCTATTTGCAACGTTGCCAACTTTTGGGATACGAGCTCTTAAGCATAAACCAACCTCATAGGTTGACTTGCGAAATACCACGTAGAAAAAAAAACTCGAAGATACAAGTTTGCAACTTTCAGTAACACTTATTCAATAATGCGTTCGAATATTCAACATTTGTTACAACATAAAATAAAAACCAGGACAGTGGGAAAAAATCACTTTTAAAGTGGCAAACTGTATAATATATTAATAGTGCTTGTGCCTGTATAGTCCTGGAGCAACAACCCTTAAGTATTCATACTTACCAAAATTGAAATGCGATTCTCTCGTGTTACAACGATTGAAATTCATAGTAAAAAGGGTTCCAAGATATTATAAATAAATATCATTGGACATTACCACACAGTGCCATCTAGCGCCACACTAAGCAAAGCTTGTGTCGTGGACACCAGATAGTTGATATACTACTCATATACTTTTTTGTTTGTAAATACATAATTAGTATAATACATATAAACATCCATGACTCGGAAACAAATGTCCATGCTTATCACACAAATATTTGCTCCTACCGGGATTCGAACCCAGGACCCTACGAACGTAAGGCAGCCTCACTACCACTACGCCATTCGGGTCGTCAATTATGTTTATGCATTTATTTATTTATTAAAAGGAGAACCTACTGCTAAATAAAATAAGCGAGTAACAATTGTACGAGTATAAGCGACACAGAGCCAATAACACGAGTAGTAATAGTAATAGTTCTCACGAGTAGACACAGAGATGGTAGTAGAAACCTATAGTAACATAATCAGCCTTTAATGTTTCCACCGCTGGGACACACGGCCTCCTCTCTAGTCAGGGAATGGGCTAAAATGCACCACGCGGGGACTTGTCTTCGAATTTTTGGTTCTAGAACAAGTAGTTTAGTTTTTAGTTTTAAGATGTTTTCCTATACCGTTTTGAGAGCTGCGGTGATGAAATAAATTACACAAAGTATTGCGCCTCCTTGGGTTCGAACCCACGACTTACTTTACGCAAATCGGGGCCACCATTACTGGGCCACCGCTGCTCGCCTTTATTATGTTATTAACAAATTAACAACATTAAGTTACAATCAGTAAGTACCATAGAAGAAAATCCCTTTTCAAAGTTGCTTAGTGCATACATATTGGTGCTAGTGACTGTACACATATCCGCGTATGTAGTACCTCTATATTCGGGGCAATAAAAGTCGAGAGCCGATTCTTTGTACCCGTGAATTTGAAATTGCACAAAACTAAAGAGGGTGCGACATTACATCAATCTTCATTTATTTGTTGGCAGACTTCATAATGGATGGTTTAATTAAAAATAAACACTTGTTGTTGAGTGTGTGGATCTAATTATTTAACGGAATTGCTCGTTTTGATTACAATACAATGATTAGGTCTGTTCTAACGTCAATATTGATGTTTTAAATTGGTTTGTTCGTTGTGGGTTTATAAGGATTGCGCTGTCATAGAACCTACACTATAGAAACCTTAAAACAGTCAGAAAAATATTATTTCCACTAACTGGAAACTGAAACCATTTTGATAATATATTTCAGATTCCATATTTACAAAATAATAAGAAAAAATATAACTAGACTCAGTTATCGATTGTATTGAATATAGTTTAGAAGAAACCTAGATATGAGATGGTGAGATGGGAGACGACGGCTGATAAATTCATTTGTTGATTTTATGGATTTTGAATACTAGCTAATGCTCTCGGCTTCACTCGGTAATATCCCACAGGGTCTTAGTATCGGAATAAGAAGTATCCTATATGTTAATACAGGTCCTTTTAGTAGTTTTTGCGTGAAAGAGTAACAAACATCCATCCATCAACGTTCGCATTTATAAAATTAGTAGGATAGTAGGATTAGGGTGAACTGATACATATAGAGCTAAGTTACTTTGACTGGTTTCAAACTATTGAAAGGGCAATAGCTAAAATAAATATGTATAAATATATAAATTAAATATATCGCTGGACATTACACACAGCGCCATCTAGTGCCACACTAAGCAAGGCTTGTGTCGTGGTCACCAGACAGTTGATATACTACATAATTATATACTTTTTTGTTTGTAAATACATACTTATTATACATATAAACATCCATGACTTGGAAACAAATGTCCATGCTTATCACACAAACATTTGCCCCTACAAGGATTCGAACCCGGGACCCTAAGAACGTAAGGCAGCCTCACTACCGCTGCGCCATTCGGGTCGTAAACCAATCGTAAAATGTTAACACACGCTACCTTCAAACAAGATTTTCTAAAATATTACGATGTACTCAGAACTCAGAGAATGAGTAATAAATAAAGGAAAACTTTTAGATACCGAGATATATTACCCAACAATTTTCAACTGTTACTTATAGCGGTGTTCGTACAATTTATAGCATGTTTTCAATATCTTCGTTGTATAATCAAATCTGTTAGAACCAAAAACTAGGACAAGGATAAAAAACACAATAACTATAAAAATACAGAACAAAAATATAATTGTATACATAAGTATTATCTAATGCTTCGTAAAAATTAATTGTTTGGAAGAATGGCGGCTCTTGCCTTGCTGCTGAATACTCTTATAATTCAAAACTAAATTCAGATACTCTCACAAATGTAACCCACACATACCACAAAATGGACACAGGCTGGCCGAATCGAGGAAAACCTGTCCAGGTTCATAGATCTCTGCTCTGGAGTGTAAATATAAACAAACATAGGCACATTTGATGTAGTGCACTATCAGTCCTGTTATTTGCACATCACAGGAGCTGATGGCCACTGAAAGTGCCAAACTACATAGTTTTCATTGGGACAAGCCCGCTACACTATTCCCAAACTAGAGACAATGAAGCTCGACGAAGTTCCAGAGAATGAATTTAACTGTCTTTGATCCCGCAACGAAATCAATCAGAAAAGTATAGCGGAGGAGTAGGAAAAATCCGTAATTTCCACTTTACCAGCAGGAGACAGATCCAAACAAGGCCCATAGGCACAAAAGGAAGTTTACAACTGGAATAGGACCAGTTGCCTAGCACCACGGATAAATATTAAACAAACTATACAACGTGTAACAGAAAGGTGAGCTTCAGATCATCAAACTGAACAACTTCTCCATGCGAACATCATCATAATCGCGAAAAAATAATCAATGGAATACAGAATTCCAATACCTACTCGACCAAATTAATCTATGAGACAGCTGATTATTTTTTTACGATTACGATATCGGTCCCATGGAGAAAGTTGATCAGTTTGATGGTCTGTAGCACGTCCTTCCGTATGACTATATCCTTTCTGTTCCACGTTGTGTAGTTGACGAATTTTGGGCAGGCTCAATTTAGATTGTCATTGACACTCGACGAAAAAGACTATTATATCTAAGACCAATCTGTTTGTCTGCCTGTTAAGTTTTCACGCCTTCACAGCTGAACGAGATTTATATAGCCTCTTTTACCTAATCGAATTGGGAAACGCGCGGGAAGCCGCGAGCAAAAGTTGATGTACCTATAAATACGTGTCAGTTTACTCTGGACATAGTAGCAGTTTATTGAGTTCAGGTTTTTGTTATTCCAGATAGACTTATTTGGGAGATCTTTTATCCAATCCGTGTAAATTGTAGCCCACCGGTATCGGAAACAGGGTCCAAGCTAGCGGTCAGGACTCCAGAGAGAGGAACCTCCAAACAATACGAGCCGTGTCCAGGAGTATCGTTTAAAGCCCTTGATCCAGCTGCCTAACGAGAGCGTCGATCCTCAGGTTTTGATCGAGAAAGAGAGAGAGATCGATGAGATCGTTATTACATTTATTTATGGATAATATAGCGTAGGTAGTAGACACTATTCTATGATTTATAATGATGGTTCTAACTGTCTAAACCAGTCGCTAACTAAATACCATTATAAACAATGGAATCACTCGATGGATGGACTTGCTAAGAATGATATGGCAAGAAAAGAAGTGTCTGAAGAGGTGACGAAAAATAAAGAAGTAAGTACGTAAGAAGAATATATTTATAAACAATGCATAAGCAATGGAATCACGGTCAAAGAGCGGAACTCATTAACTTAACAATAAACTCACAAAAGCTATAAAAATTAACCTGGTTAAGAAAATCATGATTTGTAATATACCTATTGCAGTATTTTTTTCCCGAGCTTTCAAAAACATTAACAGAAATCAGCTCTTTCATTTATTAAATACGAAATTAAAATAATACCCAATATTTTCTTTTTCCCATTAAAAACAATTCTTCAATGTTTTTCGTGTGTAAACAGCTGAAATTTTAAATAACAGCCGTTGAAACCTCTCGCAAACATTGTTGGGTGCGAAAAAGTTATCCAATTCAAGTTTACGATGCACTGAACCAGCGTAGCGCTTTATTCCACAAATAAACAATACCAACCATTGGTTTTATTAGGTGATAAAATCCAATTTATAACTCTGATTAAATAGTGAATTTTGTGAATGCGTTTCTAAATATTTAAAATGTCACACGCAATATTCGTTGATTTGTAAGTTGTGAAAATGATATTTCAATATTATTTATTTTGTTCATTTGTTTGGCAAAATACGTTGGTAAACAAAACAAATGATATTAAAAGGCTCTGTACAAATAATTTAACGCGTCATTTCATGAAAATGAAATTCTACAAAGATGTGGAATTTTATTCACCGGTAGCTATTGTTACTACACCAAATCTTTAGAAAATCAGAGAGAGCTTCAAGTAAACTCGACGTCTTCAATAATATAAGTAAAGTAAGTTAAGAATTCTACATACATTTGTGAGAGAAGTTCTTATCCGCATGAAATTACACGTTTTACTGTCTCTTTGTAGCTGCACTATCATCGATGTGGCGTTGTGAACGCAGCTCCGACTGTGCCGCACTTGACACAGATGGGAGACGAGGTAAGAGCAGCTTAGTGCTATGTTTAGTTACAACGCATTCTGCTAGCGCAGCTACTCGCACAAAGCTGACCCCACACGGAAATAGACTGCGTATAAAAGATTTTATGCATTCTCGATCAAAGTGGCTGTGTCAAAACCGTAACAGGCGCAGTAACAGTTGTTGTCGTCGTTTGCACGAAACTTTCTCGTTGTTGCTTTGCTTGTGATAAATCTCTCGTCGGGGGTACTCTTTTGTTCAGGTTCGTGTTGGAAAATTGGCACCGCTTTTACTATTGTTAGACTCTGTAGATGAATTGTGTTCGATTTGAGGGAATAAATTACAATAAAACGTCCCAAAGATTTATTTCAGAGGACATATTACTTCGATATATTATTCTTTGTGGTATAAACATCCGAAACTTGCTCTTCAATGGATAGCTATAATATGAGTTTTTCTTATGAGAATGTCTTTTATCGACATGTAAAAAACTTAACAGACCTTTAATAAAATAAATAGTTAGTGTAAAAGCAACTAAGTTGCAAAGGGTTGACGCTTTTCCTACTAACTGCGCCTCATTAAAAATATTAAAGAACATGAAACAGAGTTTGATAGAAAAAAACAATGGTTAAATAAAAATGCTATCACATTCATAATTAAAAGACTTAAGTACTTTAGTAGATAAATACTCTTATATAATAACAAGTCTACGACAGAAAAATAAAACAGAATTGCAATTTGAATATTCAGGGAAACAAAAAGCGTATTATTTAAGATGCGGCCGGCTGTGATAGCGGGTCGCCATAATTTATCATCACCATCTTTTGACAAACTCTAAATATTTCATTCCCTTTTGTTCCTGTAAAATAAACCACAATAACAGGAACGGTACAAATCAGCTAAACGCGGGAAATGTTACCAATTCCAAGGGGGAAATTCCGGTGGGAAAATATCTTTGGAATAAATGTGAATAAATAGGGCTTGCGAGATTAAAAGCGGACCGCTTGATATATGGCAGTCGGTGGCGGCACCCTTGGGCGCCACGCGCCGCCGCTAGGTCACGAGTTACTGGCCAGCAGATAAAAAGAACTAAGATTTGTAAATAAATTTACAATCGGTGCGTACACAAATATAGGACAGATTAGGCTATTAAAAAAAACACACACAAACAACACTTATAGATTCTGAAACAGTCAAAACTTTCACGTGACTCTTTTTGTTTTACATAAATATAAAGGAGATAGAAGGCTTACTCGTACCATATTACAAGCGTAAAGACCAAAATACAAAATGAAAATTGTTCAGCTTGGAGTTACTTAAATATTAAAATAGCTTTGTAAAAACACGTGGAAGTTGGAACATCCTCAAAACACTGGGCTAAGCGAGAAAACAAAGTGGAGATTCCTTGAAAAAGTGCGGAAAATATTTATGAAAAGTTGTTTTTCTGGTGTCTGTTACATTTTGATGGTAATACCTCAAATCCATTTAGCAACAAATTAAAAGCGAAAAGAAATTATAGAACGATGATTTTGATGGAAGTTAATAATTTCCGTATAATAAAATAATGCACGGTAGAACTTGAGTCCAAGGAGTAGAATATTTTGTTCGCGATTAAGATTTTAAGTGGAAAGTTGTGCCCAAAGTACTAATGGAAAAGTTGTTCGAATCTGTCCGGGAGCTGGATGAAGTGAGCAAAAGAAGGGAATAACGCTTCAACTTAAAGATGAAATTGTTGTTGAATGTAAAACACATTTAAATTAATCTTGCGTCCCGATTTTGGCTAGACACATACTTATATATAAGCATTAGTAAGTAATTTGCGGACCATAAAGTTTTTAGGGTTACACATCCTAAGTTCAAACGGTCCGAACAAACCGCTTTTTGCTAGCGTCGCTAATATCCATGAACTAAATTGGAAATTTCAAGCGTTTTCGGCGTAACATTCAAGTTAAACAGACCAATAATTTATTTTCGAGTAAACATTAATATAATTTTGTGGAGTTAGGCCCTCAGAGTAAAGAATCTAACCGAATTACAAGGAGTAAAGTGGGCTTGAATGTATCCACACTTGTTTGGTATATTATACATAGCACATCCTCAGGGGTTAAGTCGAGCGTCATTTGATGTGTACTACATTAAGTACTGCGTACGTTGAGAGACCACCCAGCTGCCATTAGGTCGTGGCACTAATTAGATTGTCATTAACGTAGAGTCTGTTAATCTACGATACTCATTATCTAAGAAAAAAGGAAAAGAAAAAGGACATGCTGTGAAAGTCTCAATATAAAGAACTTGCGACTCGTTTCTACTTTGTACGGATTTTATAAAAAGAAGCAAAAAAAGCATGAAAATATAAATATGCAGCAAAATTCGTTGCTTAGTTTACAAAAACTACGTGGACATTTATTAATGACAGACAAGAAAAACATAAAGACTTATAAATGTATCTTCTGTACAGACATAGACGTAGAAATTGATTTTGCAACTTTCAGTTTATTTAGTATCTTTTTGTGCTATAAACAAGATAAACAACCATTTCAATAAATTGTTTCAGCTGGTTACTAACAAATAACCTTATTTACGAAGTGGTTTAATTCTATGAATTTTTAGTGGGGAATTTTGGGGTGAAAGACTTTAATTATAAGTTTGAATATTGATAGGACGATAACCCTTGTCTAAGTAGATAATCGAATATAGGTAGACAAATAGTAATCTAGGCTTCTAGGTATAGAAAACTTAAGAACAATAATTTTCTCTTGGACTAACAACTGTTACTTTGAAATAAAACCTATTTCATAATAGTAAGGTTCCAAATTGATGACCCGAATGGCGCATCGGTAGTGAAGCTGCCTTACGTTCTTAGGGTCCCGGGTTCGAATCCCGGTAGGGGCAAATGTTTGTGTGATGAGCATGGACATTGGTTTCCGAGTCATGGATGTTTATATGTATAATAAGTATGTATTTACAAACAAAAAGTATATATTTAGTATATCAACTGTCTGGTGACCACGACACAAGCCTTGCTTAGTGTGGCACTAGATGGCGCTGTGTGTAATGTCCAGCGATATTTATTTGTTATTTATTAAAACACGGCTACATCCTGTCTGGTAACTTTTCATTCATTGAGTTCCGTTTGGTCAAATTTTATACTACGCTCGTTAAACCATAAAATTATAAAAAAAATCACAATCATTACAATAGGCTTGTTAACTGAAAAAATCTAATTAGTCCGTCACTTAGATTATCAAAAAATATTTGACCCGTATTTTTTATTTTGTCACATAAACCAAAATTGACGAAGATACGACGCTTTTAAAATTCCCAATACGTCACTGTTCGGTATCATTCTTAGTGAGTTGATACCGAACAGTGACGTCACGAGCCCCCACTCCGAGTTTTGTTGCGTTTTATCTTTGTCAATATTCGTTGATTTACAAAAACAAAAAATACGTGTCCATTATTTTCCAATACTCTAATTGACGGACTAAATAGATTTGCAATTTATTGATGGTGGAAACAAGCCTATTGATTAGACAGAGGTGTAGACCCATATTTCGCCAGTTATGTTTTAGTCCCATTTAAGGAGCGAGCTATTGCCATCAACTGACACAAATCCAGATTCTGAGGACGCCACAAAAAAAAAATCCAATTTAAGCAATAAAAATTAGCACGACTCAGGAATCGTACCCAAGACTTCATGCTCAGCAGACTCAGCAGTCATGATTGGCACCACTATACCAACGAAGCAGTCAAACATATAGTAGGACAAAAACCAAGTTTACTAAAGTTACTCAGTGATACCTATTAGTGACTGGCATATGCCCGTGGCTTCGCCATCCTGCCCGCTTAGCATAACCACCGGAGAAACGAAAGAGAGTCGACAAATCTTTTGTTCATCTGTCATTTAATCTACAAAATGACAGATGAACAAAAGATTTGGCGAAACATCGTGAGGAAACCGGCCATGTCCTAGAACCAAAATTTCGAAGACATGTGACATCTACCATCCCGCACTGGGCCCGCGTGGTGGATTATAGCCCATACGCTAATACGCGCTTTGACGTGGAGTTGCAGACATGTCTGCAACTCCACGTCAAAGCGCGTATTGGGCTGTTTCTACACCACCAGCCCGTTGTAATACAATACAATACAATACTTGGTTTTTTCACACACAGCCGTTACAACTCTGATTCGTGTATCATCTGAATTTTACTTGATAATTGTATTGAAACCATTCCTCAAGTTCGCAGTGTTATTTGTGTTTAGCATTAGGAAAGTTTCGACATTACATTATTTAATATTACTTCTACGCTGGACTTTTATTTTCGTCGAACCTCATCGTCTTGAGTGCATAACAAAAGGGAACGAACAGTAACTTCTCGCGTTCCCAAAAAAGTATCCTATGTGTTAGGTAATTCAGGTTATAAACTACCTGTATTTAAAATTTCACCCAAATCGTTCAGTAGTTTTTGCGTGAAAGAGTAATAAGCAAACATCCATCCATCCTGTGTCATCATGACTGTACCTTGCCTACATTCTAGCCATCTACTTTAAAAACAAGAACATAAGTGGTTCATGAGTCTTGCAAACATACACTATAATTAAGCTTCAAAGTTTATAGTAACTAGAGGATAACATAAGCACTGCCTGACCGATATATTAAGCTGCTTACGTTAAATTCCGAGTGGCTCCCGCTAGCGGGGTGCTGGGGAAGTAAGAAAAACATTGAGTGCATTTGCTTTAGAAGTACGTAAGTATGAAGTTACAGAAGTAAGTAGGTATTTAATCCTTAAAGGCGCGTTTATCAACTAGTAGTTAAGGGTGTAAAAGGACCGAAGCAATCAAACAAGTAGTTGTTGGGCTATTGGTTACATTCAATAGTATAAGGCGTCAATATCTCCGTAAGAATGTATGGTCAGTCAAATATTATCTCAATGACGGGAAGAACAAGGGACTCCCTGCTTCGCTGGCGGTGTTTTTACACGTTTTATGGTACCCACCTGTGACTGTCTCAATCAACCGATCAACTTAGACAATCACAGTCCACTGCTGGACATAGGGGTCTCCCAAAATGCACCATGACACTGGCCTCCGTCTGTCTGTCTCACTCCTGAATTTCACGAACACCGAATTAGAACAGATGGTAGTGTAATATTTGCTAAGACGAGTCCAATAGCTAAGATATTCAGCAATTTAGTCTTATTTTAGCCCTAAGCTAGCCACGCTAGCACGTTCCGGCGACGAGAATTTCGTATCTAGGTTAAACCTACTGTTATTTTTTTCCCTACAAAACGGTAAATGCACCCTGAAAAAACCAATTTAATCTATCACCCCTGTCTCCTACAATAAAGTTACTTAACACCTAATGAAAGCTACGACGTCTATGTACAATGGTGCTAAAAAAACTTGTTTCGTTACAGTAGTTCATTAAGAGGGCGCAGCCGGCCTAGAGAGCAGTTTGTGAAGCTCGCGCTTGACCTAATTAGTGTTGCGTCGCTGTCAGTATGACGAGGATTTGTTTTTGTAAGTTCTTTTGTTTTAGTAATGTTTAACAGAGAGTTGTGACAGCACACACAATACGTCTACGCTACGAGCTATGGTAATGAGCTATCCTCAGATTGTTGTGCTAGCTGAATTTTTATGGCGCAACAAGTCATAAGGAAAAACTACCATATGGTGACGCGACGTGTTTTATGTTGTGTGTGCACGTACTGCTACTGAAATAAATAAAAGTACGTTAATAAAACTTTTTAGTTTTTTATTATCAGATTTTTATAACACGGTCGAATGACAAGAAGAAGGATTTGAAAATGTGACGTTTCATTTTCATCACTAATTACGCTCTTTTTACGAGTGTTTTAATAAATGTTGTTTTAAAGACCTACTGTAAAAATCACAGAAACAAACCACTATTGCCCGACTTAATTGCAAATACATTCCCCAAAAAGTTATAAAAAAACGCGACTTAAGTATCTTCATCGCGAGCCGAGTGGTTATTTAGTAGCGCGTTTGGCAAAGGTGCAATATTTCAACCTCTACACATCCTTTAGCTTGGCACATACTACCGGATAAGTGTGTGAAAAAGAAATAAAGTCACTTTTAAATTGAACCCCTTTCTTTTAGCAATTCACTTAATTTATTCATGGCGATTTTTTGTAGCGTGTCCCACTTTTAACATGAAACCCCTGTCTCAAATGGGCGACATTTTTCAAATCTTTTTGTTAGATTGCAAATTGATTTTGATTTCCACTTTTCCGTCCTATAATTTTGGAGATGCTTTTAATCTAATGGAGGCTGTTAAAAGTTCTCTTTTTGGGCTGTTAGTTTTGTAATTCATTTTGTTGTTTTAATTTAATATTCTGAGAACGTTGTTATCACAAACAATTCTGCTGAATTATTCATGTTATTCCTGATACCTTATTTTAATGAGGCATACCACAAGTTAAAGAATAATAAGTGCTGAGCAACAATGGTATGCGGAAATAACATATTGTGGATGCTTAACTTCCTTGGATGAATAGTAAGGTAGAGGTTTTATTTCTATAAATAAATTATTAACTGCCTCATTGTTGTTGTTTCGCGGCCACTAGCGAGACTGCGGAGCATGAGATCCTGGGTTCGATTGCCCGGTCGGTTTTTTATTTTTTTTTCTCGGTCGGATAGAGTGTTACTGAGTTTTTCTATCAGAAATTTCTCAGTAGCAGACACGTAATCTGTGATTTGTGGCCGGTTGATGGTACCTATTGAGCTCGCTCCTATTAACGTTACTGTTGGCCTACATTATCCCACTGCTAGGCAAACACTTCGATTACAAGCGATTACAGGCATGATGTTATGTTTTATTAAATAAATTGTTAAGATGGTCATCATCATCATCATCAGCCTATAATGATCCCACTGCTGGGACACGGCCTCCTCTCAATGAGAGGGAATGGGCTATATTCTACCACGCGGGCCCAGTGCGGATTGGTAGATGTCACATGTCTTCGAATTTTTGGTTCTAGGACATGCCGGTTTCCTCACGATGTTTTCCTTCACCGTTTTGAGAGCAGCGGTGATGAAATAAATTACACAAAGTAATGCGCCTGTCTGAGTTCGAACCCACGACTTACTGTTCGTAAGTCGGGGCCACCCCACCACTGGGCCACCGCTGCTCCTGCTGCTGTTAAGATGGTGGTCCTCTACATTGAACAGAGCCGCAGCAAACAGTAAAACGTAATGAAGTGCCTATCAAATCATTCACCATTAACCAAATGGATATCGTCACATAGTTCATACCACTCAAATACATCTAAATCGTGTCTAAATGATCATCGCATGGCTTTCGATTTGCCTCGTTGTGGCGGTAGTTTCTGTCCACACTGAGTTATGGTGCCATCTATCGCCGAGAGCAGAGAATTACGCGCGTTTAAGGATTTACTATTTTGTGAGGTTTGCTAAGTATATTTTATTACTTACCGTGTATGTGGGTGTTGGTAATTTATCTTTCTACATCGATTGAGTACAACTGTTTTGATATTTCGATCATTCTCCTCCCCTTACAATTTTTCCGGGGGTCGGTGCAGCACATCTTTTTCTTCTATACTTCTCTATTACTTCTTATCTCAGTAGTCACCTCCTTTCTAGACATATCATCCTTCACACAGTCCATCCAACGTTTCTTTGGTCTTCATAATAATATACTCTTTCTTCTTCTTTTTTTTTTTTCTTTTTTTCTGGTTTCAGAGTTTTTATGCCGCCCAAGGGCCGCTGACTTGACTTAACACGCTGTCGAAAAATATCTCTCAGGTATCCTGGTTTACTCACGATATTTTCCTTCACCGAAGCAAGTGATAATACAATACCTATACGCACATGAATCCGAAAAATCAGAGCTGCGTGCCTTGGGTTTGAACTTTGACTTGGCAGTCCAACAGTCACACCACTATTCCATCACTGCTGTTCATATACTCTTATATACTCTTATACTCGTAGACATCTACATTCATACTCAATTTTTCCTTACTACGTTTTCCTTATTCCTCCGCATAACTTGTCCATTCCATACGAGTACCACGACAATCGATTACCACACAACTTTTCAGTCACCGGCACCACTTTCAGACTTCCTCTTATGTACTTATTCCGTATTTTATCCATTCGCGTTACACTGTTAACTGTTATGATATTGTGTTAATAAATAAATCAAAACTATCCAAAATAAAAAAAATAATGGATTCTTTAAACCACACTGTTTATATTTAACGCTCGATTGACGCTGTATTATTAAATTCAACAAGGCGTTAATTTTATACCACCCAAACTAAAGAGATTTGAAAGACTTATAGAGCGGACAACGGGAATATTTTCCGACTGGAAATTTGATCTCGAACATTTTTGAATGACACTAGACAGTTCGATTGGTTACTAAAAAGTAACAAATATTGAATTACGATTTTCTTCATCTTGTTCCGACTATCGCTCGTAAACATTTCAACATCATGAAGGTCTTTGATGTCACCTAATGTTAGAAAAAGAGGCATAAGTTGTAGGTGTCAAAATTCCCATTTTCGTTGATCATCTTAAAGAATTTACGTCTCTAGGTTACGAAAAATCCTTGCGTGTATCAAAGCATCTAATCTCTTAAAGAAAATTGTACTTACTGACCTTAAATCCTTTAACTTACCTTCAAAGATTACATTTTAGAACTTAAGGGGAGATATCAGATAAGGCACGTTTCCATTACTGCTCGTAACGTGTGAATAAATTGGATAACTATCTTTAGATCAGTTAGTTGTAGGTCATCTTGGTGATTGTCAACAAAAGACGTTACAGTCGGTCATGAAGCTACTGAAAAAAAAAACATGTGGGGCAAACTCGTAGCCGATCCACTACGACTACCAATACTACGAAACGTTAGGTGACCGTCACGCGAGTTGCAAAATTTTTTTCACTAAAATGTGCTGAACGCGCCTAAAGAAGTTTTCACTTCAAAAATATAAAAATAAAAAAAACGCCTGCAGTTTCAAAAAGTGAACTAAAAATTTAAAAACAAGTCGAATAATTTCATTGATGAATGAACAAGATACTGCTATTGTATCCGAAAATAGAAAACTGAAAACGAAACCTTTATTGCTGTCAGGAGACCTGCAAAGAGATGATCCACATTACACAAAACTATCCCCCGAATGAATAAAAGTTTTGGTTTTCAGTTTACTTAACTAGCTCTTTTTTCAGAAATTACTTGTAAAAAGAAAAATTGCTTCAATACAGAGAGCAATAAACTCTATTTCTGAATGTGGCATAGAATGTCTTTTTTTTATTAAAATTTAAATGAGGTTCTTGTCACATATCGTATCAAAGGCACTTACATATAATTGTGTGCATTTGAATCTAATTTATGTCATCGAAATTACACAATCGTTTTTATGCAGATAAGGCAAGACACGATTTGATAGTAATGACCCAAAAAATACCGACTTACATAAAAAAAACACTAAAACTTAACGAGAGTCACTAATAGATGACTTTGTTTGTTTCATTGACTTCGAGGCAAAGAAGTCTTCGTCGACTTCCGAAAGTAATTTTCCACTAACTAGTGTTTTTTGTGGAAGTCGGTTATTTTTTTGCAATGAAGTTTTTATTTAATCCTTTTAGTTGTAGTATCAATCCTTGTCAAATACATATTTTATATTAAATTAGAAGTTATTAGCATATTATCCACATAGACGAGAAATAAAAAAATGCATATTATGGAGGATAACACATAAAGTACCGAAGCAAAATTAAAAAAAATTATATGGGACCGCCGCGCAAGCTTCTTCTACCAAATGTAAAAGAAACACTTAAACAGGACCAGTTATCACGGAGAAATCGATGAACATGCATGAGAAAAAAGATGCTGGTGGAAATAACCTACTCATTTTTTAGAAGTCAGTTAAAAAAACCGTGCCAACGGCATTTCGTATGAGACGAAGGGTTAAGGCTAGCAATTTTGCATAGACTAGCTTCTTCAGCAAAAGGTGTCCTCTACACAAAGTAAACACATCTGACATTGTAACTTTTTGATCTCAGGTTTTTGTTTGTGTTCACTGTTTGAATAAGGTTTAGTACAGATGGCACTTCAAGCTACCCAAAATCCAAAATGGTCCAATCTACCTTCAATCTGTAGGCTGTACCTACTACCTACACTTGCTACTGTTCGGCTTCTCCGAACACGGCCGAGATTTACCGAACTGCGCGGCTAGCAGCTCGACACGCCGCCGCCTCCTCCCCGCGCGGTACACGCGCCCCTCGGTCGCCCTCGCCAGTCCACGCTTAGCAACGTACCGGTCGTCTGCATACATTTTATATCGCTCCGCGCATCCGAGTTAAAACTTGTACTTAGTTATAAGGTGTTATTATTAATAAACTTTATTTACGTTAGAGCTGTGTTTATTGTGAAGAGTTCCCGAAACCTCCAATACACACATAACACTCTACAGTGGTGACCCCAAAGTTAACACGTGCAAACAGTGCTACCGAATAACTCAGTGCGAAATACCTACGTGGACTCATAAACTCAATTAAACAATTCAGTGACAAATTAGGTACTAGACAATAAAAATGCCCGATACCGAGCAGGTGAAAGTAGATGATCCACAAAAATCCCAAGATGTTTTTCGTGTAGGTGTGCGCGTCCCGCCATTTTGGCCGGAGAAACCTGCGATTTGGTTCGCGCAAATAGAGGGACAGTTCGCGATATCCAATATTACGGCCGACACAACCAAGTTTTATTACGTCGTCAGCCATCTCGACCCGCGGTATGCAGCAGAGGTGGAAGATGTCATCGTGAATCCACCAGCGACCGACAAATACGCGATATTGAAGGCGGAGCTCATAAAGCGACTCTCAGAATCCCGCGAAAAAAAAGTACATCAACTGCTGACACACGAAGAGCTTGGCGACAGGAAGCCGTCGCAGTTCCTCCGACACCTGCAGCACCTCGCTGGTCCGAACGTTCCTGAGGAGTTTATCAGAACGATATGGTCCAGCCGCCTGCCGAGCAACATACAGCCTATCATTGCATCTCAAGCATCCGCGCGTCTCGACGTGCTAGCTGATCTCGCCGACAGAATACACGATGTCGTGCCGAGAGGTCATCAAGTTGCGGCGACATCAACACATGGGGTGAGTGAAAGTGAAATGGAAACTTTGAGTAGACAAATGACCGAGCTAACGAGGCAAGTGCAGTCGCTAACGCAAAAGGTCAATGACCTTTCCCGCCCAAGCCGGCCAAATAGACGCGAAAACCGCTCAAAGTCCACGCTTAGCAACGTACCGGTCTGCATACATTTTATATCGCTCCGCGCATCCGAGTTAAAACTTGTACTTAGTTATAAGGTGTTATTATTAATAAACTTTATTTACGTTAGAGCTGTGTTTATTGTGAAGAGTTCCCGAAACCTCCAATACACACATAACACTCTACAGTGGTGACCCCGACGTGACGAAATAAGCTGCAACTACAACAACATAACAAAAGTACCTACGAACTTGTCGCGGCAAACGGCACACCGATACCTACATACGGCACATACCAACTAAATCTCAACCTAGGATTGCGTCGTGACTTCACTTGGAAATTTATTATCGCAGATGTTTCCAGACCAATTATAGGCGTCGATTTTTTAAGTTTTTACAACTTATTAGTCGACTGCAGACAACACAAGTTGATCGACTCGATTACAAACTTGACGGCCTTCATCTCACGGAATAACACACGAAATGTTGGCGTTGAAAATGTTTACAGGTCATTCAACCTACCTAGACTTACTACGATGTTATCCCGAAATAACAAGACCAGCTGGATCGCAAAATGTGCCAATACATAATACCAAACACCACATAAGAACGACGTCTGGCCCACCTGTATCATCACGACCGCGTCGTTTGGCACCGGACCGTCTGAAGATCGCGAAAAAGGAATTCGAGGAAATGCTACAAAATGGAACAGCTCGTCGATCTGAAAGTCCCTGGTCGTCCCCATTACACCTCGTGCCCAAAAAAGACGACGGCTGGAGGCCATGTGGTGATTACAGGCAATTAAATTCACGAACGGTACCTGATCGCTATCCAGTAAGACACATACACGACTTTGCATACCAACTGTCAGGATCAACTATATTTTCTAAAATTGACCTCGTAAAAGCCTTCAACCAAATTCCAGTTTTTGAAGACGACATCAAAAAGACATCGATCACAACACCGTTCGGACTTTTTGAGTTTACTGCGATGACCTTCGGTTTGAGGAACGCTGCACAGACCTTTCAAAGATTTTTGGATGAAATACTTCAGGGCTTAGACTTCACGTTCGGATACCTAGACGATATCCTCATGTTTTCGAAAGGGGAGACAGCACGTTGGACACCTTACAAAAATATTCGACCAACTAAAGAAATATGGCGTAGTAATAAACACCAACAAATGCGTCCTAGGTGCTAGTGAAGTTACTTTCTTGGGTTATCACGTATCTGCTCATGGCATACGTCCCCTCCCAGAAAAAGTAAAGGCAATTCAAGAATACCCCCTCCCTAAAAATGCTAAGGAGTTGCGAAGATTTTTAGGGATGATTAACTTTTACAGAAAATTTCTCCCTGGCGCAGCTCAAATCCAAGGCCCTCTCAATCAAGCTTTAAGTGGCCCAAAAATCAAAGGAACGACGCCCATCACCATAACACCTGAGATACAAACAGCGTTTGACGCATGCAAAAATAACTTATTAGAAGCCTCTCTCATCTCGCATCCCGATCCACAAGCGGAATTAGCACTTTTTACCGACGCATCAGATGTGGCCATCGGAGCTGTCTTACAACAACAGATAAATAACAGCTGGCAACCACTAGGATTCTTTTCCCGCAAGTTATCTCCTGCTCAGACGAAACATAGCACTTACGACCGTGAGTTGCTCGCAATCCATGAAGGAATAAAATACTTTAGGTATATGGTCGAAGCGAGAACATTTAAAGTGTTCACCGATCATAAGCCAATTACATTCGCCTTCACAACAAGAAGAGACAACTGCTCACCTCGTCAATACCGCTATCTCGATTATATCTCTCAATTCACAACAGACATCAACCATATATCAGGAAATGACAACGTAGTAGCCGACGCATTTTCACGACTGGAAAGCATCGACACTACAATCAACTACAAAGAACTGCAAAATGAACAGGAAAACGATCAAGAGTTACAGAGTTTGCTTCAAAACAACACGGCGTTACAGTTAGAGAGAGTGAAGACTAATGATGCCTACATTTACTGTGATCAGTCTACTTCACGTCCTAGGCCATTCATCACACCAACTTTCCGAAAAGCAATCTTCAACAACCTACACAATCTCAGTCATCCAGGTCCCAACGCTACAGCCAAACTAGTCTCAGAACGGTTTGTGTGGCCTAAGATTCGTCGTGACTGCAAAACATGGGCTCAACAATGCACTGATTGCCAACGCAACAAAGTTACCCGCCATACCCACTCTCCTCTTTCCTCATTCCCTGTTCCTTCCAACCGTTTTTCCCACGTCCACCTTGACATAATAGGCCCTATGCCACTTTCTTCTGGTTTCAGGTACTGCCTTACAGCTGTAGACAGGTATACTCGATGGCCAGAAGCCTACCCTCTAGCCGACATCACAGCAGAGACCTGCGGTAGCGCCTTCATTACTGGCTGGGTCGCTCGCTTTGGATGTCCAGAGAAAATAACCACTGACCGAGGAAAACAATTTGACTCGCAGCTGTTCCAGTGCATGTCGTCGGTCATCGGCGCCTATCATTGTCCCACGACAGCTTATCACCCTCAGTGCAATGGCCTAGTGGAGAGAATGCACAGACAGCTGAAAGCCGCCATAATGTGCCACAACAACGCGCAATGGTCGGAGGTACTTCCTCTTGTTCTCCTGGGTATGAGAAGTGCCTGGAAGGATGATCTACAAGCATCTTCAGCCGAACTGGTGTACGGCGAGCCACTCCGGTTACCTGGTGAGTTCATTAAACCAGTAACACACAACATCGTAGATGAAGCAGACTTCGCAGGACGGTTAAGAAAACACATCTCGAGACTGTCACCTGCATCAACAAGCGGCCATGGTGAGAAGACGTTTTACGTACCTAAAGACCTTAACACAGCCAGTCACGTCTTCCTGCGGAAAGGACCTCTAAAGAAGTCTCTAGAATCACCTTATTCGGGTCCACACAGAGTCATAGAAAGAGGATCCAAAACCTTTACAATAGATGTCCAAGGAAAACACACAATTGTAACCATCGATAGGCTTAAACCAGCCTACATGAACAACAATTATGGCTCCATAATACCACCTTTACCGCAACCGCCATCAGCTTCATCATCACCATCGCGATCAGCTCCATCACCAGCGCCATCAGCTTCAGCACCAGCGCCATCAGCTTCAGCACCAGCGCCATCAGCTTCGTTGCCAGTGTTGCCACTACCGCAGCCCGAAACCACCACAAGAAGCGGGAGAACCGTTAGATTTCCGCGACACCTTTCTCACTATCGACCGTGAACCGGTCTCAGCGGGGGAGTGATGTAGGCTGTACCTACTACCTACACTTGCTACTGTTCGGCTTCTCCGAACACGGCCGAGATTTACCGAACTGCGCGGCTAGCAGCTCGACACGCCGCCGCCTCCTCCCCGCGCGGTACACGCGCCCCTCGGTCGCCCTCGCCAGTCCACGCTTAGCAACGTACCGGTCGTCTGCATACATTTTATATCGCTCCGCGCATCCGAGTTAAAACTTGTACTTAGTTATAAGGTGTTATTATTAATAAACTTTATTTACGTTAGAGCTGTGTTTATTGTGAAGAGTTCCCGAAACCTCCAATACACACATAACACTACAAATCTAATGCTATGCTATAATGATAAAGTTGAAAATCTATTAAAATTTGACAGATTGATGTGCTGGCATCTGTATGTTGTAAATTGTGGTATTTTTGGTCACAGTCATTCCCATATGTATGTGTTTATCAACCATAAAATACCTAGACTGTGTTGGTCCAATAATGTTTGATGCTATTATGTACTTATTACAAATAACTGGTTGATGAATTAATGATGATATGTGGATAATTCTAGCAGTTTTGTACGGTCATGGTCCACCACACTCGCACCGCACCAGCACAGCTGTTGCCCGGCGTTGCCTCGAATACAGGCTACGACGCGTTTAGTGCGCGCCACCGCGCCGCGCGCCGTCCGCCAAGCGTAAGCTCACAGTCCGTACGCTGGCCGTGATAGTCCGCGAGGCAGCGTTGCATTTTAGATAGTGTTTTTGAGATCGGTTGCCATCTTGTTTAATAGATTTCGATAAGTGTACCAAGCGTCAGCTGAGGCACCCGCGGTGGGTGTGGTGGGATTGGGAGGTTACGGAAGTGGTGAAAAACAAACAGTCATAGTACCCCGGCTGAAACATTTTTCATAAATAGTTCACATCATTTTTCAAAATGTAAAGTTATAGTAAGCCGGATGAAATTTAACAAAGTGATTGTTTAAATTATCAAAAGTACGAAAATAACAATCAGATGCGTTGGTAGCGGCGCGCGGACGGCGCGCGGACGCCCAGTCACCCGTGAGTCGAGTCGCATGGTAGCGGCAAGCGCGTTGACCGTCCGCCGTAAGCTTTTTCATTTGGACATAATATAAAATATGCTACCAGAATGTGGAATAGAGGAATGGACTGTATGAATTTTACTGGATCGTTAGGCGATTCCCGTTATAAAATGTGTTGATATAGGCGATCTTCTTTGCTTAAGGCTATAGCACGATACATTTTTTATAAACGTCAATAACCAGACAATATTCAAAAAGTCTGAATTTCAAAATTATTGCCGCAATATCCGGATACAATTTAGGCCCGATTAATAGAATATCATTTGGAGACACGTTATTGTTACTTTTCGCAGACGCGTCGAACACTACACGTAAAGGAGTGGAGGTACTACTAGGTCGCAAAATACCTACTATGAGGCAAGTTAATTACTGGGTTGGTGCGGTGACGATTACGCTTTGCGTAGAGTCTACGCCGTGGACCAAAGGGCGTTGGTAAACTGAATCAATCGGCGATAACATCTTTTAATTCATGATACTTTTATGTACTATAACATATTTCATGCCAATAAAGAATCGTGGTGAAGAACCTCCCACTAGGTGGACCGATCCGATGACCTGGTGAAGGTTGCGGGAATCAGCTGGAGGCGAGTCGCACGGGACCGGTCATTTTGGCGACACTTGGGCCAGGCCTATGTCCAGCAGTGGACGTCTTTGAAATGATGATGATGAAAGAATCTTGAATCCTGAACCCAGTTAGTAATGGGTAGTACGATCGCCCTTGGCAAGTGTGGTTATCTACTTTCAGGCTACTGATTTTCTGTAACAACGGTCAAAGATCTACAAATGGCAGCCGGGACCTGCGGTTTAACGTGTTTTTTCGAGGCATAGAGGAAGCTCGGTATGTAATGGGCACCTATCCACAGACACACCTAGGACAGGGCGGCTTAACCTTAATATTGATCCGAGCCGCTGTTATTAGTTAGCCACGAGCTCCTCAATAAAAGACTAATTAGTCAGTATAAGATACATAATACAGAAAGTGACGTCACAAGCCCCAACCACTCATGATCTTTGACGAGTTTTCAATTTTTGAGCGCAACTAATGGTTGCGCTCCGAGGAATGATTTGGTTGGGCTTAGATGGTTGCGCTTAGAAATAGGTGCGCTCTGAGGAATACCTCGTCATTTTTTGTCAATTTGGTAAAACAAAACACACGTAGGTACCCTATATTTTTCGATTATTAATATAACGAACGGACTACTAACAGACATTTTTTGTCAGGAATCATCACTATTCTTCCCGGATAGTTTTTCCTGAACCCGCACAATCGAAACAGCTCTTGAGATTCGTGTCTTCCTCAGTCTCAGTCACCCATCGTGCATCGACAACAATGAACAAAGAAACAGCCAAATTAGCGTTTAATCGATGCACGCAGGTCACATCTATTCGCTGAAGATTCGCTGGCCTACAATATGAATTCGTCGAATAGAAAAAAAAAACCAAAGGAAAACCAAAAAAAAAAGGCGCATAAGCCGATTTTTTTTAACTTCCTTCTCTACTCCACTAGGATCTGTATAAAAAAAGTCCCATGAAAATCCGACCACTATAAACTTCGTTCCACCTTTTGAGTAGGTATTTTTTGTCTAATTGCACTCGGCTAAAAAATGGATTTCCAAACCTAAGCGGTGGACGACGGCATTTAATATTCTAAATTCGAAATTGAAATGGGTGTACAAAAACTCAAAATATACTCTCGTGTATTGTATAAGGTGGTATAAGGCAGTAATTAAAACGATGTAAAGTCTGGTAAATATTGTACAGCATTCTTATGGGTTAAAGTTAAGAAGCATGCTTTAGCTACATAGCCAGTAAACTTGAAACTTAAGACGTTTATTACCCGTGCTAGCGGGTTCATTCAATCATGAATAAAATATGAAGTACTAAGTTTGTGGTAAGTATGCAAGGAACGAAATAAAATGAATTTGTTTTCAAGTAGGTACCAACTTTTGTAATGGTTTGAATTCTGTTATTGGATACACTACCCGACTAATTGGATTTCATTTCGCATTCTTTCGTTTCCATTACGTGGATATGCCCATCTGTATACATGGATTACATATGTATGAATCCAATTACATCTGAAAGTGTAATTAATTAAGATGGAGGATTTACTGAAGACACTTCTGTTTAGTCATATATATGTATGTGTATGTACTAACATATAACGTTTGAAATGTATGTATTTTCAAATCATATTTCAGGTGCGCACATCGTCATCCTGCGGACCTTGTCCCATTCTACTTGTTAAGTACATGCCCGGAATTAGATACTAAAATCTGATAAAAGAGAATTTAAGTAAAGTGACTCCCACGGATCTACAGAGTAAGATAGTACGATTTCTAAATAGATATTCATTTAATTAAATAATTCTTGTTATCCATCTGTTATAGCTGCTGGTTCTCCTATTTATAAATATGTACTTTACCGTTTTTTTGTTGAGAGAAAATTGTGATCATTGCATCAGCGTGGGCGATAAGCAATTTTATATTAATGTCACTCGCTTAGGGTAACGACCAACTTATTGAAGCTGAAGTGGGTAGGTGTCTGATCAATATTCCAAGAATGTCAGTCGACAACGAGCCGCAGCATCTGCAGGAAGTTGCCTAATGATCACAGAGTACACTGTATTTATACTGAAACTAATGATCGTTAACGCGTACGCAAACGCCAGTCTCAAGGTAAGCGAGTCTAACTCTATCAAACAATATGAAAGTGATAGACAGCCGACATCGACTCGCCGTGTACGGAAATATTCACTCCGCTCCCAAACTGAATTCCAATGTATACGCCGTCGCGTCGAAATTACTTGTACCTACACCTTCGTGTTCAGTCAGGAATTGAATGGAATATAATATAGTTACCGCTTGTAATTTCGACTGTATGTAACTTCGTAATATTACAATTATTATATTAAAACATGCACGCTACATACATGTAACTTCGGACTATTACAATTATTATATTAGAAAATATACGCAACAAACGAATTTTTATATAAAAAATTTTTATTGAAACGTAGCGTTTATGTCGTGTGAATGCTACCTATTTTTATGGTCCACAGTGGGAATATTTTATCATATTAAACGCGTTGGCGCGCCACTACTGAGTGTCAGTTTGGGAAAATAAAAGCGGTATTTATTCAATTTATTAGTTGTGAAATCTTAAGCTGAACAATCATAAATTGCAATGTGCGCGAACATAGAACAACTAGCGGCGGCGCTAGAGGACGTTCACTCAAATTTATGAGTCGCAGTGCGGAATATAAATTCTTGCGTGGCTCTCCGACGATGAGACCGCGAAAAATTTATAAACTAGGCTCAATAGTCAACACAACGCTTTTATATTGTATTCTATTTCAGTATAATATAATTTGTGGTTACACGAAAAAGCTTTCTTCCCCGTTTAGAATTATCGTTTATTTTGCTATCTTGTTACGGCTATTCGACCTACAACGCGTAGGTTCCTATGTAAATTGTAAAGTGAACATAAAATACAGGGAATCAGGTCAAGCGGCGGTAAAATGTAAGCTCAACAATAACAAGTAAATATTTTGGCAAACGTGATCCACAATCTGGCCTTGTTTGTTAAAACTAAGATAAAAAGATAAAGTTATCTATAAAGGTTGATTTTTTCCAATAAATTATAATAAATTTAGTAAGTTTGCCTTCGTTATGTGGGTTAGGGACCCGAGTCTTCCGAACTTACGCGTAGGCAATATCCTTCATAAGATTTAATTCAAGAAATACCTGACTGAAAATACGTTTGAAGGGTCGAAATTTCCGAAGTTCTGCGCGAGTTTGGAGGACTCTCCATTTATAAGCACGTTTATTAAATGTTTATAGATTTCGTTTTTGTGAAGTTTTTATTTTATTATCTATTTAAAGAATTTATGCACGCTCTTAGATTTTCTTTTTATAGCTTTAACTGCTAAGGAGTTTTGAACTGTTGTAAAAATGCTTTTTCATTACTCATACTCGGAAAGTAGGTCTGAAGTTGCCTGAGAAGCGGGCTGAAAGTAATACTTTTCAGCCCTAGGGAGAATCACTTTCAACTGACAGCTGTCACATTATTAAAAAAAATCTAGTTCTATTTTCACATTTCTATTGAACCATGTTCCGACTTCTATACAGCCTGTAAATTACAGCGCGATGTAAAATTGAAATAACATAAAATTCAGTATTAATTAAAGAATATAATTATTTTAAATAACTTAGTTATAATTTAGTTACAAATATTTATTTAAAATAACAAAAAATTGGGCAAAATATTTACTATTTTTTCAGTGACTATAGTGAAAATAAAGGCTGAATAGCCGGCCACAGAAAAAAAAAACAAAATAGGCGGGAAAGCAGCAATCCGATCTTCATTTTTTTTTCGAGTGCTTTCGTGTTTTTGTTTTTATTTTCCTTGTATTCGTAATGAAAAGCACAGTGTTTACCTCGGGTTAAAGACTTCTTTAGTCCCTCGAGCTATTAGCGCCCGCGCTACGCTTGGGCGCCAAACCCCGTCTCGGGACTAAATAAGTTACTTTCACCCCTTGGATAACAATGTACTATTTCTCACGACTTTTTAAAATTGATTTTGTCTCAACTTAACGGAGTTGAATTAAATGGATATTGGTACTTATCTTGTATGTTTTTATTTTTGCATCAGCTAAAAACTCTTCCAAGCCTTTGAGTCTTCATTAGCACATTTTTTCCAGAATATACCAACCAGTGTTTATGTAAATCATGCACACATAACTTGGTTCACCAGACGCGCCTGTCTTTCGTTCGTCAGACCTTCATATAATGCGGAATAACCCTTTTATCCGTTTATCTATTCAAAGAAAATTTTCTCTATGAATACAAATAGACACGTTGAGTGAAAATATTTGGGCTGAAATTGGCTATGAACGATCCTGGCATTTAGGATTCCTAACCAATGTCTGAATATTTTTCAGTATTAAAAATAGCCTGCTCAATTCTGTAAATGAATAAAATATAAGTAGGATAAGGTATTCATCCGGTTTTACTTGAAACTGAGGTTAGGTCAGTTACTAACTAAACTTTTAGACTGGTTGACAACTCGACTCATAATGGCACTTTAGTTAACTCCGTTAACAGTTATTGAAACCAATGTAATAATAAGATTTTAGATAGTTTAACTTACTCGGAAACAGGCTTCCAAAGGATTTCTGAAATTGTTTTCGTTTTCATAACCGTTTTTTTTTGTTGATTTGGCTACAGAAAAGAATCAAAATCAAAGCATTTATTTCAAGTAGGCCAATAACAGGCACTTTTGAATTGTCGAAACAAAGATGAAAATTAAATGTAGCTACAGTCCCAGTCACAAGACATAAAAACTGTGAAAGTACTGTATTTGTTCATCCTCTTTCAGAAACTCAAACATCCAGGACATACATAACCCATGCATAACTTAACCTGATAAACTTCCACTTACTCCCCATAGATTCCTTTCTTCTTCGCCATGACTATTAACCAGTATTTTACGTGGTAATAAACGGTGAAGTCTGGCAATTTAGAATGCTTAGGAACGGAGGGAAGACGCCGAGACGAACGCCCATACGACGGTCGGGACGAACGGTTAAGGTGAGCTTATATGGGGAACTCGCTTGAATGGCTCAATTCTGAACAGAATTTCTGATAATTATCTTTGTTTGCTAGTTCGCTATGGAGCAATTTAATAAACTTATAAGTAACACATATTATTATTTCATTTAATTTCCATGGTATACATAATATACGAAGCAATCAGAGATATAGGCAAAGACAAAACTTATCTTTTACTTTTTAAACAAACATTAGCATCCCAGTGTGGATTTGTGTCGCACTAATTGTATGGGACTCAGACATATATACCTATATTTTTTATATGCTACATGGCAATCTGTCTTACAGACAATATCCCATACATCTGTCCGATTTTATATCTGTTTTGATGTATTTATGAAGTGAGATTCTATGAGATGAGATATTCCATCCGAAGCTACTCTTCAATTTTTCCAAGTATGTGTATTTGTTGCTGATGTGTAGATGTAGTCTCAGCCCAAAATAAGAACCTATTTAAAAATATTAGATTACCAAGTACTGCAGTATGATATAATTATGTTTGTCTATCATACTGCAAGAAGAAAGTCTAGTTTGGAACAACAGGATCTATGCAGCTATCAGTTAGCTACAGTTATCTCAACTGCATGCCTGATCTATACTAATATTTGTAACGCGTAAAGTGTAAAAGAAAAATAGCAAGAGATGAAGTGATGAGGTTAGCTCATTAAGACTAGGGAAACCGATACGAAGCTGGTACGATAATGATCAAGGTCCAAAGCTCGCAGCTGGTAGAAGCCGCTCGCCGATGTGTCAGACTCGCTCGCAGACGCCAATCTCCCAGGGTATAGACGCTACCCGAGGGCTGAGGGTTCGAGAGGCGAGGGTCACCCGCTGTCAGTGTCTACTCGTAGGTTCTCAGTAGTAATAGTAAATGCCTTTTCAAGGCCGACAGCGTCCAGGCTCTCAGTAGTAGAAGCAGCAGCAGCAGCAGTAGTAGTAGTAGTTTTTCAAGTTTGTTAGGGCTTCAATGTGACGCCAGGGCTAGATCACGCCGGCTTAGCGACCACATCAAATAGTTCAGAGAACCGTCAAGCTTCTGGTAAGAAGCTTGACGGTTCTCGAGCACCAAGGGCAGACTGAATTTTCAGGCTCGGCTTCCCGTCACCTCACAATTATAATTTTTTATACTGTTCTAGAACAAAGAAGAATTATTCTTCTAACATCAAATGTATACAACCTACAACTCCTAGTTCCAGCAATAAATTAAAAAGAAAACTAGCTTGTCATTGTCATTATCTGATATCACAAAAGTAAACAAAGATTTAAAAGACTAAAATAAACGTAGTGATTATATACTCTGTGGACTAAAATACACAGAAAGCTTTAAATAATACGAATTAAAAGGCAAAAAGGCATGCTAAGCCTCCAAATTAAGGCTATGCAGTTATTCGGAAAGAACGTATTATAAAATTTTGGATTACAATAGTCAAAAACGTAAGTACACAAACATTACATTTATTACATAGCAGAAGAGTTTGTTTGTTTGGTTGAACGCGCTAATCTCAAGAACTACCGGCTCGAATTGAAAAAGTCTTTTTGTGTTGGATAGTCCATTTATCAAGAAAGGCTTTAGGCTATATAAAATCACGCTACGATTATTAGGACCGGAGCAGGAATGAAAAATGTTGCAAAAACGGGGATTTTTTTCCCTTTCGTTTTGACGCAGACGAAGTTGCGTGGGTCAGCTAGTAATAAATAAATTAATACAAGGTGTCGCTTGGCATCCTGAGACCATCAAACTGAACAACTTTTTCCATGGGACCACTATCGTAATCGCGAAAAAATAATTAACGGCCCCAAACAAAATTCCTATTAAAATAATCGACAAAATGTATGAGACAGCTGATTATTTTTGTAGCACACCCTTGGATTTGACCAAGATGCAAAGCGACACCTTACCTATATAATTTGCACTCGTAGCTATTATGTATTATGAAAGAAAAAGTTTTTCTTTCTTTCTAAATGTCAAGTAATTCTGTGTTAATTTAAATAAAGTGTAAACATATACATTATACCAACCGCAATCAACTTAAGTCTCTAACCGTACCGACTTTCATAATGAAAATTTTCTGAATGAGGATTTTCTTTTTTAACTCTTCCCTTCTTCGTCGCTGGATAGATGGCGCTGATCTCGGTTTGTTACTGAAAGGACCAGAAAGTCACATAAATTCACTTGGACCTAATGGTTATATTCGGAGCTAATGCAAACGAAAGTGTGCTGTACTCCTTAACACAGGTTATCTATTAACCTAGCTAGGAATACAGCACCTCACCTACCATTTTATTGTAGTCTTTGTACACTATTCTGTAAATTGTGACATGTACTACAATGCTTTGTTTTGATGAATAAATTATAATTATAATTATATTGAAAGTGCCAGTCAACGAGCGTATGTGACGTGCGTTTTTTCAAGCGTTTTAACTTTGGCACCTAGTAACGTAGTCAGTTCAACGCCATCTACCGAGTACTTGGAAACTATTATTTTTAAATATCACAAAAAGAAAACCTCTCACAATGTTGAAATCGTCCACTAATTGCTCTGCTAAACCCTACGCGGAGCAATAATAATTGCTGAAAAAAAATAGCCCATGTAAGCGCACCGTTATGTAATAAAGTCATCCTGGAGTGATAGATTTAGGAGATTGTTCCTCGTGCTCGCTAGAAGCAGATCCCCTTTGTGTTTGACAGACTGGCTGTCCCATTAACGGATACGTACGATGCGCGATGGTTCCATTATAAAGTTACTGTAATTAAAGCTCAAATGAGATAATGAGAAAGTGCATTATCATATACTGATGTAGGTGGTTTGAGGTGAACGTGGGCTGAAAGCGAAGTGAGACAGCTATTTGAGGGTTTGTCTGCTTTTGGGAAACTGAGCTTAGTTATCACGTCGAAAATAATAACATAATTATCATGACGCCTGCATTGTGATTACCCAACGGTTTGCCGAGATGTGCCTACTATTCCACCCACATTTGCATATGACGTTTTAGTATCATATTGGCCGAGCCTATTGCCATCAACCGGGTACAAATCCAAACTACGTGGCTGATGTTGAGAAAAATCTGATTTAGCAACCCAATAACATTTTGCACAACCAGAAAAGTGAGTGCCTCATCAGTTTCTCACACAGACCAAAAAGGCAGTTACAATATGTGTACAATTTTAATATAGGTGTATGTTTAGGGAAATATGCACGAAATAGCAAATATAGTCTTTGTCTGTACGGCACATCAACTGCGGAAAAATAAAACAACTTTTAAAATTAAGAGAGGAATAAAAACAATGTTTCTTTTTTGTCGTAAATGTGTGCCACTGCTTTGCGTTTCTGGTGACGTAAATGCTAAGTACTCGTACATCAAGAGTACGTCTACCCAGTTGCAGTTGTGGCAACAAAGTCCAAATTCGGAAATGGCTTCGAAACCGTTTTAAAATCTACCCACTTTCTGTGAAAGTTTTAAAACCCGTAAGCACTGAAAAGGAAAAAGAAAATCGAGAGACGTCTCATCAATTACTTAAATAAACTGAAAACGTTCATACTAGAATAAAAACTATTTTTGACACAATAGTAATTAATTTAATTTATTTATTTATTTATGTACACACAAAATAATCAATAGGATATTACATTAAGATAGAAGAGCACAAAGATTCATAATTTCATAAGAAATCTCTTCCAGTTGAACTGCGAGAGGAAAGTTGGATTAGAAATGTAGACACAGTGTGTAGAAAGGACAAAACAGAAAAAAAAAAATTAAAACCCTTAAAGAAAAATATAGCTATATAAAATAAACATGCTTACATCTATACAAACACGTAAAAATAAATACTGGTTTTGTAAATATTTACATACCTATAACATATATAGAATATTACAGCATAGAGGACAGGTAGTGCTCCTTGACTTGCTTTCATGATGAATGATAAACTCTTATGTGAATTGTAGATACTTATTTCATTTTATTTTAGGTCATAAAAGTATCTGTTAGGCCTGAATTCTTGTCGCGCTGACGGTCGGTCGTAAAAAGCTCGGTCGCGAACGTAACGAAAGTTTACATTATGTTCTGTATAGCACCTTACTGTGACACTGACGTCAGCGGTGACCGTCAGTTGTATTTTGTTCTCGCAGACATCACGACCGACCGTCAGCGCGACATGAATTTTGTCTTATTTATGGTCAAGATATTAACACCCGTTTCTATAAACAAGACAAAGAGATTACTTGAAAAAAAGTCAATGACTTATGATATGATTTTAATTATGTAAGTAGTTTAGTAATTGTTTAAGAACGGTCGAAAGCTAAAATTCTTAGGTCTTTGACGATTCTAGCTCCGTTCAAATTCCTCTTTAATGCATAAAAAATCTTGCTTGAGCAGTTAGTTAAACTCAAGTAGTTACTTTAACTTGACTATAGATTGCGTTACTTTTAGTCCTGTGTTCCTTGGACCTGTGCATCTGCAGCACGAGAAAACAAAAACATCTTCAAAAAACATAACTGGCGAATTTAGGTACATGTTGACTGTAAAGGAACATTCGAGAAGATAATAGACACGTGTGGACCCTTTGATATGATTCACATATGATGTGACATTACACATGCACGAGTATATTACTTATGATCCAGTGAGCTCCGACCACTTCACCACAACGGGCAATCTTGGGGCAGATACACATACCGTACCACCACGCTCGGTAGGGTGTAGAATTCACGTTCCGATCCACTTGATTGCATGCCATAAGGCTGTCGATGATTTGAAGTAGCTTTGAGTTACCTACTACACTTTATTTGAAGCGGAATAACAAGGTGTATTTAAGGAAGACTGAAATACGAAACAATACATTAAAGCTACAACACAAGCCTTAATAATACCTAATTAGAACAACGGTAATTTATACACTGGTATAATGTGGGCTCATAAAGCAGATTATTAAGTAAAACCTTTTTGTTAAATAACAAAAGTTTATTTCTAAATACGGGGAGGATAATATCTGACAGTATAATAACGGGTTGTTCCTATTTCGCGGATGGTTTCCAATATCTTTTTCGCGTGTTCGAACCCAATCCTTCAGATTACTTTTCTTTCTCCAAATGTATTGGATGAATAGAGAAAGTGAGTTCATTGATTGACGGAAATAAATAAACGATTTTAAGAGCGTTCTTTGATACGGTCGCATAATGTTATTGACAAGTATTCGATATTTTGTACAACAATTTAGTACGATCTATTCGTGGGAAGGAAGTTCAGTTGAAGAAATATCAATTTGTTTTCTTAAATATATTTCCGTCACGTTTTTCATTCCCACCGGAACGAAATTTAGGTAAGTATGGATTTGTAAGGCTTCACATGTTTGGGCGTGAGTCTATCACCATTTATCGGGCACATTTCCAACCCTGGCCCATAACTGAGAGTTTTACCATCTAAAACCTGCAACTAAGTTCCACATTTTACCCGATGTGGTAATCGAACTTGAGATATTGAAGTAGCCCGCTAGCGAGATTCCAGCTAGATAGCGAGCAGTGAATAGCGTTTACCATTAAACAGATAGCTGTTATATCGTAGATGATCTGCTCCTGATCGAGATAAACCGATATGCTCCTGTGAATATCAGTTGAATGCTTTACACATAACTCCCGAACTAAGTTCGAATTCCGTTACCGGGGCTGCGGGACTGTTCGAAAGAGATACCGCGGCCTGGAAACATAAAGGGCGAGGACGGAACATGGATGGGTTTTAGTTAGTAAAAGTCTGACACTCCCTCTCAGCGTGGGAGAAGTTATTTGATGATTTCCCATCCGTAAAAAAAAGCGAACGTGCTGTTGTGAATATAGACACGTTGTGTTCATCGCAACATGCTTTGAAGAGTGCCGTTCCCGAAGCGGAAGGGGAACGGGAACGGGGGGAACGGGATCTTATTACTAAGCCTCCGCTGTCCGTCTGTCTGTCAGCGGGCTATATCTCATGATCTATAATAAGTAGACAGTTGAAATTTTCACAGAATTGTAATTTCTGTTGCCGCTATAATAGCAATTAATAAAAATACATAAAAAAGGGGCTCCCCTAATACTATGGTACGGATCCCGACATGCGCGAGTTTTTTTTTTAAATAAGTTTCTCTCTCTTTGGAAAATAACACTACAAAAATATTACGTGTCTAGCTCTAGAGAAATAATAATAAAAGTTTATTGCACTATGACTATCCTCCGTCCCTTAAGCTAAAAGAAACTCTTGGCGGAGGCGTTAACTCTTAGTTAAAAATGTTGCAAAACGCAGTACTATTTGTCACGACGACTTTGCGTCACAGACAATAACTCCACGTAGAGAAATCCCGCACCACCTCTTTGTCACATTTTGCGAAGAAAAACTGTTCTCCTTTTATTCATTTTGTAGCTTGCTCTTTGCTTGGATAAAAACGCGAACGCGAAATGCAGTTTGTCGTACCTTTTTTAGGAGATGCAGAGTTATTCATCATTTTCCATTTTCGTGCGTGCCCCTTTATTCACGAGAACAATCTGATTTTAATGCGTATTATTCTAAGAGTCTATGAAAACTTAAAATGTTACTAGAAATGAAAACCACAGTTCATTTTCATGAAAGTAGCTAGTCATAAAATTCGCCGAACAAGATATGTATTTTCTAGTTTTATAACTTTCAAAACGAGATTTATTACTCGTCAATTTGAATAAAACACACAACTGTTTAAATAGCTTTTGACTAAAGAACTTGTACAGTTAACGGTAAAGTATAATAATAACTGGAAGCCACTTCGCTTGCTTATAAATAATGACGGATTAAAATACAGCACTTTGAATACTAAAACACATTGTTTCCAACATGCCTGGTTTGCCTGCATTCGCTCGTATGTATGTAGATCAGAATTACATTCCGTCATCTAATACATTTACATAAATAATATGTGGTACGCTCAGATTTGCTCATATTAGTGGGGGTTATGCGATTTTGCGGCTACTCATGCATAGCCCATTACGGTCGGCGGGGAGGTTCGGTGGAATCGTTCATGTGCGCCTGGCCCTAGGCATTCAATGCGTCCACTACTGCCAATTTGATAACCTTTGCGGTTATTTCCGAGGACCACTGTTAGGGATGCCCCATTCTCCTCATGACCGCTTCGCTTGCTTTTGTGTGTAGAATGAATTATATTGGTAGTTCGTGATTTTATTTTACTTTAATAGGAACCTAATTTTGGTAATCGGGTCACTGAATTTGTACGGGATGGCTGTTCCTGTATGAATTTTCTCATTCAGGTACCTCCCTTCGTTTCTACAATAACCTGGGGCTGAAATGAATAGCGTAGTTGCTTCTAGTCTCATGCAAACAGTGAGGAGCAACTGGCAATACCATTATACTGTACCCATTTCTCGTGGGCGATATGATAACAAACTTTGCACTTTAGTGAACTCTCGTACGTATCTCGTTGACTAACTTGCAGTAACGACACATTTACGTTCAATTTATACTTTGGTACTGAGATCTATGAGTTTTATTAACCGACTTCTAAAAAAGGAGGAGGTTCTCAATTCGGATGTTTCTATTTTTTTTTTTTTTTTTTTTTTTTTTTTTATGTTTGTTCTGGCATAACTCCGTCGCTTGCCAACCGATTTGGAAAATTCTTTTTTTGTTGGAAAGGGTATTCTTTCCAAATGGTCCCATAGCCACCAAGTCGGGATCTGATGATGGAATCTTGGTGAAATCGAGGGAACTCTTCAAATTTTATATGAAAACGTGTTGCGATTTTGGTATTTTCTACAACAAGTGAAGCATTTGCGTTTGATAAGAACCATTCTACCATCAGATCTGATGATGAAGCTAAGAGTCACGGAACTCCATAATGAGACAATGTACCCTAGTCGTGTTTGGGCTTGTTGTAATTGTAACGGTATGCACTTTCCATGTGTACCAAGCACATGTAAACCACTAAAAAGTGTAAAATAAAAACTTTTTTACAAACAAAAAATAAAACCGACTTCAAAAAAAAACAAAAAAGTGAAAAATAACTTTAGCTTCTGAAGTCGGTGACAAAAAAATTAAATCGATCAAATCGGTCACCGACTTCAGAAGCTAAAGTTATTTTTCACTTTTTTGTTTTTTTTTGAAGACGGTTTTATTTTTTGTAAAAAAGTTTTTTTCAGTTAAAGGTAAAACTTGAACCGATTATTTGGCGAAGTGTAGGTGTACGACAGGGTACCTTTACCAACCGCGCCGTATATTCACCCGAGGTTCCAATTGGATTCGAAAGCGATTCGAGTGAAAGAAAAAACAAAGGCAGAGCGCTATAAGCGTGGAACGAAGCAGTGTTGGTCCAACTTGAATTGTCTTTTTGAAAAGACGAGGTCGAAAACATGCATTTTAATGCTGGCAATGCAGCTTCTATTTGCAGCTCATTTATGTTTTTTTTACTTTTTACTTGTCATTTTTAAAAACAAAACAAAAAAAAAACATTCTAAATTAGAAATTTCGTGTTAGTCCAACTAATTATGATCTCGTACCGACCGCGACAGAGCTTATTACATTTTTCTTGAAATAATTACCGAAAGGAAATCCGTGCAGCGAGTTTTGAAAACCATGCAAACAAACATAACATAACGGCTGTAATCCCTGAAGGTTTAGGCAGAATAGTACACCCACATTTCAACCAGTTATGTTTAAGTCAGATGTAACAGGGGGCGAGCTAATTGCCATCAACTGGGCACAAAACCAGCCTACGTGGCTGCTACTGACAATAACACATTGCCCGACCCGGGTATCAAACCCATGACCTCATGGTCAGCAGTCGCCCTTGCAACCACTCGACCAACGAGGCAGTCATGAAAAGAAACAATTGAAAAACCTGATACAAAATCAAATGCTCTAGAAATAAGCCGCTAGTAAAATGTACATTTGTAAGTGGGCTTGATAACCCGTGCCACATTGGACTGAAGAATTATTTTATCATAAAGTTGCGACTAAATCGACCGTGAAACCGGGCCGGATAACTTTTGCACAACGTTCCGCGGTTCATGGCTAGTTTAGAATTACCTGAATTTCACGAACCACCTATTCGAATACGTGCGGTGGGTTGCTCATTTTTTGTTTCGTTTAAATATTAGATACGTACCTATTGGTACTTGCTTGAGCTGTTTTGCTTTTTATTTTATTGGACGAGTATAGAGATAGGTGTAATGAGTCCATACTGGAGGAGCTCAACGACACCAAACGGTTTTTCACCCTCAAATTTTCCGGAAATAATTATGCTTCCACCTAGGCTATGAGCTGGGTTGAAGGTGAACGAGCAAGGGTGAACACAGGAAAGATAGTCAGACACGTTCAAAAAGGCTGCTGGAAGCAGCATGTACAGGGCGGTCCACCCTGCAGGAGACCGCTTGGCTTGGAGATGTATATGTCACCGTAAAACTGTGCAAACCGTTAGATTGTAATCGGTCTAGCGAGATCATGTAAACTGTCGAAATATTGTCAACTGAACATACTGTTTACAATATGACGCATTATTTTTCGGTACATTGCAATCTGTCGAAGTGAAACTGTGAAATTGTGAAATGAATGCGATCAAAGCATAGCGCTCGATTTTATCAATTATAAGATCTGTATTTCTGTACCTGTGTTAACAAATAAAAAGTGATTTGATTTGATTTTTGATTTGAAATTATATCTGCCCCCATAATCGGGACTTGGGGCACCTCGACGCAACGTTAGGTTAGTTTTTTTTTCGGATGGGAAATCATCAAATAACTTCTCCCACTCTGGGCGGAGCGGGAGGGAGTGTCAGACTTTTACTGGGCCACGGTATCTCTTTCGAACAGTCCCGCAACCCCGGGTCCCGCAACCTATCTATAACCTATCTATACGCAACCTATATATATACCTGTTTTCTCTAAACCCTGCAGACAGAAATAGGAGCCCCGTCGACTACACTTTTTAGGCGAATATAAAGTGTTTTGAGGTTAGGTTACATTAATCGGGGTTTCTCAAGAATGGTGCATTATCTTCTCATGGAAGTGGTACCAGGGGGCAAGGCTGACCCCCCCTGCTTCCCGCCCATCCACAGCTGCGCGTGATGTGAGTTCCGTCGCATACATTTCACAAGTTTACGGTTTCACTTCGACCGATTACAATCTACCGAAAAATAATGCGTCACATTGTTAGCAGTTGACAATATTTCGACAGTTACTCTCGCTAGATAGATTACAATCTAACGGTTTTTACAATATAATGCTAACATATAGGTTTAAATTATCTATATACATAAAATAAAATTGTAGGAAAGTCAAAACTGTACATTGAATATTTTTTAAAAAGAATACTTGGGGCGTGATCTACAATCGATTTCGAAGCCAAAAATATAGTTTTTAGAATTTTTGTCTGTTTGTCTGTTTGTATGTATGTTCGGGCTAAACTCAAAAAGTACTGCATGGATTTACTTCAAATTTTACATGAATATTACTAAGAGGTCGGGTCAACATATAAGCTACATATTATCACGCTATCACCTACGGGGGAGGAGCTGTGAATCTTTATGACTGACTGGGTGATATATCAACGCATAGGTTTTTTCAAAATTCAACCCCTAAGAGGGGTGACAAAGTCCAAAACTCAATGCACAGCCCAAACCACTTAGTCAACAGATTCAAAAATTGGCAAGCAGGTTCCTTATGTGGTCTAAGGGTGCACTAAGAAAGAACTTTTCAAAATTCATCCTTTAAGGGGGTGAAACGGAGCTCCAAAGTTTGTATGGGGAAACAAGATTAGTTAGACTATTTTATTCGAAACTTCACAAGAGTACTCCTATTGAGAAATGAGAAGAAACGTGCTTCAGGTTTTTTCAGAATTCAACCCCTTAGAGGGGGAAATGGGTCGACAGTCTAAAAAACAATGCACGGCCCAAACCGCTGGGTCTACAGATTCCAAAATTGGCAAGTAGGTTCCTTATTTGGTCTTAGGGTGCACTAAGAAAGGATTTTTCAAAATTCACCATCTAAAGGGGTGAAACGCGGCTCTAAAGTTTGTATGGGGAAACCAGATTAGTTAGACTATTTCATTCGAAACTTCACAGGAGTACTCCTATAGGTAAATGAGGAGAAACGGGGTAACCAAGTCTAAAAATCAATGCACAGCCCAAACCGCTGGGTCTACAGATTCCAAAATTGGCAAATAGGTTTCTTATGTAGTCTTGGGGTGCAGTTAGAAATAATTTACAAAATTCGTCCTCTAAAGGGGTGAAACGGGGCTCCAAAGTTTGAATGGGGAAACAAGATTAGTTAGTCTATTTTATTTGAAACTTAACAGGAGTACTCCAATCCATAAATAAACATTTGTTTCAGTTTTGTTCAGAATACAACCTCTAATAAGGAGAAATGTCGTAACAAAGTCTGAAAGTCAACATGGGTGCTGTTTGTATTGTGTATCGGGTTGGGTGTATTAGAAAAGCAATGATTTTAAGATTTAATGTGGCGGACCTGAAATTCCATCGTCCCCATTTGGGTTGCAATGGGGTTGGAATGAAAAATTAAAAATCATTATGGGTGTCGCTTCCGAGATTATCAGGGGTGCTGATTACGAATATGGTATTTATTATGACATCCAGAAGATGGCGGATTCGACTTCTGTACAGGATTATTGGGGTATCAGGACAAATGCACGACTTAATGGCAACTAAGGTTTACTCTTGGTTAGGTTTACTCTACATCATCATAGGTGAATAAATAAATAAGTAAATCACCATCATCATCATCTTTAAAAAAAAAAAAAAATGTGTATATTTGGTAGGCCAGAAAACAAGTCGTAGGCTACTTTTATACCCCTAGGTAACAAAGGTGGTTCACGCGGACGAAGTCGCGGGCAACAGCTAGTGTTTTATAAATTAAAGATAAAGGTCGCGAGAAATACTCGTTTGCATAAGTTTTATAATGTGTTCTGATCGCTATTTAACATAGCAGTTACTTTTTTCAGTAAATTTTTGGTAACTTCTTTTTCTTCCTTCGTTTGTTGATAGTTACTACTTTTAAAGGTTTCAATCGCATATGCTTATCTTTAGAAAAATATAAATTAGATACAAGTATTATCTGATTTTATTCTGCTTACCGTGATTCCATGTTTTCTTCCGGTAAAGGTATCGTCTGGAATATGATATAGTTTATATTGATTGGTTAACTTTATTGCAGTACAATAAATCATTCTTCGATTATAGCATGAATCGACTACGAATAAACGAATTGATTTATATACTGTGATATCCGATTTCAATTAATATAATGAAATGGGCCGAATTGATAAAACGATTGTAGGTACCAGGTTTTACGATTACTTTATGAATTTATTGAAAATGCTGTCTTCACCACTCAATATGAAATGTATGAAAATAAATCAATTTCATATTTATGTAGCCTTAAACCCTGTAAACGAGTTTAAATTTAAACAGATTTTTTTTGGGATATTTTTTTACTTGGTTTTTGCGGGAATTCGTTGGAATTCTTTAGTTATAAAAGTGGATACGATATTTTATCTTTTCACGATACAAAGTGCATTTTATTGGCAATTTTACGCGGTTTTACTTATGGGGCAATAAAATAATTTCAGGAACAGCGATCAACTGTAATGCGATCACAAGGCTCTTCGAGGTAATCATGAAATAGATTAATTTAATTAAAATTTCATTGAAATTGAATTCTCTGTACTGGGATTACATGTTAACAGGTTTATTCCGTGAAGTTATTCGTGGTGGAAATTACCGATGCAGAACGAGAATGGATCGAATCATTTATTATTCGTCGATAGCTGAATGGCTTGACGTTGAAACTGGCGAGCAAGGAGTAGTGAAAACTTCATCAAACAACAAATGCAAGTTCCTACGGAACCTACCTACATGTATCTAAAGAGCTCTCAATATAACTATAATCATCCTATACCTCATATACACATGGAGGAGCTGGTAGCTGCATAATAACAGCCGCTCAGGTCGATCTCTAGGTTAAGCAGTGCTTGCCTAGGTTGGTCTGTGGATTGGTGACCACCCTTACATACCGAGTTTCCTCCGTGCCTCGGAAAGCACGTTAAGCCGTTGGTCCCAGCTGTCATTTGTAGATCTTTGTAGTCAGTGGCCCAAAAAGACTAACATCCAGTCTTACCAAGTGGTATCGTATTACCCAGTGTTAACTAGGTTGTGGAGGTCAGCTGAATACTAGTATTTTACATGGAGCGACACACACACGCATACGCACACAGCTGCATCCGGTTAGACTGGAAGTCGACCCCAACCTAGTTGGGAAAAGGCTAGGCATTTATGATGATGACCTTATATACACATGCTTTTTAGGGTTCCGTAGCCAAATGGCAAAAAACGGAACCCTTATAGTTTCGCCATGTCTGTCTGTCTGTCTGTCCGCGGATAATCTCAGTGACCGTTAGCACCAGAAAGCTGAAATTTGGTACCAATATGTATATCAATCATGCCGACAAAGTGCAAAAATAAAAATTTAAAAAAACATTTTTATTAGGGTACCTCCCCCAGACGTAAAGTGGGGAGCGATTTTTTTTTTAATTTTGACCCTGACGTGTGATATATTGTTGGATAGGTATTTAAAAATGAATAGGGGTTTTCTAAAATCATTTTTTGATAATATTAATGTTTTAGGAAATAATCGCTCCGAAAGTCAAAAACAATGTGTCCCCCCCCCCTCTAACTTTTGAACCATAAGTTTAAAAAATATGAAAAAAATCACAGAAGTAGACCTTTATATGAACTTTCTAGGAAAATTATTTTCAACTTGATGAGTTGAATAGTTTTTGAGTTATATAGCACTTTTTCAAAAAAACGCAAATGATAACTTTGTTTTTCATACAAATACTATGAAAAACAAAGTTATTTTTGCTGACGAAAAATGTTGGTATTTTTAATGGTCTGGGAAGCTACGGAACCCTACAGTGAGCGTGGCCCGACACGCTCTTGGCCGGTTTTTTCTTTACAAGAAGGGGTGGACCATAATCAACCACCACATGGACCCGTGGGCAAGTAACTCACGAAGGGTAAGGCAGCAGGCTCAATAACGCTCCACCAATAACACTTTCCCCGTCCCGGGAATCTAACCCAGGACCTCATGTTCAGCTATACGCTTCAACCACTTGACCAACGAGGCAGTAACTACTACTAGTCACTTTGATAACTACTTAACTAATAATCTTTACAAATTCGTAGTGATACTGATCAGTTCCGCGAAGTGTGTGTCGTGGCTCACTGGTGTACCGTGGTCATTCGTTGGTGTGCCTGGGAAAAATAATGTTATCTCATAAAGTTAAATACTTGCAAAACTTTTATAACAAAAATTGATTAATAATTATGTAAAACTAGTTGTCCAACAACCCTTGTCGCGTGATATTTTTATAAAAATACAATTTTCCCCATTTTTGCAACATTTTTAATTGATGTTCCAATGCTCCACTCCTGTTGGTCAAAGCGTGATGTTATAATTATATTCTCTTTGATAAATGGGCAATCCAACATTTTTTTTTTCAAATTCAAACCAGCCGTTTCTGAGATTAGCGCGGTCTATCAAACAAATTCTTCAGATACATAATACTATATTTATAGATATGATGTTTAATTTATGGTGTACCTCGAAAATTTCCCTATGTTCTAGAATACCATCAGTATTCTACCTAGTACCTTGAACACAAAAAGTTTTCGTAAAATTGGATTAGATGGTACAGAGAGAGCGCAGGAAGCCAAGTAACCTTTCCTACCAAGAGAACAGAGTTCGCATGACTTTCTAGCTACGTAATTCTAATTACAACAGTTAACTAACCAAGTTTGAACACCTGAAGCCAGAGCTAAATCTTGCGTAAGAGCCGAATCCGGTCCTTTGCTACAGCCAAGCTCGTGTGGTTACATGGCTCTCTAATATGCAAATACTCGTATCAAATGCCTTTCGGGGAATTCAATCTCAAATGTACTGTCGCATCAACTGCACATTTTCTGTCACTGCACTGCAAATACAATTACATACCCTCTAATATTATTATCCCACTAGTTTGCAATGTATGTTTGTTACTCAATTGGACCGTATCTGTTCAACGGATTTGAATGAAATCTGCATGAAATTTAGTACTGAATGTATGCTGGCTATTCTGTTCCAAATTTCATTCAAATTCACACATACATAGGATGCTTTTTATTCAGTTATCTGCACTTTTATTGAAAGCGGACGCGGACGATGGTCGTAACAAATATCGAGAAGGTATTTTAATAACATAACACAACATAAATAAATAAATATATACCGGTACATTTCACCAGTTATGTTTTAGGGGCGAGCCTATTGCCATCAACCAGGCAAAAATCCAGAATCCGTGGCTGCTACTGCAAAATTCCTGATGGAAAAACCAAGTTTGCCCGTCCCGGGAATCGAACTCAGAACCTCATACTCAACAGTCAGGCTTGCGATCAATCGACCAACGAGGCAGTCAAGAAAGGTTATATTTAAAGACAAATGGAGTAAAAAATAAGTTTGCGAAAGTATGGGAGGTAACACAGAGTTGGTACAAGAAACAAGGGAAGCGAATGTCTTTGTATGATGAATTACTTACAGAGGAAAGAGCAAACAAAAGAAGATGCAAGACGAAGCCTAAGAGGCACCAAGAGAATACATCATGTTGTGTTCAGAAAAAAACATGGGGACCGCCGCTGGAAGTGATAACTAAGTAATCTATATCTGCTACGGGTTGTGCCCCGCGCACGCCTAAGTGGTGCTAAGCTGTAGTGGATCGGCTACGAGTGCTATGAAGCGTTAAGTGACGGTCACACGAGTTCCATGATTTTTTTGTTCATCAAAAAGTGCCAAAGAAGTTTTCACTTCAATAAAAGACTTATAGTTAAATTAATTACATAACAGGCTAATGTCTGCAATGTAGGCTCTTAAAGCAAAAACAATCTCACTTAAGAAGTGCTAAAAACAGGTGTAATCACAATTTATGATAGCTATTTGTTGTAACGACAAACTGCGTCACTTAAGCCAAAGCTTTGATTATGCAGTGAACAAAGGAAATTGCTATCGTTCTGTTCTTAACAGATCGTGAACATTCGAAGTGTTTACTGAATTGCTGCAGGGGAGTTTGTTGAGTCACTTCATCTGTATAACTAAGAAAATTCATTGGTTTTTGAATATTCAAGGGTAAGTTTTGTAATGTTAAGTGGCACTGGGCAGGGGCCGAAAAGTTCTGGAGTGGCGACCGCGAACGCAAGACGTTGCGTTAGAAGATCTCCCACTAGGTGGACTGATGACCTGGTGAAGGTCGCAGGCATCCACTGGATGCGAGTCGCACGGGACCGGTCAATGTGACCACACTTGGGGGAGGCCTATGTCCAGCAGTGAACGTCTTTCGGCTGAAATGATGATGATGATGAAGTCCTTAAAACTCCTAACGCATTGAATGTTTGGTTTCATTTCAGTTCCGTACCCGAAGGGTAACTACCGGACCCTGATACTGAGACGCTGTCTGTCCGTCCATCTGTCTGTCACAGGCAGACAGTTGAAATTTTAACAGAATATGTATTTCTGTTGCCGCTATAACAACAAAAAAAGTATAAAAAGGGAGTTATCCTACTACAATGATACCGAAACCTTTATGCGTGACTTCGACTTGCACTTGGCCAGTTTTTACTATTTTTTCTACTATGTGTAAATAATAAATATCGCTGGACATTAACACACAGCGCCATCTAGTGCCACACTAAGCAAGGCTTGTGTCGTGAACACCAGATAGTTGATATACTACATATGTACTTTTTTGTTTGTAAATACATTACTTATTATACATACAAACATCCATGACTCGGAAACAAATGTCCATGCTCATCACACAAACATTTGCTCCTTCCGGGATTCGAACCCAGGACCCTATGGACGCAAGGCAGCTTCACTACCACTACGCCATTCGAGTCGTCGAACAAGAATTTGGTTCACATTTTGACCCACAAATTACATACTGAAATGTAAACAGAATAGCTTGTTCAACCGTACCTACTTAGACAGACACGGCAGAAGATGGCGGAATGAACTGACATGAGAAAACGACGTAGTACACTTTAGCCCTGGATCAATAAAACAGGAAGTCATAGTGAAAGTCCTTTGCTTAACAGTGGGATGTCGCAGGCTCACAGTAACATAAACTTAGTGTCGTGGCTATAAAGTTGCATTTGTTTAGTGATGGATAGGTACAGTGATATAAGCTTGATAAATGACTTAGCTAATACTCAGCAACTTTGAAATCCGTAGAGCAAAGTTCAAATGCAAGGACAAGTTATGTTTGCAAGATTTCACACAATTTAATTATAAGTACTATGTAACATAGGTATCTGTTTCTTATTCTTAATGGTTGTTTATGCAGCCTCGAGGTGGTTTAAAATGTTTGGCGAACTACACCGAGGCTAATTTAGAGTTCTCAGAACTCTAGAACAAACAGTAAAATTGGCAATACCTACTCGAGTAAATGCAATGCTCATAATGTATTTTGTCGCCGGTTGAATGTCGAACACTACTGCTGATATATCGTCCAATAAAGTCGTGAAGTGAAGAATAGCTCCCATCCCATTAACGTCACACGCAAAACGATTTCGCCTCTGCCGAACACGATTTGTTGTGGCAGTGATTTGTGTGTCCATATTGTGAAGTTGAAGTTTCCAAATAACAGACTATTACGGGGAAAAAAAGGAAAATCGCCGCTCGCTTGGGAACGACATTACGGGCTACATGTATGCGGCGAGAACAATGCGAATCATTCCGGTTATTCGCCGCCTTACAGCTCTATTACTGACCACGAGGTCACTCACCTGCCTTCACAGTAGACTGATGTTAAGTACCCACTACTATTCCAGTGCTAATTCTCGTCGGAAATAAACATTTTGGATACTCGTCCGTATTATGTAATACTTAAACGAACCATTAGAATTCGTACTAAATACCTGAGTACTTAGGAATTTTGGTATTTGCCTGTTGCAAAATAAGGAGCATTACTACATAAAGTATATGAAAACCCTCTTCCTACCATGTTTTAATTCTATAATGGTCTTCTTGCAATAAGCGTATCATAAGTATAAACATACATTTATACATAAGTATATTTTATTTAATATCTGAGAGCAACACGTAAATATATTAGCCAATGTAGTTGGTTTATTAATTTCCAAGAAACCAGCCCCATTACGAACATATTCATATAATAAACATGTGAGAATTTCCATACACCAAAGGAACGATAGTGAAAAAGTAATAAAAATGAATCCTTACCTAGCATTTTTATTGCGGTATAAGAATAGCGCATTTAATACAATTTTATTTCCATAATTTAACGTGTGTTATGGCAGAGCTAGGAGCAGCCGTAACTTGTGGAGCACTTACGACGACTTTATGATTGTGATATTAGTACCATCTCCTTTAATATGTACTTTCTAGCCATTTAGTAATTGCCAAAATACGCAGGTTGACTTTTTGTAGCGAGATCGCTGGAATCGAGATTAAAACTGGAAATTGGAGAAAAGTTGACAAAGGAAACATTTGAGTTCGATTTTAAGGAGAAAATATAAAAATTACTTTTATATGTAAATCATTTGGAGGTTGTATATGTAACAGTTTATAACTAACTGCAGGTATAATAGCGGTTTGTGTTTAACATTCATTAATAATAAAAATCATTTGTATTTGAAAATCCCCAAAAAAGATTCATAGTGCAAGCACCTTTTGGTAACATTTTGCTTTCTCTTTGTAACATATTACGTCAGCCTGTATATTTTAAATGCGCCACATATACTCAAGTGAGACAAGTGACTGACACTTAATTTCGTAGATCACTAAGTAGCTGGATTATACATGGTTATTCTCGCTTTAAATATGTAGATTTTGGCCCGAAGGGAAATATTTATAATAAAACATTTTGTAAGGCAGACAGCAAGCGCGTTGTATGTATTAAAAAAAAATACCCTGAAATATCATGGCTGACTTTAGTAATAAACGAATCGAATTACTGAAGTTTTAATAAAGGTGATAAAAAGATATGTTATAAAATATAAATGTACTTGTGAAAATGATTGATATCTTGAAGTCGCTCTCGCCATTTCACTAAGGAACACTAAAAAGGCATCAAGAGTGAGCAGGTGCGAAAAACTTATTCACATTACTTTTCTCACCAAGAGCCTATTATACAGCTGCCCGTGTTGCGTTCGCTTACTTTTATAAATGTTTTCAATTGAAAGAATTGCTGTAATTTAAACTTGGTACAAGCAATTTCATTTGTGAAATAATCAAAATTTTTCTCAAGATTATTCCTTTGAACAAAGAAAGACAAAACGTAGAACACTCGTGGGCGTCGAATTTTACATACCTATTGAAAAAACATCATTTGTCTACGCCGTCATTGTTAGCCGAAGGATCGCTCGTTGAGAGACCATTGAATATGCATTTATTGAACTTAATGCTCATCGTGGCATGATCTCAATAGAAAAACGTGAGCACCGAAACGTGAATAATGCGAGACGAACATATCGACGCAAAAAACCTCTACGTGAAACATTTGAACGACGTCGCTAAATTACATTACATGGAGCGAAAATAACGTTTCATTTAAAATATCTTCATTAACATCATTCGTTTTAATGCAGTGTAGGTAGACCTACAATGGAAAATATAATGTCTCGGTGTTGGGAGGTCTCGGAAATCCCGTCCTCCTGCGAAATGAAATATGATTCACATTAACTAAAGCTCTTGTTGTGTCCCGTTTTTGTCGCGAACCGTTTGCTACACTTGTATTTGCCACTGGATTCACTTCGAAGTGTTAAATAAATGCGGCTCGCTTGTTCCTCTTTTGTTTTAATTCAATTATTCTTGCCTCGCACGACTGGATTGGATACTTTTTTTCGGAACGGTCGTCGCGTTATCGGCTTTTGAGACGTTAGTTGGCTGAAATGCAAGTCACGTTTCTGATACTCGAGGCAGAAACGGGCGTTTGCATTTCATTAGTAGACTTTTGATCACAGAATATTGTTACGTGATTAAAGTTCAAAGTTTAATTTCAGTTAGACTTTCAAAGATTGATGGAGGGGCGTTTTGATTCATTGAACAAGTTTGAACAAAACCTTCGAGTCTTGTTGATGGTTTTGTGAGTTTACAGAGACTGGATTCATTTATTGTGAGTGCTCGATTGCTATCACAGAAAGGCTGTAGAAAAACCGACAATATTTCTTCTGCAAAATATCATCATTGGTTTAGTGGTCGCAAGCATAACTGTTGAGCATGAGGACGTGGGTTCTATTACCAGCAAAGTGTTATTAGGTTTTTTGATCAGGAATTTCTCAGTAGCAGCCACGGAGACTGGATTTGCTCCCGGTTCATGGCAATAGGCTCGCCCCCAATTACATGGGACTTATGGGGTGTTATTAGGTATATACACCTCTAACTAACCCTTCCGAGATTACAGGCGTGATGTTATGTAACAATGACAATGGTGTCGATTCTGTTGTGCACAAACTAAACTTAATTTAGGCTATTGCTATCCTTTACTAAAAGGCAGTGCGAGAAAAGGATGGCTATAGCTATGAACTAAGTTAGAGATTTCAAACTAGTTTATGCCTTGCGCTTCACCGTGTTTTTACGTGCACCCTTCATTTGTATGGAAATATTAGTTCCAATTAAATTTGACAGCTCTAAATGACGTCCGTCTCTTTCTCCTTTTATTAGATAGAAAAAGATAGCAATAGCCTAAATTAAGTTTAGTTTGTGCACAACAGAATCGACACATGTCTTAAAAGAAAGGCAACATACAAAGCTACGCCATTTCCATAGATTATAAAACCGCTCGACATTCAAACGAGGTCCGATACACGGAGGTTGGTATGCCATTAGAGGCATAGATTCAAACAGATCATAAAGCGAGTGCTGTAAGCGACATCTACTAATTTTCACCTTTGTCGTTTGTCTGGTGTTTGACGCAACAGCAAGCTGGTCTATTGTTGTCACATCCATGACGCTTATTCAACGCTTTGATAAGCCTACGTGATAAATTACCGACTTGGGAGACAAATATTTTTTTATCTCCTGTGGGTAGAGAAACAAAAAATAAATTCTGCTCAGAGGTAGGTTTATTATGTCTTTGTTTGTTTATTACGTTGTATTTCTTCTTTAGTTTGCGTGGAAGGTATAGTTCTGACTTCAGTGATCTAATACGTAGGTAAGAAGCGGAGATTAATAAAGTCAGCAATGTGTTAAATTACAATGACTAAAATATAAATATGTATTTAATAAATGACTCACGACTGCAATTGGGTTAGATTTTCGGGTAAGGCATTTGGTTTATGCGTTTTTCTATCAGAAATTACTTAGTTAGCATTCACGGAGTTTGGATTTGTGCACGTTTGATGGCAATAGTGGGTGGACTATTAGGTAATATTAAATGACTCATGAATAACATTTGTCAAAGGAAATAAAACACTTAAACAGCGAATGGCATAAATAGACAACCAAGTGACTTGAGAATAATAAATAAATAAATAAATATCGCTGGACATTAACACACAGCGCCACCTAGTGACACTAAGCAAAGCTTGTGTCGTGGACACTAGATATACTACATATATACTTTTTTGTTTGTAAATACATACTTATTATACATATGAAATGAATGCATGTTCCAAGCTTGCCCTTTTTTCTCAGTATTTTATATTTCATCGACTAGCTGACCCACGCAACTTCGTCTGCGTCACATAAGAGAGAAAAACGAAAGGAAAAAAAAAACCCCGTTTTTGCAACATTTTTCATTCCTGCTCCGCTCCTAATGGCCGTAGCGTGATGTTATATAGCCTTAAACCTTCCTCGATAAATGTACTATCCAACACAAAACGATTTTTTCAATTTGAACCAGTAGTTCCTGAGATTATCGCTTTCAACCAACCAAACAAACAAAAAAACTCTTCTACTTTATAATATTAGTAATTAGTATAGATTAAATGTATGCAGACTTTTCAACTACAGTTTACTAACCACTTTCACAGAACACAAAATAGCCAGCAGCATCTAGAAACAGCTATGAGCTGTTAATCCAAACGCCTTATTGCTCATTCGAAGCTCCTTCAATTAGGTGTGTCATATGCGCGATATTGGTAGCGTGGTGGTGAATACAGTTCGTGGCTAAATAATAATGTTAGTCGTGTCGGCCAATGGCTTAATAGCCAAGAGCCTCGACCAACATATTGGCTGCTGGATCAAGGGCTTGATTCAGAAAGCAGTACTTCTTGACACGGCACGTATTGTTAGGAGGTTCCTCTCTCAAGAACCCTGACCACCGGCAGCACGGACCCTGTTCCCAGCGCTAGTGGGCTACTGAATAGATAACGAGATTCTTCCGTGCCTCGGAAAGTACGTCAAGCTGTTGGTCCCGGCTGTCAGTTGTTGATCTTTATTCAGTTCCCCAAAAGTCTGACCAAGTCTTACCAAGGCGTATCGTATTACCCAGTACTAACTAGATTGTGGAGGTCAGATAGGAAGTGGCTCCATGTTAAAAAGGGTGGTATTCAGCTGCATCCGGTTAGACTGGAAGCCGACCCCAATAAAGTTGGGAAAAAGCTAGGCAGGTGATGATTTACATATTGTGAGTTTTTTTGTAAGGAAACTTTTGACAGTAGCACCTCTACCACCGGCCGCCAAGGCGATTCCGTGCTCTGTGGTACCTAATTCACATTGAATTTATTTTGCCCTACAATAATATGAGAATACATCAGAAAGGTAAACACACCAGACAATTGACTTTTATCTTTATTTTGAACCTGTTTTTACTCTTTGAAGTTTATGTAGCCACGGGCAATATATATGTCACCGTAAAATTGTCAAACACGTTATATTGTAAACTATCGAATTATTGTCAAACGAACATACTGTTACAATGAAGAGGGAAGGAGGGGTCCCCCTTGCCCAGTGGTACCACTCTCATGAAAAGATACTGTACCATTCCTGAGAAATATCGATTAATATAACCTAACCTTAAAACACTTTATATTCCTCTTAAAAGCATATAGTAGTAGCAGTATTTCCGAGTGCAGGGTTTAAAGGAACCTAACTAACCTAACGGGGGGGTGCCCCAAGTTCCGATTATGGGGGCAGAGATACTTCCGTATATGCAGTTGACAATAATTCGAGAGTTTACAATATCGCTAGAGAGAAACACGTTATATTGTATTAAAACGTGTTTGACAATTTTACGGTGACATACACAAGTCATCTGTAAAAATACAGAATTGTTATCCAAAATTCATATTGGAGTTTTTATAATAATATAAAAGTCATACAAGTACCTATGTTCAACTTCTGAACCGTTTTGTTATCGACTATCAAGAAAATTAGAATTTTGATATTAAAATGTGTTTTGTAGGGTGATATGGTAACGTCACATCACTCCATCATCTGCCTACATTCAGGTAAACACATTACCATGATTTCAATTAGTGGAGTATGTACACAGAGTGCCCCCCCCCCCTCCGCGCCACGGTCTGCGTCCCGCGCCCTACCTGCGGCGTGCTATTAATGAAGATGCCACGTATAGCACCCGCACGTCGTCGCCGGGACGTCCCTTAGATATTTCTGGAATGATAAATGAGTGTCCTACGTGATGTAATGGTTCGGAACTCCCATGTGTCCGAGGTGAGGGATGGAACATATGTACGCCGATATTGCAGCCCAGCGAAGGCACGAAATGGGTCTTCTTTTTGTGTTTGCACATATAATACCCCCGAGAATATTGTTGTGTGCAGAAACGGCGCGTTCTTTCGTAGATTGTTACCCTACAGGTGTTATTGCGTGCTCAAATGCGATGGTTTTCCACGGGAACGCATACTAAGAACCCATTTTTCTTCTTTAAAAAATCTTGGTTGTGAGCATAAGTGCTCAGATTTTTTATCCAAACGTTTTAGTTGTATTGTCAGCATGCCAGGATGTTTAGTCAATAACCGATAACCGCATACGAGTGTTCATATTATGCCAAACCGGCTATTTCGGATCCATCCAACTAGTCGACTGGTTTGATGCAATTTATATACTCGAACTTGTGGTTGCATTTGGAAACACAAATTTTTCAATCCCAGCTTTATTCATCAGAAGACTAGAAGCGTGTGTAAATGCCTAGAACAACGACCTCTTCTAATGGAAATGAAGTCGTCTAAATAATTAATCAATGATTGTGAACCATTATAACTTATTCTACGTATGTCACTTACCCAAATTGTGTGAGTCAGGAGCGACTAACCTAAGACAAGTGAAGTCAAGACAATAATCACGCCATCACTTTAGCGATCAATTATAGTCACATCACGGGGCGCTGGGTGTTCCAGGACATTTGATTAGAGTACTTCGATCAATATTGATCGAAGTTAGAGTACTAATAAATAATGAAGTGCATTACTTGCAAAACTTATGCTTTGACACGCAGGTGAGCTTCGGGAAGGGGTGACTTGTTTGCACTATCGCGTGTTCGTCTTCAAGTGAAAAGCTGTGGTGAAGACTTGTTTCAAGCTGCTAAGAAAAGTTGCTAGTTTATTTACATTGATAGTAATTTTACCGCTTCGATGGTCTAGTAGTTGCAAGCCTGCCTGCTTCCGCAGGATCTGCGTTCGATCCCCAGGTCGGGCAAAGCGTTTTAGAGTTTCTTCCATCGGGAATAGTGAGGCTACCTTACGTACGTTATAAGAGACCCGGTTTCGAATCCCGGTAGAAGCAAAAAGAAATTGTGTGATGAGCATGGATATTTGTTTCCTTGTCATGAATGTTTATACGTATAATAAGTATATGTTTACAAAAAAAGAATATATCTATGTAATATATCAATTATCTGGTGTCCACGACACAAGCCTCGTTGCTTTGTGTGGCACTATATGGCGGTGTGTCCAGTGATTTTTTTTCCAGCCTATTCTGTCCCACTGCTGCCCAAAGGCCACTCCATGGCTTTCCAATCCTATTTACAATTTGCTCTTTCCGATCAATCCGTCAAGAACGAGTCCAGTTCGTCACGCCTGCGTTTTTTGTCTCTGCCTCGGTTACGACGGCCGTCTTCAGGCACATACTGTGTGACTATCTTCGACCATCTGTCCGGCTTCATTTATTTATTAATTTTAAATAACTGATGACATGTAGGTGTGCTAGGTAGGGTACACCACCAATCCTGCCAAACCGTTTGGGAATTGCATGCGTGATGTTATGGTAATATCTAATAAGGTGCATTACTTGCAATAAGTACTGATGCTTTAACACGCACGTGCTGTACTTAAGGAATGGGTGACTATTATGCGCTATCGCGTGCTGCGGGCCAAAATTGAAAATTCTTAAAATGGACTTTATGATTTTGACTATAAATTCCATTTTAAGAAAATTTTTAACGTGATTCATATTATGATTTTGCCAAAGCGGCCATTTTAGACACCCCCTGGTCTTCAAGTGATTCGTTTGCACCACGCGTTTGTAAAACAAAACTTCGGTACTACCTACTTGTTGTTGTAAAACAAAACTTCGGTTTGTTGTAGCAAAGAGATGAAAGTTGCCGAAAAGAGTTGAATAGCGTGCTATTGGAGAGGCGCCGTATGTCTGGCCATGGCTTAAGATAGTAATTCTCACAAATGAATTGAAGATATCTTGGGTATTATAGACTGTTTCCAACCATTCAAGATGCTTTATTTGCGTGAAATAAGGTACAATCGCGATGGCAATATTTACAAGAAATAATTTCACATATTTCGCTGACTTTCTTCAGCAAGCAAACTTAAAGTACCTAACACAATGTACTCGGAGTTTAGGTACTCGTACCTTTTATTTTTTTTTACAAAATCAATTTACATTATCTTTGGCAATAATGAACACGACTCTTTCTCACAGGATTGGCTTACAATCGCACTAGATCGCGAAATGTGGAAAGTGGGAAGGAGGCCTTTGCCCAATAGTGGGACAATATAGGCTTATAATAATAATTTAAACAATAATAATAATTCCTTAAAATAATAATTGACAGTAATGTTATTTCATAATTTACTATGACGATAGCGGTTCGTTAACAATTTACCATGACGCGTGACGGTCCAATTTTTTGTTGAAACTATTCTAACGTCCATTTTCACCAAAAAGATGACGGTCTGATCATCTAAAAACACCTGTTTAAAAGACATCTTTGTAGGGGAACATTTCCATTAAACAGCTGTTTTTAGATAATCAGACCGTTATCTTTTCGGTGAACATGGACCTAAGAATTAAGCTATCCAACTCAAAACAACCTGAATGCCAAGACAAGTGAACATCGCTTTCAATGCCTTTCGTATTTCAATAATGTGACAGACATATCAGGGTTGATATAACTTTTCACCAGTTAAATCCATCATCCAGTTCACCATCCATCATTGTTTTCGCTGATAGAATGTAATTTTGTCTAGGCTGCAGTGTCATATTGCGAATTGCGAAGGACTTTCAACCTTATGGTAAAGCCGTGATTAGCTGTTTTGCGCTCAAGGTCCCAAATTGGCTCGAAAGCGGAGTCCCACTATAGGCACATCTTTTTACAATCGGCCTAGCCTTTTTCCATGTTAGGGTCGGCTTCCAGTATAATTAGATACAGCTGAATACCAGTATTTCATGTAGGACTTCACTACGGATAAATCGAATAGAAGACTCTAAGAAAAGTTAAATGAGTGTTTCACATAATATGAAACTTTCCTCGGGCACATATCCAACTCCAGTCTACACCATAAAAGAACTTATTATGTGAAAGCATAATAACGTTTTCCATAGCATAATAAACGGATCCATAATCATACTCTGCACGCTTCCTGGTTATTAAAACAATAAGGCTTTAATTCACCTTATGTACTCTCCTTCTCTTATATTAATTTCTTGTTATAATATAAGGAACTGAATACGATATATTAGTCCCTTGCGTATATATTTATGGGATATGATATATTTGTTGCATTTGTATGGTGTTAGCTTATAATATAAGCTGGATATTATCCAGAAGGAGACTGCAGAACGGAATTGTGACAGGAACAATCCTGGTAGAAGAAAAAGGGAAAGACCTCGACGCCTAACTCGCCGAAACCCCACCTGCAGTACTTGAAGCAGGAGGCACACTGGCACAGCGAGGATCGAGGGAGACCTCTTTGTAATAAGGGTTCCGTGGAACGCCTGAGGACATGCCTTAACAGGCGTTCCGAGGAACCCTCTGGGAAGAAGCCCGAAAGGCCACTACGGAGTCCCCGCTCCGTATAGAACTCATCTTAAAATACCTGTTAAGAGGAAACGGTGCGTCTGTAAGCTAAAAACCTCACGCTTCCCGGTCTCATCCCGAAAGTCCGTTTCGCCTTTTGAAGGTTTACCTCAGCACAAAAATATGTACCTTATACCTACTCAATGTGCAATAATAATAATAATAAGCGCGTAGTAGTAGTGCCAAAAGTACCAACTTTTGGCGCTACCTAATCCGCTATCAGACAAAATGAGCTCTTTTGATTCATTTTGTATTTAAACATTTCATTCTAAATGAAAAATGTTGAATAAGAGGCAAACATGTACAGGAAGTAAAACAATTTCGGCTTTTTCACATGATAAATTGCATTTAATTATTCCTTGAGTAAATGTATTTTTTTGTGTCAGGCTAGAGAATTCCCGTATCCCGTACACATATTTTCTCATTAGACGATTTTAAATTGTAAACTCTAGCTAACGTATTTCTTGAACTAAAGCTTCACGGAGTGGTGGACAAAAATGTCAAGTAGTTTTTGAAACTTGTTTTTCGCGGAATGCTATTGCTGGAAGAGCCAATGTGATTATAATATTAAGGGGCCGGCGGAGCGTGCGTATTTCATACAAAAGTAATACCAAAATAATTTGTAAATCAAACATATTCATAAGGTAGTGTGTATTTATTTCGATTGGATTACAAAATATCTATTTTCCAAAATATATATTTTGAATGCTATAAAGACGAGATATAATGTATTTAAAATTTCTATAAAAAAAAAATTTCTCATAACTCTTGTTTAAATAAGTGTCCATTGTGCTCCTGAACCACTGGTTTGGTACCGATGTACAATGAAGATGTAGGTACTAACATAACATCACAACTGTAATATAAGGGTTAGGCAGAGGTTACCTAATAGTACTCCTATATTTCACCAGCTATGTTAAAATCCCATCTATAATAGGCTCACACAATCCCATCAACCGTGTATCCAAACTCCGTGGCAGCTACCGAGAAATTCGTGATGGAAAAACCAAAAAAACATAATTAAAAAAAAAAAATAAAAAACAAGTAAAAATTGTTGTGTTGTTAATGTAAAGTAATTTGTGTTTACCTCTCGCATGATTAATATTTTTTTATTTCGCATGCAACCATATATTTGTACGCCTCTTGACATAACATAGCGACCTATCTTTGATTTAAGAACTGTATCACTACCTATGTTACACAAATAATATTGTTTTTTTTTTTTTTTTAACGCTTTTCCCGACCCGGGTTTCAAACCTAGGACCTCTTGCAGTCGCGATTGCGACCACTAGACCAACGAGGCACATTTTAATATGCAAAAACACACATTCATAACACATAATATCATAGCAACTTTAGTAAAGGACCAGGCGGTCCTTCACGAAAGGATTTTTAAAAAAGAAAAGTAATTAACTCTCATAACATTCTGCCTGTTTTCTCAAAGCCAATACGACAGTCATACACATTTTTTTTTGAAAAAGCGTATCTACATTACACACAGGCAGATAATTACTTCCCTTCGGTTATTTACGGGGACCCTCGTCACAGTGAGCGGTTGTTTTACACGTCATTCTTGTTTACTAATGAAAAAAGTACTGGTGGAAAAATAAATTGCTTTTTATTGTCCGACCGCAGTCAGGCGGCCTGGTGCGTAAATCAGAGATTATAAAGGATTTTTTGAAATACCGTACACTTTAAACCAACGTAAACATTTGTCACCGACGTGATAACACGTGGTTACCGAATATATGCGGGAACTATTCACGCGACGACGATGTAAGGATTTGCGGTGTTTTATTATATATAGCTTTCTGTTTTATTTGGATACTAAGGTAGGTTATTTTTAACTGAGGTGGAGTGCGATAGATTTTGTTCAGATTTAGTGAGTTGGTAAATCAAGTCTCTCGATTCTCCAATGCAGTAACAATCTCAGATGTTTTACTCACACAAATAACCAACGTTGACTTTTGATTGTTTCATTGACTCTTTCTGGAAGTAATTTTAGTATCCGTTATTTTTTGTTTTTTTTTTTAAAGCTGGTTATTTTTTTTGCAAAATAGTTTTTATGATAGTCTTTTTAATTGTGGTTTGATTGGTTCTCACACAAATTCTTACCGGTTAGGTATTCATTTTGTGTTCTTAGCAGATCATTTGCATAAACATAGAATTAATCGAAATTATCGGAGAAGATAATTTCTATGGGAACGCCACGCAAGCATCTTCTACCAAACGACAATCACGAATCAGGGAATCACGTAAATAGGACCAGTACCTAATCAAAAGTTATGAGGTAACAAATAAAACAGCTGAACTGAGAACAACCTCCTTTTTAGAAATCTGTTAAAAATAATAAGACTAATGATTTCTCACAATTGGATCTAACAGAGATTTGTAAATTCAATTTTATAGCTGACACATTGAAACTTAATTCGAAAAATCGAGTAAAAAAAAGAGAAAGTAATGTAAAATACACAATCCCGTTTTTCATTCATCAATAAAGATAACACTTTGTTTTTATCGCGAAAATGCTCCGCTTGTGAAAAGGTTAACGCCTTATCATAATATCTTTAGCCTTCAAAGGCTTTTTTGTTTTGAGATTCCTGTACAAACCCTTTACCGAGATATCAAACGACAGAAACATGTTTACGCGAAAATTGAATGCCATTTGTTTAGCAGACAGATGTGAATGTGATATCTTTTCTAGGATGCAATCTGTTTGCAGATACTTAAAACTATTTATCGAGATACAGTATAATAAAGCAGAATGCAAATATTCTTCGCGTTATTGTAAAAGCTTTCACGTCGTATTATGAAATGGATAGTAATAAAAACAAGGGTAGAAATACTAAACAGATCTCAAATTAAGTACCTACCTGCTCCAGTTTTAAGCCGCTTCACAAACAAATTAAATAAGAATAATCCACTGACTCGAGATTGTTTTTTTGTTTGTTCTATAAATCGAGATTGTTTACTGTATTTTATATCTGACTTGCTTAGATACTTGTTGAACTTTTATGTTGAAAATGTTCTCTAATTTATGTGGACAGAATCGACAGACATAAAAAAATTATGTTCTGACTTCAGAATGACATTTATAGAATAAAAGAAGAGTTGTTTAAACACGAAAAATCAAATTGGATTTAAAAATCCCTCAAGATCTTTCTATGATAACTTATACACAAATTGAAATATTGTAAAAAATAACGAATGAAATCTAGTGAAAAGAAACGAAACGAAACATTTAATATTCAACTTACGAACTCGCAAACTTTAAAAATATGAAAAGTTGTGGAGTTTCTTCTGAAAATTAAAAAAAATATGCCGTCCGAAAAGTTTGTACCAGAGAGTAGCGGGCTGCCGGGAAGTTTCGAAACAAATTGGAATTCAACAAATTACTCAAATACCGAAAATAGTACCTCAGTGTTGTACGTGGCGAAGTTGTGACTTTTATTTACTTTTTGTATGGTACATATTTTTTCCAGAATTATTGCGTCTGCTAACAGATTTAAAACGCAGAATGCGTTATCGGTTTTCTGGCGTGTGACCATAGTTGGAGCGGGTACGACCCTAACGCCGGCCATCTTGTTTTTTCATTACAATTTCCACAGAAAATTTCTCCCTCCTGACAATGTCATTCAAACGGGACAAAAACCATGACGTATTATAATATAGTTTATTGACGTTTACTTTCGACAATGATTTTCACAACCATTGTTTTAACAAAACCATTCATTTTCACGACGTACCCGAAAATTATAATTATGCTGTAACCATGTTGTGAGTGCACAAGTTATGTAGGGTAATAAAAATAATAACGGACGGAACAGACGTCGGAAACGGACGTCGGAAACGTCCGAGTTGACGCCCGCCGCGGTGAAATTGTCGAGTGTGCGGGAAGCGTATCGTGACTTGTGACGTCAGTTGCCATGCGCGTGACCGCATGCGCCGCGCCTGATATTCGAAATTCAAACAGATCTGTGACGTTACTTACCTGCGCCTGAACTTTATGATTTTCAATCGTGTTTTTCATTATTGACACGGTAAATAATAATTATTTCTTTTTTTTATTATCAACAATATTTTGTGTCCCACTGCAGGGCAAGGCCTTCCTTCCCTCCTTCTACTTTATACTATCTCTTGTTAAACAAATATTTGATAACTTAACAAAATGGCAGTGAATAATATATTGCAATAATCATCGCGCTTAATAGACTTTCGCTAACAGTGGTCCGATGAGGTTCGATGTTGTTGTTTCGTTAGCTGTATTTTATCAGTAACCAGCCAACCAATCTTGCACCTTGAATGGTGGAGACGGCATTGAATGAATGATAGAGGTACTACAGAGCTAGTAACCTATCGCGAGAGCGGGTTGTAAACGTAACGTAAATAAGTCGATTTCAAAATTAAAAATACTTTCACAAATAATGTTTTGCAGTATTATTTCCGACCTACATACGTAAACATCGCTGTAAAGGCTGAGAAATGTGAATATCTGTTTTCCATACCGATTTCAATAGTCTTTTAAAGAGCCAAACCAATGGATTGTTATTTTAAGGTCTATGTTCACCAAAAAGATGACGGTCTGATTATCTAAAAACAGCTGTTTGAAACACATTTTTGTATGGGAGCACGTCACAGTGACAGCTGTTTTTAGATAATCAGACCGTTATCTTTTCGGTGAACATGGACCTAAGAGTCTAGACTAGAAAAGACAAGGCTTACCTTCATAATCGAAAAAATCTTTACAGTATTTTACTAGACTTCTGAATGCGCGTTGTTGAAAACTTTGATGAGCTAGTGAAAAGTCATTATGAAGTAAATGTCAAACTTAAATAAGGTTGCAAAGGTAACAAAATAAAAGGTTAGTAATTTTTAACTGAACCTATTCTTTTTTATTAAGTACTGTTTTCTTTTTAATATTTCGTGGATTTAAGTCCAATAAAACCAAACCACTTTCTCAGCAATATCTAAACAAGCCGTAAACGAACGTTTGTCCCGCAACGCATTCCTACACAAATACGGTCACCAAAATAGAGTTAGGCAGGAGCAGAACAGGACAATATCCAACACGTACTAACGCATCTAATGTTGTTGGGCCGATTGTGTGAGCAGTCATGTCCGCAGAGAAACACACGGCCATTTGTCATGCGACAACACCGACTACGTCTGAATGGCGACCAACCCCCTTGTTCTATTGTCTCCGACATAATGACCGCCTCCGACCCGCTACGATTAGTGTTGCTGAAACACCCCAAATTAGGCAAAAGTTATGCTGACTGAACCAGTAAATCTACATGGAAATATTGTATTTTCGAGAATTGTTTTTTGCATTTCGTTGAATAGAAATAGTTGTTAATATTGCGGTTCGGAAAATGGTGTGGTCCGTTCGTTTTAGTTCGAACGTGAAAAACCGTTTTCGTTCTAAATAAACAACGCAACTAAAAATACGCATATGAAACGAAACAAAGATTTTAAAATTGACGCGTAGCAGCATTTGATGCGCTACGGCGTAGTAGCAGCGTAGCACAGTGACGTCACAGTAGCAGCTACGTCGTAGCAATAGCACTTGAGATCCGTGGGTTCGTTTAATGCGGGTATTTCCAAACTTTAGATAAAATCTGCAGCGCACATAAATTATTAACACCCATAATTATTCCGAAAACACAGCGTGATGCCAAACGAAGCTGACCTCGTAAAACGTCGACCAGTTAATGTACATAGTGAACAATGTACGAGTATTCCCCAGAACACATACATTAATTCTCTCTCCCAATACCGAAGCACTTAACTTGTATGTAGCTGGAGAGCAGAGAAAGTGTAACCTACGCTCCGAGCGGACTCAGCGATATTTATGACCCTAGAAGGAGTGGCGCAATAAATAATATATTTTAAGTGAAACAGAACTTTCTTTACCAAAATCTTAGGCTACGAACATTGTTCTAGGAAATTTCAATCCTGTCAACAGTAGAAGTGTACATCGAATAAAAATTTCTTCAGTGTTTCCTTTGAGAGCATTAGAAAAGGCAGCAAAATGCTTCCGAAAGGGAACTACTCGAAAACACTTCACCGTTTGCTAACGTGCAAAATAAAAAGACGAGAACAAAAAATTCACTTTGAAGTAAAAGTCAGTAAACCGAGCTGATTGCCACTTTTACGGTATTCCGAACCAGACCCTCGTCACTCCTTTTTCGGCGCTTTTTGTTGTATATTTACAAATGCAAATGAGAATTGCTACGGAACGAAATAATTTTTTATAATGTATTATAATATTGGTGAGGTTGTTCAGGAAGGTCAGGTGCGCAGAATTCGCAACCGGTCTGCGTGTGACCAGGGGGTCTAAAAAGGCCACTTTAGCAGAATCATAATTTGAATCACGTTAAAATTTAAAATTCTTAAAATGGACTTTATTTTAATGAAAATAAGGTCCATTTTACCAATTTAAGTTTTTTAAGATGATTCAAATTAAATATGATTCTTCTAAAGCGGCCATTTCAAGCCCGCTGATCTAAGAACGTGGATGAGGCAAAAGCTGTATGCAAGGATGCTGCCTACCTCAAGGGAAAAAAGTGTAGGTTTTTGTATACATATACAGTCGAGGACTTTAATTTAATTGATGAGCCACTTGCCACTATAAGTATTTTAGCCGTGTAATACAAATCGGGTTTAGTCGGTAATATTCGTACTCGTGAATGTATAAAAGTATGTTACATCGGACCTACTAGAACATTCGAGAAAGCACGTGATTACCAGTATGTGTACGTTGAAATTTCGAGTGTTTTCTATTATTATTACTTTCAAAGTTAGGTAGGTACCTACAAACTCGCGACCTCTTTATAAAAAGACATTAGAATTTCGACCGTACGCCTAGGGCATACGGTTCATATTTGTTTGTGTTGTACAAGTAGCTAGTAATAATAATTACCTACTACTTTTTACCTACCTACCTACTCTTTTGTTAGTGTTTTTTATGACTTTCTAGAATATTCGTGGTTATTCTGGTGTGTCTGTTGGCGAGTATAAATAGACCGCCCAGGGCCGCGACAGTCAGTCTTGTTTTGGCTACCGAACGAAGCGAATCGAGGTGAACTTGAAGTGCGATATCTAAGTGAATAGTGAACAGTAGTGTATTGTAGTGTACTTGTGATTAAGTTTAAATTGTTTTGTGATTAATAAAGTTATTGTGTTGTTTAATCAGTAGTAATTAATTTATCTCAAACCCAGCTCGTAACAAGTGCAAAATTGGAAAGTAGTGAAATTGGCTTATCATTTATAGACCTCGACTGTACAGTCTTTCACCAATACGCTTACACTTTCCTTAATTTAAAAGCAATTTGAATAACGATTGTATCTTGAGGAGATTATAAACAGTATTATTTACAAAGTGCTAAAAAAGGTCAGTATTCTTCCTTCTCTCTCCTACTAAATCTATGCTGTGCACGACAGGGTCCATAATTGTGACTATATTTTTCCTTCCATATTTATATATTATGGTACGCAATAAAGCATTGAGAATTGAATTGAATTTAATTGAGATAGGATCTTTTCGCAAAAATATGAGTTCCAGAATACTATGTTCGTAAAAACATGAAATTTTAATCAGAACAGCTGTTATGTGTTTACATAATGTGCAATTACCGAGCACCAGGGCTCATACTCATCATCTGCCTCGCCTTTTCACTACATCATTGGGGTCCTCTTCCAATCTTACCAGACGCAGCTGAATACCATTATTTTACATACTGACCTCCACAACCCAGTTAGTACTGGTTAAGGCGATTACACGAGCTAAACGCGAGTTTTATAATTACTAAAAGTATATGATTCACTGCTATAAACAAGACCAGAAAAATATATGAAATTCTTCAGGATATATGCTAGCATGATACTGTTTTGAAAACATAATACAATTAATTTGGCTCGATAAAAAGAAATCACGAACTTACCTCTAAAAATATCTTTCAAACAATACAAAACATACTAAAATGCATGCGATCGTTCTGATTTTTTGGCAAATAATTCTACAAGCAATATATTAGCATGATACTGTTTTAGGTTTTCAATCCAATCAATAGTTTTTTCCACTCATTTCGCGCTATTTGGCCCGCAGTGGCTGACGTAACAACCACTTTGTAGTGCAAGCTGATTAGAACTTTATTCTAACAGCATTTCAAACGAAGTTTAAACCACCACAAATAGAGTTGCTAATTTAGCTCGTCTAAGCGCCAATACGATACCCCTTGGTAAGACTGCTTGTCAGACTTTCTGTACTACAAATGACAGCTGAGACCAGCAGCTTAACATGCTTTCCGAGGTATGGAGAAAACTCGGTATATAATGGACGGTCACCCATCCACAGAACAACCTAAACATGCGCGGCTTAATGTAAAGATCGACCCAGCAGCTGTTATTATTTTACCTCGAGCTCCTCCTAAAAAGTCTCTTAAGTAATATGTGTGTGTTAATCCAGGAAATAAACAATGGGTGCCCATCATGCAAATTGTAGCAAACATTCATCCGTCCATTGTCACAAATTTTCGCATCCAAAATATTAGTAGGATTAACGCTTTACGATTGGTTCAACTAATTAGACTGCGCTCGAAGTGAGAAACTAACAATTAAAGCTCTTACGATTAAACAGTTTAATATAATGCCTAGGTAGGCATTATATTAAATTAAATACGGTATTATAAGTAGGTACTTATAATACCGTATTTACATATGAAACTACAATATAATAAATACGTTCTCGAGAACGTACATTCGTTGGAGTAAAGTTAAACTTCAATTCAAAACTTAATAACAAAGCACTTTATATACGTCGTTGTTGATTTATGTCAGTTTTTAACTCAACATTTATGTGTGTATGTTCACGTATTGTGAAGGGGATGAAAACACAGTTCCAATAGGTATGTATTTGGTGTTTTTTGTGGTAGGTATTTTCCCAAATAGGAAATGGGCAAAAGTATCCAATTTTTCGCGGTTTTATGAGTTTTCCTTTTAACAAAACTTAATTTGTTCGACGTTTTTGTGTGGTTGTGTTTCATTTGAATCGTAAGTTAGCATTGAAAAAATCGAAGATAATTACATTACTTTCTGTACTTGTAATTGATTTTAACTGGTATATACGTTAATATACGGAAATAAATAATATCATATTGTTAAAAAAAACAACAAAAAGACACGCTTTAGAGTGGACGTCATTTTATTTATCGTATTTTTTTCAGCAAACTCTTTCATTTAATACCCATCGTGGGTATGCATAAGAAATGACTGATTTTGGGAGTCCGCCGTATGGGATTTAGAATGACGTCACTAAGGTACATGTTTAGTTTAGATGACAAACCTAAACCGAACAAACAAACCAAACCAAACAAACCAACCAAACTAAACATGTTTACAAAATGTCAGCTTAATCGGCAGTGGGTCTTTGACTTCTATTTTTTTTTAAATAGTTATAAAAGCGTTTAAAAAAAACAGGTATAATTCAAAATAGACAGTTCCACAAAATAAACATACAGTTTTAAAATTACCGAAAAAACATGAAATTCGTTGGAACATAAAAGTATTTTTACCTTCCTAACTAAACACATTTTCTGCTACCCATCTCGACGTGCAAACTCAAAATTATCACAATGAAGAGGGTTACGCCGTCAGTGAACGTCCCCCAAGGAGTTTCCCTTTGAGCGCGACATACCTTCAACAAAGCTATTTGTATGCACGTATATTCCCGTAACTATTGCTAAAAATACACAAATCCCCAGATAAGGGGTTGACTATGTTCCCACGTCCGTATAACTCGTAAATTATTGTTGATAGTTGCTGATATAATAAATAAAGCGGAAAAATGGCTGGAAAACGCACTTGTGTAAATAAAAAAGTAAATAGTGAGTGAAAAAAGGCTGGAAAAGAGAGATTGAATGTGGTATAATGTAACAGCTTGTGATCTGTTGCATGAGGGACGGATATAGTTATTTCTGAACTACAACAGAGTAACAAAGTTACTGACCGGGACATTACATTTAAGTTCATAACATTGTATAGGGTGACTGGTAATTAGTATACGATACTTAAATACGTGATTCTACTCATGATAACAAACAACTTTTACTACGGGACCACACCTGAAATCACAAAAAAAAAGTCAGTTGTTCAGTACATTTATGTTCGCACTGAAGAGGGCTGTCACATTTTTTATGGACATGAGCGTTTTAAGAGTCTAACACTCTAGTATAAGATAAATTGTGATATTTATTTAAAACACTTCCGAGAGAAATAGTCAAACTCGTCTCGGGTATTTTCTTTTTAATTTTGTGGCGATATCTAAACCATAATCACACATTTAAATACTCAGTTTTGATGTACTTTCTTCAAGTTTTGTGTGTTTCTAAAAATAAGACATTCATTATTTAAGTCTATTTATAAATTTTCAGTTTTCTCTGTAGATAGAATCTATTTAAAATTTTGGATTTACTCTTTTACTAATCTGGCAAAAAACTATTGTTTCCCTCTCATTGAGAGGAGGCCGTGTCCCAGCAGTGGGAATATTATAGGCTGATGATGATGATGATGATGATGATGAATGTGGCATAAAAACTACTATAAAGCCGGAAACACACTTACGTGGCGTGGCGTGGCGTGGCGCGCCAGAAGCATATGGGCTTCATACATTTAGTATGGTTAGAGACATATTATTTGTAGGTCGTGTCGTGGTGTGGCGCGTTCTGGCGTGGCGCTGTCTGCTCACCACCGATTGCGCCAGAGCGGTGGTGGTGGTTATGGCGCGACACGCCACAACAGGCAAATGTGTTGCTACACCGCGTGGCTCGTGGCGCTATTGCAACTGAATTTCGAACCAGTTTTCCCCAACCGATTGAGCTGAAATTTTGCACACACCTTTGGTTCAGGTGATAATTTATTTTTATGATAGACAATGCCTAATCCTGAAATCAGAATCGTCTCATGACAGAACTATTCAATTAGCGCGGACATGAAACTTTCTATACACGTTTACCTATATTTGATGGATAGACATGATTTCTATCATATCAGACGTTTCTGGCTGCAGGTGGGTATGAACCCATGAAAAAAGTCGTAAGAATCGTCTTCTCAAGAAAGTCATCCACGGTTAATAGCACGGATTCGAAAAAAGTTTAGAGATGATGCGTTAACAGAATTTATTACGACAAAACTAAAAATTGGAAAAAAAATCACCTAAGAAGAAAATAATCCTTGTAGTTTCTGTTGCCTTTTCTGAGCTATTCACGTGAAAAGTTTTTATGGAAACTACTATTTTTCGTTTTTATTTACTCCAACGTTTATTTTTGTTCTTCTACGTGCATTTTTATAAAATATTACTTTTAAAAAGGTTTTTTTAATTAATCATTTGATTTGCACTATAATGCCACCATCGTTCAGGTGACGGCGTCGCTAGTGGTAATTTTGGTATTGCCATTTAAGAATCTCACCAAGAAAAAAGGGAAATAAAACATAAGGCAGTCTTTCAAGTTCAAGTCCTTCTTTAAATTTCATAAGAATATACCTAATATTAAAAAGTAGTAGGTAGGTATGTACAAAAATTTCAATTAGTGTGTAAGAAAAATAAATCAAGGTATTCCGAAGATAATCCGAAGAAAACATTATGCACGTCTGAATGCTGTACTGTTCAGAAATAACGCCATAGCGCGCCACGACACATTAGTGCCGACAGCAAGTGCCACGCCACGCCACGCCACGTAAGTGTGTTTCCAGCTTAACGAAAACGTCATTTAATGGACAAGTACTTCAAATAGAATAACGTAATGACCATTCATAAAATTAACAGTTTCTTAAGTCTTACAAGTCGTCTTTGTTTAAAGTCAGTGTAAAGTTGAGCGCACGAAGTTGCTAACATCGTAGTACTTCATTCTACTAACTCATTGCATTAACTACCACAGATGGACAAGCCGCTTACAGCACCTTGTATTTAAGCTGCATGTCGAGGTGTGTGTAAGCGTTTATTTGAAACTTCATTCGGCGTCTCGCGCTTGTCATTCGGCGTCTCGCGCTTGTCTCGTGTGCACGCTCGCACTTACTCCTACCTCTCGTTCTTACTCAACCCTGAATAGTGATTCCAAGTTTCGATAATCGTGGTCGATAAAATGTGTTTCGACCATAGCCCCTGGTACTAATGGAAAGATACCTGCTAAGATCGAACTCAAGCGGTAGTCTCAACTCCAAGAGACCAGCGACCGAAAATGTGGATGGTTGGCGTACGCCAAAGCGACCAGCTGTCGCAAAACACGCAAAGTTCGACAGCACCCGAGACATTCCAACACACAACAAATTTCAAGAACTTCCTGTAGATGGAGTCGCCAAGACCGCTGGCAATGAATTTTACCTCAAAGCAGCCACCAAAGTCAAGAAGACCGGTCACATTCCTCCTATCATCGTGGATATGAAGACTGAATGGACCCATGAGGACCTAAAGGATAAAATTTCTGAGTTTTCGAACCAATATCACCTACAGTACAGAAATGGAGGCAAGGCTGCCATTTTATGTCACACTGCTGATGGCCACCGGGCAGTTAAGGATGGTCTTCGTCGTCAAGATGCCTCCTTTGTAACCTTCACCCGGAAGGATGAAAAAGTGCCAAAAACAGTGATTCGTGGACTTCCAGCCTATGTCGAACAAGAATTACCGGATGAGCTGGATAAAATTGGTTTCACCGGTGCATCAGTAAAACCCCTTAAGTCTCGCAGGGGATTGGACAATCCCTGTCCTCCCTTTCTAGTGCAGTTACCAGCAGGAGCTGACATTACAAAATTTCGGCAAATAAGGTACCTGTGTAATTGTGTGGTGTCTGTCAGCAAGTTCAAGCCAAACCGAGCTTATGGTACCCAATGCTTTCGCTGCCAAGAGTTTGGTCACGCATCTCACAACTGCAACAAGCCTCCCCGCTGCGTGAAATGTGTTGCTCCTCACGCAACTGCCTCGTGTACCAAGTCCGACCGTACTGAGCCTGCGCAATGCTGTAATTGCAATGAAGATCACCCGGCGAAAGTGCAGTGTCAGACTAGCATATCTGGACAGCATCGAGAAAAAGAAGGCAGTACAGGCCTCATCTCTATGAGAGAGAAAGCTGGGCGCTGGGAGCTGGGAGCTTGGGCTGTAATCCATCGCAGGTCCAGTGCGGGTTGGTAGATGTCACATGTCTTAGAATGTTTGGTTCTGGGACAGCCGGTTTCCTCACGATGTTTTCCTTCACCGTTTTTAGAGCAGTGGTGATGAAATAAATTAAATAGGCTAATATACGCCTGCCTGCGTTCGAATCCACGACTAATTGCTCGTAAGTCGGGGCCGCCGCCTCTAGGCCACCGTTGCTCCCCTGCGCTGTATATATCATGCTTGATGCGCTTTTATGCATTTTGCACGTTGAAAATTATTTTGTTATCGCAGTACTTACTTAATTTTTGCTACGTATATTATCAATTACCGTCAGCTAGTCCCGTGAAAGCGCTGCCCAAAACATCACAAAACCTTTTTGTCATACTTTGCGAGCGCGTTGAGGGTACTTTTTCAAAAACAAAAGTGCAATTTTGCATTTTTTCCATATTTTTAGTAAGTTACGTCAGTGTACAAAGGTAGATTTTACAAAACCGTGTGTTTCGTACAACACAGTTGATGTTTTGGTGTCATTTGATAAAAATAATTTTCGGATATTACAGCGAGGCGTAGGTACGGAACTTCACTATAAAAAGTTGTATTAAAAAAATCCCTTACAGATGTCAAAATCAAAAGTTTCAATGTGGAATAAAATTGTTACATCACATGGTTAATATTGTACCCAATGGCACATATTTGAGAGAGTTCTCAATGCAATTTTATGGATTACATTCATGGAAAAACAATGCAAAATCCTTATGCGTTAACATTTGCTTCAATAAAATATTTGTGGGAATAAAGACAGCAAATGTTCCCAACAAATTTAACTTTTTGATTTTTAATGAAAATACTAAATTCAAATTGGAAAAAAACTATGACTTTAAATAAAAACTGGTTGACCCACGCAACTTCGTCTCATAAGAGAGAAAAACCTCAAAAAAGGAAACATTTCTAATTTATACTCCGCTCCTATTAGCCATAGCGTGATGTTACATAGCCTTTTTTTTTTTTTTTTTTAGGATGGGAAATCATCAAATGACTTCTCCCACTCTGGGCGGAGCGGGAGGGAGTGTCAGACTCTTACTGACTAAAACCCATCCATGTTCCTTCCTCGCCCTTTACGTTCCGGGGCCGCGGTATCTCTTTCGAACAGTCCCGCAACCCCGGCAGGCTTCGGCCCTTGCGGGCCCCTCTCTTCTGCTGACATCTCTTTGAGGCGCGCGTGGAACACGAACGCGCCGTCGACACGGCCTGTCGTCACTAGACGGACGGACGGCTAGCTAGCCCATAGCTAACCGTCCACAGGCCCGCATCTATACTGTGGCCGGTAGCCACCACGTGGCCCCCGACGCCCGGTGCGTCTCCCGCGGCGGCCGGGAAGAGAGGCTCTCTCCCTCTCTTGTTCCGCCACCTCCTTCGCCAGCATGACTGCTTCGCAGAAGGAGGTGACGGCTTCCCATTCCGTCTCGCTCCGGACCATGGATTGAACCAGGGCCGGACGCGAGAGGTCGCCGCCGCCGATCGCCGCTACGAGGACACGGCGGTGCTCCGCCCACGCAGGGCAGACTTCCACCGTGTGCTCCACCGTGTCCTCATGTTACATAGCCTATAACCTTCTTCGATAAATGAACGATCCAACACAAAAAAGATTTTTTCAATTACAACCAGTAATTCCTGAGATAAGGGCGTTCAAACATACAAACAAAGAAACTATAATATAGTTTGTTTGTTTGTATGTTTGAACATATAGTTAACATAACAACATACAGTATACATTATATACTATGTATTAGTATAGATTGAGCTTATTTTGATAGTACACCCAGATTTTGCCAGCTATGCCAATAGCGGGCATCGCCTTTTCCCTAATATATCTTCGTACGAACAAAAACAAACGAACGTTATCGTTTTTCATTAGAAAAAATGCTGAAGATCACGATAGATGAGGATTCAATACTTGAACAGGCTTATTTTTGGTTTTCAAAGTTAATCCTTTAATAAATGTAGGTGGGTCAATGACCGCTTTTGTCATCTTAACAGGGCCTCAAGTCTGCTATTACAATAGTGTGACAACAGTCGATCATTGATTTCATAATGGTCAAGTTCTGTCAAGTTTTGACAAGTTTGGTAATCTACTAATGAAATGGCGCCATTATGACAATTACGTGACCATTGACCGACCAATGATCGATCATTGTGAATTTAGCAGATTACGAACTTTAAGCAAAATGACTATGGGATGGGAATGGAATCGTGTTGCAGTGACGAATTTATTAAAATAGCAGAATTAGACCCCAGGCAGCAACTATAGTACCATCAACCGGGTCATACACACTCCAGATTGCAATTAAATGTGCTGGAAATCCCAGTAACACGTTTCCCGACCTAGGATTCGAACCCGATTTCGATTCGAACCTCATGTTCAACAGTAGCGCTTGAGATCACTAGATCAACAAGGCAGTACAGTATTCCCAAATTAATAATGCGCATGCAGATCTTCGCTAATTGTCGTATTCCTGGAAACACCCAAATCATTGAATCGTAAGAGTTACGCATGAAGAAAATGCACATAACCACTCTATGTACATATCGTCTTCCGACGCTCGGGGAATACGACCGTTGCCGAACAGTGACGAAGATTTCTATGCGCATTATCACTTTGGGAGACCTGTATTAACTTTTATGTTAAAATATTAAAACTGTAAACAATTAATTGAAGTACCCCATTATGTAAACGTCTTAATAGCTTTCAGTATATACCTACGTACTTCAGTTAGGTACATAGGCCGCGGCTATCGGGCTGTTTCACAAATTCCTTTGCCCCGTACAAAGAAACCGAGGAGATATTCTTATCGCGACGTTTCGGGCGTTGGAACTCTTGGCGGATGATAAATGGAAGGCCTACGTGATTCACCGTCTTCGCTTGTAAAGCTGCTTAAAATCTCCTTTTTACCTAGATTATTTTTTGCTGCATTTTATGCAAATAAGACCTGCTTGGAGTTTGGATTTAGAGGTTCTTTTAAGATTCATATTCTCTGCATCGTAGAGGCCTTTTTGAGTCATGTCAGTACTTAAACTATCATGGTGATTTTAATGGTCAACTTTAAAATCTGTAATGGTTTCGATGCTTTACTTTCCGATTTGCCAGTCAATGGATAACCAGTCTATTTTCCTACTTTTGAGATACTCGATCTGAATGTGGAAGTGGTCGTATTATTTGGCGAAGTATTCATAATGTGTGCCCTGATTATTATTTTTGTTCTATTGTGTGCACTTGTAGATGTTTTCTTCTTTTTCTTATAATTAAACGGTTTGACTAACTCATTTTTAGTTCAACAATTTGAAACAACAACAGCTAGTGGGGATTGTTGTTTATTTTTCCAAAAATCCCCACTAGACTGAGATTATTTAACTAGTGGGGATTTCTGGAAAAAAAAGTAACGATCCTCACTAGTAGGGATTTGTCGGTAGGGATTCTGGAATAATCCAAATTAGAATATGTTGTAATTTTAATACAAATGAATGGAAATAAAGATTTTATATCAGTCAAAAACAATATTTTCTGTAAAAGCGCTGAACTGAAAATTTTGATTTTTACAAAAGTATGTACATACTTTGATACATTTATTTGCTCGTGATTTCTATACATACATATGTATGTTTGGAAACACATTGTTCGAGGGTAGAGTTCAAACTCACAGCGTCCGCATTTTTGTCCGATATTATTATTCGCTGAACAAACGATTCTGAATAAAAACGGATTCTATATAAAACACACAGGTTTTTGTAGATGAGTTTTAGGCTAAATCTGTCAGAATATATTACGATTCGTCTATGACATAAATGCGATTATGCGATTGTAAATCAAGACGACTTTACGTTCGCCATTGTAACATTCTACTGTGTGAACTATATTCATTTTTATACTGTATTCGCAGCGGTTGCTAAAAAAAATAGATATAGTTTATTTTGATATTTGTTTTTTTTTCCATAGAATCGATATTTAGGTCGTTCGTTTCCATTTATTGCAAATAAATAAAATTATTATATCAGTTAAATATATGTTTTAAATTTTTAACTCTTAAAAATACTAATATACTGAAAAATCAAATAAGTGTACCTGACTACGATTACAATTTTCTAAAAAAAATGGTTGTTGTGATCCGTTTAGAAAACAGGGTAAAATGATAAAATAAAAAGCAAACAATTCAGAAATGACAAGAGCCGGAAGGACCGTTTCAGATGTAGCAAACATAAAGGGTATATTTTAAACATATTAAATGTTTTTAAACTTCATTTAAAAATCGCAGGCAACCCTTGTCAACCCTTGCTTGCTTATTTTAGCTTATAAAGAGATTAAGTGATATTCATGAGAAATTTATATGAACAAATTACGGTAAAAAAAGTGTGTACTGCGTTTATAAGCGTTCTTACTTTGCATATTGTGATTATATTTGTTAAATTAGCAACGTTTTTTGTAATGCTAATGTAGGAGTATCTTACATCTACATAACGTTAACTAAGTGAGAATTTCTATCAGTTGAGTACAAACAAAGCACACACAGCGTTTTTTTGTTCCGTCCTGTTATATTTATAAATGTTTGTTAATCGTTGAATGCTTACTGTTTATTTATTTTTTTGTTATTTCGTATGCACGTCACGTCTCTGCTACAAAACAAATATTTTTCCTTTCTTTCTTTCTTTAACGAATTTGAAAAAACTTAAATTACGTATCAAATGAATTTGCGTACACACAAAATTAAGAAGTGGCACACAGGTTATACGGTATCAGAGGTTTTATTGTGATACTCAAACGAGTTGTGTAAAAAAATAATAATAAAACCAATGATTTGCTACATCAAGTGATCAATAAATGTAATTATCGAATTCACCAATATACTTATTATACTGATAAAAGGCTCACTATAGGATTATGGCATGTCACTGGCTGTTTACTCGTACATAATTGAAATATTAATTTACAGTGAGCTTATGTCTCCATTCGCCATGTTTTACACTGATTCATCCGTTTACACAAATACGGTGTAATTTAAATGCCCTGAGTACGCCCGATTTCTAATGACTGCTTATTTTATTCATTCATTAAACGTTGACCATTACTTTTGAATAACACATGTTTGGGGACGATTTCTAATGTTAACATGAATCCCAGCGGGATGAGCTTTATAACCTGAAATCACGAAAAAAAATCAGCTGTTCAGTACATATGTTCGCCTAATGTACTGAACAGCTGTTTTTTTTGCGATTTCAGGTTTGGTCTCATAGTAAAACTTGTTTGTTATCATGAGCACAATCACGTGTTTAAGTATCGTACACTAATTGCCACTCACCCTATATATAGGAATAATAGTATGTATTTTCCTTATTGGGTCCATTACTTTTTATTATTTATGTGGGAGACATCGACTCATGTTTTCTCAATTCAAAATTACTATGTTTCGCTGATGATATGAAGATTTTCTCGGCAATATCGTCGGAGGACGACATGGATGCTCTTCAGCGTGACCTAGCCCGATTGGATGAGGATTGTTTAACTAATAAGCTTGACTTGAATCCTGCTAAATGAGATTACTGAACATTTAGCAGGGTTCAAGAAACGCGTCCCTCTCTCTACAACATTTATACTTAAAGGGCAGTTATTACAGAGATGTGACGGTTTTCGTGACCTGGGTGTTTTTCACGATTCCAAACTTTTATTTAACGTGCACATTGAGCAAATAGTAGATAAAGCTTCGAAATCACTGGGTTTTATCATGAGACTCTCTGGATGTTTCAAGAAGGCTAAAACCCTTAAGATCCTCTATTGCTCTTTATATGGAACCCGTATTATGGCAAATACATAAATCGTATAGGGAGTATTCAAAAAAGATTTATTCGTTTTCTTTGTTTTCGGCTGCGTATACCATATCATTCTGATAATTACTTGAATCTCTGTAAGAAATTCCATTTGGCAGTAAATGTAACTTTTAGATCGCGCCGACTTGCAGATTGCACTTTTCTTTTAAAAATTATAAATAACGAGATTGACTGTCCTGATCTCCTGCATAAATTACATTTCAATGTACCTCTGAGGTCAGTCAGATTTAATTCACCTATCTCCATTCCTTTTTCCTCATCCAACTATAGACAAAAGTCATACTTGGTGCGAGCGAGTAAGGACTTTAATATTCTTTGTAAGGAGTTCTCTTTTGACCCATTTTGCATCAAAGCCTTTTCTGTACGCACTCGGTTAAATGCAAACTTAAAAAAAAAAGCGTGTAGTGCTTAAATTTATTTATCTTATTTTTTCCTCATGTCAACAATGCCTAATCTAGTGTCTGAATGTATATTTAGTACTTATCTGGGGGCACGGCAGTGCCCCCGCCAAGTCGAGCGCGAAGCAAACACTGCCGTACCATCCTTTACTGGAACCATTTCGCCGCATTTTCAGGCACCTATTTGAGAACCTCTGGATAAGACCAGAAAGCAGAAATTTTCGTCATCCAGTTAGCTATAATCACATATTTAAAATCCAAAATTTCAAGTCTGTAGGTCATTTAGTTCCGAAGTTAAGCGAAAGCAAAGTTTCGCATTTATGACACTCACTCATGATCATCAAAATAGAACTAGTACTTCCCATAAACTCAGAGAGCTGAAATTTGGTACAGAGTTAGGGTTTAATGGCCACATAAAGGGAAAACTATAAAAACTAGGATAATCGAAGATCTGGAGTACCTGGTGACCCTGATTAGAAAACACAAGAGCCCAACCAAACTATTAGAGAGATCGACATACCGCCTTTACAAAAAATATTCAACTTGGTTGGCCGCTTCATTTGATGTCAAAAATCGAAGGTCTGAAGTATCTGATGAAGAACCCTCAGCTGGTCTCAGCTGTATTAGAGACTAGCTTCTGCCCGCTACTTCGTTCGCGTGAATTTCCAGCTTGCAACATTTCTTATTGCTTCGCTCCTATTGGTCACAGCGTGATGTTATATAACCTATATAGCCTTCCTCGATAAATGGACTAACCAACGCAAAAATAATTTTTCAATTCGAGCCGGTAGTTCCTGAGATTAGCGCGTTCAACCAAACAAACAAACAAACTCTTCTGCTTTATAATATTAAGTACAGATATGGTAATGCCCCCTTCTACTATTGGTACATAAAAAAAATCGACTGTCATTGCAAAAATCCAGCGTAGTGGGACACATCTTCTAATTTAATCTAGCCTATAGCGTCCCACTGCTGGGCGAATGCCTCCCCTCCTGCTTTTAATACACATATAAATAAAATTAAAGGAAAACTCTGGATAAGACTAGACTGGCTTTTATACTTATACTTACAAGTTTACAAGAAGAAATAGTCGAACGATTAACTTTATTCTACGCGAACATTACACAAATTAAATAAACAAATTACACTAAAATATTTATTTCGCCTAGAGAGGAGGCATGTGTCCCAGCAGTGGGAATATTAATAGGCTGAAGATGATGATGATGATCAAAATATTATGTATTGGACTAAGAGTGGCGGTGATACCCGCACACGTCGCTAGATAGCGCTGACTGTATTTTAAAACGCGCTTACGTGTGTTTTTCCGATAACCTTATATGGCGAAGTGACAACCGGCCGCGTTACAGTCGTTTACGACATTCTCCTACTGCGCTTGAAAACGTTTACTAGGGATTAGGAGGGATTATTTGCATTTCGTTGATTTCGCTTATTATTTCGTGAGGTTTTCTAAGGTTAGCAGGTTGTTATTATAACAATTCGAAGATTTGAATAGGTTAGGAATTTTATGAAGAAACAGTACTTCGAAAATTCTCTAATAATTTGATTCACGAATTATTGCCTATTAAGTCAAAATTTGAGATCATACCCCGGGCATACGTGTACAGAGAACAATTCCCAAGCTGTGTGGCGTATGCCCTAACAATTCACAAGAGCCAAGGTCTAAGTCTAAAAAATGCCCTCATGGACATTGGCACCTCCATATTCTCTTGTGGCTAAGCCTACGTGGTGCTTTCACGAGTAACCAATATCTTCATGTGGTGCACCTCATAAATGTTGACTTCAAGAGTATAAAAGCTCAAGCTTCAGCGATCACCGAATACAACCGGCTTAGGCGTAAATACCGCGCCGATCTTTCAGAAATTAAACCGTCTAAAAGAATAAATAATGAACGCGAATGGGCCATACGAAAAACTGTTGCTACTGTATACAATAATCTGAACCAGAAAAAAAGAAAAGAAAGATTTGTAATAATAAAAAAACTACTCTTAAAAAGAAAAAAAACTGTGTCAAATAAGAAAATCTAATAAAATAAATCAATATGCCCCACGTTTCTACAAAAAGAAGTGAAATCCCACCAAAAACATTCTGTAAAAAACTAGCCAAGTCTCGATGGAGCTGCTTGTTTATCTCTAAAAAGTAATGAAATCAAGACAAAGTCGTGCCAAGGCTTAGGTTCCTTACTGCAATTTCTTTATTATTTATAGTAAATGTTGTGTGACTTGGCCGTTGAACATTCTTTATATGTTAGTGGGTACCTACAAGTCAATTTTGTAGTTACAATAGATATAACATTACGCGAAAACTAAATTAATGTTCAACGGCCAAGTCACACAACATTAACTATAATAATCAAGAAATTGCAGTAAGGAACCTTAGCCTTGGCACGACTTTGTCTTGATTTCATTACTTTTTAGAGATAAACAAGCAGCTCCATCGAGACTTGGCTAGTTTTTTTACAGAATGTTTTTGGTGGGATTGCTTATTTTTAATTTCCTTAATTTGTATTATTATCGTGCTTGCTATTTAGTGATCTAAGTTTTCTACTATCATCTCTGTGTCTACTCGTGGGAACCTGCAATTGGCTGTGTCGCTTATTCAATTGTTACTGTTGGTTCTCCTTTTAATGAATAAATAAATAAATCTATACATATAATAAAACTGTAGAAACAACGTTTTTTTACATTAAAAAAAAAAAAAAAAAATATAGCCAGGGTGTTAAAGGACAACCAATAAATAAATAAATTTGGTTTATTATATTTGTTTAATGTGCGCCAAGATAGCAGGAAACTGGTCCCTTGACGCAGTGGGGGCGAGTTCACGGCAGGCCACAAAGGAGATGGCGGGATGAACTGGACAGGTTCTGTCAGAACTGGAAGGCAGACGCGCTGGTTCTCGAGAAATAGAAAGAGTGAAGGAAAACCTTTGCCCTAGAGTGGGACAGAGCAGGCTAGGAAAAAAAGGTCTTTGTTTACAGGTATTTTTCTTTGAATCTCCTATAGAGGCTACACGATTACCATGTAAGTATACAAGAATCGGTACAAATACAAGTATGACCTTTAAATTGAAGGAGTCTACATCGTTCAATTGTAAAAGTTGGTTAGGTTAAAAGGTTAAAGAAATTAAACAAACCAAAGTCAAGGAAATTGTTGGCAATACTTCAGATGTGAAGTGAAATGTGAAAATGAAAAGTTATTTGACAACATCATCCAAGTGAATTGTTGATAGCAACAACCGCGAGATTTACCCTGACTTTGTGACGTCGGCATGGTTAAGAAATTACTAAGATTACTGTTAAATTAAAGCACTTAGATCCATGTTCACCAAAAAGATGACGGTCTGATTATGTAGGCACCTAACCCTTAACAACTAACTAGAACTAAAGTGAGTTCTAGTTTACCCACAAAACTGTCAGCGGCTTACATTTTATCTTTCATGTAAGCCAACGAATTAAAAGTTAAACACCACTAGATGAGGTTCAACTCGTGTTGGTCTAGCAAACTTCAGAAGGTAACAATTAAAAGTGTTTGAAGAGTAAACACTATCCGACGCGCTGTTGTGTGCGGACGGCGAAGTTTGTGATGTACGATGTAATGACAAATCACATATTGTGTGCTGTGCGATTTGTTGCTGTATTATGGGATTTGTCTTAAAGTTTTGGACGAAGAAGAGAATTCACACATTATTTGAAAGAATTTGACTTTTGGAAGTTCCATTTCATTTCAAAATAGCGGACGTCACGCAGTTGCACCACGTAGTTCTCGTTTCCGTGGGAGCACGGGGATAAAATATAGCCTATGTTACTCAGTAAAACGTGGCTTTGTAATGGTGAAAGTATTTTTAAAATCGGTCGAGGTATTTTAGAGTTAAATTGTAACACGCAAACAAACAAAAAATTAAATCTTTCCTCTTTATAATACTAGTTTAGACGATACGCTTTCTGCGTCTCGTAGCGCTACGTGCTATGCTATGGCGTAAAACGTCCTTAAGTTTGAAATCGAGTTTTATCTTTCAGTTTTTGGATCCCCAACACTCATTAAGCTTTGAGCCGAAAACGTTTATGGCTTTTTCACAAAAGATTTAATTGGAAACTTAAGAAAAATAAACTCGAAAAGTTTAACCCATGTATATCTAAATAGAGAGCGGAGTAAAGTTGTCGATAAATGTGTCCGTCTATTCAGTTATGATTGTACAGTTGTCCGATCTTTCGTTGTTTCCATATTGATCGCATTAAGCTGGTGTCAGGAATCATTTAATGTGTCAATTGGAGGCAAAGCATCGCAAAACGGCGGCAAAGACGTGGACACCGATACAAATTAGTTAAACTTATTGGCAGGTTTACCGACAGCCGGATATCTGGAAAAACGACCAAAATTTTCTGAACTTCTGAATTCTGTAGTAGATTTTACAGTTTTATCTGCAATAAATTCGGTTATAAAGATCGGATTTTTATGATCTTCGAGTTTCTGCTGCCACAATAAACATGAATGAAAAATGGTGTATTTCTATTCGTGTCGACGCTCAATTGGCATTCGATCATCAAAATTGAGCGGATGTGCACGGTACTGACAATTTTTATAGTAATGTCAATCGTGGGAATAGAGCAAATCTATCTTCAAATTGAATTATAAATGTTAAAAATACAGTAACATATCTACTGGAACACCGTAGCACAGATTTGAAGGGGAACAATGAAGATGGAACACGTGGGTAGTTACTATCGAGTTCACCAACAGTTGATCACTTGGTAGCCTCATTACGTCACATTAATATTATAGAGGCGAAAGTTTGTATGTGAGTATGTTTGTATATTTACTAATATTATAACTGCGAAAGTTTTTAAATATGGAAGTATGGATGCTTGATACTCTTTCACGTAAAATCTACTGAACGGATTTGGATGAAATTTTGCAAACAGATAGTTTATAACCTATATTAACACATCAAATACTTTTTATCCCGGTAGTATGATTCTGTGAGACGATTATCAAACTTCACGCGGATAAAACCGCTGGTAAAAGCTAATATTGTATAAATTAAACAATTAAACGAAAACATATTTAGATACTTAAACACTGAGGCACAGATTTGAAAGAGAAATGTGAAAGTGGAACTCGTGGAGGTACTTACGAAACGTGACGAGTCTGGTACAGTGAAAGTAGCTCAGGACATTTAACCGTTATGTCGCATAACATTCTAGAATTTACTTCATCCGTATGAGACTGTTCGTCAAGGAGGAAGTTTATGATAATTATTAGACACTGGTTCATCATCTGCCTAGCCTTTTTCCAACTATGTTGGGGTCGGCTTCCAGTCTAACCGGATGCAACTGAATACCAGTATTTTACATGATGCGACTGCCTATCTGACCTCCAGTTAATACTGGGAAATACGATACCACTTGGTGAGCCTGGTGTCAGACTAATTGGACCAGTGACTACCTGTAACGACTGTCATAGAGGGACAAATGACAGCCGGGACCAACAGCTTAACGTGCTTTCCGAGCCACGTAGGAAACTCGGTATGTAAGGGTGATCACCCATCCACAAACCAACCTAGGCAAGCACGGCTTAACCTAAAGATCGATCCGAGTGGCTTTAGTCACGAGCTCCTCCAGCGATAATTAGACACTGTTTGTCTTTGCGAAACTCGTGTTATAAAGTTAGTCATGTGATAACAGTTTTTGTAATACTTTTTCCGCTGAATCTCCGGCTCAATGCCAAAATTTGCTTCACCACAGCTTGTATTTGGTTTCCGGAACGTGTTTACGAATCTGTATTTTTTTATGATTCAAAATCGGATTGCATCACGTTGTTGAAGTGATACTTGTCTCTTGAGAAATCAACGAAAAGGGTCGTCTATTACTCGGCATTTCCCCATGATGCTGCGCTTTTTTTCGCTCTAAACTCTTTGCTAACGCAACGTATATGAAGCAAAGAAAAAAGGTTAGTAAAAATTAATTAGTTCGCCCTTTTCATTTCTAATTTTCCATTGTAGCAAAGCGAGAAAAACGCTTTGTTTAATTTTGTTACCGGTTCACTGGCAATTTCCATTTACAGGTGGAGTTTGAAGTTGTATTCAATCGGAGTTGAGTAATGTTATACGAATGGGTAAATCAAACAGCGTGTTATGTCTATTCTACGAATCCATTTCCTAATTAATAGGAAATAGAATATAGTAGACGTCTGACAATTTTTGTTTCGAAAAACTGTAAAAATGTATATTATGTGGCATCGGAAATGTAGCTACGAGTATGATTCTTATTTACAGACAGAAAATATAAGAAAAGCTTTTTTGTTATAAGTACCTTATTACATTCATATGCATTCAGAAAAATACTGGTATTTTGAAATTACAACTAGACGCTTCAATTTTATTTACTTGTATAGATTGACCCAGTGACCTTTAACAAAATACACAACTCAAAGTTTTGCTTTGAGTTATCTAAGTTCGCAAGAGTCATTTTCTATCCCATAACGCTGTCAGACATAAAACAATAGGCTTGTTTCCACCATCAATAAATTGCAAATCTATTTAGTCCGTCAGTTAGAGTATTAGAAAATAATGGACACGTATTTTTTGTTTTTGTAAATCAACGAATATTGACAAAGATAAAACGCATCAAAACTCGGGAGTGGGCGCTCGTGACGTCAGTACTCACTAAGAATCATACCGAACAGTGACGTATTGGGAATTTTAAAAGCGTCGCATCTTCGTCAATTTTGTTTTATGTGACAAAAGAAAAAATACGGGTCAAATATTTTTTGATAATCTAAGTGACGGACTAATTAGATTTTTTCAGTTAACAAGCCTATTGTTTGTAAGCAAGTCAACTTAATGACCACTGTAAAACACTTTTTGTCATAAGCGAAACGCATACGAATATTTCAAAGTAGACCGGGGTAAAGGCACAAAAAAGTTAACTAACAAAGCTTTAACTCCTGAAACTTTGATCGACTACAAGGTTAATGTTTGTAATAAACTCTTGAATAAAATATAATTTCCTGTAATATCAGTTTTTGTTGGAAAACACAATAAGAAAGTTTTCAGGTGAGCTTAATGAAATTGCTTATAATAATCGTTACAAAGAAAGTAATTATATCTCGAAGGGAGCTTAAACTGAACATGGCCATTGTTCGCCATGATTAATAGTATGTGTTGAGGTCCCTTTCATTACAATGTTGTGTTCGCACTAGTGCGGTAATGGAGAATACATAATACAAACAACCCGTTTCAAATAATTGTCATGAGTGAAAACGGTTACCGTTTTCATTCCATAATTGCATTTCGTACGCAGAATATTTTATTCAGCGGCAAGTGAAGCACACTCGTGCGGAATAATTGATGTTTTAGTTGAAATAGAAAATAAGCATAGTTTATGATCAAAGTCATACATTTAACTTTGTGACATCGTTTATTTGTCCGTTGGACGGACATTAACTGTTTTCGAATGCGTGCTCGTACGTGGGCACGACATTCTCATATTTACAAAGCAGACAAATACAATTTTGTAATTACATATGCCATGATGGCCCAGTGGTTAAGACCTCGCCTCTCATGCACGAGGTTGTGGGTTCAATCCGGGCAAGTATCAATATGACTTTTTCAATCAAAATCAAAGCATTTATTTCAAGTGGTCCAGTTACTGGCAGTTTTGAATTGTCGAAACAAAAATGAACATTAAATGTAGCCACAGCCCCAGTCACAAGACATAAAAACTGTGAAAGTACTGTAGTTGCCCATTTCCCTAGCGTAGATCTCTATGGAAAAGAACGGGCAAGAAACTCCATGGACAGTCTTTCAAATCATAATGCAATTCATTTGTACTCTCTATGTTTATCTTGGACATCACAGACATTGGTGTAAGAAAACTTCGTGAATAAACCTGGATTGGGTAGATCATGGCAAAAAAATCTAATTAGTCCCTCAGTTAGATTATCAAAAAATATTTGGCCCATATCTTTTCTTTTGTTACGTTAATCAAAATTGACGAAGAAACGACGTTTTTAAAATTCTCAATACGTACGGGTAGGTATAATTTTAAGAGCGTACTGACGTCATGAGCCCCCACTTCTCAGTTTTAATGCCTTTTATCTTTGTCAATATTCATTGATTTACAAATACAAAAAAAACGTGTCCGTTATTTCTGCCTATTCCCGTCTCTGAGAGGAAGCCTTTGCCCAGCAGTGGGACAGTTATAGGCTGGTATTATATTTTTGCGTTGAGGTAGCTCGACCGTGAAGTGTTTGAGCAGTCGAACAATATGGATGGTCACGTATTTGATCTAGATACTGATAAAATGTGTATTGATCGGATATAGACAGTTTTATTGAGGGGTGGTTTCTATTCCAATAAATTATATTACTATTACACATTATTTATTTATTTTAGTCAATGGCACGCAAGTCTGACAACCAGTGTTACCAAGGGGTATCGTATTACCCAACACTCACTGGGTTGTGGAGGTCAGATAGGCAGTCGCTTCATGTAAAATACTAGTATTCAAGTGCATCCGGTTAGACTGGAAACCGACCCCCGGGAAAAAGATGGGTAGGTGATGACTATTGCATGGTTTGGACGGATGGTTTCTAAATCTAGTTTAAGTGAAAATAAAAACAAAATTATATAATTCGATATTTAAAAAAATAATAAAATAGTACTTCTGAGAAACACAACGCTACGGAATAGCTGAAAGAAAAAAAAGGAAATTATAAAGGCTTGGTTATGTAACAGAATTTCTAGGGAACAGCGAAGGAAGCCGTCGCAATATAATTTGTTTCTCTTGTCTTCTCGGAGATTTAAAAGGGTGAAAGTATTTAAAAAAAAAGAATTCAATGTCTTTCGTCAATTTGATTGCTCAATTGCTCATAATATTCTGAATTTAAACAACCCAAGGGACAGATTTTTTGGATGTTGTATCGCACAATAATACGTTACTAACAAAACTTTTTTCAAGAATAAACTTTGCATTCTCATAAAAGTTTTAACAAATGCCTGCAAAACGTTCCTGTCTTATTGCCTCCCAGAGAGTTATTTCGCAACTTTTCAATCCTGAGCCTACTTATAACTTTTCCCATCACAATGACTCCGCTTAAGACGATACAAATAACAAAATTCCCGAACAAATCCATATGGGGAGTACCGAGATCTCATACAGAATGCGTGCGCTTCTAACTTTTAAGTGAACTTACATTTGGTTTAAGTTATACGGGTAGAAGAATTGAAAAGACATTTTGATATAGACAACGCACATTGTCAGATGGTTTTCTTCTATTCTTTACAGTTATGAGAAATTGGATTAGGAGCTTATGGACAAAATCCTTTTTGTTTCTTTTGTTCAAATAAAACATCGTATCTAGGGAATATTTCTTATTTATCTAAGCCCCTACAGTATTGTGTGTTAATGCCGTATGTTTCAAACTGAATCATTCTGGTCCAGTACAAATTGGATGCAGCGGTGCTAATTGAGTGTTAGTTACGGTAGTGAATATTCCAACTTCAAGGTTGGCGCATAGTTATCGATATCTACGATGTATTCGATATTCAACACAATTTAATGGCGTTGTCGGGCACAATGTCTAGTCTATATCCATAGTATAGGTAATTAGGAGCAACAACTAATAATTATGTACAACATAATGAGACACCGAAAAATCTAGTTTTCTTTCATCTCGTCATTTTATCACAATTTTATATAGATATCGTGGCTTTTAAAATATTTCAAACCGAGCTTTTACGAACATTTATTAACGAAAACTAGTTTTTTAACAAACTTGAATTTGATGAATTAATTTTCATTTTGATAGACACAAAGTCTAAAGACTAAGTTTGTAAAGAAGCTACATCTACTCAATAGCCCTAACTTAAAAGGTGTAAAAGAAGCAAAACAAACAACAAAAAAACCGGCCAAGAGCGTGTCGGGCCACGCTCACTGTAGGGTTCCGTAGCTTCCCAGACCATTAAAAATACCAACATTTTTCGTCAGCAAAAATAACTTTGTTTTTCATAGTATTTGTATGAAAAACAAAGTTATCATTTGCGTTTTTTTTGAAAAAGTGCTATATAACTCAAAAACTATTCAACTCATCAAGTTGAAAATAATTTTCCTAGAAAGTTCATATAAAGGTCTACTTCTGTGATTTTTTTCATATTTTTTAAACTTATGGTTCAAAAGTTAGAGGGGGGGGGGGACACATTGTTTTTGACTTTCGGAGCGATTATTTCCTAAAATATTAATATTATCAAAAAATGATTTTAGAAAACCCCTATTCATTTTTAAATACCTATCCAACAATATATCACACGTCAGGGTCAAAATTAAAAAAAAAATCGCTCCCCACTTTACGTCTGGGGGAGGTACCCTAATAAAAATGTTTTTTTAAATTTTTATTTTTGCACTTTGTCGGCATGATTGATATACATATTGGTACCAAATTTCAGCTTTCTGGTGCTAACGGTCACTGAGATTATCCGCGGACAGACAGACAGACAGACAGACAGACAGACAGACAGACATGGCGAAACTATAAGGGTTCCGTTTTTTGCCATTTGGCTACGGAACCCTAACAACAACAGAAACATGAAACTTTTCAAAAATGAAGTCAGTTGGTTTTTCTCGGCTTGTTCACTATGTCAGTTGTTGAATGGATAGTTAGTCATCAAGTACTTATTTTAAAAGGTATTTAAGAAGATTGAACTCTAAGGTTTTTAAGCAAATCACTCTGAATAATTCATCATTCATGGCCAGATATTGCACAGGATAGAGATATCCCTTCACTAGCTGTATCTTCTCCACTTCTTCTTCTCTTCATCTCTTTCTCTTTCTAGAAAGTGAAGGCTCTTGCCCAGCCGGGGGACACTCACACAGGCAGACAAAAAAAATATTGGTAGAAATACTTCGGTAAAAGTTCGATAATCTTAATGTAATGTCCTGTTAAGTATTTTTGTGTGTACATAAATAAATAAATATTTTTTTCATTGCACTCGGTGCTTATATTTTACTGATTTCCTTACACTTCTTTCCAGAAAGTTCTTATCGGTCATTACATCTGCAAAGTTCTGCGGCCGACCAATATTAACGGCGAATTTTATGCCAGTGTTGCCACAACTAAACCTATGTTTTTGTGATCAGACGTCGCCTTCGGCCATCAAAATAAATTAAATAGGTCGAAAAACTTATTCCACCCCAATTGTAATTTAGTGCGATCGTTAAAAGTTTTACGAGCAATCTTCGGCTTTCTCGGCAATAATCTGTTTTAGCCGTCGCCATCAAACCGTTTCGTATCCGATTGTTCGTTCATCTCCGATCAGCAAATTGACTGACGACGCCCGAATCAATTTTTCTTCCCCTTTTATTACAAAAGAAAACGATAAGCGCTAATCGATGGCATTTTTCTTGTCTGAAAAGACATTTTTAGAACATAAACCGAAAAATATGAAGGTCTTTGTTTTATGTTTTTCAATGTAAAGAAAATACTTTTAGTGTTCTTTTAAATAAAATATTCGTGAAGAGATTTTTTTCGGGAAGAGTAAATCTCATCAATGGACTTTAGTATTCGTCGAGAGTCTGGCGCCGGAAACCATATTAGGAAAATGAGGTTATTGTATTTGGTGGAACCACTTTGATATACGCAACGTAATTAAGGTGGAATTAGGATGTTGCTTCATTAAAAGGTGCTTATTTCTCGTGTCTCTGCAATGCTATCTCATTATAAATTAATTAACAATTAGACACAGTGTTCCTTTTTCTTGAGTGTAAGTAGTTGCTCTAGACTATCGTATCGATTGCTGCGAAATACTTTCGTGCCGTGTGAGTCGCCTCTGAGAATATACTATTGCGTTACGTGCCGCGTCTAACGAAAGACATCTAAGGATTCTACTGAATTGAGTGTCTATTAGTGTGTTGCAACATACTATAATAAGCCTTATCCAATTACTTTATTCATAGAAATTAACACGATTCTCATGCCTTTTGGGAAACATTCGTGTCTAGTATTTCGACTGTCGACCTAACAATGTGACTGGTGGCAAACCGCAAATAACTGTCAAATATTTACCAGTCTTAATTAATTTCGATATATTACTGTATGGAAATAATAAATGTGGCTAACTGGCGAACTAGAATATTGATTATGAAATGTAATCATTAGTATCGTAACGCCGAATAATCAGTGTTATATGTAAAACTATTTGGAAACTTTCCACACCTAAAAACGGTTACAACATCAAATTCAGTGTTTTAATTGCAGTTCACTATTAATATTCTAGTTACTACTACTTTCTGGATACGCGCTCTTAGGGTGTAAATGAAGTTTCTAAGTGAACAAATAGATGCGTGGTTAGCCGTGCTTCTGATCTCTAGTTTAATTCAACCACTATATATTATAGGGTGACTGGCAATTAGTGTACGATACTTAAACACGTAATTATGCTCATGATAACAAACAACTTTTACTATGGGACCAAAGCCGAAATCGCGAAAAAAAAATCAGCTGTTCTGTACATTAGGCGAACATAAATGTACTGAACAACTGATTTATTTTTCCCGATTTCAGCGTTGGTCCCATAGTATAAGTTGTTTGTTATCATGAGCATAATCACGTGTTTAAGTATCGTACACTAATTACCAGTCACCCTATATAGTCTATTAGTTAAGCCAGGTCAGGTAAAACCACCACGTAGATTTATATGAAAAATATTAAATCCAGTCAATAAACGTCAAAAGCGCAACGAAACTTCCAAGTTCCTCTCCTCTTTGCATTCTCGTAAGAAGTTCATAGAAGTTTTAAAACTACGAATGTCTATTATACAATCAGTTGGCAAGTGGCCCATTGTGATGAGTACCTACGTAGAATTCTTCTTCTTTAAGATGGTTTTAGTAGAGGATTATATTTTGGAAAGGTTTGTGAAAATTGAGAATTGTATTTATAGGTAGCGATAAAGGTAAATCAAACGAGTGAGGACAGTTTGCGGCCAGTCTGCCACCAGACAGTAACATACCTACTTCAATACATTATCTGCCAGAAGTGCCAGAGTCCGATTTACGGAGCTGGTAAGTCTGAGTACCGTTTGACTGAATCTTGATAGACCTAGCAGTTTGAAGACAACACACGCTAAATATGAGTACATGGGACTCCTTTAACAATAATTGAAACACCCATAGTAATTCAGCGCGCTAATAAGACGAGCCAGCACGCACACATTCACACCATAGTAATTTAATGTGTTTTGTTTATTTTAACTTTTTTTTCAGAATTTCAAAATTCGTTTATTAATTAGTCGGTGTTAACAGTAATTGCTTGTTTAATGCATGTTTCTGATAGGTATTACGTATATTATAAATATATCCGGATGTATATTTCCACTATGGCACTATCTAATGTTAGATGGTCACTGTGATTCTTTTTACTAAATTGTACATCTTAAACAAAATCTCCTAAAATAAAATTCTCGGAATAGCTGTCTCCATCTTTCACAGGATTTTTTTGATGATTAACCCGAGACTAACTAACAATAAAATGAACCGTACTGTCTAATATTCTTGGAATTTTCTTTGATAATAACAAAATCCTTAACAAAGAACGAGTTCGTACCTAACTTAGTGTAAAAAGCTTGACAGTTATTAAATGCTAAGACAATAGTTGTACAACGACTGAAAAGAAAATAGACTAGAACTTTCATCTCGTTTATTTAAATTCAATTTTAAACAGAGTTCTTCCAACAGGCAATGTGAAATGTAACAGTAGAGATACAGAACGGTATAGAAGGTCGGTCTATGCTATGAGCGAAACACGGGCTTCAAGTGCTGTGAGTGCAAGTGCACTCGAGGCGGCAAGGACTTGGGGTCAATTTAACCGAGACGGGACGCGACGCGACTCTGCGCGCACCTTTTAATAAGCGACTCTAAATATCACTATATTTACTACACGAAAAGATACACATTTCTTAGCGATGCGTCTCGCGGCGGCGCAGCGCTAAATCACTTGCAGTACCGTCGCGCCGTGTCTTGGTGTGAACTGACCCTTAGTCCACAATGTACGCGTCTATTGCGTGCATCCGAAATTTAGTTCTTATTTAACCTTTCGTGTTTCAAACGTGGATCTACGCTAGCAAAAAAGTTACTGTAGTCTTTTGGACTGGATATCTATGCGTAATTTTAAACGCACTGCCTCGCGCGTGCCATTTCGTCTTTTTTTAGAGCTTAGCCCCATTCTGAGATTTCTCCTGCATCGTGGGTGCGTTTTCAAACATTAAATTTTAAACTCACAAACACAACAACAACCGGAACAACTATCTATAGGCCATTCAAATATTTGTTCCGTGCGGAAATCGAACTCGCGACATGCATCGCAGCAGTCAATCGCTCAGCCACTGCGCCAACCAACCGTGCCGTGCCGTTTTCCGCGGCAGACAGTGAATTAGGTGGGCAGTGTAGCTCGGCATTATGTGGTACGGACTATGAAACTGAATATCTTTCTCCGATTATCAGTTGTCCCATACATTTGGGTATATTGAAATGTGTATGGGATTATAGCTTTTTTGGTGTTTACGATAGTGGTACCATGTAGATGGTTGTACAGTTTAATGAGCTTTAGACCACACCTGTCTACGCCTGTCTCCGTCTGTGTAGATGCTGAATGTGTAATATTTACATGTACAGTCTGCTTTCGTTCGTTGTATTGTGCCAAACTTCTGAAGAAATTCTCTATTCTGAGGTTAATTCTATCTGGTTTTAGACGTTATTGCTTCTGCGCGATACTAGGGTGTAAGACTGAAAGTGTATCTTTTGGAAGAGAAACGCAGGAACTAGGTAGTGAAGTCATCAAAGATGCAGTAAGATATGTTGCGTATTGAAGTACTTTTTAGTACAATTTTCTATAAATCAAGTCTTTCTCTGTAGCCCGTACAGTAAATAAACACGCACACCTACATATCACTTAACAGAATCTATGAACACTTAAACTATTTTTTATGTTTATATTTCTTAAACAGTCACTATTTCCCGTGTGTGAGTTCATAAAATGCAAATTCCGGAAACACATTCCTATATAATTACTTCAACCATTACAAATACACAATTATGTTTCCATATATATGCAAGTAATACCGCCCAGTGCACTGACAGTGTACCATTTTTCAACCATATTACTTAAGGCAAAAGGGTGAGAATTAGGAGACCGTCAGTAAACTCGGCAGTACCTTAGTTTATAGTGTAATATAAAAAGTTTATTCTCCCTGATTATAGTATCATCTACTTATGCTAGTGGTAGTTTGTTTGCTAAACAATAAACGTTATGGCTTGTAAACAGTGCAGTCGTAAAGCCATTCGAAGGACACGCTCCGAAAGAATTACGAGTGTTAGCTGATACTGAATAGATAACGCGCGATAATTACTACTTACCATTTTTTTTTTTTTTAGGATTGGAAATCATCAAATGACTTCTCCCACTCTGGGCGGAGCGGGAGGGAGTGTCAGACTCTTACTGACTAAAACCCATCCATGTTCCTTCCTCGCCCTTTACGTTCCGGGGCCGCGGTATCTCTTTCGAACAGTCCCGCAACCCCGGCAGGCTTCGGCCCTTGCGGGCCCCTCTCTTCTGCTGACATCTCTTTGAGGCGCGCGTGGAACACGAACGCGCCGTCGACACGGCTTGTCGTCACTAGACGGACGGACGGCTAGCTAGCCCATAGCTAACCGTCCACAGGCCCGCATCTACGGTGGCCGGTAGCCACCACGTGGCCCCCGACGCCCGGTGCGTCTCCCGCGGCGGCCGGGAAGAGAGGCTCTCTCCCTCTCTTGTTCCGCCACCTCCTTCGCCAGCATGACTGCTTCGCAGAAGGAGGTGACGGCTTCCCATTCCGTGTCGCTCCGGACCATGGATTGAACCAGGGCCGGACGCGAGAGGTCGCCGCCGCCGATCGCCGCTACGAGGACACGGCGGTGCTCCGCCCACGCAGGGCAGACTTCCACCGTGATTACTACTTACCTTGAAGTATCTATTTCGTAAAAAGAATGTCTAGGGTTCCTTTCGAAATGTTTCTAGAACAGGTCACAGACAAAATCCCTCAGGAAACATTAACTACAAATCAGCGTATTTACAAAGCCCGAACAGGATTACTACACAAAGTAATTACAGCTTTTCACAAAAAGAAAACAGGCAATAGGCTTTCGAAACTCATTGTAATACCCTCACAAAGAGACAAGATAGCCCAAGGCAATTTTCTTAAACCCTAGCTGGGCGCTTGACACACAATTTTCTCAATACATAACCCTAATAATTGTCAGTAAGAAACGTAAACATGGTAACAAGTGGGTAGGTGGAAAGTAAACTGAATTACTCGCGGGCCGGACGCCTAGTACAATTTACGAGGGGCAGCGTTACTAAAAAGTAGAATACGTTTGTGTGGCGCCCATTCCTCGCTGCAAACGACCGTTTAATGCTAATAGGAATAGTGCTTACAATGGGCTTACGTACGAACTGATTGTAGATCTGCCACTGCTCCTTTTTAATTCGATTCCTGCAAACTGCTGTAGGTTTCGCCCTTTATTACACCACTTTATCGATTTCGATAATCTTTTTAGTAGTATTTTGGTGACTATTTGGTTTGGTATTAAAACCTGAGCTGTATAAAGGAGTAACATCTGATTCTTTCAAATACAGCTGTGAGTTTCAAGAGGTCACAGATTGATTTGTGCTAGGTACATTTTTTTATGTTTAGAGATCTTCAAGAACATGCTATTATAAACCAAAAGATGCAGGCAACACAGAACGCAATCCTTTTGTAAACTCAACAATAAAACGTAGATTAACTTCATAGTACGCTTTCACGCAAGACATAGCTCTTTGCTTGCTTTTCTTTTTTTTTTTTTTTTATCCTCTTTCTTTTATTTTGATTATTCTTGTTATTATATTGATTTTGATTTAATTTTGATAATTTATTGTAATGATTTTAATATGGATGGCATGAATTTTTGATTATTTATATAATAATTTAGTTAAAGACATTCAGACACAAAATCGTTATTGAATAAATGAATTGAATTGAATTTACTATAAAATGTTACATTTCTCCTTAAACAAAATCACACCCAAAGCGTGTTAGTTTAAGGTGTTCTAAAAGCATGCTCCACAGTGGACGCCATCATGCGCGTGAGAGCCCTCACGACGGGGGATGCGATATCCCGGGGCGGAGTCGTCTTGGCAGTGTCTCTCGACATCGCCAACGCCTTTAACTCCCTGCCCTGGAGCTGCATCAGGGAGGCACTCCGGTATCACCGGGTGCCGACCTACCTCCGTCGTGTGGTCGGGGACTACCTGACGGACAGGGCCGTCATCTACCCCAGTCGCTGCGGAGATTGGAACCGGCGAGAGATGTCGTGCGGTGTCCCGCAGGGATCGGTTCTGGGACCGCCCCTGTGGAACATCGGTTACGACTGGGTGCTGCGCGCCGACCTCCCTAGTGGTGTCAGCGTCGTTTGCTACGCAGACGACCCCCTGGTGCTGGCACAGGGGAGGTCGCACGAGGTGGCGGCCGACAATATGACACGCGGGGTTGCGATAGTCGTAGAGAGGATCCGGCAACTGGGTCTCGAGGTGGCACTGCACAAGTCCGAGGCCATGTGCTTTCATGGGCCTCGGAATGCGCCACCGTCGAGATCCACACTGACGGTAGGAGGGGTATCCATCGGCGTCGAGTCGACGTTGAAGTACCTAGGACTCGTCCTCGACAGCCGGTGGAACTTCGTGGAGCACTTCCGACGTTTGGCCCCCAGGCTGGAACGGACCGGGGCTGCCTTCAGGCGGCTCCTGCCCAACCTTGGGGGGCCAAACGCCTCCTGCCGCAGGCTCTACGCGGGGGTCGTGCGGTCCATGGCCCTTTACGGGGCCCCAGTGTGGGCGCGTTCCTTGAAGCGGCGTGCCGCTCATTACCTGAACGCGCCCCAAAAAGTGGTGGCCGTAAGGATGGTCCGTGGGTACCGCACGATCTCCCGCGAGGCAGCGGGCCTGCTTGCCGGATTGCCGCCATGGGATCTGGAGGCGATAGTCCTCGCGCGCCTACACGAATGGCGCGCGGAGGTACTACGCCGGGGGGAAACTCCGCTGCCGCGGCAAATTGCCGCTCAGCGGACTGACCTCCGGCGCGATCTCATGGCGACATGGAGAGAGCGACTGTCGCAACCCCGTGCAGGGCACGCCACGATAGTGGCGGTAAGTCCCCTCTTTGAGGAGTGGCTGGAGAGGCGCCACGGCGTCCTCACCTTCCGCCTGACGCAGGTCCTCACCGGACACGGATGTTTCGGGAGGTACCTGCACCGAATCGGGCGGGAGGAAACGCCCGGGTGTCTCCACTGCGAGGATCGACCGGAGGACACGGTGGAGCACACGGTGGAGGTCTGCCCTGCGTGGGCGGAGCACCGCCGTGTCCTCGTAGCGGCGATCGGCGGCGGCGACCTCTCGCGTCCGGCCCTGGTTCAATCCATGGTCCGGAGCGAGACGGAATGGGAAGCCGTCACCTCCTTCTGCGAAGCAGTCATGCTGGCGAAGGAGGTGGCGGAACGAGAGAGGGAGAGAGCCTCTCTTCCCGGCCGCCGCGGGAGACGCACCGGGCGTCGGGGGCCACGTGGTGGCTACCGGCCACCGTAGATGCGGGCCTGTGGACGGTTAGCTATGGGCTAGCTAGCCGTCCGTCCGTCTAGTGACGACAAGCCGTGTCGACGGCGCGTTCGTGTTCCACGCGCGCCTCAAAGAGATGTCAGCAGAAGAGAGGGGCCCGCAAGGGCCGAAGCCTGCCGGGGTTGCGGGACTGTTCGAAAGAGATACCGCGGCCCCGGAACGTAAAGGGCGAGGAAGGAACATGGATGGGTTTTAGTCAGTAAGAGTCTGACACTCCCTCCCGCTCCGCCCAGAGTGGGAGAAGTCATTTGATGATTTCCCATCCTAAAAAAAAAAAAAAAAAAAAGGTGTTCTAAAAGCATAGTTCCATCATGTATAATTTATTTAAAAGAAACATATTTGATACTACTCATATTTTTATTTGTGTAGGTACGTAGTTTGTCTTGTTTTTGTTTGCGAGTCAGATTGTAATATCTATTAAAAAAAATTCACTGGACATTTTACACACAGCGCCATCTAGTGCCAAACTAAGCAACGAGGCTTGTGTCGTGGCCACCAGATAGTTGATATACTACATAGATACTTTTAGTTTGTTAATACATACTCATTAAACATATGACTCGTAATCAAATGTCCATGCTCATCACACAATCACTTGCTCCTACCAGGATTCGAACCTGGAACTTTAAGAACGTAAGGCAGCTTCACTACCGCTACGCCATTCGGGTCGTCATTACTTCGTCATCACTTACTTACTACATACTTTGTTATTTACTTTAATTATATTTATCTAGGGTAAGCTCACACCACTAAAGCAAATCTTAGCAAGTTAACATTAAACCAAAAACCCGAGTAAACAGTTGTTTTGTATGCATTGCGTTGTTAGTCCGTCTGATGTGCTCTTAGCCAAGTCTACGGAACCAAATAGAGTTTCCCGGCTAACATAAGGCCAGCCATGTCGCTCGTAACGTACAAAATACAACTCATTATATTTTGGGATACAACGTTGTTAATTAAGGCAGTCGGTTTCTTCTGTAGTTACGGTGGAAAATACAAAATCGTGATTGTTTTCCATTGTTACACTAATTTTATTTAATAGTTCAAAGGTAAAGCATTTTCATTACAATTTCAACTAAATGACATGTGTTTAAAACTTTTGATGTCACATTAAGGCAAAAAACAGATAAGGTCTTCAAATGACGCCTCATTACCGTTGTGGCAAAACAAGACGAAAGTCTGTTTCATTTCGGTATATTGTTACGGGCAACATTGAAAAAAATAGGTTCGTTTTTAACATAAACAATTGAAATATCAGCCCGAGGCAGCGTGTTAGTCTTTGATCACACTGGCTTTTTCTATGTCGTTTAATTAAAAATAAAATTGACGAACAAAAATGTTGCGACAGACGGTGGGTTTTTGGCGATAGGTACGGGAATAAAAACAGCTAAATGTAACATGGTTCAGTTTTGCCTTACACCAGAAAAGGCAAAACGAGTTCTGGTCGGTCAGCTCAGCCTAATTTATGTGGGCGACGCGGCTGAATAAAAATGTTACGTACCCGAAACGCTTGCGAACGGAACTGAGCGCCATGTTAATAGGACTATAGCTTACACTACTCGAATTGTGTTTGACTTGGTCTCGATAACATTTCTCTGGACTCAAGATTACACTGACTGTTTTTTATTCTCGCGAACAAAATTATACATTCTAATTTTATACGCCGTTATCTCGGAATATTTAATATCGCATTCTTAGCTAAATATAAGAGCTATAACTTACTCAGTTTATCTACGTTGTAACCTTTTAGATGGAATTTATAAAGACAAGAGATGGTTTCTTTGGCGCTGAACATTTGTTAAGAAGGAATGCCGTTTTAAAAGACTTTCTTGTAAGAAGTCTATCTTCAAAAAATAAATTCTATACTTCATAATTATTAAGCAAGAAGCTCGTATAAAACGAATGAATAAATCTAATCAAATATCGTTGTGTTTAATAGCTTATGTTTCACACAAATAAAAATATATTTTCTGAAAGACAATATCAGGGATTTGCCGTCACTAGCGTTACTCAATTTCATTCGCAAATCCAAGCAGCAAATGAGGACATAGAGCGAACACACGTCTTCATTGGATACGTAATACGTGAAGTACGGTAAGATTTATAAAATAAAATGGGACGTGTAAGGCGGCGTCCCACGAGACCGCTGCGAACATCTATTTCGTTAGTTTCCGCAGAGTCACCGGGACGCTCGTTTGTCATTCCGCCCTTATTGAGGAGCAAATTTCAGTGACCGCCTCCTGCTTGCTGTTATCCCCGTGATATTTTCATAATCCCGCTTGAAGGACACGTCCTAAGGTCTTGTTGTTGTATCGTTTGTTGTCCTAAACTTTTATATCAGGGTAATCATCGTTTGGTATAATCGCCTACTACAGGCCCAACTGATATTACATTATTTATACTAAGTTATATTTTTGTCAGTTGCTTTAGGACAAAGTTTCACACGATTCAATTTTTTTTTATGTTTTGCGACTTTATTTTTATGTTTTAAAGTTTGGCGTATAAAAATAACATGAACGTTAAAATAATAAAGAACAAGCGGCACAGGAAGGTCGTTTAATGGCCGTTATATTAAAAACACTGGGCACGTTGTTAAATTGCTTGTTGTTTTCCGAACCATTTGTCAAAGGAATGCAACGAATCTCTCGATAAAGGCGTTAAGTGAAATAAATCGAGATTAAAACATACTCCAAGGCAATCGGTGGGTGTACGACAAGACCCCATTTTCCGAAGAAGAAAAATCTCATCATATATTCACGGCACGATTTCCCTACCCGTCTATAGAGACGGGACGATAAACAAACTACTCTATTGCACGCCCCTCCATCGATTTATCACACGTCTATGATTAAGATTTATGGCTATAATAATAACTTTTATAGATAAATTCTTTCTGTGGACTATGTGATGTCATCCACATTGAAAGGTGAACTTATAATACGTAACTATGAAAGTTTCTCCTCTAGTTCTGTACTAGTTTGTTTATTTCTCTGGTTTATTATCCAATTTTCCTTGCAGTGAAATTATAGTAGTTAGCTATCTGGCTACTCATAGTGCATACAATTATGAAGGAGACTGGTGGAAAGCAAACAGACGGGGCGGAACGGTAAAAATGTTAGTACTTCGTCGTTTCATATTTCTGAGTTTTTTTTTGTCCTATTTGATGGCTGGAACAATCTTTTTATGGTGGGGACAAATCAAAATTCATTTGGTGGAGTGATAGCACATGATTGAATAGGCTTGTGTCCTACAAAAAACGAATTAGTCCGTCAGTTAGATTATAAAAAAAATTATGACCCGTATTTTTTATTTTGTTACATAAACCAAAATTGACGAAGATACGACGCTTTTAAAATTCGCAATACGTCACGCCGTGCTATAGTTTTTAGTGCGTTGTGACGTCACGAGCCCCCACTCCCGAGTTTTGATGCGTTTTATCTTTGTCAGTACTCAGTGACTTACAATAACAAAAAAATACGTGTCCATTATGTTCCAATACTCTATAACTGACGGACTAATTAGTTTTGCAATTTATTGATGGTGGAAACTAGCCTATTGCAATGATAGTAAAAAAATAACAGTCTATGAGGATGACATTCAAATATTTTATTTTTTTTCGACCGGTCTAACTCCGGTAGCGACAAACTAGAACACATATGTGTGGGTCGGTTCGACACTAGTTGCAAAAATAACAGTTCAGCCTAAAAGGATGATATCCATCTTGGTACCGTCTGATATTGAAATGGGGTGAATGCTCTCTCCTAAAGATATTCCTTCACGCACTCAGTCACCGTTTGCTTCCCGACCTCTTTCTGTGTTCCCACTCACCTACGTATTCCACTCACGATATTTTCAAACACTGAGTTGGTGATACGTGATACAGTCAGCTGTTATTATACCCCTGACATATTTGTATCTCAAGAGAACATTCCTCAAAATACTTTATTATAAACGTCTGTGAAATATCATCTTGAAATCTCACGTGAAACTTTTCAGGAATTAAAAGTAATAAAATACTCTTTGTAGCTGTTGAAAATATAAACTCCTGCTCTCTCAAAATACTATATTTTATGTGAAAAATGTCTTAGTTATTTTCTTTAAGATCTCGTTAAAAGGAATAGGTAAGGCTGTTCTTAATTCTAGGAATTAATTCGGATTAACTTGTTTAAATAGACGTTTTCGTTCATAATTGTTTTGAAGAAATTAAGATTATACAATCTGTATTAAAAAAGTACGATATTTTTATAATTATTGCAGTTATAAACATAATTTTTAGCACATATCACGGTATGGTTTTAAGTTTTAGCAACGTTTTTGAGTCACTACACAATAATGTGTAGCGTATAACTACAACGTTTAACACAAAAACTTCACAATATGTGAAGTGACAAACAATGAAACATGAGATAAATCATGTTGATTATAGTGTTGATTCAGCAATTTTAAATTAAGTCACCTCATTACGTTTTTCCGTGAATATCTTACACAATCCGTCTGAAACTTCTAAGAAATGTAACTTAATTATTCTGCGAGAAAAGTTAAGATTATACACGTGGCCCGAACATTAGCACCAAAATAACCTTCTAGGTAAATTTATACGTGTGAAATTATTATAAACATTCAACAGCACAAGAGTTAATAAGTGAAAAGGTTACATTTATACGAGCACGGCAGCCGCGATACTCATAAGTGTTTACTGAAAACTTCTCTGTGAATACAAACCCAAAAGATTTTTCCAATTTAGCGAGAAAGGCTCGAATGCTGGAGAGGTCACAAAGCAAATAGTAAAAATACATTCCCTATACGTGACCGTAAGTTTTGTTACCCGCGGGAGGACGCCAGAGGACGCCGGCGACGCCGAGGACGCCGAACATGACATATAAACGAAAATGCCATTCGAAGCTAGAAATATGTACAAGGCACGAATTTTACGCCGATAGCCACATAAATTTGCCATTTTAGTCACTGAAATATGTACCAATTTCAAGTTTTAGTTATGTTATTTTTATTTACGGTTTAGGCTCTTGTAGGTTTTGTAGTACATAGATATTTATTGAGTTTCATTTGCTTCTAGATTTTTATAACTTTTCCTACCCAATTTAAAAGTTTCTAGCATACTTCGACGTTTTTTTATGATAGCTTTACGAATGTACAAAAGTAAAACTCGTCTTGACTAAACATTTATTTAGATTTAGTCAGACCTACTTTTATACTTTATGTCATTCTATAGATATCAAGCAGAATTCATAACAGATGGATATTTACTTATTTTTACTTGTTAATTTCACAGATCCCTCCGGCCGTTTTACACCTGCCACCGAAATAGATCGGAAATATATTTAGACCCTGATAAAAATAACAGAATTAAAGTTACCTCATTCCAAGCAAAATTTATTTTAGTGAAAAGTAGGTAGGCAAGTTCCCAAATTGCGCTATGTATATTTTACTTTACAAAGTTGTTCATACTGGCCGAATTTACGTGATTGATACGAAGTTGCGCGCGGCCGAATATCTTATTATCCCCGGGGAAGTTTGCAACTTTACCCGGATAAAAAATTACCTGCGGCTAGCTGGGCAAACGAAAATTATATGCGGGCAAGCTTATAAAATAAACATCATACGTGTTAAACAAATAAACTTTTAACCTTTTATTCTCTTCGTTTTTGTTGGGATCTTCCGATTCCGATATTGAGGAACAATATTAGTACATTATGGTACAAGTGTGTAATGTTGGTGACTACCGCCGAGGCGCCATTGAGACCCGAGCCGTTAGGCGAGGTTCTTAAGAGAGCCGAGGACGGTAATCATCAACACACACGTGTATCTTACGACGTTTTTCAACACACTTGAGAATAAAATAATACTAAAAATAACCATAATTTCAACAGTGAAAACGAGTTGTGAATTTTTTTTCGCAATGGCGGGAATAATTAATCAGTTTTCCTATGCGCGCGCATCTAACAATGGTGATCGGCCATAGACTAAAAGAATGAGGTTTCTTTTTTTTGGCTTTTCGCGGATAGCGTTTTAGCCACGTACGAAATGGGGAATTCAAAGTTATATTATTAAAAAAAAAGTAAAAAAAAAGAAAACAAAAGTTGCATTTGAGTGAAAGTTTTATTTATTAAAAACTTATAAGTTGAAATTATCTATGTAGATACGAAGTTGTATGAAATGAGCAAGCAATAGGTACATTAATTTATTTGTACTGTTGAACACGATCTTTTTTGTATCGAAACTTTTTTAAGAACAAAGCAATTCAACCAATAAAATAAAAAAAACCCTCTATCTCACTTGTGAATAATAGCAATGAAAAAGTCACAGTTTGATTACAGGTGTCATTATGTGCCTAATTGCGGTGAAATTAGAGCCACTTTATGAGCAAGTGTGTTGAAAAACATTTTAACTTTTGTAAATGTCTAGGTACTCAGTTGAATGACTTCATTCAAAATACTAATCGTAACAATGAATATTATATTTCCTCTAAAGGCTTTCGTAAATGTAATTTAACGTTTCGTAATTTTTTACTTTCGTTCTCTCTGGTCCGCAAAAAGCACTTTAAAATTAGGGTACACTTGTAAGTTTTTTTACAGTAGGTAGATACTCACCGACCTTCTGTAAAAAATGGCACTTCATTGCTTACAAAAAGGTCCCGCTTTGGATATTACCATCATCTCTGTCACTTATTTATGTGTGACGGTGTGAGTCCGTGTTCTGTTTTGAATTTGGTGTTGAACAAAATTGAAGTAATTACGATTTCAATCGTAAGAATTCTTCTTGATAATGATCTCACTACTCGGTCACAGGACTCCTCTTCATGACAGGAAGAGTAGGATTTCATATGCCTTCCGATTTGGATTTCACATATCTTCAAAATTGTGTTCGGTAGATCCCGAATACGGTTCCGAGATTGATAGAATACTTTATTGAACACCAAAATTGGACCTACTGCCACGAAAAGGTGGCAATCCTCAAATTGGCCAAAAACACATATACATGAGAGTTAATTCCAACGTTGATAAAAATGAAAACCTGTTTTTTGCTTGGATTTGTTTAATGGGTGATAGTATCGATATTCAGCATCAGTTTGGTGCATTTAATTCATTTTTGGCCATATTCTGGATTGAAACCTTTTCGCTAAACTACGTCCAATAAACTGTTCTTCCTCGTTGACAGCCCTCTTACGCCATTTATTTCCTCCACCGTTAATCAGTACTTATCCAGCATATAAAACTGTAGTCACACAGGTATTGTTTACCTGTAGTCCGTCGCCGGGAAGCCATCGGTCACGAACCAGCCCGGCCACGTCGCTCAGTGTCTGCGCGTGATGAAACACTCCGCCCCTATCTAAATCACTGCGTTTAACCTAAATAACGGTCACCCTGTAAAAAGCTGTTGTACTGACGTGTCTAGTGGTGTTTAAGGAGGACGTTTCTGAATTATTGCAGGTGTTTTTAGTTTTGGTTTTATTGGATCTGAAGTAATTTAAAATATGAGAAGTCAGCGCGTACTGTAACTATGTTGGATTGTTTTGTTAATATGGTTTTATTACTACGTTTTGTGGATACAAAATATCGAGTGGAAAAATCATTGTCTACACATGAAAAACCATTCGCCTAAAAACTTTTAAGAGCATGTCTGTTAAAATTTGATCCTGTTTTGATTTAATAACATGTTTCTCATAAAAATGTACGAAGCAAAGTTGTGGGTTTCAAAAGCAATATTACTTTGCATTTTGCATCCACTAAGTTCCTACCCACATATTAAATCTCGTTACAAAACCTAAATGCGAATATAAATAATAAAACATGCGAATATTATCAACACGTAGGATAAGTCGGGATAATTGATTGTGACTGGTTGTCTATTGTTTACCCGAAGATTATATACCATAATCATCATATTCCCGAATTTCATTTGCCCGAATGTTTTGTTTGCCCTAAAAGACATATGACATACTTTTAATTGCCCGAAATTTAGATACCATAAGATACGAGTGCCATACGTATTGTTTTTCATATTTTTAATTGCTATAATAATGATTAGACTTAATATTTAAACGCCATAATGATTATTAGACATAATATTTAAATGCCACAATAATTATTAGACACTAGTTATGGTTTGGACTAACAGAGCTACATTTATTTTAGTCCTGTGTTTTTTCGTCTGCAGAGAAAAGTTAGTTAAAGTGTACATACATACCACAGAAAGCCACCTGGTACGATCCTTACATACTCCTGTCGGATAGTCCACGTTCATACATCTGGGGGTCTAAAATTTTAAACGTGATTCATATTATGATTCTGCTAAAGCGGCCATTTTAGGCTCGCTGGTCATACGACACACGACGGTGACGGTTTCGAGCACTGCGCACCAGTCCATTGCGAAGCACCTCAAAAATACATAATGTTATAGCACAGAACATTGACGGAGTGTATCAATTTTAACATAACATCATGCCTGTAATCCTTGAGGGGTAAGGCAGATATGTGCCTAATAGTAGGTACACCCATATTTCGCCAGTAATGTTTAAGTCCCATTTAATAGAGCCGAGCCTATTGCCATCAACCGGGCGCAAATCCTGACTCCATGGCTGCTACTGAGAAACTGCTGGTGGAGAAACTCAATAACGCTTAGCTCGATCTGGGAATTGAACCTAGGACCTTATAGCAGTCGCGTTTGCGACCACTAGACAAACGAGTCAGTTTTTTTTTAAAATTTAATCAACAACTACATTTTTATCACAAAAGCGCACAAAATGAATATTATTTCCCCGTTTCTGCAACATTTTTCATTTATGCTCCGCTCCTATTAGTAGTAGCGTGATGTAATATAGCATATAACCTTCCTCGATAAATGGACTATCCAACATTAAAATAATTTTTCAAGAGATTAGCACGTTCAAACAAACAAACTCTTCAGCTTTATAATATTAGTATAGATTAATTTATCTGTCTCTATTTAAGTATTACAGTGCAGTCTGAAAAGACGCCAACGCACACGGTAATAGCGACACGTTCCATCACCGTAACTCTTGTTATTTAAGAAGATGGCCTCATGAAGAAGCATTATATCGTAGGAGATGATAAAGTAAGACATTGTTTTAATAACATCACGCATAAATGGTCCTCAAATAGATAGATAGATATGAATAATAAATCACTCACATTTCACTAGTAGTTTAATGATAATGATTTAAGAAGGATTTTTTTTGTATTCGAATTTCTTTTAAATACTTTAGAGTACTAGTACGAACCTATGTTGACGAATCATTGGATTAGATTAAAAAACCTCCAGAAACTCTGGGACGAACATCACATCCCTGGCATTCCGTTTTAAAGGCGAAGTTAAGTGTTTTATACTAAAAGGGTGAAAATAATATTTTTTCTACGAGAAGCTACAGTATTAACCACACATTTATACTTGGACACGAGTTGCCATGGTTAACCTGGAAACCTTCAAATGGACTCCGGACACTGGATGCCGAAGAAGGGAAAACCTATCCAGTAAGAGATAAATAATGATATACAACGTGTTACGTCAAAATGCGCTAAACCTGAAAATAGTTTGATCAGAATCAATTGAACCACTTTTTGATAACGTTACACGTTGTAGATGCCCTGGAGTATAATAAATATGGTGTTGCCCCACAAACAATAGGATATCACACTACTTAATTTCGTGCCCTGCCTGTCCTCTTGTTTGTACATCACAAAAGCTGACGCGAAGCTACTGAAAGTGCCAAACTCGTGCCAATTTCGATTAAACTTCCTTTGAATTGTCATCGACATGCCAAGATGAAGAAGACACATTTATAAGAGCATAATGCAAACAATTAACAATAGGTACAACAATATTATTTAGAAGGCTTGTATGCATACTTATAAAGTTTTTGTTTTCAAACCCGTATCACTCTCTAACGCCTACCCGTCAACTATAAAACAATTTGAGTTAGAATACTTACCCAGTATGATAGGCAAAAACCGCACCAAGCGGCAAAATAGAATGTTAATAGCATAGTTCACGCTGGATTCCCGAAGCACTGAGATATTTAGCCATCATCAAATACGCTTTAATAGTGTGGGGTGGCTTTATTATTTGCTTATCTTCTTTGAAGCTAAAAGTAATAATGTAGATAGAACAACATAAAGTCTGTAAAAAACCTCTTAACGAAGCCATATCAATTAAATATTAAACTATTCCATCCATCCATCAGCACAATGTTTTGAGTTTGTCACAAAACATGATTCTTCACCCCTAAAAAATATTGTTTCCCAGCAATATTTTTTGCATAAACTTACTTAGTTTGATGTTGGGCATGGTTGTTTACATCCTGTATTATTATTAGTATAAGCAAAATCTATTATGTTCCCATAGAGGGAATGGGCTATAATCCATCACGCGAGCCCAGTGCGGGTTAGCAGATGTCACATATTTTTGATTTTTTGATTCCATGACATGCATTTTTCCTTACTTTCAATAGTATGGGATGGCTTAACTAACCGACTTCTTATCTGCCTATCTTCTTTGAAGCTGCTAATACCCTAAATATAATTAATCTTGACACAATAATATATTATTACTCTGCATAAATCATAACCCAGTTGAGCAATCACTTGGATCTCATTGATAAAAGCTTTCTCCGACAAAAAAAGAAAGTAATATAGTCTCACTCTTCCCTCTGAACACAATTTGTTCTGTGGATCTGTCGGCAGGTGGGCCGAGTTCGGGAGGAAGGAGGCTTCATATCAAACAATATGAGACATATCCGTTATTAATTAAATACGTAATGTCTACGCGTGCTCGTTTCCAAGGATATCCTCGAATTAAGCCCAAGATGACGTTACTGAGAAAAATTCAATATTACGAGTATCCTTTATTACTTCTTACTACGAGAATACTTTGTTGAAGATATAATAAAGTAGTAAATTAGTAAAGTTTTATTCGAGTTAGGTGGCGTCCTTATTCAAAGAAAGTGCCTTTCGTGAATGATAAGTACTTCCTTCAAAAACTTGAATTAGACTATTGAGGGAAACGTACTTTGTAATAAACGCGTTGTCAAGGTGACGCTATACTTTTATATTCATGTAAAATCGACCGTAATATACATTTTCCTTTTCCGGGTATGGTTATGGTGAAAAGAAATGGTGTTTGTCCCAACGTTAAAATGTATGGGATGTATGCGGGGAGCATGCCCCTTTCCATCCAAGTCACATTACTCACGGCCCATAAAAATAGAGTGACATAATAAGAAACGAAAGTAAACTTATAACTATACGACGCGACACGCGACGCCACCGCCGGGGGCTTGTTATCTATAAACAAATGAATAGGCGAATTCATTTGTTTGTAGATATTATGTACCGTCTCAGAACAATTGAATTAAACGGTTCGAGTTAATATTTCAATAGAACAACTAAGATAACAAGCATCCGAACTCGTATTGTTGATTTTGTGAACTTTCTGTTTTGACTTGTATTGTTCGTTACGTCCTGAAGTAATTTAACGTGTAAAACATTATTTATTCATGTTGATATAAAAGTAAAGTTTTAAAATGACGCATGGAATTTGGTTTCATTATGTATTCGCAATAAATTGTTGCGATAAAGCGGTGTTGCATTAATACAATCAGTTGGCTTGTTGTTCGTGATCAATCATTTGGTTCGCATTCACAAAAGACAGTGTTTCGGTTTTTTAATGGAATAATTTTGTATTTTACCGACCACTAAACAAAGAGAATTATTAATTGTACGAAGTAATTATAGTGTTTGTTGTTATTGATTAATTCTGACTGTTCCCTTAAAGGCCCTCAAGACGGGCTGTAATAGAGTGTTTGTTACAGAGGGTGTTTAATAATTCGGTTTCACGTCGTCTGAACGTCTGAAGATGCTGCCGGTGGCCTTGACCGAATGTTCCTGCATTAAGGCCGATGGGATTATGTATAAATAATAGAATTTCGAATGATACCACGGATAATCCAGGGAATGTGATTTGGCTGGAAATCTCGCGAAAGTAGTTTTCATTTAGGAATAAAAAAGGTTTCTGGTTTAAGTCTACGTTTCATTGATTTTTTCATACGATTATTTTAGGGTTTAAGTCTATAAATAGACACACACAAACAAATCAAATCAATCAATCAATAGTCTATTTTAGGGACAACAAAGTCCGACCTTATTCAGTTTATTCAATAAATCTTCAAATCCAAAAGGCCATACAGTCATACACACTACAAGCGGTAGGAACGTACAGTCATTAGCACAATTCACCAAGATTTAAGACTGATTTTGTCGTGGAGAAACTATTTCAACTCTAAAATAAGATCTATTTCATAAAACGTGTATTTCAGAATACTATGTTCTATGCAATATGAAATGGCAATAAATACACTAGAAGAAAATCACTTTGAAAATATGCTAAGTAGATGCATATTGGAGCTCGTGATGGTATACACACCCGTTAGGTGAGCTAGAGCTGCGTAGTGAGGAAACCTGAACAGTTTTGCAACACACACGCTCCGGTTCGCCTGTTCAGTTCAACTGTACAGGCGAACCTGTCAGATACACCCTAGCGTGTATACCGGTAAACATTCCTGAAGTTTATAGTAAAAAGACTCCCTATTCACCTGTATCTAAAGGTCCATCCTTATAAATGTATTCCTGAAAGGCAAAAAGGTTTTAAAAGATAAATTCGGAAGTCTCTTTCAAAAAGAAAATAAAACAACCCTTTCAATAAAGCGGGTCCACACGCATGATTGAATGAACACGTAATACCGCCGTGTACTGTCGTATCAACCAAAATATATTAAATATATCGAAATATATATTCAATATAATGCCTATTTTGTACTCCTGGCCTATATTAATTCAATGATCGAGTAGGGATTACATTTTGATAAAGGTCTTTTCAGCGGAGTTCCGTATTTGTGATTAATATGTATATTGTATATTGTCTTAATATGTGACATAAGTCTTTACCTAGTAATAAATCTAAATAAGTTTTGGTGATGAGGACGAATTGTTCGATGCGCTATCATTCCTTTCACTTGTACTGTCATTATTATTATTTTATAACTGTAATAAGTTGTAAACAATTTTATCTATAACGTAACTCTTTTAGTGTAAAACACGAAATTGCTCGTTTAATGATCAACAAGACATCAGACACATTTATCCGACTATCTAGATGTAATCCAATTACCTTGGGCTCGGCTGTTGTCTAGTATTAGTTGTGGCTCTAAATATCTATGTTTCTCACGAACCAATCGATCAGTATAGCCTCGCATTATGTTAGTATATATTCAATGTACATATTATTTGAAATTTCGTTGTAAATTCAGAAGAAATCATCATCTACCTAGTCATTTTCCAACGATGTTGGGGCCGGTTTCCAGTCTAACCGGATGCAGATGAATGCTAGTATTTTACATGGGGCAACTGCCCATTTGACCTGCACTATGTATTAATACCCAGATAATACTGGGTATTAATACAATACACCTTGGAGGACTGGTTGTCAGACTTCTTGGGTCACTGACTAACTGTAACGACGACGGACAAAGATCTACAAATTACAGTCGGGCCAATGGCTTAATGGTTTACAATGGGTCCCCATCCACAAACCAACGTAGGGAAGCATGGCTCAACCTAATGATCGACCCGAGCGGCTGATATTATTTAGCCATGAGTTTCTCAAATTTAGAAGAGCTATGGAGTAATAAACAGGTAGGCACATTAATATAGGCCTTAGTCCTCATGTAACAGGTAATGAAACGTTGTGAATTATTATGATTATATGCTGTAATAAAAGCATAAAAACACGACTAATGTGTTTTACGCCTACGTAATGTAGAATTGATGCGTAGGTTTATTTTTAGGTTTTATTTGCCATTAGTTTACATTTCGACGGTGTGTTTAATGGGGGCTAGATCCCCATGGTGTTAATAAAACTATTATGCGTTGATGTCACAAGCCGAAGTGAAAATTACACAACTGAGGGTGCTCCAACACCTATGTGGTGGATAAGCCTCCGGAACCCCTTAAAAAAGTGATATACCTAATTATGTTTGTTAAAACTTTTTTGCAAAAAATAAAACCGACTTCAAAAAGAAAAAGTGAAAAATAACTTTAGCTTCTGAAGTCGGTGACGTTTGTATGATTGATTTAATTTTTTTGTCACCGACTTCAGAAGCTAGTCGAATAGAGAACCTCCTCCTTTTTGGAAGTCGGTTAAAAATACGTCTCAAGCGGCAGAGTATACCTACCTAATTGCGTTATAGACTCAGTGGAAATGCCTTTCATTTGATTCTAACACATTCATTGTGTTACCTACATTATAATAATAATTATAATCTTTATTTACATAAAAACAGATTGTAGTACATGTAAAACATTTCACAAAGTACACATTGTAGGGCAGATGAATTTTCAAACATAACGAAACAATGGAACACGAATTTTCTTCAAAATCTTCTGATTGTTATTGAAAGTGTTTTACACGATTGGGTGCTATCTGTACCTACCTACTTACAGTATTATATTCAGCTCACCCAAAAAGGCGTCAACATAAATTACGATCAGATATTAAAATAGTTTTATATTACACGATTGAGGATGGCAAATGTCAGTGAAAGTAGAGGAGTTTAAACTGGAATCAGGGGAAGGCGAGAAGATTAGCATCAGGCGGAAGTTCACAACTCATCATGACTGTAAGCAGAGTGGTGGAACCATAGTTTATTCTGCAGTGATAGCCATATTATTTTGTGTTTTTCTACGTGCAAAATGAATCACCATTCGACCTAAAATAAAAATAAAACTATCCTCTTCAGCAAGGTAAGCTAATACCAGTGTAACTTAATATTAAGAGTTTCAGAAACTAGATATTCTGTATTTAACTATTACTCATTAATCTAGGAGAAATTAATTAGGGTGGGTAGTTGTTTGGTTATGTTTAACATTATACGCTACTCATTTAAATTGAGTAGGTAGTTAATACTGTTGTTCGCTATTTTTGTTTGTTAAAATATTTTGAGTTGGATAAACTAACGTTTATTTATATTAAAACTAGCTGTAGCCCGCGACTTCGTTCGCGTGGAAATTTCGATGTGTAGGTATGTGTTGTAACGTTGCACGTTTATTCTTAATAAACTACAAAAATAAATAACTTAATTATAAAGTAAAAAACTTGCAACACCACAATTAAAGTGGAATCTTTAGAAATTGTTCTGGCAACACAATCGCGATGACAGCTACGTCGTGATTGGCTGTATTCTCCTTCCACTAATTACTTCTAGAAAGATCCGGCAATAGGTTATAAAAGGGCCGGTCAGCTCATTTGACGAGAACAGAGCTACAGTGTCCACTACTTTTAAATCATCTACGAACGACATCTTATTGTGGTCTCAACTTTTATTTTAATTATTAACTTCAGTGAAGTGACAACCCCAGTCGGGTGAGTTTCGCAAACATCTAATTCTTCGCCGCTCATATTTTATTGTCTTAGCCTTTGTAACATCTCTGTAATAATTAAACTGCAAACCTTGTACCATCAGTGTTTCTGTGCGTACGACGATTGAACTTGATCTACCTACAACACTTTTCTAAATTACTAAAAGTTAATCGTCGTCCGTACTCAATCCTCTTAATCTTGATCTCTCACTGTCTGTAACGAGTCGAGGATATCCAGGTCTGTCTGTGGCTTAGATTCCTAAGTGGAAAGAAAGTCTATTATTTTTATTCATCTACCTACACACTTGGATATCATTCTTTTCATTTACGATTGCTATGTCTTTTTATTGTGACGCATCCGCTAGGCTGCCTCATCCCGATAACAAATGGATGCCAGCTCACTGCTGTTCACGTAGGCTTCTAGGCCTACGGTTGTCGGGACGTGGCAGTCGGTTGCGCGAGTCCGGACACCACCTAACCGGACAAACCGGCTCGTTCCAGGGTTCCTTCCTTCCTGCCTTCTTAACCTACGGCTACATACACCTGCGCACCCCGGTGTCAGCCCGGCGCGTCTAACCGCGCTGTGATTGTGCTGCACCAACACCAGCGCGCCTGCCAGCGCTGCTCGACGCAATCTCCAGAAGCGGTTACTAATACCAGACCGCCGTCGCCACAGGGGAGTGGCTGGACGACCCTGTTGCGGCGCTACGGGACCCTGGCCATCTACTCCAGTTCCCGCTACCTACATCTGGAAGACCTGCAGGACAGTAGTGTTCTATAGGTGGAAAAAACACACGCGCGCGCCGATATTAAACCCACTTAACAAAAAAACGTTACAGTGGCGCCCTTCTGGTGGTAGATATCGAGCCGTGTTAGGTTTTTTCTGCCGTATCATCTATTTGTTATCTTGGTGATGGTGATTGGCGGGTGTGCTAACTATATATTGTAATTTCAGACTGCGAGGAAAAAATTACCTTCCGTGTTTATATTTTTCTCCAACCTACGTATATTACAAAAAACAACCGTTGAGCGGATTAATTTAAAACTATCTCAAAATTTTTTTTTTTTCGCAGTCACCCACATACTAAAATAATTTTTTCTAGCTCTTTGGTATTACTATTTGTGAACTATATTACTTTACCACAAATTGTGGAATACCTACCCATTGTAAATTGCGGATTTTGCGACTCTCACCTAGGGTTATTTTTTAAATATCACATAGCTGAATTCTCTTTAAAATGTCTTACACAATAATATATCTATCGTCTACACTACCTTCCGAGGACATTCTAAAATCGCGTTTGCAACCTGCAAAATCCGATATTCGTGATATCGTATGGAAGCGAACTTTCTATCAAAGTGACAAAGATAAATACTTTACAAAAAAATTGGCACCAAAATTTATTAAATGTCAAGTAACAGGAAAAAAATCACCTTTAGTATACGAACTGGCAGATATGACAGGAAAAACAATAGGACAATGGCATGTCAAGGATCTAAAACTAACAAATTATAAAGACTAACATAAAACTATCTATAGCAATCTGACATTGTATAACAAATAAATAACTTATTTTGTCTAAAAACGCTACCGCTTATTAACTTGTGCCACCGCCTTATCTCAGGAATGCGGCGAGCTCATTACGGAACTTGTTGACAACAGTCGGTCTATATTTAGTTTTTGATTTTCTTCTACCCGCATTAGTATGCATAATTAACTTTTGTTTATAATACTCATCTTACATTCCTAGGGTCACGGGTTCGAATCCCGGTGAAAAAAATGTTTGTGCGATGACCATGAACATTTGTCCCCGTATCATGGATGTTTACATATGTACTAAAATATGTATTCAACTACCTAAATAATCTAATCTCAAAATATAAAAATAATTCTACCTAGCTATAAGTACCTACCCAAACTTACCTTTTGCTAAAAACCATCTATCAACATATAACCAACTACTACTCATCTTCTATTCTTCTATTGCTATTGGACAACACCAATAGTATATACAGGGTGATTGTCTACCCATTCATCACTGTCTACGTTCACTATGTGCCCTACAGCCATAGTGAATAACCGATCATGGTCTACCCCATGATCACACTATTTATCTATGGCCCTACACCATAGGTATACTAAGGAGCGGTTGATTACTCCCTAAATAAGCCAAAATCACACTATTTATCTATGGCCCTACACCATAGGTATACTAAGGAGCGGTTGATTACTCCCTAAATAAGCCAAAATCACACTATTTATCTATGGCCCTACACCATAGGTATACTAAGGAGCGGTTGATTACTCCCTAAATAAGCCAAAATCGACACTATTTATCTATGGCCCTACACCATAGGTATACTAAGGAGCGGTTGATTACTCCCTAAATAAGCCAAAATCGACACTATTTATCTATGGCCCTACACCATAGGTATACTAAGGAGCGGTTGATTACTCCCTAAATAAGCCAAAATCGACACTATTTCAACTTACTAATAGTTTGGTTATATGTAGACTGCTCAGTACCTTTTACACAATTTAAGAACTGCGTCGGATTTCCGTGAGTGCATTGTGATAACTTAGAAACAATACACTCTGTATAACAGCAGGTGACAATACATGTACTAATGTGTTGCTACCACATAAGTGAAGAGTGAATGTGTGTGATGAATAAAAGAGAAGGAACGAATGAGTACCGGAAATCAGATGTCATCTGCGGCAGTGTCAGCGGATTTTACCTAGGAAAAATCCTATGCTAATTAGGGGGGTACTGTAACGTTGCACGTTTATTCTTAATAAACTACAAAAATAAATAACTTAATTATAAAGTAAAAAACTTGCAACACCACAATTAAAGTGGAATCTTTAGAAATTGTTCTGGCAACACAATCGCGATGACAGCTACGTCGTGATTGGCTGTATTCTCCTTCCACTAATTACTTCTAGAAAGATCCGGCAATAGGTTATAAAAGGGCCGGTCAGCTCATTTGACGAGAACAGAGCTACAGTGTCCACTACTTTTAAATCATCTACGAACGACATCTTATTGTGGTCTCAACTTTTATTTTAATTATTAACTTCAGTGAAGTGACAACCCCAGTCGGGTGAGTTTCGCAAACATCTAATTCTTCGCCGCTCATATTTTATTGTCTTAGCCTTTGTAACATCTCTGTAATAATTAAACTGCAAACCTTGTACCATCAGTGTTTCTGTGCGTACGACGATTGAACTTGATCTACCTACAACACTTTTCTAAATTACTAAAAGTTAATCGTCGTCCGTACTCAATCCTCTTAATCTTGATCTCTCACTGTCTGTAACGAGTCGAGGATATCCAGGTCTGTCTGTGGCTTAGATTCCTAAGTGGAAAGAAAGTCTATTATTTTTATTCATCTACCTACACACTTGGATATCATTCTTTTCATTTACGATTGCTATGTCTTTTTATTGTGACGCATCCGCTAGGCTGCCTCATCCCGATAACAAATGGATGCCAGCTCACTGCTGTTCACGTAGGCTTCTAGGCCTACGGTTGTCGGGACGTGGCAGTCGGTTGCGCGAGTCCGGACACCACCTAACCGGACAAACCGGCTCGTTCCAGGGTTCCTTCCTTCCTGCCTTCTTAACCTACGGCTACATACACCTGCGCACCCCGGTGTCAGCCCGGCGCGTCTAACCGCGCTGTGATTGTGCTGCACCAACACCAGCGCGCCTGCCAGCGCTGCTCGACGCAATCTCCAGAAGCGGTTACTAATACCAGACCGCCGTCGCCACAGGGGAGTGGCTGGACGACCCTGTTGCGGCGCTACGGGACCCTGGCCATCTACTCCAGTTCCCGCTACCTACATCTGGAAGACCTGCAGGACAGTAGTGTTCTATAGGTGGAAAAAACACACGCGCGCGCCGATATTAAACCCACTTAACAAAAAAACGTTACAGTGTGAGACTAAAAATTAGCCTACGACCTATTCTCAGACCTGCCAAATATACGCAAAAAAAATCGGTCAAGCTGTTTTGGAGGACTTCGATAACAAATGCTGTGGCATGAGATTTTTATAAATGTGAGATAACATTGTTATTTTTTTTGTAAAATTTTAATGATCAGTTAGTTGTGTTCGTTGTGTTTTTTTTTGTAAGAAAAACAAAGTTGAAAGCCTGTAAACTTATGTGTACTATATATGTCACCGTAAAATTGTCAAATACGTTATATTGTAATATCTCTAGCGATATTGTAAAGTCTCGAATTATTGTCAAATGAACATACTGCTTACAATAAAACGCATTATTTTTCGTGAAATGCATGCGATGGTAGTCAACTCACGCGGTGTGGAGTGAAGGAAGGGTCCCCCTTGCCCAGTGGTACCACTCTCATGAAAAGATACTGTACCAATCCTGAGAAATATCGATTAATATAACCTAACCTTAAAACACTTCATATTCCCCTAAAAAGCGTAGTCGACGGAGCCCTGCTTCGCGGGGCCCCTATTTCCGAGTGCAGGGTTTAAAGGAACCTAACTAACCTATCGGGGGGGTGCCCCAAGTCCCGTTTATGGGGGCAAGAGATACTTCCGTATGTTCAGTTGACAATAATTCGAGACTTTACAATATCGCTAGAGAGATACACGTTATATTGTAATATAACGTATTTGACAATTTTACGGTGACATATATACTACTTATGTATACATAACCGTGGTACCCACGACTTTCCTTCAATACCTTCTAGTTACTATGTTTACCTTTGTCGTTGAGTTTGTTAAACAAATAGGATCCCTATTTGGTTCGCTTCATTGACCGTTATTTACAAATGTCGGGTAGGTATATTTACTTCTTAGGTAGGTAAATAAGTATTAATGAATTTCCTAGAAAATCATGAAATCTCTTAGACCAAGTAACAGCCGTAAAAAAGAAAAGAAAAGGAAAGAAAAATAATTTATTGGTCTCACACTGGACAAAACAAAATAATAAAAATTTACAATAAAACACAAAAATATAAAAATAAAACATAAGAAAAGCTCAAACGCATGATCTCGACAACTCATAAAACGATGTTCTTTTAATATAAAAATAGAAGCGTAAATTAAAACATTATACATTCTTGACACATTAACTTTCATAACTGTTAAATAAATCCTAAGGTAGGAACAGAAGGCACAGAATGAACGCGAGCTATAAAACTAAAAAGATCATTCATTCCCATTTACTTTCCGCAAGGCTCTAAGTAAATATTTCTGTCGAGACTTCGAGAGGAATCGTAAAATATTGTGTTCCCTTCTGCGATACGGAATCTTAGGACCGAAATATACTCGATAATATGACCGAGGGTATTATAACAGCGTGGGGTGGAATAACCCTTGCTCATACATCAAGTGGACTACGACCCCGTGTCGAACACACAGTCGTATATATCTCCGCCCGATAGGACCAAAATACCCCGGTTCCCACTGTTTCCTTTCATTTAGATACGCTCAGTTTCGGTCCTTTATCCCCTTTCCTCAATTTCGTCTTCATCTTTCTGTCCCACTTCCACGGCCGCATTACTTAATACAATGAAATTTTTGTCCTCAACTCGCTTGAATGAATTCTTTTTAGAGATTATTTTTTTGCTGGTGATTTCAGCTGGATCTGCTTCATCTAGCCACTTCACCAGATTTAATTTTATGAATCAAAATAATCTTGCTAAAACGGTTTATGGACAATTGTTTTTTTTTCAATAACATTGCCAGTATTTCCTTAATTAAGATGAATAAAGTTAAGATATAATGATACGCATAATATTCCTCATTGGTTTTATTACTATGTTCTGTATTCTTATAAATCGTTAGGTAACATATTTAAATACATCTACGATTTGATAGTTTATTACACAACCCTTTTGTTTTCTACTTGTTAAAGATGGCGACGTTTGAAACCGTTGCCAAAGTAATCAGAATACATAAAATGTATTTTTGGCTGTCAAAACATTACAAACATAACATTGAATTCATTTTATTTACATTCAAATATTTACAATTGATCAGCTATTATGTACAACATACGATCTAGACCTTAGAGTTTAACATGATTTCATTTTTAAATCTTTAAATACAAAGGTACAATAGCCAATGTCTATAAATCATCTAGAGAAAATTAACATTTTATACAATTTAAACTTGCCTTTGACAATCATTTTACTTTAAGTTTTAAACAGATGTAAATATCTACAAAGTAACAGAGATTTAATATTGACATAGTAGCAAAACGACCTCGAGTTTACCCTTCTTTCTTTCTTGAAAAGTCATAAAATTGTTTTTGTACTGCTAACATAAGTAAGGGAGGGACGCGCACAGAATAAAACAAAAAACTGACTGAGAGCAATGTTTAGTACCAATCTACCAGATTCGCTACATGAAATGAACTCGAAACGAATGATGCCTAAGGTACGTAATTTGTTCCTTGCTGTCGCTTGAGACAACTTTTGGGATGATGCCTTTTATTTTGGCCGGTAAAGCAACCCTAATTCTAAACTTTGATTGTGTAATATTATTCCGGAGTAAGACTGTGAAATGTGAAAAAGTCAGACGAATTTACAAAAAGGTATGCGCAGTTTTGTTGTTTAAAGTCAGGGGAATTTCGGCCGGGATTTTTGCTGAGTACCTATGTCTCTATTGTGGAATAGTGGGTAAACAAATTTCGTGGGAACAAACTCGGGAAGGTTTCCGAGATTTGAATAGCTCATTTTAGAGCTACTTGATGTCAAGAGACGTCGAAAGTCTCATTGCAAAGCCACTCGAAGATTGACGACTTCCATAAATTCAAAGAACTTTTGCAGAAACCGAAGGGTTTTGTGGTGGCGGAGAAATCAACTTGATTTAGTCCTATTTTATGTTTGAGCGCGCTGGAGATGAAGTCGTTTGAGGATTGAGTTATTCTCTTAGAAAACATCTAGTCTGGAAGGTATTAAGATTTCCTTTACAAATTGCAACAAGAGAATTCTAATTTCTCGTCAACAACCAATTATTTCATAAGAAGATTGCCTTGTAACTTCATTTACTAACGATCAATATATTCCTTAACTCAAAGAGAAAAGTAAAATAAATAAAATAAAAAGAATAAGAGAGTTAACGACTAATTGGTTTTTTGAAGAAATTTTGTACAAAATGAATTAAAAGTATTCTAAGTTCTTAATTTCATATTTGAGTTAAGATTTGTTTTATACATTTTATCCTTCATTATAAAATACATTTTATTTGGTGACACTTGTAAACACGAAAGTTGGTGTATCGTATTCGTTTCTGGTTATACAATATGGGTAGGGTAAGTATGCAATAGTATTAGTACAGACACTGTTGGTTCAAGTTGATCGAACACAAATAACGTGGCAAAGAGAGCAACCAGCGGCTTAGATGTACGTTACGCATAGATAAGCTTCCCGTTTCGATTGAATCTCGGTATATTCCTGTGTTGGACGAAATCGATTTGCTTGTAATCTCGGTGCCGGATTAAGACGACGAACGTAGTTAGCTGTGAGAACAAAGGAGATTCAGCTTCGGATAAATCATCAGAAGGATTATCTCATGCGTGTCACATAAATCTCTCTGGTCATTATTTATCGAAATTACTAAAACCCTCTGGTCTGTTACAGATAAAATAGAAATTTAGAGATTTTTTAAACAATAATATATTTTTTTAAATTGACCATACATGCTATTGATTTATCGTCTTATAATTACCTCACAGGAATCTTTACTGTCTATATTTTATCGTTGTATTTTAAATACGTTCAATTCAGATAGCAAAATCTGAAGGTCCGCCACAAATTCGCTTGTTCACTCAATTATATAAAATACTTCCTTAGTTTAAAACGTTTGGGAAGTCGCGTTTGCACTGTTAGGTCATCTTGAGGACGTCGGTTCGTTGTGGGCTGTCGTGAATTTTGTTAGGAGTTTGACGAGTGCGTTGGCGAAGAGTACAGTGATGAGTAGTGTTGGGATGGTAAAGTAGTGCGCGGCGACGGGGAGGGCGATGATGAGAGCTGGGCGGGGCTGGCGCAGCGTGGTGAGCGTGGTCAGCGTGGCCAGGATAGCGCGATTGAGGCGCGGCGGCGTGGAACCCGAGCTCTGCATCGCCGCCGGCCGCTCGCCGCTCAGCACGTGGACGATCACCGACGCTGATTCTGTACAACAAAGTATAAGCATTATCAGCTTGTAATGTTCCCACTCCTGGGACACAGATCTACTCTCTATGAGGGAGAAAGGGCTGAAACCCCCCACGCGGGCCCAGTGTGGGTTGGTAGATGTCTTCGAATTTTTGGTTCTAGAACATGCCGGTTTTGTCATTATGTTTTCTCACACCGTTTTGAGAGCAGTGGTGATGAAAAAAATGACACAAAGAAATGCAGGCGCAGGATTCCAACCCACGACCTATATCTCGTAAGTCGGCGCCGTAACCATCGAACCACTGCTCTTTACGTTCATTCTGTAGAACAAAGTTTTCTCATAAATCACCCTATCTAGTATCACGTACATTTATCGATTAACTGCGGGCGCCCCTTGATTGCTTACAAATGATGTAAAGGGTTGCTCTATCTGGCTCTTTAAAATATGTATAAGCTCAATTAAATTGGGCGTAAACTTTGGAGTAATTTAGAAAAGGTTGCTGACACTTTTCGATGGAATGTTTTGAAACAAAGAGAGAATTTAGAAAGTATTTTAGAAACTTTGAATTTGAAACAAAAAGGTCTACGATGAAAACCTTCACAAGAAACATTTTGTACTATCACATTACATTTGAATAATTTCGCCAGTCGAATAATGAAGACAACTTCATGACATATGTTTATATCAAACAGTAAATATGCATGCCACTTCGAAAGTTGAAGTTAGCTAAATTAAATGTCCTAGCTCACTCCTACCCTACATTTTAAAGTCACAATAGCGCTAGCAATGCATTCACCTAGAAATATGAACACTTTATTATGTTAATAGCGTACTGCATTGTAATCACAAATAAATACTGCAATTTTCCACACACAAACATTTTTGAAATGCTCAAATAGTTTTTATACCTTCCAAGAACATCAAAAACATTGAGTTTTCTTTCAGAGCCATTAAACGATGTCAATTAAAAAGTTGGCAACGTTTTAACAGTCGTGTAGGTAATTGTGGAACATAGCAATAATGTTCAGTTATTTTGTAAGAACCTAGACTGGAATAATTACACAGCAGTTTGCAGCAAATCCATGTAATGAATAATTTTAATATGAAGGCGCTGAATACGGCAATCTGTGAGGCGGTATTGTACGAACGAGTTTTCATTTGAAATGGAAAGAGAGATTTAAAAGTACCTTGTATAAGTAGGCATGGTTTTGCTTCCTTATTGAATTTTTTTGTTTATGGCGTTCTCTATATTGATGGTTCTTCTTTTTTCTGTACTTATTATTAATAATATTAAGGGTACGTATCATAATCCCGAAAGTTCATAATACCTATGATTGAAATACCGACGTCCAAAACATCGAAATTCAAAATACCGAAAGTTTTAAATACCGATAGTCGTTATATCGAAACACAAAATACCGATGTTCAAATGCCCGAAAGGACGAAATCCCTAATGGACGAAATACCGAATGGACGAAATCCCGAATGGACGAAATACCGATAAATGAAATCCCGAATCGACGAAATCCCGAATGAACGAAATACCGATGGATGAAATCCCGAATGGACGAAATCCCGAATGGACGAAAGCTTTTATTTAATAGCCGTATTATATGCCCCTAAAAAGCGTAGTCGACGGAGCCCCGCTTCGCGGGGCCCCTATTTCCGAGTGCAGGGTTTAAAGGGAACCTAACTAACATAACGGGGGGGTGCCCCAAGTCCCGATTATTGGGGCAGAGATACTTCCGTATGTTCAGTTGACAATAATTCGAGAGTTTACAATATCGCTAGAGAGTAACACGTTATATTGTAATATACCGTGTTTGACAATTTTACGGTGACATAACATAAGCACAAATTTTGTGACAGAAATGAATCGCTGCAGAACCGACTCCACGTAGTCTTTTCTGCCCTACCCCTAGAGTGTAATTTAAGCCCGCGTAGGCCGGCCAGCAAGCCGAAGCTGCGGTGGTGAGTGTTTAAACCCTCTGCGACGATAAGCTCGCGTGTGACCGCCGGAGCCCCGCAGCGTCGGAGCCGTGACAGAAACCATGCCTGCTGCATGCTTGCCGTATGCTTGCTGCATGCCTGCTGCGTGCTTGCTGCATGATTGCTGCATGCTTGCTGCATGCTTGCTGTATGCTTGCTGCATGCCTGCTGCATGCGTGCTGCTTGCTAGGCAACTTTTAAGTGTTTTTACGTTAGATTTACAAAAAATCGTTTTACTCGGAAACGGTGACGATTTCGGGATTTTGAACTTCGGGATTTTAAATTTCGGGCAAATGAACTTTCGGGATTTCGAACTTCGGGATTTTAAACTGTCGGGCAAATGAACTTTCGGGTATTTGAACTACGGGATTTTAAACTTAGGGTTTATAAACTTCGGGATTTTAAACTTTCGGGCAAACAACCATTCGGCGTTTAAATTTTCGGGATTTGGTTCATCGGTATTTTAAAATTCGGGATTATGATACGTACCCAATAATAATAATATAAAATTTATTTCAGATTAAATACAATCCAATTATGTTGTTAGTAAGTCTTAACAACAATTGAACATTGATAAATGAACACAAATCTGACATGCAAAATAGTATAGCTGCTAGCACAATAAATTACCACAAACTGTCTTTTTTTGCTCATTTGATTTTGAACTTAACCAGCAACATTTTGGTTTAAAATCACTTGGAGAAATTTGGCAGTTTGTGGTAACTTGATGTGCTGGCAATTGTACAAAAAAGCAAAAACTGTTTTGTATTAAACAGTTTTAACACTGTTTGGTGTCTGATGAGGATCAGTAATAGAGAAGTGTAGAAAAAGAAGACAAGACATGCAAAATAAAATTGGAATAAAGGCAGGAGAAAGTTAATGATAAAAGCACTTTATCGCAGTCCTGTAGACGGTTCTCTATCGTATTATCTAACTTCTTAATCCATAATCTAAAATGACATAATATTTTTTGTCATAATCATCATTCGTCCGAATGATAATTTACCCGAACTTTAAATCACATAATATCATATGCCATAAAGTTGAAATCCCTAAATATAATAAGCTCTAAATCCGTTTGTCATAAGTATTACAATCAGTAATATACAAAAGACATAAAATCGTTTTCAATAAAAGTCATAAGTCCTAAGTAAATGTTTAATCGTATGTAGGCGTTGACCTGCAATGCAAGCAAGCATGCAGCAAGCATGCGGCACGCCTGTAGCAAGCATGCGGCAAGCATACAGCAAGCAAGCATGTAACAAGCAAGCATGCAATGCAAGCAAGCATGCAGCAAGCATGCAGCACGCATGTAGCAAGCATGTAATGCAAGCAAGCATACAGCAATCATGCAGCAAGCATGCGGCAAGCACACAGCAAGCAAGCAAGCATGCAGCAAGTAAGCATGCAACAAGCAAGCATGCAGCAAGCAAGCATGCATGCAAGCGTGCAGCTTGCAAGCAAGCATACAGTATGCAAGCAAGCATGTAGCATGCAAACGAGCAAGCATCATGCAGCAGGCATGGTTTCTGTCACGGCTCCGGCGCTGCGGGGCTCCGGCGGCCTCACGCGAGCTTATCGTCGCAGATGGGTTTAACGCTCACCACCGCAGCTTCGGCTTGCTGGCCGGCTTCGCCGGCCAGCCTCAGCCGCGGCGGCGAGTGTTACAACCACCTGCTCCTCAACTCGCGGCCCGCCTCGCCCCTCCGCGCCTACGCGATTTTAAATAACACTCTTGGGGTAGGGCAGACAAGACTGCGTGGAGTCGGATTTACAGCAATTCGTTTCTGTCACTAAAACCTAACTTTTAGGGATTTTTTAGCGACTGTTAGTCCCTAAAAAATCCCTAAAAGTTAGGTTAATAAATGACCATTCGGAATCATACACGTTATGTGATACAATACTTAGGACATACGACTTTATGTCATGTAAAATTAGGAGATTCAATTATTATAGTATTCGATATTATGACAAAATAGTATTAGAAGTAAAGTTAGTAATGTAAAACATAATTTCGGTGTTTTGAACATTATGGTTACTGAAGTTTATAGTAAACGTGTTATGGATAATGATTTTCGGACAGAAAATTTTAGGACAATCAAGGGAGTACCCCTGTAGACACCCCTCAAAACTTTATTGGATTCAATAGTTTTGAAACATTTTTATTAACACAGCTCAACTCAATCTGCTATGTGGAATCAATTGATTGAATTGTACAATTCTGGGTACAGCAGAAAAGCTTTCAAATATAATTCAGACCAACATTAGTTTAGTTTATTTTAATTTATAATTGTATGTAGCATTTTAAAAAAATACATTCGAAGGAAATTTGATGTTTGCCGTTTTTATGCAGTGACTGAGAGAGTGCGACTGCGTGTCATGGGTTGGATCCCCGCACGAAACAAATATTTGTATGAATTACAGATCCAGTAATTGTTCCAGGTCAAGTTGATTGTGTATGTGAGTTTAAATGTTTGTAAACGCGCCCACACGGTGCAGGAGAAATTACTGAGCAACGTTTAAAAAAACTAGATAGATTTAACATAGTTTTAATGTAACATAGGCACTGGTAAAGGTTTTGGGGGAGCCGTAGGATGCGAGGCGTATGGCATTATGTCCAGCAGTGGCGTCTTTTGGCTGAAATGTTGATGATGAGGCAATGTATATCACTTCTAGTCTTCAAGGATACAGGTCTACAGATGTCGATTTATTGGTTCTAATACTTGTTATGTTTAGAGAGCAATGTTGATAAAGTATAACTTTGCCACCACGGTTTTAACATAATTATCCAATATTTACTTATATTACCGTCATCTTCCTACCCTTGCCTATTTGGGATCAGCGCAGAATTACTGTTTTGTTCTTCCGATCTCGCCTGGATAATATAGTTATTCAATATTCAGTTACAAATAAACTAAATAATAAACACACCATACCAAATAGTTGATCCCTCCGATAATGAGGGCAAAATCGATAGTCGTAACAATGAAATATTGACCCGTTTCCCGACTTTAATCGGTTATAAAATTTATGCGTCCGCCCTATTTCACAGTTCAAACAGTACGATGTTTGTACTTCTTGTAATTAAGCAAATACTTATATTTTCTTGTAGTTGGAGTATTTTTGGTAGAACTCCTTGAGTTATGGTACAGGTCCACTCAAATCTTTTTGGTATTTTTTTTAAAGACCCATCTACAACATTAATCATCTCACATTTCTTGACTAAGGTCTAGACTTTAAAAGCGGCAGTGATTTCTGAGTTTGTGTCTTCTCAGTATATTCAGCTACGAAACACCGGCCTCATCTTGTTTTAAAACATAACATGAAGTGACGTGTTAAAGTGTTTTTTAAAACCAATTTACAGAAGTAAATATGATTTATGATTTTCGTTTTAATATAGTGAAAGAACGATGTTATCTAATATGAAGTAATGTTCGGGATAATAATGTCACTGTCTCGTCGGGCTCGAAGTGAAACGTCTTGGTTTTTGTCTCAAGAGGCTTAATGAGGTCATTTGTCTGCGCCTACTTTATTAAAATGTGGTATGTTGGAACATTGGAAATTAAATTACAGTCCCATTTCGGGGCATGGTAGTTACTTTTCTCAAATAGTAGTATATATTTATCTTTTTGCTGTACTTATTAATGAACATAAATCTGACATGCAAAAAAATTAAAATATAAAAGCCTATAAGAGTAATAGAAAAGCATATTTAGTAGTATAAACCTGCATCTATTAGCGAAGTACATCCAATAGCCAAACAGACCAGACTGGCGTCAGACCGATTCGGTTGGGCTTCACAGATAAAGCGAAATTTCGAAAAAAGTAATATCAGACAGATTCCAGCCTAAAACACAAGTTCTACAATGAATTCTATGATCGTAGTACATTGCTACGCTTTTCGTAGCCTACAGCTACGCCGTAGCACACTGCTACAGCGTAGCTGTACGCTACGAGATAGTAGAACTATTTTGTTTTTAATGAATATTCTGGATTTTCATCGAACCAAAAAGCGTTCTTTCACCGTAAACATTCGCCTGTAATGTAACAGTTCAGTGCGTTGCAATCTGTAACGATACCATTAGTAACAATCACTTTTGTCTACACAAAATAAAATCTTGGATATTTAAATAACAGAAGAATGTTCCCGTGAAGGAAAGCCAAAGATACAGAGAATAACATAAAGCATTAGTTTTCTTACCAGAACTGCTCGGCGCACACGTATAGTTTCCCGAGTCGTGAGGCGCAGCCCGTGCTATGAGGAGCCGACTGGTGCGCGTACGCTGTTCTGTCTCCACGCTGATACCACCCCTCTGAGCATAGTTCACTACTTGCTCTCCTCGATACCAGTAGATGAAGCTAGAGAACGAAGATGGCGGTCAATGTCGAGAACAATAGTAATGGCGGTGATAAAAAAAATACGGGTGTGACCTTATATAAAACAGAGCATAAAAGGTACTCGTAAACCTACGGTATGATGATGTACATTGTTACTTTTCTTGGACAGTATAAAGGGTACAGTGTATCTTTATACTGTTTATCGAAAATCTGTGTTTTACGCATTTATCATTGCGTCGCGTATAGTGTTGTCCCAATTATCTTAAGGTCGGCTTCCAGTCTAACCGGATGCATCTGAATACCAGTATTTTACATGGAGCGACTGCAGCGATCTGACCTCCACAACCTAGTCAGTACTAGGCAATACGATACTTCTTAGTAAGACTGGTGGTCAGACTTTCGGGCCACTGACTACCTGTTACAACTGTCGAAGATTGTAAGTGTTTTACGCTTTGTAACAACTTAAATGAACTTTAATGGAAAGAAAACTTTATCATAAGAGAATCGTCTATTGATAGAATAAATAATGGCCGCTTTTACAAGTAAATCATAGATTCAAAGAAAAAAATAAAGCTAAGATCACAAAGCATCACGTCAAAAGCAACTTGAAGGGACTGAAAAACTGTTAGATCAGACTTAAGAATAAATAAAGACACTATAGACTTTATTTTCGTCTTAAACAAACATGAAAAAGATTTTCAATCACATCAAAATCTTTTATAAAAATGCGTCTTATTGTTGCAGAATCTAATTCAGTATCACACAATCTCATTTCGTATTGGGTAAGTGGTCACCGTCTTCTAAGATTTTTTCGTGCGGTGACGACGCCACACAATGAGATTAGCTTTTATATTCATAACACGGACTATATCAAGGCAGAGTTTGAGGACCCCTCGTAATTCGTAAATATATTACTTCACGCTTTTTAGATAGCCTCGTATTTAAAAGGCACTTTAAGTTACGGCATATTAAGTTGTATTTAAACTTCTAACTTCTGCAAATACTATAAACAAGGAAGTTGTATGTTGTATCTCTGGAAATGCTGAACAGATCGCAAAAAAAAAATTGATAGAAAAGCCTCATTATTACCAAGTGTCAGAGGTTACTTTTGCTTTTGCTTATGCTTCCGTCGCATGCATTTCACAATATTACATTTTCACTTCGATAGATTTTCCTCTATCGAAAAATAATGCGTTATATTGTAAGCAGTATGTTCGTTTACAATCTCGCCAGATAGATTACAATATAACGGGATTTACAATTTTACGGTGTCATTCACACCGCTCGCTCGTGCAAGGGAATCAGGCACGAAAAGGAGATTACTTTCCAGATTTAAAATTATCGCTCCGCAAGACAAAAGTCCACATAAGAACATTTACTTTATCCACAAAACGCAATTAAAAGTTAATTTTAGTTAATACTTCAAACACAAAAGTCAAAGTTCCGTGTTGATTGTGTATACAAATCCAACACCTTAGGCGGGCTCATTCTACTCTAATTACATGTTATTTCACGTCACACGGCTATTCATTACACTCAAGGATGTGTTTTGTACGGAACTCGGTAATTTCAGTTTAATGAGCAGAGAATTTGGGTCATGTGTTTGAACTACTAAGTTTACTGTATTTGACATGTATTGAACATGTTAAACTTTAGTTGACGTATTGGAATATTTATTTGGCTTAAATATTTTTTGGGTCTGACCTGAGCTTTTCTGCTCAGGTCAGACCCAAAAAACACATTTTATAAACAAACATGACGTTTATTTATAATGTTTTATACAAAACTATACGTTGACTTTCGGAAATGACTTTAGACAACATGTTAAAAAAATCTGTCCAACCCGTGAGATTATTATTAGGTATCGAGGTTATATTACATTTATATAATCCTTTTTAGACAACACGTAAAAATTACTCCTATGAAAAATTAAATAGTACTAAAATAATGGAAATGGAGGTAATTTGGGACAGAAACGATGCACTTTTTTTTAAATATTTTGTTTATTATATACCTGTATGCCTATAAGTTCCTTTCGGATCGTACGATTGTACATTTGATCAACTGAAAAATCGGCATGAAAGCAATACTTTTAATAATTAGGAGTCATGTGCAGCTCGACAAACAAAAGGCCACTCGCTACATAAAAGTCGCGAACACAAGACCGCAGTCACTCCGAAACAAACATGTTTTAAATAAAATATTGGTCGGCTTCACAATTAACGCCACGAAAATTTACCAAAAACTTCAGCATTGAGTAACGATAAATATTTCATGAAACGTCCGAATAAAAACGATATCTGTCCACGTGAAGCATATCATCGTTTCAATATTCAAATTGAAGGTCCCTCGATAGATCTCAGACATAGGCCACCATTAAACGTTGATAGCCAAAGAATACCTCACTTAGGGACCTCAGCCGACCCTTTTATCTGAAAATAAGCTTATCATGTTTATGGATGCGAACACTAAATGTATAGGTACGGTGCGGTGTGAAAAGGTGCCTACACGATAACACACTTCCATTATAAGATCGTAAGGTGGAAGGCGGGGTCGCCTATTCACACCGCAACGATTTGTGTCGGATGTACTCAGAGTTACACAACCGCAAACATCAATAACGAAGATCGAATTTTTCGTCGCCTGTGTTATTATGGCGTATTTGTTTTATATTTATATAATACATGGAAGACTTACAGCTAATAAAAACAGGAAATAAAAAGGAAATCATAGTCACTAGAAAGCCAATTACAAGTCCTCACGTATAGACGTATTATAGTTATTTATGGTGTAAGCACAAAAACACAAAACACATAGCTTTAATATAAGTGAGAAAAAAAAAAATTAAAAAAAAAAAATTAAAAAAATATTGTTTTTCGTACACACGTAATTCATTTACGTTAACGTTTTTAAACACGGATCGTATTTTGTGCTCTTGTTTACGTGGAGTATTTGGCTGTTGTTAAAAACGTTGTGCTCAATTAAAAAGACTGCATTTTTTTATTTATATTGTTACTCTGAAATGTCATTATGTTCCATTATTTGGTGAGGTAACAAAAAATCCCACTAGTAAAGCTGTAGTAAATTACGTTGCAAGCTCTAAAATATAACGTCGGCACATTGCCCAAAGTATGATACTTTTGTAGCTCGCCGAGTGCGGGCAAATATGATCTAACTGAACAAGATGGTCTCATTACACATTTGTCACGTACGCTGACACAAAAGTCCCGCTCGAGAGTTATTTCTTACTTCCTCGTTTTTTATGTCGGCAACCCACACTTTCATGTGTTACTGCCCGTTCCGTGCAAGAATACGGCACCTTTTCCATTTCCTTCACAAGCCGTATAAAAGTTTCGCCTATTTCGGTTAAAACGGTTTGGCTTTCGTACTGTTATAACGAATTTATTCATCCAAAAATCTACTCTTGCCTTAATTTTTTTAATAAAAGACAGCTTGTGTAACAGCCTTAAGCTTAAAAGAACTTACAACTTTACTAACAGAATTATTTTCGTTGTTTAATTAAACCGCAAAAAGAATAAAAGGCGTAAAGATAAAACATTGTTATTATCTTTTAACAAATAAAACAGTGTTGTAAACAAAATAAAGGAGCGGGCCAAAAAATAAACAAGAAAGCTAATACTGTTTAGAAAGTTCGCTATGAAATAAACTAAGAATTTTGTAGCAATTTATCTACATTTTTTTAACGTCTGGGTTGGTAGGAGGTCTAGATTTTTCGCATTAGTTACCTTGGGGGGTCAGGGGCGTACTTCGCCACGCAAGTAAGATTGATGTCTGATCCTGCCCTGACGAAGAGCTCTGGTCCCGACAGTATCTCCGCCTTTGACACTGTTGAAAACGAGAGATTATTAGAGAACTTAGATAACACTAATACATATTTGGTGAAGACGTTTTAGTCGAAATTCGGAGAAAATTGTTGAAAGGGATTTAAACCTATTAAATCCCTCATTAAATACTCGTATTGTTGTTAATAGAGTAGTTGTTACCACGTTCCTTGTACGTGTATTGAAAAATGTTGTTTTATTCACGTGGGTATTAGTCACTACAGTTCTCGGATCCATAACACCCTCGCCTACGACTCAAGTGTAAATTCCGCCTCGGCTGCAGCGACAAAGTTTCCCCACTTGTTTCAAAATGGACAACTTTTTATTTGAATTTGAATTTGGAAAACCGAAATAAATGTGCCAGCAACAAATAAACATTTTTTTATTTTTAAAGAGCCAGTGCTTTTAAAGTAATGCAAAAAAATATGAAATATCTCTAGACCGTGTTGATGTGTGTATTTAAATGGTTACTTATTTCATAATAAATAATAATGCTCATTACTTAATTTTAATGAACAAATGCTACAGTTATTTATAAATTACATTGGTATTTAACGACGAACGTTGTGTTAACAGTTTTCAATGAAACTGTTCATTTGTGGTTTTTGCCAATTAGTCCACTTGCATAATAAAATTGTGATGTATTTTTTGATGACAATTCAGTGTTAATTTTGTGCCTACCGTTTGAATTACAAATGCAGTTAAAAATATCTTTTTCGCTATTGTTGGAACACTTCAGATATACATTACATCATGACTATTTTCTCCAAAGAGTCCGGCACAGGTTTAAGGCTTAATTTTATCCGGCAACAAATCAGTAATATGTTTGAATATGTACTGCGTATAAGTAGTCTATATATGTAGTTCTGGAGTGACGACCGCGTTGGAAGACCTCCCACTAGGTGGACCGATGACGTGGTGAAGGTTGCGGGAATTCGTTGGATGCGAGTCCAAGAGACCGGTCAATGTGGCGACACTTGGGGGAGGCCTATGTCCAGCAGTGGACGTCTTTCGGCTGAAATGATGAATAATGATGATGTACTGCGTTGTTGGCCTAGTGCTCGCAAGCGCAACTTTTGAGCATGACGTCCTGGGTTCAATCACTGGGTCGGGTAAAGTGTCACTGGGTTTTTCCGTCAGGAATTACTCAGTAGAAGCCACGGAGTCTAGATTTGGTTGGTGACAATAAGCTCGCACCATTTTGTATGGAAAGTTAACAAATTTAAAAGCAATTTTCCCGAGAAATAACGATTGTAACCAGCAGATAGGATCATTTTCATTAAATGTAAGTCAAAGAATACTACGTTCGTACCAACATGATTTTTTTTGAGAACGGAGTAGTCCTCAAAAAAAATCTTGTTGGTACGAACATAGTAATCTTTCAAACACAATATAGTATTCTTTCAAACACAACATAGTATTTCTTCAAAACACTCGTTCTTGTGGGAAAGGTTGTTAAGTGTTTACATATTGGTGCTCCGGACTGTACTAGGTACACTTCTGTCTTACTCTTCGGGGATAACAGGAGAGATGTTATGTGTATGTATTAAAATTGCACAGATGCGTATGATTTGATTTTTTGTTTGTTTGTTACAATTTAGCTCAAGAACTGCTCAACCAACTGACGACCCGATTGGCGTAATGGTAGTGACGCTGCCTTACGTTCTTAGGGTCCTGGGTTCGAATCCCGGTAGGAGCAAATGTTTTTGTAATGAGCACGGACATTTGTTTCCGAGTCATGGATGTTTATATGTATAATAAGTATGTATTTACAAATAAAAAAGTTTATATGTAGTATATCAATTATCTAGTGTCCACGACACAAGCTTTGCTTAGTGTGGCACTAGGTGGCGCTGCGTGTTAATGTCCAGCGATATTTATTTATTTTGTAACTTTAAAAACTCTCAATACCGAGTAACATAAATTATAAATTATATTGATAACATGCTAATTAGCCGACTTATCACAATTTTCGTGGACAAAGTCACGGGTGAAGTGCTGGTCTCGAATTAGCAGCTTAAACCTACATATTAGGGAATGATCGTTTGAATTTCCACACAAGAACGAATTTCGACACTGGGCTATTTTCCACCATCAATAAATTGCAAATCTATTTAGTCCGTCAGTTAGAGTATTGGAAAATAATGGACACGTATTTTTTATATTTGTAAATCAATGAATATTGACAAAGTTAGAACGCAACAAAACGAGCAAGTGGGGGCTCGTGACGTCACAACGCACTAAAAATATAGCACGGCGTGACGGATTGAGAATTTTAAAAGCGTCTTCGTCAAAAAATACGTGTCAAATATTTTATGATAATCTAATTGACGGACTAATTAGATTTTTTCAGGACACTATCCTATTGGTCAGGTACTCTCTATTTGTATGTTTAGAGTCACTCACACACACTCTTTAGCTTTTCTAACATTGGCCGGACATCAGTGTCTTGGCACCGCTGCTGAATCGATTTCCGGAGCCCATGTATGGCAGGTTTAATCAGTGTATGTAGTTGCTTTGCCAAACAGAATATAAAATAAAATACAAATCAAACCTAAAAAGGTCAGTAAATGCCTGAAATTTTAAATTGGTACCTTACCTTTACCTATTGATCTAGAAAAGACCTAACTTATAGTTAAACTAAGAATAATATAACATCACGGCTTGTAATCCCCGAAGGGTTAGGCAGAGGTGTACGTAGTATCTGAGTTCCATGTATAGGGGGCGACCCTATTGCCATCAACTGGGCACTAACCCAGACTCCCACTCTGGGCCTGTTAACGTCCCTTTGTGCCTATTGGCCTTGTTTCGTTCTATCTCCTCCTGATATGGAGGGAAGTATAAATTACGGTTTTTTCCCACTCCTCCGCTATACTTTCTGATTGATTTCGTTGCGGGATCTAAAGACAGTTAAATTCATTCTCTGGGACTTCGTTGAGCTTTATTGTCTCGGCGCTTTTCTGGTGGTCGCCACTGTTGATTCTGGTTTTCAGGAGTTACAGTGGTTTTGGAATAGTGTGGCGGGCTTGTCCCAAAAAAAAAAAACCGAGCCTCTATGGCTGCCGTAGAGAAATTCGTGATGGAAAAACCCAATAACACTTTGATCAACCCGGAAATCGAACCCACGACCTCATGTTCAGGAGACCATGAGACCTGCAGTCGTGCTTGCGACCATTAGACCAACGAAGCTGTCATAGACATATACACAGAATATTATAAATAGTGCAAAGAATTGGTACAAACCAAGAAATAAATTAATTTCGGGATTTTTAAAACGCTGATCTGTTGTTTAATATAAAACCATCTTTTCTTTCTAGCAACAGACACGCAATTTTTTCTGTTTCGTTTCTTTTGTTGTTATTTCGGTCCATTACATAACTTGCTCGGTATAACATGGAATTTAACCAGAATTTGCTGAAGTAATTGTACTCCAGATCAGATTTCCATAGAGGCCAATTACAGACTCGCCACTGACGCGGAAGATATTGTAGTGCATGTGCTCATACTTGTGAGCGCTGACACAGGTCCTCTTTACAACGTTACTCAGATAGTCCGAAGAAACGGCGATCCGAGAGTCGACTGTTGAGTGATCAGGCGAAGCAGCAATTGGAGAATTTATATGGATAACTCAAGCATGATGCGACTTATTGACGGCACGTTTCGCTCAGTGGCTGAGCGATTGACTGGTGCGCTGCGTGCCGCCACACGAATCAAATAATTATATGGCCTACAGAAAGTTGTTCCAGGTCTGGCTGTTTGTGTATGTGTGTAATTGCACCCACAAAACATGAGAAACTCCTAGTGTGGGGCGAAGGTAAAAAGGGGAGAAGGTAATCTGATGAGAATACGCCTACTACAAGTTCTTATAGCAGTATTCGTCTTGCAGGATTCCATCTCTTTCCAACCCGTTACCAATACCGCTTTAGGAAGTGTTGAGGCGCCTCCAGTTCTGACGTCAGATATCATTAAGCTGTTCGCGTCCCATTCTTATTAGATTCATGATGAGACTAACAGAAACCGAATTTCATTTATTATTTATGAAGATACTCACCAACAACAGTAAGTCGAAACGACAAACTAATCTTAGGCTCAGTGGACACTTGGCATTCGTAGGCGCCGGAGTCGCGCGGCTGCGCGGGCGCCACCCGCAGCGTCCATTCATCGGAGCCGTCGGCGTGAAGCGCAGCGAAGCGCGCGTCACTGCTGTAGGTGTGCACGCCCACTGTCAGGATGTGCAGGTCTCGTTTGCGGATCCAGGAGACCTGAGGACAATTTTGGACATTTATAAAACGCATGATATCCGAAGCGCTTTCAATCGACTGCGTATACGTAGACCGCTGCAAACTCAATTTAACAATGCCTGATCCAATATAATTACTACTCACTACATATTATAAAACAAAGTCTCCCGCCGCGTCTGTCTGTCCCTATGTATGCTTAGATCTTTAAAACTACGGAACGGATTTTGGTGCGGGTTTTTTTAATAGATAGAGTGATTCAAGAGGAAGGTTGTTGTATATAATTTTTTGGGGGCGAAGACGCGGGCATCGGCTAGTAGGGAATAAGCAAGAAAAAAAACTCTTTTACTTATTAAAAATGCCTTATATTGGCGCTTAAAAACATTATGGTACACTTGTTTAAGTTTCTAAAATATCACTAATTTTACAATTTATTGTTTTATGTAACATGTTTTTGGTGAAACGCACTCTCAAAACACGTCGTCCTCGATAACGGCGGTAGTGACATCAAAATCTATAGTCAAAAAAACACTTTTATTTGAAATGTAGGTAAAGTTTCACTACGATTTTATTATAATATCGCTATCGCAAGTTTTGCTTGAATAAAGCACATACAATAAGTAAAATTATTTTATTAAGGCCAAAAAAAAATTATGTAAACAAGGTAGATTGTGCTAAATGACGTCACATTATGGCCGCGACAATCACGGACGTTTGAACTGTCATAGATAATTGCAAGAGTTTAATATTATTTTTGAGCGACAAGCAGTAGTTGAAATTAACTTTTAATACTTTTCTTGGGTTGATAATAGTGTATTTTATGGATGCACAAAAATTACATGCATATTCCCTATTGATAATAGCTTAATTATTGTTGGCATAATTGTTGCATAGTTTGACAAGACCTTCTTGAAAACGATGCCGTGGGCGCCCACCGGGACGTTTGCTCAAACAACAGTCTTAATTAAAAACTAGGTAGAGTAGGTATTTTTTCAAATATCTACATTTTTGGGGGACTATGATACCATATAAAAACTATGATAAATCTAGTAATACTTAGCTACTCGTATTTACACAATAAACAAAACAAAAATTATTTATACAGAATAAAGGGATGTTTGTATTTGTACTAAAGTTCCCGCAAACCAATTTGTTATGTTACCTACAGATTTCACTGGACTAGAAATTACCTATCGAAACATAAATCCACCTCAATAGAACAACCTAACAAAAAACAAAACGGTTTCAATAATAAACTATTCTTGCGTAAAATTAGGATCCTATCCAAGAATTTCTCAATCGAAATTATTGGAGAATTACCCGTCTGTAATTTGGTACTTCTTATTGAAATGCCTGTGAGTGTCCTCAACCTAACCTACGTATCTACGTTACATACCTTAAGCCGCTTTCAGACTACGCTATAATATAATAGCATATAGTATATAGCTCATAGCAGAACAATATCGCGCACCATACATTTGTTATGGACACGTTCACACTATACTATATATTATTGGCTGGTTACGTATCATAATACTCGTACCTTATTTTATCTCAACTAATTTCATTATAACTACGGTTGATATCTTACTATACGATATAAAATGGTGCGATACGCTGAATTCATGCTGTGCTATATCACGATCCGCCCTCTTCCTCCTCCCTCACCCTCGGCCGTACCGCAAGACTCTTCCAAGATCGCTGTCAACTGAGCTTGCTATATACTATAAAAGGTTACGATAATATCGCGTAATGTGAACGCCATGCTATACAGTATAGCATTAGGTCCTTTTTTGCTATACTATATAGCAAAATAGTATAGCGTAGTCTGAAACCAGCTTTAAACGTCTCAAGTTAGAATGAATACTTAATTACGAGCCCAGAGTGTGTATTTTCATTTGGTATATTTATAACTTTTGAGGTGTAAGGTTCTTTTAATTAATTTTGGGCCTCCAGACTGATTGGCTCATAAATTAAAAACAAAATTGTTCGAAGTTTTAATTAGAAATCACATTTCGTTAAGCTGTATAGGGCAAGGAGGTTGTAGTGTCTCGTTTTATGTCAGTACCTTGTCAGTATTCTCGGTTGGGCAACCATCTAAGCGCAACAAAATCAGTCCTCGGAGCGCAACCATTAGTGGCGCTCAAAAATTGAAATTAAATAACAAATAGAGAAGGGTCTATTATTATATCGATAGACAGTTTTAAAGAACCTCTGCGTCGAGTCCCTCGTGATTTTTCTTGGTTTTGATGCTTGCGCTTAGAAATAGGTGCGCTTTGAGGAATACCTCAGTTTATGTGGTCCCATGAGGCAGAGCACCGCGTCAATTTGTATGAAACCTTTATGCTCTCTGTTCATTTTATTTGCTTGATATACTAGAGCATACAACATACAAAAGTGGTTCTTGAAATGACTTTTCCGTTTAGGTTAAGCTGTGCTTGTCTAGGTTGGTCCGCGGATGGGTGACCACTATTGCATCACATACCGAGTTTCCTCTGTATGTGATGCAACTTACTAACTGGGGTCTGGAGGTCATCGCATTCGCTCCATATATGTAAAGCATAGGTATTTACCCTAGTAGCAATTGCCGTTGGCTTCCTTATGCCAACAGTTGGGAATGTATTGGCAGACGGTTAGTTGTTCCGCCAACCTAAACTTAAAATAGGCCCATTGTCATGCCTTCTGTTACTATTCCTACTGTTGGGTGATTTTTGCAGGGATTTCAGTTATTATAACAACATTTGGCCAACTAGCGACGGGCCTGCTGCATCTATTCCTACTGTTGGGAGATTTTGTCGGGATTTCAATTACTAAAACAACATTGGGCCAACTAACGACGGGCCTGCTGCTTCTATTCCTACTGTTGGGAGTTTTTGTAGGGATTTAAGTTATGATAACAACTTACATCGGTCCAACTTAAACCTTTCAATGGGCCTGTTGGGGATGATACGTATATACTGGTACAGGTATAATTACCCAGTATGAGCTTACTATTACTCTCTTAACTCTTAGTAACTCTTAGATTTACGAAACATTTTTTTTTATATTTTTGTTTATATTTGAGATGGTTTATACTGTAAATAAAGTGCAAAATTGAAAATGAAGGATAATTTAAGAAGGACATTCCGTCACTAAATGTCCTTGGTGGGCGGTATGGTATGTTCATGCCGAAACCGTAATGATAAATCGTAAATGCTCAAAAGTTGTACCCCAACCTCGATAGATGGCGTTGTAGTCCAATTAGAAGTCGCTATCGTTGTGTTACCACGATTTGGTTGGGTTCGAGTGAATTTTAGAAAATATATTAGTTACCAGCTTAGGCGCGGAACGGACACAGCGGTGGCGCGGGTGCCGGGTGCGCGGGAGGGCGAGTAAGTGGCGCCACTAACTCGCCCCCCGCGCATCCACCCGCACACACGCCACGCGCCACCGCCATACACCACTTGTATATGACCCGCGCCTTAGATCAGAAAGCAATTTGGTTTTATTTCAACCCTATTAGTGTGCACACTAGGTTGTTAGTTCAATACTACCAGCTCGGTAGTAAACATTGGTAGTAGTTGCCTTCGTAGGCAAATCTACGTTGGCCCATCGCAAGTTGGGCCTTCGTAGGCAAATCCACGTAGGCCATCAGTTTTGGGCCCAACCTGCAAACTGCCCGCCAATTGTATGCATTTGCCAACTAACCAGAGGTATGTGGCCCAACTAAATAAATAAATATAATAATAAATATAAATATCGCTGGACATTAACACACAGCGCCACCTAGTGCCACACTAAGCAAAGCTTGTGTCGTGGACACTAGATAGTTGATATACTACATATTATATACTTTTTGTTTGTAAATAAATACTTATTATACATTATAAACATCCATGACTCGGAAACAAATGTCCATGCTCATCACACAAACATTTGCTCCTACCGGGATTCGAACCCAGGACCCTAAGAACGTAAGGCAGCGTCACTACCACTACGCCATTCGGGTCGTCCCAATGCCAACAAAGAATGCTACTAGGGTAGCTGCATCCAGTATGACTGGAAGCCGACCCCAACATAAAGGGTGTAAAACAACTCTTCACGAAGCCGAAAGGCACTTGTTCTCCCCATCATTCCGTTCATTTTTTTGTTCTACACCATACCTGAACCTGGGGACCTTCTAGTTACGGAGATATGGGGGGTCAAAGTTACAACTTTTTGACAAGTTTTTTTTTTTAATAAGTACAAGTTTTTTTGGAAGATTTTGACTTTTAACACCTCCACTACCCCCGTACTATTCAATCCATCCATCAGCACAATGTTTTAAGTACGTTACATTGAGTTCTACCACAAAACATGATTTATAACCTCAAAAAAAAAAAAAGTTTTTTTCCAGCAATAATTTTTGCGTAAGTATTGTTACTTAGTTTGATGTACAGAATGCTTGGTTAACGGCTCTGTGATGAGGTGGTTTACACCCTGTAGTTGAATCAATCATTGAAGTTTGTTTTTGGACGATAACCGTTTTACATAAACTTACGACTTATCCCAAGGGAATGTCAGAATCTATAGAACGCTACCTACTACGATCCTTGTGTACCTCTTTTGTTTCATCCACCACATACATCATGCGAAAAGTATTCATAAAATAAACAACTATAGAGTTCAAATTGTCATTGACACTGCTATTTCGCACCCGAAGGCATCTGCAGCTTATTAATCTTCAATAAACTTGCGACAGTTTGACACAACGGGCTCTCTGATACGCAATGCGCCGCTGCGACATGTTCGCAGTAAAATATGTATTAATTGACGTGTGATCTTGTTTATCTTGGTCTCTGAGGGACGCATCGTGCGGTGTACATGATCGGGTGTTAATGAACGTTACAAGTTGGTAGATATTTATGGTTCTTTAAAGATTAGCCTGTACAGGTTTGGTACGGAGCTTTTTATTGGAAATTGATAGCAGATTTTTTATCGTTTTGAGTAAAGTGATGATCTGTAAGGGCTCCGTGTTCAGGATTCCGTACCCAAAGAGTAACTAAAGGGACCCATCAGTATGTCTCCGCTTATCGTCAGTCCGTAAGTCCGTCCGTCTGTCTGTCAGCGGGCTATATCTCATGATCCGTAATAGGTAGACAGTTTAAATATTCACTGATTGTGTAATTCTGTTACTTCTAGATAGTAAAAGTATCTATGTAGTATATCAACTATCTGGTGTCCATGATACAAGCCTCGTAGCTTAGTGTGGCACTCAATGGCACTGTGTGTAATGTCCAGTGATATTTATTTATTTATTTCATTTTATTCTAGTGGGAGGTGGCGACACTTGCGGGAGGCCTATGTCCAGCAGTGGACGTCTTTTGGCTGAAATGATGATGATTTTATTCTATAACCACAAATAAAAAAAATTAAAGAGAAATAACTAATTTTGATCGCTCATAATGTTCTCATATTAAAATATGAACTACTTAAACTTATCCAAGTTTACTTGAACCCAAATAAATAATTCCCAAAGTACCTACAAGCTACACCAATTCAAGTAACTTCTGTATAGCCTACAAGAACCCAAATAAAATTTAACCATTCCCATTTTATTCAAAGATAAAAGTTTGCTACAAATGTGAAATTGCGGGAAGTAAACTTTTACAGCTATAATTTTTGGTAAACCGGGGAGGGCTTAATTCTCAATAAGCTCTTCCAAATTCAGGCTCTATAAAATTCGTAGCCTAAGACCTGGATCACCATAAATTTCCGCCACGTAAGCGTAAATTTGATAAATTCGTTAAGAACAATTAAGAAGAAAAATAAAAAGCCGTTGTAATTTATGAGGCTCTCGTACTACAAAGTAATCGTTGGCTGGTTCGAGAGCTTCGAGTCGTTCCAATTTTTATGTGGCTGCATCGAGAGAGTTTCATTCGGAATTTGTATTCGAGACTATTTGCTGCGGGGTTTTAAAACTTTCTTCGTGGCTCGGTTTAAAGCGTGGCGGAGACAGAACTAACTGGATATATAACTGGAAACCCCCTAACCATTCTTTCTCGCGGCGCCGAAGTTTTTATGGGTCAAGCCTAGATCAAGTAGGATTGAACTCGTTGTCGAATAAACTGGAATGTTATTGTCACTCCCGTCGCTGTGTTATGCAAATTGTAATTGATTGAATCAAGGATTTAATTTTGAGCAAGTGACATTTTAAAATTGGTTTTAGATTTATACAATTGAGCGTGGACAGAATGGTACACAAGTTTATTAACTTGTTTATCATTATTAACTTAAAATGATATTCATTTTATTTAATAGAGTTAAATAAAATGAATAGTAAGTTGAAGTTAAATATGACTGATAAGAGGTTGTACCAACCTAAGAATGTTAGTTTATACAGGTAATCAGTGATCTGAAAGACTGACAAGGAGTCTTACCAAGTGGTATCGTATTACCCAGTACTAACGGGGTTCTGGAGGTCACATCTGTCTCAAAATTTTGTAGTGCTCAAGAACAGATTATACCTACCTTAGCTTTTCCTTTAAAATAAATCATACTAAGTGAAGTCACCAGAATCATAAAATAACAGCATAAATATGCATTTGATTTTCGTAAGCTTAAGACGCCTGCGGAGCATGCGTCGTTCATACAAACGTAATACCAAAATAATTTGTAAATAAAACATATTCTTAAGGAAGTGTGTATTTATTCCGATTGGATTACATATTATCTAGGTTCCCAAATATATATTATGAATGGACATTGATTTAAACAAGAGTTATGAGAAGAATACGTTTTCTATAGAAATTTTAAATTCCTCATATCTCGTCTAAATATCATTGTCCTTTCAAAATATATATTTGGGAACCTAGATATTATGTAATCCAATCGAAATAAATACACACTTTCTTAGGAATATGTTTGGTTTACAAATTATTTTGGTATTACGTTTGTATGAACGACGCACGCTCCGCCGGCCCCTTAAACCGAAAACTCTAAAATTCCGAGCAAACGTTCTTTAAGCAGCTCTATTCTGTTTGCTTTGTAACCGTTGGCATTAGTGAGCTGTGCTAATTACAAAATAGTGTCAACTGTCCAATAGGTAAGTGGACCTTGCATGCGAGGGTTTAAACAAATTGATTGCGACTTTATTTGTGTTTGTAGCGCATGCAATTTATCTATCGACCAATTACGTAATTTTTAACTAAAGTGCCATGGCACGTTGGCCAGTCGTATGTTAGTTTGATAAAATAAACCTATATTTGATTATCAGCAAATAGTTTTAGTTCAATTTGAAGTGATACAGCATCAAATCGATTTATACGGCAATTTTTCATAGGTGAGCACAAATAATGAAAAAAGAAAACTCTTTTACACTGAATACTTTATTTTCTAAATGGATCACTAGATAAAATGTGAGTGGAGTAAAGTGAAGTGAATCAGCGCAATCTGCGGCTCGAATGAGTCAGCCCTTCGCTGGCAATTTGGCCACTATTCACGCGCCGCTCACATCGGAAACCACACAGAAGATTGCCCACTCCTCTGAATAGTTCCCCACGTTCCCACTAGAAAGCCAACCTTTAATGTCTTTCACTAATCTTTTGCTCGCACTCTGAAAAGAGGATTAAATATTGAATCCATTCGAGGTAAGTTTTGAACGTGAATTGCGACGCCTGTAACCGCTTCTGACCCAAATGCCGTTTTTGTTGGACAAAGACAGACTAATGGATTCGCGAAGATAACAATTATTGTTAAAGTCATCAAACTAACTAATTACATTACAACGTCAAAAGCATGTTATTAATACCCAGTACCAATAATAATTACACAGGATTCCCAATGAATGTTCATGAAATTAACAAATTAACGTGGAGGTTATCTCAGCCTGCAGTGTGATTCTGTAAGAACTCATTCTAAACTTCGAAAGTGAATCCGCGGTGAGTTTATTGATTGGCATTCTAAAAACTCGGTCGATAATTCGAATTTACACTAGCGCCACCCTTGCGAGCGTGTCAGTGAGTTGGACTAAATCATAGGTGATATTTTGACAGATAAAGTATGAGATGACGTAAGAAGTGGCATTCTGTAAGGTAATTCCGCCGTCACTTCGACGCTCACTTCGAACACGAATTCGATTCAAAGTGTCAAATAAAAAGCATCTATTTTACAAGTGAAATTAGAAGAAATCCTCTAAAAACAGTGTTAAAATTGTTAAATTCCTAATAACACCATTTACTTATGGAAGTCTCCATATTCCTAATTACTATAAGTAAAACCATATATAATAACCGTATACCACACACTTTATTTTTTACATTAAAACCAAACTCACAAGACAAGACAATCAACAATAACGTAACCTTGGTTACAAACCAACGACAATGCTCAGACGTAGAAACCTCATCATCCCCCCTCAATTCTAATTCATCACAGAATAAGAATTGTTATAAAACGAGAACAATAAAATAACAATAAAAATCATTAGGTATTAAAATTATGAATTAAAATTAAAATTTCAAATTAAATTTATTAATAATCCTATCCCCCCTTAATTTCAAGAACTTTATTCAGTTCAATATATAGCACAAATGCAAGTTGTTGAAATTAAAACTGAAACATAAGTAACCTCATCTAAAATATAACCTTATACAAAGAAATTATTTAATTAAAGCCTAGTTTCTGTACAAAATAGTTGTGCTTCAGTTTTCCCAAAGCCTTTGTCAAAATATCTGCTACATTTTCATTCGTGCTTACATATTTCACAATTATAACCCGTTTACTAATTAAATCTTTGATAAAATGGTATTTAATATCAATATGCTTTGACCTCTTACTATTTTCATTTGACTCCATTAACTTAATCGCACTTTGATTATCTACAAGTAATATTGAATTTGAAGGACAGTTAAAATCTTGTACCAAACCCTTTATACAAATTAATTCGGCACACACTAGAGCCGCAGCTACATACTCAGCTTCGGCTGTTGATAAGGCGACCATATTTTGTTTCTTACAGAACCAGGCCAACAAATGATTGCCAAAGAAAACTACAGAACCACTCACGCTTTTTCTGTCTTTTTTGTCGCCAGCCCAGTCAGCATCGGTATAGGCAACTAAGTTACACCTGCTATTCCGTTTATATACGAGAGATTTTGACTTTGTTTCTTTTAAATACCGCAAAACACGCTTAGCTGCTTTCCACAGTGATAAAGTAGGCGCATCTAAAAATCTACTTAAGAAAGATACTGCGAAGCAAATATCTGGTCTAGTCGAAGTGGCTAAATATAGTAGACTACCAATAAGCTCGCGATATGGTAGATCCAAAGTAATAGTTTCATTGTCATCTGTGGTAAAATTTACTTCCATCGGCGTCTCAGCTCCTTTGCAATCTGTCATGTTAAATTTATCAAGCAATCTATTTATTGCTGATTCTTGAGAAATTAAAATTGATTCTTGCGTTCTCACAATATCCAAACCTAAGTAAGTACTCACTTCCCCAAGGTCCTTAACGTTAAATTCAGTTTTTAAAAAAAAATGTGCTTTGTGTAAGTTTATTTCATTTTTTGACATTAGAATGATATCATCAACATACACTAACAAATATACATCGTCCAAAATATAAAGACAAAAATCATGTTTAGATTGTACAAACCCTTTCTGCATTAAAAAAGAATGAAGTCTTTCGTTCCAGCATTTAGGTGCTTGTTTTAACCCATAGAGCGATCGTTTTAGTTTCAGAACAACACCTTTTTCAACTTTCACTCCTAGAGGCGGTTTTATATAGACATCTTCCTTTAAAATACCATTTAAAAACGCCGTTGGAACATCTAATTGTTTCATATACATATCATTTTGTACTGCTTGGCTCAGCATCATACGAATTGTAGGCATACGAGCTACTGGCGAATATACATTAAACAGTGTTTCTTCTTGAAAACCTTTCGCCACCAATCTGGCCTTTTTTGTACCATCTTTTTTAGTAGTGAATACCCATTTGGTATCTATAGCCTTTTTATCTTCAGGTAATTTCGATTCTTCCCAGGTTTCCAAATATTTAAGGGAATTTAATTCTTTGTCAATGGCATCTTGCCAGTCTTGACCCCTTTCAACAGCTTCTTTGTAAGAACCTGGGTCACCTGTACACAAACAGTAGGCCACGTGAGTTTCATAATCTTCTAACTTTTTCGGAGGTCTAACATTTCTGCCACTTCTTGTTTTTATTAAATTTTCATTTGTATCACCGTCTCTTTCATTTAAATTCTCTTCAGTACAATCTTCAAACATTTCTTCTGGTTCGGTAATTTCTTCATCACAATTCGTATTATTAATGATAACCTCTTCTCTATCTTCATTACCTTGTTCAGGTTCTGCAATCCTATTATTATTTTCTGAGATAATTTCTGACATAATTCCTTTTTGCCACTCTTGTTCTATATTAACTTGATTACTTTCGTTGTATAAAATGTCGTTTTCATCAAATCTTACATCTCGTGATATAATTATTTCGTTGGTTTTAGGATCCCATAGATTATACCCTGTCCTGCTGTATCCTACCATTCTGCACTCACGTGCTCTTTCAGAAAGTTTATCCTGTTTAGGTAAAATGTAAGCCCACGCCTTTGCACCAAATGCACGTAATTTATTTAGGTCTCTTGTTCCATATAAAACTTCACAAGGAGTTTCATAATTAATAGCTATAGAGGTACAACGGTTTAACTGGTAAGCTGCACATTTTATAGCTTCACCCCACAAATTTTTCGGTAGCTGAGTTTCAACAAGCATAGTCCTTGCTTTATTGTATAAACTTCGATTCATTCGTTCTGCAACGCCATTACTAGCTGGTGAATATGGTAAACTATATTCTAAAGCGATACCTTTCAGAGCACAAAATTCACGTAATTTATTACAGGTATATTCACCTCCATTGTCACATCTAATCCTTTTAACTGTTTCCTCAAATTCGTTTTCGTATCGGCGAATGTAGTTAAAAATATTATCAGCAGCTTCAGATTTTCTTTTTAACAAAAAAACTACGCAAAAATGGGAAAAATCATCTATAATCGTTTGAAAATAGATTTCACCCTGTATAGTAGGAATGTTAGATGGGCCCGCTATATCACTGTGCAACAGTTCTAAGACCTGACGTGACCTAGGCCGCTCTAACGTTTTGAATGGTAGCCTTGTTGCCTTACCTTTCATGCACGCGTTACATACATTGTTGTTAAGCGGTAGCTGCAGCCTTTGTAATGTTTTAGAACTGGTATGTCCTAATCGTCTATGCCATAACATACCCTCCGCTGAGTATAAAGCCGCGACACCATTCTCTATTACAATTTCACCCTGTAACATATAAAGTTTGCCATTATTGTATGCACATATAGTAGAGCCATTATAAAAAATAATTTTTGCATATTCATTAACAAATATGATCTTGTTTGGTTTTTCCAGTAATTTTCGTACAGATAGAAGATTATAGGCTAAATTTGCCACTATAAGTCCGTCAACAGTGAACTTAACATTGCCACATTTTATTGGTAAACTGCCGCTTTGATATGCAATTAATTTTTCACCATTAGCTGTGCTAATTGGTATGGGCTGTTCTAGGTTTTTTATATTTGTCATACACTGTGTATAACGATCTGATATAAAATTTTGTGATGCACCAGAATCTACTACAAAGTAAATTGATCGATTAAGAAATGCCTTACAAGTTAAATTAAACTCTCCATCAACCATGTAGCCCACTTCCTCGGTACTTTCTTCGTGAACAATTATTGCATTGTCCCTCGAAGTACTCGCTCTATTTGCACCTCGAGTGCGTCCCTGCATTCTGCCACGACCTCGTCTATATAGTTCAGGACCCCGGACAGAAATTCCCCGTTGGGATGTATAATACTGTCTGTTTTGAGTATTTTTATGACAATATCTTGCTGTATGTCCTCTTTCATTACAATTCCAGCATTCTATATTAAATGCACTATCTTGGTTTGGTGCTATCATGTCATTTAGTCTAATTTCTGCATCAAGTAGGGTCCTTTTTGTCTTTTCTAAAGTAAGTTCTTCATTCATTGCTTCTAAGGCTGTCGTAACATTATTATATTTACCGGGTAAAGCGAGTAACAAATGTACTACTTTATCAGACTCGTCCATTTTTGACATTACTTCAATGTCATTTACCAGCTTGTCAAATTTTAAGAAAAAATCTTGTAATTTTTCGTTCATGTCACATTTCAACTCGATTAGCCTCTTTTTCAAATTATATTTATTCATTATACTTTTTCGTGTAAAGATGTTTTCTAAAGAACCCATCATATCTTTTGCACTTTTGCACCCTTTCACAATCTCCAAAAAATTATCTCCTATGCATTGTACTATTAGCGATCTCGCTTCTGCATCCTTCTTTTTATTTGCCTCCTTCACCTCAGCACAGGCCACTATATCACCAAGACCTTTCTCCTCCATTAGCATCTCTAATCTGAATTTCCAATTATGAAAATTGTTTCCATCCTCTAACCGACAAATCACGTTTTGTGGTTTTAATTGAGCCATATTTTACTCTTGAAGGCCGTTGCTCCAGTATCAGATTGTGTATGAATTCCAAAAAAAAATATTTTATCGTAAATTTGGCAAATTTTCACCAATCACTAAAGATCAGGAATATGGGGCGGCCCATAACCTGTTAAATTCCTAATAACACCATTTACTTATGGAAGTCTCCATATTCCTAATTACTATAAGTAAAACCATATATAATAACCGTATACCACACACTTTATTTTTTACATTAAAACCAAACTCACAAGACAAGACAATCAACAATAACGTAACCTTGGTTACAAACCAACGACAATGCTCAGACGTAGAAACCTCATCAAAAATAATATTTTTATGTCACAGTGTTAATTATTAGTACAATAACTATATAATTTGTGGTTAAAAACGTCGTTTTGGGCGTTTGTGGTAAAGTGAATACGATGGCAAGAATGTTTTTGTTGAAATCTCTAATAGAAGAGGCTCATGCTTTGGATAAACTAGAAAAACGTCGACAGTCTAACCAAATTAGAAGTTTATCTATATTAACCCGAGATAACGACTATGTGAGCGTATAAAGATTGTCAAAGGAACTAATTGACCAACTAGAGTACCTATGAGTTACTGCCTCTGATAAAGCCCACAAAACGTCGAGGCAAAGGACTTTCAACTCGTGTAAAAGTAAGTGCTTCATTTTAGTACTAAAGTAGGTCTAAAGTAACTTAATTAGTATTTACACAGTTAGCTGATACATTTGTAACCAAGCTCACCAACACAATTTACCGTTTAAAACTAATGAAAACACTCCATAATAAGGAGTATTCCCTTATAAGGTTGTTTCCCTGCTAGCTATGTTTTCATGTTAGTATAAGGACCCTATGATATTATTATTATGCATGTAATAACCATTAGTGGTCCCTATTTTTTTCTTTATTAAGTAGATCTAGATTACTTAATTTTTTTTTGGATTTATTGTTTCAGATATTATCACCTTGTCATTCTTGGCTAATGGTAACTACCATCAGAATATATATCAGAAAATAATAAATGAAAATTAAGGACATATTTATCGCAACCATCAGCATCTCATTGCATAAAAGAAGTAATGGAAGCTCTTAATAATAATCCGGCAATAGTAAAAAAATATAGGTATAAGATTCCCTCAAAATAGAAAAGAATGACAAAAATGTTAAAAGACAATTATAATTAAAGTTAAAAACTCTTCTTTAATTTTACATGTTTGTGATAGTTAATTATGTTAGTGTTTACTTTAAATTGCAGGTTCCACAAAAAGTTTGGCTTTCCAGCAGCGCTTGAATGTGTCGATGGCACTCTGGTGGCATTGAAAAAACTAGTAGAGAATGAAAGCGTTTCTACTGCCATAAAGGTTACCATGCAAGAAATGTGCAATTGGTAAAGTGAATTTCAATGTTGTAATCTATTACTAATAAGAACCTTGCAATAAAATTAGTCTACTGAATATTTATTTTTTATTTTTTTCAGATAACAGATGCGGATCTAAATATTTTAAATGTGGATCCAACGTATAGTGGAACTACTTAACTATGATGATATAAAAGCTCACATATAGCCATTAACAAATGCTGGTAAAGAAGTTATTTTGCTTGGTTAGTTAATCCCTCTCTATCCCTACTACAGAATATAAGCCTAATTAGGGAAGTATTTATAAAAACTACATAATTATTAATTTGAGACAATTTTTTTTCAGGTGATACAGGATATATGCTCAGCGCTCCTACCTTATGACACCAATTAGTGGTGCTGAAGATAATTCCCCTGAAGCTTTCTACAATGACAGTCATTCGTCGTCTCCCAAAAGGATGATTTAGGTGCTTGTTAGTACACAGAGTGCTCAATTATCATCCAGACAAATTTGCAAAAATAGTTATTGCATGTTGTGTTTTGCACAACATGTGCACAATCATGCAGGAATGCCCGCAGTGACAATTTCAGAAGAAGAGAGACTAGAAGAAGTAATTTTAAAAAAGTGACATGTTAGTGTTTGTTTAAACCTAATTACAAAATTACAAAACAAACATCATATTTCAAACCAAATCAAATTAATCACCAATGGACAAAAATAGTAAAAAATTCAATAAAACCGCTCTAGTACCCGTTTAATAGTTTTTTATTTATTATAATTAACTTGAATAACTACATCCTATCTCTATTGTTAGCCTGTGCCAATGCTTGCAGCCCTTTCCCACAGCAGCCATAGCTTCAGCTAAAATCCTGTCTCTGCACTCCTTTCATCCATGGCCCTTTCTCTTTCTGCACTCCTCTTCAGAAAGGACTGCAGGATTTGTGCATTTAGTCGTTGTATCTCCAGTTGCTGTTCTTTCATCCTCAGGAATATCTCAGTAGTGGTTGAGAATTCCGCTCGCCGTTGTGATGGTGGAGGGGCAGCATCTGAAGATGTGTGACGTGATGCTGAAAAAAAAAAACCAATTACTATGATGTGTCAATAACAATCTTGAATAGCAGTTTTTCGTTGTCATTTGTTTGAAAAAAAAAGTTTTGATAGTTATGTTGTACTCACACACGGAACCAACCTACAAACTATATTAAATAAACTCCATTTTCTTATTATTATTAGTACTTAATTGATTGAGTAAAATTAACAATAAGATAAAATTTATGAAACCAAGGAACACACTTTAAACCAAGATTCGTTGATCATCGTAGTTTGCTTTGAGGAATGTTAAGTAGTTTACTTTGAGAAATGTTATGTCACTTATGTGGTTCTAACTAACATGTAGTAAAAAAAGCGATGCTAACCTTGGTCCACTTTTGGTAACTTTTAATTGTGCCACCTATACTATTTAGGTGCACGGCTAGTTCCTCCCACTGGCGTTGACTTCGCTCTCTGGCATTTTGTGTTCTCAAGCAACTCTTCGCGATGCCAGGGTTTCTTTCCATAAACTCTACCAGAGTTTCAACTTGAGCCAACGATGGATGAAAGGAACGGGTCTCATTTAAACTGAAACATTATTGTTGGATTAGAAAACAAAATACTATTTTGATTAATTTCGTTTTTAAACTTCACAACCACAAATATAAACTTACTTTATGATTATTTTACAATTATTTTCGGCACGGAACGATCAAAACAAACAAACAACAATGCAACCCACTGTCAAAATATTGCCTGTCTGACACTGACATATTTTTTTTCTTTTGGGATGTGTAAATATTCATGAACGAATTTAGTTTTCTGTTTTTTTACTTTTTAGCTGCCTCAAATTCCATAAAACAAGAAATTTTAATGGAGATATCATATTAGCTAAAATTGTATGCTAAAAACTCAACAATTTGGTCAAAAAACTGGAATCGATAAAACTAGATTAACATTTTGTTGAGTGTGGAAGTCACTAGTACAATCATACTCGCTTCGGAGATCACTTCACTTCGCAAGTGGCTAGGTGACGCTTACAGAATGCAAAATCAAGGTCATTTTGAACCTAATGCGAAGTGAGAGTGAATAGCGAGGTGAGATGCGAGTTGTTGTTCGAATTTTACAGAATCGACCGGCTGATTAAGTAATTAGAGCCAGACGAGATATTATTACGAAACTAAACAAACACTTGCTGGTAGTTTAGAAGATTGTGGCCGGTCGCTCTCAGCACGAGTTAATATCGGCCTTGAAAACTTAAACTCGCTTGGGCCAGAATTGTCAATTTCGTACAAAAGTTATCAATCTAGATTCGTCTTTTTACCCAACTACGGCGAAACCGAAGGAAGGGTTATGATCGAAGTTGCAGGACTGTTCGAAAGTGATACCGCGTTCCAGGAATCATTTGATGATTTCCCATCTTAAAAAAAGGGCTTATTATTTTAGTAGTCTACATACAGGGTGTAAACCACCTCATCACAAAGTCGTCAACCAAGCATTCTGTACCTACATCAAACTAAGTACCTTTACGCAAAAATTATTGCTGGAAAACAACTTTTTTTTTTGGGGTCAAAAATCATGTTTTGTCATAACTCAATGTAACGCACTCAAAACATTGTGCTAATGGATGGATTAAATAGTACGGGGTTCGTGCAGGTATTTAATGTAAAAATCTTGCAATAAAAACTTGTATTTAAAAAAAAAAACTTGCCAAAAAGTTGTAACTTTGACCCCAAATATCTCCGTAACTAGAAGGTTCCCAGGTATGGTGTAGAACAAAAAAATGATCGCAATGACGGGGAGAACAAGTGCCTTTCGGCTTCGTTAAGAGGTGTTTTACACCCTATAGTATGTATGTTTGTATTTACCTATGTTAGTACGATTTTAATGAATAAGGTGTCAATCGATTCGTTATTATGGCCCAGGGAACATATAATAGGGCACGTTTTAACCAACTTCTACAAAAGGAAGATTTTACCTTGTAAATCCTGAATTTAAATAGAGCGTGATTTTTCAGTAGTCGGATTTTTTGTTATTGTTTACTACAGAAATTCTTGTATAAAGAAGAAATTGTTATAATTGTTACCACGTCTAACATTTACCTAAGTTATCATAAAGTTAGCATTTCTATCCAGTCCTAGTTTCAAAAGCTTGTCTATTATTCACTAACTAGCTGTTGCCCGCGACTTCGTCCGCGTAAACCACCCTTGTCACCTAGAGGTATAAAAGTAGCCTTCAACTTGTTCTCTGACCTACCAAAAATACACAAAAAAAAAACGGTGAAGTCGTTTCGGAGGACTTCGATAACAAACAATGTGACACGATATTTTTATGTATGTAAAGAAACTATAGTATGTTTCTTTAATTTGTACTCTGCAAGTAAAACAGTGAGCAGGTGCTTATTCACTCTATTCATAGATGACGCTAGCAGCCAACGTGGTTGGTAAAGCAGCTTGTTTGGAGTTGACAGAAGACAGTGATTGAGCATCTTTTTCATTATTGTCTAGATAAGTTTTTATAAAGCCTAAAAAGGAATTGTTAGTTAGAATAGACTTTAAATGTCGTTTCTTTGTTTTCAGGTAGGATAGTGTAATTTAAGCTTATGTGTGTAATTATTATAGTGTGTAAATACTAAAATAAAAAACTTTGTTTTCAGAGCAACGCAATTGTTTATTTGACTTACAAATCCTAGTCATCAGATATTGTCTTATAAAACGACAGATACAGTTAGATAGCTTTGTCTGCGGCTTTGTTCGCGTTGAATTTGGGGTAATTTTAATTAAAAAAAACCGGCCAAGAGCGTGTCGGGCCACGCTCAGTGTAGGGTTCCGTAGTTCCCGTCTGTCACAATGAGTGTTCAATCCAATCCGATTTTAATAATTATTTTTTTGTTTGAAAAAAGATACGTTCAGGATAATAAAATATGTTAACGTAGTTAAAAAAAATGCCTTCATATACGATTATACTACGAACTTAGTCCAGAGATTATTTTGTACAACTTTTTGTCTTTTTTGTACAAAAACTTGTTTCCATCCAAGTTCAAAATAATTGTCCTAGAAAGTCCTTATAAAGTTCTACTTTTCAGATTTTTTTCATATTTTCTAAACTTATGGTTCAAAAGTTAGAGGGGGGGACACATTGTTTTTTACTTTTGGAGCGATTATTTGCGAAATTATTGACATTATCAAAAAATTACTTCAGTAAACCCCTATTCATTTTTAAATACCTTTCCAACAATTTATCACACGTTAGGGTTGGAATAAAAAAAAAATCACTTCCCACTTCACATATAGGGGGGCTACCCCAATAAAACATTTTTTTGCAATTTTTATTTTACCACTTTGTCGGCGTGATTAATACACATATTGGTACCAAATTTCAGCTTTCTAGTGCTAACGGTCACAGAGATTAAGCGAGGACGGATGGACAGACAGACATGGCGAAACTTTAAGGGTTCCTAGTTGACTACGGGAACCCTAATGAGGGAATTTCATTGGGCAAAACAAAGAGTAAGTAAAATTCAAGATCGAGCAGTATTTTAAAGATATACATATCTGGGTTGCTCATAAATTAGTTGGTTTCAAAGCAGAACAGAGGAAATTTGCAGAAGTATTGTGTAAAATCTTAAATTATTGTCTAGGATGGAATTACTATGGCCAGTAAATTACATAACGATACGTAGCTACGAAGACAAACAAAATTTAAAGAAAACTTAGATTTGTGTTCAGTGAAAACCATAAAAACGACACCCATGAAGGAAAAAGGAAAAAAAAATCATAGGTGCGTTTTTGGATTTTTATTTTGACCTCATTTTCGATATCAGCGACCCCAAAAACCATGAAAACGACACACATGACGAAAACTTTACTTCAACGCCATTTCGATTTTCATTTCGATCTCATTTTTGTAATCAGCGACCTCGAAAACCATGTAAACGACACCCGAGATGAAAAAAAAAATACTTTTCCTCGGCGCTATCTTGGATTTATCAATAGGAGTACTCTTGTGAAGTTTCGAATAAAATAGTGTAACTAATCTTTTTTCCCCATACAAACTTTGGGGACCCGTTTCACCTCATTAGAGGGTGAATTTTGAAAAATCCTTTCTTAGTGCACCCCTAGACTACATAAGAAACTTACTTGCCAAATTTGGAATCTGTAGACTCAGCGGTTGGGGCTGTGCGTTGATTTTTAGACTTTGTCACCCCATTAACCCCTCTTAGAGGTTGAATTTTGAAAAAAACCTGAAACCCATTTCTACCGATTTATCAATAGGAGTACTTTTGTGAAGTTTCTTATGAAATAGTCTAACTAATCTTGTTTCCCCATACAAACTTTGGGGGCCCGAATCACCCCCTTAGAGGGTGATTTTTGAAAAATGCTTTCTTAGTGCACCCACCACATAAGGAACCTACTTGCCAAATTTCGAATCTGTGGACCCAATGGTTTGGGCTGTGCGTTGATTTTCAGACTTTGTCACCCCATTTACCCCTCTTAAGGGTTGAATTTTGAAAAAAACTGAAACCCGTTTCTTCTCATTTATCAGTAGGAGTACTCTTGTGAAGTTTTGAATGAAATAGTCTAACTAATTTTGTTTTCCCATACAAACTTTGGGGGCCCGTTTCACCCCCTTAGAGGGTGATTTTTGAAAAATCCTTTCTTAGTGCACCCCTAGACCACATAAGGAACCTTCTTGCCAAATTTGGAATCTGTAGACCCAGCGGTTTGGGCTGTGCGTTGATATATCACCCAGTCAGTCAGTCAGTCAGTCAGTCAGTCAGTCAGTCAGTTTACCATTTTATATATATAGATACTGGCGTAAAAGCGCTTTTTCGGTTGGCTTTTAGTTTAGAACCCATTTATTCGCTAAGTGTTAACCTTTCTATAAATAAATGTTCAAATATGTTATACGTTACTTTCATTTCGAGGCTTAACCAAAAAACTATCGACAAATTGGAGAATATGTTCAGCAGACAAGGTCTAGATTGTGAGATCGTAACAATACGAAGGCTTTCACAATGTAGATCTATACATACCTACTATGTATACCTAAAGATGGGATCTATTCATCGACTGAAGCTAGCGTAGAAGCATTCCATACCACGTATATTGTAACAAACTGGCTTTTGCCCGAGGTTTTACCTGCATCATGGCCGAAAATATGCCGATAGGGAGCGTTTTTAATATAGCCAATAACACTTAGGGATTATGTAGCTTTTCATTAGTGAAAGAATTTCCGGAATAGGATCTGTAGTTTCGGAGATCACCTCTACTTACAAACATGCAAATGTTACATCTTTATAAAATTAATATAGCTGAAAAATTATAAAAGATCAAAGAGTTGAAGTAGCAAAGTAGTGATTATTTTCAATGCCGGAAGACGTAACGATTTTCTATGGCAGCGGCACGTGTACAATTAATACTTTCGTTGATTGAAATTAATATTGTTTCAAACTTTATTTAGGCAGTAGGAATATTTCGACAGGATACTAAAATAACCTTGTCTGCAAAAGGCAAACGATTTATCTTGCACGTTGACGTATATTAGGATTTACATAAATACGTGGAGCTTTATATTTATTGGACTAAAGAGATAATATTTCAAAAGGTTCGCGGGGGACATATCATTTGTGTTCATGATTGATTAATCCTCTGTTTGGTGTACATTTGTCAAAGTAATTGGAAATATACAGTGGATAAAGCAACTACCTACTGATTTTTATTGTTACTGTCTTCCGTCTCTTTTTTTGTGATAAGAGCAAAGTGCAATTGCGAGCCATGTTGATTTAAGGTGATTTGAATATTGAAATGATTTCATCATGCGTAATATAATTCAAAAAATATTTCAAAATATAATTTCAGTGGGGTGGTTTTTAACACGATATGTTAAACATATGAAACGTGCGAAAATAGAAAGACATTTCAGGGCTCACAGGCGAGAGCTTACTCGCTGAAAAAATAATTTCATGAAAAACTCAGATTTCAATATTTCGTTTAGTCTTCGAATTGCTAATGAAAAGACGGCTGGGTCAAAAAAGGACTACAACCAATGTTCGGTGTTTTCACCGAACACCTTAGTTTGCACTATCGGCGTGACGCGTTTACCTAATTAACAGACTTCATTTATTACTTAGTATTTTATATTATATTCAGTGCACTTTTGTCTACCGCGTTAGCCGGGTGTATTCAAACATTATAATAACATCAACATTTCATTTACATTTAAACATTAATAACATTTTGAGTGTGAGACAATAAATAGTGGTTAACATAAACTTTTGGTTTCTACTCAACAACACCCGACACCTCGCTTCGTACCCCGACAACCAAGAAGAAGAACATTGAATTCAAACAAGTTTAGAGATTTATTTAATTTATTTTATTCGAGCAATTTGCAGCGCTTGCAATCACGGATGGGTTGCAACTTATAGAACTGATAGTATAGATAGATTTATATTAATACTAGCCGACCCGACAGACTTTGTCCTGTCACCTATAACCTACTACTACTACCTACCTACTACTACCTACTCATGGTTGCTTCGGGAAGTATCTGTGTCGCATAAACAGGGAGCCGGACGCTCGGTGTCATCACTGCGTCCACTGTCTGGAGGACACGGCGCGGCATACGCTGGCAGAGTGTACCGCATGGGAGGAGCCGCACCGTGCCCTCGTGACAGAAGTGCGAACCGATCTGTCGCTGTTGGCCGTCGCTCGCGCGATGGTCGGGAGCGCAGAGTCGTGGGATGCAGTGATCTCCTTCTGTAAAACGGTCATCTCACAGAAGGAGGCTGCAGAGAGGTTGAGAGAGGTCGAGACTACTCTCCCGACCCGCAGCAGCGGGCGTTGGCGGAGGCCGGGCAACGCCGTCTTCCAGCCCCCCTGAACGGGTCCAGAGGGACGGTGGACTTGGGGAAGAATAAATGGACCCGAGGCGGTGGCGCGTAGTGTTCCGCGCGCGCCCCTATAGGACGTCGCGGGAGGAGTTCACCTCACTCCCCCCGCAAACCTGAGGAGGCCAGCAGAGGCGGGCCGGCACTAGCCGGGGATCGTGGAAGGCGCACTAGTTCCCATGATCCCCGGTGCAAGTGTGGAAAGGGAACACCGGGGTGGTTTTTAGTCAGTACGAGTCTGACAGACCCCTCCGCTCTCCCCAGGGCGGAGGACATCCATTGAGGATTTTCCACACCAGCAACAAAAAAAAAAAAGTTTACCCCGGTAAACTTAGTATTATCCGAGTTTTTTGAGTAGTCCGAATAATCTTTACTAAAGTTTTAATTAAAAGGAAGATTAGATTTTTTGTTTGTTTGTGTTTTTGTTACGATTTAACTACGCAACCGATTTTATAAATTCTTTCACCATTGGAAAGTTACATCTTTACCAATTGATATCATGCAAATTAGCCGAGCTATCACAATTTACACATAAATTACGATACTACTTACACATAAATTACGATACTACTTACACATAAATTACGATACTACTTACACATAAAATACTATACTACTTACACATAAATTACGATACTACTTACACATAAATTACGTGGAGAAAACACATACAGACTAAAAAGGATGAAATTAATAAACATCAAATTTAAACGACTGTATTGGATGCTCGGACGGAACTCCAAATTGTCTCTCGACAATAAACACCTTATTTACAAGACAATCTTGAAACCGATATGGACCTATGGAGTTCAATTATGGGGCTCAGCCTGTGACTCCAGTATTAGCCATAATGCAAAGATGTCAAAACTACATCCTCAAGCAAATATCCAACGCTCCGTGGTTTCTAAATTATCCTGAAATCCAAAACAACCTACAAATGAACACAGTGAAAGAAGAAATTAACAGCACCAACCTCAAATACAAAACAAGGTTAAAGGATCACCCAAACCATTTAGCCCTACAACTAACGATTCCAGAGGCAATGCGAAATCAAAAAATCAAAATCAAAATGAAAATCAAAGCATTTATTTCAAGTAGGCCAGTTACAGGCACTTTTGAATTGTCGAAACAAAAATGAACATTTAAAGTAGCTACAGTCCCAGTCACAAGACATAAAAACTGTGAAAGTACTGTAGTTGCCCATTTGCGAAGGCTGAAATACTGGATAGCCATATCTAATTATAGAGAAATTCCTGATGCGGAATTAACTCTGATCGCCACTAATCCTACAACACATCTGCTCATAGTCTTTCGACTGATCGCATGATAAAGCCAAAAAAAAAATATATGTATATAAATTACGACTATTACAGAAAATGAGAGCAAATTAGTATAGAGTTGTAATTATTTACTAGACTTCGATTACCATTTTGTAATGAAAGTCAGTGGTTTGAGTGATTTGTTAGTTAACATTCGTAGCAACTTATAAATAAGACTCCCTATATAGTGAAATTAGGTTCATAATATAAATTAACGCCTGCAGTTCCCGAAGGCAGTGGTGTACCTAGTATGTTATCACATTTCGCACACACCAACATTTTGGCCGTCACGTTTGAGTCCAAAATGATAGGAGGTGAGCCTATTGCCAACAATCCAGACATTGAGTTCATGCAGGATTTTTCTTCTTTATGTGTCCCCATTACCAAGTGTGAATCTTTACTTGACCAGATGATGTCACAAAAAAACCAGTGATATTGGACGAGAGAGTTACTCGTAATAAGTGTACGAACTTTCTTACAAATGGCTAGGGGCAAAGAAGTTAAGTGCTTCCAGATGTTGCCCTTCTTGATTAACACTTCGTCCCGATTTCAGAACCCGCATTTTTTGCTGCCCCGATTTCTTTATATCGAATATGGCAATACTAGGTGACACATCTGGGAGTTGGAGTAATCATAACATAACATCACGCCTGTAATCCCAGGAAGGGTTAGGCAGTGGTGTACTATTTTTTTTCGGATGGGAAATCATCAAATGACTACTCCCGCTCTGGGCGGAGCAGGAGGCAGGAGGGAGTGTCAGAAATTCACTGACTATAACCCATCCATATTCCTTCTTCTCTCTGTGTTCCGGGGCCACGGTATCTCTTATGAACAGTCCCGCAGCCCCGGCAGGGCTTGCAAACCCCTTCCTTCCTGCGACATCACTATGAGGCGCGCGTGGAATACGAACGCGCCGTCGATACGGCCTGTCGTCATAAGATGGACGGACGGCGAGCTAGCTCACTGATTAGCATCCACAGGCTCGTGCCTGCGATGGCCGGGGGCCACCACGTAGCCCCCGACACTGCGTCTCCCGCGGCACCCCGCGGTCCCTCTCCCCTATAGGGGGCGAGCTGGTTACCATCAACTGGGCACAAATTCCTAATGGAAAAACCCAATAACATTTAGCCCGACCTGTGGATCGAACCCAGGACCGCAGCAGTCCTTGCGACCACTAGACCAACGGGATAGTTGGAGTAATTCTAGATTTATAAAAAGTTATTAAGATAACATTTCATGATGTAGGTACCTTTTAAATTGAGTTATTTCGAGTGTTAAAAGACTGGGTAATGTCAAATTAAAACGGCTTAACATACAGCTTAATTTTGGAGTGAAAATAAAGCCTCACTGTCATATGGGAGACTTCATTTATAATTAACTTTTGTAAATGACACTGTATTATGTATGAGATTTTATAACTGACACAAACACTTTAATTTTGCAGCGTAATATAATATATATTTAGGATTTATAGTTCTCTCGATGTCTAAAAGTCGATACTCTATTTAATACGATCTGAGGAGGTCAGATAGGCTGTCGCTGCATGTAAAATGCTGGTATTCAGCTAAATGTAGATAGACAAGAAGCCGACCTTAACATAGTTGTGGAAAGGCTAAGTAGATGATGATGATCTTGAAACGGTGAAGGATAACATAGTGAGAAAAAGCCGCTTGGTACTGAACCGAAAATTCAAAGACATGTGACATCTAAACGCTGAGGTCAAGTGGCAGATTATAGACCAGTCTTTCACAGAGAGGCCTGTGTTCTAACAGTAGGTAAAAACACTTAAAAGCTTGTATTTAAAAATCAACAGGATCGCAGTGGAGAGGTTTTGCAAAATATTGGAGAACATCAAAGCAGATACTATACCGTTCAAGCTACGTTCGTACATTTTTAAAGAGTCTCTTTTATTCGTGTCCTTTGAATTCCTAACTAAAAGCGATCGTGTTCTATTTGTAAGCTTGACCATTGACCACAGAATAGGTACTTCGCCCAAACAGTGGGTGGAACGTAGAAGCGGCCAGCATTGTGCTGATTGATTATGATTAAGTGTCTTCGCTCACGCAACTTCTGTCATTATAATCAATTAATTATTATTGATGCTATGCCTATTATTATGGTAACGAAATTAGTGCTCATGGAATTACGTATAAGTAGTATCGATAGGAATCAGTTGGTCTTCGTGGGCTTTAAAACTACGAGTATGTTATGAGACATTAATCAAACGCGTGGTTATTATACTGACACCTACAACTAACTCTAGCCCGCGGCTTAAGTCGCGTTGGGGACGGAAATTAACCCACGGGATTGCGCGACTGATATAAAAGGTATTCTATTTTCAGGTCAATGTCTACAGATGAATTTGTTTCAAAAGACAGGAGTTTTCTTCTACAAAATATCTTACATGATCTGAAACAAAATTGAACGACCAATAGGCTAGTTTCCACCAACAATAAATTGCAAATCTAATTAGTCCGTCAGTTAGAGTATTGGAAAATAATGGACACGTATTTTTTGTTTTTGTAAATCACTGAGAACTGACAAATATAAAACGCATCAAAACTCGGTAGTGGGGGCTCGTGACGTCACAACGCACTAAAAACTATAGCACGACGTGACGTATTGCGAATTAGAAAAGCATCGTATCTTCGTCAATTTTGGTTTATGTAACAAAAGAAAAAATACGGGTCTAATATTTTTTTATAATCTAACTGACGGACTAATTAGATTTTTTTAGGACACAAGCCTGTCTTGTAGTACGGCATCACCATCATCTGCCTAGCCTTTTCCCAAGTATGTTGGGGTCGGCTCCCAGTTTCACCGGATGCAGCTGAATACCAGTATTTTACATGGAGCGACTGCCTAACTGACCTCCACAATCGATTTAGTACTACGATACCCCCTGGTTAAATATACGTACCTGTTTATAATGAAAAAATCTCATGATAGTTTAAACTACAAAAAACCTGCGTATCTTTATTATAAGCAGAAATGCCATTTTCTGGAGAATATGGTAACTTCAGGATATTCATTTGAGAAAGTTACTATTTTAAGTTACGGTTGAACAAAAATAAGCTAAAATATGTTGCGAAGTAAAATCCTGTAATTACTTCATTGTACAAACTTTTATTCAAGGACGGTTCTGAAATTACGAGGTACACGTGTTACGCTTTTCTTTTTTTTAAGTGCGTTTACAGGTAGACATACAGACATAGGTACCCATACATATACAGATTTACAGTTACTCTAACAATCGGAATATTACGGTAGTGGACGTCTATGAATTAATGTTTGACCTTTCAGCTGTCGTAAGGTCAACAACGCCCGCAATATTATGACTTATACACACACAGGTAAAATACATTGTCCAGTAACATAGTCACGGACAAAAATTCAAATTCATTTTAATGCGCATATTTCGCCATTCGTGTTTCATACTTTTATGTTGCAGTTGTTGTAATATTTAAAAAGTTTCGTGCTATTGTTACAGTTGCCCTTCTGTTGCATAATACGTGGTTAATCAAAGTCAGGGTAACTGGCATGCTTAACTGCAGTGCAAAAAAAGTGACGTTGTTATTATAATATTTATGTGCCCGCAACACAAAATGCGAGAGAAAGGTCAGTCACTCGAGGCTTACTGTAAAGTTATATGTCAAAGTTCACTTCCTTGACATATTTATTTAAAATCTAACAAGTTATTTGAATTAACCATTCAATGAAATTGATAAAATCACACCTGTAATCCCAGAAAGTTTAGTAAGACGGTGTGGTGTATACCCATATATTTTTTTTTAATGAGGAAAATATCGTCAGGAAAGATTTTAGTATGAATGTGGATGGGTGAAAGAGTAGAAGAAGACCTAAGAAACGATGGATGGACTTTGTGAAGGATGAAAAGGACACGAAAAGAGGTGTGTGATGAGGTGATGAGACACATGAAACAAGTTTCATGTAATATGAGAATGTGGTGCGGAGGAATCAGGAAAATATCGTTAGGAAAGATTTGAGTATGAATGTGGATGGGTGAAAGAGTAGAAGAAGACCAAAGAAACGATGGATGGACTTGGTGAAGGATGAAAAGGTCACGAAAGGAGGTGTCTGATGAGATGATGAGACACATGAGACAAGTCTCATGTAATATGAGAATGTGGTGCGGAGGAATGAGGAAAATATCGTGAAGAAAGATTTGAGTATGAATGTGGATGGGTGAAAAAGTAGAAGAAGACCAAATAAACGATGGATGGACTTTGTAAAGGATGAAAAGGTCACGAAAGGAGGTGTTTGATGAGATTATGAGTTATAGAGAAGTATGGAAGAAAAAACATGTTGTTCCAACCCAACAAACGAATTTGGATAAGGGTAAGATAACGATGATGAGATGACGATGATGTAATATCACTCACCTGGGTGCACAATTTGAACTCCATAGCTGCTCGTGAGAAATTTCTGATGAAAAAACCCCACAGCACTTTGTCCGGCCTTTTTTTTTTTTTTCTTTATGTTCCGGGGCCGCGGTATCTTTTTGAACAGGCCCGCAACCTCGGCAGGGCTTTGTCCGGCCTGGGAATCAAACCCAACCAACCACCAATGGTGGTGTTTGCGATTACAAGACCAACGAGGCATTCTAAATATCCAGACCGTTTAGTTTAAGAAACTGTACCGTTTAATTAAACTAATTGGCCATTTAATTGGCAACAGGAGTACAGTTCCTGCAACGCGCAAGACTTTCCCGTACGCCATCTTTAATTCAAATGCGACGAAATACGACACTTCAAGCATTATCTACTTGGCCTGTATTGAGTCGTGCGACTGCCGAAGTTCCGGAATTGAAAGGAAACATAGACACATACGTGACTTTCAAGTTTGTACCGAAAACTTGTAAGGAAATTGGTTTTGCATAATGGTGCTATTAGTGGCATGGTCTGGTTAGTTTTGACACTTAGTATAAAGGGTGTAAAAAATCTCTTAACGAAGCCGAAAGGCACTTGTTTTTCCCGTCAATGCGAAAATTTTTCTGTTCTACACCATACCTGGAAACCTTCTAGTTACGGAGATATTGGGTTCCAACTTTTTGACAAGTTTTTTTGTAAGATTTTACTTTTATCACCTCCAACAACACAAACCCCCGAAACAATTTATTCATCAGCACAATGTTTTGAGTGCCTTACATTGAGTTCTCCCACAAACTTTTTACACCCCAAAAAAAAAGAAGTCGTTTCCTAGCAATATTTTTTGCATAAATTTACTTAGTTTGATGTACAGAATGCTTGGTTGACGGCTTTGTGATGAGGTGGTTTACACCATTTAGACCAGACCAGAAGCAGAGGCAGGCCTAGCACAGACCTAGCGCTAGCGAAGTGGGTCCGTACAAACCACACATAATATTTAAACACTATTAAAAAAGAAAATGGCGTTACATCATTTTTTTTTGCCATTATTTTACAATCTGTTCGGAAATCAACGTCACGTCAGCAATCACTGAAGATTAAGGCAGATGTGTACCTCTACCTACTATACTGTACTGTACAACGGGCTGGTGTCCGCAACTCCACGCCAAAGCGCGTATTTTGCGTATGGGCTATAATCCACCACGCGGGCCCAGTGCGGGTTGGTAGATGTCACATGTCTTCGAATTTTTGGTTCTAAGACATGCCGGTTTCCTCGAATCACGATGTTTTCCTTAACCGTTTTTGAGAGCAGTGGTGATGAAATAAATTATACAAAGTAATGCGCCTGCCTGGGTTGTGATGTGTATCTAATAGTATACCCACATTTCGCAAGTTATAATGTAATAGCGGACGAGTCTATTGCTATCAACCGAACACTAATCCAGACTGCTACTGAGATGTTCCTGACGGAAAACTCAATGGCACTTTTCCTGGCCTGGGAATCGAACCCAAGGAACACATAAATAAATAAATAAGTATCGCTGGACATTACGCACAGCGCCATCTAGTGCCACACTAAGCAAGGCTTGTGTCGTGGTCACCAGACAGTTGATATACTACATAGATATTTTTTTTTGCAAATACATACTTATTATACATTTAAGCATCTATGACTCGGAAACAAATGTACATCATGCTCATCACACAAACATTTGCTCTTACCGGGATTCGAACCCGGACCCTAAGAACGTAAGGCAGCCTCACTACTCCTGCGCCATTCGGGTCGTCGTCGTGTTCGTCATAAAGTAAGGCAAATAAGGCAGTAAGTGGCCTACATAGCATAAGTCTACCAATACATGCACAAGACTTTCCGTACAACTTAAAAAGCCGATTTCAAAGTCAAACACATACATACATCATAGAAACGTAAGCGGAAACTAGCGGAGATGCCTCTGTACCGATAAAATGAATACGAGTGAAAATCTAAATAAATGCATAGTGGAACATGTGAACGTCTTGTGAAGTAGGTAAAGCAAGATGGATACTATCTATTTCATCTCAGGGGAGTACCTTTTGCGGTAACTACTTGCGGGTAAAATCCTTCTCTCTTAGTTTTAATGTCTATCGAGCTGTTTATGCTGCCTTTTGGTTTGAATATACAATTTTATGCTAAATTTTGCCGTTCTACAGTCTTCAGGGAAAAGGTACGGAAGAAGTATCGATGTCTGCGGATAGATCGATGAAATGTTCCTGCATTTAAGATGGGCGCTCACTTTTATATTTCGCTATTTGTTTGCAAACTATGTAGTGGGTACACATGATAATACCACATACTTTACAAAGATTCTGATATCAGTACACATCCTTCACTAATTGGGTTGCGAGGGTCCGACGGCATTATATTCCACCCCATCTAATAAGACTAAAAGCGAACCCAAAATATTTGAGAAAAAGAATGTTGATGATCAAAACAAAGTCTAGTAGCTAGTCGGTGAATTCCGACGCAAAACCACAGTGCAATTTAATTTTCGCCCACAATACTATATTCACCTAATCGGATTTGAACTTTGATACTACAGCACTCTATAAAGCACCATAAAAGTGTCACATTTGCTTATCGTTAGCACGCATCAGTTTCAACGCCTCTATGGATTTGTTTTCACAAAGCACTCCATTTAATGAAATCAAGCTAACACCAACCAAAACTCGATACTCGTACAAAACATTTTCTAATTCACTTATATTATATATGCGGTGCTGATAACTTTTTCAATCCGAATATCGTGTACATTGTAGGGTTTTGTCCTTTAAGATATCCCGGGTATTCCGCTCTCAACGACTTCAGAGCCGAACTTTAACACAGAGGTGATTTCGTAAATGTTTCGCTTCCAGACTAAGTGATTCTTTTGGTATGTACATACAAGTATATGTTATGGAGACTATGTGGACGATTTTGCACGCTGTTATGTTATATATCTGTTTTATGTCTATGGATAGATATAATGTTACTTTAACTGAATGATGTTAGTAGTTGTTACACGAAAAAGAGTGGTGAATTTCTCGACGGTTAATAAAGATACTCTCGATTTTTTAACCACCGAAACGAAACTTGTTATCGAAATTTCACCATTTTTCGAAGTTGCGAGAAAAAATGACAATACAAGTATATTGCCACATATCCTGTCTTTGGGCCTAGGGCGAGTATTATTATTATTGAAAAACCTACCCGATCTCGTTAAAGTGAACTTAAATGTCTTCAATCAATAAGTGAAATGTGAAATAATTGTTTCCCGTCTTTGTATTCAGACGACGCATGTTCAGTATGAATAGGTATAAAAAGTCCTACTAAGCCCTAAAACTTGAAGATGCTCCATTTGCGACTTTAGGCCTGAATTCTTGTCACGCTGACGGTCGGTCGTGACATCATTCAGCGAGAACAAAATACGGCAGTCGGTCGCTGCTGACGTCAGCGTCGCAGTATGGTGCAACATAGAACACAATTTTTAGCGTGACCGTCAGGGTGACAAGAGTTCAGGTCTAATCGCGAATTATTGTAACAAGGAGTATCTTACCGCTCTATCAGCCAAGTTCCGTACTCGGCAGTGTAGGTAGGCAGGCTGGCCCACGGCGGCGGTGGCTTCTCTCTTCGTGCTGTTGTCGAAGTACGGAGTCCCCAGGGGCTCCCAGCCCCCGCCGCCGGCTGTTACACCTGCGATAAACATAGCACTTATTATCTTTATCTTGGATAAGTTTTATTTATTGGTAATGTCTGTTTCGGTGACAAGTTTTTGGCTGAAATATAGGTTATAATCTTCGTTTTTATCGTAACATAGTCTTATCCTTTGAGACCTATAATGCCTGTGAAGTTTCACCACTTAATTGGAAAAAAACGCTGGACCTCAAGCCATTTATTTCTTTACGGTTTTTTCTCGGGACCTTGATCCGTGTGGTGGTCGGAAATTATCCCACGGGAGCTTAGGTACGCAACGTATTACTGAGATAAATAACATTTTTATATCTTAACCTAGAATGTAATCAATCTGTGTGCCAAATTCGTCTAATGTGAAATGTCAACAGACACTCAGTTTCTTTAACATTCATAAAATTAGCAAGGATGCAAAGTAGGAGCATCCCTTAATACATTTTAATCATACTAGCCCCATTACTGCACTAAAATGCATATGAAATCCGGAAGAACGAAGCTCTGTGCACGATAGTACTTAAAGCGATAAGTTAAGTCATGTGCAATAAAAGGCATACCTATGCAAAATGCGGTCGAGACTTGAGAACGAAAATGTCAACGCAGAACCCTGACTTTAGAATCTGCAGCGAGTCCAATATTCCGACGCGGTGCCGCTACCTCAAGAAATATTAGGTTGGATAAAGTATATCGGATTTTGGAAGACGGTATTGAGATTCAAATAGGTAATGAGCTCCTTTTCAGCTAAAGAAAATTTGTAAGTATTGGAGTGTCTTTATTTTCATCCTTCTGTACCTACTTACAGAAAATTTGGAGTAACTGCAGTACAATCATTTTTGGATACCTATCTCCATCATTCGACACCCTTGTAACGATGTCGTTTCATTTACAGTCTCGTGGACGTAAAACCTCCACGACGACTAAAAAACCTCCATAGTGCTTACGTACTCAAAGAAAGAAATGTAACAGTCCTTTCAAAATTCGAATTTAAAATTGGCTTGTCGCATTGACTGCACAGCCATTTTTATCATCAGTCCTACCAAAATTATGTAACGATATACATCTTCCTAAGTTTCTTCCTACTACCAGAGTATTGAGTGTTTGCTCTAACTAGCACAGCTGGTTTCTATTTAATGAAGTTCTGAAAAAAAACCCGACGCACGTTTTTTATTTTTAATCATACGAATTCTACAATAATAAACCACCAAGTCACATAAGAAACGTTTATTATTTCATCATCTGCACCCATCACGTCACACTGGCTCTCCGGCGGGGAATCGAACCCCGGTCTCCCGCGTGACAGGCGGGGATACTTACCACTATACTACCGAAGACCGGCCACCCCGGTATTGTAACGATGTCGTTTCATTTACAGTCTCGTGGACGTAAAACCTCCACGACGACTAAAAAACCTCCATAGTGCTTACGTACTCAAAGAAAGAAATGTAACAGTCCTTTCAAAATTCGAATTTAAAATTGGCTTGTCGCATTGACTGCACAGCCATTTTTATCATCAGTCCTACCAAAATTATGTAACGATATACATCTTCCTAAGTTTCTTCCTACTACCAGAGTATTGAGTGTTTGCTCTAACTAGCACAGCTGGTTTCTATTTAATGAAGTTCTGAAAAAAAACCCGACGCACGTTTTTTATTTTTAATCATACGAATTCTACAATAATAAACCACCAAGTCACATAAGAAACGTTTATTATTTCATCATCTGCACCCATCACGTCACACTGGCTCTCCGGCGGGGAATCGAACCCCGGTCTCCCGCGTGACAGGCGGGGATACTTACCACTATACTACCGAAGACCGGCCACCCCGGTATTGTAACGATGTCGTTTCATTTACAGTCTCGTGGACGTAAAACCTCCACGACGACTAAAAAACCTCCATAGTGCTTACGTACTCAAAGAAAGAAATGTAACAGTCCTTTCAAAATTCGAATTTAAAATTGGCTTGTCGCATTGACTGCACAGCCATTTTTATCATCAGTCCTACCAAAATTATGTAACGATATACATCTTCCTAAGTTTCTTCCTACTACCAGAGTATTGAGTGTTTGCTCTAACTAGCACAGCTGGTTTCTATTTAATGAAGTTCTGAAAAAAAACCCGACGCACGTTTTTTATTTTTAATCATACGAATTCTACAATAATAAACCACCAAGTCACATAAGAAACGTTTATTATTTCATCATCTGCACCCATCACGTCACACCCTAAGTATTTAACTTCTTTCCAGACAAGTCATAGTTCACACAATCCATCCATATTTTTTTGGTCTAGCACTACTATAAAACTCATTAGCAATGACTCATTCATTGCCATTTAAAACATTGCATTAACATTTACAACACAAATAAGGCTACACAATCATTCTATACGGTAGATGTAGGTCTATGTTTATGCATTCACGCCAGTCGTTCAAACGAACTGGTGGAAATAGGTAACCTATTTTCCTAGAATGACGCAAATAACTTGGAGGTAGTGCGACAACAATTTACGCACCGCAGGCACCTCGCCACGGAACATTGAATAGGTATCCAGTGCTAATACAGTCTGTCTAATATAACGTATACAGCCATGTCCGAGTCTGACGGAGTATATTCTGACAATCTGACATCAGATGTGGGATAGTACTCACTCTGGCTTACTTACGATTTTTAATGATCTTCATTTGATATTTTTATGATGTCCGAATTCCTGAAAGTCCGCGACATACATATTATTATGTAGCTTAGCATGTAATGGGATCAGGGATAAAGTGAATCAGAAGAATTCGTCAAAGTCAAACAACGTATTTCGGTAAGACTAAATAATTTTGATGGTGAAAAGTGACAAAGTAAAATAAAGAGGCTTCAAGTACTCCTATAATTCTATTTTTCAAAATAAGTAACAAAATAATTCGTATTCAGTTTAAACCACTAAACTTATTTTGTACGTTATAGTATAAATTATTTTACAGCCGAATTTTCATAAGCTAAACTGTATAATTTTGTGAATTCAAATAGCATTCAACATAAAATTATGAATCATTTTATTAATTCGGGTTGCCCGTAGAATCTGAAATATGCAATTTCATCCCCAATGAGCGTAAAAATGGAAACACAAAACAGACTCAATTTAGTTCCTTGAGAATTTTTAATTGGTCATTTGATAAAATGAAAGCTACTCGAGTTGGTAAGCTTTTAATTAGGACAGAGGGTCTAAACATCTGATAAACTAACTGAAAGTTTGTCGCAAAGTTACCCCACTTGGGGTACATTCGACAGCGAAGTTCAATCCGTGTTCCACTTTTGATCTTAGCTACAGTTGAAGGAGTTTATAAAATTATTAATAGTTTATCTTTTGCAGTAAAGAGTTTGAAAATATGCAAAAGTATAAGACGGGTGGTTTAGCTCGCTGAAATCATATTTTCTAAGAAGGAATATTGATTTCCTTGCCGAAGTTTGAGACGTGTTTGTATATTTACCGAACTTACTTACGACTTAATCTGTAAAGATATAGAAATATATACACTTGCGTGCAAAAAAATCGACCCACCCCGTGTTCATCCATTTGGAACAAGATAATTCCAAAAATTCAGGTAATAGAAAATAACTTTAAATACCGTGTGGTAGATGAAAAGGTAAGGTATCGATAACCTTATTGAAAATTGTAGCTTAAAATTGTTTTCTAACTTATCAGGCCTAAAACAAAAAACGGTTTCAAAAGGACATTTTATTACTCGCCGATTAAAGAAGAATAAAAAGATTTCATGCAAAAAAAAACAACAAATTAACCGGTTTCAATAGCTCGCATTGCCATCCCTTGCCCTAATTGTAGCTATCATAAGGTTTTTCATCGAAATTATCAATTTTACGACGAATTCCTGAAGGATACCATCCCAAACCTCTTGGGATGGCCTCTTTGAGTTCCTGCAGTATGAATCTTAGCCCTGACACTTTTTTAAGGCTCATCCCATATGTGTTCTATGGAATTAAGGGCAGGGCCCCTTGCTGGGCACTCCAAAACAGGAATTTCGAACTCGTGTAGATACTGGCGAACTGATGCGGCTACATGTGGTCGAGCATTGTCCTGCATGAGCATGGATCCTTTGCCTACAAAACCAGCGTATGGCATACCATGCTTTTCCAGCACCTCCTGAATGTAGCGGTGGGCAGTCAAAGTGCCAAGACGAGGCCGGGTTACGAACTCAAGTTTGATTTTATTCATCCAAAAAGATACCGCCCCAAACTGTCCATGAATCTCCTCCAAATGCTACTCTTTCCTCAATTCAAGCTTGCGCAAATCACTCTCCTTTTTTACAGGATAATTTCTGTGCACTTTCACATACTATAAAAGAATTACATGATTAATTATAATTTTTGAAACATCGTCTCTCAAACAGAAAATAAAGGGGTGGGCCGATTTTTTTGCACGCAAGTGTAGTTAAGATGAAGCATGGATCGAAAATGCTACATGTCTAAGGGGTTATTTTATTTTGTTTTCCTTCAACGTTGTGAGAGCAACGGTGTTGAAATAAATGACACAAAGTAATGCACCTGCCTGGGTTCGAACCTACGACTTACTGTTCGTAAGTCGGGGCTGCGGCTGCCACCACCTGGGTCACCGCTGCTCTCTCTCAGGTGACCGTACCGATACTTGAAATAGTGACATGCAATTAAGATTATACTGGATTTCCGTAAGTTAAAATAATATTCGGATATACTTGATCAGTAAAAAGCAAATGTCTACACTGACTTAAGGTTTCGTGTTCTTGACACAAATGCCCAAGTATAATATTTACGTTGTTACTCAAACAAGTTTGGGGAAGTATTGTTAGATTTATTTGAGTAAGAGCTTTATGCGTTAGGGCAACTGTACCTATCGAATGAAGAAAGTATTGTGTCGAAGTCGAAAGGTTTTAAGGCAAAATTGGAAAAGGTTTTGGAGGAAGAATCACGTAACTACTGCATCAGCATATTTCATTTTCATTAAAAGCATTCATTGAAACGCCAAGAATGAAATGACTTATTGGGGTTCTCTACCGAAAAGGTGAAAACGGGAGACCCTTTTTCTGTGAAAACCTGCACTATCCGTCGTGCTGTCCATCTGTTTGTCTGCTAAATGGTTGTTATTTCTATTTTTAATTATTTATTTATACTAGTGGTCGCCCAGTGGTCAAAATTCGAGCAAATTCTAAGTTTAAACTATTTTTCATATTTATATTTTCTCTGAGTAGGTAACTTAAAATAAATACCACATTGAATTCATGCAAGTTGAATGTTTTTTTTTTAATGTATTTTCAAAGCATTATCATATAAAAATATTAGCTTTCAAAAATTCTTCTCCATACAAACTTTAACTGTGCCTGGTACTCCTCCGTCCGCGTAATTTTATAAAAGGTAAAAAAAAAGGTGAAAAGGTTTTGCTTCACGTAGCTGTAAAGCTATCATACCAGTTAAACTTTCAATTAGGATAATATCCTCAAAGAATACCCAAATCTCATAGATATGTTTTCATTTAAAGAACAATAGCAGTTTTCATCCCTTTCTTGTCAGCCTGTAAAAACTTATTTACAGATTCGTGTCACAGCCTCAGACGGCTGAAAACTGCTTGTCATTGCCTAATTGAATAAAAACATTTCGGGTTCAGGCACAGTTAGATCGATATTGTACCACTCTGTAAATAATGAATGTATCTGATTCAAAAAGGGGTTGCCTATTTAATGATTTACCAACTAAAAGTGTTTTAATATTAGGCCCTACCTAAACCTATGTTAGGCGGGTTAACACCCAGGTTTGGCGTAAGTGAATAACGTCTTAGGTACATTACAAGTCAAGGTTATTATAACCTAATACACATTATACATCAAGTCTATAATATTAATTTTATGCCATACTTTAGCCAATAAATTATGCGGGCGTAGCTTTTTATGCGTCACGACGCTCTTATTATTATCGGCACACCTGTTAAAATTTCTTTGTTATTTTCTACAGAAGACATTATATTTGTTAAACCTTTTCGGAGTATGATCGTGGATGATTTAGAAAAGAGATTATTCTAACAGCGATAGAGTACTACCCTTATTATTAACATTTGTTTCGGATTTTATTTTAATTGAATAATAGTTGTGGTGTTGATTTATAACTGGTATATGATCCATAATTGTGCTTAACACTACATATTATAAAACAAAGTCTCCCGCCGCGTCTGTCTGTCCCTATATATGTTTAGAACTATCTTTAAAACAACGCAACGGATTTTGATGAGGGTTTTTTAATAGATAGAGTGATTCAAGAGGAAGGTTTTAGTATATAATTTTAGATAAAGATAGATAAATATCGCTAGACATTAACACACAGCGCCATCTAGTGCCACACTAAGCAAGGATTGTGTCGTGGACACCAGATAGTTGATATACTACATATATACTTTTTTGTTTGTAAATACATACTTATTATACATATAAACATCCATGACTCGGAAACAAATTATTAATGTCGATGCTCATCACACAAACATTTGCTCCTACCGGGATTCGAACCCAGGACCCTTTTTTTTTTTTTTTTTTTTTAGGATGGGAAATCATCAAATGACTTCTCCCACTCTGGGCGGAGCGGGAGGGAGTGTCAGACTCTTACTGACTAAAACCCATCCATGTTCCTTCCTCGCCCTTTACGTTCCGGGGCCGCGGTATCTCTTTCGAACAGTCCCGCAACCCCGGCAGGCTTCGGCCCTTGCGGGCCCCTCTCTTCTGCTGACATCTCTTTGAGGCGCGCGTGGAACACGAACGCGCCGTCGACACGGCCTGTCGTCACTAGACGGACGGACGGCTAGCTAGCCCATAGCTAACCGTCCACAGGCCCGCATCTACGGTGGCCGGTAGCCACCACGTGGCCCCCGACGCCCGGTGCGTCTCCTGCGGCGGCCGGGAAGAGAGGCTCTCTCCCTCTCTTGTTCCGCCACCTCCTTCGCCAGCATGACTGCTTCGCAGAAGGAGGTGACGGCTTCCCATTCCGTCTCGCTCCGGACCATGGATTGAACCAGGGCCGGACGCGAGAGGTCGCCGCCGCCGATCGCCGCTACGAGGACACGGCGGTGCTCCGCCCACGCAGGGCAGACTTCCACCGTGTGCTCCACCGTGTCCTCCGGTCGATCCTCACAGTGGAAACACCCGTGCGTTTCCTCCCGCCCGATTCGGTGCAGGTACCTCCCGAAACATCCGTGTCCGGTGAGGACCTGCGTCAGGCGGAAGGTGAGGGCGCCGTGGCGCCTCTCAAGCCACTCCTCAAAGAGGGGACTTACCGCCACTATCGTGGCGTGCCCTGCACGGGGTTGCGACAGTCGCTCTCTCCATGTCACCATGAGATCGCGCCGGAGGTCTGTCCGCTGAACGGCAATTTGCCGCGGCAGCGGAGTTTCCCCCCGGCGTAGTGCCTCCGCGCGCCATTCGTGTAGGCGCGCGAGGACTATCGCCTCCAGATCCCATGGCGGCAATCCGGCAAGCAGGCCCGCCGCCTCGCGGGCGATCGTGTGGTATCCACGGACCATTCTCACGGCCACCACTTTCTGGGGCGCGTTCAGATAGTGGGCGGCTCGCCGCCTCAAAGAACGCGCCCACACTGGGGCCCCGTAAAGGGCCATGGACCGCACGACCCCCGCGTAGAGCCTGCGGCAGGAGGCGTTTGGCCCCCCAAGGTTGGGCAGGAGCCGCCTGAAGGCAGCCCCGGTCCGTTCCAGCCTGGGGGCCAAACGTCGGAAATGCTCCACGAAGTTCCACCGGCTGTCGAGGACGAGTCCTAGGTACTTCAACGTCGACTCGACGCCGATGGATACCCCTCCTACCGTCAGTGTGGATCCCGACGGTGGCGCATTCCGAGGCCCATGAAAGCACATGGCCTCGGACTTGTGCAATGCCACCTCGAGACCCAGTTGCCGGATCCTCTCAACGACTATCGCAAACCCGCGTGTCATCACTTCGGCCGCCGCCTCGTGCGACCTCCCCTGTGCCAGCACCAGGGTGTCGTCTGCGTAGCAAACGACGCTGACACCACTAGGGAGGTCGGCGCGCAGCACCCAGTCGTAACCGATGTTCCACAGGGGCGGTCCCAGAACCGATCCCTGTGGGACACCGCACGACATCGAACCCAGGACCCTAAGAACGTAAGGCAGCCTCACTACCACTACGCCATTCGAGTCGTCAAATTTTACACGGGCGAAGCGGCGGGCATCGGCTAGTTATTATATAATTAGTATACAATTCTGATTATCGTGGCTGGCTCGACAGTCCAGTGGGCGCAATGGCGACTGCTGAGCATTGTCCTGGGTTTGATTAACGGCTCGGGCAAATTGGAATTGCGTTTTTCCGTCAGAAACTCAGTAGCAGCCATAGCGTCTGGATTTGTGCCGGGTTGATGGCAATAGGCTCGCGCCTTAATACATTTACAAAACATTACTGGCGAAATGTGGGTGAACTATTATAAGTACACCTGTGCCTAATACAGGTGTGGTGTTAAATTATATTGAGGTTGGGAATCAAGTTGCTTTGTATTACACGAGAATCCTACTTCTTCCTACTAATCCTACTAATATTATAAATGCGAAAGTTTGTGAGTATGGATGTATGGATGTTTGTTACTCTTTCACGCAAAAACTACTTAACGGATTTGTATGAAATTTTGCACACAGATAGTTTATAACCAAATGGATTAACACGTAGGATACTTTTTATCCCGATAGTTAGATCCCATGGGACAGATATCAAACTTCACGCGGGCGAAACCGCTGGCAGAAGCTAGTTGAAAATAAAAATGGCTCCTGTGTTAACGATAGCCTATACATACGGATACTTATATGGCTTTTATACCTACAACAGCCTTGTTTTTTTACGATATCGTAAGCATAGAAGGTAACGTTCTCCCAGTTTAGAATAACGTCTTATCGTTACGCCTCATCTATGTTTCTTCAGAGCTTTGAGGAAACACATGTATGTTGTTCAAAATTTACCAAAAACGTAACTATTTGATCCGAACTCATTCGCGTCCAGCCTCCATTAGTACGATCCCTTCCAGCTATAAAATTGTGCTTTGTTTCCCGTCACGTCTCGTTATTTTTTATTTCTCCTCTTTTTGAACATTAACCGGGGCATTCCGCAAATATTTCATTATGTAGTCGACCTATTGAAAAAGAAATTTCTGTTGTAACTGAGATAAAAGGGTTTCGTTTGTTTGAATTTGAAACAAAATTGCGATTAGGTCATGACTGTTCCTTTTATTGTTCATCTGAAGGCAAACAATGTGTTTTTATATCTGAATTATATAAGCCCATTGTTATTTAACGGTATCACATTACATCGCAGATGCGTACAGCCTAAAAATAAACGAAAACAAAATGTTTGTTAAGCTTTTTACAGTTATTATTTGCGTTGTTTTTATCCTGACAATTAGCCCACTGCTTTCCTGTAATTAAAAAAAAAATAAGTCGGCCTAGGTACAGCATATTGCGATCACGGCTAGTCACTTACTTTGCCCAGCAAGTATTTGTATTGTATTGTAACAACGGGCTGGTGTCCGCAACTCCACGTCAAAGTGCGTATTTTGCGTATTAGATTATCCATCACGCAGGCCCAGAATTTCATATTTTCTTCGAATTTTTGGTTCTTGGCTTGCCAGTTTCCTCACGATGTTTTCCTTCACCGTTTTTGAGAGCAGTGGTGATGAAATAAATTACACAAAGTAATGCGCTTGTCTGGGTTCGAGCCCACGACATACTGTTCATAAGTCGGGGCCGCCACAACTGGGCCACCGCTGCTCTCAATTCATAAACCAAAGCCTTTGAAAAATAAACTATTGAAAGAATAGGTGAACGTAAAGAAGAAATTAATTAATTAAATAGCTATGTTAACATGGCCTCTTTAAAACGAAATTAAAGGTAGGTACTTGGCCAACAGGAAAAAAGAAAGGAAATTTAAATTAAGGCAAACGGTAATTAAAGGCAACACAAAGAACAGGCTACTGCTTATTTTCTAAAGGATTTAATTAGAAGGCGGGATTGTAACCGATAATAACTATAATGTGAAAACTTAGTTTTCTATAGAGCTTGTGGAACACATACAGTTGTTCACCATGTAATAATAACGTAGATACAAACTCGCGTGGAATGTGAAAGCCTACATATTTAGGGTTGCGTACCCAAAGCGTAAAAACGGGACCCAATTACTATCTGTTTGTCACCAGGCTGTATCTGATGAACCGTGTCAGCTAGACAGTTGAAATTTGATGATCCCAGATGATGTATTTCTGTTGCCACTAAAAATGGAATAAAATAAATATTTATTCCGTGTTTCCGTTTTTTTCGTAACGTACGTGATTTTTTGAAAATAATTAGTTTTTTTTTGAAAAAACAAAAAAAGCACAGACTGTGCCAAGAAAGACGAGACTTGGCGAGCGTCAGTAGTGGGGAGCTTACGCAGGATACGAAGTACTTCTTTTGACATATATGTAGATGTACACGTCGTAAACCAGCTTCCTACTATTTCTTCTTAATGTTTTACGTCAAGGCATAGTCAAGATTTCACAAAGTTCCACTCGTATGCAAATGGTGTGTAAAGTCTCATCTTTCGTGGCACGGAACCCTTCGTGCGCGATTCCAAATCGCACTTGGCCGGTTTTATATTACTGCCCAAGCAATTACCGTGTAGGTAGTTATGACCGTACCTATGGCGTATCACGCAACTAAAGGTTACGCGTGTTCAAGGCGTGTTTGCCGATATGTTAACAGACTAACAAATGGCTAACAAGTTAAACGAAAGACGTGTACTAACCTAGACAAGTCTAAAGTATACGATAGACCCCAATACGACTTGTCTTACGGGTCATACTATGGAAAAATACGAAATTAAACTGTGACTGTTCGAACGAGATACCGCGGCCCCGGAACATAAAGGGCGAGGAAGGAACATGGATGGGTTTTAGTCAGTAAAAGTCTGTCACTCCCTTCCACTCCGCCCAGAGTGGGAGAAGTCATTTTGATGATTTCCCATCAGAAAAAAAAGGTAGGTACTGTAGACCTTTGTACCATTATGGAATTAACTCTGGCACGTTAAAAAATAAGGTTCAAATTAAAATAAGAAAAGAAGTGACGGTTGAGGCGGGCGTCAGAAATGTGAGGTTTGTAAGTATGATTTATTTCCAATAAGTAATTATTTAAATCAACGATTTCTATGCCTTTCATTTAAAGTAGTGTACCAGCTCGTAAACTGATATCTTAGGCCTGAATTCTTGTCGCGCTGTCGGTCGGTCGCGTACGAGTATAGTGTTTTAAATATGTCACCGTAAAATTGTCAAACACGTTATATTACAATATAACGTGTTTCTCTCTAGCGATATTGTAATATCTTGAATTATTGTCAACTGAAGATACGGAAGTATCTCTGCCCCCATAATCGGGACTTGGGGCACCCCCCCGTTAGGTTAGTTCCTTTAAACTCTGCACCCGGAAATAGGGGCCCGTCGACTACGCATTTTAGGGGAATATGAAGTGTTTTAAGGTTAGGTTATATTAATCGATATTTCTCAGGAATGGTACAGTATCTTTTCATGAGAGTGGTACCACTGGGTAAGGGGGACCCCTCCTTCTCTCCACACTGCGTGAGTTGACTACCATCGCATGCATTTCACGAAAAATAATGCGTTTTATTGTAAGCAGTAAGTATGTTCGTGACTTTACAATATCGCTAGAGATATTACAATATAACGGATTTGACAATTTTACGGTGACATATACATAGATCGGAACAGGTAGAGCTGTTTTATGTACTTGCCATAGGTTAGAATAATATGGATATTCCCCGAGTTCTGGGATTTGGTTTTTAAGTAGGTAGTAAAATAAAAAAAAAACTAGTCTCGCCTTCGGGACTAACGAAAATTACACTTCCTCTATGACGGGTAAATATAAGAAGGATAGTATAATAACAAGATAAACTTGATTCATTAAACCACAAAAATGTTTTACGTAACAATTTCATATTCAAGAATCAATAACCATTTAAGTTAACATTTTATTCTAAAGTTGTAGGTACAAATACATATTACCATACAAATTATTTGTTCCTCAGAAAATTAAAACATTATCAATTAAAACAAGTTGTATTTACAATCAAATCTTAATTAAAATAATCAATACGGTTCAGCAATAATTCACTTATTGAAACAAAAAATATAACATTAAAATCCCGTAATAACAGTCGGAATCCCCATCAATGTTTGCGGTCAATGAACCTAAATAGCTCTACCTATTCCGATCACTGTTTATATAGCACCAAACTATGATGCTGACGTCAGCGGCGACCAATAGCCGTATTTTGTTCTCGACCTTACGCGACCGACCGTCAGCGTGACAAGAATCCAGGCCGAATTCAGGCCTTACACTACACACACTGCTACAAAACAGTTCAGAAATAAAAACACAGTCTTAGTCAACGAAACACAAAACTGTTTCGATTAAGTCTAGGTCTACAGACAGCCTTTAAAGTAATTTGATAGTGAAAACTAGCAATTAAAAAGTGTTTAACTCACCGAACAATATGAAAATACAGCTGAGCCTGGCTGCCCACATTGTGCCAACTGTCAGTTCACATCATGTCTCCACTAAACACTGTCACTGACACACTCACTGCACTCGTTCAAACTTGACATTGTCTGTTCATGGTCTGTCCAAAACAGCTTTTGAGTTACGCCTCGGCTTTTCTAGTACTCAATGATCCGCAGTTTTCCGGTGTTACCTGTTAAAAAAAAACTTTAGTTATTAAAAGGATTGCTTTTCATAACACATCACGCCTAATAGTACCTACACCCCCCTCGAATGAATGACTATTTCATGAAAAAAACATACAATCGAGTTATATGAACTTGGAGGGCTGTATTGATGATTTTGATGATTATAGTTCTGTAACTACATACGTTTTACAGTCGCAAATCATATTTTAATCAAGATACATTCTGACACTGACCGGCGAATTGCAAAAAACGTAAGAATATTTGAATTTCGACCATCAACCTTAAGGCCCATGTTTTAGGGGGCGAGCCTATTGCCATCAACTGGGCCCAAATCCAGGCTCCGTACTGAGAAATTTTTGATGGAAAAAAACTTTTTTGCAAAAAAATAAAACCGACTTCAAAAAAAAACAAAAAAGTGAAAAATAACTTTAGCTTCTGAAGTCAGTGACCTTTGTTTGATTGATTTAATTTTTTTGTCACCGACTTCAGAAGCCAAAGTTATTTTTCACTTTTTTGTTTTTTTTTGAAGTCGGTTTTGTTTTTTTGCAAAAAAGTTTTTATTTTTCACTTTTTAGTGGTTTATATCTGCTTGATATACATGGAAAGTGCATACCGTTACAATTACAGAAAATACCAAAATCGCAACACGTTATCAAATAAAATTTGAAGAGTTCCCTCGATTTCGCCAAGATTCCATCATCAAATCCCGACTTGGTGTCTATGGAACCTTTTGGAAAGAATACCCTTTCCAACAAAAAAAGAATTTCTCAAATCGGTTAGCAAGCGACGGAGTTATGCCCGAACAAACATAAAAAACAAAAAAAAAAAATAGAAACATCCGAATTGAACCTCCTCCTTTTTTAGAAGTCGGTTAAAAACCTAATAACACTTTGCCTAACCCGGGAATCGAACCCAGGACCAGCAGTCACGCTTGCAGTCGCTTAACCAACGAATCAGGAAAAAATAACCTCTAGAGATAAGAGGATTGCGTCTCCTGTCTCCTTATTTGGATTACCGGGTGTGACGAAGCAAGTAACTAAGAGCATTGTGCTCAATTTAAAGGTACCCAATAAGAAATTCACTGTCTTTTTGTATACGCAATGTTCTGCCATCCGAATAAGATTTACATTACATAGAGGTACGAGTTCCGACACCGTTTCAACGAACTTAAATAAATAAACACTTGCTCTGATTTCGTAAGGGTGCCAATACAAAGGTGAGACGTGTTCACAAATACTAGGCTTTGATTAAATATTTGTAAGACGTAGGTACAGATGTTGCAGTATTGTATTGGCCAATCAAATGAGCCGACTAACAGAGTCGTTGACATTTCAATAGTGCCCGTAAATAAAAAAAAAAAATGCTTTGATATAATTTATTAATGCTACTTAAATCAAGTAAATAAATTATTTATGCAACTTAAACTAAGTAGGTAAGTTATTTCTAAATTGATAACGTCTGCGTGGTATACGGAAACAATAGTAATAAAAGGATACCCTTTTAATTACCACGTTAAAAGTTATTGCGATAAATAATTGCGTAGGTATTTAATATTGTGCTAAAGAACAGTGCAATCGAAAGCAGAATAATTCAATATGAAAACCGGTGATCAATTTATTCGTTGACGCATACACGTAAATAATTTTTAAAATAATGAGACTTTATTAATTTTCAATACGAGTCCTTTAATTAGCTTGAAATTAAAATATTTTAAGTATTGTTTCCACGAAAGGTACGGCCGCTCGTCCATTGTTTGCTTTTGCAAAAGATTAACAAGCATAATTAAAATAATGGAGATAGTACCTAGTCAACTTATTGTATAAAACAATAAATTACAACGAACCTAATTAATTTATTTAAAAAGTCTATCTTAAAAATGTTGAAAAAACTGAATTAAAATAGGGTTTTTGAAAGAGATTGTGTATTACAAAAGATCTCGATTCTTTGAACTCTAATCCCCGACTCATACCGATATTTACGTAGTTTGATTAAATTTTCGTATTTTCAGATGGACGGTGCCACCGAGGCCGGCCTAGAAAGAGGTTCGGTGACGAACTGGACGCATACCGCGAGGGTTGGTTCGAAGTGTCGCGGGACAAGAGTGCATAGAAAGACAAGGGAGATGGGGGAGACCTTTGCCCAGAAGTAAAGCTTTCACGGTTTAAAACTAAACTTATATTGTAACTTACGGGAAATCTTCCGTGATTATTTGTTGTTTTGAGCTCCCAAAATTTCGACGCTGTTGCAAGCGCCATGATCGCGGGTTGACTGACCCACGATCATGCCGCTTGCAACATCGTCAATAGCGACAATATAAGTCTACACAAAGTTCAAACTGAAAGTCTACCTATCGTTTTCACAATACCTGAATTGATGATGGATATCAAGATGTTAATACTAACAAAATAGCTGGAATTGCATCCAGAGTGAATCAAGGCTGACAGGTTGAGTCTATTCGGTTCCCCACTAGATAGAGATACAACGAGGCGGGATGGCGGGATCGCGGTTAGCAGTGGGCTACAGGCGGCCCAAATACATTCGTTACAGCGGTTATACTAGTCCCCGGAAGAGGTTAACTTTCAGCTAACTACATTTTCTACCTAACTGAAATTGTAGGCAAACTAAACTTTAGTAGTGTGTACTAAAGTTTATAACTAGTAGTTTACTTAATTATAAGAAGCTTGTTTACTACGTTTTATAACATACTTGAGATTTGACAAAACAATTTGACTGCCTTATTGTAAGCAAATCTAATAAAAATAGGTAGCATGAGTTCCGTTCAGCAAATACCACAAATAATAACACGGTACTCGTACAATAATATTGCGTAATATTATTTTGTGCACTGGATTTCTATTTACCTAAGCGGGAACAAAAAATTACAAAAGTGTTTGTGTTATTTTTAAAGACTTTTGGGCACTTATACATAACTCTATGTTTTTTTCACAGTTTAAAACAATGCGGCTACGTAGAAAGAAACGAAAAGCGACATAGATTTGTAATATACAGGGTGTAAACCACCTCATCACAAAGCCGTTAACCAAGCATTCTGTACATCAAACTAAGTTACTTTACGCAAAAAATATTGCTGGGAAACAACTTTTTTTTTTGAGTTTATAAATCATGTTTTGTGGTAGAACTCAATGTAACGCACTTAAAACATTGTGCTGATGGATGGATTGAAGTATGGGGGTCGTGGAGGTGTTATAAGTTAAAATCTTACAAAAAAAACGTGTATTTAAAAAAAAAAACCTGTCTAAAAGTTGTAACTTTGACCCCCCATATCTCCCTAACTAGAAGGTTCCCAGGTATGGTGTAGAACAAAAAATAATCGCAATGATGGGGAAAACAAGTGCCTTTCGCAAAAGAGATGTTTTACACCCTTTATAGCTATAAAGATGGAATCTATTAATAGTATTTGCTAAGCAAGTAGCAGGCTTGTCTGCCATTGAAGTTTTCCATCAGAAAATTCTAAGAACCAGCTGAAGTTTTGTTGGCTAAGTTGTGGGTGGTTAATGTACTTTTCCAGATAATATCGACGTGCTACTGAGAGCAAGATACCATTTTCCCTTCTAAATAATTGTCTAAATTTCCATCGAGTACGACAAGTAATTCTAATAAAATGGAACTAACTCAGCGAATTATAGTGCTTTGATCCCCCTGGTGACCATGCGCCGTAAACTTGAACGTCGTAACATAAAATTTAAACAATAAAACTGGAATAATCCATAAAGTTAGCTTTATTTCTAAGTTAAGAGTATTTTATTTAGAGACAAGGTGGACTTATGTCTGTTTGCAACTGTCAGAGGTATTTTCAAGAGGATGTTTGTTGATAATAACGTTTGTTAAAAATCGCCGCTAAAAATGATGACCGCCAGGAAACTACTTTTGACTGTGATCAGAAATCTACATACAGGTAAAATTACAAACATGACATTTGCGTGTAATGATCTCGTTCGAAGATAAGTCAGCTATATAAAAGTGATTGTTTTTAACAAAATATCACACTGTTTCTCCAGATTTTATGTTCTTTGAGCTCGTTTCCAACGCCCGACGCAAAAACGACGGGAGTTATAAGTTTGACGTGTCTGTGTGTGTGTGTGTGCCTATGGCATCGTAGCTCCCGAACGGATGAACCGATTTTGATTTTTTTTTTGTATGAAAGATGAATTAGTTGTGAGTGTTCTTAGCTATGTTTGATAAAAATCAGTCCAAGATGGCCGCAGCAACAAATGGGCAGATTACATATTTATTCAACTCCCTCAATATGGGTATCAAATGAAAGGACTTGACTAGTAGAATACTATACGCTATAATAAATTTCAAATCCACGATGGCCGCCACCAAAAAATGGTAGATTACATTTTTTTGCACAACTCCCTCAATGTTGGTATCAAATGAAAGGGCCAACACAAAAAACCGGGATTACTTTGAAATTATGACCCTATGTGTCGGGGGTTTTTTAAATTAATAATTTATTGTAACTTGCTAACATTACATCACAATAAATCAATAGAGTTCACAAACTCAAAAAAAAAAAAAGCAGACGTTATGTATCACGAATCAACGGAAACATTTATAAACTATACTTTCGGTGTTTTCAATTTATTTACGCACACATATACATAAATAAATAAATAAACAATTCACATACAAACTACCCTTTGTTAGAAAGTACTCGTATCTCTCGGTGTCATTGTATATTTTCCCACGACTCTTTGTGGCAGGATTTGTAAAATAAATGGATTATACCGGGCGTTAGCGTTAGGTAGACAACACAATAGGCACTGCGACTGCAGCCTCAATATTGTGTCGACTAGTGGCCATCATTTTAAAATAGGATTCAATACTAACGGGTTAAAATACTTGTTCCGCATTATCGGTGATTGAAATACGTCCCAAAAAGTTAGACATGACGTCACCCTGAACAGATCTTTTTTTTTGGTAAAACCCGCCTCACTTTTCCCAAACCAGTGTAACTCCTGACAACCAGAATCAACAGTGGTGACCATCAGAAAATCGCCAAGACAATGAATCTCGATGAAGTCCCAGACAAACAATTTAACTGTCCTGAATCCCGCAACGGAATTAATCAGAAAAGTATTGCGGAAAAACCGTAATTTCCACTTCCCTCCATATCAGCAGGAGACAGAACGAAACCCTCGAACGAGTCCCTGAAGGCAGAGGTGTACCTAATGCCCACATTTCGCCAGTTCTGTTTAAGTCCCATGTTTAAACAGACAAGTCCGCAGATCCAATTTCCAAACTGTCACCCACTGTAAGCATCAATGGAAATACCTAATAATACAAGTTTAAAATAAAAATAATTGATTATCCAGTTATCGTGGCCCAAACAATTAGTTCTCTCGGTTAGTGACGCAGTTAGTTAAGTGTTGAGTAAGATCTGCTAGAGACGTGGAACCGAATAGATGAACTCAGAAGGCCAGTTTTAGAGAACGAGCGAAAATGCATGCGCACATGGGCAGGACCACTACGAATGGCAATTTTTTGAGATGGATATGTCACCGTAAAATTGTCAAATATGTTATATTGTAACATCTCTAGTGATATTGTAAAATCTCGAAATATTGTCAAATGAACATACTGCTTACAACAAAACGCATTATTTTTCGTAATATGCATGCAATGGTAGTCAACTTACGCGGTGTGGAGGGAAGGAGAGGTCCCCCCTGCCCAGTGGTACAACTCTTATGAAAAGATATTGTACCATTCCTGAGAAATACCGATTATTATAACCTAACCTTAAAACACTTTATATTCCCCTAAAAAGCGTAGTCGACGGACGGACGTCTATTTCCGAGCGCAGGGTTTAAAGGAACCTAACTAACCTAACGGGGTGGTGCCCCAAGTCCCGATTATGGGGGCAGAGATACTTCCGTATGTTCAGTTGACAATAATTCGAGAGTTTACAATATCGCTAGAGAGAAACACGTTATGTTGTAATTACGTGTTTGACAATTTTACGGTGACAGATATAAGTAATAGAGAGGATAAATGATAAAAAACCCTTTCGCTCTTTACAATAAATTATGTTTGCAACAAAATGAGAACGATATTTCCACTCCTATAGAGTCTCTTTTAATAAAGTCTGTTTAAAGCTACAATCAGGTCAAGTGATTATGAAAACTGTGCAGAAGGTATGAGCTCGTGGTTACATAATAACAGTCACACTAGTCAGCTATACCGCGCTTGCCTAGGTCTGACAACTAATCTTACCAAGGGGTATTGCCATCATCATCATCACCATCTGCTTAACTTTTTCCCAAATATGTTGCAGTCCAACCGCATGCAGCTGAAAATCAGTATTTTACATGGAGCGACTGTCTATCAGACATCCACAACTCAGTTAGTACTACGTGGGTCAGATAGGATTGCTTCATTTAAGTACTGGTATTTAGCTGCATCCGGTCAGACTGGAAGCCAACACAGATGATGAAGATATGAGAAACATGCAGATTAGATTAAGAGACGGTCTTTTGCGAAAAGAACTACATATACATTTGGAAAGGCCATGCATCTGTTTCGGACTTTCGGTACGTTGATATGAAGTCGGCCTTTTACATCTATTTATACTCTAACAAGACATGGGTTAGCCCCGAGATGCGAGAGCTTTAACTAGAGCTGTTCCTCGGAAAGGTTTACGACTAGTTGGAAATCCACTTTAAAGCCTAAACTTCTTACAAAATAATTATGCACGAGGGTTTGTGTTGAAGATACCAAGTTAAAACGATGTCTTGTAGTTGTAATCATTGTGTTGGTTACGGATCGTTTTAAAGTAGACTAGAGGAGATAAGGTTAGCAATTATCTAAGTGTGTTACTATATACGATTTAATTTATGCTTATTCAGCACTCAATTAATTCGTGGGGACACCGGTTAACCAGTTACCATAGAAATTTTTAGTCGATCAAAATATATGGAACAGCTGATTTCTTTTAAATTAGGCCATTTCATCGATTTAGCATCGGTGGTTCATTCCTCCTGTATGGTTAGGTTTGTAAATTCCAATAATAGTAAATAACTGCAACTGAACAAAACAACAACAACTTAGCTCCCAATGTGCAATATGACGATTTTCGGTATTTTAATAAATTGAAGATACTTTAGATAGTAGTTCGTCTGATCTCGCATATAACACAATCACCTAACAGCACCAGCAACAGATCAATCGGCATCCCATATCTAATGTCACGGGACAGTGGCATACGCACGGATTCTGATATTTAGTGTAACTGGCAATTAGTGTACGATACTTAAACACGTGACTGTACTCATGATAACAAACAACTTTTACTGTGGGTCCAAACCTGAATTGGCGAAAAAAAAATCAGCTGTTCAGTAAATTTTATGTTCGCCTAACTGGCCAAAATGTGTTTTTTAAGTATCGTACACTAATTGCCAGTCACCCTATATGAACAGCATAGTACACTAAACAACGCTACAAGAAGCATAATTACGTTAGCAAAAGCAAATGATTTGCCGCAGAATGTACTCTTTACCGCATGCCAAATGTATCGTTAAAACGAAGCCCAAAAAGTAAATTATGCTTTATCGACAAAATAAAACGGTAACATAACAAGTAGATACACATGTTTTTTCATAAATTGGCCTTATTTGTGTCGTGTTTGCCAAGTTTCTTCCATAAATAACATACAGAAAGAGCTAGATACCTGATATTTGGCCTAAATCGATACTGTTATACACGCAACATGTAGACATGTGTTTAGTAATAAATAATACTAATACAACAAAAAATAAATAACTAGACAGCCTTTTTATAGACCTCTTTTTAAAAACGAAATTGCGTGTGATCAGAAGTTCAATCTTTGACAATGTTCGTCGAATAAATATTATGCATGGAAGAAAAAAATGTGTTAGTATTTTGCCAATGTAGGTCAAAAATGTACCTATACTTGGAGGTAATCTTATCTTTAAAGCTCAAAGTCCAGTACTGTAAAGTTTAGCGGTGATAACCTCGTGATGTGACCATCGTACTGAAAAGTCATTAGGTCACGAGTTCGAAATCAAGGACTTTGTCACTCAGCAGGCGATTCACACCTCTGATTTTTCGGATTCATGAGCGTACCTATTGTATAATTATCACTAACTCCGGTGAAGGAAAAACATCATGACAAAAACAAGATATTTGTCGACGGCATGTAAACCTAAGTCAGAAGCCCATGGGTGGCATCAAAACTCTGACACCGAATTAGGTTAGGTTACTAACCACACGAAAAAGAAAGACGGAATACTGTGAGACCGAACATGGATAATTTGGAAGGTATTTGCTATCTTTCATGATAATCCATTAATCTGAGGTCGCTGCAGCGTTGAAATATCGAGAGAGTAAGGGCTCATTTCTGGAGACGCGGCGCGTCGGGCGGCGCGTCGGGCGGCGCGGGCCGCTTCAAATTCAAACATATGTCAATGTATGAGAGCGTTTACGGAGAAGCGTTTTTACGCGCGTTTGCTCGAGATGCAGCGTCGGACGCCGCGTCGGACGCGGCGGTGCACGCGGCGTCCCCCGCGGCGTGCAACGCGGCGTTATGTCATGGAGACTTCTGCCAGTTTTTGGAGGATGATGTTATGCCCAATGGACTAAGTAAATTAGTTTTGAATGATAACAGTATGAAGTAAAATATGTTTGTGTTTCCTTTTACTACATTAAAAAAATACTCTTCTACTTTGACAGATTTAAACTAGATAAAAACATAATATGGTTTTCGCTTGGAACTGCTAGAAAAAATAAATCCAAGCGTATTGCTTGAGGCAGTCGTAGTTCATATAGCATTATTTGTATATTGCATAGCTCTAAATCACGAATTTATTAAAAAAATGAAAAAACATAATTCCTTCAAAATTTAGTCGCAGATTTGTTTTATACATAGTCGTATGAGCCATGTTTTGCAATTATAAACGTGTACTTTTTGGAACAAAATTTCTTAACGCGTCTTACAGATAGTGCGATTTAGTAGAAATCGTCACGTTATAAAATGCTGTATGCGGCCTGCTGTATACTACCACGTAAAACACTGAACGAGGGTCCGTCCCTATAATGGCAAAGAATATAATACAACACTTGAAACTGTTAACATTGACATGAAACATATATATTTGCTGTAAGCTCATATCGAGTAAAATACCATCTTGCCTAGGTAACGAAACCGCTATGGTTTCGTTAAATGCGTTTTACGTACTTCTAATCCGACTACAATACCATCTATCGAGCGAGGGGTTTAACTTTCAAATCATTTTTGATTTAACTCTTAATGTTTCTCTATCCAACGTTTTTGTCATCTTTCTCTGCTTCTGTCATAGGTTTTCACAAATAATTTGAAAGTGAAAACTTCTTTAGCGACGTTGTGCACTTTTTGGGATGGGTAAAAATGTTAAACTCGCGTCTGGACACGTGACCTGAGCGAAAATTCGTAAGACGGAGATTCACAATGTAGGTAGATGTGGTGTTCACTCGTACACTAGTTAGGGTTTAGAGTAAAACCACCGTATATTACTGTGGTGTCTTTGTTCAGGGTTGCACAATAAAACAGTGTTTCCAATATTCCTGGGTTAGGCGTGCTGTCGCTAAGGCTGCTCGGACTAGACTGAACGCGGCGCATCGCCCCGCGCTCCCTCCAACATGCATCCCCCACCACAGAATGCATAACTTATTTATTAAACACTACAGTAGTTAATATAAATTGTCATATTTGTGTACGATAGCGCAATAAATGAATATTTTACTTAACCACATAAATTATAGTACTTTTATACTGGTAATTAAAGCAATTCGTGCGAAATTATTCCCTAACCATTCCAAATTATAAAAAATGCACCCCACTCCCGCAGTGCAACCTTTTTTTTTAAATTGACTATCATAATTATAACCTCATAACAGGGTTTTACAGACACGTGGAAATTTTGAGAAAACGCATTTGTTATTTGTGTTAGATCATCCGTGAATATTGTTTAGTTTTGAAATACGAATTAAGTTCGATATTAAAGAAAAAACGGTTGACCGCACAATTGTTTGTTGTTGTTATGCATCTACATCACACGCAAAAGAAATAAATATACATAATCAAAAATATTCAAATCTTTCATTGCTCTTTTTCACATAAATCGTCTACTTTGACAATTCTTGCTGCCCGTCAAATGACACATTGCCAGCGCCAATGATGCCATTGTTACTATGCGTTGCTTAGCCAATTAGAGACGAGCGTTCACAACCTACCCAATCATAACTTCGTGATGATAATAGAGAACAAACTAGCTGTTTAGAGAAAACAAACGTTGTGGGGCCGTCTATCAAAACGATTTTGTTTGAAGTTACTAAAAAAAGCGGCCAAGTGCGAGTCAGACTCGCCCATGAAGGATTCCGTAGCAGCAAGTAACATAACGCTTTTTTTTATTTTTATATTTGAGTTGATTGAATGAAAGGTAAATTGCGGTTTACGATTTATGACGTATTAAAAAAAAACTACTTACTAGATCTCGTTCAAACCAATTTTTGGTGGAAGTTTGCATGGTAATGCACATCATTTTTTATTTTTTTTAGTTTTATCATTCTCTTATTTTAGAAGTTACAGGGGGACACACACATTTGACCTGTTTGGAAGTGTCTCGCGGGCAAAATATTCAGTTTAGAAAAAAATTATACTACATTTATCTCAATATCATTTTTGAAGATATACCCATAGATACCCCACACGTATGGGTATCAGGAACCCCCAAAATTTATTGTATTTTTTCTAGTTTTTGTGTGAAAATCTTAATGCGGTTCACAGAATACCTCTACTTACCAAGTTTCAACAGCACAGTTTTTGTAGTTTTGGAAAATAGTGGCTGTGACATACGGACGGACAGACACAGAGACAGACATGACTAATCCATAAGGGTTCTGTTTTTTGCCATTTGGCTACGGAACCCTAAAAAGCTCTCGAGTTGGCATTGGGACCAAAGACTACTTGATGCTCTGTGCTGTATTTTTTTTACAGACAATTGACAATACTGAGACTTCCACAACATCAAAAGAGTTTGCATAGATGATGTGGATAATTCCATCTTGATTTTATCGAATCAGAGATCGATTATTATAATAAATCGACATGCTTCTCGTGCGGATGTGCAGCACGTATTCCTTCCCTCCTACTGCAACGACGCGTGTGCCGCAGCGTTGTCGACTGCACGCAACACTCACACGCTACAAGATCCCTGGTAGGCAGCGCGGCGTAATAGAGGAAGAGCCGTGACGATCAGCCCATCGCTATTTTATAAAACCGAAAAGTTTGTCTGTGTATGTCCCTAATTTTGATCATGGTTCCTATGAAACTTATCAGGTAGCAGTTGTATAAAATTGCTCGCGAAACGTGATTATTTTAGACAAAAAATGAGTACCTGTCTGGAATTCAAACCTGAGACCCTAGGTTTATAAAGAGGCCACTAAACTTGGGCTACTTCGACCCAGTGATAATTGGTCTAAAAAAGTCGTTCTATTCTAATCTAATGCTTGTTATGACCGAGTAAGATAGGATGAAAGGTAGAAATAAAGAAAACATATTTATTTGGCATAATTATGCCATAAGTGCACACAACAAGAACAGAAAAAAATAAAAACTTAATTACACAATTAAAAAACTTAAAACTACCTACACAGACAAAAAATGGAAAGAAATAATTATTGTTCGTCTCACGGCTGCGCCAAATAGGCCTAGTTTAGTTAAGCACTCGTAGATGTATCGCGCTTCTATTTGCAGAGCCCGGCGGCAGATCGAGCGAGATCCGCTGTTATCATGCCTCGACGCACTCGCGCTCTCCCCGGCCAGCTCGTCCCGTAGGTCGCGACGCGCGAGCCGCACGACGAGGAAGCGGGGGCGGGTCTCCACCGGCGCCGTCGCCTGCGTTGCGTTGAAGCGCCAGCCTCCTTGCTTCATGCTTGGGGCTCACGAAATCGCGCGCTTTAATTTTGACGCCAATCTTAGCGGCCACCAACATGGCAGTGTAGGTGGTGTTTTCTCCACTTATCTCTGGAATATTAGATCTAAGGATATCATTTGCGAGCAAGTCCTGGTCACGGTCGTTTATGTCGCTCAACTGATTTGTAAGATCCACATTCGACGATTGCGACATTTTGGGTTGAGCCAGTTTGGTCTCCATAATAACTATCCAACTCCAAGTTACTCATTCTATTGTTCTAGCTTCAGAAGTTCAGACAAACACCATAGGTTGAGCACAGCAACGCAGTACAGGACCGCACATACCGACGTTAAGCCACAAGTTGGTTTTCCGTTCCCCGAATAATTATCTTCTATAAACTGTGGGTTTCGGGTACTTGTATATTGATGGGGTTCACTTATAGTTATTTACTGTTTTTTTTTTTAATATTTAATCAGCACATGAACACTAAATAACAATGTTATTCGTAAGTTGCACTGGCAGAAGTATTTATTCACTAAACTTAGGCGAATTAGACTGTTATTTTTATTTATTCTCGAGAAGAAAAACACAAAGAGCTTATGTCTGTTTGACATCCGTGACGTGACATGATGACACAACGCCGCGTGCACCACCGCGTCGGACGCGGCGTGCGACGCCGCGGGCAACGCGTTGCAGCACGCCCCGCGTCTCCCTATACAATATTGTACTGAGGCCGCTGCACGCGCCGCCTCTCCGTAAACGGAAAAAACGCTCGACGTGCCGCGTGACGCGCCGCGCAACGCGCCGCCCGACGCGCCGCGTCTCCAGAAATGAGCCCTAAGTGTCAGTGTAAATGTAGTTTTAAACCGTGAAAGCTTAAAATAGTGCAGGTATATTACATCCCAAGTACCTACCTTATGCTGATTGTCAAATGTTAACAAACGTATACCAAGTAGATCTAAATCGGTTCCCTGGCACAGGCTACAGGCCATCTACGCCGTTCGAATTTCCGCTTCAATAATTTCCTTGCCACGCAGACGTCCGGACCATTCGATTTATCAAGTCAAAGGAGGTTTCAAAACAAGCTGGGTGTCCGAAGGAGTAATTGTATTCCTTCTGTTCGTATAGGTTTCGTGTGCAATGGAATAGATAGTGTAGTGGCAATTATCACTGTTTATAAAATACGTCGTTACTATGTTTGTTAAGTTACCTACATGAGTGAATGAACGGTGGCCCGGATGTTGTTAGGCATCCAACAGGATGCTTGGCAAACATGTTTTCAAGCCTTCACAATTTATAACTCACTAGCGACCCTCTCCTGTTTCACACATTTTTTGTTAAATTTCTATAATAATAGGTGTACTGGGTAAAACACCAACAACCTCGCAGGAGTAGATTACTACCATCATACATTTTGTTGTACTACTTTTCCGAAAACAGACAAAAAATGAACTCTCCATTCATATGTCCGAACAGCTAATCCAATTTTGTATGAAAAGTCGTTTTTTTTTTGCTTATGATGTTAGTAACTATTCCTGCGAGGTTGTTGGTGTTTTACAAATAACCCTGTCTATTAGAATACCAACCATTTCGGCAGTTATGTTTAAGTGCCATATAATAAAATGGGGCGAGTCTATTACAATTAAAAATATTAATTTAGTTAATATAACATATTTAGTTTTGCTTGCTTTTCTGAGTTCATCAGCAACCCGCAACTCGTGTTTTTACATTCTTTTAATTAAGCAGTACTAAAACTTAAGAATTGAGAATGTATTATAGAACCTTACGGTAGTTCAGTAGAAGTAGATTAACCGTAAGGATCTAATCGACATAGACTTCAAAATTGGATCTACGTCCAATTATAAAATGCATCAATGCAACGCCAGCGAAAACAAGTTATCAGAATAATCCCTAAAGCCTAATTGCGATGGTTCCTCCTCTGTTAAGAATTGGATTAGAACCCAGCACTAGAAAATTAAATTCACATATTCTTACGTACGTATTAGTCTGCCTTCTTGTCAGAGAGTAAAATGTTTTAGCTCTACAAATAAGACTCGAATAGGATTTCTGAGAAAACTACAGAAGACTAGCTTGAAGGTGAATTCTACAATCTAATTACCTTTTTTTATTTCATGGGAATATCAAATAATTACACGCGTAGGAGTTTCTACTAAAGAGTATGTACATATTTCTACTTTAATGATTAATGTAAACACATTAAAAGCTTTTCGACAGCAACTAGGTCACATGATGGCGGACGACCCATTACATACCGAGTTTCCTCAGTGTTTTCGTGTCTTGATAGTACGGTAAACCGTTAGTCCTGGCTGTAGATCTTTGACAGTAGTCAGTCAGTAGCCCGAACGTCTGACCACCATCGCATCACCCAGTACTGACTACGTTGTGGAGGTAAGATTATAGGCAGACGCTCCATTTAAAATACTGGTATTCAACTGCATCTGGTTAGACTGGAAGCCGACATCAACACAGTTGGGAAAAGGCTAGGCAAATGAGTTTGGATATATTTCTACTTAAATTATTGGCTTTTTCGACAGAGAATAATGAAGGTGTTTGTTTGGCTTTGTTTTTAATATGTGGTTACAAACTACCTGCTTTATTCTGACGCTTTCTACAAATTATCAATTGGGCAGCTTCGTAATAAGCGGTCGAGGGACACGGCTTCGTTGGACATACATAATACGTTCGTACATTAGTGACGTCTCTCTGCCCTCTCTCCATTCATTTACAAATCTCACTGGGACTGAACACTATTTTTAAATAGGTAGCCGGTTTAGCTCAGAGTTTAAACAATTTCGCTCGAGTTCCGTTCTATTTTCAGTTTTTATTCACAAGGTCTCTCAGGACGATGTAATTTAGAAACTACTTACTTTAAGAGCTTATACGTTTGTATGTTACAGTTGGAAGGTACCTACATACTTAAAGGATCTGTTTTAGACCAGAAGGGTCCTTATTATAAATAAAACTAGCTTTTGCCCGCGACTTCGTTCGCGTGGAATAGTGACTTCCGGCAGATTTTTGGTTTTACCCACATACTTCCCGATCTCGCGGGATCTCTTTAAAAATGAAATGTGGAAGATATTCTAGGGAACTCTTCAAAAATCAACATAATGAGCTCTGCGTTTGAATTGAAGATATGATATTACAACCTATTCTCTTAATAACCAAGCTTAAAACTAAATAATTTAAAAGGAACGATCTAATTAATTTAAAAATTAAAACGAATTTAGACATACAATTTTAGTATCTACTAATAATCGAGATCAAACTAAACTTACATCATAGAACAACCAGACAACCCATCAAATAAACCTTTTAATCGACAAATACAACGAAGCCAATTTTAAACTTACGAAACGATCAATCCACAATTCCACGACAGTACCGAAGCGCTCGGCCGATACCCAACCAAATGCGTGTAACGAAACCATAGCGCGATCTATTTCGATCCCAACGCCATCTATCGAGCATAGTGACAACTCGGATTATTTATCTTTAGTCCGTTCGGGCATTTTCTTTGTACTAAAAGTTTTATTATATTGATATTATTTTTTTCATACCTTTTTACTATTTATTTACTTTTTTCCGATGAATTAAAACAATAACATGAACCGAACTCGTGTAACGATCGACACCATTGCGCGATCACAATGATCTATACTCCGTTAGAGCATTTTCTTTGTACTAAAAGTTGTATTAAATTATATTTTTCATACCTTTTTACTATTTATTTACATATTTCCGATGAATGAATTTTCAGTACTGAATTGATGCCGACTCTTGACCAATAGATGGCGCTGTATGTCCGGAATAAATTTTATTTTTTATTTTATTTTTTGTAATAAAAAATATCCTATGTCCTTTCTCAAGTTCCAAACTATGTCTGTACCAAATTTCACACAAATCGGTTCAGTAGTTTAGGCGTGAAGCAAAGACAGACAGACAGACAGACAGAAAGACAGACAGACAGACAGACAGAGTTACTTTCGCATTTATAATATTAGTTTGGAAGTTTGGATAGTTTGGATTTCCGATGAATGAATTTTCAGTACTGAATTGATGCCGACTCTTGACCAATAGATGGCGCTGTATGTCCGGAATAAATTTTATTTTTTATTTTATTTTTTGTAATAAAAAATATCCTTTGTCCTTTCTCAAGTTCCAAACTATGTCTGTACCAAATTTCACACAAATCGGTTCAGTAGTTTAGGCGTGAAGCAAAGACAGACAGACAGACAGACAGAAAGACAGACAGACAGACAGACAGAGTTACTTTCGCATTTATAATATTAGTTTGGATTTCCGATGAATGAATTTTCAGTACTGAATTGATGCCGACTCTTGACCAATAGATGGCGCTGTATGTCCGGAATAAATTTTATTTTTTATTTTATTTTTTGTAATAAAAAATATCCTTTGTCCTTTCTCAAGTTCCAAACTATGTCTGTACCAAATTTCACACAAATCGGTTCAGTAGTTTAGGCGTGAAGCAAAGACAGACAGACAGACAGACAGAAAGACAGACAGACAGACAGACAGACAGAGTTACTTTCGCATTTATAATATTAGTTTGGATTTCCGATGAATGAATTTTCAGTACTGAATTGATGCCGACTCTTGACCAATAGATGGCGCTGTATGTCCGGAATAAATTTTATTTTTTATTTTATTTTTTGTAATAAAAAATATCCTTTGTCCTTTCTCAAGTTCCAAACTATGTCTGTACCAAATTTCACACAAATCGGTTCAGTAGTTTAGGCGTGAAGCAAAGACAGACAGACAGACAGACAGAAAGACAGACAGACAGACAGACAGACAGAGTTACTTTCGCATTTATAATATTAGTTTGGATGGAAGTTTGGATATTATATTGATATTATTTTTTTCATACCTTTTTACTATTTATTTACTTTTTTCCGATGAATTAAAACAATAACATGAACCGAACTCGTGTAACGATCGACACCATTGCGCGATCACAATGATCTATACTCCGTTAGAGCATTTTCTTTGTACTAAAATTTGTATTATATTATATTTTTCATACCTTTTTACTATTTATTTACATATTTCCGATGAATGAATTTTCAGTACTGAATTGATGCCGACTCTTGACCAATAGATGGCGCTGTATGTCCGGAATAAATTTTATTTTTTATTTTATTTTTTGTAATAAAAAATATCCTATGTCCTTTCTCAAGTTCCAAACTATGTCTGTACCAAATTTCACACAAATCGGTTCAGTAGTTTAGGCGTGAAGCAAAGACAGACAGACAGACAGACAGAAAGACAGACAGACAGACAGACAGAGTTACTTTCGCATTTATAATATTAGTTTGGATAGACCAATATTATTCTAGCGAGTGTGTAAGGTAGTGTAGGGGGACTATAAGCCTGAAGGGGCAAGTGCCGAAGCCTGCCGGGGCTGCGGGACTGTTCGAAAGAGATACCGCGGCCCCGGAACGTAAAGGGCGAGGAAGGAACATGAATGGGTTTTAGTCAGTAAAAGTCTGACACTCCCTCCCGCTCCGCCCAGAGTGGGAGAAGTTATTTTTCAAAGTTAAGTGACGATAAGGAACACTCCGTGGTCGCATCAAAAAACGGCGAAGTGAAATGAAGTAATAGTCAAAAATTTCCTTATTATAATTCTGCCTGTCAATCTTATTTGTTTTTTTCTTTATTTTATAACCCAACGAGGTGCTTATACTACTACTACTATACTATTATGTAGTTAGGTACTTGACATTTTATTAGTTTCTTGAGCTGAACTGCATAGCGCAGCACCAAGTTTGTCCTTGTGTTTTCTTTAAATATCTTAATCAATTTACTGGATTCACACCTATTATTTATTAAAACGCCTTCTTTCACAAGCTACTAAGAAGTTGTTAGGCAACTGCATTGTTTTATTACTATAGAGATTCAAATATAAACGAGCCATTCATAACTAAAAACGAAGCCATGTCATACCTGTCAGACATGTCAGGTCAACTCCTTTTACAGAGCGACGCGCGACGGTCCGAGTCCCGGATGTGAGAACATAATAAAGTGATGATCGTGCAAAGTATTTAGTGCCCTTTTCTTGTAGCGCTCATCCCAATAGATCTCCGCAGTTGCATTCCTGCTTGAGCATCTGTCCAGCCTTTTCACAACCATGTTACGGTTTCCAGTCTAACCGGATGCAGCTGTCTACCAATATTTTACATGGAAAGACGGCTGACCTCCTGTTTTATTTTGGTTTTATTTAATTTGCTTGGTTCTATTTATTAATTTAGTAATTGTTTGACTTAGATTTTGGATTTAATTTGTTTAGCTTTAATTTAATTCTAATTTATTGACTTAGATTATGGATTTTATTTAAATGTTTTTGATTGAATATGTTTTTGATTTAATTTGATTCTAGTTGATTGTTTAGATTTTATTTTATTATTTTATTGTGATGTTAGTTGGCTTTACTTGATGTTATTTTTATTTTGGCAATGGGTGTTATTTACCTGAAAATAAATGAATGTATTTATTTATTTAATACAATACTTACTACTTGATTTTCGGGTCCACTCACAACCCGTTACGAGTTACATTAAGATTTGACAGTTGAGACCAACGGTTTAAAGTGCTTGCCGAGGCGAAACTCGGTTTGTCCCCACGGACCAACGAAGGCAAGCGCTGCTCAATCTTGTAAAATCGTGGAGCTGTTATTATTTAGCCACGAACTTTTCCGTTACATACCTACCTATACCACAAGTATGTACCTCTCATGTAATCAACCTTTTTTTCAATCAATCATCAAGTAATTTCTCCCACTCTGAGTGGAGCGGGAGGGAGTGTCAGACTTTTACTGACTAAAACCCATCCATGTTCCTTCCTCGCCCATTATGTTCCGGGGCCACGGTATTTCTTTCAAACAGTCCCGCAGCCCCCCCGGTCATGTAATCAACCTGTGTTTATGTAATTTAATTAATAGAACTTAATTATGAAAATGTGTTCGTTGAATATCAGATTCCTTTCATGATGTCAAACTAATGAGAGTGATGGAATTTCGAAGATGGAAAGTACGACGAGTTACTAAGATACGCTTAAGATATAGACATGTTGGTAATAATTTAGGTACTTAATAATAATAATAATAATAATAATATTTATTTATTTGTTAACATAGGTAAAGACATATAGATGTTATTTTTAACGAAACAGTGCGCTATGTTATGCCTGAAGGCGTACAAATTTGGTGTGCAATTCTATACATTAGATAGTGACATTAAATATTATAAAATTTCAAAAAAAAAAAGAAATCTGCAAACTATTAAAATTGAAAAATATAATTAAAAAAGAAGTCATAGAAATTAAAAAATCAAAACAATTAGAATGTCAAAATTATTAGAATGTCAAAATAATTAAAATTGCAAAGTGATTACAATGTCAAAATAATTAAAATGTAAAAATTATTGAAATGTTCGAAAATGTGAATATAATTAAAATATAAGTATTGTTAGGCAGTTACAGTACATTCCAAATAATTGACTTAGTACTAATTTGGTATCAAAATTTACATAAGTTTGTCAATTGTAAAATAAATAGTCTATTAACAATCATTGTAGCATAACAAACAATTATAGAAAATAATTATCTATTAAAATGTCAATGTCAAAAAAAAAGAAATAATAATGACTAAAGTACAGTTATAAATTTTTATCATTCAAGAAATCATTAACAGAATAGTAGCATTTTTCTAATAGTAATGTGGTCAATTTAATTTTAAATATGCGTATGGGGTGATCTTTTAAGCTATGCGGAATTTTATTATATATGATAGGACCCATTGACATTATACTTTTTCTTAATAGTGCTGTTTTGTATTGTCCTGTATGTAATAACTTATTATATTGCTGTCTTATAGGACCTGAGCGTAATCTAATGCTAGCCAGAGTTGGAAACAAATTTAAATTAGATCTAACAAAAATGGACACTTCCAATATGTAAATAGACGGGAGGGTTAGTATTTTCAGAGACCTAAACACAGGCTCACAGCTTTCAGTAGATTTTAAATTTGTCATAGATCTTATGCATCGTTTTTGGGCCTTGAATATCTCTTCCCTTTCGCTACAGTTGCCCCAGAAAATCACTCCGAATCTCAATACTGATGCAATCAGACCATGGTAAGCTGTTACAAGAGTAGCAATGCTTACTTTATGTGATAAGTTGTGCAGCACATAAGCTAATTTGCTTAATTTTTTACATAAATCCTCAGAATGAGGTTTCCAAGTAAGATTGCTGTCAATTAAGATGCCCAGAAACCTTGCTACATTTGTTGAGTCAACTTTTTGCCCATTGTAGCTGACAGAAATATTAGCGGGACTAATCCGTTGGAAAAAATGCATTATTTTAGTTTTTTGCAAATTTATAATCAAGTTGTTTATGCTAAGCCAATTAATAATACTCTTTAATGTGTCATTAATCTCACTTTCATATTTGTTTAAGTCCGAACATTTTACAATCACAGTACTATCGTCAGCAAACAGCACCATAGGATGATGAGTTTGACGTGGCAAATCATTTATATATATGAGAAACAAGGGTGGCCCGAGAACGCTACCTTGTGGTACGCCGTGTTTAACTTCTCTACAATCTGAAGTGTATTTAAATTCACGTTTAGTTTTAAGGCATACTCTCGTGGTTTCTGTGTACTGTAACCGGCCACGTAGGTAAGATTTTATAAGATCAAAGATATTTCCTCTGATACCATAGGTATAAAGTTTCTCTAAAAGTACATTATGGTTTACATAGTCGAATGCTTTAGTCATATCAGTCAATATTGCACATACTGGAATTTTATTGTCCACATTTGTCATAATATTAGTTAAGAGTTTATAAATTGCCATATTAATATTCTTATTTTTTCTAAATCCCATTTGTTCCTCGCTTAATATATTATATTTAGTCAAAAATTTATCCATTGCTAAGTAAATAATTTTTTCAAATACCTTAGAGAAAATTGGGATTAATGCCACTGGTCTGTAATTGGACATGTCTACTCTATTATTTTTTTTATATAGAGGTTTTATTACTGCAGTTTTTAGGCTATTAGGGAATATGCCAGATTCAATACTACTATTTAGAATGTGATTTAGAGGCCCAGCAATAGTGTCACTAACAAATTTAACTACGCTAGTTGTAATCTCATCGTAACCACAACTTTTTGTATTTTTGAGCGATTTAATTGCTCTTATAATGTCATTTGGGACTGTTGGTGACATAAACATTGAATTAGAGTTACTTTCTATGTCAATAATTCTGTCAGGTGTGTCATTAGTTACAATTTGTACTTGGTCAATAAAAAAGTCATTAAATGATGTTGCTATTTTCCTAGGATCCTTTATTGTCACATTTTGATTGTCAATTTTTAAAATAGGTTCTTTAATGTGGTTATTATTATTGATGATTTGCCACGCTGCCTTGGATTTATTGTGAGCCTTATTAATAATGTTACTGTTCTGTGCCTTTTGAGTAAGATTAATGATTTTTTTTAGTCTTCGCGAGTATGTTTTAAACGTTTTTTTATTTTCGCTTGACGGATTTAATCTATATTTCCATAGCAAGTTTCTTTGTTTCTTACTACAGAGTTTAATGCCTTTCGATAGCCATTTAATTTTTTTTTCCGTTCGAATTTTAACCCATTTAATCGGAAAACACTGATTGTAGAGTAGCTGAAATATTTCCAAAAAAATGTTATAAGACTCATTGGGGTTACTTTCGTTATAAACGTCTGAGAAGGATAAACACTTTAAATGATTTTTAAATTTGATCAAATTTTCTTTTGAGAAGTCTCGTTTCTGAGTCCGCCAATACCTTAATTTGCAAATCCTACTGACTTGAATTTTGAGTATTTGAGCCGAGTGATCAGATATTGCAAAATCCATTACTTCTGCAGTGCATTTTAGATTTGAGTTTATAGCAAAATTATCTAAACATGTAAGGCTCCTTGGCCGTGTTGGTTGGTTTATTTTTAAAATAAAATTGTAATTTAGGAGCAAACATTCAAAGTCCACGGTGCATCTATTACGTTTTAAAATATCTATGTTGAAGTCTCCGCATAATACTACCTTTACATTTGATTTATTGCACAATTTTTTTAATAGAGTTTCCAGAGTGTCATAGAATAGACTAATGTTAGACATATTAGGGGGTCTATAAATACATACTACTATTAATTTGTGTTTAGTCAATTCTATAGCGCAGCATTCAATAACGCCTGTAATAGAACAACTCTTCACATCATTTAGTTCTTTGTATTCGTGGTAGGTTTTAAGTAAAATACAAGACCCTCCTCGTTTATGCTCACTTCTTGAGTAACATGTCGCTAGCTTAAAGTTTGGCACGTTTATTAAAATTTCTTGACCATTAATGACGAAATGTTCCGTTAAACATATTATTTCAATATTTATTTGTTTTTGTAATAGATTTTGGATGTGTAATGTCAACAGGTCTGTTTTGTTAAGGAGGCCAGCTATGTTTTGGTGCAAAATGTACATGTGATTATCAAAGAAAAAATTCAGAGTCATGAGTAGCTTTATCATTGTCAGCTAAGTTCGATGTATTGTCACTTACACCATGGTCTTCTATATGGCGATGGTTATCGTTGCTAACTTTAGAGTAATCTTGATCGTAGTCAAATAATATCTTGGATTTGATCTGGTCAAAAATGTCTCTCCATCCGAGTTTATTAATTTTTCCTGTATTGTAGGAAAACAGGTCAAGAGTCAAGGTGTAATTACTGTCAAAAAAGTACGCATACTGGTGGTTTTTGATGTCCAAACTTAGAAGATTGTTGAAAAGCTCGACTTTATAATTGTGAATTAGAGCCCCTCTTATATAAGTCGGAGCACATATAACAATATTGGTGTGTTTAATTGTTTCCAGTGAGCTTTTAAATTGTACAAGGATATCTAGATACTCGTTATTTCTTAAATCGTTTTCTCCAATGAAGATCAGGCAATAGTCTTGCATTGTAAAATGTTTTATGTTGTTCTTGACGCTGATTAATAACTCTTCTGTGTCAGCGTTATTAAGAAGATAATGACAGTAGTCAAACTCATTACAGAAGATTTCTTCGATTAACGGCAGTGTTCCTTTCGTACATCTACTACTCATTATCGCGAGTTTATTTTTATGTTTTCGTTGTGATACGCCTACTGGTTTTATTTGTGCAATATTACCTAACTGGGAAAATGATGTCGAGTTGTTGCTTTGCATTACTGTGTTATAACTTATTTCCGAAGTCTGAGTTTCTTTGTCGTGAGTTTCAACTATTACGTCCTTGCAATAGTTGGTCGAAGTCATGTTGGAGTCATTATTTGAAATAATTGGCCTAATATTGTAAAGCTTTGGTTTTTGTTTGCTCAATGAAGATGGTGTATTGCTTTTTCTGCTAGGCGTCAAGCAAGTCTTTTTACATGCTTGGTCAGTTTTTAGGGCTCTTTCTAAATCGGATTTTAGACGGAAGTTTTCACTATTGAGATAATCAATTTCCTGATGAGCGCTCATAAGTTCCATCTTGAGAGCATTTATTTGTTCGTTCAAGTCGTTAACATCGTCGCCGTTATTATAATCCTGCAGGCTGTCGGGTACGCTCATCATTGTGGTGTCTAGTATTGTCTTTTCGTCGTCATTTATTAAAAGAGATAAGTTAGTCAATGACCCCGTGTTCTGCTTACGAAGAGTGATATTATCTGTATCCATGTTTATTTACGCTGACACTTATGTTACTTAGACGTCCTCTGCCGTCACGCTCTTGATGTTTATTAGCTGATGTACAAGGCAATTTATTTCACAAAAAGTGTTCCACCGTTTACCCCGGGTTCGAACTTGAGCGTCAAGGTTAGCGACTGCTACAGTGTAGCCTATTATTTGGCTCAGCCACAACGTATTTGACGTACTTGATTGAAATTAGGCAGCATAAGTTAAATATTTCAAAATTTGAATTTGGTTAATCGGTTGGTATGATTCATGTGTTAGATTTTTTTTCCACATTACGTAGGTACTCCTTTGTTTGAGACACTAATATGAACACCTTTTTATGTTGAGTTTGTGTTGATTAAGTTCACTTTTAATGCAGTTTTGGGTGTTTGTTTATCTTTATATGTCTTATAATTTCAATGTTTGTTATTGTTAATTTGATTTGTCACTTTTATTACGAATAGTCACAGATTCTATTTGAACAGTTTAAACAGTTATTATTTCACTCACCGTTGAATTAGTCACTTTGCTAACGTTTGCACTGGTATATTAGACTTAGATAAATATATTTTATGGATTTTTAACACAACTATATGATTTTAAATATTTTTAAAGCGAATGTAAACACGGAGCTTATTTATTTAGGTGTCAAGCGGAACAGCGCCATCTACTATTTTTTTTTTTTTTTTTTTTTTGATGTACTTTGATGAACTAATGTACCAAGGGCCGTTAAATGGCTTCCTTGTGGGGCTTATGTGTTTTGGTTTCTAACCATTAGATATAAGTTAGAAGTAGCAGTCGTCAGACCGAAACACTTTGAGTGGAGTTTACAAAGCAAAGCGAGTCAAATATGGTTTTTAGTTAATAATTATTCATTACGTCGGCGTCGTTTCGCATACAAACTCAGGAGGCCCTAGCAAGAAAGCACGTAAAGCCGTTGGTCCTGGCTGTCATTTGTAGATCTTTTACAGGCGGTACAGGTAGTCAGTGGCCCGAAACTCAGGCAACCAGTCTTAACCAAAGGATATTCCATTACCCAGTACTAACTGGTTTATGGAGGTCACATAGGCAGTCGCTCCATGTAAAATACTAGTAGTTAGCTGTATCCGGTTACACTCAGATGATGATGATGATGATGATGATGATGTATGATAAATGCGTCTACTCGTCTTCGTAACTAACGCAATTGTTAGAAGTAAAACAAGCACTAAGTCCACCTATGGTACATAGATATTGTACATGAAGTTTTATCAAATAAATAAATAAGAACAGGAATGGCATAGGGATTTGTGGAGGTCGGATAGGCAGTCGCTTCACTCGCTTCATGTAAAATAATATTCAGCTGCATTCGGTTAGACTGGAAGCCGACCTCAACATAGTTGGGAAAAGGCTAGGCAGAGATGATGCTACGCAATCCGCCAGGTACTTCTCCTGGGATTGTTTAATGTTAACAAACGTATACCAAGTAGATCTAAATCGGTTCCCAGGTATTTCCACCTGACACAGGCTACAGGCTATCTACGCCGTTCGAATGTCCGCTTCAATAATTCCCTTGCCACGCAGACGTCCGGATCATTCGATTTATCAAGTCAAAGGAGGTTTCAAAACAAGCGGGGTGTCCGAAGGAGTAATTCTATTCCTTCTGTTCCTATAGGTTTCGTGTGCAATGGAATAGATAGTGTAGTGGCAATTATCACTGTTTATAAAATACGTCGTTACTATGTTTGTTAAGGTACCTACCGCCAGGTATTTTAACTTAAAATAATAAAAAATAAGTAATGAAACAATCAGTCTCATTAAAAAGTTATTCTACAAAAAACCCGACTAATGAAATATCACGCCCTAATTAAATGCGGGGTTTACAATGTAAGATCGACTCCTATTGTTTAAGTTGGTTAAAATTTAGCCAATGTTACCCGGGCCATAACAACGAATCGATTGACACCTTATTCATCAAAATCGTATGAATAGTTTAGGCGCTACGGAGGAACATAAATAAATGCAAACATACATACATTGACTGCTAAAATTATAACCCTTCCTTTTAGCTTCGCAGTAGTTGGGTAAAAAAACAGTTCTGATTATACAAATAGGTAATCAAATCAAATCGACATAAAAACTGTGAAAATACTGTAGTTGCCCATTCCCTAGCGTAGATCTCTATACAGACGAAACGGGCAAGAAACTCCATGGACACTCTTTTAAATCAAAATATTGTTACAAAATCTTGTTGAGATGGTATATTATGTGAGAGTAATTATGAGTAATTATTTTGATGTAAGACTAAAATGGAATACCAATTTTATTTCCGTCAATCAAATTAAACTCGACATCGATGATTTGTTTGTTAACGTGTATTTCAATAGACCGATCCAATTTCGACATATGACACATTCAATAGTAGGTATTATTGTCCACTAAATTCATGGAATTCATCAAACTTTAATAAAACAAATGATCGTGTAAACTGGTGGTTATCGAAAGTTGTTTTGTTATGGATTCGACTAAAATTGTTTGACGCAATTTATACTCATGCGATGAATGGGGATAAGTGGAAGTAGGGAAGGGATTCATTTGTCCTACAATGGGATACAAATGGCTGATAATATACCAATGCTAATTTTGGTAATATAGTCGTATTGCTTGCTGGGTTTTAACGATTTTTTTATGACGTAAGTAACAAAAAAAGACGGGAGATTCAACTCAAATCATCATTTGCCTAGCCTTTTCAACTATATTGGGGTCGGCTTCCAGTCTTACCGGATGCAGCTGAATACCAGTATTTTACATGGAGCGACTGCCTATCTGACCTCCACAACCCAGTTAACACTGGGTAATAAGATACCACTTATGGTAAGACTGGTTGGTATACAATACGCACATGTATCCGAAAAATCAGAGGTGTCAGATTCAAGTTAAGTGAACGTCTGTAATAGTCAGAGATTCAAATGGCAAACCGTTTATCAATTTGGCAATCGGTTTAAAGATTCTTGTGTTTAACACGATCTTCTTCCAACTCATGACAATGTATCTTCCAAAATTCTACCTAGTTTTTTACACAGACTTGACGTCGTAAATTTTTACTACAGATTAATTTGGAATTGATACCATTTATCTGCGTGCACACTATTGAAATGTCAGTGATGTTTCTTATAATTACTTTAGCCATAGACATCGACTACTGATTCTCGCTTTCCTCTGGGAGTACTTCTTTTATTCTTGCTCTTGGATGAATGTTATTGTATCTTTTTGTTAGTACTTGACCTAGGCAATTAAATTCCTTAATGTTGGCAGTAAGCTTAGTGATATTACAGATCATTAAGCTCTGTGCAAACTGAGGCAAATACCGCGCGAGATCCCAGTAGGCTGGCGAATAGTCGCGCGATTCATGCCAATCATTAGAGTGGTAATTCATAAAGGCTACTTAAAGTTTAGTGATGTTTGTCTACAAGGGGTAAAAGAACCCTTCACGATGCCGTCATCACAGCATCCTATACATCAAACTAAGTAACTATCCGAAAAACTTTTTTTGCAAAAAATAAAACCGACTTCAAAAAAAAAAAAACAAAAAAGTGAAAAATAACTTTAGCTTCTGAAGTCGGTGACCTTTGTTTGATTGATTTAATTTTTTTGTCACCGACTTCAGAAGCTAAAGTTATTTTTCACTTTTTTGTTTTTTTTTGAAGTCGGTTTTATTTTTTGCAAAAAAAGTTTTTATTTTTTACTTTTTAGTGATTCACATGTGCTTGATACACATGGAAAGTGCATACCGTTACAATTGCAACAAGCCCAAACACGACTAGGATACATTGTCTCATTATGGAGTTCCATGACTCTTGGCTTCATCATCAGATCTGATGGTAGAATGGTTCTTATCAAACGCAAATGCTTCACTTGTTGTAGAAAATACCAAAATCACTGTACGTTATCCTATAAAATTTGAAGAGTTCCCTCGATTTCGCCAAGATTCCATCATCAGATCCCGACTTGGTGGCTATGGGACCATTTGGAAAGTATACCCTTTCCAACAAAAAAAGAATTTTTCAAATCGGTTGGCAAGCGACGGAGTTATGCGCGAACAAACATAAAAAAAAAAAAAAAAAAAAAAAAATAGAAACATCCGAATTGAGAACCTCCTCCTTTTTTAGAAGTCGGTTAAAAAAGTTTTTGCTTGTAAGCTAACGGCTTACAGTAGGACTCAATGTAACGTATTCAAAACATTGTGCTGATAGATACAGTGGATACTACGAGGGTCGTGGAGGTATTTGAAGTAAAGTGACACCATTGAAAACTACAAGTTTTTAATTTTGCCACTTTAATTTATGAAAAAAAAACAAAAAGTTACAAGTTTGATCCCAAACATCTTCGTAACTAGTAAATTAACAGGCTGTATGGACCAGAACACTTTTCGGGATGAATGATAGGAAATTTCGGTTTCGGTTAGGGAAACTTTCATTTTGACACCCATTAGATAAAAATGTGTGGTTAGCAGACACAAGACTTTAACTAGACGTTAACGGTAAACAACGTTAATGAACAAACCCCTAAAACAAAAACACGCGGGGTATCCCTTGCGAGATTCGCCTGAGTGTGGTCAGAGCTTTAGTCTGTAATTAAATAACATTAAGAAGTTTTTCTTACTTTATACGAATAGCGCTTGCATCACAAGGCAATAGCTGTAGGCCCCATTCCTCCGGGGACCATCTCAGTTATTTCAATGTCCCATCTGGCGTGTTGGTAAAAAGGACAGTAAAGTTAACTGAATGAATTGTACAGTGCCTATTATCGGAGGCTATAAAACATTGGCCTAACTGTTACGACCAAACAAGGTACGTATCCTACTTCTTTGTGATTGCACGTTTTCACTAACAGAAAGCGATATTTATATGAATGCCTAATTGAAAGTATGTTGTAGGCTTTTCAACGTATAGCTCAGCAGCTAGGAGTTAGAATTTCAAAGCACGCTTTTGTATTTTTAGGTGTCGCTTAGGTTCTATCAAAATAGGCAAGAGTTTATTTCGCAATGTGAGCAGAGAATGTATTTTGACGGTTGGTCGATTAAACTTTATTGTTATTTATCATATTTTGTTACTTAATCGACATAAACTGTATCGTTGGTCAAGAGGGGTTTTATTCCCAAGTCGGGCAAAGTAGTATTGAGTTTTTCCATCAGAAATCAGCCACGGAGTCTGGGCTTGTGCCCGGTTGATGGCAATATAATAGGCTCGCCCCCTATTACACAGGAACTCAAACATCATCATCTGCCTAGCCTTTTCCCAAATATGTTGGGGTCGGCTTCCAGTCTAACCGGATGCAGCTGAATACATGGAGCGACTGCCTATCTGACCTCCACAACCCAGTTAATACTGGGAAATACGATACCACTTGGTAAGACTGGTAGTCAGACTTTTTGGGTCACTGACTACCGGTAACGACTGTCAAAGATGGACAAATGGCAGCCGGGACCAACAGCTTAACGTGCTTTCCGAAGCACGGAGGAAACTCGCTATGTAAGGGTGGTCACCCATCCACAAACCAACCTAGGCAAGCACGGCTTAACCTAAAGATCGACCCGAGCTGCTATTATTATTTAGCCACGACCTCCTCAAACATAACTGGTGAAATGTGGGTATACTATTAGGTACACTTCTGCATAACCCTTCGGATATAACAGGCGTGATGTTATGTTATATTTTAGGTACTTAGGTAGGTATATATTTATGGGACACGCACCGGGCGTCGGGGGCCAAGTGGTGGCTGCCGGCCACCGTAGATGCAGGCCTGTGGACGGTTAGGTATGGGCTAGCTAGCCGTCCGTCCGTCTAATGACGACATGCCGTGTCGACGGCGCGTTCGTATTAAAGAGATGTCAGCAAAGTGAGGGGTCCGCAAGGGCCGAAGCGAAGCAATCCGAAAAAAAAAAATTAAGGAAAAAGGGAAATATTTATAAATGTTTTGTCGAGTTTGTAAGTCAGAAGTATTTACAAAATACGTAGACGCTAGTTTTTTTTTCGTAGAACACTTCGTAATGTTCGTGGTTGTTATGAGTTTTGTTTAAAAATAAATATTCCGTGAAATTATTTTTTAACTGAAATCTAATTAAGATTCAGGTTAAGATGTCGAGATTACCCGGTACCAAAGTGGTGGCCAGTCTAAAAATACTTTCATAAATTAAGTAGGAAGCCATTTCTAAAAATGAAAAATTCGTGCCTATTATTTTCTAGGTTTTGCCCACTGTTTTTATCATTCGGTTTTTTCTGGATTAAAAGCTACTTATGTTAGTCACTCCGCAAAATCTAGCAAAATGTTGATCCTTAACTATTTATTACACTTACCTGTGACATTATTTACCTTTTCATTATGTGACAAGCCCACCACACGATTCCCAAACCACTGTAACTCCTGAAAGCCAAAATCAACAGTGGCGACCACCAGAAAAGCGCCGAGACAATGAAGCTCGACGAAGTCCCAGAGATAGTATATTTTATAACGAGGGACTAAACGAAGCCATAATATCATTCAGGGACTGGGTAGTCAACATGACAAAATGTTAAACGGTTGGAATGTGCAGGGGTCAAAATGTCTATACGGACCGGCTGTCAATGTGGCAAAAAGTATGAACGTCAAAATGTGCATGGTTAAAAAGGAGAGGAGTTAAAACCTGAAGTGTTTCAATGAAAGCGAGGGAATATTAAATTAGTCTCCAGGTGCAAACTGTACTTTTCACTTCGAGTGCGGTAAAAATAGTCAATTAAAACCAAACAAATTTACACTCGACAAAACTTCTGAACTGAGCGGTCAGTTTATTCTTCAATCAGGTCAGTCACAGATTAAAATTTTAAAACACAACACAAACTCTCAACATTTTCGCAATGGTACTAATTATCTGTGGAGTGTGGATGAGATATATTACTGCAGCAGCTACCAACAGAGGCATTGCACATACTTTTCAAAATCAACGATGCACACAAACAACAATATTTTTTCTCCCGTTGAAGAGTTCGTTTGTCTTTTTTTTTTCAATAAACCGTTTTCTTTTGCAAGCCAATTCGAAATTTAAATAAAACCTTTGATAAGTTACTCTTTTGTTACCATGTTTCAGAGTAAAAGATCGTTCCATTTTTAAATTTCTGTTTACTCCTTAGGGAATAGATGGTCACTTTATGGTCACTTTAATCCCGCTTCGTAGGGCTATATTGGCGTACTTTTAGAGCATGAGAAGTGAAAATGAATTTAACTGTCTTGGATCCCGCAACGAAATTGAACAGAAAGTATAGCGGAGTTGTAGGAAAAAACCGAAATTTCCACTTCACCACACATCTGACAAGCACACACTACATATTTTAGTGCCAATTAATTTGAGTCACTCTCGGCTAATCAAATGTTTTTTTGGTGAAAGTACTTCGTTATTGCCGTAATGTTCGTTTTTTTTCATATTAATTTACAGTCAGCTGTGAAGATACCTTTTATAAGATAAATAAATTAATAAGACACGCAGATAGAATAACTACATCTTTCATAAGCTACAAAAATTCAAAACCTGATTAAGCGTAAATGTTTAATTAGTTCCTGAAATATTCATCCTCTATATTTAGTGCTTTAATTAAAAGTTCAACTATCTTAGGAAAATTTGGTTCAAAGAATGTCTCGGAAGCCCTTGAATTTCCCAATATTAATTTTAAGTATCTTTTTCCATTATCTAATACAATCAACTTTATAGTTGAATTGTGGTCTCATGAATAAACGATTTTGGAAGCCTTAATCCATAGAATTGAATCTCTAGAATCTTTTGTAACCGACTCCTTGCAAAATCTTTTTGCGATTTTCTACGTGAGAGCCTCTATATTTATCACTTTAATTTGATGTTACATATTTCAAATGTCTGTAAAGGGTACATTTTATAAAACATTTAATTAGTCTGTTTTAATGTCTGTTTGTTGTATTCTCTTGGCCTTATCCCAATTCATTTGGGGTCGTTGTAGCATACCTTCTTCTTCCACACATCCACCTTCCACACACATACGCACACTCACACACCACACCTCACACACCACACGCACCCACAAACACTACACATACCTGAACTTGATGTAATAACTTTGTAACATCCTTTCTATGTTGTTTTTCTTTTCTTTTCTAATTCTGCCTCAACATTGTAAATTATAATCCATGGGAAGTTGCGAGGTAACCCCATCACAAGTATCCCTATAACTTAACGGGGCTGTCTCAATTTTGTGCTGTAGAACAATTGTATGAGAATCAGTAAAAACTTTTTATTTATTTATTTTATTCATCTTAAATACTTCTCTATTATTAGTCGTTTCATCAGACACCTGCTTTCGTGCTATAACTTATGGCATTTTCCTCATTCCTTCGCATCAAATGACAACGACAACCGATTACCACACAAATTTTCAGTCCCACGCTTCTTATGTACTTATTACTTATTTTATCCATTCGCGCAACACCCGACATCGCCCTTACCATTCTTATAATGATATTTGAAATGTGAAAGCATCTCTGACTGTACGTTTCAAAGCTGAACGAATTTGGATGAAAGAGTCAAGAGCAAAATGGACGTAAGTTTAAGAGAATATAAAAATGTATATGTATCTCAAATGGAAGCCTATTAAATAAAATAATAGAATTACGACTTAACTTACTTTGGGGGAACCTCCACGAGATATTGGCCATTTTCCTTTGTCATAAGGATAGACCAGACCTATTATTACTTTTACCATGAATACTTTTCCATGCGATTATTTCCAAACTCCACATCGCATAAAATATTTAATTTATTTACTAAAAATATAAATGAGTTTAAAGTACATTACGGAAGCTCCGGTTACGTCCGAACATATGATGGGTGATATTATGGTCAAGCTCGGTATGCGCTTTGCGGCTCCCCACATTAAGTTCTACCGGCCACTATATTCTGCGTTATACAGGGGGAGTACAAAGGACCATTCTCATAGAGCCTGTTTTATGCGATTGTTTCTGCTGCATATTTGAGCCGCCGCATTATGCGGACTGCGACTAAACGTTTTAGATGCATCGTAATCGAATTATTATCATACATTAATGAACATAATATTCTTTGCTTTGCACTGGGGAATCTGTGTTTTCATTAGTACAGCCACAAGCACGAATAATACTTTAAGTAAGTTATATATTAGATAAGTTAAGTTAAAACTTATATACTCTAAGCCACTTTTAAAAACGAATTCGCGCACTGAATGTAATTTTGTTGTTATTATTGATTAATGCAGACACTTGCTGCACTTACAGTGTGTACCGAAGTTTGCAGCAAGCCATAGTAGTAGTAGTATTGTACATTGTAATAATTGAAAAAAATAATGTGCTTTTGAATATTATTAAAAACAGCCAAGCTGAAGTAGGAGTGGGCTGGCAACGTAGCACGAATGCGCCCAGAGAGATAGACTATACATACGATCGTCACTCACTGGATTCTTGTCGGAGGAATCGCCGCGCCGTCGCGGCAGAGCGCGACGAAGGTGGTGTGACGATCAGATCTTGTTTGTGGGGGGACAGAGAGGTTAGGAAGGAGAAAGGGGAGGCCTTTGCCCAGCAGTGGGACACTTAAATAGGTCAACAAAAAAAGTTATTAAGTTATTCCGCGGCCCCGGAACATAAAGGGCGAGGAAGGAACATGGATGGGTTTTAGTCAGTAAAAGTCTGACACTCCCTCCCGTTCCGCCCAGAGTGGGAGAAGTCATTTGATGATTTCCCATCCTAAAAAAGAAAAAAAAAAGGGCGTACCCTATACGCCAAACGATACAAGTATACAAGTATGTGACAAAATGGTAGGTGAAATTGTGGCTTGGCGTCGAGGACACGCGCGTGTCTTCATGCTTTGGCGGTTAAAAGGTTAAAAAAACTATCAACATCATTAAGTTTCAAAGTCAAAGTCAAAAAAATAAAGCTACAGTTCATCTACAGTCTCAGCATGGTAAAATTCACGTGGTCAAAATGGCCGGCGTTAGCAAATTGCTTAAAAAAATCCTTGAGCATTCAGAGCACGCTGGGAAGTAGGTAGAGCACTTTTTATGCAAAGGCCGCTTGTCCCAACATTAAAGTGGAGGCTTAAAATCGCTACAGTAGGTACTTTACCAGAGACAGGTTGTAAACCCATCACAGGCGTAATAAGCCTCTTCCTCATTATTTTTTTTAAAGTCTGTTCATTCGGACGCTTCTCCGTTCCACTGTGAAATTCGGCACAAAAGACAACTTATGCAATCGTTGTTCCAGACTGCTTTCAAAAGTAAAATGGTCCACGTATTCTTTGAAAACTCTTTGGGAAAATCGCCGTTTTACAGGAAAACAGAGTAGCTATCTTTTGTAATGAAAGGACATTGCTCGTCGTCCATACATGGCTCGCCTAAGATTCAACAGGGAGGTGTAATCACTTTTTGGGTGTTAGATAATATATATATTCGAATGAACCTAAATTAAAACAACGGACACTTTTGCGAATTCGGAAAAAATCAAAACACTTTCGGATTTTGAGGTTATATTTACGTCAATAAAAACATTCATTGTACTGAATGTAGCAACTGGTATGGGGGTCTTTTGGCCTCGGTCAGGACCTTTCGTTTCTGTTTATTGTTTATTTATTATCTATGTTTTGTTTACAATAGTTGAAATAATGTTACTTTTATGTGTTTTGTCCTGCACGGGCTAATAAATGCTTTTTCTTTCTTATTGCTCGTTTCAAACAGCGCTTTCAACCAAGTTTTTTGATAAGCCGTATTATTCCGCAAAATCATAGCGGACTGTTTGTAACTAAAAACCATTATCGTATAATAATATCAAGTGTTGAGAATACTGACGCTTGTCTGTGTCAAACTCTTATTAAGAGTGCTGTACAAAGCCTAGGCTGTATGAGCTATAATACCTTTGCCTATTAAAAACCCCAAATTGAACCAAAAAATAATAACATCTTATGTTCGAGGATTATGACGGAAGCTAATACTTTTTAAAATGTTTTCGAAATTAAAAGTGTCCGTTCGATTGAAATATTTGTAATGTATATTATTAAAAGAATTATGAATTATAGTAAATGTTTCATGTGTGTTGATTCATAGGCTATTTTTGACAATGTCCTTTATGAATGCGTTAGTAAAAAGAAATGATAGTAAGGGAAATGTAGGAATGGGGCATATCAAGAGTGTACAGTGTTATTCGCTGGAAGTTTTAAAGCTATTCAGTATTATTAGTGCCTACTATAGTACCTTTCATTGATCTAGTCGATTACCGACCAAATGCATCTGCAGGTCATAGAACCCATCAATTTAAGGCGACTAGACGAGCTAAATTAGCAACTCTATTTGTGGTGGTTAAAACTTCGTTTGAAATGCTGTTAGAATAAAGTTCAAATCAGCTTGCACTACAAAGTGGTTGTTACGTCAGTCACTGCGGGCTAAATAGTGCGAAATGAGTGGTTTCGATCGATTTACAAAATATCTATTGATTGGACTAAAAAACGAAAACACCGTAATGCTAATATTTTGCTTGTGGAATTATTTGCCAAAAAATCTGAATGATCGCATGTATTTTAGTATGTTTTTTTTTGGTTGAAAGAAATTTTTAGAGATAAGTTTGTGATTTTTTTATCGAGTCAAATTAATTGTGTTATGTTTTCAAAACACTATCATACTAGCATATATCCTGAAGAATATCATATATTTTTCTGGTTTTGTTTATTGCCGTGAATCATATACTTTTAGGCATTATAAAACACGTGTTTAGCTCATGTAGTCGCCTTAAGGCGTGTGGCATCTACCGACCTACACTGGTCCGGCGTGGAGAATTATGACCCTCTCCTCCCAGAGAGTAGGCTTATGTCCCAACAGTAGGTATATTATAGACAATGAATACACGATTAAAACATGTGAGACAGTGTTTGGGGACTACCGATGGAAGTAAAAACTAAGTAATCTAACATAAACTTTATCTTAATTGTGTAAGATTGATTTTGACTACCCGTTCTATGAAAGCGTTCGATGACGATAGCGCGAGTTCCATGATTTATCATTTCAAAAAGTAAGTAGGCTCGCTCCCAATCACATGGGACTTAAAAAATTACCGACGTACACCAGAAAACAGACGACCGACCGTCGACCGACGACCGACCGACGTAATGCAGGTGGTAGGTGCACCTCCACCCAACCCTTTTGCGATTATAGGCGTGCTGCTATCTTATATAAGTGAATAAATGAAGTATCAATCAAAATACCTAAAGTAAAGTGGCCCACTGTTAAAACAAAGCAATCTGTTTGATAATAGTGACTTCGCAACACCTCTCCAAGATCATATCCGTGTTGTGTGTCTACAAACACGTAGTTTGTTGTCTATAAGATGTTTCAAGATCTTTGTCCTTCAGCTTGAGATAACAAGTTGACCTAAATGTTAACGTTACAGCAGATAAAGTGTTCGACCGATTAATAAATAAATAAATAAAATAAATCTGTCTGTCTGTTTGTGATAAACTCAAAAATTACTGCACCGATTTTCATGTTATTTTCACCAATTGATAGAGTATAGTTAGAGTTGTAGACGGCCGAAGCCGCGAGCATCAGCTAGTGGTATTTAAAAATAAACTCACTGTCTATTTAATAAATTCCAATCATGGCATAATTAGCACAATGTTTTAATTTCTTTTCAATACACTTCCTCGAAAACTGGTTCTTTTCGCGCTACGATTAGGTTCGAAATGCAGTGTATTTCACACACGTGCGTTTTTCATGTTTTTTCCACATATGTGCAGAAATCAAAATTGCCACAGATAACTATACCTATACTTGGTCCAAACTGGTAAATGCATAATTAAAAAAAAACATTTACATCTGACTAGTCAGAGGTGAAATGTTCGAAAAATTCAAATTGTGTTTATAAATTCAATATCATAGATAAACATGATTCTATGAAACTAATATTTTCTTTTATAAAGAAATTAATATTTATTTGTGTTCTAAATTCAAAAATATATAAAAACAAACTATTTTTATATTAGGCTGTATAACAGCTTCATACCTTTGCTTCTCCTTCAACCTGGCGAAAGCAAAGCGCGGAAATAAAAAAATTAAATCATAGTCTCGTAATAATTCATGACACAAATATTTTACATTCTTTTATTTTATTTCTTCAAAAGTGTATTGAAAAACGTCGTTTGATACATGTGGAAAAAACACCCTCAAAAACACCCTCGCCTACTGCTCGTGTGTTAATACCGCCTTGAACTACAATAACAAACTTTCTGCACTTGTATATTTTTAAAATGTACTATTTTTTAATTGGTACAAGCCCGCCTCGCTGTCCCCAAACCATTGCCGTTCTTGAAAGCCAGAATCAACAGAATCAACCACCAGAAAAGCGTCTAGGCAAAGAAGCTCAATGAGGTCCCAAAGAAACGAGTAAATTTCCTTCCCGCAGCGAAATTAATCAGAAAAGAAAAGGTTAGGAGTAGGAAAAACATAATATCCACTTCTATCCATATCAAGCAATAGACAGAACAAAACAAGGCCAATAGGCTCAAAGGGACCTTTACAACTAGGATAAGCCCAGTTGCCTAGCACCAAACGCTATACATGACAATGTTCCAACTGCCTGAACAGCGGCCCTTTAAGTCACCACACGGGTCCAGTGTGGGTTAGTAGGTATCCACCAACCGATGTGACTTCTTACTTCTCCGTTACAAGAACAGTAACAATGCTGTTAACATAACTAACAACTTCAGAACCAAGTTAAATAAGCAGCAAGATTATTATTAAGTTGGTAATCAAAACTTCATCTTAAACAGGAACAGATTGATTGTTATTCCACGAAACGCTAAAGCAGAATGTGCTTGTAGGTAGAAACTTAGTCATCATACTTCAGCTAACATCTTTAACATCTAAAGTAAGCGTGAAGTTATGTTATGATAATCCAATATTCCCTCAAACAAATCCAGAACATGAAGCGTTGTTCAAACACAACATGTTTACAATATTTCACGTAATATTTCAAAACCGCAGCAGGCAAGGCTGACTCCGACATATGGAGAGATGCAGCATTCGCGTCCAAATTCGGATGCTCCCAAATTGTTTTGTGTGATGTTGAAAGGTCACGTATTAAGTTGCCACAGCCTTGCCAGACATGTAGCGGGAATTGAAACGAAGATTTTTGTGCCCGCTTTGTGCCCAATTACTTTCTAATGTCAGAGGATTTGAGGCTTCAGACATGGACGGCAACGTGACGAGACGAGATTGAATAAAGAGATTGTTGTTTATCAAATCAAGCTGGCTCGGATGAGTTGCTGAAAAAAGAAATTGGATAAGATAATGTGAATGAGTTCAAGAGAGAGCGTTTAAACGAATTTAGACATAATGTTATAACCTCAACGCTTGGCAGTGGCACCTAAAGGTCTCAATTTTGAACCTAAAACACGCTCCACTGATTTTTCAGATTGATGGGCGTATTGTATTGTTATCACTTGCCTTGGGGCGGGAAAACATCGTGAGGAAAACAGCATGCCTGCGTGACATTTCTCGAAGGCATGTTAAGTCAAATCAGAGGCCCATGGGCATAAAACTCTGACACCAGATTAGGCACTAGCCACACGATAAAGAAAGAACGCTTGCCACCCGAATTGCTGATTGCAGTATTAATTCTTACAACACAAGAGGGTGCTACCGCCAATTTCTCTGATTATCGCTTCTTGAGACACCTAAAAAGGGAGTAATCAGTTTCTAAGCCGATTACACGGGAGAACATAAGTACTTGTTCAAATTTGTATTCCAATCAGGTCCGTCCATCATTTGATTGAACGTAGTGATCCGGACAATCAATTTATTGAGACAGGGTATTTTAGAGACAAGACATTTAACGAAATTGATTGAATTTATGCAGTTGCGATACAAATGAATTTATCGATTTACGTTACAATTTTTTTTTTATCGAAATGATGAAACTTTTCCACTTCTTTCCAATTTTGCCTTTTTTTTTATTCACGAGTACGAATATTACTGATTAAATCCGATTTGCATTACACGGCTAAAATAAGAGTAGTGGCAAGTGGTTCATCAATTAAAGTCCTAGATTGCACAATAGAGAGTGAAAAGTCTTATTTTGTGTGTAATTTGTGCTAAAGTCTTTCTGAATGATTTTGCAATCACGCGGCCGACGGCAACTTATTAACAAGATTTGACAGGCGGAGAAAACTCAAAAAAAAGAAACATGGAAATGATAGGAATTAAGATAACGACAAGTAATAAGGAAATGCTTTCTCTGAATAATTTGATGTAGCTGGCTTTGTTTCCGAATTTTGACGATTGTACATTAGGCGTAGTTTTTTTCTGCTTAGACATTTCATTGTAAGTTATGTACGCGATTCTGGTTTTGTTAGAAAAAAAATCTATTCAATCAAATTCAATATATCTTGATCTGTATTTCTTCTTCATATTAACTTTTAAACTTACGCCAGAGTTACGCCTGATATACGGGTACTTTAATTTGATTTTAATCAACACGAGAATCAGGTAGGCCTTATGTAACTTATTAATTATTATCTGATACATAAATCTGGTTTTCATCATCCTCACAAATTGTGAAAAAACCCTAACCTAACGCTTTATTTGAAAAAGAAAATTAAGTGACTACAATTTCATAATGGTTTCATATACTTTCTCTTGCGGTATGCCTATACCTAACATTGCTAATTAAATCCTTAATAGAACAAGTTCTAAAAAAGCCAAATCGTACAGAGTAGAAAAGGGTTAAAATAAGTCACATGCTATAAAAGCTACGGCGACGTTGCGTGCTAAGAGTTGCGGTTAATGGTCGCAATACGCATTAAAACTAATTTTTATACTTATTTCGTGTGACTTTGTCAACTTTTCTAGCATAATGATGACGACAGCCAATTATTTACTATATATTATTATATTTTTAAAATAATAAGTAGTTACTTGGTATAAAATAAAAGTTTGAAATTAGAATACTAAAATAATTACCCAGAATAAATACACAAAAAAATACCATCAATTTTTGGGTTAACTTTTTAAAACTTTTCACACAAGTCACAAGTACGTTGCACTATTTAAAAAAAGAACTAGTTTGTAGTGTTTACATTGCGGGCGAGAGCGCGAGGCCGCGGGGTTCGACGCGGCATGCCCGGGTTCCGTCGGCGAACTGGAGGCTCTAAGGCTGGCTTGCGATGTGCCGCGGCGAACATGCGCACTCACTGCTCTTTGAAACCATTGTGGAAGACCCCTGCAAACGCTCCTCTCCGCATTACTAGAAGGTAAACCTTTTTGGGATAGTGTGCAGATGGTTTTATTGTTTCCCGCTATATCGCGGGATCTTCTCCAGTGTTGCGTTCACGCGACTGATCCCACAGTCCTACTCTACTTGATACGGGTTGCGTTTTAAGTGTTATTAAAAACTCGAAATGAAAAAAGTTTGAATGCACTTACTTTTTCATTTTAAGATATTGAAAGTTTAATAATATCGGAGTGTTTTCTTAAATCTTGAATATACTAATTCACAAAATACATTTTGCTTTTCTACAAAAGAAACTGTTTTAAATGGTGCTAAAAATATACTATGAATTACACTTTTTTTTCACGAGATTAGACATACAAGGCAGATCATACATTGCTTGTCATATTGGACGTCTCTAAAAGAGCCGATTTCAACATTTAGTATTTTTAAAGAAAAAACATTAACTTTAGAGGAATTTTCCGGGATCTCAAGTAGAATGCATGAAGCGACGCTTAGGTTAGCAAGAGACTTGCTTCGAGTTTATTTGCAACTGGAATATTACCACGTACTGATGGATACCAATCTTTGCTAGTCATGCTAGCAGAAATGACGGGATTCTACTCGAGAACTGGGAACAAAAAAATAACTTCCCGCGTTTCAAACAACATACATAGCTTCAAATATTTACGGCGGCTCAAGTAAATAAAATCTGGGTATCATATCTTAGCGTAAATTCATGATAAGTTGCTTATTTACCCCGGAAGACATCTTTGATTGCACAAATATCAACAACCGCGACTCCTTGTTTGACATTTTTTATAGCTTTTGTTTATTGTGTCTTTAAAAAAGAAGTAAAATAACATATTTTTAGTAGATGTGGCAACTTATCTCGCTCTCTCCGTACTTATCTTTATTTTTATGAAGTTGTCAATAAATAATAATTATGTGTATATCATTTTAAAGATTAATATGTTTTGACTATACTTCTTAACTACAGACATGCAAAAATTACAGTATACAACAGTAAAAAAAAACACGAAATGTGTCAGAGTATGAAGAACGAACATACGAACATCTGACTTCCAGCAAAAATCGTAAATCGCGTAATTTAAGTTTTATCCACGACTTATACCTATACTATAACAACAAAAATGGGACGGTAGCCCACCAGACCCAATAGACAATGGTCGGAGGATCCTCACTTTTGCAAAAGACGATGAGAAAAGTAAGGCCTACTACAGAATACTAGTAAATGGACATTTACAGGCCATACAAAGGACAAAAATATGCCGTAAAACGGGGCTATTTGGGTTTTGGGGGGCTATTTGGGATGACCCAGATTTTAAAACATTAATAGGTATCGATAACTGTCGGTTGGTGTATGGTACTCGTAGAAGTTATTTTACAGTGTCTGATACACTTTGAACGTCCTTCTACTACTGAAACATTCTTGATGGAAAAACCCAATAACATTTTGGTTTCTATGGGACCAAATAGCCCCCAAAAACCCAAATAGCCCCTTTTTCCTGTATTGAATACTATAGTATTCTGCTTCACATTTTAAAGGTTCACTAAATACAGTCATATTGTTTGCTCTATTTTAAGAGCCCAAAAGTTGGCAACGTCGCAAATAGCTGTCAAATATTTACATGTTTTAATTAATTTGGCAATTTTACTGTGTGAAAGTAAGAAATATGGCTCTGTAGTGGACTAAAAAATTGATTAGGAAATGCAATAATTAATATCGTAATACCGAATACACAGTTTGAGATGTAAAAAAAGTATTTGGGAACTTGCCAAATGCCTTTTTTACACCTGAAACGTTTACAACATCAAATTTAGGGTTTTAATTGCAATTCATATTAATTTTTTTAGTGCAATAAAGAGCTATAATAATATTTCTTATTTTATACAGTAAAATTGCCAAATTAATTAAAACATGTAAATATTTGACAGCTATTTGCGACGTTGCCAACTTTTGGAATACGCGCTCTTAATAGTCATTTGAATGTTATCATATAAAAAATGAGAGGAGGCCTGTGTCCCAGCAGTGGCAACATTAATAGGCTGATGATGATGATGGTACAGAAAATAGTGTGTTATTTTGTTTTAAAAACTATTCAACTAAACCAACAAAACGCGGTTTAAATCACGCTAGCGTTGAGCTACATTGGTGAAGCAGTCTTAAGTCCGTTGTGAATACGATGTTTTTTTCCAATAATATTTATTAGAAGACACCAAAATTACCTATTCAAAAGCGGAAAAAACCTGTTTCTCACAAGTTTTTCCGTCAGTCATAATCAAATCGTACTGTATAACTTTTGTTCTGTCTCATAATGTAAGAATTATGTACAATGTCTTCAGCAGGAAAGTCTGGAATCTTTTCTTCAGAACATTCTACAGGTGAATGAATACTCAGGTGATTTATTGTCGTAAGAATTTGTACGTTCTCTTATTTGGCTTAACGTGTACTCACGTTATGTCACAAGCTATTTTAATTACCATATGGAAAATAGCTCAAGTCATAATTATTTAGTCGACTGTGATTTATGAATACCTTGGTCTGAGTTTTCATAGAAAAAGTCGAAACGTATTAATTTAGAGTAGTTCTATGTACTAATATTGTTCCCAAGTACTCGTCGTGTAAACCCGTATATATTCGAACCCAATAACTGCAACATAAGATAGGATTACATAACTCGATATCTCGTAAACAGATTAATGCCTCCGACCCAAGTTGACTTAATGCTCTAATGAAAATAGCAACCCACGCTGCCTCCTAAGCGCTATAACTATTTTATTGGCTACCTACGAGACAATATTATACTATCGCCGATATTTTCTATCATAAATAGTAGGGTAGTTTATGTGACAGTTAAAAAGTATAATTGATACTATGTGTATAGGTACACAGTTCTGTTTGGGAGTGCGAGGCGGGCGGTCGTGCGGCACGTTATTGTCGCTACGTGATTATTTTGCGATAAAACTACTGATATTGTTTTAGAACAATAATACGATGTGTCAGAAACAGAATCGACAGCCTTGGACAATAGTCTGGGGGAGTCGAGTGACATTTATATTTTTTGCCTACTATCTCCGAACAGATTTTTTTATGAATGGACTATTAGAAAATCGCATTTGTAGGTTATTTATTTTTGGAATTTTAGACACCTTAACTATTTTAGGTTACTTGTTTTTGGAATATCAGACACCTTTTTAAACACATTATAAATATACACTCACCCCATAATATTCATGCTCTGCCAAAGTCCAGTACCGCACTATTTTGTTAGCTTCGACCCCAGAGTTTGGATATTTATAGTGTCCAAGCGGCACTTAGGTATTATGTCAGTGTAAGACCTAGCTCGCTTCGAGGTGACACGGGCAGTAGCTCAGTGTCAGCAAAATTAAGACGCTGTGGTGGTTTTGCGGTGTCACTAGACCCGACTGGAAGCGAGACGAACATATTCGTTTGTCCAAGCAAAGAGAAAATCCATGGAATTTAATAGTTTCATGGATATTCACGTCCATCATTTAGAATCAGAATCAGAATTAGAATGCTTTATTTTTAAACATAGGTCAAATTACAATAATGATGTTACAGATAGGTAGGTAGATAGGATCCTCTATGTTTTGCCCAGAGGCGTACAAATATATAATTTAAATTAACATTGTCTTTACTTTATTGGTAGAATTTTATAAAATTATGTTATCTTTCACATTCGTAATAAAATCAATATTAAGAAATACGTACATGCATGTCAATATAAATTGGGGATATAATCAATTTCAATAAATGTCAAAGAGATAAAGTTATAATAATGCTAATGTCAATTATTCTGAATAGTCAAAAATAGGTTAGGTGATAACCGAGGTTGTTTTCAAGTCGCACTTGACTGAAAAAAGCAAGAAAATACATTTATTTTTCACATGCCACAAGTTCCGTTAGTTGAGAAAAAAAAAACCAAAAAGAAAAAAACAAAAAAAATAACATGACACCCGTTTCTTACCGTAGTTATTGTCGTTGATAACTTTATTAGGGCATGGGGTCCTGGGTCTGACCCTAAGCAATGCCGGCCAAAGTGCTATTGGATTTTTTCATTAGAAAGTTCTCAGAAGAAATTCGTAGTCTAGATTTGTGCCCAATTAATAGCAATAGATTCGCCCTCGACTCAAACATAACTGGCGAAATGGGGGTGTGCTAAATGTACATTTCTATATTTTTTGTTCGTTATGCTATTTATGTTATAATCTTAGTCCTATCTGTTTTATTTTAGTTACTCTTTTATTCAAATATCGCTGTATTGGCTTCCGTACGTTTTCACGGGTGACCACTAAAAACCAGCGCTGTTCTGTGGGCACATAGCACAGCGTCATGCTGAGTGGTAACCTATTTGTCGCACTCACGACGTGCAACTTTTTATTTTCTGTCCATTTTGTCTTTCAATTATTATAATGTGGTTCTGTTGTAGTTTAAATCTTTGTGTTTGTCTTAATGCGTTGTATGTTTACTTTTTAGGGTTCCGTACCTCAAAAGGTAAAAACGGAACCCTTATAGGATCACTTTGTTGTCCGTCTGTCTGTCTGTCTGTCAAGACCTTTTTTCTCAGGAACGCGTGGAGGTATCAAGCTGAAATTCATATCAAATACTCAAGTCTATGGTCTCTTGGAGCTGTGAAAAAATCAAACTTCTAAGTCAACGCGATCAAAAGATACTCCCGTTTATGCCGCAAATTTTCGACACTCGCAAGGGAATCAAAACCTACAGGGTACTTCCCGTGAACTCAGAATCTTGAAATTTGGTACGAAGCAACGTCTTATAACACAGATAAAGGAAAAATTGCGAAAAGCATAAATTTTTAGTTACATCATATAATAAAAATAATTTTAATAATTTTAAACTTATTACCCCTTTACTCATGAACGCGTAGTGGTATTATATTGAAATTCTTAACAAATACTCAAGTCTATAATATCTTTAAGCTGTAACAAAATCAAACTTCTACGTCAACGCAATCAAAAGATACAGCAATTAAAGCCGCATATTTTGAAACTCGCAACTACTCGCAAGGGAATCAAAACCTAAAGGATACTTCCAGACGACCTGGAATCTTGAAATTTGGCATGAAGCAACGTTATAAAGTACACATATAGGAAAAATTCCGAAAATCTTAAATTACCATAACTTTTACTTATATACCTACAGGTTTGTACGGAACCCTCGGTGCGCGAGTCTGACTCGCACTTGGCCGGTTTTTTAATATTGTATTCACGTAACCTTGCGACGAATAAATGTGTTTTTCCTTCCTTCTTCTTTCTATTTCTGTTAAACCCTTTGGAGAGACCATGCGTGATGTTATGGTAAAAAAAAATGCGGGGCACTCTTTGAGGACTACTGATAGAAGAGAAAACTCATAGCCGATCCTCAGCGGATCGGGCTACGAGTGCTACGAAAAGCGTACGTGACGGTCACGCGAATTCATGATTTTTGTTTACTCAAAAAGTGCTAAACGCACTAAAAGAAGTTGTCACTTCAATTAGGTAGTATTAGAAGGCCGTGGTGTAGCAGAAACTCCAATATTGTGTAGGCATACTGACGAAATACTGCAAGACCCATTTACAAAAGCTCAGTGATAATAGAACCGTACCTTTATAATCGTCCGGTACCTACCTAGAGATCGTTCAAGGTGATACGAAGTTTAAATTAGTTTAAATGATAAACTGTCCTTAGAAATAGCCAGTTTCCTATCCAAACATGGGCCGACAGTGTCAACAAAACTTTGTGTATGTTAGAAATTGGAATAATTTAACTATTACTATCAACATTTCACATCATAATGTATACATTTATGAATGCATCGACGCATGGTACATTGTAGCTGGTTTTCAGATTTACATTTATCTACATTATGTCTGACTAAAGAATGATTTTCACCAAACGGCTCGCATCGCATCGGATCAGAACGGATTTTACCATCTTTACACGATATTATCGTATACACAGTATTTAATTAAAGTAAATATTGGTACCAAGCGGCGTACAGCAGTTTGACCACGGCGTCTTCCACGACACGCGATCGTAGCCGAAAATATGCTGCTACGCGCGATCGGCTCCGTTCGCCAGTCGTCGTATCGTACGATACTTTCGCAAGCGACGGTACGCAGCCGATCGTATGCGTCGACATCCTGCCGGAAACGATCGGCTGTCGCCGCATCCATTCATATCCTTTCCGATTCGATGCGATGCGAGCGATTTCCCCCGATCGGTGGACAGGATTTGCATTAGGATGAAATATGCGATGTTAACATTTTATTGAAAGCGTAATATCGATAGCACTTACGTAATAGAAATGATGTTTATTCACTCTCAATATTAAAATGAAATCAAGCGATGAATATCTAATCATTTAAAAGTTATTAATAAAAGCACCTTTTAATGAAATCAAAAGTGCTGCAATCATAATTTGGATGATTGTATTGTTGTACCTATTGAAGGAGCTCGTGGGGTCGAAAGATCAACCCGAGTGGCTGTTATAAATAATAACAGCCGCTCGGGTCGATCCTTAGGTTAATCCGTGGATGGGTGACTACCCATTACACACCGATTACTAAGAGGTATCGTATTACCCAGAGGTAACTGGGTTGTGGAGGTCAGATAGGCAGTCGCTCCATGTCAAATATTGGTATTCAGCTGCATCCGGTTAGACTGGAAGCCGACTCCAATAAAGTTAGGCTAGCCTTTTCCTTATCATCACCTGATGATATTTTGTTGTACCTTTTATAAATACATTCCTATTTTGTATCTCTATTTTTTCGGATCAAAATATGACGTATGAAAGAAATGAGGAACATTTTTTAGCTGGCTTTAACATCAGTTAGTGAAATCCAAATAAATGAAGAATTGACTGTGTCAAAAATTATATCACTTAAAAATGCAGAAATAGATAAGTTTACAAGAAGATAAAATGCTGCCAAGGCCTTAGGGCCTTAGCAAGTGTCCTAAACTTCATAACTATGCACTATAAAAAGTAAGCAAACCTGTTAATTACTATTTCACCTACTTATCCCTGCTCTTTACCTAAGTAAAGACACTTGCTACATACATGATGGGTATAAAAGTACGCCTGACGAAGCCGAATAGTACTTGTTCTCCCCGTCATTGCGATTATATGTATTTTTGTTCTCTAACCATACCTGGGCTGGCAGTCTTGACAGAGTTATCGACAAAATCGCTAACTTTCGATCGCTGATTACTCACGAATAAATTCGGTTGCAATAATGATGCTTGCCAGTAATAAAAGTCTCTAGATCCTAGATGCGTTTCTCGTAAGCATAATTATTGCAACCGAATTTATTCGGTAGCAATAATGATGCTTGCCAGTAATGTTAGTCTCTACATCCTAGATGCGTTTCTCGTGAGTATAATTGTTGCAACCGCATTTATTCGGTAGTAATCAGCTATCGAAAGTTAGCGATTTTGTCGTTATGTCTGTTGAGACTGCCCGGCGCCCAGGGAACCTCATAGCTAAAGAGATAATATTGAAGTCAAGTTCTAACTTTTTTGCAAGTTACTTTATTTACATGATTTTAACGTTATAACTTTACTCTGAATAAAGTAAGACCAATGCATTAAATGGAACAACCCTCGTACTAGTTAATGCACCAATCAGCACAATGTTTTCGTGCGTCACATTGAGTCCTACCGTAAGGGACTACGCACACTTATTCAGCTCTATTCAGCTTATGTACGTCTCATACAAAATCGTTTTTTTCTATGGGCATAAGCTGAATAGAGCTGAATAAGTGTGCGTAGCCCCTAAAGCGTGATTTTTCACGCCAATCTTTTTTTGCTTTACTAAGTAATTAGTTATTTAGTTTGTGTACAAAATTCTTGGTTGACGGCTTCTTGAAAGGTCCGTTTACACTCTTTATCATCATCAACATCATCATCATTTCAGCCGAAAGACGTCTACTCTTTATAAATTACCCACGAGTGACGAATTCATAAGCCTAAAGATATTTTACAAACTGAGGATTCCGAGAATTTCAGATCATCTGCAGTCAGGATTGGTCCCAAAGAACTACATTCACCCAGTATTGGATAAAAAGCAGCTATAGAGAGTCCATCTGAGTACAGATGTTTCTAGAAAGGGAAAACTTTGAGCCATGAGACAGTTCAGTTAAACGGTTTCACTACTTGAACTAACCGACTGAATGTGTTTACTGAGGTTCAGAGACAGAATTGGACCGATAATATCTGTCAAATAACTGTACACATTTCAGCTGAATTTACGAAAGCCACTTAAAGCCTCAATAAATTAATGTGCTTCAGAAAGGCACTTTACAAATGACATCTAACTTCGTGTTCTCAAGGGACGCTGTACCTAGAATTGCTAGGTCTGTTGACAAACTGTAGAAATTCTGTGCCTTCTCATCTCTGACAAAACTTATAGTTGGTAACTTTACCCTTGTTAAGCGTAATAAGACTATCTAGGGAAGGAAGGAAAAGTATTCCAATTTATTTTGTGATCTGGTTTACTTTTTAGAAGCGAAATGCAAGGTTTTTCGTAAATTAAAAGGTCTTTCTCTAGAGAAGTTCGTAGCTACATAATAACAGACGCTCGAATCAATCTTCAGGTTAAGCCGCGCTTGCCTAGGTTAGTCTAAGGATTGGTAAGAAAAAATCTTATTAAAGAATATATTCGGCTCCAGGTGATCAAGCGTTATTACAAAGATTTGATTGTAGTCTTTGGCCAATTGTTTCCTTTTGAATGTGGAAAGGTTTTTTGATTATTTTTGCTGCGGGATCTAAGGGTCGTAGCATACGTATCAGCTCAGAAAGGGATCGTCACCGCCTCGCCTTTCCCCTTGGCGTCAAACAGGCGTCCACGTATCGTAACCACGTAACGTAAGCGGATCAGAAGCTCCGGCACGTCGACTCGGCTGCAGCTAGGCGACGCCGCGTTTACGGCTCGCCGACCGCTGTTTGACGGCTAGGCGGTACTAGTTCAATCATTTTGAATCGACGATAGACGTTAGCTAGGGTACGGAGAGCCGTAAGTAGGGATACGGAAAGCCGTTAGCGTGGGAACTGCAAGTCGACCACGCATCGAACCGCAGCTTCGTGAGCTTGTCTCGAAGCGAGGCGATTACGTTTCGATTCCGATTAGTGTGCGTTGGAGTTTCATACAAATAATACTGAACGGCTCGAGTTGATACGGTGACGATCCCTTTTCGAGTTGCTACGTGTGCTACGACCTTAAAAGACAGCTAAATCATTTCTAATAATGATTGACTCAAAAACGATAATTGTGTCGTCGGGTTTTTTAGACTTTGGACCGGCAATCGAAAATCTTTGGTGGAGACATACCTATTGCCTCACAAAGTTTACTGACACTGACAACGCTAAAACTGTGGTGATTAGACTGGAAATACATAGTATTCACAACGTGGTATTAGAGTTAGCCTCAATAGAGCGATCGATGAATGAGAATGGACGGTGCCACCAAGGCCGGCCTAGGAAGAGGTAGCGAGATTGATCTGGATGCGTATCAAGAAGGCTGGTTTTGGTGACACAGAATAAAAGTACCTGGAAACAAATGGGGGAGACCTCTGCCTAGCAATGGGACATTCAAGCCAAAAATCTCATGATCTCACTGTCTTACATCAACTAAATGCACTTGTGAAGGAGTACTACTAGAGGCCTGCAAGGTCCGAAGCCTGCCGGGGTAGCGGGACTGTTCAAAAGAGATACCGTGGCCCCGGAACATAAAGGGCGAGGAAGGAACATGGATGGGTCAGTAAAAGTCTGAGACTCCCTCCCGCTCCACCCAGAGTGGGAGAAGTTATTTGACGATTTCCCATCCGAAAATAAAAAATAAAAAATGGAGCACTACAGCATTGACCTACCCTTAGCACTCCTACTTACCCCTCTACACCTGTTTTGTTGCACACAGTCCATACAAATGAAATGAGCAATGGCTACTAAGAGAACTGTGGACTAAATAAAGTACCTAAATCCTTTGTGTGAAGTGCCAAAGTGCATTAAAGTTTAACAATACCACAACTTGTCGCTGTAAAGTCTCCCGCAAGTAACTTGGGAGTCCTAAAAATAATTTGTAGTTGTTATAAATTGTGCTGGTTAGTAGTAGTCGTGATGGTTAATTTTTTGTTTAATTAGGTGACTAGTTTAATGGATTTTTTATTGATTGTAGCAGAAGAAAACTGTTGGGTTTTAAATTTGATTTTGGCAGTTCTCTATTTACTTATACTGTCTTTCCGGGATATCTTCCGTGATATTCCATTGTTGTGAGCTCCCGATATTTTGACGTTGTTGCAAGCGCCATGATCGCGGGATGACTGGAGAATGCAGGTGAGTGGTAAATTTATAGTTAGATGCTGACAAACCTTTAGTCTTTTGTTCCCTCTTGCTTAAGTATTCGTTTTTTCTTGTTCTCTATTCTTACCAGACAGGATTTTCTAAGCAATGTTCTGTTTTTGAAATCCTCGAATCCTCGAAGTATTTTTCCAAATAGTTTAATGTATTTTTCCGTACTTTAAAATTCTTTCAAATAATTATCTAATACAATTATATTGCTAACCCCAGCTCACTTGAAGAGGTCATCAAAAAAACACGAACCCACAACACCAGAAGATTATATTTACGACTCAGTCAGTCAGTTGAGTACTAATAAATGGCTAGAGTAGGTTATGTAGAACAAAACAAAAACAGCTGAACACTTAAAAACGTGTAAACATCAACGTACGTGAAAATTACAACGTACACACGGCAGGTTGAAAATTTATGGCGCTATCGTGTGGTTTAATATTGGGGTCCCGTGTATCACATCCTGCGGCCTGTCTAACTCCACCTCGCATATATGAAGCCTGTAATTTGCATTTTGAGTAAACGCTGTGCAGTTAAAACTTTCGCTGCTAAAAGCCTCAACGTCTGCCTTGTGCTATATAAACTTCGTCTCGACGATCATTTTGGACTCAGTATGCTTTAAGACGTTATTTAATAACTGTGTACACTTACTGTTTTAAAACTTGGGTTACTTTGTATGTTGAATAAATTAAGTAAATTAACTTGTTCGTTTGTAAGTTGGAGTACGAGAAACGGAGTAAAAGAATAATGTGCTAGTATGCCATTCATTTTCAGTGATTTCAGAGGTTTTGGGACAGGTTTTGAAGTTTGAGGATACTGTTGCTTTAGAACGTGATGTTGGCTTACCGAAGGAATCTTTGTATGGTCATTTTTATGCCAGTATGAGACATCGCCCTGCGCCTATGATCAGAAATTCAGAATATCATTATCATGTCATCCATCAGTCCATTTGGATACAAATAGTAGTTGCTTTCAAATTAATAATGTGCACTTTTGTAAAAATAAACTAGACCAATACAATAGTATTTCTAGGATAAAAAAACCGGCCAAGAGCGTGTCGGGCCACGCTCACTGTAGGGTTCCGTAGCTTCCCAGACCATTAAAAATACCAACATTTTTCGTCAGCAAAAATAACTTTGTTTTTCATAGTATTTGTATGAAAAACAAAGTTATCATTTGCGTTTTTTTGAAAAAGTGCTATATAACTCAAAAACTATTCAACTCATCAAGTTGAAAATAATTTTCCTAGAAAGTTCATATAAAGGTCTACTTCTGTGATTTTTTTCATATTTTTTAAACTTATGGTTCAAAAGTTAGAGGGGGGGGGACACATTGTTTTTGACTTTCGGAGCGATTATTTCCTAAAATATTAATATTATCAAAAAATGATTTTAGAAAACCCCTATTCATTTTTAAATACCTATCCAACAATATATCACACGTCAGGGTCAAAATGAAAAAAAAAATCGCTCCCCACTTTACGTCTGGGGGAGGTACCCTAATAAAAATGTTTTTTTAAATTTTTATTTTTGCACTTTGTCGGCATGATTGATATACATATTGGTACCAAATTTCAGCTTTCTGGTGCTAACGGTCACTGAGATTATCCGCGGACAGACAGACAGACAGACATGGCGAAACTATAAGGGTTCCGTTTTTTGCCATTTGGCTACGGAACCCTAAAAAAGAAGACATGGGGAAAAAAGAAGGAAATAAACTTTAAATTAATTAATTACAAGGAAAAGTCTATAAAGGCGCGGGGTTTGTGAGTTTGTGTGAGTGTAGCTGTGTATGTATGAGTGTTGGTATGTTTAGGTGAGTGTAGGTGTAACAGTGAGGGGTGCTTACTTTTTTTGAGTAATAGTTTGACTAATTCTTCCGAGTCATCATAAAGAAGATATTCTTTTATTTTTGGTTTGCATTGGTGTTTGTTTTTTTTATTATCGTCTTCCATACTTCATCTTTGTCAGATCCGTTATGATCACTAAATATTCTATAGAGAAATAGACTGCTTTTGAAGACATTTAAGTCTAACTAACCTTTCGACTACTCTAAATAAATCAACCAACAAAGCTCTTCCATGGAATCTACAAACACAAGTGTCTAGTTAAGTGGAGGAGGTGTTTCGGCAGACGTACTCGTAGGTACTCATATTCTAGGCCTAGGGTGCCCTCCTCTTCACGGTGCAATGACCCGAGCAGGGGTGTCACAGAGCCTAATTAGAGGCATAACTTCGAATACGTCAAATAGATTAAAAATGTATAATGGCATCAAACTGTTATTTATATTTATAAAAAATGTGTTATGTCCAATTTTGTTTGACCTTTATCTAAACTGTTATTTAAAAATGAACTTAATTGTAGTGTTATTAATATTGTATTTATATAACTGCATCTAATATTTGTAGTTTCAATAAGAAGGACTTTTATTTTGCTGGCAAGATGGGGTATAATCGACCTATCTCGGACACAATGCGAGTGTGGAGTCTCAATACAAGATATATACCACACCTTCTCTCCTGCCCATAATTAACTAATTGCACCCTCCAGGACTTGAATGAGGCAAACGACAGAGCTGTCCAGGTTGATACGTACTTGATGCCGCTCTAGGAGGTGTCAGCGGGAGATCGAGGAGTCTATCGTCGTCGCATTATACGGACCTCAATGAAAGTTGTTGCGATATTTCAGGTGAGCCCGGCTGCGTTGGAAGGGTGGCGAACATCATGCGTAGCAGTTCTCGCGGCCCATCCACGAAGGCGACAGTAGCTCACAGCGGTGTTTATAGTGGGCCCCACATAAACAAACAGTCTCCTCGGAAGGTGCGGTATGACCTGTCGGTCGGAATAAATCTAAGTCATCAGTTCGTGAAGAAGAAGAAGAAGAAGGAAAATAAAAAGCGTAGTTTAAATTGTTCTGAGATAGTTTTATGCAGTCTACAGGGTACCTAAGCTTAATAATACTTGCCATAAGCATTAAAATTTCTCCAGAAACCTTCCAATAAACCATTTTAATCATAAAACATTGAAATAATGAAAATCCAAAAGTTGTAGCTACTTATTGCGCCCAAGAGATAGACCTTTAAATCTTTTATAAGTCGAAACTCCACAGCTCTATAAAAGTTGTGTAATGTGGCCGTGAAATATGTGGAAGCTGACTTCAACTTTAGCCGGGAAGTTCCAACCGCGTCTGTCCCGGACACCACTGTCACGATTCAGAAGAAGCAATCTTTATTGCTTCAATAAGTTCGATTCTGTTTCGAATACATGCACACCCTACTTTTTCGACTTCTCTAACGTGTTTGGAGAGCTACCTCTGTTTATTATTATTGGATTTTCTTTACTTTATTGGAGCTTTAGTTTTTTACGATGTCACCAGTCGTTAGCACAATAAAAATGTTTGTTCCTTGCTCAGTAGGCCGTTACCTGACGCTTTGTCTTACCAACTTAAGTTGTATACTTTGATGTGGGTATGACAGTTTTTGTATACATATTTACTGAGATACTTAAGCTTAGCTCACCAGTTTACAAATAATATTTCCCTAATTCATTTTGTATTGACGTAAATAGACGATGGACTCTAAATTACCTTTTATTGACAGTCCTTTGTTGACCTAAAAAGTATGATTATACAGGGTGTAAACCACCAGATCACGAAGCCGTCCACCAAGCATTCTTTACATCAAACTAAGTAATAATTATTGCTGGGAAACCACTTTGAATGGGGTTAAAAATCACGTTTTGTGATATAACTCAATGTAACGCACTCAAAACATTGTGCTGATGGATGGATTGAATAGTACGGGGTTTGTGGAGGTACTTAAAGTAATAATCTTGCAACAAGAAAGTGTATTTAAAAAAAAAACATGTCGAAAAGTTGTAACTTTGACCCCCAATATCTCCGTAACTAGAAGGTTCCCAGGTATGATGTGGAACCAAAAAATGATCGATATGACGAGGAGAACAAGTGCCTTTCGGCTTCGTGAAGAGGTGTTTACTCCCTTTCGGTTGTTTTTACTTTTTTATTGCAGAGAGAGTTTTGATAATTGGCTTATCTACATTTGCTTCTAATAAAAATAATTCATTTAAAATTTGTTTGTAAGTTTGTATGTAGGGGGTAATCTTCGGAACCACTAATCCAATTCCGAAAATTCTATAACGGAAAGCTACAGTATCCCCGAGTGTCAAAGGCACTTAAAAAATGCTCAAGGGTTCATATCCCCGAACATGACGAGCAAAAGCTAGTAGGTACATAACATGCAATAATATGTAACTAAATTTAACTTTCCAGTCATATTAATAAGCTACTGTAAATAATAAATATTTCAACATTCAATCAGAAATAGTGCCACAGACTGCTGACATTTAAAAAAGGTCAGGTATTTGTGGTCAGATAACCTCATCAGGCAGCCGCAACTCTGCAAATTAAAACACCACAGATATCCAATATTTAAATTATTAGTGTGACACTTTTTGCATTTTCGCTGTACGTCAGCATGTCCCTTGATATAAAATCCAGTTTTCCTTATCCCCAATGATAAACGAGTTGAAACATGGGTCAACACTAGTACCTACATAATGCTGCGTTCGCACTTTTCGCCCTATAAAGACATAAATCAAATGATCTTTTGGTAACATGAGAGCGTCAGAGAAGGCGCAGTTTGTGTATTTTGGTTCAAAGATCTAGAGGTTCCTCGTTTAAGACTATTTGAATTAAAACAAGGGTTGTTGGTTGCCATTTGAGACTATTCGAATTAAAATAAGAATCTTTTTGATAAGTTACAATAGTGTTATTACACATGTTTTGGAGTGGACTGTATTGTTCTTATTTCCTTCTTCGATAGCTCAGGTTCTGTTTGTGTTTGTTAGTAAATCAAACGCGTATACTTTTTAACACTTTTATTTATAGTTATTAGGTTTACATAAAAACACTTTAAAAGCGGGGCACAAGACATTACACTATTCATTATTCCCGTCACATAAGAACGTAGGTATATAACGAATTAACTTTTATGGCATGTGGGGCTCATTAACATATTATAACTTGTTACGACTCTTGGTAACTCTTTGAAACTGTGAATCTACTTAACTTCTCATGACTATCTGTCTGATATGGAACTCTCCCTTGACTTCTTGAAGACTTGTCGTTGATTGACTGGTAAAATAACTTAATTACTTGACTCTATTTACTACTAATTGACTCGATTATCTATTTCCTAAAAATACCTCGAACATCCTAGAATATTACTTTGGAAATGAACTTTTAATATAATTATTAGCCGAAGGTGAACAATTACTTGGCTCTTTGTGTACTTCTAAGTAACCTTTAACAGTGGTAAGCAAAGCCTTTGCCAATCAAGCAGGCTCAATGTCCTACACGAAGGACGTAAGTGCGTTATTAATGTCCAATCTGTCCCCAGGATTGGGGGTAAATTTTACGTCAAGTCCATTCCAAGTGTCCCGGACGATTTTTTATTATTGGCTGAACGAATTTAGTATCTGGGGAGATATAAAAGGAAATGAAGCTAAGCCCTTCGGAAATCTCAGAAATTGGTCTTTTTCTCAGAGTGCGTATGAGGACAATGGTACGGCTCGGATCCAATGAAACAGAGTTACTTTCGTTACTCTGGGGAACAGTTTTTACGATCGACTGCGAGATTTACGCTTCAATAGCATTTCGAATACTTGAATATTTTAATAAGTTAATAATACCTTTTTTCTTGGCGAAGAATAATGGTTTCCTTTTCATTAATAAAAAAACGATAGGCATTTTTAGCAAACGTTTTTCCAACGACCCTACTTATCACGATACCTTTGAAGATGAAAGGTTATTCATTTTTGTTTATAAAAATATGCTAACAGTCCTCTCGATTCCGTTGAGAATCGGTAATGAGTGTTAGAAAGCTCTTCAAACAGTTAATTTTAGTGAAATTCGTCTCCAACGAAGCTTGACACAGGTCCGAGAGCAGGTAGGTATTAACACAAGTATAAGTATAGTTGATCGCACCCGCGGGTCCCATTGCAAGTTTACCAGTAGAAGTGGGGCTTCTAATGAAGCGACGTCCGAGATGGAACTCAAACAAAAACCGCCGTCGCGAGGGAAGCCTTTAAAATGAAAACACGTAATTGCTTGTTTACACAGTTTAGAAAAAAACTGCAGGTTTTTCTTAGGACGTCAACAAAACATCGTAAACTCAGAATTCACCGCAACAAATTAGGTAATTCATGATAGTATCGTACTACTGACCCGTTTAACTCTTCCATTGTTAAATTAAATGTTATTAATAAGCTGACAATAGGGGCTAACAAAATGCTACATCATACCGAACTTCGCTGACTTCGTAGCCATCACTAAAGTCTCTGTTGGAAACAGTGGCTCTATATATTTTGCGGCATATTAGAAACTGGCGCTCACCTATGCTAAAATATGGAAGTTTACGCCGCGAACACGCTCCGTTAATTGTAAAATTTGGAGTTTGATAACTTCACCCGAAACTTTTACATTGCAGGGTTGAATTTAGTGCGGCAGCTAAAGTTTTGACAATAACTGGTCACTTCTGTGTATAGAGTGAAATCTGTGACTTCTCTTCGTTAAATGTTAACTACCTGCGAGTGGTATCTGGGAGACTGTTTCTGAGCTCTGACGCATTCATCCTAATTTACAAAAAACTGTGCTCGTAATTTTAAAACCGCTATATAAACAGCTGTTTAACTTTTTAGCATATCCTCTTTAAAATGTCACAGAGTAAAAACTTCAGTAACGGAGAAAATTTTACAAGAATCTTAAATAATAATGAAACCCGATGGCTAAAATTCCTCGATTTGAGACCAAAGACCCTTCCAACATTTCCAATTAGCTATTAATTTAACCTTTATAAATTATAGCATTAATTTATTACTTTAACAAAATTGATATTTACAAGAACCACTTTCTTTAAGACGCCTGCGGAGCATGCGTATTTCATACAAACGTAATACCAAAATAATTTGTAAATTAAACATATTCCTAAGGTAGTGTGTATTTATTTCGATTGAATTACAGAATATCTAGGTTCCCAAATATATATTTTGATTAGTCACTGATTTATAAGAAAAATAAGTTTTCTATAGAAATTTTAAATTCCTCATAACTCGTCTTTGTATCATTGTCCTCTCAAAAAATACATTTGGGAACATAGATATTCTGTAATCCAATCGAAATAAATACACACTACCTTAAGAATATGTTTGATTTTCATATTATTTTGGTATTACGTTTGTATGAAAAACGCATGCTCCGCCGGCCCCTTAAGATAAAAGAAAGACACCTTTTAATGATCAAAGTAAATATTTCCTAAAAGTTCTCTTACGTCGCGTCGGTCATTGACTTCGGATTTCCGGGACAAGATATCGAACCCCAAATCTATTTACTTCTATGTAAGGTACATGTTACATTGGGTTCATCAATATCACCCTTTCAGAGATAGATACAGCGGTCGATTCAAACCAAAAGGTAGCCTCAATCGAACAGTTCATACGCTCATTTGCGCGATCAATATAGGTCGTCTCATACATCAGCGTGGCAGATTGTGGTGACGTCGATCAGAATAGTTTGCTTGCAAATTTGGCAGCTGCTAACCAAACGGGATTATGTGATACCATTGCGCGCGAGGATTCGGCTGTAATCTGATTTATGTACCATGTGCTATGCACTGTTTGAAGCACATATACACACATATGTACCACATCTATGTATCGTCATAAATCAGTTGAGATGTATTCAAAACATCCAAAAAATATTCCTGTGACATTTAAGCTGATACAATTTCCTCTGGCTCCACAAAGAGAATGCCTATAGCTATCGTGGGCAACACAGGTTCTCAAGATATAGCCGTAGGGCATGACGACCTTCCTTGGGTTGATAAGAAACGGAGTTCATTTACGTATACTCCTATGATTGAATACGCCACATATTCCGCCATAGGAGGTATGGTTCAAAATTTTACTTTTTGTGATGCTGTTAAATGGCAAAAAGAAACAAACGGTATGTGTTGCTCAGGTGGGAAAGATCAGTTATTTTCCCGTCCCCGGGCTCTTAGAATTAGACGTTTCAGATCTTCGATTTTTATAAATCAACAGAGAGTGCTCATCAAATTGAACAACTTTTGCTAAGACGTCATTCCTATATGTATTGTGGTGTAGCTGGGCTATTGGAGTTCCACGACAGGTGTCCCAGATCTTCGATTTTTATAATTCAACAGAGAGTGCTCATCAGATTTAACAACTTTTGCTAAGACGTCATTCCTATATGTGTTATGGTGTAGCTGGGCTATTGGAGTTCCACATCAGGTGTTCCAGATCTTCAAATTTATTCTCTTCACAAAAAGTAAAATTTTGAACCATACCTCCGATGGCGGAATATGTGGCGTATTCAATCATAGGAGTATACGTAAATGAACTCCGTTTCTTATCAACCCAAGGAAGGTCATCATGCCCTACGGCTATATCTTGAGACACCCGATTCTTCAGATGTTATCGACATTCTGTTCAGAGAATGTCGAAGTCTTCGCGCTCTTCTTCTGTCTCTTCATGCCGTACTCCAGCAATTCTTTCTCTCTCACTTTCTAACAGATTATGAACATTTGGTTGTGCGCGTGTTCGGCGCTCTTCTTCTGTCTCTTCATGCCAAAAACACTCAAATAACATAAGCTCGAAGACATATTTATTCGATAAAATAAATGGGAGTTTTGGCCAGTAGAGTCAAATTTTCAATGATATACCATCGTCATCGAAAATCAGTCCTAAACTGTTACCTCCTTAACCGCGGGGAGGTACTCCCAGTTTTTGTCATTTTATAATTATACAGTGAAATTAGTGATAGCTTTGCAATAATTTTCACATCAGATGTTTCTGATCTTCGATTTTTTATAAGTCAACAGGAAATGCCCATCAGACCGAACAACTTTTGCTAAGACGTCATTCCTATATGCATTATGGTGTAGCTGGGCTATTGGAGTTCCACGACAGGTGTTCCAGATCTTCGATTTTTATAAGTCAACAGAGAGGGCTTATCAGATTGAACAACTTTTGCTAAGACGTCATTCCTATAGGTATGTGTTATGGTGTAGCTGGGCTATTGGAGTTCCACGACAGGTGTCCCAGATCTTCGATTTTTATAAGTCAACAGAGAGTGCTCATCAGATTGAACAACTTTTGCTAAGACGTCATTCCTATATGTGTTATGGTGTAGCTGGGCTCTTGGAGTTCCACATCAGGTGTTCCAGATCTTCAAATTTATTCTCTCAGCAGAAAATACTCATCACGTGAAACAATTTTTGCTATGGTGTCATATTTGTATCTCTTGTAGTTTAGCTGATCTATTGCGGTTCTACATCAGGTGTTCAGGTTTCCAAGATAAATTATAGCCTATATGTTGCCCAGACATAATACCTATACAACAAAAAAAAAATCATTCAAATCCGTCCAGTACTTCCGAAGATTAGCGTGTACAAACAAACAGACAAACAGACAAACAGACAAACAGACAGACTTTTTTTTTTGGATTCGTGCTCTCTTACTGTTTCTAAACCCGCTTCAATTATTATTTTTTAAATATATTCAATGTACAGACACAGCTTTTTTACTCTTTTATTATATGTATATAGATATAGATATAGATATAGATGTTCACATATTCGTTCATCTTTGATATGTTTTTTTTATTAATTTTAAACCTACGCCTGTTTGCTTTGATTTAAAAACTTTTTGTTTGTATTACGATGTGAATTAAAATATGTTTTATGAGGATAAAGCTCGTGTAGTTCCGGGTCACAAATGGCACCCGTAGGACTTGACCTCGCCACGACGAGCTGTAGAGAGATGACTAATAGGCGGTCGGGGATGGACAGTGTCCGGCGACAGTTTCATCATGCACTCACAAAAACAACAACATGTTTTAAAATTTCATTCTCTCTGTGTATGGTCCATGATATGCATCTATAATAAAAGGTGTAAAAACCTCATAATTTATTAACTTTTAGCGAAGTAGACACAATAGTTAAACAATCGCTTTAATACCGATTCGGTCGGGGTCTACAGATTAAGGGTTAACGACGCCGAAAGGCACTTGTTCTTCCCATCATTGCGATCTTCTAGTTACGGAGATATTGGGGGTCAAAGTTCCAATTTTTTCACAAGTTTTTTTTTTCAGATTTTAATGTAAGAATTTTACATTAAACACCTCCGTAATACTTTTCAATCCATCCACAATGTTTTGAGTGCGTTACATTGAGTTCAAAACATGAATTTTCACCCCAAATAAAAAGTCGATTCCCAGCAATTATTTTAGCGCAGGGTTACTTAGTTTGATGTACAGAATGCTTGGTTGATGGCTTCGTGATGAGTCAGTGTACAACTTATACTTTACTTCTTAGTTTTCGATGGACGCTTTGAACTTTTGACATCTTGCAGCTTTTCTCTTTTCAAAAAGTAACGTCGCAATATGAGGAAACGAAGAATCTCATCAACATCATGATTTCAGCCGAAAGAAGTCCACTGCTGGACATAGGCCTCCCCCGAGTGTCACCCATTGACCGGTCCCTTGCGACTCGCATCCAACGGATTCCCGCAACCTTCACCAGGTCATCGGTCCAACTAGTGGGAGCTCTTCCAACGCATCGTCTTCCGTCATCACTCCAGAATTTTTCGGCCCCATCGGCCATCCGTCTTACGAGTAATGTGCCCTGCCTACTGCCACTTAAGTTTGGCAATTCTTCGGGCTACGTCGTCGGTGACCTTGGTTCTCTTGCGGAGAATCTCAATCGTCGTTCATTTGTTCAATATTCATATTGTCTGACATATTGCGTAGTTATCGGAAACGATATTCAAATATACACATGCCATGCCATTCGAATGACCTAATAACGTGGGATCCGATAAGTATTCAATAAAAAAAAGGCCAATACACTATCTTTACACTTTATAAAATTGATTTCTAAAACTATGTACTAAGTTTATTGAACCAAGACTTAATTTAGTCTGCCGTCTGGTAATATAATAATTCGTTTTCTATGTTAATTTTGTTAGTTGATTGAAATTTTGTTTCTTATTAAAGCAATGTGAAACTATTCTGGTATTAATATTAGAATCTAATCTCACAAATATTTAAATTCTAATTAAATCTGCTGAATCATTTTATTTTATTTTCAACAATGCCGCCGTAACATTAAGAAGATAGAAGCATAAAACAGTTGTAGTTAAAGAACAAGCGTGATGTTGAAAAACAAAAACGTAGACAAGATTACAAGATTTTAGAAAACATACTCATCATCATCTGCTTATAGCCTTATCCCAACTATATTGGGGTCGGCTTCCAGTCTAACCTGATGTAGCTGAATACCAGTATTTTACACGGACCCACTGCCAATCTGGCCTCCACAACTCAGTTAATACGATACCACTTGGTAAGACTGTTTGACAGACTGTTTGGGCCACTACCTGTAACGACTGCCAAAGATGGACAAATGGCAGCCAGGACCAACAGCTTAACGTGCTTTCCGAGGCACCGAGGAAACTCGGTATGTAGTTGTGGTCACCCATGCACAGACCAACCTGGGCAAGCACGGCTTAAACTAAAGATCGACCCGAGCGGCTGTTATTATTTAGCAACGAGCTCCTTAGAAAATATACTTGTATATTGTGAAAATAGTTTACAATGTTGCCCTATTTAAGCCAAAGATTGACTGGTAGAGAATGCCACTAAGCAGGTACCGCTATTACACTAGAACTTTATATAAATAAATAAATTAGAAATTCATGATTAAGCATCGCCGACCTTTCCCTATATGAATAGAGGTCATTGGTCAGCCAATTCGGTATGTAAAGTATTTTTCAGGTATTTTTTTTATATTTTTATTTCGTAAAACATTTAATTTTAAGCAACTAATTTTAAGCTTTTTTTTCCAAGCTACAGTTTCTTTTTTATTATTTTTTAAAGTATTATTCGTGATGACGTCATTTCATAGCCTGAATAGCTTTAAGTCTTTGCCACGTTTTCAGTACATACAAAAAACACTAAATAACTTCAAAGTTGACATTGATGACAGTTGACGCTTGACAGATACGTGTTTTTATTTTGTTGTGAAATGTGAATGCTGTGATCGTGACTGTGATGTGAACTTTTTGTTTGAGTTTATTTTCCTACGATTTTTAGCAAATTTTAATTTCTATCCATTATCCGTGCTGCGTATTCGTGCAATGAATCTGTCATCGACAACTATGCTAAATGCTTCGTACCGTCATGTAAAAACACTACAACAAATAGCCGACACAAATTGTTTGTAAATGTGAAAGAAACGCTAAAAAAGAAGTGGTGCAAGGAAGTAAATATGGAATACAAGCCTGGGCGTCGTCTTTTTTGTTGCGAAGATCATTTGAACGCGAAATTATCAGCGCGCGATGCATTCAAATAAATAACACAGTAACTAGCATTGACAGTTTTGATTTGACACTGACGGTATGACAAACAAAAGTATTTTTTTTTAATTTATCTTGAAAAGCACGAAGGAAGTAGTCTATTCAGGCTACGTTATGTCGTCATTTAGAGGTCAAATGAAAGTCAAATGATTACAAGTATTATTGTGAAAATAAACACAATCTTGTGATATAGAAAGCTAAAAATAGAAAAATAAGGCATAAGACCCTAAAATCTCCAAATGGTTTTGGAATCAGCGTAGGTTAATTTTTACTTTACATACCGAAACTCCAATATCATTAGAACCAATACGAAAAATCTATAATTAGCAAAACTATTAAAGAAACACATTAAATACAGAAACAGTATCCCAACAAATAAAATATGACGTCTCTCCAAATTGCAAAGTTTGCAGCAGTGGCGAAACATTTCTGCACTTAGTAAGCAGCTCTTCTCAACGTCGGCAACAAAGCAAGATTAATTACTTACTTCATCAGAAATTCTTCTGAAGTGTTCGTTTTCACACTTGTGGAAACCAAGAGTTTTATACAGCATTATGATCTATGTGTAGATTGTCTCTATAGTAACATTTAAAAGAAGTTAAGTTTGTATGTTTGTGACTTTGGATTTAGGGGGTAATCTTTGGAACTTAATGCTGATTCGATTCGGAAAATTCTTTCACTTCTGGAAAGCTAAATTATCCAAAAATATCATAAGTAGGCTATATTAGAAACTTCCCGTGGAGTTATTTCCGGTCATAAAGCTCATGGCTAAATAATATCAGCAGCTCGGGTCGATCTTTAGGTTAAGCCATGCTTGCCTAGGTTGGTCTGTGGATGGGTGACCACCCTTACATACCGAGTTTCCTCCGTGTCTCGGAAAGCACGTTAAACCGTTGGTCCCGGCTGTCATTTGTCCATCTTTGACAGTCGTTACAGGTAGTCAGTGGCCCCAAAAGTCTGACACCAGTCTTACCAAGTGGTATCGTATTTCCCAGTATTAACTGGGTTGTGGAGGTCAGACAGGCAGTCGCTCCATGTAAAATACAGGTATTCAGCTGCATCCGGTTAGACTGGAAGCCGACGCCAACATAGTTGGGAAAAGGCTAGGCAGATGATGATAAAGCGAGCGAAACCGTGTGTAAAAGCTAGTTTTAAATAAACCGCATCGCTTTGTATTGAAGATGGAATTGATAAATTGTTGCTTATTTTGTAATTAAAATTGTTTTGTACGAGTGGGAGTGAACGAGTTTTAATTTGTTTGTTTAGAATTTAAAGGAACTACCCACGCACTGTGTAACCCGCACTGTGGCACATTTGTATCGGTACACGGTCTTGGTGTAAAAAAAATAAAATGGTTCGACGTAATTTTCTGATTGCCAAAAGTGCAACAAGTTTTCTGCTGACAGACTAGTACTAATGGTCGCAAGCACGAATGCTGATTATGAAGTCCTGGGTTCAAGTCTCCAGTTATCATCATCGTCATCATTACCCTAGATAATGATCCCACTGCTGGGACACGGCCTCCTCTCAATCGTATTGGTAGATGTCACGTCTTCGAATTTTTTTAGTTCTAGGAACATGCCGGTTTCCTCACGATGTTTTCTTTCACCATTTTGAGAGCAGTTATGTTGAAATAAGTTACACAAATTAATGCGCCTATCTGGGTTCGAACCCACGACTTACTGTTCATAAGTTGGGGCCGCCACCACTAGGCCACCGCTGCTCTCAACCCAACTAGCAAAGTGCTATCGGGTTTTTCAGGATGTTCTCAGGCGCAGCCACCGAATCTGTATTCTAGCCCAGTTGATGAGAATATGCTCGCCTCCTTGTTACACTGTGTATGTGGATGTACTATTTCTCAGGCACGCCTCTGTCTAATGTTTTGGGGGTTACAGGCGTGGTGATCTTATTTTATTTCAGATGCGGCTATTGCTCTCAAAATGGCTAAGGAAAACATTGTGAGGAAATCATGTCCTAGAAAAGGGCATATGTCTAGAGTGTAGACCTATGCCCATGGAAAGTTAGAGGCGGATAACACCTGTTCGAATACACACACATCATAGACCGGAAACACGATCAAGTTTCCACTCATATATCAAACGACCCAAACATGTAATTGAATATTACAAATGTATTTTGCAAACCAAATATAAGGCCGATTGGATAGAAACCGCCGCCACAGAGAGTGTCCATTTCCCAAATCCGCAGTGAGGCAATAAAGTGGTAGGCAATAAATAACTGATACTACACCGAAGCCTGGAAGTGGTCTGTGCAGTTTGCCCTGCATTGCGTTCCGTACAATGTTACTGGCTATATTGGTCCGCATATTTTTTGCCTGAACACTTCCTTATTGTCAGTTGAGCTTTTATCATTGGTAAAAAATTTTGTTTACATGTAAAGTTGAGACAGATTAAAAGAGACACAGGCATGCAAATTTAAACGTAACGCTATAGGGTTTACGCATAACTTTGTGTGCTACTCTTACTTATTTATCATTTAGTAAAACATTTTGTTTACAGAGAAAAGTGAGACCAATAAAAAAAGTACACAGAAAGATTTAAGGATAATGCAAGTTAAAGCGTGTAAAATACCTTTAGTAAGAAAATGTTGGGAATTGCTACGAGTGTCTAGAATAGGAATTATTGATTGGATTTCTATGACGAATACAATATAAACAAGTTATATTTAATTAAAATATAAAAAACCCCTGACACATAGGGTCATAATTTCAGGTATATGATTCTACTAGTCAAGCTCTTTTATTTGATACCCATATTGAGTGAGTTGTGAAGAAAAACGTAAATCACCATTTTGTGGTGGCAGCCATCCTAGATTTGAAATTTATTATAGCGTATAGTATTCTACTAGTCAAGCCCTTTCATTTTATAAAATGAAGGGGTATCCCCATATTGAGGGAGTTGTTGAATAAATATGTAATCCACCATTTTGTGGCGGCGGCCATCTTGAACTGATTTTTATCAAACATAGCTAAGAACACTCCCGACTAATTCACCTTACAAACAAAAAAAATCAAAATCAAAATCGGTTCATCCGTTCGAGAGAGACAGACACACACACACACACACACAGACACGTCAAACTTATAACACTCCGTCGTTTTTGCGTCGGGGGTTAATAAAAGACTCTGCGTTAGAAAATTAAGAAGGTTACCTGGAATTCTGAAGACGTTACACCATTTGTGTATAAACAGATAGTTTTTATCGCTGCGGTTTGGCATTGGGCGGCTATAGTTCCCGGTCGATGTGCGAATTGCTGCAACAGCAATGAAACAAATACGCTATAAGTCAAAGGATTTGAAAGACACACTCTTAGCATTGGGTGGCCAATGATTGAAAAAGACGAAGTATTTATGGTGGCTTATCAGTGGCTTCCCGCCAAGATCAAATTTTCAGTAAATGGAACCCAAATTACTTATTTATTGTTTAAAAGAATTAAGCTCGTTCCTTTTGATGGATGGTTTGAACATGAAGTCATGAGAGGCAGTTTAAGATGAAGTATAGTGTAAGAGGGAACATAGTTATCTTCATAAGTCCCTGCGAGTCTGGCTCCAAGCCAGCGGGCGGCGAAATCTGCGAAATAAGACAAATTTTGGCAAATGCTATCTCAACTTGGGACTTTCTGATTGTCTTTATTATGTACCTTTGATTTACACTGATTTTACAAAACAAGAAGATGCAAGAAAATATTCTGAGCCTTAGGATGGTAGAAAATTGTGATGATGATGCATGAACCGTAAAATATATATGACTGACTGATGAACACTCAAAACAATACTTACGCGTAATACGTGTACCTACTACGCATTTTTTTTAAATTGGTTGTTGTATGTTTGCGCCTGGCTTTTTGTGTATGTGAGTTTAATAAAAATGTTTGTAAACGAACCCAAAATACAGGAGACATATTATATTCTTAGTGTTTTTTTTTAAACATGGACAACGTTCAAAAAAAATCTGGAACTGTCCATGATTTTGAGCGAGAAATTATGTTTTTAGCCATAGAATTAGGATAAACTATTGATCACTATTCAGTGCAGACTGTTTTTGTTCTATTTAACCTTCAGAAATTCTAACAATGAATCTCGCTTTTCTTTGTAAAACATTAGTGATATTAAACTTTTTCCATTGTTAAGGTGAAACTAATTTAACTTTACAATAGCGCTATTTGTTAAACTAGTGTGTTTTTCCGCTCGCCATCTAATAAAGCATCTATTATGGCCCCTTGAAGTTTCAAAACTTGGTGTTATTATGAACTATTAGAAAAAGTTCTTAAGTAATCACTAACACTTACTCAGCTTGTCCAAAGGATTAACGAAGCGTTCTCACGTAGAAGCGGTAAATATTTCTAGTTGGTCATTTAACTTACTTATAAGCTGGTAAAAATACATATTTTAGCACATGCACTTTGTAAACAGTGTTTTTTTTACATTGTATATTATAATCATTTAAAGTATTTCATTTAAACCTGAAGCAGCTCGCGTAGCATGTACACCGTAGAAACAAAAGAGAATCAACAAATCTTTTGCTCATATGTCATTTTATCGATTCAATGACAGATGAGCAAAATATTTACCGATTCTCTTTTGTTTCTACGGTGCACGGTAGTCATGCTAAGCGGGCTGCACTGGTGCAAGACAATGACGTAAGCACGAAAACAGCGGTGACTTTTTTGTTTTTTTTTTTCCTTTTCCAAATGAGAAAAATGCCTGATAGCTTTGAACATGAGACGAAAGGACGAAAGGAAAACTCCAAAGAGCTATGAGATCTGAGAATGAGCCAGCCAAAAAGGAAAAATAAAAAAGCAGACCAAAATGTTAAATAGGATATTGTTAATTATTATATTTTTATAGTTTTAATTTCAGAATAGACTAGTGAAGAGAGTTTGTTTACAGTCTATTTCAGTATAGGTTATTTTGGTATTGCATAGCTAATTCACAAAACAATTTTAGATAAGAATTAAGGAACTTTTAGTATATTATTCATGCCGATAATTTTGTAATAGCCACACAATCCGTATGGATGATACTTTATTCCCTGTGTTGATACACAGAAATCCAGTAAAAGAAACGAGATTTATCGTTCGGAATATATTATATTTATTTATTGCTTTCAGTCCTTGTAGAAGATGGCGGGACGAGCTTTAGGAAGCCAGCGACTAGTGGTCCATATTTATCCTGAACGAAACAACTGAAACTGAAACAACTGGAAGTCATGGGGAGAAGCCCTAGCCCAGCGGTGGGGTGGCTACCAGTATCAGTATTTCATTCTTCAGAGAAGGACTTACTGCCTAGAAATTTTCGAAATTGTCAAAGATGATTTGTGACTTTTTCGTACATCTTTGTGCTTCTAATAAAGAGGGGTAAATTATCTTATTAAAAACTTTTCCCTTTCACACTTACTGCTAGCGACAATTACTTATTATTTTTCCAGCCATTGTTGATTAAACTCGTTTGTGGCGAGGTGTGGCAGCGTTTGCGTAATATTTTAATATACGAAACCGTTATAAAATTTATCGCCATTTTGGTAATACATGCTTATTTATTTAATATTGATTGGGACTGGTGTTGAATAAACGGTATGTGATATAAATGATCTACTAACGAATTTAATGTAATTTGAAATGGACAAATGTAAATAATTAAATATTAAAGATAACATAGTGGGTTTAGGTAATACAGTATTGGCTTATTAATTACTCATAGAATTATACAGATATGCACCAATTTTCGAAAAGATGCTGCTCACATTAAGGTTACCTACACCAGCTATTTTAAATACAAACCTTATTCATCAACATTTATCACTAAATTGTATTTCGCAGACTTCCCTCCCATTAGAGCTAACCGCTCAAAACCGTGAACAAAATAAAATAACAAAATGAAAAACCATTACATCTTAAAAACATGTTGCGAAAGAATTTTCTTAATCGGCTCCGGAAATTTCTGGTATAAGGAAAACGAAATAGGCGACGACCAAACCCTGCTTTATAGAGTATACACCGCCGTACTGTTATTCATATACGTTTTCATGACGATACTCGAAATAATGGCCGCCGTGTTGGGTGACTATCCCGAAGACGAGAAACGTGACTCGGTGAGCTTCGCCGTTAGTCACACAATAGTTATGATCAAAATATTCTCGGTTATAACCAACAAATCGTTGATAAAAGAGCTGAATCGTAAAATGGTGACAGTATGCGAGAATTACGAAGACAGTGCGTTGATGGCGAAGAAATATAAGATCATGAAAATAAATGTCGTCGCTTACGTTTCGACCGTTTATGGGTCGTGTTTTTTCTTTGTTTTTGAAGGATTAAGGAAGATTTTTACGGGTAAGTTAATTTCCTTTCAACGCAATATCCAACGTGTTACGTTAAAACTACCTTTGAAAAGCCAGAAGGACACATCCGTTGATCTGCGTATTGTATTATTCGTTTTCATTAGACGTCTTTGTTATTACTGCGTTTAATATTTTTTAATACTCTTCTTTGGCTGTTTTATTTTTCTAAAGAAGAAATGTACCTAATTGAAGTTTAGCCTGAGTTAGGGATCAAATTATGAAGCTTCTAAACTTTGGTTGGAATTATGTCACTAAATATTCATTTACTTTCCAGGATCTCATTTCGTAACTGTAGTGACGTACTATCCAAAGTTTGAAGACGATTCAATACCAGCAACCTCTGTCCGCGTGTTCACCACCATAGTCCTTTACATAATGATGATCAGTATGATATTATCAGTCGACGCCTTTACCATGATATATCTGATCATGTACAAGTATAAATTCATGACCCTGAAACAATACTTCGAGAACTTAAGAAGACAATTTTTTGAATTAAATAACAGAGGACAATATGACATGGCGACGGAAACATTGGCTAATGGATTAGTGGAAGGAATAAAAATGCACGATACGCTGATCAGGTTTGAATTTTAAGAACATTTTAATCTATTCTAATCTATATTTCTTTACTAATATTATAAAGAGGAAATATTGTTTGTTTGTATCGCTATAAGCTCCAAAACTACTCAGCCGATTTTAATTTTTTTTTCACCCATATAAAGCTTAATTATCAGCTACTAACGTAGGATATAAATTATATTAGAATTACCGAGCTGTCATAATTTTTGCGGACGATATAAAATGGATTGAATCAGTTCGACAAGCAGTTTCGACAGAGATAAAGACAATGATATTATAAAGTATAATATCATTGGATAAAGACAAAATCGCTAACTTTCCGTTGCTGATTACTAACGAATAAATTCGAGAAACGTACCAGGATGTAGAGACTTTCATTATTTGCAAGCATTATTATTGCAACCGAATTTATTCATCGTCCTTAAACGTAGTTGACTTAAATATTCGTTTCAGAATTCTGAGAAACATCGTCATTACATTTGGCAAGAAAAAGTAATTGATGAATTGCGATAGCAAACTGACAAGGGTGCTTGCTACAATGTCCAAAGTATCTAGTAATTAAGACAAAGAAAGAGCAAATTAATTTAAAATCCAAGCTCCTTTGTTGAAAACGTTTTAATTTCAAAAGAAACTATGTAGTTCCAAGAGGGCGACATTTATCAAGGTCAATCCAATGTCAAACGGAGCATAATTCTTTTTATCTCATCAGGTTATCGGGCGACATCGACAAAGCGTTCGGGACTGTGATGGCGCTACAAGTTTGTCAAAGCTCGGGCTCAGCCGTCTCTCTACTCCTCCAAATTGCTGTAAGTAATCGCATTGTTGTACCCCAGTACCTCTGACTGCTCGAGAATCTTGCAAAACTGCGTCTTATTTGTCTTGATTACGCATTCATCGTGTTACTGTTTCTGAAACTCTATTTGTTTGATACGCGATCTGTTAATAATAGTTGCGTTTTATTTAGTTTGAGAGACATGGCGATATTTTTTGTCAATGTTGCGATTCTTTTGATACCATTGGGAATGACGTGTTGTTTTAATTTTACTCGACGAAAGTGAAAAAAAGGGTTTTTTACAAATTAAGTTTATGATTCCGTAATTGCCTCGTTTCGAAGATTGAGACAGATTGCGTCAATTATTTTTCCTTTCCTGACGATAGGTTATGTAACATTTTAATAAATTTTCCAGCTTTCAGACGACCTGACGTTCATCGCAAGTATGAAGTTGATATTCTTTGTCGTGGCTCTATTCTTTCTACTGGGCCTCTTTCTATGCAACGCCGGGGAAATAACGTATCAGGTATGGCTTTATCATATTTCGTAAGATATGTTTGACACGAATACGTTGATACTATTTCCCTATTGGGAAAACAGAGGAGTAAACAGTGTCATATGACCTTGTTCCTGAGGGGTTTCAGTTCGTGTATCGACTTGCTATGTCATTGTGTTCTGCGTCACCGTGTTTCGGTAATTCGTTCATGGTTTCTGTATTCCTGGTACCTTAAAGTCACGTCGTAAACTTGAGTTGTTGGTTTTGTTCTAGCAAAACTAAATGAAATATGGAAAAAACTGTGTCAAGAAGTCAGTAGGTACAAATTATAATGGAAGCATTACATGTACCAAACAAACCATAATAAGCCCTCGTGGTGGATTACGGCGAATATAATGGGCTGATTAAAAGATATGTTGACCAAGTAATCATTATTCTGTCTCCAAAGTGCTCTATCAAGATAATCCACACCTAAATGTATCCGAATGGCACTATACAATTTTGGAAACAAAAATATGTCACGGACATTACGGCCAAATGTGACATCCGCTAACATCCACAGAAATTGTGGAGTCGGATATAAAAATAAGTTACGACATAAGGTCAAATACGGGCCATCAACATAAATCACAGCTTGTGTACCTACGGCCTTGTTATTTATATTTACCAAGTAAAGAATGATGTTACAATATTTTCTAGACCTGTATACAGTACATTCTACTGGATCTACGTTAAAATATTTAGAGGCAAAGTTTTGCAAGTTATGCACTAATCTTCGACACTTATGATCCGATTTTGAAAAAAAGGCACTAATGGGAAGCTCCGTTATCATCCAGTATCATATAAAATAGGCTTTTTTTTAAACTTTTCCAAGGGCCAAATCTAGTAAAAATATCTAGGAATGATTTTAGCAAAAAGTTTGTATGTAAACTCTTTGTTGAAGTTTGTTTTGCGGTCTGATAATAAGTGATTTAATCGAGAACCGATAAATCGATTGGAATTTAAAGTTTGCTTATCGTACTTTGCGAATAGATTGGGTAAGAGTGGTCTTTGTTTTTCGACCTTTTTCTATTCGAGTTAATTTGGCTAGTTTTATATTTTAATGCTAGGTTATTAAATGATTTCGGTTTTATTATATAAATTCAATAATCTTAAGTAATTTTAAATATATTTATTGTAATGAATGTTTCTAGTATATTGTAATTTATTTGTTGATTGCTATTATTCGATAGTAATTTGATTATTGTTTGATTGTGTGGAATGAATAAAGCTTTATTATTATTATTATTTTGGACAAACATATATTGTTTCATAGATTTTTAGCTAGTTTTAGCTACGTTAACGGGTGTGTGTATGTGAGTCGTGGGGAGAAATTACATTTTCGTCGATTTGCAAGAACTTCCGTACTGTTCTGCAGGTATTTAAACCGCGGCTTTTTGGAGTGTGATATAAATTGAGTCTTTGAGGTCTATGGTGTTACCACGGCTGTTATACCCAAAAACCTAGTTGGGTATTACACCCGTGGTGGAGACTACTATGGGTACTACGTACACCTTTTCTTGCCTCCATATTCTGGTCACCTCTTCTTTCAATTCTGCGCATTTACTAATTTTATGACCAATTGTTTTTTGTAAATTATGTGTTAGGGACTGCTATATATTTATATGACGTATGTGATTTTTATTTACTTTATCTTGAAGGATTATAATCTTGTCTATTGTAGTGAATGGTCCTGTCAGTTAATACGCCGCGATCGTAAAAAAGTTTGTGAGTAGTATTTGCTAGAACTAGTTGTGGTACGTACTTATAATAAGGGGTGATTGAGTTTGGGTGTTTATTATTATTATGATTCGGCTTCGCCCGCGTGGAGTTCGGTAACTGTCCCACGGGATCGTACTACCGGGATAAAAAATATCCTAAGTATATAATACTCTGAAGTAGGATACTTCAGACTAAACGCTCCATCATAATACTCATGCAAGAGTTAGAAACATTTTGATCAAACGTCTGCCACCACCAAGATCTAGATTTTATTTCAGGTCAACGCTGTACGGCTTCACATCATAAGCCACTCCATGTTTAGCAATCTTTACCACAATAAATTTTATTTATAGATTATATGCTTTCACAGGCATCAGAAGTATCGGACGCCATATTTTACTGCGGCTGGCAGTCCTGTCCCCCTCGCCCCATGTCCAACCCCCGTCGGAACATCAGGCAGTTGGTTCTGCTGGCGATCATGCAGGCTCAGCGCCCTCTGGTGATGAAGGCTTTCAAGATGCTGGAACTTACATATGGGACCTTCATATTGGTTAGACTCTACTTTCTTAACTATAAAGAACTTGCTTCATTGATAATAGGCTTTTATACTGAAAAAATGTAATAGTCCGTCAAAAAATATTTTATCCGCATTTTTTTTTTGTTACGTAAACCATAATTGACAAAGATACGACGCTTTTAAAATTCTCAATACGTCACGCCTTGGTATTTTTTTTGTGAGTTCTGACGTCACGAGGCCCCACTCTCGAGATTTGATGCGTTTTATCTTTCTCAATATTCATTGATTTACAAAAACAAAACATACGTCATAATTATTATCATTATCATTTAGAATATAGCCAAGAGTAGACACAATAGGATAGTTTCCACCATCAATAAATAGCAAATCTATTTCGTCCATTATTTTGTCTATTTAAATAAAACTGAAATAAAAGAATTAAAAAAAATAGTAATAATATAATGGACAAAAAAAATAAAATAATAATGGCTTAATAGATTTCCTATTTATTGATGGTGGAAACTAGCCTATTGTGTCCACTCTTGGTTATATTCTCTTCGGGTGGAAAACTATGGATGGGGTCTATAATGGAACGGATGTACGCAGAAGATGCTGTTTCAAAAAAAATCAAAATCAAAATCAAAGCATTTATTTCAAGTAGGCCAGTTACAGGCACTTTTGAATTGTCGAAACAAAAATGAACATTTAATGTACCTAGCTACAGTCCCAGTCACAAGACATAAAACCTGTGAAAGTACTGTAGTTGCCCATTCCCTAGCGTAGATCTCTATGGAGAAGAACGGGCAAGAAACTCCATGGACACTCTTTTAAATCAAAATATTGTTACAAAATCTTGGTTACATCAATCATGTTGAGATGGTATATTATGTGAGAACAATGTAGCAAGATTTGCACGATAAAAGTGTCCATAGCAAAACAAAAACAAAATACAACCCAAAAACAAAATAATTAATTCAAATAAACCATGGCGACTAAGACATGACCAGTCACAACTGACAGCGCCCGTTCACGAACATGACGCATGGATCAGCACCATTCAGCTCAACCATTTTGAAGGGAACTAAATGGTCCGAAACACGCGCCACCATCAGCGAGACATTTGAGTGAGCATGACATACTCATAACCGCCAGGGCACATTCAAGTCAAAAAAATAAATAAAATAAAAACGTAGGTTTCCAGCGAATGATAGCATTCTAGTACATAGCACTCACACAATATGGAATATGAGGTTATATAATACTAAAGATATTGAATTTATACAATGCAAAGATAGTTGTACAATCTTCAGCAGCTCCAACAACACAAATTAGCGCTATCCCTTTATGCGCCCCTGTCCTTGTGGAGCAGGACCGGCATTGAGCCAAGCATTTTTATCAGCGATATAATCGTCCAATTTGTAATATGCTTGCTTACACAGTGTGCGTTTAATGCATGTTTTAAATTTGGTTTCATTTAGTTCAAGAATGCTTTGTGGAATTTTATTATAGCATTATTTACTCTTGGTTTAAACGATAACAGGGTTATAGCAGAAAAAAAACATTATCATACAACACAGGCCCGCAGCCCCGGCAGGAAGAAAACACCACTAACTTTTAGTTTTAATTCTGTTTAGATCCGCTTCGATATCGTTTAATTTACGTTCAAAATTGGTATCAAACATCACCATAACCGGATCGTACAAAATAAATAGGTTTATTATAGGGCTATTTTTATATAAGTTATCAAACGAATCTTTCCATCTCAAAAAGTATGAAAACAAATTGTTTGTGTAACTTGAAATAACATCAAGTTTGTAATTAAAAGATCTTAAATGTCGTGTTTCAAGCTTCTTTTGATGTTAAGTGATTTACTTAAGTTCCTCTTAAATGATATTGCCAGGCGACCGTGATATTAGGTAAATTAAGGCCGCAATTAATAAATAAGTTATGAAAATATGTGGTTTCTAAGGCCGCAAATTCGGCACGCGCGTTTCTAGTACAGTGCAGCGGGGCAATTCGGGGCTCCTCCAAATTCGCAGCCTAGAACGCAATAGACAATTTACCACACTCTCTTATAGAACATAAAAGTAGGATAAACAAAGCACGCGAGTCAATCTTTGTGCCAATCGCAATCATCATTTTCCTGACCTTATCCTAATTTATTTCGGATGAAGCGCAGCATATTGTCTTCTTCTTCCTTACTTTTCTATTACTTGTGATCTCACCAGATACCTTTTTTCTTGTCATATCATCCTCCATCTATCGTTTCTTTTGTCTTTTTCTACTCTTATAGGTACCCTCTAACTGTCCTCCCGACATTTTCCTCATTCCGCATTCATATACGGTAGGTAAATACTAAGCCAACTATTTACCACACTACTTTTCAGTCGCCGGCGCCACTTTCAGACTTTCACTTAAATGTTAATTTCTTATTTTATCCATTCGCGTAACACCACACATCGGGGGATGTAGCATTCTCATCACAGCCACATGGGAAATGCCTTTAATTCCTCCCTTTTGGTGGTTCAAAATTCTGATACACGCAAGAAAGCAGGTATAACCACTGCCATAAGTTCAAGGGGAATACTATATTGTGCCAATAACAAATTAGGTTCATATCCCTTACAAACTTTCGTTGCAACAATTCGGAAAAGTTAAACTTATTCATTTGTTCACGAATTCTTGAAAAATGCAAAAACAATGCGGGAACACAAAAATTGGGCAATTCTCAATTTAATCCCACAGCATTGTATAACTCGGAGTTAAAAAGTTTCATGTGATGTCATGTCGCATCGGATAGCTAGTGTGGAATGTACCTGCACAACAGTGAACTTTGCAGACTGGCGATTATATTTTTAAACCGAAGAACTGAATCCGCATTCGTCTATAGGATTACTGTTTTCATTTCAACATACCGAGTGGATACAAAATACCCATTGATCGATAGTGGCATTAAGCCTTTAAATTCCCAAATTACTGGAGTTCAATGAAATGCACAAACCCAACGTGTATTTAATTTATTATTTCTGGTCAATGGACAATTATTTTATTTTAATTAATTGCTTATCGTTTCAGGTGGTGCGTTCGACGTACTCCGTATTCGCCCTGTTTTATGCACAAAATAAATAGATGTTTTAATTAGCTCGTAGTTGAATTAATTTTGTAAATTCTTGCTTGTATTTAAAATGTCGAAAATGGCTACAGTTAACAACTTAAGTGCTTGAAAAATAACGAGTAACAACTACACCAGCAATGCTTGCTGATAAAATCACACTTATAACTCTATAAAAATGTCTATAAAGTATGTTTTAGCTTGTATCGACCACTCTTTGGCTCATCGTGCGCAATTCACTCGTATTTTATTGTATTTCTTGAAGAGCTAGTTCAAAGAAATAAAACGCTCTGTTACTTTAACGATCAGTCTCTTAAGGCGTATTATGGGATAGTAACATACAAAGAACATGGTATTATGTGTTTTTCTGCAGTTGGTTTAAGGCAAAGTAAAACGGAAAGTGAATAATAGATGCTCATGGGCTTGTAACTTTGTGTTAGAGAGAGATGCTTTTAAAAATTAGTTTATGTCAGTCAATATTTATTATTCGCAATCTAAATGCTTAATGATGTAAGCAGTAGATTACGGAAGACAGCTGAAAGACGTACCTTCAGAAGAAGCCAACAAAAAGTCCAAGAAACAAGAAAAGTATGAAGATGTGGATGTCGGATTACGAGAAATCCGGAAATAATCCATCTATAAGTCCTTATGGTTTTCATAGACATACCATTTGCGGAAAACATGTCTAACGATGATAAATGTAGAAAAAGGAAAAACATTTAATAGCAGAAGTAATGACTCCGGAGAAATAAATCAATTCTATACTACACAGTACACCCATCTTTATGTACACCACCGATGTTCCGTCGTAACGTGCACAACTTACCAAGTCACGCACGCATAAAAACAAGATGGCAAATCCCGATAAATCGGTTATCGTTAAGATTTCTGTATCATATACATATGCAAATACAGAACATTTCAATGTTACGCATTGCGTGTTAGGAATAAGTTCATGAATAAATAAAATGCTGGAAGACTTACCTATGCTTAGACATACGCGTAATATTCATCGCATTTACGTAACAACGCAACAACCACTAATACTTGCAAATCGCACGAATATTCTAGAATATGTGAACAATAAACCAGTACGAAACATTTGGCTTTTATTCCTCAGGTATAACTTGTACCTTGTGTTAATATTTCGAGGTTATAATAACATATGAGTCCGAAGCAAACGTAGGTATGTTTCGGCAACAGAAACTTGGAAGGGGTTAGATTAAAGTTTTGCCTCTGTGATATATTACGTGCCGCGTGTCGCATATTCGTTATTCGGGGTCCAGTTTACTATAGCTCTCACTTTCTAAGGCCATATAAATTTTCCTCAGAAGCGGAAATATAGGAAAATGCATGGAGAGACCCGAGAGCAAGGAATATCGTTTTCTGAATAACATTTTTCCGTCTTATTCTTTAATCGCCTGCGTACCTAAGTTACAACGTTCATATTTGGCATTCAAATTTGGTATTGAACGGGAAAGGTCAAGGGAAATGCATGAAGAGGAATTCAGTTTTGATGAATGATATCCTGCTGAATGGTAAGCCAGTTGAAATAACGATATTGATATCACGCATAACATCAGAATATTTACTGTGTACTTCCATTTGATCAGACGTTTATATTTCGATCTATTTGCGCAGGTAAACATTTGATTGATATCATTTTTTTTCAGGAAGTAATATGAATTGAATACATTATTTGGTATATGTATTTTGTTTGAGCGTATGGTACCATTACTATATATTTTCTTTTGATATCTATTACTCGTAGAAGGTACTTTTTATTGCTTTGTATTGTGATGCCAGATCAAACGGTATACGGTATTGCCAAAGCTGAAATCGATCCTTACGAACATGTACTTAAGATATTCATTTCATTTCCTTGAAAAAGTTTCTTTATAATATTATTTAAGGACCACATTTTTCATATATTTCTGATTATTTCTAATGTTTACTACAATAAATGAAAAAGCACTTAGAACGGCAACGTGAAAATATCATTTAATTTTCATACAAGATATACTACGTAAGCGTGCGCTCACAAACGACAATTTCGAAATATGAGTGTGAACCGTTTATTTATTATTTATCTACATATTCGCATACAGGGTGCCGAGCGATACGATACGATATATCAAATATATACCACTTTACCATACTTCCTCAAAGAGTATCACAATATTTACGCAATAAAACCTAAGATATACCCCCGATGGGTTTGATCCGTGATGAAATCGAACGGACTACTAATGTTTTCATTCCTCATCTCTGTATTCATAGTTATTCAAGTATGCGGCTCACATGTTAGAGGGTGCGCGCCACGCGAATCTTTTTTCTTCTGCCGCGAATAAAAAAACTTTCGCTCCCATAAAAGTATATGAGTTCGTCCCAATACTGCGTCGATGACTTCCAATCTCTCTGTAGCGTCCCGACCCAACCCTGAAGATTACTTTTTCTCCTTCATCCAGTAAATTGAATTAAAATGAGAAGCAAACGGGTAAAGAAAAGGGTGTACGTCGATTTTCACAAGAGTTTCGCGTTTAACGTCCAGTACCTACGTGATCTGTATTTTCTCTTTGTCTTTTTTTTCGAGATGAGCTGCAGTTTTAGCATCGACCTTAGTAGGGTAAAGGAATCAATCCTTAAAATGGTGTAACTGAATTATATGATTGGGGAAATAATTAATAAAATGCAATACTTCTTCGTCTTTCGTCGTTCTACAAAAAGGGAATCGTATTACCCAGTAATATCTGGGTTGTGGAGGTCTAATAGGTCGTCGCTCTATGTAAAAAACTGATATGCAGCTGCTTGACTGAATGCCGACACTAACATAGTTAGGAAAGGGTTAATCAGATGATGACATGCAAAACATTATTTAGATTTTTGTACAAATTAATAAGTTAAATTTTACTATTAATATTTTAATCTAATAAACGATATAAAACAATTATTCATTGTTTGTAATTACAAGGGCATTTGGTTATCTAATAACGAAATAAAAATATATTTCCCAAAGGGATATTTAGTGTCTTATAAATTAGTCATCAAACGTTTGAAAACGACACGTGTAACCTTTTATAAGGAAGTCAGTATTCGACTTATGGTCACGCCGCGACTCGGCGCTCCGCGCACGTTTTAATAGAGCGATTCTAAATTTAACTTTAAACACGAAAAGATACACGTTTCATTGTGATAATTCAGAATACCATGCACCATGCAGCGCTGCGCCTCGAGACGCCGCGCGGCGCAGCGGGACGTGTCTCCATTCCCCGCCCCGCCGCGTCCACCCGCAGTCATCCATTTTCAAGCGCATGAGAACGACGAGACAAGTCGCCATGGCGACCTCAGGCTGCGCCTCGCGGCGTCGCGCGCCTTCGCGCTAAATCACTGACCTCTTCCAGTACCGTCACGCTACGTCGCGTCTCGGTGTAATCCATACCATAATATAAATGCGAAAGTAACTCTGTTTGTCTGTCTGTCTGCTACCTTTTCAGGACAAAACGGCTGATCGGATCGTAATGAAAATTGGCAAGAAGATGTATTTCAACCTAGGGAAGGACATAGGCTATATATTATCACGCTAATTACTTACGGGGGTGAGCAATATGCATTTCGTCTATATTTGTCAACTGTTTGACAACTGACAACCATCATAACATGCATTGTAATAGAATAACTATTTTTAACCAATTGTCATAAGAACAAATAGCCCTTCGGTGACGGCTACCGCTTTTCGAACAATGAGTCGCAAGTTCAAGCCTCAGTAAAGACATGCACTACGTTTTGATTTTGTTTAATGCTGTATGATTTTCGATAGTAACTTTGGTTCGCACGTTCAAAACCCACACGGTTTTCACTTTTTGTGACAAAGTATTTAGTTTTTTTTAAAGCTTAAGATTTCCAAATCATTGTTTAAATACACACTTTTTTTAACACTTAACGACAGTTTGGGAATCACTTATTTCACATAATAAATCTGTAAATATGGCACTTAAGCTGTTAAAGAATCACACACGCAGCCCTTTTTCTACTATTTCATAAATTTTCGTCTATGTCTGTGTGTCTCTACGTAGCCTTTTTGTTATAGCATCATGTGTGTAAATTATAAAACCAATGTGGTTCGATTCAATGCACAAATTAATATTGTGCATAACTGATGAAACCAGACGAGTTTCATTTTTGTTTCTTTGTAATCGGTGCTCTCCATCAAAAGATATATTATGACTTTAAAGTTTTTAAGGAGAACTTATCATCATGATCTAAGGATACATGCAGTGGCATCTATTGAATCAAAATGGTACTAATGAATAAAAATCACAAGATAGAGAAGAAGAGAATAGTCAACATGACCCTGCTTTAAATCTGCATAGCCGGTAGAGTATCTGTTCGACCGCTTTCCATGCATATGTTCTAGCAGTTTAACTTCGTGCTCTATAGTTAATGGCGTTGTTCATTTGACTCCATTTTCTGAATCACGGTGTTATGATTTTCTGTGAAAGAATGACTGACATTCGCCCGTTTCAGATGTCTCAAGTTTGATTTTTTGGAAGAGGTTTTCAATCCAACGCCTGTTTTTCTTTATGTATAGGTACCTATATTATGGCTGAGCAATACTTAAATGACGTGATGAAAGTTGTAAGAATCCGCTGGATGTAAGTCGCACGAGACCGGTCAATGTGGCGACACAGGTCCAGCATTAGAGGTCTTTCGGCTGAAATAATGATGAATGATGATAATTCAAATGGAGTAGGGCAGGTCACTTAGCAGGATGCGGTGATGTCAGGTGGAGTAAAGGTGTGACCAAGTGGCGTTCTAGAAATCGAAACAGAAATTTTGGTCGTCCAGAGGTGAGATAAGCAGACGATATTGTTGCCATTACGGGGATATCCTGGATGAGACTGGCACACGAGCGTGGAGCTTGGCACAAACAAAGAGAGGCCTGTACCCAGCAGTGGGTGAAGTTGGACTATGGATGATGATGATTATGACGCATAACTTTATCCAGAGAAGTCCGATTTTCATGATTATTTTTTATTGAAAAACGTGTATCGCAAAGTTTGTCTCATTTTATATTGAAAATAGTCGTGTTCAAATCAAAGTGACGCACTTCTGATTTTTCAGATTCATGTGCGTATTGTATAATCACCGCATGCTGAAACATCGTGAGGAAACCAGCATGCCTTTTTTTTTTTTGGTTGGGAAATCATCAAATGACTTCTCCCACTCTGGGCGGAGCGGGAGGGAGTGTCAGACTTTTACTGACTAAAACCCATCCATGTTCCTTCCTCGCCCTTTATGTTCCGGGGCCGCGGTATCTCTTTCGAACAGGCCCGCAACCCCGGCAGGCTTCGGCCCTTGCGGGCCCCTCCCCTTATGCTGACATCTCTTTGAGACGCGCGTGGAACACGAACGCGCCGTCGACACGGCCTGTCGTCATTAGACGGACGGACGGCTAGCTGGCCCACAGGCCCGCATCTACGGTGGCCGATAGCCACCACGTGGCTCCCGACGCCCGGTGCGTCTCCCGCGGCGGCTGGGAAGAGAGGCTCTCTCCCTCTCTCATTCCGCCACCTCCTTCGCTAGAGGCCGGACGCGAGAGGTCGCCGCCACCGATCACCGCTACCGACACCGCCGAACCGGTGCTCCGCCCACGCAGGGCAGACTTCCACCGTGTGCTCCACCGTGTCCTCCGGTCGATCCTCGCAGTGGAAGCACCCGGGCGTTTCCTCCCGCCCGATTCGGTGCAGGTACCTCCCGAAACATCCGTGTCCGGTGAGGACCTGCGTCAGGCGGAAGGTGAGGACGCCGTGGCGCCTCTCCAGCCACTCCTCAAAGAGGGGACTTACCGCTACTATTGTGGCGTGCCCCGCACGGGGTTGCAACAGTCGCTCTCTCCATGTCGTCATGAGATCGCGCTGGAGGTCTGTCCGCTGAAAACCAGCATGCCTGAGAGATATTTGATCGACGGCATGTAAAGCCAAGACTGAGGACCTTGGGCGGCATAAAAACTCTCACACCAGGTTAGGCACTAACCACACGATAAAGAAGAAGATCGTGTTGGGGCTTATTTCATAACCTTTTTGACAACTTTAGACCTGGCTGAAGTTTAACTGTGATCGAAGGTCTAGCGATGGAGACGTAAGACAGTCACATGAGGTCCGAAACAGTTTACAGCAGCTATATCGCGTGTCGGCTCATTTCATGCACCTTGATATAAACTTGAGACCTAGCTGGAGTATGAGTATCATCGAAGTTCTAACGATGGACACGAAAGGCAGTCACAAGAGGTGAAGAACACTTCAAATCTGCTCTATCGTGTTTAAGGTTCATTTCGTACACCTTGATGAGAACTTTTAAACCTAGCTGGAGTATGACTGTCATCGATGGTCTAACGATGGAGACTGAAGGCAGTTAGTTGCAAGAGATCCTCAACAGTTTACAGCAGCTATATCGTCATTGGGCTCACTTAACGCACCTTGATGAGAACTTTAGTAATAGCTGGAGTATTACTGTCATCGAAGGTCTCATCGGCTCGGCTCGGCTAGGAGACGAAAACATTTGCAAAACGTTTTCAAGAGTTTACAGCATCTACATCTACGTGTTGTGTTGACCTGCTTGGAGTATGACTAACATCGAAGGTCTGACTTTGGAGAAGGAAGGCAGATGCGAGAGGTCCGCAACAGTTTGAAGCAGCTTTAACGTGTCGCGGCTCATGCCATGCCAGTTGATGAAGACTTTTGACCTAGCTGGAGTATGAAATCGTCGAGTGCCCAAGGATAGAAACGTAAGGCAGTCGAAGGAAGAGCCCATAATTGAAAAAACAAAAGTAGAATATTTTGGCGATTAATGTAAACCTGTTCGAGCAAAAATAAATTGTTACTTACTTGAATCTGTACTAATATTATAAAGCTGCAGAGTTTGTTTGTTTGGTTGGTTGAACGCGCTAATTTTAGGAACTTGGTTCGTTTTACGCAGACGAAGTTGCGCGGGTCAGCTAGTAATATTATAAATGTGAACGTTTATAATGTTTTAAATAATTTACTTTTTACTCAATCACGCAAAATCGGCTGAGCGGATTTTGGATGAAAGAAAGAAGAAAGAAAGATTGATTAATTGACGGTATGACGTGGATACAAAAATGCCAAAAAAACAATAAAAATACAAAGCATTACAAATAATACAAAAGGACTAACCGAAAATGTTAACCACTTGCATGTCGTGACTGTGGCAAGCCGGTAACCACCACTCAGCATGATGATTGCTGTGCTATGGGGCTGGCCACAGTACAAAGCGCTTGTTTTCAGTGGTCACTCAAGAAAAAACATATAAAAACAATTAAATACAGCGCACAGATTATTTATAACACGTTAACTAAGACATCGGACTTTTTTCTCTTTAGTCTTAATTTTGGAGTTCAGACGAAATCGCAAATGAAAGCTTATTTTTACATAGAACTTATTAGATATTTCTGTCCATATAATCCCTAATTAAGACAGCTCCTAATCTCAGCTGCTACCATCTATTTCAATACCGGCAGAAATAAGCAAAAATACATAATTCAGGAGATAATTTATTTAGTAAAGCCAGCACTTTGGACACAGCTGTGTAACTATAGTTAGAAATATTCGCAATGAGCACAAACATTTTGGACTAAGCGAAAACAATAAGTTGACCCGGAAGCGTCACATTGTTTTACGACATTGTAAAGCAGGAAGGTATCTGGAACTGGGATTGCGAGTGTTTCTGCTTGTAGTGTACAGTCTAACAAATAGATCGGTGTACAAGCAGCTACTGAACCTATCTATATGGAGCGTTGACTATTGTAGACATCGCGTATCAGTGCTACTAATGCTACTTTTTTTTTTTTTTTAGGATGGGAAATCATCAAATGACTTCTCCCACTCTGGGCGGAGCGGGAGGGAGTGTCAGACTCTTACTGACTAAAACCCATCCATGTTCCTTCCTCGCCCTTTACGTTCCGGGGCCGCGGTATCTCTTTCGAACAGTCCCGCAACCCCGGCAGGCTTCGGCCCTTGCGGGCCCCTCTCTTCTGCTGACATCTCTTTGAGGCGCGCGTGGAACACGGACGCGCCGTCGACACGGCCTGTCGTCACTAGACGGACGGACGGCTAGCTAGCCCATAGCTAACCGTCCACAGGCCCGTACTAATGCTACTTGGAGTGTGCATTTCCCTTCTTTTTCACCGTGACGGTGATTTCTCGATTTGTCTTTGATGAGTTTTGACCAATAGCGCGAGCGCTTAGTGTAAACGTTACGTAAATACATCGATTTTAAAGTTAAAAATCCTTTTTTTGTTGTGGCGGCGGCCATCTTGGACTGATTTTGTCAATTATAGCTATAGAGTTCCGGCGAGTTTACACATACTTTTTTTCGTGGCGAATGTACGACAACCCCTAACAACTCTCTCGACTAATTCGCCTTACAAAGAGCTACGATGCCGTAGACAGACACACACACACAGACACGTCAAAATTATAACACCCCGTTGTTTTTTAGTCGGGAGTTAAAAAATATGTGATTGTTTAAATATATTTTCGATTTAAAAAAATCGAAATATTTACGATACGTTTACACTGCGCGTTCGCGTTAAATCCTCAGCGCTTTTTGAACGTCAATTACACAGGATGACAGGACAGTCCCCCAAAACAACTGCCCTTTGCCACTTCCTAGTGTTGTAGCTGGGAAGAAAAAGAGGCAGAACAAACTCCCCAGCAACACACCTGTATAATAAGTTAAAATAACCAAATTTAAATCTACAACATCAACGGCGATATCAGCGGCTTCGGTCAGATACAGGTACAGGTGGAATTACATAAATAACAGGACAGAAGGAACATCGTTTGTGGGGGCTTCAAAGACACACTTGGATTGAAAAGACTTTAATCCATTCTTTTAACATCACCCTTTTAAACATGTGTCTAGTTTTAAAAGTTAAGTAGCAAAAATGATCCGCCTAGCCTCTTCCCAACTGCTGGGGAACTGGGATCTCTTTGGTAAGACTGTATTTTATATCTACAAATGACAGACGGAACCAACGGTCGAGTTGCCTCCGTGCGGCAAGGAGGCAACTCGATGTGTAAAGATGGTAACCTAACCACAGACCGACCGATTAGCCATGAGCTCCGAGCAAATAATGGAAAATAAATGTTATGAAGTAGAAAGCTGAACAATACAGTAGATGACAAAAAAATACTTTTTTGCAAAAAATAAAACCGACTTCAAAAAGAAAAAGTGAAAAATAAACTTTAGCTTCTGAAGTCGGTGACGTTTGTATGATTGATTTAATTTTTTTGTCACCGACTTCAGAAGCTAAAGTTTATTTTTCACTTTTTCTTCTTGAAGTCGGTTTTATTTTTTGCAAAAAAGTTTTTATTTTTCACTTTTTAGTGGTTCACATGGAAAGTGCATACCGTTACAATTACAACAAGCCCAAACACGACTAGGATACATTGTCTCATTATGGAGTTCCGTGACTCTTGGCTTCATCATCAGATCTGATGGTAGAATGGTTCTTATCAAACGCAAATGCTTCACTTGTTGTAGAAAATACCAAAATTGCTGTACGTTATCCTATTAAATTTGAAGAGTTCCCTCGATTTCGCCAAGATTCCATCATCAGATCCCGCCTTGGCGACTATGGGACCAACTTGGAAGTATACCCTTTCAAAAAAAAAATAATTTTTCAAATCGGTTTAGGCGTCTTCGAGTAATCGGTGAAAATACATAAAAAAAAAAAAAAAAAAAATACATACAGTCGAATAGAGAACCTCCTCCTTTTTGGAAGTCGGTTACAAAAAAATTTGTCCGTCAGTTAGATTATATTAACAAAAAACATTTGACTTAATTTTTAACCGACTTCCAAAAAGGAGGAGGTTCTCTATTCGACTGTATGTATTTTTTTTTTTTTTTTTTTTTTTTTTATGTATGTTCACCGATTACTCGAAGACGCCTGAACCGATTTGAAAAATTCTTTTTTTGTTTGAAAGGGTATACTTCCAAGTTGGTCCCATAGCCACCAAGTCGGGATCTGATGATGGAATCTTGGCGAAATCGAGGGAACTCTTCAAATTTTATAGGATAACGTACAGCGATTTTGGTATTTTCTGCAACAAATGAAGCACTTGCGTTTGATGAGAACCATTCTACCATCAGATCGGATGATGAAGCCAAGAGTCACGGAACTCCATAATGAGACAATGTATCCTAGTCGTGTCTGGGCTTGTTGTAATTGTAACGGTATGCACTTTCCATGTGTACCAAGCACATGTGAACCACTAAAAAGTGAAAAATAAAAACTTTTTTTGCAAAAAATAATTTTCTTTTGTTACGTAAACGAAAATTGACGAAGATACGACGCTTTTAAAATTCTCGATATGCCACCCCTTGGTATATTTTTTTTAGGAGTTCTGACGTCACGAGGCCCCCACTCCCGAGTTTTGATGCGTTTTATCTTTGTCAATATTCATTGATTTACAAAAACAAAAAATACGTGTTCATTATTTTCCAATACTCTAGCTGACGGACTGAATACTCGTAGATATAAATATTTTTGATACTGTCGTCAAGGCTATTAGCCTGTTATCCTATGTTTTGTGGTGTCTGTACTACTCCTTTGTATTATTATACCGTATGTAAAACAAAAGTCGGTAGGGATGTAACGGTACTGATTTTGTAAATGCTTCGGAGTCATGGGTTGTATTATTGGGTGTGGTCGGAAAAGACGTGCAACCCCTATAAAAAATCTTATGGGTTTTTGTGCCAGCAGTGACAATTTCTGCCGAGCTTTGGGTTTCATATAGCACCTTTAGAACTACTGAGACAGAAAAATACATTTCGACGCATTTTCCTTTACACGTATTAATTAAGCCGATTTCCTAACAGAAACTGTACGTGATCATTGCTAGAGCTTAGAATATTGACACATGCTTAGCTCTTAAATGCGGTTTTAATGGTCTGATCGCGTTCAGTTTTAACTGCACAATTTACTTTTATTTCACATCATAATAGCACTCGTAGAAACTACAAAGACTTAGATAGAGGTGTATCTAATAGTGCACCCACATTTTGACAGTTATGTTTAAGTCCCATGTTATAGGGCGAGCCTATTGCCATCAATCGGGCACAAATCCAGACTCCGTGGCTGCTACTGAGAAACTTCTTGATGGAAAAACCCAATAACAATTTGACGACCCTAATGGCGTAGCGGTAGTGAGGCTGCCTTACGTTCTTAGGGTCCTGGGTTTGAATCCCGATAGGAACAAATGTTTATGAGATGAGCATGGACATTTGTTTCCGAGTCATGGATGTTTATATGTATAAAAAGTATGTATTTACAAACAAAAAAAAGTATATAAGTAGTATTTCAACTATCTGGTGTTCACGACACACGCCTTGCTTAGTGTGGCACTAGATGGCGCTGTGTGTTAATTTCGGCGATATTTATTTATTAATTAATTAACCCGACCGAGTATTAGCCAAGACTTCATGCTCAGTCGTCGTGTTTGCGAAGACTGGTAAACCAACGAGGCAGCCAAAAAGGTCCATATTTTTCATAGACTTTAAATAAAAATTCCGTTGTTTTAAAATCAAAAACTACATTGTTACACCCCTAGCACATAATAGCTTCACGTTTTAGTTGCACAAATATTTTAAAACATTAACAAACAGTGCGGGAAAACAACGCGTGTATGTTTTGCGAGTGCAAAAGTTGTGCGAGCGAGTTCATGCACGGTTTTACGTTGATCTGACAGTAAACGACAAAATATAGATGTGTCAGCTGCTCGTCAGCATCGTTAAAGACTGAAGTTTACTATGGTAATGTAGGATCCCAGTTGATGGACAGGAAAATATAGTTTAATATAACGCTTTTCAAGACTTGGATGTGTTGCTTAAGAATTGACAAGAAATGTTGCAGAATCTTTGGGACATTGTTCAGCAGTAGGACAGTTCTGGCTTGCTACAATTAGCATGGGTTAACTTAAGTATGCTACTTACTCAACGAAATTTCTTGTTACTTAAAAGAAACAAAAATATCTTCTTTCAAATTATATAATTGGGAACATAGATAGTCTATAATCCAATCGAAATAAATACACACTACCTTAAGAATATGTTTGATTTACAAATTATTTTGGTATTACGTTTGTATGAAAGACGCATGCTCCGTCGGCCACTTAGTAAAATTACTGCTTAAATAAACCTCATGCTAGCCGAATTAAATCGACGTTTAGCGGATTATTTATCTGCTACAACATTGAGGGTGGTGTAGCACCGACGGCTGCTACGCCGTAGCAGCGTAGTAATCGCGTAGCAATCGCGTAGCTCTTTATTCTTAACACGATCACCGTGTAAATAAAACATAATTCAGTGAACCACTCACGTCATTTATATTTTGAAAGGAAAAAAGAAAATAAAGGTCGATTTGAGACGCGATGTGTGTTCCCCGTGTGAAGCTTCACGCATCATATACGTCGAACGTAGGAAATTACCTACCCCAAGTCGAATAACTCTTTCTAACTCATTTACGTGATATCCCCGTTACTCAGCGGCGGAATCTCACCAAGTAAACGTCGTATTTTAACTTGCGCGACAATTTGGTTCAGCAAACAAATATATACTCTGAGGTATTTTTGTTGGCTTCATGTTATTAATGAATACGAGTATCTAGATTGAATGTGATTTTTTCTGACAGAATACAGATTTTAGATTTTGTTTTTGTGATACTTTATGAAAACACTATTTAAGCTGACGATTTACATCGGCTTAAACTTTAGTTTTTGATCAAACAATTTCAATAGAATTACTCAAAGATGGCTGGACCGATACTGTTTTTTTTTTATTGTTTGAAATGGTATACTTTCCAGATGAGGCCTTGTTTATTAACAAAAAAAAAAAACAAAAAAGAAGAAAGAAAAATCTTTATTTACCGCAGGGACATGACGTGCATATGTCACCGTAAAATTGTCAAACACGTTATATTACAATATAACGTGTGTCTCTCTAGCGATATTGTAAACTCTCGAAATATTGTCAACTGAACATACGGAAGTATCTCTGCCCCCATAATCGGGACTTGGGGCAACCCCCGTTAGGTTAGTAAGGTTCCTTTAAACCCTGCACTCGGAAATAGGGGACCCGCGAAGCGGGGCTCCGTCGATTACGCTTTTTAGGGGAATATAAAGTGTTTTAATGTTAGGTCATATTAATCGGTATTTCTCAGGAATGGTACATTATCTTTTTATGAGAGTTGTGTCCTTCCCTCCACACAGCGTGAGTTGACTATCATCGTATGCTTTTCACGAATAATAATGCGTTATGTTCGTTTGACAATATTTCGAGATTTTACAATATCGCTAGAGATATTACAATATAACGTATTTGACAATTTTACGGTGACACATACAAAAATTGAAAACAGAAACAATAACTACAACATAAATTCAGAATACAACAAAACAAAGTAAAAATAAAAAAAAGTTAATACTAGTTCAGTTTCATCTATGCTAAGCCAAATGCGCTTAATAACACAAAACGCTTAACCCCATTTAGGTCAAAAGGTAGGGTTCGAATTACCCGCACCATTTCACTGCATACAGGAAACAAACTCAATGCCATAAACAGTGAAGAAATTGGTAATTACAGTATGTTACAATGTTGTTAGAGCTCATTATAACCGAAACTGATCGAGCTAAAACGTCAGCAGCACTCGAATGGCGGCAATTAATAGTTGAGAGCAGTTTTATTAACAAACTTTTCCGGATTGTTCGGCAACACTAATTAGTGTTGGACTCGATACGAACTTATCTGGTTATTGTCCTGCTGTGTTTTGTTTTATCAACATTTATACTGTGTTTTCTTTTGGTTCATTTAGTATAGATAAAAACTGGTCAAGTGTAAGTCAGATTCACGCATAAAAGAATCCGTACTATCGCAGTAGGGGATCCTTCTTTAATTTTTAATTTATTTTCATTATTGTAGCGGCAACAGAAATATGTATATGTCACCGTAAAATTGTCAAACACGTTATATTACAATATAACGTGTGTCTCTGTGAACATACGGAAGTATCTCTACCCCCATAATCGGGACTTGGGGCACCCCCCCGTTAGGTTAGTTAGGTTCCTTTAAACCCTGCACTCGGAAATAGGGGCCCCGCAAAGCGGGGCTCCGTCGACTACGCTTTTTAGGGGAATATAAAGTGTTTTAAGGTTAGGTTATATTAATCGGTATTTCTCAGGAATGGTACATTATCTTTTCATGAGAGTTGTACCACTGGGCAAGGGGGACCCCTCCTTCCCTCCACACCGCGTGAGTTGACTACCATCGCATGCATTTCACGAAAAATAATGCGTTTTGTTGTAAGCAGTATGTTTGTATGACAATATTTCGAGATTTTACAATATCGCTAGAGATATTACAATATAACGTATTTGACAATTTTACGGTGACATATACATTATTTGTCAACAAATGCTGTATAGAGTGGTTTATTAAATTCCTGGTATTTCTCTATTAGTTGGTCCATTGTGTGGATATGACTACTGTATAGCCTTTGTTGACTATTCAAAAGCATTCGACAGTATTGCGCATACATCTATAAGGGAAGCACTTAGAAACAATGACATACATGAAAAATACATAAACCTCATAAAGAATGTGTATTCAAAAAGCATCAGCAGAATAAAACTAGAAAGGAAAGGTGAAGAGTTACCTATAGAAAGAGGTGTAAAGCAGGGAGATCCGCTTTCGCCGAAGTTATTCATAGCGGTTCTTCAAAATATCTTCCAAAATATAGATTGGACAAACAAGGGGGTGTGGATACTAAATAGACGTCTAACCCATTTAAGATTCGCCGACGACATAGCTCTTTTTAGTGAAACTGCCACAGACCTAGAAAAGATGCTTCTAAACCTCGACACAGAAAGCAAGAAAGTAGGATTAGAAATGAATACCAGCAAAACGAAAATAATGACCAATAATATTCAAACCCCAATAAACATAGATGGAAGGACCATAGAATATGTCAATGAATATATAAGTGATTATATACTCTGTGATATATACCTCGGAAAACTTATGTCATTTGATAACAATCGAAACGAGAATGAAGTAGACAGAAGAATAAACACAACATGGAAAAAATATTGGTCACAGAAAGAAATCCTCAAAGGAAATTATAGTCTGAAGTTAAAGAAGATCATAATGGATTCATGTATCTTGATCTCCTTAACATATGCAAGTCAGACCTGGACTTTCATTAATAAGACTAAAAACAAAATCCTCTCGTGCCAGCAGGCCACGGAAAGAAGCATCCTGAAACTAAGAAGAATAGATAAAATACGAAATGCTGACATACGCAACAAAACAAAACTCACGGATGCACTGCAACAAGCCATGGCACTGAAGTGGAAGTGGGCAGGCCATATTGCGAGGTACCAGGATAGCAGATGGACATTACAAACCACAAAGTGGCTCGGTCCCACTGGTAAAAGACAGAGAGGACGGCAAAAGAAACGATGGGTCGATGACATCGTAAAAACGGCTGGGAAAAACTGGGTGTGCATCGCCCAAGACAAAGAAAAATGGAAAATGATGGAGGAGGCTTTTTACCCTACAGGGGCCATACAATAATATAATATAACTTATGTAAATTTCAAAGTTTGTAACTAGTATGGATAAATAAAGCTTAAATAAATAAATACATTATTTGTCAATTTTGTGAGGAGCAGCTCGTGGCTAAATAATAAAAACTGCTCGGGACGATCTTTAGGTTAAGCCATGCTTGCCTAGATTGGTCTGTGGATGGGTGACCGCCCTGACATACCGAGTTTCCTCCATGCCTGGAAAAGCACGTTAATCTGTTGGTCCCGGCTGTCATTTGTCCATCTTTGGCAGTCGTTACAGGTAGTTAGTGGCCCAAAAAGTCGGACAACCAGTCTTACCAAGTGGTATCGTATTACCCACTATTAACTGGGTTGTGGTGGTCAGATAGGCATTCGCTCCATGTATTCCGCTGCTTCCGGTAAGACCGGAAGCCGACCCCAATATAGTTGGGAAAAGGCTTGGCAGATGATGATCGAAATTGTCACATATCATCAGATATGTGACAATTTCAATTGTCTACCTATTACGGATCATCAAATACAGCCCACTGTCAGACTAACATAAGGACGGACAGTGGAGGCTTTATAATGGGGTCCTGTTGGTTACCCTTCAAGTACGGAACCCTAAATAGAAGTCGTTTGTTTAAGTTATACTGATATCAGACGCGTCACTCGAGTAAATATTCATTTTTAGGGTTCCGTAGCCAAATGGCAAAAAACGGAACCCTTATAGTTTCGCCATGTCTGTCTGTCTGTCTGTCTGTCCGCGGATAATCTCAGTGACCGTTAGCACCAGAAAGCTGAAATTTGATACCAATATGTATATCAATCATGCCGACAAAGTGCAAAAATAAAAATTTAAAAAAACATTTTTATTAGGAAACCTCCCCCAGACGTAAAGTGGGGAGCGATTTTTTTTTTAATTTTGACCCTGACGTGTGATATATTGTTGGATAGGTATTTAAAAATGAATAGGGGTTTTCTAAAATCATTTTTTGATAATATTAATATTTTAGGAAATAATCGCTCCGAAAGTCAAAAACAATGTGTCCCCCCCCCTCTAACTTTTGAACCATAAGTTTAAAAAATATGAAAAAAATCACAGAAGTAGACCTTTATATGAACTTTCTAGGAAAATTATTTTCAACTTGATGAGTTGAATAGTTTTTGAGTTATATAGCACTTTTTCAAAAAAACGCAAATGATAACTTTGTTTTTCATACAAATACTATGAAAAACAAAGTTATTTTTGCTGACGAAAAATGTTGGTATTTTTAATGGTCTGGGAAGCTACGGAACCCTACAGTGAGCGTGGCCCGACACGCTCTTGGCCGGTTTTTTTTTTCATTGCACATACACTTTAAATTTCTTATTGAGTATAGATATTTTACTTCGAGTGGAATACCGAATGAAAGTCAGAAATGAGCAGAAAGTGTATTGCCTGATTTCGGCTTTATCAGTTGGTTTTCTTATACTTTGGAAGTTCGTATTTTTTTGTACATTTGCCTTTTTAACGAGTACTGTACTACCAAAAAAAAAGTCGAAAAGTTTTAAGAACTTTTTAATGTTAACGTTTATTTTTGGATACGTAACTGTTACTTACGAGTACATAGATCAGATATGAAAATTTTAAATTTGTTAAAACAAACGCCTTTTTATTTTTTTCCGCACCGATAAAAACAATTACATCTTTTACCATTGCATTTTGTACGTAATTATTAACTATATAATTATGTAGATCCATTCATATGTATCACTTGGAAAAAAAAAGAAGAAGTATCTTGTAGATACCTTTCATATAATTCTATGTTACTGCTACACAGGTAAAACTTAACATAATATTGTAACAAGCTCAAATAAGCTGGTTTTTAATTTCATCTTTGTTATTTAAGAACAATATAAAAGCGTCAGCTTATGTTGTCGTTCAATAAGCTGACGGTAGATTGAATGGGAGACAAAAACCTTGATATTATTAGTAGGTACACGTAGTCGACCTTGTGAGAGAGAGCCACTTTTTTTGTTAATGTGCCGGCTGAAATATTAATCTTTACACGTGGAACTCAATGAAAACAATAAAAATAACATAAAACACGAAACACGTGGATGGAATTATTGTGAGCAAAACTTTGTTAAAAACGAGGTACGGACGCTAACACATCAATCAATCATCAATGTGTCTTTTTATAATAGATTTCCAACTTTTTCGCTAAAGCGATTTATGTTCTATTTATTTAAGACTAACACTTCACCCTTGAATTCGTCTGCTAAAATTGTGATAACTGGGCTAATTTGCATGATATCAATATAATGTTAGCTTATGTTACTCGGTAAAAATGCAGCTTTCCAATGTTGATTGAATTTTTAAAATCGGTCGAGTAGTTTTTGAGTTGAATCGTAACAAACACACACCCACAAAATCAAATCTTTCCTCTTTATAAAGCTAGGTTCAAATTTGAACGTTTCAGGTAGCAGATATTGTTTGTTAATTCATGTGCGTTCATAAATTCTTACCTTACGTAGGTACTAGGGCATAGAACCGGTGTTTCCCGGTTCTCAAAAGCCCGGGAATTCCCGGGTTTTACCTTTGTGAAGAAAACCGCTTCTGCCATCTAAAAACCGCCGAAAATATCGAAAACCCGGGTTTTCGAGATTTTCGGTTCGCAAGAACTCAACTTCGCAGATCAGACACGTAACACGACGCAGGTCGTTGAAAATGTTGAAATATGAGTAGGTATAACTGTATATCAACCGAGTTATTCATCTAATTTAGAATTTACTCTCAATAATACGTTACAGAGTTTCTCGGGTTGTGGAATTGGTAAAATTCGATTGAAAAAATATTATGTTTATTATTTTTTTAAACAAAAGAATCTGATCATCTCGTTCCCGATAGACCCTTCAGGGAGACGTCAAGCATAGCTCGCTCCATAGCTCCCGAGTGACCTTGAATTTATGGACCAGCCTTACCGTGAGTGTCCACGTTTCGGCCCCGTAAGTTATAACAGGCTGGACGAACCATTGAATATCTTAGTCTGAAGGCTCTGTGGAATATGCAACGACAAGATCCGATAAACTTTTCCAAATGCTGCCCAGCCCAGCTGGATTCTTCTGGTAGTCTTCCTCTGAAAGTTGTTCTTACCAAAGTGTACAGTTTGCTCGAAGTAAATTATATTCTAGAGCAACCTCGAGAGGACCACCATTGACAACAATAGGTCCTGGGGTGACGTGTTCGTTAAATAAATCTCGGTTTTGTCTAAGTTGACCCTGAGACCAATGCGTTTTGAAGAATCTACTAGGCCATCCAGCATTTGCTACAAATCGTGCGGCGATACAGCCAGTATGACGATGTCATCTGCAAATCTCAAGTGTGAGATGAAGTCGCCGTTGATGTTAATACCACATCCTTCCCTGTTCAGTGTCTTAAAACGCATCCTCCAGTGTTTTGGTGAACAATTTCGGGAGAATTACGTCCCCTTGCCTCAGCCTCCGACGCAATGGGATGTGATATGATGCTGCCCGTACATTTTGCAAAAACGCGTCTTTTCCTCCGTTGAAGATTTCCACCATTCGGTCGACCGCCTGGTCAATATTATAACCTTTGTAATTATTCATTAATAAATAGAGCATTTTGTATTGTATCAAATACGCACACACACACATGCGTGTGTGTGTGTATTTGACATGAATATTTACTTGTGACTGTCATGACATTTAATGATTTGACATGAATACTTAGTTCAGTATTTTATTATTTTTTACTTTATTTTTGTTTATTTTATGTGTGTGTTTTTGACATATCGTATTTTTATTGACATTCGAATTTGAATTGTAAATTATTATTTATTTTATTTAATTATTGTGAATGTGAGGACCTTGTGGGTCACTTTTTGTTGTTTTTTTTCCCACGACTGTCTGGCAGTTTGAGTGCTATAAGCGACCTACCCAAATGTCCTTTCTTTGGTATTGTTCGTCGTTTCGTTGAGCTCCTTGAGTTATAAGTCGAGCTACACGATAACTGACAAATGCTTGCACTGACTGGACAGGTCCACTCAAATCTGTGTGGTTCTTTCTTCAAAAGACCATCTCAGACACTAATCTGCATAGTCCTCATGTGAATTAAGCAAGATTGTCTGGACTTCAAAAGAGACTATGACCTCTGAGTTTGTTTCGGCTGTTTCTTCTCAGAGTAGTCAGGTACGAAACACCGGCCCCATCTAGTTTAAAAAAAAATGACGTGTAAAAGTGTTTGAGAAAACCTACTTGCTGAATAAATAACATTTATCATTTATGTATTAATATTGTAATTCAAAAGACCACCTCAGGTACTAATCTGCATAGTCCTCATGTGAATTGAGCAATGTCTGGACTTTAAAAGAGACTGACCTCTGAGTTTGTTTCAGCTGTTTCTTTTCAGAGTAGTCAGGTACGAAACACGGCCGGTGTTTCATCAAGTTTATAAAAGATGTCATGTAAAAGTGTTTGTAAAAACCTACTTGCAAAATAAACATGTTTTATCATTTAATGAAAAAACTCGAAAAAACCCGATACCGAAAACCCGGTTCTGAACTGTGGCCAGTTTTCGATGCCATAGTAGTTACTGTTAGACGAATAATCATCAAGAGATTTCATATAAAATTTCGATCTCATTTTAACCATCACAAAAGTTGAGTCCTAAAGCTTAACTACGTCACCTCAATAAAAACTAATTTCTACAAAATTCGTCCACAATTTTCTGAAATCTGCAATACATTAAAACTAAAATGTCGCCGCCAATATACAATTCAAATGGCCCCATTAATTTTCATAGTTTCATTTAACCCATCTTGGAGAACAAACATTGGCCGGTTTGTGAGCAAATGAGATGTAAAACAAGAAATCTGGGGATGTTTTAAGACAATCTCTTAGTTTCTCGACGCAAACAAACAAATTGCTTGAATGCTCTTTAGCTCCGCCTAGGAGAACAACACATTGCGCCTCTCTGCTGCAAAATAAGCTTTAAACTATTCCGTGAAAGTGGCCGTCTTTTGTTTTAGTAACAACGCAGATGAAATAATATGAATGGGGGTATATAGACTAACACCCGTATGATGTATAGATGAAAAGCGTCACATTGTAAAAAGCGTTAGTTTGAAATATAACTGGCGAGATTGTAAACTCTCGAAAGATTGTCAAACGAACATACTGCTTACAATATGACGAATTATGTTTCGGTAGATTATAATCTGTCGAAGTGATACCGTAATATTGAAAAAACGATTGATGTGACCTAACCTCAAAACACTTTACGTATATTCCTCTAAAAAGCGTAGTCGACAGAGACCCGCTACGCGGGGTCCCGATTATCAGTCGCGATTATGGGGGCAGAGATACTCGTACTTCCGTCCCATGCATTTCACAAAATTACGGTTTCACTTCGATAGATTATAATCTACCAAAAAGTAATGCGCTATATTGTAAGCAGTATGTTCGTTTGACAATCTTCCCAGAGTTTACAATCTTTCTAGATAGATTAAAATCTAACGGGTTTTTAAATTTTACGGTGACATAGACAAGAGTGGTTACGTGAGCAAAAGTAATTATTTATAATACGATTTTTATCCTGTAGTGTAGTAATTGCTTGAAGTTAGAAATATCAAAAGTTAAAATTATTCGCTTGGTTGGTTCAATAGCAAAAAATAAAAATGGTTGCAACGAAAAGTGCATTCATAGCAGTTTTATAGTATGTGTTTGTAATGGATGAATCAAATTGAAGACTTCTAAGATCACCGAAATTATTACGAACGGATAAAAATAAGTTGAAGATTTTAGTAAGAATGATGATGTGTCATAAAGTTCAGCACTAAGTTCGAAAAGAATATAAAACTCAAAATCACTGAATCACGTTTTACGTAATATTAAAAGATGAAGCCTAAATAGTTTAATTTTGAAGAAAGTATAACGTCACTTTTGAAGAGGTTTCGAGGTATAAAACTTCACGCTTTACTGACAAGGAGCAGGAACGTAAAAGTGCCGAAAGTCGAATCATTCGGAAATTGGTTTCGAGCGAATTCGAGGAAAATTACTTACTTTCGAGATATATAGAAATAGTATATACTTACCAAGTTTTATTCTTCAGTTTAAGAAAATTGAAAGTTTGTTATTCCGTAGTAAGGTATCTCTTGTTGGTATCAGACGAATTTTGACGATATTATTTTTTGGTAAATAACTAACTTAACAAAAACATATTTTTTTCCTCAAATTTCTTTGAGGAAGAGCGTTTTATTTTCGTCTGAGTTTCGTTATCGATGCTGCTACGATCTTCTATGATTATTTACATAATTAACCAACTTGGAAAATGCTGCCAGTCTTTTGAGCACGTTTCTTGATTTCTGCACGTTTTCTGAGATGCGGAGGCGTAGTTTGAGGCCTAAGTAGTCGTTGTTGTACCTATTATACGAGTGTATGTACTTTTAGTCTTAATTTTGTATTGTTATTACAGTTCCATTTGCAGTCTCAAAATATACGTAATGCCTTACCTAAATAAATTAAAGAACTAAATGAGTATCACGCACTCTTTGAATGAAAATTATAATAATATTAAAGTTTAATCGCGCTTTCGCGACTAATCTCGCAGTCATACGTATAGTTTATTGAATCGCCTGAGAATGAAACACGATGTAATAGGTAGCAATTTGGTGCGTCGTTAAAACTTTTACGAGCGATCACTGTACCGCCCCGTTCAATTTATCAGCACCCAAACCATTACTGAGGAGGTTTCCGATTTCTTTCCATGGCCATCATTAAGTGAATTGTTAAATGGAAAAATGTGCAATTTAAATAAATAGCACATTGATTTCGTATCAGCAAACGGCAATTGCAATTCGATGCTGTTCACTTTACTTCAAGTTTGTTGTAAAAAGTATTTCGGGTCGCTTTTTGTTGTAAATGTCGATTAGGGTTATAGGGTATTGAAAATAATATTGTTGTCATTTTTGTGGGGCGATAGACGGTTTATTTAATTTCTTGGTGTCAGAATTTATGTCGCCCATAGGCATCTGACTTGGTTTTACATGCCAATAGAAATATCTCCCAAACATGCTGGTTTCCGTGCGAATTTTATGGAAACTAGATGGCCAGATACTTTCCGGTCAATGTGGCGACACTTGGGGGAGGCCTATGTCCGTCTTTCGGCTGAAATGATGATGATGATGATGAAGATGGCCAGCGCTGTGCTGAGGGCCCTCACTAACACAGCATCATGCTGAGTGGTGACCAGCTTGTCGCAGTCACGACATGCAAGCTGTCAACATTTTTGTTCCGGCCTGTTGTATTTATAATTATTCGTTGTATGATTATGGTATTTTTAACCGACTTCCAAAAAGGAGGAGGTTCTCTATTCGACTGTATGTAGTTTTTTTTTTTTTTATGTATGTTCACCGATTACTCGAAGACGCCTGAACCGATTTGAGAAATTCTTTTTTTGTTTGAAAGGGTATACTTCCAAGTTGGTCCCATAGTCGCCAAGTCGGGATCTGATGATGGAATCTTGGCGAAATCGAGGGAACTCTTCAAATTTTATAGGATAACGTACAGCAATTTTGGTATTTTCTACAACAAGTGAAGCATTTGCGTTTGATAAGAACCATTCTACCATCAGATCTGATGATGAAGCCAAGAGTCACGAAACTCCATAAAGAGACAATGTATCCTAGTCGTGTTTGGGCTTGTTGTAATTGTAACGGTATGCACTTTCCATGTGTACCAAGCACATGTGAACCACTAAAAAGTGAAAAATAACTTTAGCTTCTGATGTCGGTGACAAAAAAATTAAATCAATCATACAAACGTCACCGACTTCAGAAGCTAAAGTTATTTTTCACTTTTTTGGTTTTTTTTTGAAGTCGGTTTTATTTTTTGCAAAAAAGTTTTTTGTATGCACGTCATGTCCCTGTGACAAATAAATACATTTTCTTTCTTACTTTAATGATCGTGGTATTGGTTTCGAAAACATGCCATGAGAAGCATCCAGTATTGTAGAAAGCCAGCACCAAGTACGAAAATATGACATAACCTTATAGAAGCACTTGTTACTCCGGAGACCATACAACTTCTTATGTAGAGACGTTTATACCTTAAAATATACCTAAATAAATAATTAATTTCAGAACGGATGTGTAGGTAGCAGAAGCTCGGACGGTGATAGATTTGCCACTTAAGTTTAATTCTATATTTAACGTTAAGGGAATTCGGAAATGACGTGCATGTCTGAGAGCTTTCATGAGTGAGCTACGTAAGGTGCTAAGCAAATTAAACGTAATTACGAGTACATAATACTTTAATGGTATACGGTTAAATAGTTAGTTATTTTAGTAGTGGTGATGGTAATTAAGTAAAAAGATGTTGTTACCAGAAGGCCACTCAAAACTTGTGAAAATAAGTATGTAAATGAGAATTGTAAATTTAGATAGATTGACATATTTTTTTAATACTGGAATTGCTTTCAGGTCAGTGTTAACTCAACTTTGAGCAGTATCGAAGTCCACTATTTGGACTTGTTCCTACGCAGTGCGCAAGATACCTTTCATCGTCACGACACAGTCGGAAAAATCGCCCAGTGCAAAATGAATTTTTACTTCACTCACTAAAATAAAATGCCGAAGGTGGCTAGCTAATTATGAGGTGCGAGAACTGAATTTTTATTAAACGGCCTTCACGCCAAATAGTTCTCTGAAAGCTTTGAAAAGTGTTCATTTACATAATGTCTTATTCAAATGACGGTAACTAAGTACTTCTTAAACGTTTTTTGTCATGCCATTCTACAGTCAAATTGTTTTAGATAAATATTCAGGGAACTCTTATTTTTGTTCATTAGATTGCAAATTTTTTTCCTTAACATTTCTGGATGTCAAGTCAAGTAACTACCTAAAGTTCTCAAACTTCAATTGTTTTACGTATACAGGGTGTAAACAGACTTATCACGAACCTGTCCACCAAGCATTCTGTACATCAAACTAAGTAACATTACGCACAAATGATTGCTGGGAAACGACTTTTATAGTTGAAGTGAAAAAATCACGTTGTACGGTAGGACTAAACGTAATGCCCTCTAATCATTATTTATTAATTAATTTATAGTTAATTAAAACGGTAAAAACCAATTATAATAAGAACTTTGATCCTCAATATCTCCATAACTAAAAGGTTCCAAGGCAGATCTAGAACAAAAAATCATAATGACGGGTAGAACAAGTGCCTTTCAGCATTGTAAGGGGTATTTTACACCCATTATTACAATCAGTATTTAAGAAATACGGACTGAGTGCTGAATTTCCAGATAAAGTGTCATTGTCTCAACGATTGAACCAGGCCGGAGAAGAGAAAAATGTATGAGACTTCTTTTGAAAATTTCTGTAGAAAAACGAACCATTTAAAAGCGATGGTCGCTATTTTAGGCCTTCTGAAAAGGCTTAGTGATCACAGAAACTAACGAAAACAGAAACCTAATTTTAAAATATGCAAAACATTACAATAACATATTTTCCTTCTGCGCATTCCTAGAATTTAATACAAAACCTATTTAAGTTCAGTATTTCAGTCTAATTCCCACCAATCCTAACGTTTTCATTTCATTTTAAATTCATTTCAATTTCTTAAAAGTGTACTTTACGTTTTGTGAAAATTTAAGCGGCCACACTTTTGAACTAGGCAGTAGTATTAAACCGTCGGGGAACTTTTATTCCGGGGCGAGAAAATTAAAACTGGGATTTGGTAGCATTAGATGTAAGTACTGATACTCGGTCCCTTTTATTCAGTGTTTTCGGTGTAAATGTGGGCACGTTTTGTCCAAATGGACATTTTGACGAGAACGATGAATTTTCGCCTGTTTAGCTACCATATCCCTAATTAAATCTGGTTCGTACATGACATGTGGCTCAAATGGTATGCTTGTTACGTTGTCTATGAAAACGGATTAGATTGTGGGTTGCTGGTATTTGCCATTTTCAATTGGATTATTAAAATAGAACGTTTATACCCAAAAGGTTTGTCTCTTCCTTATCTTGATAAAATAACTAGTTTTGGCTCGCTGTTTCACCCTCGTGAAGGTCGGAAACAATCCCATTCGGGAACTTAGTACAGGTGTAAAAGTATCCCGTCCTGTGTGACACAGGTCGTTTTCTATCTGCGTAACAAATGCCATCTAAATCCATTCAGCCGTTCAGGCTTGAATGGTAACATAAAGACAGCCAGAGTCTTCTTCTTAGCGTGTCGATGGCAATCTTAATCTTGTCAGCTCAGAAAGCTAATAGTTTGGCGCTTTGAGTAGCGTCAGTTTCTGTAGTGAACAAACAACAGGACACGCAGGATACGATATTAAGTGCCTCATCGTTTGTGGACAGACGGAATGACTTTTGCATTTATACAGTGAGTCCGGACATGGACTAGCGATATTCTAAATACTTAAATATAAACTATTTTAAAGTACAATTACCCTCTAGGCTTGGAACCAATACTCTTACCCGCTATGAGGCAGCCATTTTGTTTTTTTTGTTCAAAAAAATAAGCTTATTTGAAAGGCAATAATATTGTCTACCGTATGCATTACAAAGCAATATGTTCACAATTAAACAACGTACGAAAAAAAAATAATAAGTCGAAAAAAAAAAACGAAAAATTATGCCATTCAACCAATAATTGTTAACTAAGTACTACAAAAACACCCCAGATCACTTTTTCATTTCTTTTTTACTATATGGACAGATTTTGAGCTAAGCTACAATACAACATAAAATTCACAACTGTATGTTTAATACTTTAAGAGTTATTGTTGTTTGAACATAGCTTCAACCGGTGGCTCAGAGAGCCATAGTGTGTAGCTACAAGCTGGAGGTGGCACTTTGAGCAACTGCTTTAGATATTTCAATCGTCTTTTAATACTGGCAAAACATTCAATAAAATTCAATGTGAATGTTATGTGTTTTAAATAACTTCCTGTTAAGGGTTCCGACACAGGCCTTTTGTGATTGCGCATACGCTAGGTTCAAACAACAATAACTCATATTATTGCCTTTTAAATAAGCTTATTTTCATCTCAGTATGACTAAAACTTTGAGAGATATGTTTTTTTTCTACTCGCTTATAGCATATTTCAACAAAAAAAAAACAAAATGGCTGGCACATAGCGGGTAAGTGTATTGGAACTAAGCCTAGGGTGTAATTGTACTTTAATAGTACATTGTAATACAAGGGGCTAAAATGACCCATTATAGACGAGGTAGTTTTACTACCGAGCTTTAGCGAGGTAGTAAATAGAAACCGAGTTATAATGGGATTTTAGCGCCGTGTGTTACACCGTACTTTTCACTACGATTGCGAGAAAATAAAATAACCATATTTTATATGATAGTTTAATGTACAATTTGTACTGTTGTTCAAATTTAATGAGATATTTTTTTCCGGCAACATAATTTCAGTTCTCTGTGAAGACCAATATATATTGTGTCGCCTGTGGGGTAAACGTAGGAGATAAAAGGAATCCTACTTATAATTCAAATAAATAATACAGAAAAATTCATAGAACTTCGCGCCAATGCCTTTTTTATTTCTTCTGTAGCTGGAATGCAACGCACACATCCTGCCAGAGTTCGGCGTTCGGCGGGTTTGGTTTCATTTTTAAAATTAAATGTTTTTTTTTTAATGGAACAGTAATAAGTCGATTCTTTATGAATTATGAACAAAGACTTGTGCGTTTTCGAACACCGACGACGAAAAAAAAACTACCGCTCTGGTACGCTATTATGACGGTCTTTTTGAGCAAGAGGAGTGAAAAATAGTTAATACTTAAGTATTTAGAATGACGCTAGCTTCGATCAATAATAGTACAATTATTGATCGAAGGTCGCTAGTCCATGTCCGGAAACACTGTATAACAGCAGTTTGAAAATCTATACTCCTTAGATTTTTACACGGCTTTGTTCTAAAATTACTCATTCAAACAAGAGCAAACTGTAATAATGTTTTAATCAAAATATTTTAAATTACATAATCGAAATGACCACGTATTCATCGGCACATCAAAACGTATTTTAATTTAATTAATAACGTCGCTTGTAACTCAGTTGCATGTAACTTAATTGAAACATACTGAATTTTGATTCGTGGACAAGTCAAGTTTTGATTGAAATCATCAGTAATAAGATGGAATTATTTTTCAGTGCATTGCTTAAATCAATATCTCGAACTTAGTCATTTTACTTAGTCACTTCTTCTTCTTTTCGACTTGATGGTAAATCGCAGCAACAGTTTGTAAAATGATAAAGAAATTGTTTAATCTAATTACAATTAAGAAAAAGTAGTCGCTTCGAACCCACAACTTGATTCCATTATGTTCATTTTACGAACGCAGAATATATAGGTGTTACAGCAGCATCGCCAAAAGATCTCACCTCCAAAGGCTTGAAGTTTCTCCACAAAGTCTGTAGAAGCGAAGTTTCCAACGCCTCCCAGTCCGTAGCTCAAGAATTAACAAAGGTTGTGTTGAACGGTGCCTGCAAACCGTAAAAAAACTAAGAAAGCTATTTACTACCTAAGTTGCAAGAACCTTAGTAAAGTAACTTGGTATAGTGAAGTATGAAAAGTCCAGATTTTGCAACCAGATTTATAAATAAAATCCTGTTAAGTTCACTGCGAAAAATATCAAAATACCTACGCCAGTTTTAAGTTTCATTTCCGTTTCTGGGAAAAATACGAATGATTCCAGTAAACAAGTCAACATCATCGAAATTTGATTCTGTTTGTCACTTAAAATGTCAGCCGTGACAGTCATAATCGGGAAATGGACAAATCAGGCCAAAATAAGATCAGAAAAACGCCCCAGTGAAATAAATACTTTTCTAGTAAAATTCCACTGAAAAATAAAAAGAATGACGTGTTAAAAGACTACCCAGAGTATCTCACGCGATGTTTTGTCTAATTCTCACATGTTTTTTTAAACACCCACCATTTTACTTGTTTCAAAGTACGCCTTTCCGCTGCCTAGTACTGTACTGATGGTATCCGGAACACTGGACGCCGGCAGAGGTAATAAATATACGGCCAGGGCTGCGAATTTTGTGTCTTGCATAGATAAAAAATAATATCTTTATCGTGGCTAACATTTTAAAGTTGGTTTTGCATTGCTTGAGCAAGTAGTATTTTTATGGAAGTTTTGCTTTTAATGTCAAGGTACCTACTACTAAAATAAAATTTGGTATGGTTTGGAACGTGGAGCAACAAGAAAACTATTTTTTTTTTGTATAGATAACTTTTATTTATCTCGCGGATCCACGTTCATACCAAAGGCCAATTATTGAGTGCTTAACCAGGTTAACATATGCACACACCACACACATCGGGCTTAAGAAAGAGTACACAAGTATGAGTGAGAGAGATGTGACCATGTGCCATATAAATATCCCGCTTTAAGGAGATATTCGGATGAATAGCAAGCTGAGTCGTTAATATGATTCTTTTATGACTAATCGAACTAGGTGACCTACTTTTTCATTCAAAAAAATTGTGTGTATTTTAAGCTAGCTATTGCGTAGCTTCTATCGCGGGCCTCCCTGTCGTTTTTTCACGCGGTCCGCGCGCCGCAAGCGAGCGGACCGCGTGATAGCTTTCCGGTGGTAGGTAGGTCCTGGGTGAAGCGTAACTCAGGACCTACCTTCTGAACATTCAGTCTGCGTTTGGTCCTCGAGCCGGCAACAATCGGAAAAATAAAATAACTAAATAATTATAATTGCATAAGTTGATAAAAAATTCTATGCAATAGCTTTACCGCGGCAGTCCCCGAGTGCCACACGTCTTTAAAAATTTTCAACCCATTTTTCCCAAAATGTGGTTATAGGTATATGTAGTTTTCATTTTATGATATAATTTTCTCCGTTAAATGCACTGAGTTTTACTTCCCACACTGGTTACTTTTACGGTATACGTATCACTTTATTTTGAATACACTGCCTGGCGCAATATATTCAGCCACTTTATACGATTGTATTTTCTGGACTCAATCATAATGAAATAATATACAAATATCGCCACAAGCTTAACTCAACAAGGGTAGTTGCAGCACTAACAGCCAAGTTACACTGGTAGCAGGTATACTTAGGAAGTATCGTCACAAGTGGACGCTCATCAACTGTCCCGCTACAAAATACAGCGGAACCGTCAACTACCATCAACCTAAAATTAACTAATAAAAATAGTAGCTTGTTTATGAAAGAGGTCAGTGTTCTGTGGCGTGCTTAGGAAGTGTTAACAGCGGGGCGTGCCTGTGCTATCTAGTATCTCGCGTAGGGCAATTGCACTTGTCAGCCGGGGTTCGGCGCTTCCTTACTCGCGTACCGCACTGCACCCTAGTTCCCTACCCTACCCGCGCCCGCCGCGCCCGTACACAATACCGCTGCGTTGCGTTTCCCCGACGAGTGGTGTAGTTCCTCCACTTAAACGTTTAAGGCCCAGTCGAGTGATATATTATTACGTGAGAATTTTTGCTGGGGTAGTCGTTTTTTGTTGGACTGAATGGCTACTTGAAGGTTTTTAAAACAGGATTGGTATCAGCTTTAACCCACTTAATGAAGTTCTCTTTGGTTTTTGTTGCTTGTTAAATGTACCTTTGACCGCAGTAATTTTGATTTGATACCTGTACCAGTAATAACTAATTCAAGCACCTGTAATGGTGGGTGTATACCTGTTGTCGATCGAAAGCTCTCTTGGTCGAGTGACGTCTCGGAAACGAGACTTACATCACAAAAACAAAACATGCTGACTCTAGAAGTGTAAAACTAATCTATATCTGCTACGGGTTGTGCCCTGCGCAGGCCTAGTGGTGCTACGCCGTAGCGGATCGGCTACGAATGCTACGAAGGATTTGGTGACGGTCACGCGGGTTCCATGATTTTTGTTCCCTCAAAAAGTGCTCAACGCGGTTTAAGAAGATTTCACTTAAAAAAAACCGGCCAAGTGCGAGTCAGACTCGCGCACCGAGGGTTCCGTACAAACCTGTAGGTATATAAGTAAAAGTTATGGTAATTTAAGATTTTCGGAATTTTTCCTATATGTGTACTTTATAACGTTGCTTCATGCCAAATTTCAAGATTCCAGGTCGTCTGGAAGTATCCTTTAGGTTTTGATTCCCTTGCGAGTAGTTGCGAGTTTCAAATATGCGGCTTTAATTGCTGTATCTTTTGATTGCGTTGACGTAGAAGTTTGATTTTGTTACAGCTTAAAGATATTATAGACTTGAGTATTTGTTAAGAATTTCAATATAATACCACTACGCGTTCATGAGTAAAGGGGTAATAAGTTTAAAATTATTAAAAATATTTTTATTATATGATGTAACTAAAAATTTATGCTTTTCGCAATTTTTCCTTTATCTGTGTTATAAGACGTTGCTTCGTACCAAATTTCAAGATTCTGAGTTCACGGGAAGTACCCTGTAGGTTTTGATTCCCTTGCGAGTGTCGAAAATTTGCGGCATAAACGGGAGTATCTTTTGATCGCGTTGACTTAGAAGTTTGATTTTTTCACAGCTCCAAGAGACCATAGACTTGAGTATTTGATATGAATTTCAGCTTGATACCTCCACGCGTTCCTGAGAAAAAAGGTCTTGACAGACAGACAGACAGACAGACAGACAGACAGACGGACAACAAAGTGATCCTATAAGGGTTCCGTTTTTACCTTTTGAGGTACGGAACCCTAAAAATAACTAAGTCTAAAAGATCAGCATAGCACTGCGAAATTTTAAAATTAAAGGTCGCAGAGCTCGTGTTCTGATGAGACCCTCGAGTGATACCACGTCACTGGTCAGTTACAGAAAGTATAAAAAATGCACTAATTCATCAAAGAAGGATTGTTTCATATGTCTACAATTTGCAATAACTACTTCAGTAATTAAAATTCTCATAATGGTTTCATAATATCTCGGCTAATTTGCTTTTTCAGAAAAAATTAACGAGAGAGAGGATTAAATTGTTTATTCTGTTAAACCTGAACAAACAATTCCTGGTAAATGCTTTGTTCTTTGTATTGAGCTAAGTCGGCCTTATATTTAAACGCTCAATTCTCGTAATCGGTATTACAATTTCTCGTAGCTAAGGAGCTCGTGACACCAGCCACGACGCCAGTTCTAACTGAGTTGTGGAGGTCAGATAGGCAGTCGCTCCATGTAAAATACTGGTATTTAGCTGCATCCGGTTAGACTGGAAGCTGACCTCAACATAGTTGGGAAAAGGCTAGGCAGATGATGGTATTACAATTTCTATGAATAAGCCAAACTGGCATGAGGTTGCTTGAATTTTGCGTATTGACTAAACCCCCTCTCATTTAACGCTGGAAATGCTGTAGATACGAGTAGTCTGGAGGCGCCAGAATATGAGCCTCACCTAAAAAACAAGTAAACCTGCAGGTCGGTCTCGATAGGCAATAGGTAGACAATGGTGTCGATTCTGTTGTGCACAAACTAAACTTAATTTAGACTATTGCTATCTTTTACTAAAAGGCAGGGCGAGAAAAGGACGGCTATAGCTATGCACTAAGTTAGAAATGTCAAACTAGTTTATGCCTTGCGCTTCACCGTGTTATTAGTCGACATGTTTTTACGTGCACCCTTCATTTGTATGGGAAATATTAGTTCGAATTAAATTTGACAGCTCTAAATTACGTCCGTCTCTTTCTCGTTTTAGTGGTGAGAAAAAGATGGTAATAGCCTAAATTAAGTTTAGTTTGTGCACAACAGAATCGGCACCATTATCCTTTGCTACCGATTAATCTGACGTCCGAGCTTCTGACTGCACGTAATGAATGACGTTTTGAATAAAGGGGTCTAAAATAAGTCAAAAGAATCTTTACCCATCCATAAGAGTGGAAAAAACAGCGTAGCATCAGAAGTTGACGCTAGAAAAAACACGACAAGAGTCGTAAACAGGAAACATGATTTAATCCTCATTTGCTTTCAGGTTAATTCCACTTTTTCTCGTTTCAAAACAATAGCAAATCATTGTAATTTTTCCACACAATATTATTATAATTAGCTCATTGAACAAGCCATCGAACACGGTTAACAAGCGGCTAGAATAAAACATTATACGGATTCTACAAAAGGAGGTTCATTGTTTAATAATAAAGTAACAAAGTAGTAATTCATGTTGAATGATGTAGTTTGACTATCAGATAGGGCCTGATCGATGGTGGCTCGGATCGTAGATATCTAGCGGATGGCGTGTCCGACCGTGCCTAAGTGTGAGTAAGTCTGCCTTGTTGAGGTTCCGTACCAAAATTGACGAAATAATGGAACACTCAGTGTTGGTAAATTGCATCTTCGAGTCGGATTCGATGATTCCAATAGCCTTGTTGACCGGCGTTTATATTCAACACGTCTTTGATATTCTGTTGCTTATGCGATTTCTCGACAAGGACAATGTTATGGAATAACTAGTATTAAATAAGGTCTAGTGGACATAAAGCGCTACTTTTGACCTCTGACCTCAAGGATTCGGGTCAAGCAAAGTGCTATTTATTTAATCCATCAGGAATTTCTCAGTTGAATCCCGGAGTTTGATTTGTGGCCGCCGAAGGTACTAGGCTCCCCTCCTGGCATGGTACTTAAACATAACTGTCAGAATGTAGGTGACTAGGTGCATCTGGTACACCTCCGCATAACCCTTTGAAAAAATATTATTATGTTTTTAAGAGGCTTGTAACAAGAAAAAAGCGAAATTGCGATTTTCACTCGTTGAAATTATATGTTTTCCGTTAGTTGCTTGAAATAACAATAACTTGTTAGAAATAGTTCGTTTTCTCTACTTCAATTGAGAGAACGAGTTTTAGATATCTTGTTCATTTATTTAGTAATAATTATTCTCCCGATGCATGTTCAGGCAAAAACTCACGGAAACCTGATTTCATGATTTGGGACCTCTAAATTCTATTGAATATATAGACAATCAACATTTTTTTCATCTCACAAATATCTTATACCTACTTTCATAATAATAGAAAAAAAAATCGTTATATGCCTTTTTAGGTAAATTATACAATTAGTGTAATCTCTTCTCTTCTCAGTCGTTCACTCTTGACAGAGTGGTCGTGGTCATGAGGGGTCGCTCACAGCTGCTGCGGTCGCTGCCTTCGCGATTCTTTTCCACCGGTCTCTATTGGCCGCATGACGAGTACATTCTGCCAGAGGGATCTTGGTGACAGTTTTAATGGAATCTATCCAACGGGTTGGTGATCGACCACGTGGCCTCGCGCCTTCGACTCTACCTTGTATTACCAAACGCTCCATAGAATCATTGTTGCGGGTAACGTGTCCAAAGAATGTGAGGATTCGTAATTGCACAAGCGACGACAGTCTTTATTTAATATTGAGTTCTTTGAGTATTGACACGTTAGTCCGATGAGCGGTCCAGGAAATCCTTAGCATGCGCCTCCAACACCACATCTCAAGGGCGTCAATCTTGCGTCGGTCCTGCATACGCAATGTCCACGTCTCCGCTCCATAGAGGAAGATCGGGAAAACCAAGGTGTTCATAAGGCGAATTTTGGTATTTTTAGTAATTCGACGGTCTCTCCAGATTCTGTCCAGCTTTTGTGCGGCCGATCGAGTTATGGCGCAACGTCGTCTAATCTCGCTGTCGCAGCCCCCACGATCGGTTGTAGTAGAGCCCAAATAGATGTAGCTGTTGACGACTTCACAGTTGGCAAATGGTGAGATATCTGGGTTGCTCTCGTGAGCTCTATCCACTATCATCCACTATCATCATCTTGGTTTTTTCTCTGTTCAGGGCGAGTCCAAACTTCAGACTTGTGGTTTCGAGTATACCCAACAAATGACAGATATCCTCCTTAGACGACGCCAGGAGGGTTGTGTCATCAGCATACCTCAGGTTGGATATCATCCTGCCCCCGATTGACACACCCTTATCCCAGTTATCCAACACGATCCGCATTATGTATTCGGTGTATATGTTGAACAGTAACGCTGATAGTATACATCCCTGTCTGACACCAGCTAATTAGTGTAATACCAAAATATAAAAGTTAAGACAAATTAAAAAAATGTGAGTTAATTGCAACGCATGGCAAACCCAGTTTGTAGGACCCAGAGAGTACTACTGCTGTTCTAGGACAGTACAGAACCCTAAGTACACACAAGAAGCTTGGCTGTTATTTTTATCAGCGAAGTGTTGGAACTATCGTGTTCATTATGAATACTAGCGTGTTACTGCTGATATTATTAAGGTGCTCAGTTTGCTTTGTTGACAGAACACGATTACGTTTTGACTTAGGACTGTTGCACTTTGATTTAATATTAAATATCACCTTATTGTATGACTTCGTACGTAGCTGTGACGCTGGTGTATGACAAAAAGGGCTCGTGGTTAACAAAATACGTATTTTTCTTCTAGAGAGTAAATCCAAGCGAGACTTTAAGAGTTCGTATTCAAAAAGTTGGCATCTTCGACCTATTTTAATTAATTTGGCAAAACTACTGTATTGAAATAAAAAATATGGCTAACTAGTGAACTGGAATATTAATAGTGAATTGCAATTAAACACTGAATTTGATGTTGTAACCGTTTTAGGTATAGAAAAGGCATTTGGAACGTTTTCAAATATTTTTTTCTTATCTAAAACTGATTATTCGGTGTTACGTTATTAATTATTGCTTTTCATAATCAATATTTTACTTCTCTAGTCAGTCATATTTTTTTATTTCCAAACAGTAATATTGAAATAGTACATTGTTGCCCTAGGGGTGAAAGTAACTTATTTAGTCCCGAGACGGGATTTGGCGCACGAACGTAGTGAGGTCACTAATAGTTCGAGGGACTAAATAAGTCTTTAACCCGAGGTAAACACTGTGCTTTCCATTAAGAATACAAGGAAAATAAATTAAAAACATGGATCAATCGTCAAAAAAACAAATCAAGATCAGATTGTCGCTTTCCCGCCTATGTTGTTTTTTTCAGCCATTATTTATAATTTTCATCATTGAAAAAAATGGTGATTGTTTTGCCCAAATATATGTAACATATTTTAAAGAAATAGTTGAAACTAAATAGTAAAGTTATTTAAAAAATATATACTCTTTAATTTATCCGTAACTTTGTGTTATTTTAATTTTAAATCGCGCTGTAATTGAATGGCTGTATAGAAAATTGGAACATGGTTCAATAGAAATCTGAAAATAGAACGAGGATTTTTTTTTTAATTTGACTGGTGTCAGTTGAAAGCGATTCTCCCTAGGGCTGAAAAGTATTACTTTCAACCCGCTCCTCAGGCAACTTCAGACCTACGTTCTGAGTATGATTAATGAAAAAATAATTAAAACTGGTAAATATTTGACAGATATTCGCGAGGTTGCCAACTATCTGAAACATCCTCTTAACGGCGAGACAGATTTGACAATGTTGCAAGAAATAAAAAATACAATGTTGGGGATGCCAACACTGGTCTAAGAATCCTTCCTGGATATGCAGAAAGGTACTCGCAACCGACCTGTGACCAGATTTGAGAACTTAGACGAAGCAAAAAGAGTATGTTAGGAAAAAAAAGGTGCCGTACTGTAGTAGCTTCTTAACTCCATGAGAAAAAGGTATGAGGTTGTGCCTTTAATGACACTAACCTACTCTTACATTTTTGTGCAAATCCTCCACTCTATGTCTAGTTCCTGCAACTTTTATAAACAGTGGTACATACATATTGTAGATTCTATAATAACTGTCACAAAAAACTAGAAAAACATCAAGACAAAACTCCGCCAGTCCCAGAGACATAACTAAACGAAAAAAAAAGTAGAAGGAAGTTTATCAACTTCCTTGGAACGCGCATTGAAATTAATCAAAAACTACACTAGGGCTAACGGACGGTCAGCTAAAAAAAAGAGTTGAGAAATGCTCTCTCATACTCCTGTATAAGTTGAACTAAACATATATTTGGGCTAAACATATACTCGTATTTCTAGCAAAGGCGAGCTTAACCCAACTCTGGGTTAAGCTCGCCTTTGTACATAAGCTATATTATTGCAATTTATATGGTTATTTGTTGTTTTTTTTTGTGTGCAATAAAGAATAAGAATAACAATATTTGTTAAACATATTATCATAGTCTAGTAACTGCCTCATTAAATAAATATCGCTGGACATTAACACACAGCGCCACCTAGTGCCACACTAAGCAAAGCTTGTGTCGTGGATACTAGATAGTTGATATACTACATATATACTTTTTTGTTTGTAAATACATACCTATTATACATATAAACATCTATGACTCGGAAACAAATGTCCATGCTCATCACACAAACATTTGCTCCTACCGGGATTCGAACCCAGGACCCTAAGCACGTAAAGCAGCGTCACTACCACTACGCCATTCGGGTCGTCATTGGTCTAGTGGTCGCAAGCGCAACTACTAAGCATGAGGTCGGGTTCGATTTCCGGGTCGGGCAAAATTTTATTGGGTTTTTCCACAAGGAAATTCTCAGTAGCAGGTACTGAGCCTGGAGTTGTACTCGGTTGATGGCAATAGGTTCGCCTATATTACATGGGACTTAAACATAACTTTCGAGATAGGACTGTACTATTAAGAAACCTCTGTCTAACCTTTTCAGGATTACTGGCCTGTATATTATGTTACATACTATCGTGTACTGTCCTATACATCTAAGTATTTGACCCGCACTTACAATGTATCAACAGAACGCTAGACACAGTCTAGGTAAACTTTGGAGACTAGACACATCAAGGGGTTTGTCCTGTGAATTCCTGTAGAGGCTAATCTCTACATAGCTCTGTTTCCGGGAAAGACCAAGACTCTTTGTCTATAGAAAGACTTGTACACATCACGCGGTTTCACCCGCGTAGTTCCCGTTCCCGTGGAAGTACGGGTATAAAAATATAGCCTATGTTACTTGCTGAAAGAATTTTTCAAATCGGTCCAGTAGTTTTTAAGTTTATTCGTTACATACAAAAATTTAAAAATACAGATCTTTCCTCTTTGAATATAATATTAGTATAGATGAAATCATCGTCTTATTTCTTGTCCTCGAATTATACGAGCATTGATGCCTGTTCTGACAGCGACTGCGGCGGGAACGAATAAAATAAATTTCTAAAAGCAAGACGTGAGTCATCGAGACGGGGCTTGCAACGCGACACTTAGAAAACGTATGACAGACGCGCATGTCGCTAAACGCAAGTTGCTTTACTTGAGGTTTTGAAAGGAGCATTTTTTTTTTTATATGGTCAAAGGAGCCCACTACACCGGGGCTGCGGGACTGTTCGAAAGAGATACCGCGGCTCCGGATCATGGACGGGTTTTAGTCAGTAAAAGTCTGACACTCTCTTCCACTAGGATGGGTCATTTGATGATTTCCCATCCGAAAAAAAAGCCCACTAAGTACACCGTACCAAACCATAATCGTGCTTGAATATTTTGCCTGTGCCGATACGCCACATGCATAACACGTGACGGTGTTGGACGCTGACGGAAAGCTCAAGGGGCATAGTCTGATAAAATTAAAAGTTTTCAAAAAGTATTAATAATAATATATCAATGTTTTTATATAATTTTATATTGGAATATGTAAAAATGTAAATATATATGTAAATATCTGAATGAAGAAATATATTATTTATTAGTAATATATTTTTGTCATGATACGGGGGCAGAACCCCTCATGGTCACCAGAAGATTAAGATGAAATTATTATTCATAAAATAATACCTATACTAGAAAATTAACAGACTCCGAAGAATGGCTAGTAATAGTTAACTATGCCTGCGTTTTTATAGAAATGTGATTTCGTATAAATTTTCCAAAATTAACGCTATATCAAGTCAAAGTTTGTAACGTTACAAATCTATAAATAACTGCCCTTCATTCAACAGATTTTTTACTACGAGCCAGACTAGATACCCAAATCCAAGGGCAGAATTCGATAAGGTCGGACCGATCCTTACTTGAATAATGTCTGCAAGACACGGGACAGTATTAATTATACGAGGTTGAGCCATTTGACCCCGGTGGGCATAGTCATCCGCTCGTCTATGGTCACGATTTGACATTGACAACGCCTTATTTCCACGCAGTTAAGGGCGGTTTTCCTGGCTCAAATGTTATCCCCATGGCACCCCACTAATGACCTAATGTAAAGCTATCAACTACAAGCTTGAACGGTCGTTAATGCATATTTATGTTGGAATTATTGTCAAAAATCGTTTAGATTTATTTGATTGTGATATTCTTTGTGGTAATCTAGGCCTTGTATTGTCTTACCTAATGATTATGGTCGGTCGGAATGTCATTCCAGTCGTGATAGTGTCGCTGGACCATCGACCTCCCTACATGATACTATATCTTCATGTTGTCTTTGACCTGATTTGGCCGCTCCCTCGCCTCATTAGCGATTCCTCATTAAATAGGCAACTCGGTAAATATTCAAAAATGTTCTCGGTACCTAATTTGGTTGCAGCGCGCCTCGATTACAAGACAAAAGGTTAATGAACTACAATCCGCAAGAAGTGGAAGGTAAATATTAATCAGAATATTCCAGAAACATGCTCTAATGAAGCCAAGCCCGCGGCGGAGGGCACGGCAAACATTTTTAATCCGCGGCGCATCTCATAAATTTCAACCCGGGGATAAAGTCGCCTTTGTTTTTCTTCACGAAAGAAATATTTTTCGCTAAATTTACAACGCTTACTTGTGGCGTGTCGCCGGCCCTGACTTCGTCGAGCTTCTTTTATTGACCACTCTCATTACAATTGAGAAGATGTTCGGAGTTGTGAAAAGATTGCGTTGATATATTGCTGGAAAAACAACCGAGTTTTTAGATGGAAAACATTTTGAAATACAATGTCTTCTACTAAACATTCATTGCGCATTTGGATAGCTACAGCGACTAAACAACATTGTTCCTAAATCGATTTCTAAAGTAGAATGCTCACACATGTCTAACTATACGAAAATTAATTAAATTAAACTGTAAACTTGCATATTTCACGACAGCGATGTTTTGTGCGAGGCGGAAGCCTACTAAAACTATCCTTAATTGACGAGAAATGTTTCAAGTGTAATGAAATATGGGGGGAATTAATATTTCAGGTGCCTAGCTAGCCCAAAACTTTGCCAATAATTTTGATTTATTAGAGCCTCACCGCCTCTCATATCTACTACTCGAAGTTTTGCTATTTAAACAATCACTTTGGCGGTGGCCTACCATCCTAAAGGCACAAGCCGACGTTAGTTTCAATAGGCTTTCACGGAATTCTCACTGAGACCTAGATTCCTAATTGCAAAGCTAAGGTTGCTGTATTAATTCTAAAGAGGTATTGAGTGGAATAAATATTTACTTAGGTAGTCCTTTGTGTACCTTGTGGCTAAATAATAATAGCCAAATGGATCGATATTCAGGTTAAGGCGCACTTACCTAGGTTGGTCTGTGGATTTACCGACTTTCCTACGTGCCTCGGACCGCACGTTAAGCCGTTTGTCCCGGCTGTCATTTGTAGATCACTGACAGTCGTTACAGCTAGTCATGGCCCCAAAAGTCAGACAACCAGTCACGTCTAGAGTTATCGTATTACCCAGAACTAACTGGGTTGTGGAGGTCAGACTTGTTCAACTTGTTCAGGTTCAACTGCAACTGGAAGCTGATCCCAACATAGTTGCGAAAAGACTAAGCAGATGATAATGCAGTCCAATGTGCCTATGTGAAGTGGAACAATACTTACGAGAGACAATATTATTAACTTGTAAGCCACTCAATTCGCGCATGAAATAAACTTGATACTCAGAGTATGTTAACATTTGCATCATGGACAATTTCAGTTGGTAAGTATGCAATGAAATCGGTCGGAAAAGCACTTGTGTATCTCTCTGTGAAACGATACGATACCTCGTCGACTGTTCGCTCTATTTCAATAGTCTTTAAGCAACTTACCAACAGTTTCTACGGCTTTTACTCGATAGCGATATAAAGTTGGAAAATCGTTGTTTTTATTGCAGTTTGGATACTGATATATCCTACGAAAGAGTAGATTTAAGACTCATAAGAAATTGGTCTGTATTTCCTTAGAAAACTTTATTTCTGTTGCCAGGCAAGTCATTAAGACGTATTTATCTATAGTAATACGCCCTTAAATCAGCGGCAAAGTCTTTTTGTTTATACTAATATTATAAAGAGGTAAAACTTGTTTGCAAGTTATTTTGTTTATGTTAGAGGGTAACTCGATCTGATTACAAAAATTCTTGAAACTATATTATCTCTGAATGTCTAAGGCTGCATTTAAAACGTTCCTGTAGGTTAATTTCTGTTTAATATATAACGGGAGCGGAACCGCGAACTTAAGCTTGTAAAAACGAAATCCTTCAGCTTAAGGTGAAAGCGTCAGGGTAGCCCGCGAAATTCAAACTTTCTTACATTTTTTGCAATTTTCAGGCCAGTGGTAGGTTGTATGAAGTTGAAAATATCGTTCGCATTGATGATCATAATTCGGTAACTACATACGTTTTATAGTCGCGAATGATATTTTCATCAACAAACAACTTAGCACTGGCCCGGAAATTGAAAAAAAATAAATAATAAAGAATTTCACTGGCTACCCTGACGCTTCCCCCCTTTTTTTTTAGGATGGGAAATCATCAAATGACTTCTCCCACTCTGAAATCATCAAATGACTTCTCCCACTCTGGGCGGAGCGGGAGGGAGTGTCAGACTTTTACTGACTAAAACCCATCCATGTTCCTTCCTCGCCCTTTATGTTCCGGGGCCGCGGTATCTCTTTCGAACAGGCCCGCAACCCTGGCTGACGCTTCCCCCTTAAGTAACGACAACTCAATAAAACCAATTCATACAGGTGATAAAGATAAAAGAAACTAATCACATCACAGTCATAAACAAGAAAGTTATCTCCGGAATTGTCTCCCAGAGATATTTGCTTGACATATCCAGTCGTACATAATATCACAAGGATATTGCGAAGGAAACAACAAAATATTCCAATCAGACACACCTCATAACAACACCATAAAAATCTTGTAATGTCAACACAATAAATCACTCTTATTCGTTTTTATCAGGAACTAGTCGGCGAGTTTGGTAACATTAGTTGCGAGCAAACGAGCGACTAAATTTCTTTGTATCGACAAAGTAGCTTGCGACCAGAATTCCCATTTTCGCGATAACGATCATGTCCCACCTTGTGGCCATTAAGGGTCAGGCGATGGTCAGATACGGGGCAATTTATGCACTGTACACTCAACTCAAGAGCTTCGGTGTATTTACTTAGTTTTTACGAGGAGAGATCTTTATCCACTCCGTGCAAAATGTTTCGTTTTTAAGCTTAACCCGCGTCCCTTTTGTGGTTTTGATGCGGTTATTGTGTAAGTCCCATCTTATAAATAGTTGTTTTAGCCTGAATTTGCTGGGGCGCATTAGATTTTCGTTTGTTTTCTGTAGTTTTTCTTTGCTTTCATGCGGGCAGAAGAAGCGTAAAGTGGTTCAGTGAGCACTTTCGATTTATTTATTGAGATTTCGTGTTATCATAGAAACAAAACTACTGTTCAGTGTTCAACTACTATAAAAATCTTCAAGTTTTGCGTACTTTTTCTCTAAAGAAAAACGCTTTTTTACAAAGTATAGCAGATATTCATTAATTACTTTTTCATCAAGTTTGTGTAAACTTTTCCAACTTTCATTCTGCCTAGGGTAATTAATCCTGACTGCTAGCAGGATCCTACTTCCGGCTTAATCTTTACTTTGTCTTGTCTTCCCTACCCTCAATCGAAAGTTTGCTTTAATGTCTCTGTAATGAGTTCGTTTCCGCATTTACTATCAGCTTAATTTGTATAGTAACATAAAGTGGCCCACATGCAGTAGTAGTTTTACGGACAATATAATTTATTAGGCACTTTGAAGGCCGGTTTAACTTGGATTAACTTTAATTTAACCAGCCGTTGCCCGCGTTTAACTCGAACATACGGCGACACATCAAGTTATACATTTCCAGTATGTCATAGCCTTGCTTTGTATAGTTTTCGCGTACAATGAGAGATGTGCGTAAACTGGTTTTGTATAACTTGATTGATTGTTATGTGCACACTTGGAGTACTTCATGCATTCGAGTTAAAAAGAAGTGTATGTTTTTAATCCGGGATGAGTAACTGGCAACTAACAAAAGGTATTAACAAAGCAGATATGAGTGGCACCATTGGGGAGGGGCGCCCTAGAAGGGCATACACTGACCTTATTAATTAGGTATGTTTATTATTAGATATCATAATTATTTTTAAACTTTAAATCAATTTTGGCAATTTTAATTTGATTAAAAATAATCAACCACAAAACATCGAATAACTGAAAATGCTATGGTCAGATATGACACAAAATACAATAATAAGCTTCGTAGGTACGACTGTATCCACAGGCAAAAAATAATAAACTTTAGAATTTTTGAAACTTATGGCATCAAAATTGCCTAGCGCTATCGGACTACATACTAGCACATATCCTGAAGAATATCATATATTTTTCTGGTTTTGTTTATTGCATTGAATAATATACTTTTAGGCATTATAAAACGCGCGTTTAGCTCCTGTTGTCGCCTTAAATATAGTCTCTTGTATTACAACGGTATTAAAAGAGGAGCTCGTGTCTAAATATTAACAGCCGTTTGGATCGATTTTCAGGTTATGCTGCGCTTGCCTGGGCTAGTCTGTAGACGGATGATCATCCATTTTACACCGAGTTTCCTCCGTGCCTTGAAAAGCACGTTAAGCCATTTGGTCTCGGCTGTCCATTGTAGATCTCTGACAGTCGTTACAGGTGGGCCAAAAGTGAAACTGGTATTCAACTGCATCCTGTTAGACGTAAAGCCGACCCCAACGTAGTTGGGAAAGGCTAGGCAGATGATCATAACAACTATAGATTTATCTTCGTATATTTGAAAGCCGTGTCGAGGAGCACTATACTCTCTATCGAATCGCATAGCCAGCCGTCGAGAGCCTCTCGGCGTTTATAGAAGCTCTAAGGTTATTAGGCCATTGCCTGTAACGATTATTTATTTATTAGATTATTTATTATTTTTAACCGACTTCTAAAAAAGGAGGAGGTTCTCAATTCGGATGTTTCTATTTTTTTATGTTTCTTGGCAACCGATTTGAAAAATTCTTATTTTGTTGGAAAGGGTTTATGTTTCCAAATGGTCCCATAGTCACCAAGTCGGGATCTAATGATGGAATCTTGGCGAAATCGAGAAAACTTTTCATATTTTATAGGATAACGTATCGCGATTTTGGTATTTTATACAACAAGTGAAACATTTGCGTTCAATAAGAACCCTTTTACCATCAGATCTGATGATGAAGCCAAGAGTCAGGCACCGGAACTCCATAATGAGACAATGTATCCTAGTCGTATTTGGGCTTGTTGTAATTGTAACGGTATGCACTTTCCATGTGTACCATAGATTTAAAAAATATATACAGAAAACTTTTTCTTTTTCATTCAAAATATCATTCTCCGGATTTATTCATGTTTGTTTGGGCATAACTCCGTCATTTATGGATGGATCGAACTAGTTGATGAACCATTCAGCTCTGCATTTGAAAACAAGGACTCAATCTAGCAGAAAACTTCTATACTACTGCTGTACGTTTTTTTTAAACTAACCGACATGTCTCACTGTTGGTCAAAGGCCTCCCCATAACATTCCACTCTTCTCTACGTGTGGTTTTCCCCCGCCAATCTCTTTAAAACTACATGTATAAAGGGTGTAAAACACCTCTTCACGAAGCCGAAAGGCACTTGTTCTTCCTATCACTGCGATCATTTTTTTGTTCTGCACCATACCTGGGAACCTTCTAGTTACGGAGATATTGGGGGTCAAAGTTACAACTTTTTGACGAGTTTTTTAGGGTTCCGTACCTCAAAAGGTAAAAACGGAACCCTTATAGGATCACTTTGTTGTCCGTCTGTCTGTCTGTCTGTCTGTCTGTCTGTCAAGACCTTTTTTCTCAGGAACGCGTGGAGGTATCAAGCTGAAATTCATATCAAATACTCAAGTCTATGGTCTCTTGGAGCTGTGAAAAAATCAAACTTCTAAGTCAACGCGATCAAAAGATACTCCCGTTTATGCCGCAAATTTTCGACACTCGCAAGGGAATCAAAACCTACAGGGTACTTCCCGTGAACTCAGAATCTTGAAATTTGGTACGAAGCAACGTCTTATAACACAGATAAAGGAAAAATTGCGAAAAGCATAAATTTTTAGTTACATCATATAATAAAAATATTTTTAATAATTTTAAATTTATTACCCCTTTACTCATGAACGCGTAGTGGTATTATATTGAAATTCTTAACAAATACTCAAGTCTATAATATCTTTAAGCTGTAACAAAATCAAACTTCTACGTCAACGCAATCAAAAGATACAGCAATTAAAGCCGCATATTTTGAAACTCGCAACTACTCGCAAGGGAATCAAAACCTAAAGGATACTTCCAGACGACCTGGAATCTTGAAATTTGGCATGAAGCAACGTTATAAAGTAGGTACACATATAGGAAAAATTCCGAAAATCTTAAATTACCATAACTTTTACTCATATACCTACAGGTTTGTACGGAACCCTCGGTGCGCGAGTCTGACTCGCACTTGGCCGGTTTAATTTTTTAAATACAAGTTTTTTTTGAAAGATTTTGACTTTTAACACCTCCACGACCCCCGTACTATTCAATCAATCCATCAGCACAATGTTTTAAGTGCGTTACATTGAGTTCTAGCACAAAACATATTTTATAACCTCAAAAAAAAGTTGTTTCCCAGCAATAATTTTTGCGTAAAGTTACTTAGTTTGATGTACAGAATGCTTGGTTAACGGCTTTGTGATGAGGTGGTTTACACCCTGTATACTTAAAAATATACGTTAGCCCCTTGAATCTCTGTGACATAAAAGGAATTTTATTGCGTTAAACTTCGCCGAAGAAAGCCAAGAGATACGACACTATTGACGTATCACATTCCACCTAATGGCGTGCTGATGCTGATAAATATAGAAAGACGTGAGGCGCCTGCCAATTACGTCTTGCGCTGATACGATACACTTTACCGACTTTAAAGGAGAAAGGGGTTCTTATTTCGGTAGAATACACTGTAAGATGGTTATGACACGAGCTCGTCGCTAAATAATAACAGCCTATCGGGTCAATCTTTAGGTTAAGCCGTGCTTGCTTAGGTTGGTTTGTGGATGGGTAACCACCCTTACATACCGAGTTTTCTCCGTGCCTCGGAAAGCATGTTAAGCTGGTGGCCCCGGCTGCCATTTTTCCATCTTTGACAGTCGTTACAGGTAGTCAGTGGCCCAAAAAGTCTGACAACCAGTCTTACCAAATGGTATCGTATTACCCAGTGTTAACTAAGTTGTGGAGGTCAGATAGGCAGTCGCTCGATGTAAAATACTGGTATTCAGCTGCATCCGGTTAGACTGGTAGCCGACCCCAACATAGTTGGGAAAAGACCCCGCTCGTCCGCGCGGATGTGAATCGGATCTCATGTCGCATTGCTGAACAGCACAAGTGAAGTGCTTTTAATACAGTCGTAAGCTTTATTTAATAACACAAGTCTGTATTTACTGTATGTATAAGTTTTATTTTTTTTCGTTAGTTATATTATGTGCCCCAATCTTCCTCTATGGAGCGGAGACGTGGACATGGTGTTGGAGGCGCATGCTAAGGATTTCCTGGACCGCTCATCGGACTAACGTGTCAATATTCAAAGAACTCAATATTTACCAAAGATTGTCGTCGCTTGTGCAATAAAGATATGAATATATGAATATATGAACGAATCCTCAGATTCTTTGGATACGTTACCCGCAACAATGATTCCATGGAGCATTTGGTAATCCAGGGTAGGGTCGAAGGTACGAGACCAGGTGGTCCATTACCAACCCGTTGGACAGATTCCATTAAAACTGTCACCAAGATTCCTCTGGCAGAATGTACTCGCCATGCGGCCAATAGAGACTGGTGGAAAAGAATCGCGAAGGCAGCGACCGCAGCAGCTGTGAGCGACCCCTCATGACCACGACCACTCTGTCAAGGGTGAACGACTGACTGAGAAGAAGATATTATGCTACAACGTAGCCTGAAATAAATAACACCTAAATAAAAAAAATCAGTTGATGACACCGCACGTCCGCGCGGTTGCACGGAAGCGTCGAAGCGGATGGATGTGATATGTGATGATTTTTCATCATCATCATCATCATCATCAGCCTATAATGTTCCCACTGCTGGGACACGGCCTCCTCTCAATGAGAGGGAATGGGCTATAATCTACCACGCGGGCCCAGTGCGGATTGGTAGATGTCACATGTCTTCGAATTTTTGGTTCTAGGACATGCCGGTTTCCTCACGATGTTTTCCTTCACCGTTTTGAGAGCAGATGATCCGTTTTGATGATTTTTGGCATGCGCTAATTAAATTCATTTATTGGTTCTCTATTCAGTTACTATGCTAAATACGTCTATAGCTCGTACCTATGCGGTTAAAGAGAGATAATTGTGGAAGCTTTGATAACCACCACAGAGTTGTTGTAGTTTATCGAAAACTTTTAAGCGTGGGAAGTTAATAAACTATCTAGTTCATTTAAATATTCTCTCTGACTAAGTTTATAATTGACACAAGTAAAGTTATTAAAGGCGAAATCCATTTTTTACCGTTTTTTTTGCAATTTTCTGTTCGCAAATCATAAACACACACGGACCTGCTTTTGCAGGCATAAATGAAAACATTGATAAAAATCCGTATTAAAGTCTTCTAAACCATTTCAGATAGATTTTCAACAAATCTTTCCGTCCATGTGAACATTTGTAGCTGTGATATGGTTACGATTGAGAGACGACGTTTAAACGATTACTGACGCAAGGTATGAAATGAAGCAAGGAAATGCAGTCTCGATACAAACATTGCTGAAATAGATTATCGTACGTGTGCTTTACGTTACGATTTAATCGAGTCATAAAAATAAGCGAGTAAGCTTTATGTTCATCCCATAAATAAGGCAGTCCAGATAAGATTTTTAAATTATGTACCTAACATTGTTTGCGTGAGATAACATTTTCCAATACTCCTGCTAATAACAGCGAGTTTGTAAAATCAGTCAAGCAAGTATTACTAACAATGCTTGTTTACAACTTTACAGTTTTTCTTAGCGAGTTGTTTGCTTTTGTGTTCTTGAATTGCAGGTTACTTTGCAGTTAGTTTACAAATATAAACTTTTCATAGATTAATGAGCTAGTAACTCAAAATTGAGTAAATTCAGGATAGTAGATAGGTACGCGAATGTTAGAACTTAAATAAATAAGGCATCATGTTTTGGGATGGACCGTGCGGAAACAACTCCCTCAGGCTCACGCTCCCAGCGGGCCACCAACTGCCATGGCCCGCTTTTTAGGGTTCCGTAGCCAAATGGCAAAAAACGGAACCCTTATAGTTTCGCCATGTCTGTCTGTCTGTCTGTCTGTCCGCGGATAATCTCAGTGACCGTTAGCACCAGAAAGCTGAAATTTGGTACCAATATACATATTGGTGCATGAACATGATGCCTTATTTATTTATTTTTATTTTTGCACTTTGTCGGCATGATTGATATACATATCAATCATGCCGACAAAGTGCAAAAATAAAAATTTAAAAAAACATTTTTATTAGGGTACCTCCCCCAGACGTAAAGTGGGGAGCGATTTTTTTTTTAATTTTGACCCTGACGTGTGATATATTGTTGGATAGGTATTTAAAAATGAATAGGGGTTTTCTAAAATCATTTTTTGATAATATTAATATTTTAGGAAATAATCGCTCCGAAAGTCAAAAACAATGTGTCCCCCCCCCCTCTAACTTTTGAACCATAAGTTTAAAAAATATGAAAAAAATCACAGAAGTAGACCTTTATATGAACTTTCTAGGAAAATTATTTTCAACTTGATGAGTTGAATAGTTTTTGAGTTATATAGCACTTTTTCAAAAAAACGCAAATGATAACTTTGTTTTTCATACAAATACTATGAAAAACAAAGTTATTTTTGCTGACGAAAAATGTTGGTATTTTTAATGGTCTGGGAAGCTACGGAACCCTACAGTGAGCGTGGCCCGACACGCTCTTGGCCGGTTTTTCACTTTTTGTGTGTTCCAAGGAGTTTATTGCCTATTCTTCTTCATGAGATCTACGATTTTGGAATGGGCAACAAAAGTTCAGTCACCTGTGACTTGGCTTACTTTTGACTATACTGACTGACTGTCACGTGTCTGTGAAACTCCACCTGCACTTGTAGGGACCCATCCAAGCCTCTACCAACGCCGTTGATGTGACTGAGTTCTGGTAGATACAAATTTAATGTAATAACAACTATGAGAATCATCATCACCATCTGCATAGCCTTTTCCCAATCCCTATGTTGGGGTTGGCTTCCAGTCCAACCGGATGCAGCTGAATACCAGCATTTTACATGAAGCGACTGCCTATTGACCTCCACAACCCAGTTAGTACTTGGTAATACGATACCCCTTGGTAAGACTGGTTGTCAGACTTTTTGGGCCACTGACTACCTGTAACGACTGTCAAAGATCTTCAAATGACAGCCGGGACCAACGGTTTAACGTGCAATAACAGCAATGAGAATGTTTCGTGTATTTACATTAGATTTTTCAACTAAGGATTCCTCACCAGCAGCCCCGAGTCTAAACTTCTGCCCATTCACATGAGACTGCCGAAATGTGGGCGTAAGTTCTAACGGGTGTAAAAATACCCCTAACGAAGCCGAAAGGCATTAATTTCTCCCCTTCATTGCGATCATATTTTAGTTCTGGACCATACCTGGGAACCTTCTAGTTACAGCAATATTGCGAAATTCCGACTCTTTCACAAGTTTCTAATCGTAAAGGTACACCTCTTCCTAAGCCTCACGGAGAGGCTGATGTGATTATGTTAGTATACAATTTGAGTTGTTATCCATAATAAAATATCTTATAATTGTAGTAAAGGGTGTTACAGAAATTCTCCCATTACGTTAATCGTTCTTACGTACAAAAAAAGATCAGAGTATTTCTTTCGTAAATCTCACTTTAGTTACTCTACGTGTATCACACATTCCCAACCACTCAATACCGAGATATAAGTGGGTATGTAGGTATGTATAGATATACAGTGTAACTCAAAGCACTAGCTAACTATACATGTGGGTGTTGGGTTCAATTTCCGGCTGAGAAGTGTTTGTATTTACGCACCATTACCTACGAACTACAGAGTGAAGACTTATTTAAGGTGGAGCCACGATTTTCCTATGTTTGGCATTTTGACCCCAGTAATCCGTAGGTAGGTAAGAGTATGTAGGCACGAGCTTATATTTTGTTTTAAGTTTCTTTACGTTTCTTGTTAACTTTGAAACGGGTAGGTAGAAATGTTATATGAATGCGTGTGGTTTTAACCTTTGTTCACGCATCATACGCGTGAACGAGCAGCGGTGGGGGCGCGGGAGGAGAGGTAACAGCTGATCGAGTCGGCGGCCGCGCCGCGCACTCTCGCCTACAGATTCGGACAGCATCGCACGTACTGTGCAATCAATTTAAATTAATATTGTAACCGACTTCTGTACCAATTATACAACTATATTCAAGCGGAGTCATCTTTTATTCAAATATCCAACAACCTTTTTAAAAGTGTGGACTGTCTACTAAAAGTATACCTACACAACTTTATTGGTGCTTCTCATAGGAACGATGTATTTTATGAAGTGTTAATAAAAACTACGTTCCTTACAAATATGCTTCTTTGAAATCAGTTGAAATTTAGCTAGAAATAACAAGGATCAGATAACGGAGGCATAGTGTAAACATCATTGAGCGAGTCAACGAATGTAGTTGCGCAAAGCAACGGAGTGGAACTCGCGAGGAGTCAATCGTTGAGGGCAGCTTGTCAGTACAACACATGCAAATGTGTAGGTACTAGTAAAAAATGATTAAATAACATTCACTGTTTTTATCTCATTTGCGATTTTGTGACAACCCTTGTTCGTACATCTGCGTGTGACAGTGTAAATACTTACGCCGCTACGGTATCACCCGACACCAAAGATGAATGATGTCCCACTGAATAAAGTTATACTGTGGCAGAGTCCAATAAAAACACACCGCCGTTTTCTGAAACATGTTGCATTATGAACGGGGAAACAGTACGCTTGCTAATGAGCATGAGCTCAAAAGCAGTCTCTGACAAATAACTTGTAAAACTTTTTGCCAAAAAAACACCTTGTGGGAGAACAATCAAGCTAATGATGCTTTCCATATTCTGCAGGAACATAAAAATATGAGGCTGTGAGCAAATTGTATTGAAAACAACTTGAGTAATTCAGTATCGAAAAGAGCAGCTACTCACCGATTATTATCGTAATGTTGTTGACCGCGTTCGCGTACAGAGATATGAAGTTTATAAAACGGCGATGTTTTTCGTCGCTGCATTCGCTTTTCGCGTTCGCGTTCACGATCAGACGCGTAATAGCGTCATTCTGCGTCATTACCGAACATTCGACGTCGCCGGCGGTTGCTAATAAAACCTGAATATTTCACGTATCGTAGCACCGTACATTACCATATACAATTTGCGATTCAGCAGTTGCATCGGTGATCCAATATTTTTGCCTGGACGTTATTCTGTTAAGGTAATTCAATTTGTCGATTAATATCGGTCGCGTGGAGGAATGAGCATCAGGTCATTACGGACTTGGTAAGTAGTTGGGTATGAAGTTGTACGTGCTATGGAACGTTGATGCCATATACAACATGAGATGTGTAAGCATTGTAGTGTCAAGCTTAGTTAAAGGTATGTGGAGATGTTTTAAAGCTTCATTTGTTATGAGATTAGAATGCCTCGTCGGTTCAGTGATCGCAAGCGCGACTACTGATAGTAAGGTCTTGGGATCGATTTTCGGGTCGGCAAATTGTTAAAATTATGGTTTTCCTATTAGGAATTCGAGTATCAGCCACGTAGTCTGGATTTATAACCCATTTGATGGCAATAGGCCCGCCCTTCTGTAACATGGGACTTAAAAATATAACTAGTGAAATATTGGTATACTATTAGAAATATTACCTCTGCTTGACCATTCGGGTTTTACAGGCGTGATATGTTATGTAAAATCAGTCTTTTGCAGTACATTGCTGGTCATCACCGTCTCCCAGGTTGCCCCAATACAAATGCTTCATCTAATCTGAACCAGCTCCTTTCCTCACCAACCGCAATCGATGGTGGGCGACCCAAGCTCCTTTAGCAAAACTTTACCCAGCCTGAAGCAAGAAAAGCCAAGTAAAGCAAATATCTTTGCCAAGAGAGCAATGACTTCAATAAAGCCTTAATAATGGTCCGCACACACTCCACTGCCTGCCTAATACAGCAACGTTTCACGTAACAGTCGAAAGCACTTCGTAGCACAATCATCTACTATAATATCTCGCCATTCCTTTGACGACATTCGTAAAATATTGCCATCGAATCGTATTGACACGGCTACTGTTATTTTGAGTCCGATACAAATGACGGCGATTGTTATGGAATAATATTTCCTGATTTGGACATCTGAAAAGGAAACTGTGTCGCTGTGTTTCGTTTTTCGAAGAATGAGGTTTGACGAGATTATCATTCGTGTTTTTTTGTTCGTCATCATGTTCTTGCCCTTATATCATTCTACTTGGGGTCGGCGCAACTCGTTTTCTTCTTCCATTCTCCCCTCGAATCTCAGACGTCACGGCATCATTAACTCCTTTCAGTTTGATATCAATCCATCTTTTCTTCTTTGGCCTTCCTCTTTTTATTCTTTTTAAATCAAACAACGTTGTCCCACACTAGGAATTTCTGCTGTATTGTGGGTGCGTTTACAAACATTTAAACTCACATAAATTAACAGCCAGACCCGTAACAACTACCGGTAGGATAAAAAAATATTCGTTCCATGCGTGAATCAAACCCGCGACTGCGCCAACCGATCCATGCTAATAGGATGTTGACCTAAGAGGTTAACATTTTATAAAACTGGACTGCCAGCACTGTTCCAGGACAGTTTAAAATAATTCGAATAAAAGCAGCCAGGTTTAGATAAAAACTAGGTTATTCTCCATGAGTTTTTGTTTATATTTCACTGAACTTTTTTACGTCTGTAAACCAAGGGTTAGGCAAACCGTAACCTAATAGTACACCTGTTAGTTATGTTTCTCAAGTCCCGTATAATGAGAGGGTGAGCCTATTGCCATCAACCGGGCACAAATCCAGACTCCGTGCGTGACTGCTACTGAGAAATTCCTGATGGAAAAACCCAATAACAATTTGCGACCCGAGAATAGAACCCAGGACTGTTGTTTTATTTATTCATCTAAATATCATAGTTATATTATGAAACTGTGTCATGTACTTATTGCTAATTTCAGCCAAAATATTAGTACGTCCTTTCCCCATCGACCCATAATCACAGGGTTCAACAAAGTTTCTGAAATCTCATTTAATTTAGTAATTGCAAAGGTTCTACATTCTAATATATACTATAACGCTACTGATTCTGCGACTAGTTCGAGGCGAGCCGGCTAACGCGTGCAATTACCAAAGACATTTATTATGTTACCTAATTTTGTGGGCCGATTAGCAGTTTAACGAACTAACAGCGTTTTAGCGATTAACTTAGAATGGTTGCTGTAATCTATGTTTTACGTTTGCGTGTATCACCACAGAACCGTTTCGTTTTCGTTGTTTCTTTTCACGGTAAGTTCTGTTAAAGATATGTAGCACGCTATGCATTTCATTAAGATATGCTACTTTAGTGCTGTTATATTTTTAGCTGTCAAAATTGTTGGTAAGTACTATAGAAGCTTATCTTTCAAGTTTATCCTCCTTGTGCCTCGTTAGCACTTTCTTGAAGTTAGCTTTTATACTTTCTCATTCCTATTTATTCAATTTTCTTCGCTCCTATCGCTTGTGGCCAGAATGAATTCCGTCCGACCTTCACACGACCTCAGCGACCCTTAGGCAAACTAGATTTTTGTTGTTTGTTGTTATTAGGGTACGGTTGGAAGATGGTAATATAACGGAAAGGACCGCCTGCGGTCTAGAACAGAACAAAAACAATTGATTTCTTATTTTCAGTTCGCTTTACGTAAGATAATACAGGATGGAATGGCACAAACGTTTACCACGTATTCAATACAATATCATTCTGAACACACATTATCATTATTAAATTTTTCATCAATAATTAAACAAAAAAACTACTGTTTTGTACAAAATCTTCTTTTTCTTCGTCATGCAACACTCAAAATGTATGGAACTCCAGACTGTTGAAAACTTCTCCAGGCGCGTTGAGCACTTTTTGAGTGAACAAAAATGATGGAACTCGCGTGACTGTCACGCACGCTTTTCGTAGCACTCATAGCCGGCGGCTCGGAGTCGGCGTCGTCAGCTACGCCGTAGCGGACCGCTACGAGTTTTCATTTCTATCGGCAGTCCCCAGACTGCCAGTATGTTTTTTTTTTACTTATCCAGTATTTTCTCACTACTGAGCAAAGGCCTCCCATTCATCCCCAGCCTTCCATTCTTCTCTCCGAGCAGATTACTCTGGCCAATCTCTCATAAATACCTCTAAGTCGCCACGCCAGCATTTTCTAGGCCTTCCTCAGTGACGACGCCGGTCACCAGTCTTTTTTAAGACTGATGAAAAAAATTATTTCTATCAGAAGTGGGTATCCCTTCTACCTCGTAATATTCTTATAAAAAGCTATGTAGGTAACAACAAATGCAACGGAAAATAAGAATCGGAAAATTCCCTCTTTCGTGCCGTGTGTCGCATTTGACCATTCATTCAGAGTAGTGTGGATACACGGTACGGCACTTATACCTAATGACATGCCATTAACTGTGGCAATGCTTTAAATATATTCAGTACATGTACACACCTTTCCTCACCTGTGGAGATGTTAATGGTGACATAGTTGGGAATATATTATATTTGTCGTGAGGTGGGGAAACAAATAGTTGGGAATAACAACTAGGTGTTATATTGGGAAACTTCGGCGTTCTTCTGTGATGAAATATCCAACAGCTACATAGCAGCGATAGGAACTCGTGGCTACATATTAACTGCCTCTCGGGTTGATCTTTAGGTTAACCCGCGCTCGCCCATGTTTCTCCGTGGAATGGTGATCACCCATTACATACCGAGTTACCTTCGTGCCTCGGAAAGCACGTTAAGCTGTTGGTCCCGGCTGTCGATTCAATATCTTTGACAGTCGTTACAGATAGTCAGTGGTCTGAAAGTCTGACTATCAGTCTTACCAAGCGGTATCGTAAAACCTAGTATTTACTAGATTGTGGAGTCGCTCCGTGTAAAATACTGATTTTCAGCTGCATCCGATTAGACTGGAAGCCGATTCCAACACAGTTGGGAAAAGGCTGGGCAGATGACGTAGCAGCGATTGAAAAAAAAGGGAAATTAAGTACAACCTTTTTCCGTACGATAAATCGTGTCAAATAGCTGTAATCCCTTAAACTTTTTAACTGACATTTTTATATAATACAATTTAGAAATGTATTAAATCGCTGAGGTCGGTAATTAAAAAGGTTTCAGAATTACTTAAATCAAGTGAGATGAACGTACGTTTCTGACGTGGACAGTCCAAAATGAGATACAAAAGTAGGGACGGGAATTTTCCGAGGTTATTGACCGAGCTAGTTGATTTTGTGAAAAGAGTCTATTTATTCCATAGACAATGCAATGTGTATTTCTATAGTATCACTTACATTAGCACCATGTTATTGACCTTTACTTAATAAGGGCTGAGTCCCACCGTAATGGCAGCTGCCGAAAGGGACGCGGCGAGCACTTTCAGCGTGAAATAATTCTAAACTTTATCTACACACTTAAAAGACCAGTATCGCTTGAAAAGCTTGAAAAGGTCGCGAAGCCGCCCGCTGTGATGCAAGCGGCCGCGCGCCACGCGTGTCTTTTTGTTGGTTCTGCCCCTGATGACGCGAGGCCACTCGCTCCACCGCGGCCGCTGCCGGCCGAATGTAGAAACTAAACTAGTCAAGAGGAGACTACGCGCGTGGGGTCTGTAACTGCAGCTGCCGGCCGCTGCCATTCCGGTGTGACTCGGCTCTTTTTTGTATTTTTTTTTTTTTAGGATGGGAAATCATCAAATGACTTCTCCCACTCTGGGCGGAGCGGGAGGGAGTGTCAGACTTTTACTGACTAAAACCCATCCATGTTCCTTCCTCGCCCTTTATGTTCCGGGGCCGCGGTATCTCTTTCGAACAGTGCCGCAACCCCGGCAGGCTTCGGCCCTTGCGGGCCCCTCTCTTCTGCTGACATCTCTGAGGCGCGCGTGGAACACGAACGCGCCGTCGACACGGCCTGTCGTCGTTAGACGGACGGACGGCTAGCTAGCTCATAGCTAACCGTCCACAGGCCCGCATCTACGGTGGCCGGTAGCCACCACGTGGCCCCCGACGCCCGGTGCGTCTCCCGCGGCGGCCGGGAAGAGAGGCTCTCTCCCTCTCTCGTTCCGCCACCTCCTTCGCTAGCATGACTGCTTCGCAGAAGGAGGTGACGGCTTCCCATTCCGTCTCGCTCCGGACCATGGATTGAACCAGGGCCGGACGCGAGAGGTCGCCGCCGCCAATCGCCGCTACGAGGACACGGCGGTGCTCCGCCCACGCAGGGCAGACCTCCACCGTGTGCTCCACCGTGTCCTCCGGTCGATCCTCGCAGTGGAGACACCCGGGCGTTTCCTCCCGCCCGATTCGGTGCAGGTACCTCCCGAAACATCCGTGTCCGGTGAGGACCTGCGTCAGGCGGAAGGTGAGGACGCCGTGGCGCCTCTCTAGCCACTCCTCAAAGTGGGGACTTACCGCCTCTATCGTGGCGTGCCCTGCACGGGGTTGCGACAGTCGCTCTCTCCATGTCGCCATGAGATCGCGCCGGAGGTCAGTCCGCTGAGCGGCAATTTGCCGCGGCAGCGGAGTTTCCCCCCGGCGTAGTACCTCCGCGCGCCATTCGTGTAAGCGCGCGAGGACTATCGCCTCCAGATCCCTTTTTGGCAATCCAGCAAGCAGGCCCGCCGCCTCGCAGGAGATCGTGCGGTACCCACGGACCATCCTTACGGCCACCACTTTTTGGGGCGCGTTCAGATAATGAGCGGCACGCCGCTTCAAGGAACGCGCCCACACTGAGGCCCCGTAAAGGGCCATGGACCGCACGACCCCCGCGTAGAGCCTGCGGCAGGAGGCGTTTGGCCCGCCAAGGTTGGGCAGGAGCCGCCTGAAGGCAGCCCCAGTGTCTGACTCGGCCCTTAGTTACAGTAAACAGAAAGTCCGGTAAGGCGCGGTCGGACTATCTTAAAAAAAAACCGTTTTCTTTTTAAAGATCCATTTAGGTATTTGCCTTCTAGGAAACTTTTGAGCTTATATATACTTTTTGTGTAAAACCTGTGGCCTAGTGAATCATCATCATCATCATTTCAGTCAAAGACGTCCACTGCTGGACATAGGCCTCTCCCAAGTGTCGCCACATTGACCAGTCCCGTGCGACTTGCAGCCAACGGATTCCCGCAACCTCTTCGTTCGCGGTCACCACTGCAGAACTTTTCGGCCCCATCGGCCATCCGCCCTGCTAGCAATATGCCTGCCGACTGCCACTTAAGTAAGGCATTTCTTCGGGCTACGTCGGTGACCTTGTTTCTCTTGCGGATGTCTTAATTTCTGATGGTGTGGTTATTTCCCCGATTTACCTGTCTTAGGTTTTGAAAATAGGGCCGGTGTATCCCGAAGTTTTTTTTTTTTTTTTTTTATTTGAATAAGTACAGCCACATCACATACATTTTACAAAGAAATTCACAATTTATGATAAAGCGGTCTGATGCACGTGACAATAAAGGCGTACATAACATTCACAATTCTTCGGCTCGATGATAAAACACAATTATTATTTAAGAAAACCTATATAATGAGAATTGAATTAAAAACTAACAATTCAAAATATTTGATAATTATATTACATTAGTATACAAAGAAATGCCAGATAAAAATTAGGATCAATGACAATATAATAGGATTGGCCAATTATTATTCATAAAAATAATTTAATAAAGATGATTGAATTTGTTACAAATAATAGCATATTAATATATATATATATATAATAAAAAAATAATAAAAAAGATAACTTAGGGCACACATTTTATTTTGTTTTTAAATATATGCAGCTTATCATGGAACACATCGAGGTCGGGTATCATTGTAAGAAGGGAGTGGTACTCATCCACAATTCTACGGAGGGGTGCTTGCAGTCCCAGGTTAGATTTTACAGATGGAGTATGGAAAATATATTTGAGTTTCCCTCGAGGATAGGTGCGAGGGATCTTTAAGGGTATATTCTCAAGGAAATGGCAACAATGGTACCGGCCGTTCATGACTTTGTGAAAGAAGCACATGTCTAGCAAGCGTCTACGTTCACGAAGAGGGCTCATTTGGAATTTCCCCAAGCGGACTCTGTATGGATTCCTATGTGAAAAACCGCTAGAGTTATAAGCCAGATGCCTAGTGAACGATCTTTGAATGCTTTCAATCCGCTGCGAATGAACAGCATGACCGAGCAAGTCTGGTTTGTAAATAGAGTCTATTTATTCCACTGGCAATGAAATTTATCTATTTATAGTATCATTTCCATCCTTAAAACCATGTATTGACCTTTTCTTAATTAGTTACAGTAAACAGGATAGACGCGGGGAGACAATCTCAAAGAAAAATATACTCAAAGCAAACATTTTCTTTTATTAATGTTTTGCCTTCTATGAAACTTGTTTTCTATTAAATTCTTATGATTACTGTTTCTATTAAGGCCAAATGTGGTTAAGTCCGATTATTAAAGCTGCTCAGAATAGGGTAGACGAGTAAAAAATCTAATTAGTCCGTCAGGTAGATTATTGACCCTGGAGAAGGGCCTGGACGTCCTTAATCGGGGTTCTGTTCCCACGTGTGTGCGGATGCGGGGCGAGTCGGTGGTGGACATTTCGTTCGCTAGCCCCGCTCTGTCGCCGCGTGTCGTTGACTGGCGTGTCGTGGAGGGGGTGGAGACATATTCCGACCACCGGTACATCCGGTTTGACGTCTCCGCCCAGTCCTCAAGCGCGCCAGTCCAACAGGCCCCGAGTGGTCCGCGTTGGGCGCTGAAGCAGCTGGACCGGGAGCTCCTCCTGGAAGCCTCGATCGTGCAGGCCTGGGTGACATCACCGGACAGGCCTGCAGACGTTAATAGTGAGGCAGAGTGGTTCCAGGAGGCCATGTCCGACATTTGTGACGTGGCAATGCCCCGAGTCCGGCCAGGAAGCGCCCGACGCCAGGTGTACTGGTGGACGCGCGAAATAACGTCTCTTCGTGAGGCGTGTGTTGCTGCGCGGCGCCCGTACGCCAGGCATCGCAGGCTCCGCATTCGCCCGCCGGATGCGGCAGCCATTGAGGCGGAGCTGTACGAGGGATACAGAGCGGCGAAGACCGCCCTCCGTGGGGCTATCCTGCGGGCCAGGGAACTGGCCCGCTTGGAGATGCTGGAGACTCTCGACAGAGATCCGTGGGGGCGCCCGTACAAGATGGTGCGGAATAAACTCCGCACCTGGGCCCCCCCGCTGACGCAGAGTCTCCGGCCAGAGCTCGTGGAGGACGTGGTGAGCGCTCTGTTCCCCTAGCGGGGGGAACATCCGCCCCCGCCTATGGCTCCGCCACCTGCGGTGCCGGAAGAGGACCCAAGTGACGACGACGACGACACTCCGGAAGTGACTGGGGTAGACCTGAGAGTGGCGGTAGGTAGGCTCAAGGCCAAAAATACCGCCCCGGGACCCGATGGCTTGCCTGGCAAAGCCTGGGTCCTGGCCTCGGATGCGGAGGCTCTCGGGCCCCGACTGAGGGGGCTCTTAAGCGCATGCTTGGAGAGAGGCCAGTTCCCGCTTAGTTGGAAGACGGGGAAACTGGTCCTCATCCAGAAGCCGGGGCGCCCTGCGGACTCTCCGTCCGCATTTCGGCCCATTGTGCTGCTCGACGAGGTGGGCAAGCTCTTTGAGAGAGTGATTGCAAACCGCCTCGCCGAGCACCTCGAGGGGATGGGGCCGAATCTTGCGGAGAACCAGTATGGTTTCCGCAAGGGGCGCTCTACTGTGGACGCAGTCATGCGCGTGAGAGCCCTCACGACGGGGGATGCGATATCCCGGGGCGGGGTTGTCTTGGCGGTGTCTCTCGACATCGCCAACGCCTTCAACTCCCTGCCCTGGAGCTGCATCAGGGAGGCACTCCGGTATCACCGGGTGCCGACCTACCTCCGTCGTGTGGTCGGGGACTACCTGACGGACAGGGCCGTCATCTACCCCAGTCGCTGCGGAGATTGGAACCGGCGAGAGATGTCGTGCGGTGTCCCACAGGGATCGGTTCTGGGACCGCCCCTGTGGAACATCGGTTACGACTGGGTGCTGCGCGCCGACCTCCCTAGTGGTGTCAGCGTCGTTTGCTACGCAGACGACACCCTGGTGCTGGCACAGGGGAGGTCGCACGAGGCGGCGGCCGAAGTGATGACACGCGGGGTTGCGATAGTCGTTGAGAGGATCCGGCAACTGGGTCTCGAGGTGGCATTGCACAAGTCCGAGGCCATGTGCTTTCATGGGCCTCGGAACGCGCCACCGTCGGGATCCACACTGACGGTAGGAGGGGTATCCATCGGCGTCGAGTCGACGTTGAAGTACCTAGGACTCGTCCTCGACAGCCGGTGGAACTTCGTGGAGCATTTCCGACGTTTGGCCCCCAGGCTGGAACGGACCGGGGCTGCCTTCAGGCGGCTCCTGCCCAACCTTGGGGGGCCAAACGCCTCCTGCCGCAGGCTCTACGCGGGGGTCGTGCGGTCCATGGCCCTTTACGGGGCCCCAGTGTGGGCGCGTTCTTTGAGGCGGCGAGCCGCCCACTATCTGAACGCGCCCCAGAAAGTGGTGGCCGTGAGAATGGTCCGTGGATACCGCACGATCGCCCGCGAGGCGGCGGGCCTGCTTGCCGGATTGCCGCCATGGGATCTGGAGGCGATAGTCCTCGCGCGCCTACACGAATGGCGCGCGGAGGCACTACGCCGGGGGGAAACTCCGCTGCCGCGGCAAATTGCCGTTCAGCGGACAGACCTCCGGCGCGATCTCATGGCGACATGGAGAGAGCGACTGTCGCAACCCCGTGCAGGGCACGCCACGATAGTGGCGGTAAGTCCCCTCTTTGAGGAGTGGCTTGAGAGGCGCCACGGCGCCCTCACCTTCCGCCTGACGCAGGTCCTCACCGGACACGGATGTTTCGGGAGGTACCTGCACCGAATCGGGCGGGAGGAAACGCCCGGGTGTTTCCACTGTGAGGATCGACCGGAGGACACGGTGGAGCACACGGTGGAAGTCTGCCCTGCGTGGGCGGAGCACCGCCGTGTCGTCGTAGCGGCGATCGGCGGCGGCGACCTCTCGCGTCCGGCCCTGGTTCAATCCATGGTCCGGAGCGAGACGGAATGGGAAGCCGTCACCTCCTTCTGCGAAGCAGTCATGCTGGCGAAGGAGGTGGCGGAACAAGAGAGGGAGAGAGCCTCTCTTCCCGGCCGCCGCGGGAGACGCACCGGGCGTCGGGGGCCACGTGGTGGCTACCGGCCACCGTAGATGCGGGCCTGTGGACGGTTAGCTATGGGCTAGCTAGCCGTCCGTCCGTCTAGTGACGACAGGCCGTGTCGACGGCGCGTTCGTGTTCCACGCGCGCCTCAAAGAGATGTCAGCAGAAGAGAGGGGCCCGCAAGGGCCGAAGCCTGCCGGGGTTGCGGGACTGTTCGAAAGAGATACCGCGGCCCCGGAACGTAAAGGGCGAGGAAGGAACATGGATGGGTTTTAGTCAGTAAGAGTCTGACACTCCCTCCCGCTCCGCCCAGAGTGGGAGAAGTCATTTGATGATTTCCCATCCCAAAAAAAAAAAAAAAAAAAAGGTAGATTATTGAAAAATATTTGACCAGCATTATTTTTCTTTTGTTACGTAAATCAAAATTGACGAAGATACGACGCTTTTAAAATTCCCAATACGTCACGCCTATAGGTATAATTTTTAGCTAGTTCTGAAGTCACGAGTTTTATCTTTGTCAATATTTATTGATTTACAAAAACCAAAAATACGTGTCCATTATTTTTTAATAATCTAACTGATGGACTAAATAGATTTGTAATTTTTTGATACCGTCGTCATGCCTATACCCTATATTTTGTAGTAGATGAACTCAAATAGGCTTCTATAGTTGCTGCCAGTTAAGATCGCAGTAGCGGACCAAAACAAATGAACCATGTATCGTTTTCATTACAAAAAAATTTGAAGATCTCTATAGATGACGATTCAAAACTTGAACAGGCTTGTTTTTGGATTTCAAAATTAAGAACTTTAATAAATGTAGGTGGGTCAATGACCGTAATTGCGATCTTCACTGGCAACAACTATAGAATATCTGTGGGTGTGTATTTTTGAGTCTTTGTGAAATAGATACGTATCCTTCAGGCCGCTTCCAAACCAACTCAATTGTTGCGCTAGCACGCCTCCTCCGTCGCGTTCATTTAGCTCGGTGAATTCAAACGCTTGATTGCGTATTCGTAGACCGATTGCCGATTGCTTTGGTGAGGACGCGGCGTCATAACGGGTGTGGTGCAGTGCGGGTTAGTATGGACACAGTGTTTGATTTTATTTAAAAGTCGGCTTAGTGTCAAGCAGTTTATACAATTAAATGGATACTACATTAGAAAACAAACCGATGAAACCTACATAGGTTTCAGTTTTATTTATTAGACAACTTTATTTCTATTGCTGAGCATGATGTCCTGGGTTCCATTTCCAGCTCGAGCAACGTGATAAATTACATTAAGCCGAATGATCCCGCGGGAACCGTCTGTGTGGGATCAGTTTACTAAAGAGCCGTGATATGTTTAAGAGGTTTATCCATTAGTAGTTTCTCAATAGCAGCCACTTGGCTCACCCCCTACAATTAGACACATCTCTGCCTAACCCTTTCGGGAGTACAGGCGTGATATTACCTGATATTATGTTACATTTCTATATTCAATTCAACAAATCCGTTAAATATGTACGAATACCTTCGTTAACAATTTTTAACATTAAACATTAAAAATAAACATCGGAAATTAAAATCTGGATTTCAGTATTAAATCGCTCTTCGGTTCGCATTCGTATAGTTCGTTTATAATACTGCCTTTTGTAATTTACACAAGCCGTCAGTAAAACGGTTGGAAGCCAACAGTTTGCAGTGCAAATCAATTTGTTTGTACGTTATGAAACCTGCTTCACTATACACGTTGTTATATAGTATTTTTAGTCGGATCAAGTCGATTTAATTTTAACTCGTTTTAAAATACAAACAGCAAGTAGGATTGAAGAGTAATCTGTGGAAAAGATGGAAGACAAAATAAAAAAAAGACTAAAGTAAACGAGGAAAATGAGGAGCTCGTGGCGTTTGAGGAGCTCGTGGCGTTTGAGGTGCTCGTGGCGTTTGAGGAGCTCGTGGCGTTTGAGGTGCTCGTGGCGTTTGAGGAGCTCGTGGCGTTTGAGGTGCTCGTGGCGTTTAAGGAGCTCGTGGCGTTTGAGGAGCTCGTGGCGTTTGAGGAGCTCGTGGCGTTTGAGGTGCTCGTGGCGTTTGAGGAGCTCGTGGCGTTTGAGGTGCTCGTGGCGTTTGAGGAGCTCGTGGCTAAATAATAACTACCACTCGGGTCGATCTTAAGGTTAAACCGTGATCGATTAGGTTGGTCTGAGGATGGGTGACCACCAATGGGTGTTCCGAGGCACGGAGGAAACTCCGTATGTAACGACATACCGAGTTTCCTTCGTGCCTCGGAAAGCACGTTAAACAGTAGGTACCGATTGTAGATCATTGACAGTCGTTACAAGTGGCCCAAAAAGCATGACAACCAAGGGGTTTCGTATTACCCAGTATTAACTAGCTTTTGGAGGTCAGATAGGCAGTCGCTTCATGTAAAATACTGGTAATCAGCTGCACATGGTTAGACTGGAAACCGACCCCAACATAGTTGGCAAAAGGCTAGGCAGATGATGATGAAAGTACATGTGGAAAACTTTAAAGGGGTAAAAAAACCTAGGTACGTATTCGAAACATCCAAATCTTTGTACGTTTTGTATCCCCTGACCTATCTAGAGGAACTAGACAACCCTTTAACTCTAATTACAGGTATGATGATGTTACGTTTTGTTACCCAATTCTTGCGGTAACGACGTCTCTCAACCCGCGTTTAGCTTGCTGACGTCTTAAGTACACCAAAAGCTTTACAAGTCCTTAAGATGATAATTCCAAACCCAATCAGAGGCCAGCGGTAAATGTGGCCACAAAGGACAGTAATTCTATAGTCACGTTTACAATGTTGATGATAATTTGGCCACAGTACACCGCTGCTATTCAAATTTGTCCGTGCAGCGTTGCCTTCGCGTTGGCTACCTAATGAAGCGGCCATGTTGTATCGAGACGTGTTTACAGGTCCGGTTTACGTTGGCTCTGGTTTGCGGTTGCGGTAATGTGGAATACTTACTGTAGTTTCCTGTAAGAGCTAGCGAGCTTAGTGGAAATTGAATTGTGATGCAGTCACTTTTCAGGATAGTTTTTTTTTACTTTTTACAACGATTGACGCATACACATACAGGGTGTAAAGGACAGCCGTCCGCAAACTGACAGGGTGCATTCAGCTCTTTATTCTGAATCATGTATGAATTGAAACCTTTAAACCCATTTCACCGGAAATTTTCTCCGGAAAATTTACATTTTTTTATCGTTTTCATAGGAACTATTCCTTTATTTTAATGTAATGTTACATTATCTGTACGCAGCACTGCATTTAAATTTTAAAAAAAGTACGTGTTTGGAGTGCTTACGAGTGGAGCGGCCTCGGCTGGTGCGTGTCGTACGCGCGGATCATGTCCGCCTGCGACACGCTGCCTCCTTCTTCTTGCGCGAAACGAAAACGCGAAAACGCGAACCCGTCTGTTTGCACACGCACCAACAACTATGGATGTTGAAAACTCTAACGAACGACACGTGAAATCAGCTGTTCACTTCCTGCGAGTTCATCGAACTCGTCGTCGCGCTTGCCGTTCGCTACGTGTGTTTTGACACGGTAACGATACAAAAAGGAAATAAAACAGCTCAAAATCGGACTCCTGTAACATCCCTGAAACTATTTCTTCTACCGATCATCTTAGTATGATCATTTCAGCCGAAAGACGTCCACTGCTGGACATAGGCCTGACCCAATTGCCGGCATTCAGTTGATGATAATATGATAATTATACTGAATTCACCCTATCAGTCTGTAGAGGGCTGTCCCTTACTCCCTGTATTTTTGACGTTCTAATGTAATTGTTTCTCCGTAATAACATTTGAAGATGATAACACAGTAAGTTAGGCCGGATTTCACCAATGAAACCGAATGCGATCACACATCTTCAGACGTTCACACTGCTCATCGTCATTTTTCTGCCCTTACCCATGTTAAACTTATATTGTCACTTACGGGATATCTTCCGTGATTATTTATTGTTTTGAGCTCCCGATATTTCGACGCTGTTGCAAGCGCCATGATCGCGGGTTGACTGGAGACTGCGGGTGGATGGAAAATAAAATTGTTACGAGCAGACAAATCTGTCTACCCTCTTTCTTTGTCTTTTGCTACGCGCACTATTGGAACTCGACACTAAGTCACGACAAAACGCACTCACAGTATCACCAGGTTTTTTGGAGTTTTTTATATGATGCCGGCTGCTACTTTTGAGCATACTCAACACTGGATTCCACGTACTCGACAATTTGAAGCCATCCTCTCGATTGAAATTTTTATACTTCCTTATTTCAATTGCTTCTCTTGTCAGCCTTGGTAGGTAATGTTTGTCCTTAGACAAAATACGTGGCTTGTGAAATTCGATCCAGTGATTGGGCCCTGACTGCAGTAGATGCTCAGCTATGGCAGACTTTTGCTCATCCTTATTTTTCACAGCCTTTATGTGTTCCTTGATGCGGCATGAGATGGTTCGTTTAGTTTGACCGATGTATGAACTGCCGCAACTGCAGTCAATTTTATACACACCAGGATGTTCAAGAGGGATCTTGTCCTTCGGGGAACGCAGACTTTGCGCAATTTTCTCACGAGGAGTAAACACGGTCTTAATTGAGTATTTACTCAATAAACGACCTATCCTGTCCGTTACCCCTCTCAGATATGGCAAGAAAGTTGGTTGATGTTCCACTGTAGATCTGCTGGCTCGATTCTTATTTGGTCTTCCTCCTCCAGTATTGGTATTGTAGCCATTCCTATTTAAAACCATTTTCACGGGGGATAATTCACCAGTAAGATGTTGGGAATCACACACATCAACTGCGCGATTAGTAAGTGAGGTGACTACCGACTTGAGGTGACAAGGGTGATGATGCGAGGTAGCGTGCAAGTAGCGGTCAGTGTGAGTCGGCTTTCTGAACACTGAGTGGCCAAGGGTCCCATCACTCCTTACCATGTCTTTAACGTCAAGGAAAGCCAATGTCTGACCTTTCTCTACTTCCGCTGTGAAACGCATGGAGGTATGGATAGGGATCCCTTCTTTTTGCATAATGTTCTTTGTCCTAATATACTTCGGCATAACGATTTTGCCACAATTTGTTTTGGCATAATAATACTTTGGCATAATTTTTTTAGGCATACATTTAATGTTGGCATAATCATCTTAAAGACTAATTTGTTTTGGCATAAATTTAATTCGCATAACTTTAGTTGGCATAATGACTATTAGCATAATAATATTTAGGCATACAATTAACATAAATAACAAAAACAATTTTCATGCAAATGATTTATTTAACATTAACATATTAATAATATTTAACATTATGTTACTTAAACGATTTTTCAATCGCGAGATAACTTTTATCTGAAGAATATATTAGATGTTTATACAGTTTTTTGTATAAAAACATATGTCAATCAGTTAAGGGGCCGGCGGAGCGTGCGTCGTTCATACAAACGTAATACCAAAATTATTCGTAAACCAAACATTTTCTTAAGGAAGTGTGTATTTATTTCGATTAGATTACATAATATCTGGGTTCCCAAATAAATATTTTGAAAGGACAATGCTATTTAGACGAGATAATGAGGAATTTAAAATTTCTATAGAAAACTTATTTTTCTCATAACTCTTGTTTAAATCAATTTCCATTCAAAATATTTATTTGGGAACCTAGATATTATGTAATCCAATCAAAATAAATACAGAGTACCTTGAGAATATGTTTGATTTACAAATTATTTTGGTATTACGTTTGTATGAAACTCGCATGCTTCGCAGGCCTCTTAATTCTGATCAAACCAATTTGCTATAGTTTTGTAACAATTAAATAATATTGTTTGTTAAAAATTGAATATGCTGTGCAACAAAATTTAGTGACAGAACCGAATTGCTGCAAAACCGACTCCACGTAGTCTTGTTTGTCCTACCCCTAGAGTGTAATTTAAAATCTCGTAGGCGCGTAGGGGTGAGGCGGCCCGCGGGCTGAGGAGCAGGCGGCTGCGAGCGAGCCACCGCTGCTGTGGTGAGCGAAAGCCGTCTGCGACGATTAGGACGCGTGGGGCCGGCCTCGGAGCCGTGACAGAAACCCTGCCTGCTGCATGTTGCATGCTCGCTTGAATGCTGCATGCTCGCTTGAATGCTGCATGCTGCATGCTTGCTTCCATGCTGCATGCTTGCTTCCATCCTGCATGCTTGCTTCCATGCTGCATGCTTGCTTGTTTGCTGCATGCTTGCTTGCATGCTGTATGCTTGCTTGCATGCTGTATGCTTGCTTGCATGCTGTATGCTTGCTTGCTTCATGCTTCCTACAGCGAAAAAAACCCACAAAATACAACAACAACAAACAAATTTATGCTTTAGGATATTATGCTTAAAAAAATATGCGTAAGCTGTTATGCGTAATTATATTATGCGAAAATATAATTATGCCAAACAAAATTATGCTAAGTTATATTAGGTCTTAAAATTTTATGCAAATGGATAGGGAACCGTATGGATATTGTTGAAATGGTTCAAACATATCTCAACTTCCGGTAATCCACCTCTGAGAATGCAGAAAACGTCATCCACATACCGCTTCCAGACCTTGATAGGCACAGGGCATGTCGAAATAGCCAGGTCTTCAAAGTGTTTCATCCACAAGTTAGCAACCACCGGTGCCAATGGACTACTCATGGCTACACCATAAATCTGTTGATAAAACTGGCCATTGTATAGGAAGAAATTGGTGGACAAGCAGTGCTCCAGCAATTTAGCATAATCCATCGGGATATCGTTTTCTGGAAGGTTTTTTCCTATGATTTCTAGGTACACATTCCAGTACTGGAACATTAGTGAAGAGGGATTCGACGTCAAAACTGACCATAATCTCACCATCCTCAACCCTGGTATGTTTCAAAAAACTCACAAAATGTCGGGAGTCCTTGACAAATGATGTAGTGTGGCCCACCAGTTTCTGAAGCGTGTCTGAAACGTGTCTCGCTAATTGACGAACGGAAGATATCCCGTAAGTGACGAGTCACGGAAGATATCCCGTAAGTGACAATATAAGTTTAGTTTTAAACCGCGAAAGCCTAAAACAGTGCTTACCCATGTTACGTGAGGTTGGCGCAACATATTTTTTTTTCATCTATTCGTCATTGACAGCAATATTGAAACTGACCGCATTCAGTTTCACTGAAGTACCTAATCCACTCTAGATCTTTAGTATAACAAGCAATTCTTACGTATGAGACCTAGCTACCCTATTCCAGAAAGCGCATAGATTGCATAAAGAACCTATATACATAGATATTTATAGCCCTTTACCACAGGAGCGCGCGGTTGGATTCCCAGTTCCCGCTGTTGATTTTCCACCACTTGGTACAAAGCATTTTAATAGAGAAAGGATCTTGCCTTGTTGGCCACGGCATGAGAAGTAAAACTCTCTCACTTGGCTGTGCTTATATCTGGTGATTCGAGTCTAAACTAAAAGTGGTTTTTGTAACATACTGTAATAAGACACCAGAATATTTTCCCGTTCTGGTATAGTTTATAAACTTCGTCTGTGGCACTATAAGTAATAAAAAAACAAAGTGTTAAATGTATGTACCCCACATTATGTTATTTTATGAGAAAAATCCGAGCAAACAGATGCATAACCATAAAAAAGAATTACAGCTGCTTACCAGAATTTGGTGTTATTGAAAACGATCACCAAACTGCCTGAAAGTTGAGCGATCTTATGAATATCTTTTGTTCGATATAAAAACGTACATAATACGTACGAGTTACAAAGGCCGGAATCCGTAAGTACATAAAGGAAGGATAAAAGTTTTACGGAGCATAAAAGGAGACATGTCGAAAATCTGTGCTCATAAAACAGGAGCTCCACCCACGGATTACCGTCGCGATATTTTCTGAGAAACCGCACCTCCGATCCGGGGCCACTGATCGGTTTTTGTTAATCCCATTGGATGATATTGACAACCCTAATAAGCTTACCTACTTCCATTATCTGTATTAAGAAATAATTTATTCATTCGTACCAGGATATTGATGTCCAATTTCCAAGTTATTTTCGGTTTAACCCGTTTAAACAAAGTTAACAACTATTATTAAGGTTAAAGTAAAATTTTCTTGTGTACTTTACTCTGGAAAGTTATACTTCGTAGGAGCTCATTTTACGGTTTTGACTTTGTAATAATTAGATAGTTAAATTAGATGTTTTTTTTAAAGGAGACAAAAAAGATTAGTTAGCAATGGTTGGAAAACTACGTTGGTCGTTTACATGAAGGAAAAAAAGTGTATTTCAAAGATGTAACCCAGATCAACATAATTCTACTAAAATTTTAAGAAGATCAAGTGCGATCGTAAAACTATGATTCTTAAAGTTGGCCTAACAATAGAGTCTGCACTCGATGTACTAAATTCCTGTTAGGATAGGTGGGTGCTTAGACATTCAAGCGTTATTGAATTCCACGATTGAAAATCTAAGTTAAACGCCCATTCTCTGAATGCCACTTGATGGCATAAATTTAATATCGTAACCGAGAGCTATCCAATGGAACTTTTGTAACAAATTTCATTTATCTCCTCCTCCCCAAAGAATTTCATAAAATCGATTGTTATCAAGATGATTTAAAGTTTAAATTTAATGGAATTCGTTTTTGTGTTTGTCAATATTCATGAGTGAGCTACACAACGCGGGGTGCTGATTATTGATCAACAGTCTTTGATGATTTGAAAAAAAAACTTGGTCCCAATAGAATTGAATTTTTTCAATTTCTAAACGTGGAACCGTTATTTACAACTGATAAGCTCAATATTATTGATATATTGTTAGAAACGTTTCACCTATAATTTTCTATAACTTTTACGTGATATAAAAATGATTTGTAGGTCTGCGATCCTTGAATGGCGTCTATGAAAATCTATAACAATGTTATCTGGTCTAAGAGAAACTATTCTTCACTATCGATAGCTATACATTCGGAGGGTTCTGTGTATTGTTATCGACACGAATAATCGGTTTCCCGTGTCATAAATCTCTCGGATAATTAATCATGGGCCTGACCGTGGCGTTCGTGGCGGACAGTAGGGCCTGTCCCGGGCCTCGTCGACACTAAGACAATGTTTTTCTCCTTGTTTTTTGTTTGACAGGTAACCTACTTTTATTCGACCGCTTTGTAGGTACTTACACTTTACTTATTGCTATTTACTTAGATCCATAGACCTTTTCTCGTTTCTGAGTAAATATGTGTTGAAAATGTTCATTACTTGCTGTCTCACAGTTTTGTTTCAAAAAGATTTTTCATAAAAACCAGCATTTGCTGTGACTGCAGAATTTTCGTTGAACAATTTTCGCATAAGTCATAATAGTGTCATTTTTTGCTGAGTTTGCTGGGCGAGCTTGAAACGCCGGTGAATATATCTCTGGCACTGGGATAAATCACACGCCATGATCACTGATCAAAAGTTGGCAAAGTTTAGCTTTTCGGGACATTCGAATAAATCAGTGCTCTCATCCGTGAAATTAAAACGAGCCCGAAGTTAATGCAAAATCTATCGAAAGTTTAACAAAAACTACGATTCAGTACACGCAGTGATATGTCGTGTTACCATCAGTCGATCAAAGCCTTTGTGGACTATGTTGGACGTTATTTTGGCCGCCGTGTGCGTGTTATTGACATGCAATTCAGTTCTATCATTTAGGTTGGAGGCTATCAAAATACTGACCAGTATTTTGATTATTATAATCGGTTTTTTCATACAAACGTAATACCAAAATAATATGAAAATCAAACATAATCTTAAGGTAGTGTGTATTTATTTTGATATATATAGGTTCCCAAACACATATTTTGAATGTACACCGATTTAAGAGGAGTTATGAAAAAAGTATTTTGTCTATAGAAATTTTAAATTCCTCATTTCTCGTCTTTGTATCATTGTCCTTTCAAAATATTTATTTGGGAACATATGTTTGATTTACAAACTATTTTGTTATTACGTTTGTATGAAATTCGCATGCTCCGCAGGCCTCTTAAGATTAAGCTCGTTACCAGTCAGTTAAGTTACAGGAGATTGTAGCTATTTTGATCAAATTCTTAGAATGCAACAATAGAATGGATGCTGATTAGACATCGCAAATGCTTTGAATAAATACGAGTACATTAAATAAATTGAAAATATACTCAAAGAGATTTAATCGATACATTTTAAGCAATCCCCGTCTAATAGGTTTAGTTTGAAAACTTGTCTATCTTAATATTTGAAAATCTGCGAAGATTGTTTCGAGATTGAAAGTCGTTGAATTCTTACCGAAGTTTTTTGTTAATCTAATTAATTTAATCTGAATATTTAGTGAAAAAGATCAATTCAAGTTTCCGTCAAAATTAGATACGAGACTAAAATATAAAAATAAGATGAAACTTGTCGTGATTCTTAAAAAGCTACATTAAATTTTGTCGCAGGAAGAGTAAATACATCAAAATAAAACAGCTGTCTCCTACATAATTATTGTCGAGCTGATTTTTTTGTCGCGATTCAGGGTTTGGTCCCATACGAAAGGTTGTTCATAATGATCGAGATTTCGTGTAGATGGGCTAGACCTTATTTAAACACGTTTTTATGTATATTTCTAGTTAAATGTTAACTTCTCTATCATATACCACGTAATATCCTGAGGCAGTTTAATCAGCATTATATGTAGTTTACGCACTCATTCAGAAATGCCAAAACCATTCTCATCTAATGTGCCTGTACATGTGGACTGGGTTGTAATAATTATACATAACCTTTGTAGTTCACAGTAAATTGCTGAGTATAAACTGAACAATATTGATATATTTCATATTCAATATACGTTTCAATTCGTTGCCACCACATATATATATAAGGAGTAGATCAAGCAAGTCTCATCGTCTGTATAGACGCCAAGCGTGCCATTATTTTTCTACCTACTGTGACGTCACTTGTGCGTATGGAGAGTTTCCATCACTAAATCGCCCGATTTAGTGATGGAAACTCTCCATACGCGCGTAAACGATTCAAAAAGTCGTCAAACGTGTAAAGCTTGAAACGAGTTCTATTCAATGACACCATTCATCAATCCTAAAATTGTAACAAAACACAGGAACAGATTCGAGGAGGTGAATACTTTTAAATCGGATCTCACACTTTGAACAATACGATTAATAGTTCCGACATTAACAACATCTATTGATTACTAAAGTCAATCCACTAACTTCAACATTTGATAAGGTCTTTAATACATCAATCGTAGGTATTGCGTTTCTAACCACGCGTCGGAATTTTTTCGTTTCCGTGAAGCTGCCTTCGATAATGAACGGAGCAAATTCTACTATGTTTTGTTGGAAATCAATTTTTTGCCCCGTCGCTTCTATCCATGTCTAAAGGATCACTTGGAAATCTGCAATTATATTAAACAAAATCCAACATGAAAAAAATTAAATTAATCAGATTTATTCTAAACAAAATCACTATCTAAATATAAACATGCAGTAAAAAATATATTTACATGTTACAAAATACCCAACGCGAAGATTTTCTCATTCCTTTGTTTTGAAAAACGATTAGAATCGAAAACTCAGTGTACAATACATCAACACTATTTGCTTTATTTGACAGAAAAATGAGAGAAGGGACCGTACCACGAAGCTCAGCGACAAGTGAAAATACGATCATTTGACAAATGAATACTTCACTACGTGTTTTAACAGACATGCCACACAACACAATACAGCTTTGTAAGTAAATGCGCAATGAATTACGAATTACGCGATATGCTCTTAGTCGCATAGTTATACTTACCGATGAAAAGAAACGATTCCATTACCTCGTCCAACTTTTTTTGTGCAGTTTTTGCAGCTCAATACGGCACAATTGGGCATTTTTTAGTTTTCGTTCGACGTCAGGCATCGAAAACGTTCGAGCTCGGAATGAACGAAATGACGATGAAGAAGGATCTTTTTACTCCCTTTTTACACGTGAAGTACATACACTTGCGTGATCTAGTTCATATACTCGTATATCTGTGGTGGCCACCTATAAGTAGATATGTAAATAATTACTATCAATGTAAGTATCTCTCTCTCTCGATTTATGTTTGAGTGTCTTACCTAGTGTACTTGTAAGAATAAATACAGAGTGTTAACAGACTCATCACGAAGTCGACAACCAAGCATTCTGTACATCAAACTAAGTAACTTAAAATTATTGCTGGGAAACGAAATTTTTTGGCGTAAAAAATCATGTTTTGTGGTAGTAACGCACTCAAAACATTGTGCTGATGGATGGATTGAATAGTTTGAAGGTCGTGAAGGTTTTTAAAATAAAAATCGTACATTAAAAACTTGTATTAAAAAAAAACTTTAAAAAAAGTTGGAACACACAATACCAAAAAATTATTGCAATGATGGGAAGATCAAGTGCCTTTGGGCTTCGTTAAGTGGTGTTTTAAACCCTTTATACCTTAAAATTAAGCGAAAAGAGCTTATTACGTCACGGAGCAACGATGTCGGCTGTTTAGTTTACCTTTTGATTTGAGACAAAAGGCAAATTTTCCGAGTGTATTAGTTGAGAAGCCCATATTATAATATTTGTGTAGGTACTTCGGGAACAATCGGTTTACAAATCCGGTGAGAAGCCAAAGGGTGTGAAGACTGTCAGGGATGAGGGGTGAGGGGTGCAGTGGGAGGCGTGGGGGTGACTTACGGGGCTTTATTGCCATTCTTGTGACAAACGATTATTATGAAGACGGCTCACTTTCCACACGTTCCGCTTTTGATTAACTTCAGTGAATTTGCATTATATTTTTTTCTCAGAGTAATTTTGTATAAATATAAGTCACATGATTTATTTTCGTAGATGTGGCCTTGGTATGAGATGGATTTGCCTGTAGTTTAATTTAGTTTTGATGTAAATAAGGTTTTGATACGAAATAAGTCGACTGTAAAAAATATTATGCCCAAAAATATTGTCGTACGGAAAAATTATTACCGTACACACTTTTCTCCTTTAAAGGGCAAAGTTGGGTTAGTCTATTTTCATCAGTATCAATAGATATTTTTTAGAACAAAGTTCTTCATCATCATCATCAGCCTATTAATGTGCCCACTGCTGGGACTAGGACACAGGCCACCTATCTATGAGAGGCAATGGGAAATCCACCACGCGGGCCCAGTGCAGATTATTAGATGTCAGATTTCTTCGATATTATTTTTTTGCCTTGTTGGTTTAATATTAGATACATAGGTACATAGTTTTCATATAATTTTGTTTAGGAATTTCTAATACATTACAGGCTTTTATTAAGTACATAGGGCAGTCTCGATAAATGGAAGTAATGTTGAGATTTTCATTATTACGTCGACTCGACGTGGTCGTAGAAACGATTCCATGCAAATGCTATGAACTTTTACAGAAAATAATAAAAATGTACAAACTGCAATTGAGTCTCTGCAAATATAGCTCTACTCGACGTTTGTGGCATAAAAACCTAGCCTTTAAGTCTCCTCCGAAGCAAGAGAAGAAATTTTGCATTTAACGTTAATATTAATCCAACCTTTGACTAACTTTTGTGAGCGAATAAAGGTCGGAGCATGTTTGTAGTTTGACATTTTATAAAATAAAGTAAGTAACAGAATGTGAACTGGAAATATTACCGTCGGGCATAACTCAGGTTAACTTGCGCTCAGTTATTTTATTACCGTCGTTTCAGAGGTGTTACGCAGGAGCAAATCTCCTCTAAAAGATTTGTCAAAAGGAACAGAGCGCTAAGAATGCTGAAATAATTAGAAGCTGGAGTCAGCAGTAAAGTAGAGGCCTACTGAATAATGAGAGCGGAGGGGAGGGTGGGGAGACGTTCACTCAGTACCCGACACACTCCTACGTATAGAACTTAACATAAATTACTTTGAAGGTGACGCTGAATCTGTCGGCGTTTTGTTTTAGTTTACCCTCTTTTGATACACACCTGACTGTTGGATTTAACGATAATCTCAATATTGAATGTATTTGACACTTGCCCCTTTCACTAAAACCTTTGTTTATTACCTTAATTCAAAATAATGTACAACGACGCTTAGCTCGTTGATTGTGATACCATCTATGTATGTAGGATACAGAAAGTTTGTGAAGATGAATGGATGGATGGACTCTTTCACGTTAAATTTCTGCCCGGATTTGAACGAAATTTAGCATACAGATAGGTTATAAACTTGGATACTTTTTATTTCAGTAATACGATCGAATCATCATCGACGAAGCCGTGAGCATAAGCTAGTTCTGTAATAAAAGTGAACGTCTCCACTATATTTTGTCCACAGCTCTAGGATACTAACAGTACCTCCCATTAAAAGGCTAGGTCGGCAAAAATTTGTTAGGACATACGACTTTCGCAAATTTACAACGGAGACAGACTAAAGTTAGTCGGGAAACGGTGCTCACGTCCCATTTATATTGTTTTATGGTTTCTTTCCTACCCACAGAGGTTCCCACAAGGTTCCCACAGCCAGAAAATGTGGATCCGTTTCCTCACTGCGGTTTTTTATTATCCCGTTGGATACACCGACGTATCTATCACGGACGTCGAACGGCCCTAATGTGGGTGACCGATGACACGCATTTTGTAATACGGGAGAGCTCTCTACGTGAAATGGGTTTTAATAATGCTTCTTTCCCGTCGTATGGAAAGCGAATTTTCCCTTTATTTTATGTTGAAATTAGAGTCCAATCTCGGTGTTTCCGATTTTATGAGCACCCAAACTGATAATATTCGGTATAAGTTTCTTACTTTCTGGGAAATTTCAATCGACTCACGTAATACGGCGTCTTTTTACAACAAAATAATACCAACTAGCTATCAACGTAATCAGCTATTGTGGCAAGTAAAAAACAAATAGAACACATTTAAAAAAAGTCTGAAACAGAACCAGAAATGGCATACTTATTTCTCTAGTTTTTGCCGGTATACGGTCTTGTAATAACGCTAATGATAATGTCTACAGAATAACGTTGCAGTTGCCAACGAGAAAGTCTCCTCAAAATTATCTTTTGAAGTGCAGACTGAACGGCGAAAAGAAAATAATATAACAAGGTAGCAGAGTTATATCAATTAATTTTCCAACTGGGAAAACTTACTTCGGAGGTAAAAATAGGTAAAGTTGAGAGCCCAGCAGCTTGTCTATTTTTCCCATCTCGAATTGATTTGATCGGATTCGCGTCGAGACTCGCCCAACTCAACGGAACTTCGAGTAAACTTGCGGTTCGGAAATAGGTTTAACTATAGATGAAAGAAGTAGTTTTGAACTGAAATCATTCTTTATGAAGGCCGGATCCAGTTATGGAAAATGACATTGATTCATAACGTTACACTCGCTTCTTTGATAAAAGTGATATTTTGATTTATGGCTTTGTAAACTTGCTTTCTGAACTTTGATCAAATATAAGAGTTACAGACTGGGCGGGAGTTATTTAAAGAAATTGCTTGCAGTTATATTCTTTGTATTGTTATTTGTGCTAGCTTCAGTTAGTTTAATGATCCTATAAATTCATTTAATGGTTGCTTATCTCCGGATTATAAAATAAGCCCTTAATTCAATGACTTTCATAAATTAGCTATGCGCATAAGAATGAGGTAAACAAAGCAACAAAGCAAAATGTTCAGAGTGGATGGAAAAACCTCCCTCGGATCTCAATGATGGGTATCTCTTTGTTTTTTGGGCGAAAATAAACTTTACTTTTTTGTCTTTGAACCTTTTGGGCCCATGTGTGGATTGAACCATAAATCAAAGCCCTCTCAATAAATCTTGACTTCGTGAGAATTTGCCAAAGACGTTTTGTAGTTTTTTTTAAGCTCGATAACATTTCACCTCGGTGATAGCTATCTCACGCAAAGATATCGACTGAACTCCCAAATGTTTAGTACTCTTTTATTGCTACAATATTTTTGCTCAAATGTAAGGTGAAAAAGTCATAAATAATGTATGACAAAAATCAGCGTAGACCCGAATAAAAGAAAGTTTCAATATTTTAAAAGATCCTTGGGACGGCCACGCTCTATTTGCGTAGGTAATGAATTATTTATAAACCGTACTAGGACTAAGATTAACTTATTATAACAAGTCAACGAGGCTGTAAGCCGGGACGATAAAAAATGAAAAATATTCATGATTTACAACCCTATCCGATATCATCTTGACAATATCCGTGCTGTAATAGTAAAAGAAATTCTTTAATCTTTAGCGAAATTAAAGGCATTTGTAAACGTAACGGAGCTTATAGAAGGAGTGGGTAAGTAAATCAATCTATACATTGAATTAGTTGATGTTAAACGGTGCGATTTTGGCAATATTTTAGAGGCGACGGCAATGGAATGAGGCATTTTGCAGTCGGCGCACGTTCAGGCCTATTCATCAAGTCACTGGAGCCATTACCGAGCCCGCCACCTGCACGAAGCACGATCCCCAGTTTGTATTACGCCGGATTATTCCAACTTTCATTCACCTATAACTTGTTGAATTATAATCAATGTTTTTGTTTCTATAGCACCGTACTTCTGCTTACGTAATGACCTTGCCGGTTTTGTACCAGCTAATTCAGGTCGACTACTAGACTGAATTATTTCAGTTTATATTGTTATAGTTAGGTGTTAGTTTGACTTTGATTGTTCAATAGGTAGGTAGGTGTTTATTTTGTACCGTTGTTGCTGTCACGTTTTATGTTAATCACGTCACTGTACCAAGTTTTTTTCGTCGTTTTGTTTAGAACCGACTCATAAACAGCGGAATATTATTTATAGGTAATATTTCTCCCGTCGAATGTGTACAGATGTGACACAGCTAAATTACATACTACTACATATAGTGATAGTAGCCAATCTCGGCTCATTCCAACTCCATTTTAAAATGGAGATACAAAATAGCTCGGCATGCACCTGCCCATAGATCATCTAGTGGGCAATAGAATGCCTGCTTGCATCCTGCCGAGCGCGATATATCACTTGCGGCAAGGCCATTACAGTGTTCCCTGAACGCCAGATTAAAATGTTAACTAACCACCCTTTGTCTTCGCCGCATTTACAATGGGAAGCGGTTGTTTTACCCTCTAATGTTTGCTGCGATCTCAGCCACTGATTGCCGTTCGCGTGTTGTTTTATTTAAAGCGATTTGAGGCATGTTCATGCTGCCGCCTTCTTATTTAGCTTGTGGTATAGCTTGTTTCCGCGCTCGACTGTGTTTTGTATTTCGCGAGCTCTTCTTATCTTCGGAGGTTGCTAGTAGATAGCTGTAATTACTATCTCTAAACGTTTTGAAAGCGATAAGTAATGCTGGTTGCATTGCAATCTCGTAACGTTTCCTTATAAGAATCATATCAAAGCTGTCTAACTTTACTTTACTTACTCTCCACGCTTAAACCATCTCATCAAAAGTAGCTAAGTAATAAAATAGTTTTAAATAAAAAATGTTGCAATGAAATAGCTGTGCTTTAATATGCATCTACGAATATTTGCATGGAGCTAAAACGTCGTAAACTTCAAGTGACGCAGTACTTTGCTCCAGGCATTTTCCTAGTCGGCATTTTCCTTAATGCTTCATGTATCTTTCATGCACATTGCCCTGTTTTGCCAACATTTACTTAAGGGGACTTTCATTTTGAAGTAAGATAATTTATTTGGGCTTACTTTTTCACATTTTGTAGTAGTTGTTTTCTTCGAAGTCGAGTTGCTACGAGTAGATGGGAATTTAGACTCATTGGGGCTTAATCAAAACTTTATTTTTATACTTCTTGTCAAGAATAGGTACCTAAAACGATTTATTAATGTTGAATTATGCTTGTCTGGTTTAAAATCAAAGATAAAAAAAAAACATTTGTTTCTGAACCTGACGTAAAACGAGTATAACGTCACAGTATAAAAATCATACAGTAGGACGACGCCTTTGATCTCGTGTAAAATGCCGACATCGTCTAGACAGTAACGCATCGGCCAGGGTTGTCACAAGTAAACAATATTTATGAAATTATTTACTTATTGCAGATCAACATCGATAGCAGTATTATAATTAAAACAAAATATAATAACATTCACATATGAATATAATAATGAAAACAATTTTTAACCCGCTCTTTACTGCATATATTATTAAGGAGTTGAGTATGACAATAAAAAATGCAGATGAGGCGTATAATTTTATATTTTTTAAACTTTCGAAAAAAATCTTTCAAGTAAATCCGGTCTTCTGCAAGCTTCCACCCATAATTTACATCTGAAATGTTAAAATACAATACATATATTCAATACATACACATAATGTTAATAAATATATTCTCACCATACATACGAAAGAATTTGCTACAGACCACCAAACTGAACAACTTTTACTATAGGACCAACTCGAGACAGATTTAAGTTATTTAGATGGCATTTTCGTAACCAGCACCCCAATTTACCTCGGAATTGACACCCATATCAAATAATAAAAAAAATACGTCCGCCATCTTGGCTTTCAAAAAGATGCCGTTTTCATAACAAGCACTCCAATTAAACTCAAAATTGACATCCATATTTTTTTTTATAAAAATTACGTCCATCTCGAAATTCACCCTTCGTAAATAATAAAAAAGTCCACCATCTTGACACGGAACTGACGAAACATACAAACAAACACTTCACATTTATAATATTAGTAGGATTTCTTTGATTTAGTTGGATTTCACTCTACAATAACAAAACAGATTTATTTACCTTTCTTCTGTACGTGGAAGCTGATGAAACGGCAGATCTTTATTTATATGAGATGAAGACTTGCAATCACCCACAGCACACGTCGTATGCACCATTTTAAATAAACAAATAAAAAACAAACACGCGTTAGCCCTGAATGATATGTCCCGAGCTACTAACACCGTTTTGTTCGCAGCTCGGGCTCGGCTTACCCGCGTCTCGCCCCTCACACCCCGCACGATTGCCCTGTCTAGGCGTCTTCGTTGGACGACTGTAGGATTTTTAGACTGTGATAACGTGTTATAAAACATCAAAACAATCGGAGAAATGTAGTAAGTAGGTAATCTGATTAATTTTCAATCTTAATTTTAATTTTTTGCTGTAACGGTAGAAAGTAATCATTTAATCTTATTACAATTTGCTAGGCAGCTGCGCGTAATTCTTTCCTAAGTCGGAATGTACTCCTTCAACTTTATTTGCTGCATCATGGTTTGTTAGATATTAGTAGCTCATAGCTTAGCACAAATTATCATCGGACATATACTGAAAAAAAAAGAAATATCTGATATACATAGGTACAGGGTGTAAACAGACTCATCACAAAGCCGTCAACCAAGCATTCTGTACATCAAACTAAGTAACTTTACGTAAAAATTATTGCTGGGAAACGACTTTTTATTCTGGTGAAAAAACAAGTTTAGTGGTAGTACTCCATGTATTTAAATCATTGTGTTGATGGATGGATTGAATAGTAGAGGTCGTAAAAATCTTACATTCATAATCAAAATCAATTTTTTTTATTTTACAAAGGTACCATCGCGCTCACTGACTGTCGACCACTTTTCAACCTCATTACTCAGGGCATTAGGTTGAAAAGTGGTCGACGTCAGTGTACTCGGTAGCATCTACTGCATTTTTGAGTAGGTACTTTCGTTCGCCAATTAAAAGTCAGCATGTATAATAAAATAATACAATTACAAACGTTACGTTCGGTTAGGTTAAGACGGTTAAATGGTTCCGGGGCGGCGGACATCCATTGAGGATTTCCACATCGTGAAAAAAAAAAAAAAAAAGACGGTTAAATGGTTAAATTAAAACAATGCACTACTATAACAAAAACACGAAAAAAGAAGAAAAAAAACCGGCCAAGAGCGTGTCGGGCCACGCTCACTGTAGGGTTCCGTAGCTTCCCAGACCATTAAAAATACCAACATTTTTCGTCAGCAAAAATAACTTTGTTTTTCATAGTATTTGTATGAAAAACAAAGTTATCATTTGCGTTTTTTTGAAAAAGTGCTATATAACTCAAAAACTATTCAACTCATCAAGTTGAAAATAATTTTCCTAGAAAGTTCATATAAAGGTCTACTTCTGTGATTTTTTTCATATTTTTTAAACTTATGGTTCAAAAGTTAGAGGGGGGGGGGGGACACATTGTTTTTAACTTTCGGAGCGATTATTTCCTAAAACATTAATATTATCAAAAAATGATTTTAGAAAACCCCTATTCATTTTTAAATACCTATCCAACAATATATCACACGTCAGGGTCAAAATTAAAAAAAAAATCGCTCCCCACTTTACGTCTGGGGGAGGTACCCTAATAAAAATGTTTTTTTTAATTTTTATTTTTGCACTTTATCGGTATGATTGATATACATATTGGTACCAAATTTCAGCTTTCTGGTGCTAACGGTCACTGAGATTATCCGCGGACAGACAGACAGACAGACAGACAGACAGACAGACAGACATGGCGAAACTATAAGGGTTCCGTTTTTTGCCATTTGGCTACGGAACCCTAAAAACGGCGTTCATATTATGAAGTGCGGCCTTTTTGTGGCAAAATAGCCGTTTACCTTATTAGCTAGGTAGCGGCCAGTCTTTACTTTATATTCTAGGTTAGTTGGCACCCACACCACGTCTTATAGCCTATTCATCATGGGGGCAAGGCCACCGAAAGTATTCCGTGGCCGCTGGCCGCCCCCACAATTCCTCCGGCCGACATAATCTTGTTTGCGGCGTGCAAATATTCTTTTAATACTATATTTCTAGGTCCAATATTAAAGATTTATTGAATTGATTCGGCATGGTAGTTGTGTAAATTGGTATTGTGGTATATGTTTGCCACGAATGTACAGTCAAGAGTTGGTCATACTTACACTTGCACCACAAACACCACTCTAATTTCAACGACATAAGGGCGCTACCAATAACAAATTGGTACCACTTATTGTACAAGAGAAGATTGAGGAGATCGAAAACGGAAAGGGAAGCCTGTACCCTATAGTGGAGCGACATATGCTAAAACTCATTATCATCATTCTCTTGAACTTATCCCTCTGCTTCTTCCATCATCACTATCATCAGCCTAAAATGTCCCACTGCTGGGAGGGAGTGGGCTATATAATCCACCACGTGGGCCCAGTACGGATTGGTAGATGTCTTCTTCCAAACTTCTCAATAACTCGTCATCTCACCAGATACCTCATTTTTAGCCCAACACATCATGCTAAAAATAGTAATATATTTGGTTTAATGTATGTACCAGTGAGGAAATGCAAGCCCACGAGCGCTTCCAACATGGAGTGCAGGAGTCATGTATCTTCAAAATACGTTTCATGAATGAACCCGTATACAAAACATTCTCTTGCTAAGAAATTAATTCATTATCGCTTAGTTACCTTGTTTATGTACGGGCACGCACATTGAACGTATAAATTAGCAAATTCATTTTGATGGAAATGAGGTAGTATAATGAAGAACGGTGCCCCTTCGAATTACTTCACATTACGAGGTGTTAGGTCCAGACCTGGGATATTGATGAACGTGCTGGCAAGGGACATTAGTCACCAAGGACCCATATTAATTGTCGTTGAGCGTAACTACTTAGGCACAGATTCAACGTTATTTTCCGAACTAGAAATTCAGTATTCGTAGGAATAGAAGTCCATTCTTACGAATACCGAGTTTATTTCTTACATAAAGGCATTTGACAACAATATATATCAATGCTATCACGGACGCGGTATACTATGACGAATGCAGCTATTTTTCCGGCGTTATCATGTATGCACGTCCAATTTTTATTGCTTTTTGTGCGGCAGTTACAAATCGATTTGGCTTTAAGCCAATGGTGTCATTTTAATAGTTCCTCTGTGTAGCCGACAGTACTCACATATTTTAACATTATGTATATGGACATTTTAAGCTATGAATTGGTGTGGCACGAGTGGGCCGGAACTTCCTGCCAAATTGAGAAAAAACATCATGTTTTTGAGGAGGAAAACATAAATCACGTATCTACAAGGAAGATCTCAGAATCTCTTTATTTACGTTATTTGTTTGAATTTACTTAATTTTGAGAGGCTTATTATCTTCATCTTTTTTCTTTGGACCTTTAAGTAGCATTAAAAATAGATTAAATTGAATAGAGAAGTTAGTAAACATTAACTTTACTTCACAAGCTTATTACACTACACCTGAATTATTTTACATTGTTCTAAGTAAACTATTTTTAAAAACATTACAACAGTATTATCTGTTTTTTTCTCATGCAATTGATTATTTGTTCTGAGTATCAAAATTAGCATCTTAACTGCATTTAATTAGAGGGAGAGCCTGGTTTTCTTCACACAAGGTAACGACGAGTATGGACGCCAGTCTCTCAAAAAGGAACATTATAAATACATTTTGTTAAAATGTTATTCTTACATTATACATAAGTGAACCTTTGTGAATGGAGAACAAAGATATTGTATTGTATTATTAGGACATCGTTTTACAATTCAATAAACACAAAATCGAGAGACATTGATATACCTTTTATTCCATCTCTAGCACCAAAGACGCGTTTCTCTAGCGCGAAAATATTTTCCATTATTTATTCATATTTAGTAGGTGTCCCTTCTCTAAGCCGAGTTCAATTCTCTGTAGTAATACTTGATATTCCCTCTTTGAATGCACAGTGCTCGATAAAACGAGGAATTTCTAAGAGAAGATACAATAACTGGTATAAAAGGGAGTTCCTTAACAATCGTATCTATTCATTGGCTAAATCATGAAATACAATTTCCTGCGGTAGGTATTCCTTACAAAGGTTTACCATATTGGGAAGGTTACCTCAAGAGGAAATAACTTACGATATTATGAGATCTTATCTACGAGTAAGGAAGATTTTAGGTGGTTAGTTATTCAAGGATCATTTTATTTTCGTACGTTACTTTCTGATTTCCTCGTTGGTCTAATGTTCACAATCACGACTCAGTATGAGATCCTGAGTTCGTTTTCTGATAATATTGGGTTTTTTGTTCAGCAATTTCTCTTTCTCTATCCAGGCGTGATGTTATGTTATGTCAATTTCAGAATAAAACCTAGAATGTGATTACGTACCGGAATAAAACTGAGAATAAATTATGTTATGTAAGGCCACTTTAAGCCGCATTTCGAGACAGTTGAACGCTTCATACTACATATAACGCTATTTTAATTTTCCATAATTTATCTTACGTCAGAAGAAATTACGAAGTTTTGGATTCATTCAACAACTCCAGTAACCCAAATTAAATTCCAAACACATACACAAAATCAAGTCTGTTATCACATGAATTCCTACTACGCTAAGAAATTAGCATCCCAATAGATCGCTGTCCTTATATCTCCGCAGTCTGTACCAAGAACGAGAGGCTGAGCCTAACTGAACAAAGGCTTAGGAACGTCGGACGACAGACGTCCGAGCAGCCTCAGATCCTAAGTACAAATACTGATAAACGGATAAGACTCTCACACAACTATGTGGCCCAAAAATAGACGACCTCTTTGTATCAGAACTGTAAACTATAGTTTGGTTTGAATTAGTACGTAACAAATCCTTTTTTTTTAAGTGAAACTTCTTTACAATATAATACAATCATTTTATTAGTAGGCAACTAAGGGCCATAGATAAAATACATAAGGCGCGTTGGGCACTTTTTGGGTGAACAAAAATCATGGAACTCGCGTGACCGTCACCTAACGCTTCGTAGCACTCGTAGCCGATCCGCTACACACTTAAGCCTGCGCGGGACACAATCCGTAGTAGATATAAATTACTTAGTTCTCACTTCAATCGGCAGTCCCCAAAGGCCTGCCTCCGTGCCCCGCAATGTTTTTTTTTTGGTGGAATTCCTCAAGGACTCATTCCGCCTAGTGAGAAAGGAGAGCTATGTTTGACTTCTATTAAGTCTAATCCCATGGTTCCCTCCACTACCAATCGACCATGTGTCGGGCCTTGAAAGATACACCCCCGAGTAGCTGGAGGTGTCAATCCTGCTAATATAATGTAACCTAATTTAAATTTTTGGTTTTGTAAAGACAATTTTATAGTTCATGGTTAGCAATACCGGTAAAAGACAATTTTTGCATTCAGTCTCTTTGTTAATTAAAAAGTTTTCAAAGCATAACAAAAGTAAAAATTGATGAAATAATGTATAAGTGTTAAACCAATGAAATTTGCAATCCGTGTTTAAAACATTAAAAATAAGGCCTAACATTAAGGTAGTTTAATAACAAAAGCCGCAAAATATCCCAGATTTATAAACTCATTTTAAAAGTTCACGATCCTGTTTTTATTTTGATACTTATCGATGTTGAGTGTTTCTGAGTTACTGCAATAAGTCCGTTTTGCAGTCTTCGTTGGTTGGATTTGAAGTATTTCAGTTGGTTAAAAAAACTGCTACAAGAATTTACCTTTTCAAATAATTGCTGGATTGAAAGAAGTAAGGGTGATAGAATCTGACTTCCATAGTCAGTCATGGTGTTCTCTCGACCTTAAAAAAACTTCAATAAGGATGGTCCAAATAGTGTCGTCATAAAAGTGATAATATACAACAATCACGAAAATAAAAATATGTTTATTTTCGTGATTGTTGCTTATTTATTCATTTTTAAACACTTCAAGCACAACGTATATAAGCAGACTTAATGCCATAGGCAATTTCTACAAGCCAATCTTTAGGTCATTTCTAGAAATCAGATAATAATTAATAATTTAAACGATGTTCGAACAGAAACAAAAACGGCAACAGAAAAAGGGGTAACAGTGTAATAATATGCCTGTATAAACGTACCTATGTATAACGTACACTATCGGCATTTAAAGAATTATGCGTATATGTTTACGCACCGAGGATTGCTCGAATGCTCAGTATGCGACGCGACTTGCGAGTTGCGTGTATCACGGTATGAAAAAAAAACATAAAATATTGATTGGGCGGGTCACGTCAGCCGCATGCACGATGACCGCAGAGCAAAAGTCTCCACACAATGGTTATCCGTAGGAGGACGGCACTGCCGAGACCGGCCCAGAAAGACTTGGCGAAACGATCTGGAGGCGTACTGTGAGGGCTGGTCTGTGGAGGCCTGGGATAAGGGCATGCGGAAGGAATTGGGAGAGGCCTTTGTCCAGCAGTTAGACTTATCAAAAATAAAAAAATATCATCACGCTTGTTGAATTCCTCGAAGGTTTATGCAGAGGTTACCAAATACTTACAGAAGGCGCACCTTGTTTGCCTTCAATCGCCCTACATCCAGGCTGCTGGCTGCTACTGAGAATTCCCTGATTGAATTTGACGACCTGAATGGCGCAGCGGTAGTGAGGCTGCCTTACGTTCTTCGGGTCCCGGGTTCGAATCCCGGTAGGAGCAAATGTTTGTGTGATGAGCATGGACATTTGTTTCCGAGTCATGGATATTTATATGTATAACAAGTATGTATTTACAAACAAAAAGTAGATATGTAGTATATCAACTGTCTGGTGACCACGACACAAGCCTTGCTTAGTGTGGCACTAGATAGCGATGTGTATAATGTCCAGCGATATTTTTTTTAAATAGCTAATATACTTTGTCCTACCTGTGAAACGAACCAACCACCTTCATGCTCAGCAGTCACGCTTGCTTACTTGATCACTAGATGAACGGGATAATTGATCATAATATATAATTAATACTTTCAAGTTTTGCTTGCATGCATTCATGCAAGCAAAATTATGCAATGAAACTCCCAACGCGTGACTTTCAAACCATCAGTAGTACTCATTCACGTTGAATCGCGGGCGCGGTGGCGGGCGCGGTCACGAAATATCAAACTAAGGCATCGTTCACACCAATGCGTATAATCAGCCGCCGACTGTGAGTATCCAGTACAAAATGTATGAAGCGAATCAGTCGGCGGCTGAAATAAATCTTTCATACATTTTGTACTGGATACTCACAGTCGGCGGCTGATTATACGCATTGGTGTGAACGATGCCTTATGGCGTAATATCCAAGTGTTCACGTACACAACGCACGTGCGGTCTAAGTAGCGGGCAAGCTAGCGACTGGCGCGCGCGGCGGGCTCGCGGCAATATCAAACGCGTGAGATGTTTGTGTGTGTTCACGTCGAACTAGCGGCGGAGCGCGCGATTTACTCGCGACGTCAGGTAAGTTCAACTAGTACGAACTTGTCGCTAGAAACGGACTCGCGTAAACGCCTGGCGGCCAATGTGAACACGAACTCGGCACGTCTCTGCGCCCGCACCCGCTGCCGCGCCCGCGCGTTCCTACGTGAACAAGTACTCAGAGTTATTCTTGACATAAATCTAATGTCATAAAGACAGAGAAGCTCCTCAAAGCCTACAGAATACTCTTACTTACCTTATATTTATGCTTTATATAAGAACCATGCTTATGTTTCTGGAATAACAAGCGTTTAACAGCCCATAAAGAGGGATTTATTGCCCTGGCAACATATGAAATATCCGGTGTTACGGTTTGAAGACTTACCTATTTATTGTAGTTTTCCATCAAAACGATACATGTAGTTATTGCCAAGTTAACTGATATTGGTAATGGTTTCAATACTTCGTGGTCAATCAATATTGAGTAGAGAAGGGCGAATATAGCATGATTTCTTACGGATTTTGGGAACTAGGTAGGGCTTACTATGAGTGAGCTTGCCCAAAGAAGTAGTTAGGTAACATACCTATTTTAAAATCGGTTCATCAGAATGATGACTGTCCTGCCCTTATGCCAATTTATTTGAAGTCGGCGCAGTATGACTTCTTCTTCCATACAGTTTCTCTATTACTCGTCATCTAATCAGTCCTCTCCTTTCTACTTACATCGTCCTTCACACAGTCCATCTTAAGTTTCTTTGGTCTTCCTCTACTCTTGTAGCCATCCAAATTCATAAAACATTATTTCAAAATCTGATATTTCAGCATAATCTCCGAAATGGCATTCTCACCCACCACCACATAGATATAGTGCCACGTTAAATTCCTTAGGCATACTTATACATCTATTTATACTATCTAACTAAGTTAAATCTAAGTTACGTACAAAATTATTTTATACTTGATATAATTTTAAATAGTGCCCGATTCTTAGAAACTAAAGTTTTAACCACAAGAACTTCTTGACTTTACAGGTTTGCATAAACCTATTTCTTTTTAAACTACTAACTTCCGGTTAGTTAAATAATTATTCCCAACTTTATGTGTATCGCTCTATAAACCAGAAGTTCGAAACAGCGCTTCTGTTCACGTATAAAATTTCTTTATTTTTTTTCGATGAAAACTACTCAATATGCTAAACCAGGACGTTTTATTTCTTTGTTTAATTCCCCCGTAATCCGTTAAACCGACGTCGATTCGCCAACACATAAACGTTTGCCATAATATCAGCTTGATATTCTACGCTCGTTCATTTTAACTTATTAAAGCCAGTATCAACTGTCGCCGGAAGATTTTCTTGCAAGCGAGACGTCATCATGCAAGAAATGCGCAAACATAGTCGGAATATTCATGTGTGTTAATATTCATGGCCACGGAGGCACCTGGTGCACTTCAGTTAAGGATCGCGGTGTCTACCACGAGCTTGTGTACATATGCGAGACATTCGTATCGGTGTACCGGGTAGTTGAGGTAAAAGTTTCACGGCATAGTAGGCGACTGCACGTATGAATTCCAGATTGCGTTTAGGTGTTTAGGGACTCGACCAGACGGTACCGCATTACGAATTTAGGCTAACTCGCGACTTGCTTAATTTAAAGTTGAGAAGGAGATTAGACGCTTTGTTGAACAGTTGTTTGGAACTGTGAAACTGGTCTAGGTTAAGGGAAAGTTTCTGTTTATAATTAAACTTCTCTGTAACTGACACCGTTGCCCCTAAGGAGAAATGTGTTATCGTCCAAAAATAGTACCAACTGTTCACAGTTCCGGATTTAAACGTGGTTCTCGTTCGTAATTACAAAATTAACGAAAGGTATGACTAATAACTTTTTAATAATTGAGTGCCACGTTGATCGAGTATCTTGAGCGCAACTGCTGAGCATCCTTTTTTTTCGGATTGGAAATCATCAAATGACTTCTCTCACTCTGGGCGGAGCGGGAGGGAGTGTCAGACTTTTACTGACTAAAACCCATCCATGTTCCTTCCTCGCCCTTTACGTTCCGGGGCCGCGGTATCTCTTTCGAACAGTCCCGCAGCCCCGGACTGCTGAGCATCCTGGGTTTAATTCCCGGCTCAGGCAAAGTGTTCATACGTTTTTCCATTACGAATTTCTCAATAATAGTCACGAATTCGGGATTTGTGCCCGGTTGATGGCTATAGGGTCACCCCCTATTACATGGGACTTAAACATAGCTAGAGGATGTGTTGGAAGACCTCCCACTAGGTGGACCGATGACCTGGTGAAGGTTGCGGGAATCCGTTGGATGCGAGTCGCAAGGGACCGGTCAATGTGGCGACACTTGGGAGAGGCCTATGTCCAGCAGTGAATAAGAATAAGAATAAGAATAAGAATAATTTATTTGCTTAAAATACAGGTGTTACCAGTTGTTACAAGTCGGTGGTTTAGGCACAAACCATATTTTGCCTTTTTAGGGCATGCAAATATAATTTTACATTATTTTATAATGCGTATTTATAAGTATTTTCAATTTAAGCTTATTAAAAGTAAAGTAAAATAATTATTAAATTAAAATACAATGTAAAAAAAAAAAGAAACCTTAACACATATTGCACAATGAAACTATTACCGATATCTTAAAATAGAAAAAATCTTAACACATAATATATTGCACCCGAAATTAACACTTATATTATCTTAAATTAAATTTTGTGTTGCAGAAATTCTTGTAAACTGTAAAAACAATTTTCTGTCAACCATTTGCCATATTAGTCCATATCTTAAAATGGATTCAACGTATCCACTGTATGCTATACGAGCAGTTTTTTCATCTGAAACAATTCGAAGTTTCCGTAACGCATACACAAATCTATTGAGTTTACTGCATACGCTGTATATGTGTGGTTTCCAGTTACAAAATTTATCGAGAGTTATACCTAAAAATTTAATATTTTCTGTTTCTTCTACAATTTTATCATTTATTTTAATGTTAATACTATTAGAGGGTTTGCATTTGTATGTACTAAATTTAATAAATTTTGTTTTTGAAATATTTACACATATGTTGTTAGATTCAAGCCAATTTATAACAGTCTGTACAGCTTCTCTTATTTTGTTTTCATGTGTTGAATTTTTGTTTTTATTTGGTACTATGACAGAAATATCATCGGCGAAAAGGACACTATCGTAGTTTAATGAATCTGGTAAGTCATTAATGTATATCAGGAATAACAAGGGTCCCAGAACACTCCCTTGTGGTACGCCATAAGGATTAAATTTAGAAGAGGATCTATAGATAGTGGATTCAAGATTTTCATTAAGGTTAGAAACTTCGACACATTGTTGACGTCCTGTTAAAAAACTTCTAATCCAATCCAAAGCGACCCATGCCATATCTTTCACATTTGTCTAGTAAGATGCTATGATCCACAAAATCAAAAGCCTTGCTCATATCAAAGAATACTACTGCAACCGGAATTCTTTCGTCGAGGTATTCTGTGATCTTTTTAATTAAGGTAAATGCTGCCAAAGAAGTGGATTTATTATGTTGAAAACCGTTTTGTTCCTGTTTAAGTATGTTATGCTTATTCAAAAATCCAATTAATCTACTGTAGAATACCTTTTCAAAGATCTTTGATAACACCGGAACAAGAGTAATAGGGCGATAGTTATTTGGCTCTTTTCGATCACCTTTTTTAAATAAGGGTTTAACTATGGAATGCTTTAAATCCTCTGGAAATATTCCTTGTGTCAAAGATTTTTCTAAAATGTCATTTAAAACAGGCGCTATGATATGTGCACTTGCCTTAATAATACGTGTTGAGATTGTGTCATAACCTACTGCGTTGGTGTCATTCAACGATTTTATTGTATTTATTATCTCTTGCTCTGTGGTCGGTTTCAGAAAAATTGATTCATCATTAATAGGGATATGAGATTGTTGTTGTTTATTTGGGAAACTTGAGTTGTGATCATTGACAATATTAACAAAGAATTCATTAAATGTCGATGCTATTTTAGTTGGATCTTGAATAAACTTCCCGTTGTTTTGTAGCGATGTTATACTATTTACTTTCCTAATCTTATCATTCTTGTCTTTTATTATGCTCCAAGTAGCTTTTCCTTTGTTGCTTGCCTGATTAATAAGTTTCTTATTAAGGTTTTTTTTGACCCTAATATGCATTTTTTTAGAATTTTATTATAATTATTATATTTATTGTGTGTCTCTTTGGTTTTATGTTTGTAATATGAAAATCTCAAATGTTTTCCAATAGCACTAGATTTTCTTAATCCTTTAGTCAGCCATTTTGGTGATTGTAAGTTGGAACTCATTTTAGTTTTGTAATAAGGAAAACACAGTTTGTAAAATAGTATGAGTTCTTGGTAAAAATAATTGAAGGCTTTGTTTACGTCTTTTGGCTGAGATGATGAAACATAGCTGGCGAAATGTGGGTGTACTAATAGGTACAACTTTTCCTAACTTTTCGGGGATTAAAGGCGTGATGGCCATGATATATAGAATTAATTTATCAAGCTTACAAAAAAGTAAGAGATTGGAAATAAGTATTTCTTTCAACAACTAAACGTTTCTACAAATCGACTTGTTGGGTGCTTCATCCAGATTGAAATACAATAGCACTACAACAGTAAACTATACACGGCACAAAAAAACTTACAAGGACAAAAACCACAACCGTCACAGAAATCCTTGCAACTACAACACTAGAGCCTAGTTACAAGGATTTCCGTTGAGACGATCACCTTGTTCTGATCGTTTGCATAGTGCGCTCTGCCTCCAGTTCGCAGACTCAGTTAGTTCAGTTTCCAAGGCTTTGATTTGAAATTGATTGTGGATACAGCCATTGTTTGTTTGTGTTCGGTTACGTGTTTGTGGGACGTTTGTTCATGTCGTATTGGTGAATTGGTAAGTGACTGCAAGGGTGCAGTTTGGGAGGAATGTTATGAACTGATTGCAGGTACAGTCGGTGTATTACCGCTGACCCCACTAGTTCGTCCCACTGGTAGGGTCAACTGGAAGTTCGCAATTTTTATTCCCGCTGACCCACTACCATATACGCCTTTCATGAAAAAAAAAGATTACGCGTATAAGGAAAAGGGCAGGGACAATTAGGAGATGATCGTGGTCTTTTCCACCTGATCAGTTACAAATTGTTTTCGCTTAAAATGCGGAGGCGCCGAGCCACGCCCCCTTAAAGTGTAGGCCTATTAGGAAAGCGTAAATTTGGTGCACAAAATAACAATAACTCTCGTTTGGCGTGTGTCGTCAGTGCGCTCGGATAGGTATTGTCTTTCATTCATTATTTCTATACAAAGTCAACGGAGCGGGGCTAGAGAGCGTAACTATGTTGCGAGTGCAAGCAAAAATTTGCTTAGTAGTGATCAGGCGGGAGTGTCCACGATAGTACGTGCATGTGTAGGACATCGACGTCCTGACCCAGTTCGAAGTCTATTTTTTTTTTAACTGTTTAATAAATACCAGTATTTAAAATGGAGAAACTGCCTATCTGACCTCCACAACCAAGTTAGTACTGGATACCACTTGGTAAGACTGGTTGTCAGATTTTTGGGGCACTGACGACCTGTAACGACTGTTAAAGACCTGCAAATGACAGCCGAAACACGAGCTATTACCTTATTAACTGGACATGAAATACATTAAAATCTAAAACAGACACGCAAAACAGAATTCAGTGTAATAAATAAATAAGTGTCAGTAGCAGCATGTACTTCACATCGTCGGCAAGCTAATAATTATAATTAAAGGGAACTCTAATAACGACTTGACTGCCTCGTAGGTCTTGTGCTACCCGCGTAGAATAAGGTGGGGTTTGATTCCCAGGTCCTGCTAAGTGTTTTGTGTTTTCTATCAGAAACTTCTGAGTTGCAGCAACGTTTGTATTTTTGCCGGTTTGATGGGAAGAGGCTTTTTTTTTTTTTTTTTTTTTTTTTTTTTTTTTTTTTTTTTTTTTTTTTTTTTTTTTTTGGGATGGGAAATCATCAAATGACTTCTCCCACTCTGGGCGGAGCGGGAGGGAGTGTCAGACTTTTACTGACTAAAACCCATCCATGTTCCTTCCTCGCCCTTTATGTTCCGGGGCCGCGGTATCTCTTTCGAATAGGCCCGCAACCCCGGCAGGCTTCGGCCCTCGCGGGCCCCTCTCTTATGCTGACATCTCTTTGAGGCGCGTGTGGAACACGAACGCGCCGTCGACACGGCCTGTCGGACGGACGGCTAGCTAGCCCATAGCCAACCGTCCACAGGCCCGCGTCTACGGTGGCCGGTAGCCACCACGTGGCCCCCGACGCCCGGTGCGTCTCCCGCGGCGGCCGGGAAGAGAGGATCTCTCCCTCTCTCGTTCCGCCACCTCCTTTGCTAGCATGACTGCTTCACAGAAGGAGGTGACGGCTTCCCATTCCGTCTCGCTCCGGACCATGGATTGAACCAGGGCCGGACGCGAGAGGTCGCCGCCGCCGATCGCCGCTACGAGGACACGGCGGTGCTCCGCCCACGCAGGGCAGACTTCCACCGTGTGCTCCACCGTGTCCTCCGGTCGATCCTCGCAGTGGAGACACCCGGGCGTGTCCTCCCGCCCGATTCGGTGCAGGTACCTCCCGAAACATCCGTGTCCGGTGAGGACCTGCGTCAGGCGGAAGGTGAGGACGCCGTGGCGCCTCTCTAGCCACTCCTCAAAGAGGGGACTTACCGCCACTATCGTGGCGTGCCCTGCACGGGGTTGCGACAGTCGCTCTCTCCATGTCGCCATGAGATCGCGCCGGAGGTCTGTCCGCTGAGCGGCAATTTGCCGCGGCAGCGGAGTTTCCCCCCGGCGTAGTGCCTCCGCGCGCCAGTCGTGCAGGCGCGCGAGTACTATCGCCTCCAGATCCCATGGCGGCAATCCGGCAAGCAGGCCCGCCGCCTCGCGGGAGATCGTGCGGTACCCACGGACCATCTTTACGGCCACCACTTTTTGGGGCGCGTTCAGATAATGGGCGGCTCGCCGCCTCAAGGAACGCGCCCACACTGGGGCCCCGTAGAGGGCCATGGACCGCACGACCCCCGCGTAGAGCCTGCGGCAGGAGGCGTTTGGCCCCCCAAGGTTGGGCAGGAGCCGCCTGAAGGCAGCCCCGGTCCGTTCCAGCCTGGGGGCCAGACGTCGGAAATGTTCCACGAAGTTCCATCGGCTGTCGAGTACGAGTCCCAGGTACTTCAACGTCGGCTCGACGCCGATGGATACCCCTCCCACCATGGGAAGAGGCTTGCTTTCTATTCGAATTGGGGGTGCACTTTTCCCCATATGTCACAGTAGAATTGTCAGACACGGTAGATTGTAATATAACTAGAGAGATTGTAAACTCTCGAAAGATTGTCAAACGAACATACTGCTTACAATATAACGCTTTATTTTTCGGTAGATTGTAATCTATCGAAGTGAAACCGTAATATTGTGAAATGTATGCGATGGAAGTCAACTCGTGCGGTGTGCAGAGTGGAGGGGGAGGGAAGGAGGGGTCCCCCTTGCCCCATGGTACCACTTTCATGAAAAGATAATGTACCATTCCTGAGAAATACCGATTAATATACCCTAACCTCAAAACAATTTATATTCCCCTAAAAAGCGTAGTCGATGGAGCCCCGCTACGCGGGGCCCCTATTTCTGTCTGCAGGGTTTAAGGGAGCCTAACTAACCTAACGTGGGGGTGCCCCAAGTCCCGATTATGGCGGCAGAGATACTTCCATCGCATGCATTTTACAATATTACGGATTCACTTCGATAGATTACAATCTACCGAAAAATAAAGCGTTATATTGTAAGCAGTATGTTCAAATGACAAAATTTACAATCTCGCTAGAGAGATTACAATCTAACGTGTTTGACAATTTTACGGTGACAGATATAACAGACGTGTACAGTCGCCAACGCATCAAGTTACAGCAAATTGTTCTTCTCCAAATGATTTTGAAACAGAAAATGTTGGTGGTTAAGTTCAAAATGGAATTATAAAAATTTACAGATTTTTACACGCTCTCTAAAAAACAGTCTAATCACAAAAATAGCAGTTTTAATACATACGCACAGTTTAAAGTTTTGTCCCTGAAAATACTTTGCGTTGTAATACTTCATTCGGAGATTTATTTTTTATACTTATGGCGGATTTTGAAGTTAAGTGGGGTGTTATCTAAAAATCTACATAGGTACTTTTGTGCTATGACATCTTTTTAGAGGATGTACGAAGTATTTATTCAGTGACGTTCCAAGCCCTTATTTGTTCTACGGAACCCAAAAATCTCTTTAAAGCGTTTCTTGATTGCTAAAGAACTTAAAACTTAAATGCGCCTGTCTGGTCGTTAGTGCTCACATATATTATGCAGTTTCTGCGAAGTGTGTCTAGTTTTAATGCCTTTTCGGTTGGTGTGGTTAATTTTCATGTTGCTGGAGAAATTAAAGAAAATATTGTACTGTAAAATGAAATTGCTTGCTCCAGATGTCACTGTTAAGTGACAACATTAGTGTCGCTGCTGCAATGCCAAATGTATTTAACGAACCAATAATGTATCCATTTACCATTGATTTCATTGCAACTATTGACATCAAAGGAGCCATCGTCAACTTTTTTAATATGTGATCCAACGAAAACCGACTACAAAAAAAATACATCAATGTCTTGTTTTACACATTTGGTGGCCGTCGCTAGCTTCCCGAAACTCAAATTTTCCCAATCACCCTTTACCCTAATGCTTTAGCGATGAAGTTAAAAACCTATTAAAGTTTGTCCAATTGTAGTATCATGATGTATATCTTGTACATTCATGATGTATATCTTGTAGTATCATGCTGTATACATTGTAGTATCATGATGATTTTGACGACCTGAATGGCGTAGTGGTAGTGAGGCTGCCTTACGTTCTTAGGGTCCTGGGTTCGAATCCCGGTAGGAGCAAATGTTTGTGTGATGAGCATGGACATTTGTTTCCGAGTCATGGATGTTTATATGTATAATAAGTATGTATTTAAAAACAAAAAAGTATAATATGTAGTATATCAACTATCTAGTTTCCACGACGCAAGCTTTGCTAAGTGTGGCACTAGGTGGCGCTGTGTGTTAATTTCCAGCGATATTTATTTATTATTTATTTATATTTATGTGCTACCCCCTGTACATACATAAGAAATGCCACCACCAACAATTTAATCGTTATTTGACTAGGTACAGTACATAATTGAACGTTTTGAGGCAGTTTCTTCGATTCTCCAATTTTCATCGGCATACAATTAACGAACCACCAGATTTTACAAAATGTAACGGCAAAAAAAAATACTTTTGATTGCCAACATTAGTAAATGATCAACAAAATTAATACCTCTTTTATCGTGAAATTAGAACCAAACATTTTTTTTTTAGTTAATGACTACTAGAAATTGAACTGTTATGCTCTTGCATCTGAGTCGAGGGAGATCCGGTCGACGGAGCCCCGCTTCGTGGAACTCATACTTCTGAAAGGTTTATAAAAAAATAACCACGAAGGGTATGGCGGGGTCGATTCGCTCGCACTAACGTATAGTTCGAACCTAATCTATACGTGCCGGGGTGCCCCAAGTCGGCCTAGGCAAAACTAGTTTGTCATCAACCACCTCATCAAATTTGGTGCTTAATTTACTAAATTTGGTGATAAATTGATGTTTTAGGTGATAGATGTTAGTAATAACAAAGTTATTTTTATTGGTCATTTTATTTTCCCCCATTTTCATCCATTTAGCGTTGATTATATGAGTATGTAATCTGAACAGACAGACATGACGAGCTATGAAAGTTCTGTTTTGTCATTGCCTACGAAACCCTAAAAACTTGCCTACTTAATAACGCTAATAAATAATTTAGTGGTTAATTATGAACCTGATACTTTGACATCACAATCCTAAACCCAGTAAAAACTAGAGTTACTCTCAAAATATCCTAAAACTAATGTTGGCGTGAAACAACCAAAATATTTCATGCCTAGAGGCAAAAGCAGCAAAATACTCGGTTTTCCTCGAAGCTATTCACCGTCCAAGGCTTAATATTGACTTTAATAACTAATTATGAGGCTTATTACAGCACTAAATATTTATCACGATTGTAACGTTAACGTAAAAAGGGCGGAATAAATTTGGTAAGAAAAAATATAAAACTTAGATAAAATATAGCTGAATTAGCTGGTTTTTGATAGTGGAATTCATTAGCAGTAATTGCGCTTTATATTCCAATCTAAAAAAAGCTTTTCATTTCATAGGTATGGCTTGAAAACTTCAGGTACAGTTGTTGGACTTGAATTTATTACTTAATTCGCAATCCATCTTTTACAGTAATTCACTTGAAATACTTACTACTAAAACTACTATTGCACTAACTGTAGTTGCTCCATGTAAAATACTGGTATTCAGCTGCATGCCAGTAACCATGGAGTTTCTTGCCGGTTCTTCTCCATGGAATCGACCAACGCGAACCGTGCACCTTTTTCGACGTTTTATAAGTGCCCATCTAGGCCTATGTGAAATAAAATATTTTGATTTTGATTTTGCATCCAGTTCGACTAAAAGCCAACCATAGTTGGAAAAGGCTAGGCAGATGATCAAATATCCAACGTGTGTTGTTCCTACCTGAATAATTCAGGACATTTTTGTCCTACTTCATCGTATATTAGTAACATCATAAAAAGGTTCTCCAGCTAGTCAATTAATAAGCTTAGTAGGTACCCGGATAATGGCAGTTGAACAATTTTCAACCTTACTTTTCAGAACATAAGACTGAAAAATGGTTCATTTCTTTTGTCCACGGAGTTCCCTCTTACTGCCCCGAAACCTAAAAGCTGTATGTAATTACACTGCTAAAACAAAGAACTAAAGGCTTCGTTCTAGGTGTAAAGACTTCCTTCGCCTTCGCCATTTCTTTTTACAGTGTTGTCATGAACAAATGGCGTACCGTAAAATAAGGTGGGACGTAACCCGAACTTCTAATATTTTGTAAAGAAAATAACTTTTTAAATACAATTTTAACCCCTCGTAAATATAGATACAATAAAAAAGCTATTGTGCCTCGCATAGATATTTGTTCCATCGATACGAAGAGTTAATAAACTATTTTTAGAGATATGTCAATTGATTAACAAGTCACCTTTCAAACAAAAAACTTAAATCAAAATTGGTCGGCTACGATGCCACAGACAAACACGTGTAACTTATAACAACAAAATTAATTACTTTTTTGTCAGCGTTAACAATATTATCATAAACGAGACAATATTATCCCACGTTAAACTTAGGCTACCTGCCCGGCTAGCATGGGCAGGGGATAAAAATTTTATCCACCGGTTATTTCCACTTTTGTTTGAATTTTGTCCCTTGTCAGTGGAAATAACCGGTGGATAAAATTTTATCCCCTGCCCATGCTAGCCGGGCTGGTGTAGATACTTGTAATATTTGGAATTTTTACCAATCACAAAATAGTTTGACAGCCTCATTCGTCTTGGCTAGAGTAAACTCTTGTCACAGTTTTTTCCCCTAAATTAGAATTCGCACCTTTATTCTCGTCGCGATAAGGTTGCTTTCAGATACATAACTTTGGGAGGACACCACCTACTCTCATTGTGTCATAGATACACGTGACAGATAGCTCAAACCACTACATGAAAGTTGTCCCACGTGGCGTATGAATAAATCTCACTCTGCATTCTGCATGTAGAAGGTTCCCGTTACTAATGCATACCAAAATTTAGACTAGGGTAGTCGGTAGCTACCACTTGACATAGCATAGCATAATCTGCCTATAATAATTCCACTACTGGGACACATGCCTTCTCTGTATGAGAGGGAATGGGCTATAATCTACAACGCGGGCCCAGTGCGGGTTGGTAGATGACGTCTTCGATTTTTTTTAGGTTATTGGACTTGTCGGTTTGCTCACGATGTTTCCCTTTGCCGTTTTGAGAACAGTGAATATGAAATAAATTACACAAAGTAATGTGCCTGCCTGGTTTCGAAGCTCGAACCCACGACTTACTGCTCGTAAGTCGAGGCCACCTTTTCTGGGCCACCCCTGCTCTCTCCACTGAAATGAGATCAATATCATCTTATTCAATTGTAATGACGTCGACAATCGACGATAAACTGACGGAACGATGAAAACAATTCCTATTATAATAATTGGATAATACTTTGGACTTCAAAGAATTTAACACAAAGGAGGAACGGTGATAATTGACGCATAATTCCGACAAATCGGCGACGTCGGAACAAGGTCAAAGAACATTACAAGGAAAAACACTCAGCGCCCGTAACTGTGACAATTTATATTTGGATCAATAATCCTAACGTATTTTGTATCATTCAGATAATTCTGAATAATTTATTACTTTGTTCTTCTTTCATGGATCACAAAACAATATTTTATTTTTCGTTTCGCTTTATAACTTCCAAGTTTGGTTGAATCACTGAAGACAATGTTTTAAGTGATTGCACGCTTTCCTGTTTATTTTTAGAGTTTTGGAGCCAATTGACAAAAATGGAACTAGGTACATAATACAATTTTGTCCCGTCTCCCAGTCCGTTCGCTCGAATGTCACATCGCCATTCAGTTGCGTTTTAGTTCGGATTCTAACGTAGTCTGGTTCAATTTTTATTTATTCAAATTTATACGCTGTTTTAATTAGTATTGTAGTTCAACCACATAAACGGATATTATCATCCATTATTAATTTATTCAGCTGGTAACATTAAAATTGATTTAATTTTTACACGTTAAAAACTTTAGATACCAAATATTTATTAAAAAATTAGAAGTTAATTTCATAATTAATTTATTCCGTTGTTTTTGTTTTAAAAGGTTAAGTTTCTATTAAGGTTATTGGGTTTTCCATCAGGTACTATAAAGTTGCAACCCGGATTTGGATTTTTCACCACTTTGGTAGCAATAAGCTTACTTCCTTGGGACTTTAAAATCAGTACCATCATTATTTTTCTACCTTTTCCCATGTATGTTCGGGTCGGCTTCGAGTCTAACTGGAACTTGGAAGCAGCTTTATATGGATTGACTGCCTTTCTGACCTCCACAACACACGCTTACATGGAACTTTTAAATATGACTGAGAGAGTGTGGGTGTATCCTAGGTACATACACCCCCTTCGGGAAGAAGTCAGTGTTGTGATATGTGTTATCAAAGTAGCACCAACTGTAAATAACAACTTACTTATAATTATGTAAAAAGTTTCAAGCAGACACGCTAGAATACCGTGATAGTTACGTTAATGTTTGTATTTGAATAAAAAAGTGTTGCATGTTTCAATACGATAAACACATTGACTGACACTGTTGTTGTCGAAATGCATGACACACTTATGCATATTTTACAATAAACTATGTTTTGTCAGTATACACGAACCGAGCATAAAAATTAAGTCAATGGTGGAGCAAATATTTTCATTGGGAAAACACAATCCTAAAAATTAAGATTATATTTTATGATATTATTTATTATTAAAAGAAATTTCGTTAAATAAATTATAGGGACTTCATTCTCCAAGAATTATTTAAGGTTTACTTTATTTTAATGATCTAAGAATTTCAGAAGGCCATTATATTTTTGCTAGTCCGAGAATCTTAATTTCAAATATTTCATTAAAAAATGAAAACAATGCAGTCACGACACAGATTGATTAAAAATTTTAAATTCAGCAACTGTCTCATGCAAATTCAGTTCGGCTTAATAATGAAGTAAACAAAAACTGTCGTATTTTATATTTATGAAAATATTTCGTTTCGATACGTTTCGAAAATAATTTATTTAACGAAATCAATTTAGTATAATTATTGCAAAAAAATACAGACTTTTTAATTCAAAATTGTTAAAAGGTGCATACTTAATTGTGGAGGTACCTATTCTTTTATTTTCTGCGTATAGCATAATCGGATCGCCGCGCGGCGGGGCGCAAAATACGCATCATCTTGAATGTATAATGCGCAGACCGTCACTCGCAGCAGACTTTCGAGCCGTGATAAAGTTTGAACAGACTATATGTATATTATAAGTATAAATGTCCTTAATCCAAAGAAACGATGGATGGACTGTGTTAAGAATGATATGGCAAGAAAAGAAGTGTCTAATGAAGATGATGAAAAGTTTGGAAGAAAAGGACAAGCTGCGCCGACCACAAATGAATAGGCTAGTTTCCACCATCAATAAATTGCAAAACTAATTAGTCCGTCAGTTAGAGTATTGGAAAATAATGGACACGTATTTTTTGTTTTTGTAAATCACTGAGTACTGACAAAGATAAAACGCATCAAAACTCGGGAGTGGGGGCTCGTGACGTCACAACGCACTAAAAACTATAGCACGGCGTGACGTATTGCGAATTTTGAAAGCGTCGTATCTTCGTCAATTTTGGTTTATGTAACAAAAGAAAAAATACGGGTCAAATATTTTTTTATAATCTAACTGACGGACTAATTAGATTTTTTTAGGACACAAGCCTATTGTGATAAGGGCAGGAATGATGAGATGTCCTTAATCCATCGAAGAATAAATAAATACATGCACGCTTTAGTCTTTTTCTTGTGTCTAATACCTTTCTTTATAGGTCTTCAGGATAAAGTTAGGCTTTGCCAGCTATACAAGAGCACATGGCCGCAATTAACTGCACAAGACTGTCTAGCAGAACAGTTAACACAAGTAACGAAGTAGCCTTTAAAAGCTTTGTTTTTCTTTTCAATATTTTTTGCTGAAAACAAGCCGGAAGCGACACCGGTGCAGCAAAATAAAATAAAAAACATTCAATTCCGCTTTCGGTTATGTTTTTGCAACGTTAAAGGTAACATGAAAACATTTCGTCCCGTTCATAGAAGTTTTTTTATAAATATTTTTTGGGACAAGAAATTAATTAGTTGGCTGCGGTTTTTGTAAACCCAGCAAATACGAGTAGTTCGTATCCGCAAATCTGCTATCTGTCAACGTTGTGTTGTAACGGCTGTTATGATTGGTTAACCAACATGATAATAACCAATACATGCATTGACATGACACTATAGATTAGTTAATCAGACTGCCTTGTCGCAGCTAACTTGAAAATCTCTAAATAGGCTTTGAACTCAAGTTGGCCGGAGCAAATAGTTAGCGTCTATCTGTGGAGATTGCTCCACAGATGGACGCTAACGGATGATTCGGATCTCAAGTGCGGGTCTTCTCACAGACAATTTCCGTCTTGTGCCGCCTGACACCTAAGTACTGGATGACCCAATAGAGATAGATTAACTAAATGTTGGGCTAATATTTAAGTATCTCCACCGACAGGCTAAGAAGTAATATAAAATGATGGCTGAAATTGCGACTATTTTCTTCTTCGTCTTGTCTGGCTGTCAGTCATAATTTTGAGGGAAATCCAATGAAAGCCCATGTCAACTAATACACTTTCTTTACACTATTGTTAATATACTAGTGGGATCAACTATATACGTATACTGACTTCTGTGTTCTGATTTTTATTGCATTTGAGTTTTCTGACCCTGAGTGCCAAAATTTCTCATTGTCAAAGGCCTAGGACTACTGTATACTGTAGTAGACGGTTCCTTCACATCATCAAAAAAAGAATCCAACCCATCTTACTACAACTTTACAACGCCACTAAAAAGGTCCTCACACACTTACACCAACAACAAAGGTGTGAAGAAGCATCCAAACTATGACAATAAAAGGAGACAGTAAAGATAAAAACGTTATGTTAGTACCAATGTAATTCAGGATGGGAAGATTTATGCGTCAGTCATTTGTTTTCGCTGGGTAATCTCCGACCGGGCGAGGCGTCGCGCTAAACTGATTACGACTTCAAATTAAGCCGTAAACTCGTAACGCTCAAATTACTGAGTATTAACGCAGACATTGCTTTTAAGACGAAAGTTTCACAGTGAAATATTTGTTTTAGAGCCTATGCGTTCTTTTTTTGGGAAAGTAATGGTGTTTTCTTTGTTGTTTGTGCAACTTTTCTGAATTGGGACTTTTGATAGCACACAAAGCTTTAACGACTATTCTCTAAGGCTTCACGTTGGTACTATTTCAAGTATTGCTGTATTTACAACAGCGCCGAAATTTCGGGAATTGTGCTTACAACAGCGCCGAAATATCGGGAATTCAAAAATGGTAAATATCCCATTTTCAGTGTTAAAAACTTACACTATCCAAAGTATTTATTTGGTGTTAGAGAATAAGTGATGGTTCATTTATAACGGTTGCATACTTACCTACTGTTGACAGAACTCTATATCTAGCAGTAGGTAATTGCAACGAGGTCTGAACTTTAGGTAATGATTGACAGTCGGAAATAGGAAATGACGGAGCGTTTCAGAATGCAGTAGGTACCTGCGCTTGGTTTGTTGAAATTCAGTCTGTCAAGTTTCTAATATTTGATATTATACTGAATTTGTTATTAATTTGTTTTTTCGCAACGGGTAGTTTAATAACAGCCGCACGAGTCAATATTTAAGGTTAAACATTTGCTTGCTCACATGTGATGAAGAGGGACGATTCAGCATTCCGTGCATCAAACTTTTGGGGTCAAAAATCATGTTTTGTGGTAGAACTCAATGTAATGTAATTAAAACATTGTGCTGATGGATGGATTGAATAGTACGGGGTCGTAGAGGTTTTTAAAGTGAAAATCTTACAGTAAAAACTTGTATAAAAAAAAAAACTTGTCAAAAAGTTGGAACCTTGACCCGCAATATCTCCGTAACTAGAAGGTTATGACGGAGAAAACGAGTGCATATCGGGTTCGTTAAGAGGTGTTTTACACCCTTTATTATTAATTTTGCTGGATGGACTGTATCAAGAATGATATGAAAAAAAGGAGTAAATGACGCGTGACGTAGCGTGACGGTTGACAGAAGAGAAGTGAAGAAAGCTTCTGAAGTCGGTTTTATTTTTTGCAAAAAAGTTTTTATTTTTCACTTTTTAGTGGTTCACATGTGCTTAGTACACATGGAAAGTGCACACCGTTACAATTACAACAAGCCCAAACACGACTAGGATAGATTGTCCCATTATGGAGTGCCTGAATTTTGGCTTCATCATCAGGTTTGGTGGTAGAATGGTTCTTATTGAACGCAAATGCTTCACTTGTAGAAAATACCAAAATCGCTGTACGTTATCCTAAAAAAATTGAAGAGTTCCCTCGATTTCGCCAAGATTCCATCATCACATCCCGACTTGGTGACAATAGGACCATTTGGAAAGTATACCCTATCCAACAAAAAAGATTTTTTCAAATCGGTTGGCAAGCGACGGAGTTATGCGCGAACAAACATAAAAAAAAGAAAAATTGAAACATCCGAATTGAGAACCTCCTCCGTTTTTAGAAGTCGGTTAAAAACGTGTCCCCAAGTAACACGGGATAAGGGTAGAAAGATGATGATGACTGCTTACCAAGGTTAATCCGTGGATGGGTGATCCTAATCTAATACCTACATAGTTTGAAAAGGATAATATTTTTGTGTTCACCAAAAATCTTTACTTCCCCGAAAAATACTGATCGTGCACCAAATATTAAAGTATCTCTGCCCCCGTAATCGGGACTTAGGGCACCCCCCCGTTAGGTTAGTTAGGTTCCTTTAAACCCTGCACTCGGAAATAGGGGCCCCGCGAAGCGGGGCTCCGTCGACTACGCTTTAAGGAGAATATACAGTGTTTAATTGTTAAATAGATGCTCGTTATGACATATTTTAATTAACATATTTTGGTGCACATTCAGTATATTTGGTGGAACACAGGCAAAATTAGGTAAATGAAATGGGAATAAATTAAAGTACTTTTAAATACCATCCGTTTGAAAATGGTTAAGCATATGATGAAATAGAACTTCAACGGCCAAATCTCAAAATAGAACCAAATATTCGTCCTGTGACAACCACAATCGGAAATATCTCCACCCCGAGGCAACCACATCAACAAGATCATTAACATATTTAGTACATAAATAAAAATACATGCCCTTTGTAAAGAAATCCCAAAGAAAATTTACGAAGTAGCTATAACGAGTAATGTATTGCCCTATATTCTTTGTGCTTGTCTGAAGTAAAGATTTTGATCAGCCATATGTTACGCAAAGGAAGCAAGCGAAGAAAAACGAGGAATGGGGCGTCGACGCGCGTAACAGATAATCAAGTACGTATATGTTTATCTAGTATCATATAACCGCCACGCGAATAATCCCCATAGAGTATACGCATATATGTATGTATGGTACCATCAGCAACGAAGATCGATGAATACTTGAGTTGGTTTTTAATTATTATGAGTGGAACCGTTGATCGTTTAAAATAATTAAAATAAATGTGAATTTAAAATGAATAGCTTAAACTCTTAACTTGCAAGTATGAAATAAAATAATGAAAAGTAGTGCTTTGAATATTTTCAAGAAAGTAAGACACCTGAAATAAACATTAATTTTGTTGGGTGGGAGTCGTGTAACTGGGCTAAGACCTTAAACCGACTTACATACCCATTGACTGTGAAGCCCGACCGAATCGGTCCGACGCCATTGTTAAACTATTGTGTCTTCTTACAGATGAAGGTGTGAACCTCCACTGTTTGTAATTGAACTTAAAAACTGTTACGGTATAGGTAAGGAGATTACATAAACTCAGATCCTGCGTGTGGCCTTGTTACAAAATGTCGCTCTTATTCATAAATGTCTAATTAATGTCCGTCTACACTGGCCTTTTGGGATCTAACTCCGGCAACAGATTTTAATTTCAACATTATAATGCTACGGATAAGTTAAATTGGTTGAATTTATCAGAAACATTTAAAATTACTTACATAGCTAGAGTAATATATCTGGGGGCCTGAAATGACCATTTTAGCAGAATTATAATATGATCATATGAATCGTGTTAAAATTCTTAAAATAGTCGCATCAGTTAATATAATATTATGAATAGACCTAGTGACCATTTAACGAATTGTGTAGTAGAATTCATATCATTATCCAACTAGCATTGCGCCCGCGACTTCGTCTACGTAAATACTAAATTAATATTATTTATGGCCTATGTTACTCGGCAAAAATGTAGCTTTCTAACGGTGAAAGAATTTTTTAAATTGGTTGAGTAGTTCTTGAGTTAAATCGTAAAAAACAAACAAACTAAAACCTAATCTGTCCTCTTTACAACATTGAGTCTAGATTTATAATATTAGTTTAGATTACGATTCTTATAAGGCCGCCATTTTAGGTCACTGGTTGCTGTCGGTGCTATGTAACGTGTCAAACTTTTCAAGTTTTAGTCCATCTTTTTGCTTTATAACATCACTGATAAAAAAAAACTTGAGAGGTGTCAAGGGACACCCGGATGGAACGAAGTTCTGGCTTGCTATAAGAGAGAGAGACAGACAGAGAAACATGCGACGCCGCACAGCTTACAATAGCTTACTATAGCAAAAAGTGTCGTGCCAACTTTTCGTAAGAATTTTTTCCGTCTAGCCCCCTTTCACAACGCGCGGTAAGGAACTTCAATATTTCATCGGCGCCATCTTGGATTTTCATTTTGACCTCATTTTCATCATCAGCGACCCCAAAAACCACGAAAACGACACCCATGAAGAGAAAACCGAAATTTTTCGTCGGCGCCATCTTTGATTTTCATTTTGACCTCTTTTTTATTATCAGCGACCCCAGAAACCACGAAAACGACACCCATGAAGAGAAAACCGAAATTTTTCGTCGGCGAAATATTTGTTTTTCATTTTGACCTCTTTTTTATTATCAGCGACCCCTATAACCACGAAAACGACACCCATGACGAAAAAAATGAAATTTTTCATCGGCGCCATCTTGGATTATCATTTTGACCTCATTTTCATCATCAGCGACCCCAAAAACCACGAAAACGACACCCATGAAGAGAAAACCGAAATTTTTCGTCGGCGCCATATTTGATTTTCATTTTGACCTCTTTTTTATTATCAGCGACCCCTATAACCACGAAAACGACACCCATGACAAAAAAAATGAAATTTTTCATCGGCGCCATCTTGGAATATCATTTTGACCTCATTTTCAGTATCAGCGACCCCAAAAACCACGAAAACGACACCCATGAAGAGAAAACCGAAATTTTTCGTCGGTGCCATCTTTGATTTTTATTTTGACCTCTTTTTTATTATCAGCGACCCCAAAAAACACGAAAACGACACCCATGACGAAAAAACTGAAATTTTTCATCGGCGCCATCTTGGATTTTCATTTTGACCTCATTTTCATTATCAGCGACCCCAAAAACCACGAAAACGACACCCATGAAGAAAATACCGAAATTTTTCGTCGGCGCCATCTTTGATTTTCATTTTGACCTCTTTTTTATTATCAGCGACCCCTAAAACCACGAAAACGACACCCATGACGAAAAAACTGAATTTTTTCATCGGTGCCAACATAATTTCATCGTCATGGGAAGCCCAGCCTGAACATTCAGTCTGCGTTTGGTCCTCGAGCCGACAACAAGCGGAAAAATAAAATACTTAAATAATTATAATGGGGATGCACACTGTGGAACTAATGACGCTAGCATAGCTGGTTCCAAGCATCGTCATTGGTTAAAAACCAAGGAATGTCATTTCATATTTTAAAATACCTTAACCTCATTGGTCAGATTGAGACCAGCTATGGTGGCGCCATCTACAATTAGCTTTTAACGTTCCTCCCCATTGCATAAGTTGATAAAAAATGGTTACAAAGAAGGTCTAACATCAAATGTATACAACCTACAACTCCTAGTTACTGTAATATATTAAAAAGAAAACTAGCTTGACAAAAAGTGTCGTGACAACTTTTCGAGAGAATTTTTTCCGTCTGGCCCCCTTTCACAACGCGCGTTAAGGAACTTCGTTCCAAAAAAAAGCGATTCAATATCATGTTAACTAGTTTTTAATCAACTTTAATTATTTAAGACTTCTTTAATTGTTATAGTTTTAATTTTTTCATACATGTTCTAATTATATTATTCATGTGGTGTTATTGGGCTTTTTTATTATAAATAACCCTACAGTTTGGCGCTGTAGTATCTTGAACCTCGTTGGTATTTATAAATCATTCTTAGTTTCAAAGTTTAATACGAAAGTGTTAAGCTGCTTTCAGACTACGCTATAATATAATAGCATAATATATATTATAGTATATAGCTCATAGCTCAACAATATCGCTCACCATACATTTATTATGGACACCTCCACACTGTGCTATACTATATATTATTGGTTTACTATATGCTATAAAATGGTGCGATTAGCTAAGTCCATGCTATGCTATATCGCGCGCCGCCCTCTTCCTCTTCCCTCACCCTCGGCCGTCCCGCAAGCGGATTTTTTCCCCACTAATTTGAACTCTTTCTGAGCTTGCTATATACTATAAATGCTTGCTATAACATCGCATAATGTGAACGCCATGCTATATAGTATAACATTAGGTCTTGCTTTGCTATACTATATAGCTGAATATTATAGCGTAGTCTGAAAGCCGCTTTAAACTTTGACACTAACAATGCTTCTCTGTTTCCCGATCATTATAATCTGGATCTCTACAAAGTTCAAGTGAATCGGTTTCTTGTAGGCGTATTGAGCATATTTTTAGCATTAAAAAAAATCCTACACTTCATCTGTTACCAGAGATAAGTTACCTGTGCGGAACTAAAATACATTCCGAGAATTTGTTGCACAGGCTTGAAGTTTAGGCAAATAAACTCTATGTATTCCGATTCTTTCGATCTCAGATTTTCACTGTGTTAAGATAAAGTTCGCGTAAGGTTTTTAGTTCTATTGTTTGATCTTTGGTGTATGAGATTAGTGTAATGGTTAGATTTCATCCTGTAGGATTCATCAATATCAATAGTCATTTATTCAATGAATATGGCTGGTAATACTAAGACTTTGTGAACGACAAAGTTTACAAGAGACAGTCTTCGAAACCTTTTGACACTTCCTATGTGTTTTATTAGGGAAAAAGAGTGGCGGTACAAACTCCCTAGCAACATATCTGTCTTTTAGGGTAGATCATCATAGGGCACGCAACGATAGTGGCGATAAGTCCCCTCTATGAGGAGTGGCTCGAGAGACGCCACGGCGTCCTCACCTTCCGCCTGACGCAGGTCCTCACCGGACACGAATGTTTTGGGAGGTTTCTGCATCGAATCGGACGGGAGGAAACGCCCGGGTGTTTCCACTGCGAGGATCGACCGGAGGACACGGTGGAGCATACGACGGAGGTTTGCCCTGCGTGGGCGGAGCACCACCGTGTCCTCGATCGGCAGCGGCGACCTCTCGCGTCCGGCCCTGGTTCAATCCATGGTCCGGAGGGAGACGGAATGGGAAGCCGTCATCTCCTTCTGCGAAGCAGTCATGCAAAAAAAGTATATAGGGTGCCATATACGAGTACAAGGTGGGTATATGACCTATGGAGATCTAAAATAAATAATAAATAAATAAATCGTCATATTCTCGACAAGTGGTTTTCCTATGAAGAGCTATGTTAAACTAAAAAAAACTATATCCAGGCCTAGGCCGCAACCTAGGCTACCTGGATTTCAACGAATTACTAAATTAAAGCTATAAATACCACTTTCGAGCTGATATGAGTCTAGCGCTTACTTTTTGGTTTATTTACTAACTCTAATCACTGACGCACTTATCTATTCGTCACTGTTATTGCCCATGTTCACTGACTCTACACTATTGGTGCAAAGAAACTATTTACACTTGTTTTGTTGGTTAAGTACGTCGCGAACAAAAAGGTTAGATCATCAGAAACCTCACAGGATAAAACCTTACCATTTTCAGATAAAAGGGTCAAACACAAAAGACCACATTACACCATATTACTAATCTACATACCCAACTCATAAGATAAGCTTACCTTCGAACATATTCCATTCAGGAGTGCGATGAATTCCTAGCACGTAGGTACTTATATAGTTGTAAGTGAGCCATCTCGCATGTTACCTTAGTTGCAATGCTGCAAGAGGTCCTTGGCGGAACTAGATCAGGTGACATTGAATAATGCACCTTTAGAACGACTAAACGTAACTTTTATTAGATAGGTGAAACATGACCGTACTTTGTTTAAAATATGACAAATACAGTATTTAGTCAAAATTGTTTATCAAAGGTGTAATGTGCTATGTTTAAAATTGATTTTACAGGTCTGGCTGTTTCTATGTGAGTTAAATGTTTTTAACAACCCACGATATAGGAGAAAAGATGTTTTTTTAAAACAGAAACCAACATTTCGGCTCTGTTGAAACATGATTTCGTTTTGACTGGACTTCTGACCTTGTAATTACTATGGTAGTTTAATAGTCAGTGCTAAATTTACCCCAAATAAATTGGGATAGTAAATTTATTTCCATACATGAGAGAGTTTTAAATTACTATGTTTGCCTAAGATAAGGTACGATAGGGTTTCACGTACCTACCTAACGACTGCCTTGCTTGCAGAAAAACGCATCACTGCTCTCAGAGTACTTTTCCCAGTTTACTCTCCAGAAAACTTTTGAAACTTTACCCGCAAAGTTGTATAGATTTTTCACCTACTTTCCAACAATAAAAATGCCCCCAAATACGTCATAAATAAATCGAACTGGAATTTTAATAACAGAGTAACTGAAACCAAATTTCAACAAAATAATCAGCTTATCACTACCATCATAATAACACGGATTTCAATTAATTAAATAAGTAATTAAGGGTCGAGACTTATTGCATTAATTAAGCGTCCACAATTTCACGTTATTACTGGGCGTTTGGGGCTAAATAAAACAATAGAGTATCTACGACTGTAATGAGCAGAAATGTGCCAGTAATGTTGACGCAATTTGTTCAACTAGTTGGTCAGTAGTTGGAAAAGCAGACGTGTTAATAACTTAAAACCGGCCAAGTGCGCGACGGTCTCGCCCACGTCGGTTTCCGTATACTATTATCAATTAATCACGTTTGTTGTAAACCACCACTTAAACATTTATTTTATTCTATTTTTAATTTTGTTGTTATAGCGGCAACAAAAATACATCATCTGTGAACATTTCTTCTGTCTAGCTGTCACAGTTCATGAGTTACAGCCTGGTAACAGGCAGACGGACAGTGGAGTCTTAGTAATAGGGTCTCGTTTTTACCCTTTTTTACCCTAATACTAATTCATTCAATCAGCGACATATTGAGGTTACAGTAAGAAACATTTCAAAATAATATTGATTGGATTATTCTTCAAATAGACTGAGCAAGAAAGTTCTAGGAAAGGAGTATTTTACTCTATTAATTACATGGCTAGGGAGTACTAGAGATATCCACGGTATTTGTTCAAGCTAACCGCAAGAGGCTAATAGATTCTATAAAAGGACTCGAGCTCTGGGCAGGGCCTGTTCCACAGAATTATTGAGACATTAATTTCTAAGGAATTGTGTCATCATAAGCCCTTCATTTTGTACTTTGTATGGCTTGTTTAAAGACCTATTTTTCGTTCCATTATTATACAATTTATTAGTCCCATGTAAAATGGGACTAGCATTTTGCCATCAACCGGACACAAATTCAAACTCCGTGACTGCTACTGAAAAATTCCTAATAGAAAAACCCAATAACACTTTCCGCGACCTGGGAATCGAACCCAGTACTTTATGCTCAGCTGTCACGCTTGCAACCACTAGACCAACGAGACAATCAAATAAAAATCTACGAAATAAAATACCTTTTAAAGAACCACTACTCTCCTCTCTAGAGCAACGTCATGTATTGTATTCGGTTCCATTGATAAAGTGATTCCAATTGCACTTCGACTGCCCGGTCGAATCGTGATCGCCAGCAAAATGAAAAAGTGATAAACGAGGTTTAGAGGTCTCTAATAAAATGTGGTTTATGTGGGACAATAGAGGGCGCTAGTATTGTTCCCGCAGGCCCCGGGGCCTGACGTCGCCTGCAAATGGTTCCGGTCTGACTGCACTGCACTTTTGTTAAATTAAAAATGTCACTAGACGTAAATTTTATATCACATCGTATTACGTTTCTTCGTTAGTTTGTTTTAATTTTTTAGAAATATATTTGGGAGTAGCTAATAATGTTATACAGGGTGTAAACAACCTCATCACGAATCCGACAACCAAGCATTCTGTACACCAAACTACTCGTATGTAACTTTACGCAAAAATTATTCCTAGGAAACGTTTTTTTTTTTTGGGTTAAAAATCATGTTTTATGGTAAAACTCAACGCCCTTAAAACATTGTGCTGATGGATGGATTGAATAGTACGGGGTCGTGGAGGTGTTTAAAGTAAAAATCTTAGAATAAAAACTTTTATTAAAAAAAACTTGTCAAAAAGTTGGAAATTTGAACCTCAATATCTCCGCAACTAGAAAGTTCCCAGGTATGGTGTAGAACAAAAAAATTATCACAATGACGGGGAGAACCAGTGCCTTTCGTTTTGGTTTTGAAAAAAAAAAGTGTTATTTACAATGTTATTTAAAAAAACCAGTTTTTACTGTTTTTCTTTTTGGTTTTCATGTATTTTTTTTAATCTTGTATGTTTTTGTTTTTAATTATTGCTGCATGTTTTATATTGTTGAATGTCACTTGAACTTAGAGAACGAACTAGATGTATGTAATGTATCAAACACAATTTAATTGTTCCTGATAAATAAAATAAAAATGTTAATGGGTTTTTTATACCCTTTAATAATAAACCATTTATTTCAGGTAACAAAGACCCTATGTATATAAATACCTTAACCTAAATATACATAATAATAACATTTTTTGTTAGTATAGTAACTTAAAAACTACGCGCTACGATGCGCTTCGCTTTATATCATCAGATATGTAGTTGCGTTAGCAACACTTTTTATTTCAGTGGAACTTTATACATAGATAGAAAACTGTTTAGATTGGTACCTCTCACCGGTTCCAGTTATTTTACATGAAGCGTCTGTTTTTCAGACCTCCACAACCCACCAACTGGGTAATACGATCTTTTTTCTCTCTTTATCGTGTGGTTAGTTACCTAACCTGGTGTCAGAATTTTTAAGCCACCCATGGTCCTCTGACTTGCCTTAACATGCCGTCAAGAAATATCTCTCAGTTATGCTGGTTTCCTCACGATGTTTTCCTTCACCGAAGCAAGTGATAATTATACAATACGCACATGAATCCGAAAAAACAGAGGTGCGTGCCTTGGGTTCGGACTCGAGACCTTTTGGACCACTAGGCTATCACTGCTTTTTACGATACGGTACTTTATACGATACCCTTTGGTAAGACTGGATGTTGGACCTGCGGCTTCTGACCACTCGTAACGACTGTCAAAGATCTACAACTACAGTATATCCTGTTTTCTTTTACACCATTTGCTTACTGTTGTAATGTCCCTTTTTTATACTATGGCTTTGTCTTGTCTATAACGGAGAATCACTGACTCCTAAGACACAGGCACATACACCTAGTTTAAGAGTCAGGGAATTAAAATTATTGTGACCTAGTTATAAGCCTTATTATGCTCTTTGTTTTTGGTTATTGTACTGTGATGGCTTTTCGTGCAATAAAGAATTAATTAATTAATTTTATTTAATATCTAATGATGGTCACCCATTCACGGACCAACAGCTTAACAAGCACAGCTTAACCTTAAAGGTCAACCCGTGTTATTATATATTGGCACGAGCTCCTCAACAATCCTTCATCATTTTTGTTTAATAGTAATGTTGACCCATTTCTTAGAAGAGACAACAATATCGCAATGACTATGTTAAGAAATCAATTGTACGTATCTCGAAAGATATCCGGAAAAACAAAAGGAACATTCCAATAAACTTCCGATAGACAGTATCGTTATGGTGTTAACATGGGATAACATCATTCCGACACCCGTTACCCCCATTCGGCGAGTGTCCCCTAATTACAACAAACAAACAAACAAACAAAACCGTGGCAATAACACTGTTGTGTGTTACTGAAAACCATTTTCAGATAAGCGTCGGGAACACGTAAAATGGCCACTTTACTGAAGGCCACTGAAGACCTTTACCCTTTGGAATTTTATTAACTGCTCACTTAGCTACACTTGTTTAGGATACATTGTACTTGTATTACTAAAAGTAAGTGTGAAATTAAAACAATTTTATGTGTTCAAATTGTTTAGTTGTAAACAATTTTTAGCAAGAATAAACTTTTTGTTTTTTAATTATGATTTTAGCTGATTGACTGGCGATATGGGGGTACACCTCTGCTTACCGTTCGTGTACTACAGGGGTAATATCGTGTGTGTATTACTATGAGTTTTTCCGCGAGAACGCGTTATCATTCATTTCCTAAAGCGATAGTCTGACTTTAGACGAACTTAAGGTAAGGTCTAAACCTTCCAGACTTTGACGGAAAATAACATAACATCACGCTTGTAATCCCCGAAGGGTTAGGCAGAGGAGCACCTAATAGTGCACCCACATTTCGCCAGTTACGCTTAAGCCCCGTGTAATAGAAGGTGAGCTTATTGACAGATAATGTACTGTCATTTCTGTAAGTTAGGTGCCCGCAGGTAGTCCGGAGGCCGGTTCGGTCGGTTTGACCAAAGCTTTTAAGGGCCTTATCACACTAGCGAGTTTTGAGCAAATTGAAAGCGGGGCGATTGCGCAGCGAGCTCGCCGCGAGCTCGTAACGTGTGCGCGGCGAACACACCGCGGGTGGGCTGCGAGTTCGCGGTGTGCGATCCGTGTTTTGTCCAATCATTAATTTTGTTTTTCATCGCGGCGTGTTCGCCGGGCACACGTTGCGAACTCGCAGCGAGCTCATTGCGCACTCGCCCCGCTTTCAATTCGCTCGAAACTCGCTAGTGTGATAAGGCTCTAAAAGACCTGGGCAGACGAGGCATCCTTTTTTCCTCAAAATAAATCACTTATAGCTACATTGCACAACGCACACAAACGTTGTAGTTCTAAACGATATATTTTGACGGACATAAAAGTACTTCGAAGACTGCCTCTCATCTGCCCTGGCTTATAATGATACAAGCCTAAGCACTGCCTTACTGTAGAGTTTTCCACGAAATTTTATACCAACATAATAAACTAAACTCATTTACTATCCGAAAACCCGAAATATCAAAGAGAATTACGCAGAAATTTACTAACGTTTATCCTAGTTACACTGGAATTCGACCCGAGGCTAGTGGGGAAGTAGACGGACCAACAAGTTACCAAATTACGCAACTAGGTCTCATGTGGAAAGATAAAAAACTTTCAACATTATATACCTCTCGAGTTTTTTAATGTGAACCCCAAGTAACATGGAAAAAGGGTAGGAAGATTATAATTAATTGGTGTAGTACATTTATTATAAGGAAGATGTTAAGATATGAAGTATTAAGGAACATTTTACATCAGTTAGAGCTACGACTAGTACTACACTATGAAGGCTCGCTGTAAAAAAGTGAAATGCACTGGATACGAGAAACGCCAACCGGAATGGTTGCGCTCCGAGGAATGATTTAGTTGCGCTTAGATGATTGCGCTTAGAAATAGGTGCGCTCTGAGGAATACCTCGTTTGTTTTGGTTGTCTCGCTATGTATGTCGTTCAGCTGAAATGATGAAATATCGACGCTTGCCGTTTGGCTAGGAGCGAAGTTCCATGTTAAACCCGTTTCACATGGAACTTCGCTCCTAGCCATCAACCAGGCATAAACCAAGACTCCTTAAAAACAAAAGAATTCCTGAAGGAAAAACAGGAAGCAAACCCAGGACCGCTTGCCAGATCAGCGACGCAAACTAATCCAATCCAGAACATAAAAGGCAAAGAAAATAAACCTATTTTCCAAAAACTAGAATGTCTAAAGAAGACACCTAAGACGTGCCGTCGCAATAACGCGGCAGTACGCCAAATTGAACGGCATTGCTCAAACTGAGACGAGGCACGAAGCGAACGAAAGTCTCAGACGGAAAACAGATAACATAAGAAAAGGCCTCACTCTTGAATGGTCACGGCCGAAAGAATGAAATGGAATTTTTCAATTTTGTTAATTAATTTTGGTTGTTTGCCATCCCAGATCGAATATTTTTCGTTCGTACTCTTGATTCTTTTTGTTTGTTTTTTTTTTAGAATGTTAGTCGGATTAAGTACTTTTTAGGGTTCCGTAGCCAACTGGCAAAAACAGAACCCTTATAGATTCGTCATGTCTGTCTGTCTGTCTGTCCGTCTGTCCGTCCGTATGTCACAGTCACTTTTTTCCGAAACTATAAGAACTATGCTGTTGAAACTTGGTAAGTAGATGTATTCTGTGAACCGCATTAATATTTTCACACAAAAATAAAAAAAACAATAAATTTTGGGGGTAACTTAAAACTGAAACTCAATATTTTTTTCATCAAACCCATACGTGTGGGGTATCTATGGATAGGTCTTCAAAAATTATATTGAGGTTTCTAATATCATTTTTTACTAAACTGAACAGTTTGAGCGAGAGACCCTTCCAAAGTGGAAAAATGTGTCCCCCCCCTGTAACTTCTAAAATACGAGAATGATAAAACTAAAAAAGATATATATTATGTACTTATTACCATGTAAACTCCCACCGAAAATTTGTTTGAACGAGATCTAGTGAGTAGTTTTTTTTTAATACGTCATAAATCGAAAACAGCAATTTACCTTTCATTCAATCTGCTACGGAACCCTTCATGGGCGATTCCGACTCGCACTTGGCCCCTTTTTTGTTATGTAGTCTTTTAAGGCTGATTGGTGAATTCTTTGAATGTGTTTTTTTTCCATTATATGATCCGATGACCTGGTGCGGAAGGTTGCGGTTATCCACTGGATGCGAGTTGACCGGTCAATGAGGCGACTCACCGTACCTAAAAGCACATTTCGACAGTTATGTTTAAGTCCCACGTTTTAAGAGGCGAGCCTATTGCCATCAACCGGGCACAAATCCAAAATGGCTTTTGAGAAATTCCTGATGGAAAAACCATATAACACTTTACCTGACCCGGAAATCGGACCCAGGATCACATTCTCACCACCAGAATTCTTATGATACCGATATTTTTATATCGAAACTGATATAAAAGCCTCATTTTCATAAAATACCTGATTAATGTTGTCAAAGACTCTTGATATCAATTTATCGCCATCAGCTTCGCAATAAAACTGCTAAGTACGGTTCAAATTTCTTTTAAACGAAAATGTTGTGGCATTGACAAAAGGATCTTTATGAGGTATAGATGCCACTGCTGCCGGCAAAGGAACAAAGCGATGAAGCCTTTGTAGTTGGAGGAACAGGCCTTTATTAAAAGCCCTCTTTACACCTTATATGTATAACGTTTCATAAAATTGAAGAAACTTAGTCGAGGTGGGTGTATCTTTTGGGTGTGAACAGACTGTAAATGTCATCTCAAGCTCCTAGTATTTAAGCTTTTATCGTTAGGTAGTGTTGTGAACACCTGTGTTTAGTAGTCTTTATGAGGTGAGACATAAGCATCAAAATTGTGAGAAGCTTTCCGGTAATTAAGTATAATTAAAGAACCCATGACATAACCCCATGTGAAACTCATTCCAGATTACGACTGACCCCAACAGTTGTGTTGGGGTCACTCGTCATTTGGGGACTGAGCTTCTCAACGCACAAGCAAGCAAACAAGCAAGCAACCTTCTCTTTCTCAACGGAAAAGGATGTTGAGACTCCAGTCCAAGCGGGTGCAGTTGAATACCAGTATTTTACATGGAGCGACTGCTAATATGACCTCCACAACCCATTTAGTACTGGGTAATACGACACCCCTTGGAAGACTGGTTGTCAAACTTTCGGGCCAGTGACTAACTGTAACGACAAAGGTCTACAAATGCCAGCCGGGACCATCAGCTTAGCGAGGAATCTCGGTATGTAATGGCTGGTTACCCATCCATGAACAAACCTAGGCAAGCGTGGAAAATATACAAGAACGAAAAGTATCTCTGGAATAATTATTTTTTAATTGTGCCAGACTTAAGCATGTAATATTTAAGTATTTAATAATATAATACGAGTATATTATGTCACCGTAAAATTGTCAAACACGTTGGATTGTAATATAACTAGAGAGATTGTAAACTCTCGAAAGTTTGTCAAACGAACTTAATGCTAACAATATAACGCATTATTTTTCGGCCCCTATTTCTGTCTGCAGGGTTTAAAGGAACCTAACTAACCTAAAGTGGGGGTGCCCCAAGTCCCGATTATGGAGGCAGAGATACTTCCGTCGCATGCATTTCACAATATTACGGTTTCACTTCGATAGATTCCAATCTGCCGAAAAATAAAGCGTTATATTGTAAGCAGTATGTTCAGTTGACAATATTTCGAGAGTTTACAATCTCGCTAGAGAGATTACAATCTAACGTGTTTGACAATTTTACGGTGACATATACAATATTGTTAGTGTTCACGTTATTTAGTCAGGTAAAACAATCTCATAATACCAAAATTAAGAGCTTAAATTACTCAAAATTTTCCACAACCCAAAATGAAATTCCTATGGCTCCAATTATTTATCAAACTTGAGACTTTAATATACCATGGGTACCTGGCGTTTAATAATTCAAGCCGCAAAATAACTTTGTTAAATAAATAATAGGTTTATTTAATCCTCGGAGCGCAACCGTCAATGCCAACCTCTAGTTAATATGCAGCAAAGGGTAACTGTGAGGGATTAGCCATTCAAGCAATTTTGAGTTGCTTACCCCTGCAATCTCTGCTTCGACTTCGTTACTCCACAACAAAATGTTTTGTACACCTACGTACAGATACACTAGAAAAGTTATGTGCTCCGGTAATATTCGTACTTTCAAACAGAAACGGTCGTACCGCCATAGAGTAAGCTCAATAAAACAACTTGTCTATCGATAATTTTGGTTTTCAAGTATTTTCATGGTCGTTGTGTTGCCGTCTGAAGGATGAAATCTGATCTTACAAACGGCTCGCATCCCATCTATCCATCGGGGATAGTAAAGATACTAATAATTATAGACCTGTATCCGTGTTGCCAGTTTTTAGTAAGGTGTTCGAAAAGGTAATGCTTAATCAGATGCTCAATCATTTCAACACCAACGGAATCTTACACGATCAACAGTATGGCTTCACCAAGGGACGTTGTACAACTGACGCCGGTGTAACCTTATTAAAGCACATATTCATGGCATGGGAAGAGTCCCAAGACGCTGTAGGAATATTTTGTGACCTCTCCAAAGCATTTGATTGTGTAAATCACGACACATTGCTTTTGAAACTTGAGCATTACGGACTAGGTAAACTTGCACTTAGTTTGGTAAAATCTTATTTATGTGATAGACTGCAATATGTTCAAATAAATGGTGTTAATTCACAGGGCTTGAAAGTAAAAATGGGGGTTCCGCAAGGCTCAATATTGGGTCCTTTCCTCTTTTTAGTATATATAAATGATCTACCCTATTTACTGAAAAACCAACCTCAAAATATGGTATTATTTGCCGATGACACTTCCTTAATTTTTAAGATAAATAGACGAGCCCAAAATCTAGATGACGTGAATAATGCCTTACTTGAAGTCCATAATTGGTTCACAGCAAACAATTTGGCATTAAATGAAAAAAAAACTAAATGCATAAGATTTGCTTTACCGAATGTTAAAAGTAGTGATTGTGAGATAATATTGAATAAAGAGAAACTCGAATTCGTAGATAAAACTGTTTTCCTGGGGCTTACGCTTGATTCAAGGCTTCAATGGGGTTCTCATTTAACATCTCTTGCGGGGCGCTTAAGTTCAGCAGCATATGCCATTAGGAAAATCCGTCAATTCACTGATGTAGATACCGCTAGACTAGTCTATTTTAGTTACTTCCATAGCATAATGTCTTACGGCATTTTGCTGTGGGGACGGGCTGCTGATATTGAGTCTATATTTATTCTGCAGAAAAGAGCCATCAGAGCCATATACAATCTTCGTAGGCGCGATTCTCTAAGGGAACTGTTTAAGGAAATTAACATCATGACTGTATATTGTCAATACATCTATGAAAACATAATGTATGTCAGGAAAAATCTGCATCTTTTTGGTAAAAGAGGTGACAGACACAATTACAGTACTAGAAATAGAGACCAATTAGTTCAGCCAGGCTTCAGACTCGCTAAAGTAGGCTCGTCTTTCATGGGGTACTGTTTGAAATGCTATAATAAAATTCCACAAAGCATTCTTGAACTAAATGAAACCAAATTTAAAACATGCATTAAACGCACACTGTGTAAGCAAGCATATTACAAATTGGACGATTATATCGCTGATAAAAATGCTTGGGTAAATGCCGGTCCTGCTCCACAAGGACAGGGGCGCATAAAGGGATAGCGCTAATTTGTGTTGTTGGAGCTGCTGAAGATTGTACAACTATCTTTGCATTGTATAAATTCAATATCTTTAGTATTATATAACCTCATATTCCATATTGTGTGAGTGCTATGTACTAGAATGCTATCATTCGCTGGAAACCTACGTTTTTATTTTATTTATTTTTTTTGACTTGAATGTGCCCTGGCGGTTATGAGTATGTCATGCTCACTCAAATGTCTCGCTGATGGTGGCGCGTGTGTCGGACCATTTAGTTCCCTTCAAAATGGTTGAGCTGAATGGTGCTGATCCATGCGTCATGTTCGTGAACGGGCGCTGTCAGTTGTGACTGGTCATGTCTTAGTCGCCATGGTTTATTTGAATTAATTATTTTGTTTTTGGGTTGTATTTTGTTTTGCTATGGACACTTTTATCGTGCAAATCTTGCTACATTGTTCTCACATAATGTACCATCTCAACATGATTGATGTAACCAAGATTTTGTAACAATATTTTGATTTAAAAGAGTGTCCATGGAGTTTCTTGCCCGTTCTTCTCCATAGAGATCTACGCTAGGGAATGGGCAACTACAGTACTTTCACAGTTTTTATGTCTTGTGACTGGGACTGTAGCTACATTAAATGTTCATTTTTGTTTCGACAATTCAAAAGTGCCTGTAACTGGCCTACTTGAAATAAATGCTTTGATTTTGATTTTGATTTTGATTTTTGATTTCTAATCATAACGGATTTTACAATCTTTTAAACGATTTTTAACCGTGTACACAGTATTTAAAATCTATAATCCCAAGCCTCGCACAGCAGCTCGACCGCGAGCGTCTTCCGCGACACGCGATTGTAGCCGAAAGCATGCTGCGACGCGCGACCTCGCCTGTCGTTGTATACAATACGGTAGGAATGAAACTATAATGTATTTGACTAGGCGTAGAAACGGATACGGTTTGGTGAAAATCATCCTTAATTTCGTTTGTCCGAAAATCAACGAGGATTACCGAAGCGCAGACGATTCCTGGGATATCTGTAGCTATGTTTGTCGAGTCTTACACAGGACTTCAAGTTCTATTCTTTCAATTTCTTTATTGCTCACAAAAACAGATATACAAATGAATAGCAATAATATAGCTTAAATATGTACTCGTACAAAGGCAAACTTAACCCAGAGTTGGGTTTTCTTACAGCAAACCTAATTTTGAAAGCGAGATTTGCAGAAGAGGATACACTTACGTATGTGCATTAAAATTTAATCCTAAATTAATTCAACTTATAAACTAAACTACATACATTCGATAATTTGATAGTATTTTTTGTTGTTTTTACTGGATATTGGATTCTATGTGTGTTCTAATAAAACCACGTTTAAGCGACACTGTAAAATTTCTATTAAGTCAAAATTAATAATACTCAAAGAAAAACCAGATCTAGAGACGTTTTCAGATCCTAAAAAAAACAGCTTTCGGCTTATTTATAACAACATCATTTACATTCGTTCAGCACAATTTATCTTTCATTGAAATAGGTTTGATACATCTCGAAAGAAATCAAGGTCGCGTTTCTTTGACAAAATCAAATGAGTGTTTTAACTCCACCATTATTAAAATAAATAAAGTATTTTTGGATATGTCAGGGTACATTTGTTTATGGTAGTGTAATGAAATTACAATAACAATATACATGTACCCAAAATACTTCAACAACGCTGAAATTAAATAATTACGGGAAACACACCAAAAAGAAAGGGTTGCAACAAATTTGCTTCGTAATTTTTCCAGAATCCATCGGTTTTATTACTCAACCAAAAAAATGTGATTTGTAAAATAATCGCGTTCTTGCGCCTTCATTAAATCCTATGTCTGCAATTAAGAAAAGGGCACTCTCGAACTGTAAACTGATTATACTTAGAATGATGCTGTGTAACACCCGACATTACCCCCCTTCCCCCTCATTTGCATAAATAAATGTTATTTTGAACGAAGCAAAATATTTGTTTGTATTACGTTCGCCAGACGAAAGCGGTGTTATTCTTGAAATGTTTGTGATAAAACGAAAACAATAATAAGTGTTTTGGAATGTCTGTAATATCAATTTACAATCAGTTATAGGATATCTCTTAAGAGAAACCAACGAAGAACTCATACGTATTCTTTAAAAATTTCCTTAAACACCATACACAATAATTTTATTAAAAAACATTAGGTAGGTAAGGGAATACTTTTCGTATTTGGACAAAGGAATAGGGTATTTATATCCATATTAGCAAAAGCTGCTTTTATAATATCGTTAGTGGTACAACGAACGGGTATAATGTGAAAACCGCGGGTTTGCTCGCATAGCGGATTGCACAGCAGAGGAAAATGTTACTCACATTTTCCATTTTCCTTTCGCCTTTGTACTAAGGTCGCTAATTGCGAGCACCAGGTGCTAATTTTTTTATGATTCAACAAGTGCTTGTTTTTGGCAACACCAACAAGGATTATTCCTGTTTAATTACGCATTATGTGCTTTATTCTGCCCATCCGCTTGACCGATGGTTTTCCTGCAGTATTAGAGGCAGTGTGTTTGCAAGCTTCAAGAACTATGCAGAATGGCTTTATTTGCATTTCTTTTAGTTAGTGTCGCTTATTTATCATTGTTACATTTTACTAATTTTATCTACAATTATTTGTTGATTCAGATTTTTGAATAGCCATGGCAAAACAATCACCAAAAGTGGGAAAGACTTGGAAAATACCTACGATCAGTATTGGGTGGCCAAAGAAGAAGAGAGAGATTTTTAAATTACTGCAAAACCCAGATTACAAAATACTAAACACTTGAGAAAAAATAAATCTACGACAGCATTTTCTTGTAAAAGTAAAATTATGCTGAAGTTTCCTTTGAGCTTAGCTTTCTATCTTGTATATCTGGTACCTGCTTTTTATCTCTGTAGCTTTTAATTTTAATTAACTTTTTATGAACATGAATAGTTTATAAAAAAACATTTCTTATCCAATTTAAATAACTTAATAAAGAACGACAATAAATCGTTTTGACCCAAATAAAAAAAAACCAGAAAACCTTGTTGCATTATAATAACGACATAATTATGACGTACTATAGGCTCGCTCCCATTACATGGGACTTAATTATAACTGGTACAATGTGGGTGTACTATTTTGACGACCTGAATGGCGTAGTGGTAGTGACGCTGCCTTACGGTCCTGGGTTCGAATCCCGGTAGGAGCAAATGTTTGTGTGATGAGCATGGACATTTGTTTCCGAGTCATGGATGTTTATATGTATAATAAGTATGTATTTACAAACAAAAAAGTATATATGTAGTATATCAACTATCTAGTGTCCACGACACAAGCTTTGCTTAGTGTGGCACTAGGTGGCGCTATGTGTTAATGTCCAGCCATATTCATTTTATTTATCTCTGCCTTCCTCTTCAGGAATTACGGGTGTGCTGTTATGTATTATCGTAAACCTGATTATCGGGTCCAATCAGGTTAGGCACGGCGCACACTGGTGGCACGGCAGGGAATCCTACGGCGGCATCATGTACCGCACACTGACGGACGAAGGTCACTTTGCTGCAGTATCCAGGCATGCTGCATGGCATGCATACGCATGCTTATGGTTATGAAAATGGCTAATCTAATAAGGACGCATGTAGGGTGCGGGCACTATCTCTCCTCCCGACATCCCGAAGACTGCCGAAGCGTCCCCAGATATGCCGAGGCATTACACAAGTCTGCGAACACGCCATTTTTAGGGTTCCGTAGCCAAATGGCAAAAAACGGAACCCTTATAGTTTCGCCATGTCTGTCTGTCTGTCTGTCTGTCTGTCTGTCTGTCCGCGGATAATCTCAGTGACCGTTAGCACCAGAAAGCTGAAATTTGGTACCAATATGTATATCAATCATGCCGACAAAGTGCAAAAATAAAAATTTAAAAAAACATTTTTATTAGGGTACCTCCCCCAGACGTAAAGTGGGGAGCGATTTTTTTTTTAATTTTGACCCTGACGTCTGATATATTGTTGGATAGGTATTTAAAAATGAATAGGGGTTTTCTAAAATAATTTTTTGATAATATTAATATTTTAGGAAATAATCGCTCCGAAAGTCAAAAACAATGTGTCCCCCCCCCCTCTAACTTTTGAACCATAAGTTTAAAAAATATGAAAAAAATCACAGAAGTAGACCTTTATATGAACTTTCTAGGAAAATTATTTTCAACTTGATGAGTTGAATAGTTTTGAGTTATATAGCACTTTTTCAAAAAAACGCAAATGATAACTTTGTTTTTCATACAAATACTATGAAAAACAAAGTTATTTTTGCTGACGAAAAATGTTGGTATTTTTAATGGTCTGGGAAGCTACGGAACCCTACAGTGAGCGTGGCCCGACACGCTCTTGGCCGGTTTTTGTACCTACTACGATTATTATTGACATCTCAACATTACCATTGTACTTTTTAGTTTAGACTGAATCGTTTGTCTTGTGTTTGCAAGCGTGACTGCAAACCTGAGGTCCTGGGTTCAATTCCCGGGTTGAGCAAAATGTTATTAGGTTTTTCCATCAGGAATTTCAGTATTAAGTAGTAGTCACGGAGTTTGGATTTGTGCCTGGTTGATGGCTCGCTCCCTAATACATAGGACTTCAACATAACTGGCAAATGTGGGTGTATTTGTTAGGTACACATCTGCCTAACTCTTCGGGGATTACAGGCGTGATGTTATGATGTTAGGTTTTAAGTTAGTCAGTGACGTCAGTGTGATCCTGGCTTAAAGCGTCCTTGCGCGAAATTATCGTCATTGGACGGGTGACGGCCACCGCGCGATGTACTCATAACGGAAATATACTGGAATTCTCTTGACCACTGCGGTTTACTGCGATGTGCATGCAATCTGTTAAGCTAGTTATAGTTTCGATTGAAGTTGGGTTATTGGCAGCTTTGGTAAAGGCTGTGAGTTCGCTCGTTTATTGGGACCAATATTCTTGACGATTTAAAGAAGGTAGAATTTTGTAGAAGCCAGTTTACCTAAGAAAGATTTAATTTAAAAATACTACGAAACTGTAATAAAAATTCAATAAATGCGGTAGTATTTATTACTTTTTCCCACAATAAAACAGACTTACATATCGCATGAATTCTAATCCATAGGATTTCTTAGAAAATGCAACAATAAATTGTGCACACAGCGTTTCTCATAGATCGTTCCGACTGCCACATTCCTCCAGACTACTCTCGACTTACAAAGCAAAGCATTTCATAATACAAAAACCAAACATATATATGTCGGAGAAAGCGATAACTTTTCAATATCAAGTTGCTGATTTGACTATTGTAGTAGGGGTAAACGCCGTGACGTCAGATGTTGATTTACTGGCGGCACGTGGACAGAGTCGTCTTGGAGAATGGGGATTGTGCTGAGCTCACTTTTGCTCGAGTCTCCAACCAAATCACTCCTCCAGAACGAAACTGTCGGTTTGCCCATTTAGTGAGTGTTAGTGTGAAAGTGTAATGTCAAGTACTTTGTTAGTTTACTCAGTGTAGATGTTTGAAAAGAGTAACCATGGAGTTTCTTGCCGGTTCTTCTCCATGGAAACAACCAGCCCGAACCGAGCACCTGACAATAAACAAAGTATCGCATTTAGTGAGTTTTCATAGCACGAAACCCGTCTTCTGCCCACATAATGCTCGAGCCTAACGAAATAAATCCTGACAAACCCGACATCAGAATTGGGATAAACTCGTGCTAATGAAATCATGCTGCGGGGACAGTGTTAATAACAATCAGTGTCAACTGCGTAAAAACCGAAAAAGTGTCGAAAAAAAACTTAGTTCGCGATGAGTTTCGTGTGTCGGTTATTGAGTGCAAAAAAAAGAAAAGGACAAGAAAGAAGGTAGAACGATTTGTCTGCATATAAACACCCACCCAAAATAACTTTAGTTTATCCGTGATCATAGTGCTTGCAACAGCGCCGAAATACCAGAAACTCAAAACAGACAGTAAACAAGTGTTATTTACCAAGTGAAAAAAACGGGATACACATCGTTTTTTAGTGTTAATGAAAATCAGTGACGGTTACTATTTGAAATGCAAAACAAAGGCTTTGTATCGCTTAGAGTTTTTCGTGGGACCAGTTTAAAGAATTGTTCAAGGCCAGATTCGTGTACGTCGAGACATTTTCGACCACCCTCATTTACGTGAATAGTGAAAAACAAAAATAAACAAAGTAAAATATGCGCCCGTCGTCAGGGAGCGAGACACGTCGGATATTTTTAACCGACTTCCAAAAAGGAGGAGGTTCTCTATTCGACTTACCACCAATCAAGTGTCGCGAATGCGGCAAACAAGGACACAAACAAGCGGATTTTCGGACGAAGACGACCGCCCCGTCAAGAAGCGGTTGCCTGTGACGGCTGCTACAGGCGTTGGGCAGCGACCGCAGGCCAGCAGTAGTTCACTGGTGTGCTCCAAGTGTGGCACGCCGGGGCACATTGCTAGTCGCTGCGCAGCAGGACAGCGTTGTTCGAGTGCTGCTGTACTGGCGGAGAAGCAAGTCGACCTTTGCACCGTCGAGTCGGAATATGGAAGTACTTTGGTGAGTGTTTCGATTTTGATTCTGGAACTCAATGGACCTTATTGAAAGAGTAAATTTTAAGAGTAAATTTTAATGTTGCTTGTAGTGATTAGAGATTTTGGACGCTGATCGTCATTAACTGAAAGTTTTGAACGTTAGGCGTGCCTACAAATATGTACAGGGTAGGCTAAGGAAGATACCAGTGGGTCACGTACCAGTCGATATTAAATAATGTTGGTGTTTATTTTCATAGTGATGAGTAAGCTTAAGTTGTGGTAGAAAGTCGAGTAAAGGATTCTATCGGCCGTATTGTGTTCGACCGTACCAGTGGTTACGTAGTCGTAGCCCGGTAGAAATCGGTGTCTCTTGAGGCAACTAAAGTAGTCCGTGGGTGCGCGATGCGCGTTTAACTCTGGCAGAGGTCGGGGTCTAGAGAGACCGTAGTGTGTAGTCAGTGGGTGATGCACACGGGCGATCCACTTGATGGATATGCGTACAGAAGTTTTGATCCATGCGCTGGATGTGTGAGAGCAATGCGATTGCTGGTCGGCTGGAGAGCCGTGGCGTTAGAGGTTTTACTCGGAGGTTTCTGTAAACTTGGCAGTTTTCTTGAGCCTGTGTGGCACCTGTAGGGCTGAGACTTTCAACGGTGTGCATACGTAGTGTATACGTAGTGCATGCGTAGTGTAAGCGTAGTGCATACGTAGTGCGTGCGTAGTGGATGCGTGGTGTAGACGTAGTACATGCGTAGTGCGTGCGTAGTGGATGCGTAGTGTATGTGATACATACGTAGTCCATGCGTAGCTTGCGTAGTGTGTGCGTTGCAGACGTAGTCCGTGCGTAGCTTGCGTAGTGTGTGCGTTACATGCGTAGTGTGTGCGTTGCATACGTTGTGTACCACTGTTTAAGTACCCTATCGGTTTAGTAGTGTGTTTGACCATACCAGTAGTTATTATTGCAGTTGAGTTATAAAGGTTGGTTTGAACGACTGTGGTACATGGCCCAAGGGTTGACCTACTTTCAAGTATTACCAATTTAACCGTGTTTGATCTAATAAACTACGTCGTTGGTCTAGTGGGGGCAAACGCGACTGCTGAGCATGAGGTCCTGGGTTCGATTCCCAGATCGGGCAAAGTGGTGCCCAGTTGATGGTACATAGGACTTGGACTTAACTACCGGAGTGTGAGTGTACTATTAGGTGCACTTCTGTTTAACCCTTTGGGGAGCTCAGGCGTTATGTTATGACGTTTGATTTTATTAGAATAGGATTGGGTTAAAATAAAACAGAGTTCTTTATTTTCACTGACCCGGTGAATCTAGAGTTTGGTCAGGACTGACCGAGTGGAACAAAATTCTGTCGTGGAGTATTTGTTTGCAGGGTAACCATCACACGAGGACATACCAGGAGGTTCAAGTAAGGACATGAAGCTACCCCAATTTGAATGGCGGTACTAGCAGCGGTGATGCAGCGAGCGCAGCTCATAAGCAACGTTCGCGTGGACATGTGTGTGATTACCGCATGAGCATCTACTGGGATTTTTCGTCACTCTGGTGAGTCGTTTTCATTTTGTTATGACTGCAGAGTACCAATTTAGTTTTGTCTGGACTCAAGAGTGAGCATATTGATGCTGTCATTACTACAACTAGTATAGACCAAGGTTCGGTAAAGCTAATTCGAAGATTTTAGCTTTTGTGAGAAAGATCCCTAGCTTTTGTGAGAAAGATCCCCGATCACCAAGTTCCTCGAGAGTTAAATGTCATAGTTGATGATAGTGGTAGTGAGACCAAATCTGATAAGGAAAGGCTTGTACACTCATACTCGAGACTTTAGACCGCACCCGTGAGTAACACGTGGCGGTGGGTCTGTTAGACCGCACCTTATGAGTAACATGATGGCGATGGTGTCACTCCTTAGTGAGGGGATGCAAATGTAGTATGCAAGTGACTCAGATTGCATGCATCCCAATGCTGTTCGTGACTTGTCCAGCATAGCGATGTAAGTAATCGCCAAAGGTGCTTAATAAAAGCAATGTATTGTCTCTTGAGGTTGGGTACCGGATGGAGGTCCCGCTGGTTTGCCGGATGGAGGCAATGTGATGTGTTGTGTTTGGAAGTCGGGTACCGGATGGAGGTCCCGCTGGTTTGCCGGATGGAGGCAATGTGATGTGTTGTGTGTGGAAGTCGGGTACCGGATGGAGGTCCCGCTGGTTTGCCGGATGGAGGCAATGTGTTGTATGTGACGAAGTTGAGTTCCGAACAGAGCATTGCATACTAGATTTGCTTAGAAGTTTTCATGAATTGTTTCGAAAACTGATGATTCCTGAAGAGTGGTGATTTCAATGTTGAGATTCCTTAATAAGATTTGATGAGAATGTGAATCAGAATAAAATTGTGTTGATTGTATTGTGTGACTTTAATTTTGAATGCCTTGGTCAGGAAGGCCGTGCAAAGGACGTATTACTTTCCATGAATTCTTGTTTCAGATGCCTCACACGAGGACGTGTGAATTGTCAAGATGGCCGTGTCGGAGAAAGCGATAACTTTTCAATATCAAGTTGCTGATTTGACTATTGTAGTAGGGGTAAACGCCGTGACGTCAGATGTTGATTTACTGGCGGCACGTGGACAGAGTCGTCTTGGAGAATGGGGATTGTGCTGAGCTCACTTTTGCTCGAGTCTCCAACCAAATCACTCCTCCAGAACGAAACTGTCGGTTTGCCCATTTAGTGAGTGTTAGTGTGAAAGTGTAATGTCAAGTACTTTGTTAGTTTACTCAGTGTAGATGTTTGAAAAGAGTAACCATGGAGTTTCTTGCCGGTTCTTCTCCATGGAAACAACCAGCCCGAACCGAGCACCTGACAATAAACAAAGTATCGCATTTAGTGAGTTTTCATAGCACGAAACCCGTCTTCTGCCCACATAATGCTCGAGCCTAACGAAATAAATCCTGACAAACCCGACATATATCTTTAAAATACTCTATTTTGTAACACTAAATGTTATTTCTGGACAAAATATTATATTCGAGGCCAGACAACTGCCAGGTTTATCTATAATTCAGCTACTTCAATACGTCTCTTGAGTTAACTTACGAAAGCTAATGATTTTGGTAAATTGTACTCATTTCTTAAACTTGTTCCAAGGACGGTGAACTGTGAAACTCGGCACGTGCTTCACACGTTTCAGTCAAACAATATAAACACCTAATACTTCAAGCAACATCACAGAATACAGTGCCGTAACACGCTGTCTACATTTCAGTGGTACACAACATTTTGTTTACAATATCTCAACTTTACGCCTTAGTTGGAAAGCGTTATTATTGTGACGTAATGATAACCTTGAATCTTAGGAATAATATTTTATATCTCTCTTGTAATAGAGCCCAAACGAACGTTATTCATTTTTTTTTTGGTTTCTTCGTTTTATTATATTTACGCAGAACTTTCTGCCACATTAACTTTGACTCATTTGTATCAAGTATGGTATAAATCAGTGAACCAAAATTCAATTACACGAAAAACCATTTATAACATAGCTTCATATGTGAGCTTGATATTAAGAATGGTTTTTCCTGTTAAACTAGAATACGAAGCAGACATTTGGACACATTGTTTTAAAAAAACTGTAAGATGCCTATTTCATAAAACTTACGACGAATATCAGGTGGAACTGAATGAAATATGCTGAGAAACGGCCCCAGCAGCCATTTACCACTGTAATACCTCGTTAGCCTTGGCAATGAGGTCACGTCGAAAGTTTTAAGGCCTTAACGTTGAGAAAAACCTGACAGTTTAATAGAGGTACTTGTTTCAAATAGCATCGTTAGATGGCCATAGAAACATCGTTTCTGCAAAAAACTAAAGCAGTTTTATAAAAACAGCAAACCATAACATATTTATGAAGAAATCCCCGAAAGAGCACGTACAAAACCAGGTATAAAGTCCATATTTCAGTCACAAGCAAACTTCATTACCCGCATTTACATAGAATCACGTTTGATAATCCTGGCTCGCAGATGGCTCTGACTCTTCATCCAAGCTAATGTGTCAGCGAGCTAAATTCGAATTAGCGATAGTTAATCGACATTAGAGATGCGAACTGCCTAATACGGGTAAGCTTTCGGCTAAAACTGTTATTAATAGCGATCGATCTGTGCATCCCAAATGTCGCATCACTAGTGGCGGAGCCGGCTTTTTATTGAGGCTACGGCTACCGGAGGAAATGTAAATCGAGGCAGGTTTTTGCTGTTGCTTTTCCGTGAATTTGATGGGGATATATTGGTTCTGGCTGAAGTTAGATGCAAATATTGATCGTTAACAACTACGTACCTATTGTTGGTAATTGTTAACATCCCTGTGTAGATAGGATAAGCTTTTCTATCTCATTAATTTCGTAGAGAGATCTAAGATAGTTGAGTTGTTTTTCAGGGACTCATCGAACTTCATTTCATTGGCGCTTTTCTTGTGGTGGCTACTGTTGTTTCTCGATCGTAGAAGTAGGAATGGCAAGGAATGGCAAGCTTGTTTGTGTGGACAAAAAAAAACCCTACCATTTGAGTAATTTTAACGATATCAGTTATCTTCGAGAACGAGCACGGGAAACAATGTTTAATAAGTCGATCTAGAAACAGATAAGTGCGGCTACAAAATTTCGGAAAAAAACCAACAAAGAAAAATAACTACACGAAAATATTGTCACGTCATCTCCCAGACTAATTCAGCAAGATTCTTTGGCCACAGTTATTAAAAAGAAGGGCCATACTTTGAGTTGAGTCGGCAACTTGAGGTCCTTTTGATACTAGGCCGTGGAGTGTTTAAGTGAGTGCTCAAGAGAGGGCGCGATAGCAGATCACTCGCCGCTGTGGTGTTTCTCAAAGGCGTTACAGTACAAGAGGTTGGCCTCTGAAATTCCCGTTTGAACTTCAAACTCTAAGCTTTCAAATCTTGCTTGCCTGTTCCAATCAAAGACACGCTCCAGTGTACTCAAATTTTAGTAATGATTCGCTTTTCATTTCGTTGGTAATGTTATACTTTCTATTGTGGTACTGGAATTGAGTTTGTGTTCGAAGGCGGAGTTTTTTCTTACGGTTGCTTTTTGTTTCTGAATATAACTGCAGAGGTAATTAGTAGAGTAAACGTAAACACAAATCATTTATTTGCATAAACTATGTACAATGGTGTTAAATGAAATTTTAACGGTTCAAACATGTTTAGCTAAGATAAAACCAAAGCATGCAAAAATTCAGGATTAAGCAAAGTGTTATAAATAAGACATCAACATTTAGGCCGCACATCAGTGCTCACAGTATAAACTGGTCTCTTATTGTACTGAAACTCTTTACTAAACTATTGCAGTTGAAGGTCAAAGCGATGCCAGTGATGTACACCATCTACCTACCCAAAACTATATGCCCTAGCAATGAACTGATAGACACCTGAGCCTGTCTATCTGGTTGGATCGGGCTTTCTGTCTTTATCGTATGGTTTGTATCGTGTCAGGGTTTTTTAGTCGCCCATGGGCCAAAAGAATCAGAGTTGTTTGTCTTAGGTTCGAACTCGAGACTATGGATAATTTGTTGTTTATGTTTTAAATATTATTTTATTGATTTTACAACTGATCTTTAAACATCTACACTAGTTTTGCTAATCATCGAGGACAACACACCAAACAAGTATATAATTTAATAGTCAAACGAACTTACCTGTAAGTGAAGTTCGACGGTAATTATGCTTGTTGCTGTGTTGTCCGAAGATGATTAGTCCCACCCGACCCAGACTTTCTAGCTATATAGTTATATGAGCATGGACCCTATGTTGTAAAAACAATAAATTGCTCTGAACTTATTGAAGATATTTACAGAGGCGGTGGGCAACACTAGGTGGGTTGCGTTCATGAATAAGTTTTTTCTCTTTAAAATGTATGTGACGTCGCAAAGCCGAGACGGTCACACCTCTAAACTATCCCTGCTATTAACTAAACTAACACTGCTGCTACTTTTTCGACTATTACTACAACATACTTTCATTTATTGTTGTTCATTCGCTTATCTAACAAAACTCTCAAACACATTAGCTAATGCTACATACTCATACAAACTGGACCAAAGAGATTACTTGTTTCAACAAAGAATTTATAGCGTAAAACTTTTAAAATGAATGCTGTCGTACTCTAAATAGTCCATACATATATACGTAAGTTAGGTTATTTATGTGCGGGATTTACTTAGGTTTAATTCTCCGAGCTAACTTCATATCATACTCGCAGTTCGGAGTTATTTCGAACAACAACCTTTGGAGTAAGTACCAAGCGAAGAATAGCTAGAAACTTTATATTTTGTTTTATACCTTCAGGCACTCTGCTTCTAGTTCAGAAAGATTGCTTATAACAGCACGAATCCAGTTCATAATAGAATAGAGGAAAATATTTTTCACAAGCTGTAATCCGGCTTTGTTGGCAACAAAGACAATTTTCTTGATAAGGAGTTAATGTTATTTTTGAATATTTTTGATTTCATAACGATAGCACTATTCCACACTCGTATAAGTGAAAAAATAATACACCGAATTAATGTATGTTAATTATGTATGATTTTACAAAACGTATCTAGGTACATATGTGATATATCAAGGATCTGGTGTCCACGACACAAGCCTTGTTGCTCAGTGTAGCACTAGATGGCGCTGTTTGTAATGTCCACTGATATTTATTTATTTACTTGAATATTCTTAAATAAAAATATTACATGTCATTGTTTTAAGCTCTCACGGTTTAAAACTAAACTCAAAAGAACGAATAATTACGGAAGATATCCAAATTAAGTTTATATATAAATATATATAAAATATTTTGATGAAATTTATATAGTACCAATCGGCAAGTATATCTTATAAAAAAATTTTTGATGAAGATGTGCAGTTATAAAGTAACCATAAAAATGAGAACCTCCGCAGTTTTTGAAGAAAGTCGGTTAAAATTCAACGTTTCCTCGCCATGATTTGGAAGCACGGATCTAGGACAAAGTTAAAAAAAACCGCATTGTGTGCTTAGAAGTTTGCTAACTTACCAATTTCAAAGTTAAACCTCACTTAATATTCTTAGTTTTAGCCGGGACTAAATTAATTCTTGTACATAACAAACTTTGTTCTCAAAAGGAACCTTTGCGAGGAAAATCGAAGTTGTGGAAATTTTCGAGTGTTTTCGATGTCATTGAACTCGTTCAACGGGTTGCAGACAATCCCTTGGCCCGGATTACCGCGGGTTGTAAACCAATATGCCCTTACGAGTACGGCAAAGCATGTAAACTGCCTACAAAGGCAGTGTCTACGCCTGTCAGCCGATCCGACGGAGAAAAGCTCTATTGTATTTGGCACTTCTTTTGTGTACCTACTTGTTTTATATCTCGATGTCTGGATTACCAACCGAGTGTGAATAATTTTTGTTTTACGTTTTATTTTTCGTGTAACATTTACAACGTTCTGTCGATTTTTGATGTGATTTTGTTTTTAGGGTCCGTAGCCAAATGGCAAAAAACGGAACCCTTATGGATTCGTCATGTCTGTCTGTCTGTCTGTCTGTCCGTCCGTATGTCACAGCCACTTTTTTCCGAAACTATAAGAGCTATGCTGTTGAAACTTGGTAAGTAGATGTATTCTGTGAACCGCATTAAGATTTTCACACAAAAATAGAAAAATAACAATAAATTTTGGGGGTTCCCCATACTTAGAATTGAAGCTCAATTTTTTTTTTTTTTCTTCAAACCCATGTGTGGGTTATCTATGGATAGGTCTTCAAAAATGATATTGAGGTTTCTAACGTCATTTTTTTCTGAACTGATTAGTTTGCGCGAGATACACTTCCAAAGTGGTAAAATGTGTCCCCCCCCCCTGTAACTTCTAAAATAAGAGAAACATTATATGTTTGAACGAGATCTAGTTAGTAGTTTTTTTCATAATACGTCATACATCGTAAACCGCAATTTACCTTTCATTCAATCAACTCAAGTATAAAAATAAAAATTATGTAACTTGCTGCTACGGAACCTTTCATGGGCGAGTCCGACTTGCTCTTGGCCGCTTTTTTCTTATATCTGCTGACGCTGTCATAGACAAGGTGACGTTTTGAAGGTATAACGATGGCAAATGTCAAGAATGTATTCGATTGACATAAGTTATCGAGAACCTAGCGTGAAATCTGTTGAAAGCCGTTGTAAAATGTGATTGCTACTGTAAAATCAGCAATTAGTATTTTAGGCCTACATCGGCAGATATAAAACATCGAGAAAAAAAGCACGGTTCTGGTTGGTTGCTTCCTATGAAGAAGAACCGGCAAGAAGCTCCACTGTTACACTTTAAAATTATTCAATTTTGGTTTTACAATGTTATTCTTTATACCTAGGCCCTAGGCATCTAGGTATCTCGTTACAGTACAATGTTCTTTTTTTAACATAAAAGTTAGTTTCGGGAAGCCACTGGATAAGGAAATCAAAACTGAATATCAAAGAAAACAAACTTCCAAAAAGAAAATATACTTGAATATTTAATAGCGGAAAATCATGAAAAATAATATTTCCGCACGAATACGCATTAGTATTGGATGATTTTTATGAAAACACGAGAATGAACTATGTATGTTATTATTAGTTAGGGCGAAACTTTGAGTGTTTTTACAACTGATGAAATAAAATAAGATTATGAAACTGTCCTTCTAAATGATTGTCCTGTAAGTATATAATGGTATCACTCCTCGTGGCTGGGGAGTTTGTGGCTAGATAATAACAGCCGCTCGGGTTGATCTTTAGGTTAAGCCGTGCTTGCCTAATTTGGTCTGTGGATAGGTGACCACTCTTACATACCGAGTTTCCTAAGTGTCTCGGAAAGCACGTTAAGCAGTTGGCCCCGGCATTTGTAAATCTTTGACAGTCGTTACAGGTAGTCAAAAAGTCTGACAACCAGTCTTACCAAGGAGTTTCGTATTACCCAGTACTAACTAGGTTGTGGAGGTCAGATAGGCAGTCGCTCCATGTAAGGTACTGGTATTTAGCTGCATCCGGTTAGACTAGAAGCCAATCCCAACATACTTGGGAAAAGGTTAAGCAGATGACGATGGTATCAATTCCCCCTAAAAAAAAATCGGCTCAGAAACCAATCCAACAAAAATATGAGTAATTGGATCAGCAAGGTATTACCGTTATTAATTGCCAGAAGAAATTAGCAAGGTGTGAGAGTAGAGATAAGACCTTTCGGTTTTATTTAAGTACGTTAGTAATTAAGATACAGCGCTCGATACTGGCGCCCCCTATAGATCCATTATAGTACTCTAACGGCCTATAATTGCCCGTAGGAGCATTATGAGAGCTTTACGGGAAAAATATATCGTTATTTCAAAATATTACTGTTCTTTTGTAAGTGCTTTAGTGAGATAAAGTTAATAGCTCGAATACAGTGGTAGATAATGGAGATTTTGTTTTTATTTATTGCTCAGTGATTTCAATGTTTGTTCGAGGTAATATTAAAAACAGTTATTTGTTGCACTGTCCAAAATACCTGCGTATATTGGATTGTATAATAATCTAATGAATATATGCAAATTTATGTGGCACGAGATACATTTAGGATATTTTTTCTGGTTACCGTCCCCTAAAATTGAGGGAAAGTATTCCATCATCACTGACAGAAATATTGTAGCAGTAAGCCTAAGTATAGTTATCAGGTTGGCTACAATAGTTCTGTCAGTAGATCAATTAGAGAGGTGCGCAATGATTGTTAACGTAACGGTCCCGCGTAACGAGAACCTTTGTGAGAGCTAAGAAAGATTATCAAATCAAGTATCCTGACCTGGCTCGTGAGATTGTCGACATGTGGACTCAGTGATCAATATGCCTATAGTCGTTTCAGCCAAAGGCTTAATTGCTAAAGGCGTTGACAAATACCTGAGAAGGAGTTCTAAAATGCATATTTACTTTTTTCAAAGCAATAGGTTCTAGCTATTTTAATCAAAATCACAAAGAACTTATTGTAATCCTCGTTATATCTAGCTCAACTTATTCTACTTTTTTGTTGCAAATGTTAAAACTTATAAGTTTTTCTGTCTGCCAATGGATTGTGGAATAAAACACGTCAATTTTCATATTTATATACTGGCGAAGTTTTTACATACGGGACCGAAACGTGGTCGCTCACAATGGGCCTTATCAAAAAGCTTAAAGTCACCCAAAGGGCAATGGAGAGGGTTATGCTCACAGTTTCCTTGCGTGACCGAATCAGAAATGAAGACATCCGCAAGAGAACCAAGGTCACTGATGTAGCCCGAAGAATTGCCAAACTTAAGTGGCAGTTGGCAGGGCGCATTGCTCGCAGAACGGATGGCCGATGGGGCCTTTCTGGAGAGGCGACTGCGAACTGGAAGACAATGCGTTGGAAGACTTCTCATTAGGTAGACCGATGACCTGGTGAAGGTTGCGGGAATCCGTGGGATGCGAGTCGCACGGGACCGGTCAATGTGGCGACACTTGGGGGAGGCCTATGTCCAGCAGTGGACGACTTTCGGCTGAAACGATGATGATGATAAAGTTTTCTTTAGAATTATCAAATACGTGTCATTGGTATTCTTCTCTTCTTCTTCAACCTTTGGCCACCCAATGCAACATTCTCTTAATAAAGGGTGTAAAAAAACCTCTAAACGAAGTTCTTGGCACTTGTTATCCCCGTTATTCCTTATAGTTACGGAGATATTTGAGGTCTATGTTCGAACTTTGTGACAAGTTTTTGTTAAATACAAGTTTTAGTGTAATATTTTTACTTTACATTGAGTTCTACCACAACACATGATTTAACACCCCAAAAAAAAAGTCGTTTCCCAGCAATGATTTTTGCATAAAGTAACTTAGTTTGATGTTCAAAATTCTTGGTTGACGGCTACGTGATGAGGTTATTTACACCCTGTATATCCTTAACATACTTGACATCCATGTAAATGTTTGTTTAGACTTCACCACCTAGAGCTTTACTACTAACTTGAATAGATGTCCATGTTTCGCAAAAAAAATAAAGGCTTATGAAGCAATTTGAATCAGCAATTGAGGTTTCCTTTTATTTTTTTAAACAGCAAGAATGCTTACAAATGCGACGGGCGGGAAATGGGAGGAGACAAAAAGAAAAAGAGGCTTATATTCTCCATGGTGGCTGGATTAGGGTTTGGGATGACAATATTATGCTTTAGATAGATAAATCTGTACTTACTTTGTTTTATACTAACGCCAGCGTTTTATTTATTCAATTCAGGCACTGGAAATAAAGCGGCGTTTTGACGGTCGGTAATTGAATGAATTTTGATATGATTCCAAGCCACATTGGGTTCAATCAGCTTATTCATTCCAATTTATGGCAGCTAGTCAGTTTTTTGTTCAATATATTAGGAACCTCATCAGATTGAATGCAGATTTAATATCTAAACTGGTTTTTGGCTGTTTTCGATCTCCCGTGACTGTAGACCGCTGAAGTTTATGCTTATTATTAGTTTATGAGAGTTGTTGTGTTGAGTGAGTTGTTGAGAGAGAGTTGTTTGGATTGTCGATTTTACTGACGGTTAAATCGACAATTTACTTACCTTTTTAACCTAATTCATCATCGTCATCGACAGCCCAACTTCACCCACTAATGGTGCTGGGAGGTTGGCAAGAACAAAAAAAGTGCTTTGTTTGTGCCAAGCTCCCAGCCTCATCCAAGATATTCCTTTATTACTCAGGGCACAAGGGTGAAAAGAGGTTGACCGTCAGTGAACTGGGCATTTGGAGACAGATTATCCGACAGCTGCGTTGTTAAGCACATCGCAATATCCAAGGCACAATAACAGTTGGGATTGGGCTGCATTTGGATATTTGAATGGCTTTACCAGAATACGGACCAACATATTATAATTTGCACTAACAACTTTACCGAGAACCAAGTCATAACACCTTTGTTCTGGTTAGTCAAAACATCTAGCTCGGGTGCAACAATTAACCAATCAACGCATCCGTCAGTGTATAACGTTCTTATCAGCCAATCAGCTTTGATGTAACAAAGACAAACGATGCTTTTGCAAAAATGCTAGGATTTTCGCAAATAAACGATTTTTCGAATTATTCTGCAAAACGATCGAAAGATAAATATAATTAGGTACCCTTACAAGTCCAATATCTATTCTGGCAAATCTCATAATAAAAAGGATTGATCCCTATTTGTAAAATAACCATGCGCTGACGAAAAAACTGGGCAAGTGGGAGACAGTATTGCTGGCCCGGGTTCTGTCTGTATATTAAGCCAGTAATGGAAATTAATGCGACAATGTTATATCTCCTTTAGTATAAACAAATGGTAAAATCAAATCAAATCATAAATAAAAATCATAAAGTAAGTAATTATCGTAAAATAAAAGCTTTTAATTAGCATCCACTGACGTCTGTCAAAGATCTACAAATGACTAACAACGACTTAACGTGTTTTCCGAGGCACGGAGCAAATTTGGTAGGTAATAGGTATAGTCATGGGTTCTACCGTGTCAGCCCGTGTCCCAGTAGTTCCATTGTCTAGTTCCATTATGGAACTACTGGGATTTTTTTTGTCCTAGAAGTTCCATGGAACTGGCATTCTATTTACGCTTTTTTTTTTCTTTTTGTTTTTTCTACGGCTCCACCGAGGCAAACGCGGCTTTACCTGAAGATCAAGCCGAAAGGCTGGTATTATTTAGCCACGAGCTCGTCTCTTTCAGTTAGCGGTGCGGGACCCTAAAAATGAACCTCGTTAAATAAACTTACCCTTCGAGATATTTTGTCAGTGTCATAGAAAAAATGAAACGGTCCATTTCGCTACTGTTTACATTTTGTAATGGAATTCTAGTGGTTTCATAACTGAGTTCGTTGTATTGAAATGGAAATAACTTTGTTCCACGATGAACTCAAATAAAACATTTCTATTAAATTGGCTTTAGTAGAGATAATTTGTTGGATATTGACAATGTGAATGTTTAGATTGTAAGCTAAATAAATATCAAAGGCAAAATTTTATGGTTTCGCTGTTTGTATATAATAATAAATAAATATCGCTGGACAATACACACAGCGCCATCTAGTGCCACACTAAGCAGGGTTTGTTTCGTGGTCACCAGACAGTTGATATACTACATCTATACTTTTTGTTTGTAAATACATACTTATGATACATTTATACATCCATGACTCGGAAACAAATGTCCATGCTCATCACACAAACATTTGCTCCTACCGGGATTCGAACCCGGGACCCTAAGAACGTCAGGCAGCCACACTACCACTGCACCATTCGGGTCGTCTATATTGAGATTAGTCATCAATCTCTTGCCCTTATCCAAATATATTTGGGAACGACGCAGCATGTCTACTTCTTCCTTACTTCTCTATTAGTTGTCATCTCATCAGATACCTCCTTGTTAAATTAGTATACAATATGAATTTTTCCAGGTCTTCGTAAATTAGCAAATTTCCTATCCTATCCTAGCAAAAAATCTATTATAATCATTCTATTTCATCGTTCCGTCATTGCATAGTCCAAATGCCCTTGAAGATGCTACTTAGCTGTTCTTGACGATTGGCGAAGCATAATTCAGATTTTCCGAGAACCAGATGATAAACCAATTTTGCTTTTCCACAAGTTCATTCTGTTACTCGATTGCATAGGTCCCAGTCCTCGAATATTGGAGTCAACATTCAAGTAAACTAAACAGCTTGGTATTATTGAGAAGCTGTTTGAACCGCAGAACGTAACCTACCCTGGCTTTACAAGCTCATGAATATTCGCTTACATGTATTGTGTTCATTTGCATGATAGCAGTGGATGCACGCTTGCTTGTCGCACTCCCGGCTCACACATTTACACTGCACTAAATGTTGACTTTTGGAAATATTACCGTTTGTTTTGGCCGCATAATGTTTGAGAGAGATTCTTGGTTTTGTTTCTGTGTTTGATTTACGCTCATGGTCCTCTGAGTTTGATTAGGTTTAACTGCATTTGATATTATTACTCGACTATTGCACCAAAGAAACAGAGACCTACATGTGTAGGTACTCCAGTTCGTTTGTTGCTTCATAGGCCGTGTTCAAGCCAAAGCGTACGTAGCGCGAACAAGTGATCGGCATGTTAATTTAGTTTTACGAATCAACAGACAGAGGGAAACATTCGGTTCAGACAGAGACAAAAAAATGATATAGCATGGACGCGTACGATGACGTTTAAATCCCTTTGATTAAGACTGATGCTCCAGGGTAGCCCGTAAAACCGCAGCCCGAGAAAAAAGGTTTAGGAAAGACTTTCTAAAGGTCAAAGTCATTCCTAGACCTTTATGAACTTGGAGAGTTGTATTGATGATTTTGATGATTATAATTCTGTAACTACTTACGTCTTAAGCTGGGTATCCATTCAACAATAGAGACCGTGCCGTGAGTCGAGACTTGCCGCTACTTGAACCAAACGAGGCGGCCGCGCAGCGAGCCAAATTATGTCGGTAAATGGCCATGCTCAAAAACGCCTCATTGTGAGCCGTGCGTTGAGTGGTGACGTATATGTATACTCGGTACGCGGCAATATGGCCAAAGATAAATCTATAGACTTAATTAAGTTATATGAAAACCACGGACACTCTTCTGAGATCTTCAAGGTTTCAGAATTGATTCTGGTAATTTTTTTGATAGTATCTTCTACGCCTTCAAAAGTTATATCTGACAACAATTATTGTTTTGTATGAACATTTTGCTGACGACATATTTCCTTAATCCAACATCTATGTTTTCGTTTCTTGGCGTTGCATCCTTTTGTAGTGACTAATTCCTACCAATAATTACGCTGCAGCGACTTTACGTGCGTCAACCATTGTGGTTAATGAGAAACTGAGAAAATCGTGGCTCGGGTTGAGGCTTGCCGCTCGATACGATATTATGTGAGCTCAAGTGGATGCATGAACTTAGGCCGCGGCGCGCTCAGGATGAGGCAGCTCGTCATGAGGCTGCGCAAGTGGATACCCAACTTTACAGTCGCGAATCATATTTTTATCAACATACAACCTATCACTGGCCTGGCCTGCAAGCTATTTATGTTGTACAGTACGTTCCATAACTATGCTGACTAGCTTTCATTATTTAAAATTTGTACATTAGAGAAAATTAACGTCTTTGAACCGTTGGAACTAAACTATGTATTTTAAAATAGGTTACCAATGTAAATGACTCCTTTTAACATCAGAAAACAACTTAATGTAAAAAAATATCCAAAAGAAATCGGTAGGCATAGAGTAGAATAGAAACTTACAACACAGATGTTTATCAGAATTCGCTTTTAATGTTGTTTTTTTCCCAGGCGACAAGAGTCATTAAATTCATTAGTCACGCACACAGTTTTACTACCTATAGGCAATAACCTTCGTTAGAGCTACTTTCGACTTTATTTGGTGATTGACCTTTTTTTGATTTTTTATGACTTTTTTGTCACGATACAATACTTACATATTTGTTTCTTTGAAAGGAAAAGTTAGCTCGAAGGATACTGGCATTTGTTCTTTGTCGTGTGCCTACCTTGGTGTCAAAGTTTTTATGCCGCTCGTGGGGCTCTGATTTGGCTTTACATGCCGTCAAGAAATATCTCTCAGGCACGGTGGTTTCCTCACGATGTTTTCCTTCACCGAAGCAAGTGATAATTATTGAATAATCATCATTCAAAAAACGTGATCATGTCATACGAAAAAGAAAGTGGCTTCCTAGTTATACATGTTGCGTAAGGTTACCTATTTTATTGTTCAGAATGCCTGGTTGGACGGCTTCATGAAGGTTCCGGCTAGAACTTGTGTAAACAGATTTCTAAAACCACTTTTGAAATACAAAAATAAAAAAAACCGGCCAAGAGCGTGTCGGGCCAGGCTCAGTGTAGGGTTCCGTAGTTTCCCGTCCGTCACAATAAGTGTTCAATCCAATCCGATTTTAATAATTCTTTTTTGTTTGAAAAAATATACGTTCAGGATAATAAAATAGGTAAACGAAGTTAAAAAAAAGCTTGCATATACGATTATACTACAAAATTAGTCCAGAAATTATTTTGTACAACTTTTTGTCTTTTTTGTACAAAAACTTGTTTCCATCCTAGTTCAAAATGATTTTCCTAGAAAGTCCTTATAAAGTTCTACTTTTCAGATTTTTTTTCGTATTTTCTAAACTTAGGGTTCAAAAGTTACAGGGGGCACATTGTTTTTACTTTTGGGGCGATTATTTCCGAAATTATTGACATTATCAAAAAATGATTTTCGTAAACCCCTCTTCATTTTTAAATACCTTTCCAACAATATATTACACGTTAGGGTTGAAATTAAAAAAAAAACACTTCCCACTTTACATATAGGGGGGCTACCCTAATAAAACATTTTTTTCCAATTTTTATTTTACCACTTTATCGGCGTGATTGATACACATATTGGTACCAAATTTCAGATTTCTAGTGCTAACGGTCACTGAGATTAAGCGAGGACGGACAGACGGACGGACAGACAGACATGGCGAAACTATAAGGGTTCCTAGTTGACTACGGAACCCTAAAAACAAACTTTCAATCAAACCTTCATCAATATACTTTCAGTTAATAAATAATTTGGTCCGAATATACATAAATATTCGCATCTATACTTAGATATGTGTAGACAGACAAAGTGCGTACAGGGTAAAGCCCTTAGCGAATAATTATTGGTTCATTAATCGTACCCCTGCGAGTTTAAGAGGCTTTACGATCTGTTATTCACGATAATATACGCACATATACGTAGCTATCTATAGTAACCCTACCGTCACGGTCTATCGCTGATAGATTTCATTGGTGGGTAAATAAACCTTTGTTCGAATTTTATTTTCTTCTAAATTCAAAGTACCTACTTTCATTTGATTGGAGGGTTGGATATTATGAGTTCAGATAATGTTGTTCTGAAATGTCAATTTTATTTTTGAAAATCAAACGTAAGGAGTAGGTACTAAAGCTAGTACTCGTTTAGGAGTCATCATTAAATCCACCGATCTAAGGCCACCGCTGAAGATTATACCTCAGCGCGAATAGAAAACGAATATTTACAACTTTACTTGAAAAAAAACGGTACATACCTTTCTAAGGCAGAATATACCTTATAATACTTCGATTAAGCCGCTTAGCTTTGACTTATCGACTCATCAAATGCGACTCATTTACTTTATCCTGTACTCTATCTATACTATAATATACCGTCCTAAATACAGGGCACTACTTATGTAAATATATCTCTCGCGAATGAGTTTATCTTTCCTGTACTTCCTCTATTGTTTTAGGTTCAGGATAAGAAATACAACCACTTCATTCAAGCTTATTTTGGGTTCATACGTTGTTAAACAAATATTCGTTTAAAAGAACAAAGGACGTCCTTCTGACTAAAACAATACAAGTTTTTTGGGCGTGTTGGTTTTGTACTGTGATTGAATACATATAGAAAAAGTACCCATTGTTTTAGAGGTTTTTACATACGATGCTTTCCTCGTATTTATAAGGAATGCGGAAAGGCTTAATGCTTATTTTTACCAAACCACTGTAATCCACCGGAAAGCCAGAAACAGCAGTGGCGACCACCAGAAAAGCGCAAGACAATGAAGCTCGATGAAGTCTCACATAACCATTCTAACGAAATTAATCAGAAAAGTATAGCGGAGTAGTAGTAGAAGTAGTATAGTGAGTAGGAAAACCATAATTTCCACTTCCCTCCATATCAAACGGCTTAATGCTTATCGAATTTTCAATTCCAATGAAGCCAGAGATACCTTGAGCTCCACTGACTGTAGCGAGCTCCTGATTCCCTCTAATCACCGCCCGGCCAATGAACGATTCATGACAGCTAAATCCATTGTACTTGCTTTCTGGAAAATCATGATAAACTATCGCCGAGAATCACGTCGCTTTCACAACTAAAGGTAGAAGGCGAACGGACGTATTTGCTAAACCCTTTGCGAAAATGAATCTTGGCATAGAGCCGAGACTATTTTTGGTGGAAAAATAACATTTAGTCACAAATCACATCCATTTACCTTTCATTTAATAAATGAAACTATGAAAAAAAAACGTTTTCACAAGATGATGTAAAATAATATTTAAAGTGTCTGGTTTAAAAAAAGCATGCACAGTGTGCAATTTCACAAAGAGCTACAAAGTTCAACGGTCCTCTGCAAGCCCGGCAGATCTGCCACCCTCGGGCGTCTTATAATATTCTCCAAGAAATTTGTACAGCGAAACTGCAACACTGACGGAACCCTTCGAGCAATTTCGGTACACATTCCCAACACTCTACTCTCGGAAGTAGACACTGTTGGCCGTGAAAAGATTTTAGGAGGGCGGGAAATTGTTTCTTGTCTTTGTTTATTTGTTTACATAGATTTATACTGAGCCAACAGGGGTAGATACGCTTTAAAAACTGGCTTAACCCATCTTGAAATATTAACGTACGTTTTGAATGTTTTGATAGCTCTATAGAGAATCCATAATAATTTTCCCACAAGTTCATCAAACTGCTTAAAAAATGATGTGAGCGCGTAACAAAGGATGTAAACCGCGTCAACTTTTTTCTCTCTCCGTGAAGCTAAGGCACTTAAAACGCTGTAGACGCACAAAGTTTATAAAAGCCGAGTTCATAAGGCGGCTTTATTAGACAATTTCCAGGTGTGGAGCAGCTGACGTCTCAAATATTAATTTCTGATGGATCTCGCCCAAATCCCGTCTTATCCCGAATTTTAATGACCGTTTGTCACGCCCGAACGGTTTTCATCGGTTGTTACATTCGTATTCAGTTCATAATTGATGCTGAAGATTAGTGCGAGTGTGATTCTAACTATACGAATAACTCGTTTAAACTAACTGTTCTCATTACTCATTCAGATACCTCGACGATTACTTTGTTCAACTGAAGCAATTCTGTCCCTCGATGATAAGCTGTGAAGTAGGTACTTTGCCAACTTCGGGGATGAATCGTCCTCGTAATTTCGTTATGAGTTATGAGTAGTGTTTGTCATTGTCAGTCGATACTTTATAGATCACTTACTGGAACTATGTCAGTGTTTGATAAACGGTTACCGAGCTACAGTCCGGGAAAGTACTTGTTATGAGATGTTCGACCCGAATTCGATTCGTCTATCGAACTGTTCGATTTAGGTAAATAAACTTATAAAGGAGGTCTGTATATCTTGCTAACGACTCGGCGGTGTTTATCTGTGAATCAGTTTCTGTGTATCTAAGGGCTTTGCGACCCAAATAAAAGGGTCGACACAAAGGTGTCCCGCTAAGCAGATTGGGGGTTACGTGACGAGACAGCCAAGTGGTGTAGGGTGCGCTAATCATCACCTCCGGGTACCCTCCAAGCTGTTTGGTTTTCGACTTTACGATCATTGCTTACACTGTTATTGTCGGGTTGATTATACCCGTGATAATGCAGAATACTAAGCTATGCTGCTCTGAGATTAATGAAACAATCCATCAACTGAGCCAATTGCTGTCAACTTCCACTAGGTATGAGGTGCGTACGTAAGTGTTAATTAAAGATTATATGATATTTATTAGCATTATGTAAATAGGGGAGAAATTACGTACTTGAATGTTTAAAATGTCTGAAAATAACCATTACTTATTGGTGTTGCTTGTCAAAAAATGATGCCATAAATGAGAGTAGTATGAAGAACAAAGCAATTAGAAAGGCGTGGACGGACACGACATGTTAAGAAATTACATACAAGTACAATGAATGAATGGAATGAATAAAAAATATTAATGAGACTATGTTTTTAATTTTAAGCCAGTAAATAATTCACTCAATGTCTAAAACTTTGTAACGTTATTCAATAACTTGTAAAGCAAATTTAGAATAGGTAAGCCTATGTAGACAGCGAAGATATTAAAATTTGGTTTTCCAACACAAACAATCTGACACGGGACCCTCGTCATCTGCGGTCTCATGTGCACACCCCGACACCCAGTTAAATGTAGCTCCAACTAAAATGTTATTCTCTTACTAATTTTACCAACAATGAAGCCAATACTTACATACATAACTACACACAATCCTATTCTAAACTCCTACACACTGATAGCTAACAAGTCTGAAAACAAAATAATTTAAACCATCTGAATACATTAAAATTAGAAAACGAATTTGATTCAACACCAGATTAGAAGACTTTAACAGACTATGTAGTTAGTACAACAAAAGTAAGCGTCTTACATGAATAAAAAGCGCTTTCTACAAATTCACAGAGATTTACATTTCAATTAGAAGAGAAACCTCTCAAAACAGCACTTAAGTCACGCCTTTTCAAGTGAATTTTGTAAGAGAGTACACTTGTGGAAAATCGTTATACCTAATGTTAATATATTATGCTAAAACAGTTCATAAGTTGCGCGTGATACGGCGGTAAGTGAGAGTACGAAGGGAAACTGGAAAGTCAGTCAACTTTCGTTTACGTTGCTAAAGAGAGCAAGGGTCTCCTTATAAAACAGTTTCATGAATATTTATACAGATTTAAGGATAGTGTAGTGCCGTTGTGTAAATAATTGCGGTCGAGTGGGGTCTTGAATTTAAATTGCTTTCGATTGCTCTTTGTTCAAAGATTGTGGAGTGTTGTGAAATAACAATCACTTTCAAGAGATACAAAAGCCGTCATGGGTACTCTTAACTTCTCTTATTACGGTACAAAGGTGAGAGGCTCCCTTTGAGATTGATATTAACTTATTATTAATCTTGGTTAGCTCGAGGCTACCCTTATAATCCACGGATTGTACAAATATTTTTATTATTCATTCCCTTCGGAACATACCGAGCCTTATTATAACACCTTACTCAGCTACTGGGGTCTTAAAAACAGACGTTACCCTGAAATTTGTTTCATAATTTTGATGAAAGGAAAAGTAAGTTACACGTGGATCCTTCTCGCCATTTATTGGTCTAGCTACTTACTAAAAACACAAGTCTAACAGCTTAACCATTCTAAAAACTAGTCTATAAACAACAAACATTTTCCTTTGAGTATTTTCTTCTGTCAAATATAATTACTTACAAACCTTGTAGAAACAGCGAAACAAAGTTTGAGGCATCTAAGTATAAACGAGTTTAACCGACGCTTTTACGTGAACTCGCGACAAATATAATTAAGTAACTGAGAAATTAATAATTCCTTATTTTGAAGAGACCGATTAATTAATATACAAGAAGTTATGGTTACGACATAGACTAAAGTTCGAGAATTTCTGGTTTCATGTCAATTTGAAATGAATTGGAATCAATTAAATACTTGGCGGTTTGACTTTCTTGGTCTTCCAGTACATTTCTGTTTACTTTTGTTGAATCAAATGATAATCTGGCACTTCATTTTTTGTGTTTAGTATTTGGGACAACTTTTTGCTTAGCAAGCGTCATTTCGTTTCGTTGCCTTCGTTCTCTGTTTAAGTCTATCAATAAAACACGATCTCCTGTAAGAAGCGGTGTCTCATGGCGTTACATAATTAACAAATCAACGATTCCAAAGTCATTAACATCATCATCATGATCATCATCATCATCATCTTCCTACCTTTGTACCATGTTACTTGGTATCAGCGCAACACGTTTTTTTCTTCCATTCTCCTCTGTCAACGGTCACTCACTCATTTACACATTTTTCCTTCATATCATTGACGCTTTTCCAAACCAATGAATGTACAACCATGTAGGTAACTCTTTGTTCGTAAAATCAACCAACACGCCATCCCATTAACAACGAAAACTAATGAAAACACAATTCACTACGAAAACATTAAATTAACTGTCTTAAGATGACTGTTTTGACAAGTCGAGGCATTGTAAAGCCGGTCTGAACAGTATCGTGGTTCGTGGGGCTGCGCCATAGGATTAGGGTGGACGGTTCGCGTGCAGGACATCCTGCTTATCTTGTTACCCGCCTGTCTCTGTCACGACATGTCCCAGCGAAGGCTAGCTAAATGCCGAGCTTTGTTTGCCATTGTTCTGTTGACAAAATTGACGTTAGTTCGCTGTTTCGGCCATTTTGGTGGACGGAAATAAAAGGCGCGTGGCGGGAATGAAGTTTGACGTATGGAGGTATTTTAAAAGGGTTTTTAGATAGTTGGTTATTGAGATTTACGGTTTTTTGTAAACTGTATTTTTTTATCTACGTCACATTTGATTAGAGTTGTTTATAAATTAATTTGTGGTTGCCTCGATTAGAAGAGTCTTAAATAATGAAACATTTTAGAATTTCTGTGTAAAACACAACAGTTTTTAACTTTCGCCTCGAATTCTTTATATTATTTGGATTACAAATCCAAGTATGCAAAGAAGTTGCAAACTTTTACAAACTTGCAATTTGATTAAGTACGAACTTTTCCTTCGTTATTTTTATCGTGTTTCCCAATTTTCGAAAGTTGCAATTATTCTTGAAAATTGAAGTCTATCTATTTATATTCATTAACAAAGTTTAGAGTGACGGTCCATTAAGGGATTGTTAGCCTTTCATAGTTAGACTTTCCCATTTAATTAGCTAACTTTAAACTATAAAAAAAGAAAAGAAAAACTATCGAATGCAGTTCTGAATAGTTTTAGTTTAATGTACGAAGGGGAACTTGGAGAAGAAAGTCCGAGTAGTTCTAAAGTGTAACAGAAAGCTTGAACTCAGAAAAACTATAAAAAAGTAATAAAAGTAAGGCGTGTGCGATTTTTCGCACAAATTGTAGCGAGTGTCAAGTTTGCTCGCGTATCAGACGGATTTAGGGTTATGCCTACTTACTTACGTTTGCGTTGAGCACGTCTAGATGTCTACAATGTTGACATCTTATTATTGCGTAAATGTCTACTTATTTTGCGCTTCCTTGAGAAAGGTTAGGTACGTACTCATAATCGGAGTGATGTGTATGACCTGATTATGAACGTGAGCGATGCGATTCGGGTATGTAAGGATAGAAGGATGCCTCAGCTAAGGTGGCCTCTGTCTCCGCCACGGGAGACGCACCGTGGTGGCCCCCGGCCATAGAAGGCGTGGGCCTGTGGTGAGCTATGGGCTAGCTCGCCGTCCGTCCTTCTTATGACAACAGGCCGTGTCGACGGCGCGTTCCTGTTTCACGCGCGCCTAAACGAGATGTCAGCATAATGAAGGGGTCCGAAAGGGCTGAAGCCTGCTGAGGTTGCGGGACTGTTCGAAAGAGATACCGAGGCCCCGGAACATAAAGGGCAAGGAAGGAACATGGATGGGTTTTAGTCAGAGGAGTCATTTTATGATTTCCCATCCGAAAAAAAAAGGTGGCTTCTGTCTGTAGTATCTGCCTGCCCCAAAAGCAAAAAGAGGTTATGTGTGTATTTTGGGAGTTAAGTTAATATTTTGTCATCCAACAAACCCGGTTTTGAGTTTGATCTGTTTTGTTGACTGGTAGAGAGTGATTTGAACCTATAATGTGTGAAAATTTCAAAATAAAAATCAGTCCACTTTAATAATGTAGCCTTTACAATATAAATAGTAGGTTCTAGATTCTTCTAGATATACCTAATCAACCGGTACCACGGACACGAGAGAACGTTCCCGGATCCGGTGAAACGCAGCAATGCATCTTATGCGCTACGCCTTAGACATGTTCGGGGGAAAACAAAGTCGCTTCCTCTAATACCGTTACAGTCCTCAGTAGCACGTGACCACTTCGTGTCACTATTTGTGGCATAGCATTACGCTTGCAGTCCGCGAAGGGATAGATAGATGTATATAGTCTTGGAAGAGGACTTTTTGTGTGACGCGGAGTGGTGTTCCGTCGCTTCCGCGGGTAAGTGCTACAAGAACGCACAGTGATATAGTGCACAAGTGAAGTGTTACTAACACACATAGTTTAAAGGTTCCATTTATTAACACAAATTGCGGTTTTACCACAGGTATGTTAGGCTCTATGAGTCACAGTTGCCTGAAAATTCATAAATGTTATGTTATTAGAATTGTATCGAATTTACTCACATTCCGCCAGTTATGTTTGGCCTCATATAAAAAGGCAAGCATATTGAAATCATTATCAGGCAAAAATATATGCTCCAAGTTTCTACAGAGAAATTCTTGCAAAGTGAAAGAATTTCTCTGTAGAAATTCGGGGAACAACCGTTTCCCGTGTACAGCAATCGCTCTTGCGAGCCCCAGGCCGACGTGGCAGCGTACCTATTAGCTGATTACGTAGATATCAATTAACGACAGTGAAGAAACAAGAAACGGAATAGATACTAAGCAATGCCTTGTCACAAGTAATATGTTTGACAGCTGTCAAATCTTCATATCTGCGATATTCATTGTAACTGACTGCGTATTGTAGATAGACATAATGTATGTAGGTCTATGTATAGGTAATGTGCAATTTACAATAATGAGCAATCCAATCAGGCGGTGTTGCCACTCAAAGCAGTGCTCAGTCATAGTGATGTGAGCTTGGCGAGAAGCGTGGTAGGTATTAGAACAATGTAATCGAGATGCTCATAAGCAATTCATCGATTGGAATGGGTGCAAAAGTTCCCTTTACGAAGCCGAAAGGCACTTGTTCTCCCCGTCGTTGCAATCAATTTTTTGTGCTAGATCATTACTGGGAACCTTCTAGTTACGGAGATATTAGGGGACAAAAATCCCAGGTTTTCACAAGTTTTTAAAGTTATAATTTTAAAGTTACAATACTTTAAATACCTCCAGGACCCTTGTACTATTCAATGCATCCATCAGCACATTGATTTGAGTGCGTCACATTGAGTCCTTACCGTAAAACGTGTTTTTGCGTAGACGAAGCCCGTTTACGCAAAAACAAGTAAAAGTCCGTTTACACCTTGCATATTGAAAGACATTGTTAAGGGAGATAGATCCAAGGTAGCCCGCGAAATTCAAATTTTCTTAGGTTTTTTGCAATTTGTAGGGCAGTGCTAAGTTATATGTTGATAAACATATCGGTCGCGGCTGTAAGGCGTATTAAGTTAGAGAATTATAATCATCAAAATCATCAATACTACCCTCCAAGTTCATAAGAGTCGATGAACGAATGTTTCACGGTCAAAGTCCTTCTTCGACTTTTATGAACTGCCCTGCAAATTGCAAAAAACTTAAGAAAAATTGAATTTCGCGGGCCACCCTGACGCTTTCACCTTAAGTAAAATTATTCTCACATACTTTTCTATCAGGATAATTGAACAAAATTATGAGTTTAACCGCATAACGAAGCCAGGATAAACTTAACAGCAGCTGCAAAGGCAAAGCTCTCTAGCTGGAACTTATTAACCGGTTTCCGTCTTAACTCGAGAACGCTCGTCGATTAATCTGCGATGCAATCAAATCGCGCTTCCATGTTTGCCTTCTTCCGTATAAAGATTTAAGATTAAACTATAATACTGCTTTTGAAGAAAATAATATTTAGGTGTTTGACGAAAGATATAATTCAAGAGTGTAAGTTAACATGGGATAAATCACTAAAGAAGTTTAGCGTTTTTCAGTACCTAAATAATATGAGTATGATAAACACAGAAAATTAAATGACGTTTCAAATGTTTAGTTTTTTTTGTGGAGTGTGCAGCTGACCTAAGTATATACAATTTTTTGACGTGATAACGTTTTGTTAATCGATGAACACGGGCTGCACGCGCGAAAGTGTCTCACCGTTCCGATACGGCGATCAACGCCCAGCCCAAATCCTTGGACCTAGAAAACAGAAATTTTGCACAGTGGTTTCCTATAAAATGTAGACAATGAATAACAGAAGGATTTTTCGAAATTCAACCCCTTAGGGAGTTAAATAGGGGATGAAAGTTTGTATGAAAGTTCGTCAGTTTTAAAGTTAGGATCTGATAATTTCACCCCCAAAGGGATAAAAAAGGGGATGAATTTGTGTATGGCAAGTCCTTAATTTTCGAAGTAGAAATACAAAAAAATATTATAGGCGTATGGTTGGAAGGAAATGTAACGGTGTTGTTAGAATTTCAATCCTTAAGGGTGTGAAAAGGGGGATACAATTTTGTTTTAAGTTGAAATCATGAAAAATGACGTTACCACGTAAAATAATCGTCCGCAATCCGACTTTACAGACAACCATTTTTTTTACATTTTTCTTTGTTTACCATGGATGCCGCCGGTACTAAAAATAAACAGGTTACATTAAATTTAAAATAGGTATTATAAAATGTATAGCTGTCGTGCCCAAAAGACCGCGCGCAGAGCGTGAATGAGACACCAGCAGAAAATACCAATTAAAACTACACAAAAACAACGTTTTGTAATCCCCTGATTACTTCTCCAAAACTTGACCGATTTAACTACTTTTTAACCGAATTCAAAAAGGTTCTCAATTCATCGGAACCTTCATAATGATTTTTTTTATGTATGTTCCCCGATTACTCGAAGATGGCTGGACCGATTTGAATTATTATTCTTTTGTGTTTGAAAGGTTCCCAGGTGGTCCCATAATCATCAAGTCAGGATCTGGTGATGGGATCCTGGAGAAATAGAGATAACTCTTCAAATTTTATAGGCACATTTGATGCGATTTGGGTAGTTTTAAGAAGAGTACTTTCTTAAAGTGGTCCCATTTCAATTTACGGGTGAAGATCTGATGAAGAACTTCGGAGATAGGCAACGGAACTCCTCAAAGCAATCCCAGTCCATTGTTTATACCAGTTCATAACATAAAATCACGCCAACACGCTGTGAAGGGGTAAGCACAAGTAAACCACTAAAAAGTGAAAAATAAAAACTTTTTTGCAAAAACTAAAACCGACTTCAAAAAACACAAAAAGGTGAAAAATAACTTTAGCTTCAGAAGTCAGTGACCAAAAAACTAAGTAAATAAATGAATCAAACATAGGTCACCGACTTCTGAAGCTAAAGTTGTTTTTCACTTTTTTGCGTTTTTTGAAGTCGGTTTTATTTTTTTTTTCATTTAGAATTGAAAAAAGGTTTTGGCCGTATTCCTATATCCGTACACTTTTGGGCTATTTTAAAAAGTGCCAGCCAACCAAAATAAACTTTTTATTTGGATAGAACATCACATAATAAACCTTTTTAGGGTTCCGTAGCCAAATGGCAAAAAACGGAACCCTTATAGTTTCGCCATGTCTGTCTGTCTGTCTGTCTGTCTGTCTGTCTGTCTGTCCGCGGATAATCTCAGTGACCGTTAGCACCAGAAAGCTGAAATTTGGTACCAATATGTATATCAATCATGCCGACAAAGTGCAAAAATAAAAATTTAAAAAAACATTTTTACTAGGGTACCTCCCCCAGACGTAAAGTGGGGAGCGATTTTTTTTTTAATTTTGACCCTGACGTGTGATATATTGTTGGATAGGTATTTAAAAATGAATAGGGGTTTTCTAAAATCATTTTTTGATAATATTAATATTTTAGGAAATAATCGCTCCGAAAGTCAAAAACAATGTGTCCCCCCCCCCTCTAACTTTTGAACCATAAGTTTAAAAAATATGAAAAAAATCACAGAAGTAGACCTTTATATGAACTTTCTAGGAAAATTATTTTCAACTTGATGAGTTGAATAGTTTTTGAGTTATATAGCACTTTTTCAAAAAAACGCAAATGATAACTTTGTTTTTCATACAAATACTATGAAAAACAAAGTTATTTTTGCTGACGAAAAATGTTGGTATTTTTAATGGTCTGGGAAGCTACGGAACCCTACAGTGAGCGTGGCCCGACACGCTCTTGGCCGGTTTTTTATTATTACATCAAAGTCGTAAGTCAATTCATCGAGAAGATAACCACAAAATATCTGAGATTACCCAGATTGGAATAAGTTTTTTTTGCCGGCAAATTAAATTAAACGCAATAATTAAATAGAGCTTATGAATATAAACATTTTTTTTTTTATAACACCCAAGTTCTATACCCAAGTTTTAAATAAATAATAATGATTAGTATGGTATAAATGCTACTGTTCGATGAAGACACTAATCAAGGGAGATCTCCTTCCGGGGCTGCGGGACTGTTCGAAAGAGATACCGCGGCCCCGGAACGTAAAGGACGTAGGACAGGCAGGCTAAACTCATCGATGAGTTTGGGCTTCAAGAAGACAGGCAGATATCACTTGATTAGCGTCTTCATCGACCAGTAGCATTTATATTATAGTAATTATTATTATTTATTTAAAACTTGGGTATTGAACTTTGGCGGCATAATAAAAAATGTTAATATTCATGAGCTCTATTTAATTATTGCGTTTAATTTAGTTGGCGGGCAAAAAAACTGACCCCAATCTGGGTGATCTCAGATATTTCGGGGTTGAATAAGTTCCCGGTGAATTGATTTACGACTTTGGGGTAATAATAAAAAAGGTTTATGACGTTATGTTCTATCCAAATAGTTAGTTTATTTTGGTTGGCCGGCTCTTTTGAAAAAAGTCCAGCCTGGGTGATCTCCTTTGTTTTCTGGATGTTTAAACACAGCGGAAAATCTGGCCCGGTTATTATGTCTTTTAATAAATAATTCATGAAAAAAAGAAAACCGAAGGACATGCCAATAGTGGTTGTGCATAACGCACCTTCTTGTTTGATTTTTGGTTCGGTTGTCATTCTGATCTTGTTTTGTACTAGCCTAAGAAATAGTAAATTACTATAATTTTATTAAAAAAGCGCCTTTCTTTCAATAATTAAATACAGTCCACTCTCTACAAGTAACATATGTCCCTTTATCCAACGGGACTCTGGAGTAAGAGGACCTCGACCCAAACGGGTTGCGTCGTCAGCGACGTTGAGGCTGGTGGGCACCCACCGCCACTCTCGGACATCAGTGAGTTCTATTATCTCACCTACTCGATGAGCTACGAAAGGTTTGTAGGTGCCAGGCTCCTCCCATGAAAGGTGCTGATGGGGGAATGAATTTCCACTTGATCATTTCACTAGCAGTGAAGTTTGAGATCGCTTCTTGGTATAGAGCTTTGAGTTCTCTATTTGCGCCGACAAAGGATGTGCCGTTATCAGAGTGGATTTCAGTTGGTGTTCCACGTCGAGCTATAAATCTTCTTAGGGCCATTATTGCAGCGTCTGATGACAACGAGTGGACAACTTCCAAGTGGATAGCTCGTACCGTTAAGCATGTAAATAAGGCAACCCAGCGCTTTTCCGTTCTTCGTCCAATCTTCACGGTAATGGGGCCAAAATAGTCTAATCCCACAAAAGAAAATGGTCTACAGTGATGAGCGAGTCTGGCTGCAGGAAGGTCGCCGATGGGTGGTTGAAACGCGACGCTTCGATGGATCTTGCAAAACTGACACCCTGAAGCGCTCACTCCAAATCACTTTCTTCTGGGATACTCTTCAGGACGCCCTATTCCAGCAGAATTAACTGACAGTGATGTCTGCAGCAGAGCAGGATGGAAAAGAGCAGTGCGTATGGCCGACCATTTTTGGAATAGATGGGTCGTAGAGTACCTGCCTACTATTTCTCCTAGAAGTACAATTGGAACAGCCCCATTAATAGCCATTGGTGACATGGTAGTGGTAGCTGATGGTACGTTACCACGAGGATCCTGGCCCAAAGGCCGAATTACTGCTACCTATCCGGGTAAAGACGGCGTTACACGGGTAGTAGATATTGCTACTACGGGAGGCATACTCCGTAGGCCACTTAAGAAGGTCGTTACTTTACTTTGAAAGGGGAGCATGTGCATAACGCACCTTCTTGTTTGATTTTTGGTTCGGTTGTCATTCTGATCTTGTTTTGTACTAGCCTAAGAAATAGTAAATTACTATAATTTTATTAAAAAAGCGCCTTTCTTTCAATAATTCAACACAGTCCACTCTCTACAAGTAACAGTGGTCATAGATATTTTGGAAAAGAAAAAATTGCTCAACTTGCATTATCCAGGGAAATCAGGAGATTATTTTTGTATGGAAAAACAGACGTGCTGTGTCCTCTTAACAACGCTTGTTATGAGTTAGCATCATGCATGTTGTGCAGTTGACTGTACGCAAATAGTATTTAACTAGTAATAATGAAACTTATTTAACATTAATAAAAGTTAAAACTGATGTTCAGTTCCATTTCCTCTATTAATGAACACGTTTCAATCAATTATTCCAGAATTAACTACCTATTGAAAATTATTACAAAATGAATTCTTAGCAAGCTCTAATATAATGAAGGAAAATTCCATAAATAGATAAATGATGTTTATTTTGAAAATAGGCTTTTAGGCCTGAATTCTTGTCGCACTGACGGTCGGTCGCGTGCCGTCGGTCGTGACGTCAGCGAGAACAAAATACGGCTGTCGGTCGCCGCTGACGTCAGCGTCGCAGTATGGTGCTATATAGAACACTATGTATACTCGTACGACCGTCTGCGTGGCAGTAATTCAGGCCTTACAAATACTTTGAAAAACATGAAGTTTTTTTAAACTGGATGAGGCCGGTGTTTCGTTCGTAAGTACTCTGAGAAGAAACAGCTGAAACAAACTTAAGAGGTCATCGTCTCTTGAAGGTATACATAATCATAAATCTATAGGTATTCAATATAAAGCGCTATGCTTACACGTTTGTAGTGCGAACTGCCAGTTTAATAAAAAAAACACGTAAACCCAGTACGGCTTGAGAAATGGCGAATTTTAGTAGGTCATTTTCTTTTTCATCAGACACTGTACTCAGCAGAATTTCAGAAATTTTATTTCGATTTTCGCGTTATATGCACCCTTCTATCATTCGAATGGCTGATGAAAGGTACGGCGAAACTAACAGTAAAACCTATTGTATATCTATCTCTTTGTGGATACCTAGATTTACATCTGAGTAAACACAGTATTGGAATAGTAATTCAACTATCTTGTAGATCGTACTGCAGCGGATGCTATCGAGCACGGTAAATGGCATGCAATGTAGCCGAATACGTCGGTGACATATCTCACATGTGTCGGCTGCATACGACATTCTCTTATCCTCGTGTTTGAATATAAGGACTGTTAAGGTGGAAGCGGCGCGAAATTCAAATTTCCTTACGTATTTTTGAAGTGAAAACTTTTTTAGGCGCGTTGAGCACTTTTTGAATGAACAAAGATCATGGAGCTCGCGTGACCGTCACCTAACGCTACGTAGCCGATCAGCGCCAATCCGACCTACGAGTTTTTACTTCTATGGTAGTCCCCAAAAACTGCCCCGCAAGTCAGTAGCCAAGGTGTTTGTTGATTAAAATGTGATTCTCGACTCTAAATAATATGGCATAACTGATAACTGATATCTATACGAACGAAATCATTGATATCAATCATCAATATTATTTCAATGATTTCGACCCTCTAAATTCATTTAATCCCTCTGAATGATTTTTTCATGAAATAGTCATAGAATAGAAAGAAAGAAAGAAAGAAAAAGTATTTATTAGCCCGATAGGACAAAACTCAAACTATTGCAATTTCGAAAACAATTGTTTTTACTCACAGTAGCCAAGGTTAATATTTCTATTAGTTTATCACTTAGACACTAATTACTTACACATTATTATTGTTACATATTTTATAATTTCCCAGTTAATATTATTACTTACATATTAGTTGTAGTCATTGATTGTGTTATTCCTTAGAGCAACAAATTAGATTTAGCTATTTCTTTTCTTTTCTTAATTTTTAGTTTTCGTGTACTTAGTTTTGTTTGGTATTTGTACTTTAAGTTATATTTTAAAACTTGAAATGCATATGTGAGTGCTGTGCACACCAGTAAGTGACAAGTTCACTCTAGATTTTAAGTTAAATTGTTACATTACCCCAAAGAATGTATTACTGAATAAGTCATTGGAGTGCCATAATTAAATAAATAAATACACACACAAAAAATACAAAATAGGATTCAATGAACAATGTTTCGGGAGCTAAACTGTTAATGGTACTAGTACAATGAAGCCGTAAATTGTAGCAGTAGCTAATTCTTGTTAAAACTGCCCACTAACTCTGAGTACATTCTAACAACTGTTTGTTACTCGACAAGGAAGTAAAAACATAACAACATCCTTTTCTGTTAGACTTTAGCTTTAAAACTTCGTGAGTGGAGTTTTATCAGCGTCCATCGAAGTGCGTTCACACCGTCGCAGGTCGAAACGGTGTGAACGCACTTCGAAGGAAACTTGGAAGGACTAGTTCGATTGTAACATGATCTTTTTGCAATATACGCAGTCAAATAACAAGAATTTGTGTGGACAACTAAGAAACCCAAATTCTGAAAAATCCCGCTCTAGTTCAAATCGCGGTTTACAAGGTAAAATCTCCTTCTCGTGTAGCCTTTGTTACCCGGTTCATAATAATAAATCGATTAACTCCTTATTCATCAAAATCGGATAAGTCGTTTAACCGCTACGGAGGTATGCACGTAAATAAAAACATGCATGGACTGCTAAAATCATAACCCTGAATTTCGGCTTCGCCGTAGAGGTAACACATCGTGAATAAACCCTAATATAATTTTACATTTAAACTATTCATGTGAACTTCATGCCTGAAAATACATACAGGGTTCTTTGACCTTACCCGGTACCCGGCCTCACATTAATTAAGCAATTTCGATGTATCAGAAAATCATTCTAGGAACTTCTAAAGTTTCTGACAGTTTTCGGACGGTCAGAATTAGATTGATTCCTGGAATAACCGAACGAAAATAACGCACATGTTTGTACCAAACATTGTTTTAAGCTGTCACTTACGGGATATATTCCGTCTTGCAACAACGTCGAAATATCGGGAGCTAAATATAAAAAGCAATCAAGGAAGATATCCCGTAAATAAATAACATTTTAAGTTTTTTTTGTATCAAACTGGTAATCCATCACGTATACCTTTCCCTGAAGCGTTAGGCAGATCATAACAGTACACCTACATGTATCTATGTTTTGTTTAAGTCCCATGAAAAAGGGAAGAAGTCACCGGACACGGATGTTTCGGGAGGTACCTGCACCGAATCGGGCGGGAGGAAACACCCGGGTGTCTCCACTGCGAGGATCGACCGGAGGACACGGTGGAGCACACGGTGGAGGTCTGCCCTGCGTGGGCGGAGCACCGCCGTGTCCTCGAAGCGGCGATCGGCGGCGGCGACCTCTAGCGTCCGGCCCTGGTTCAATCCATGGTCCGGAGCGAGACGGAATGGGAAGCCGTCACCTCCTTCTGCGAAGCAGTCATGCTAGCGAAGGAGGTGGCGGAACGAGAGAGGGAGAGATCCTCACTTCCCGGCCGCCGCGGGAGGCGCACCGGGCGTCGGGGGCCACGTGGTGGCTACCGGCCACCGTAGACGCGTAGGCCTGTGGACGGTTGGCTATGGGCTAGCTAGCCGTCCGTCCGTCTAACGACGACGGGCCGGGTCGACGGCGCGTTCGTGTTCCACGCGCGCCTCAAAGAGATGTCAGCATGAGAGAGGGGCCCGCAAGGGCCGAAGCCTGCCGGGGTTGCGGGACTGTTCGAAAGAGATACCGCGGCCCCGGAACGTAAAGGGTGAGGAAGGAACATGGATGGGTTTTAGTCAGTAAGAGTCTGACACTCAGAGTGGGAGAAGTCATTTGATGATTTCCCATCGTAATAAAAAAAAAAAAAAAAGTCTATTGCTTTCCAACGGAAAGAAATTCGTCACCATTACTTTAAGAACTATAAATGATGGACGCAACTGAAAGTGCCTAGGATGAATCAATTTAGATTGCCACCGACACGCTACGAAGGGGAAATATAAAAACTGAATCCTGACCAGGCAGAAGTGCACCTTATAGTACACACACATTTCGGTAGTTATATCTAAGTTCCATGTAATAGGGGGCGCACCTATTAATAATAATAATAATCATTTTATTATCAGGCAACTAAGGCCCATAGACAAAATACACAAAATAACATATAACAACAATATTAAATATATTAATACATAATTTAAACCTTATGAAACTATAACTATACACGTAACGTTGACGGCGTCGTGTTTCGCTGCGTGGTGTCATGTAACCGTCCTCGGAAACGTCGATAAACGCCACCCTTCGGCCAAAAGTCCTCCTTCATGCAAGTCTGTAGATGGTTGGTTGGAACTCGTACCACGAATGACTTGAAGTTGATATTGTGGCGCGATTCCAACCTTACAACCCTCACAGTCCAGTTGGTCTTCACTTTCAAATACTGCACCACTTCCATCCATTCACTTTTCTTTTATTGCCATCAACCGGACACTAATCCACGATCCGTGACTGCTACTGGGAAATTCCTGATGGCAAAACCCAATAACACGCCAGACCTAGCAATCGAACCAAAGACCAAAGGATCAACAGTTGCGCTTTCGACCACCAGAGACCAACGAGGCAGAAATAATATGGATCATAAATAAAAACTTTGTTTTCTGTCATGATTAGATAAAGGGTGTAAAACACCTAACGAAGCCGAAAAGCACTTGTTCTCTCCGTCATTGCGATTTTTTTTTTGTTCTACGCTGTTCCAGGGAACCTACAAGTTACGGAGATATTGGGGGTCAAAGTTCCAACTTTTTGACAAGTTTTTTTTTTTAATACAAGTTTTTATTGTATGATTTTTACTTTAACCACCTCTACGACCCCGTACTATTCAATACTTCCATCAGCACATCAGTGCGTTACATTGAATTCTACCACAAAACATGTGTTTTCACCCCAAAAAAAACGTCGTTTCCCAGCAATGTTTATTGCGTACAAAATGCTTGGTTGACAGCTTAGTGATGTGGTTGTTTACACCCTGTATACAATCTACCACCTTTGTTAGCCTTCAACTTTTAATAAAATAAGTATAAGCATGGAAGTTTTTAATAGAAAGGAAGGTGAAAAGAATGAGGAAACTTTGATCTCGATCAAATAAAACGATTCTTTGAAATTGCAATCATCATTTTCAGTACAGACGTGTTCAGGTTGTGAAACGTCTGAAAATAGCTGAAGATAAAGTTGTACCTACTTATTTAAGTTGAAAATATTAACGCATTGTTCTAGATTGGTTAAATGACTGCGTTCAAGAAGAAAAAGAAAGAAAGAAAGAAAAGAGAGAGAAGAAGATCACTCATCGTCATCCGCCAGTATTTTTCACACAATGTTGGGGTCGGCTTTCAGTCTAACCGGATTACAGCTGAGCACCAGAATTTTACATGGAGCGAAAGATATCAAAATAATATGGAAGAGGATCGAATATTTGTTCAGTCGCAAAATGGAAAACTTTGAATTGAAAAGTTATAAGACATGAGAACTTTTAACCGAACCGACACTAGGGTTGAAAATATAGGGCGTGAAGAAAAACTGCAGCGATTTGAAACTAAATATACGTTTCTTGTTTATTATTCAAATTTAAAAGACAAGGAAGGTTATAATATCTGCCTCCTAGCACAGTGTAGATAGAACTGAGAAATGACTAAAGGTAACCAACGCTTTTATAACATTCGTTTAGTGAACGAATGACAGTGTTGCCAGTATAAAGAAGATTAACCATTAATTTTTGCTTTATTAAAATCGACTAAATAGCGACAGAAATAAACAGGCATGAAATAGGTATAGAGCAAGTTTTATTGGTCACTCTGTAGTTTGAGCATAAATGTGATTTGACTAATTTAAAATCGGCTTAGTCAATATCATCAGCTGTCTAGCTATTCCCAACTATGTAGGGGTCGGCTTCCAGTATAACCGAATATCAGTTTTTCAAATAAAGCGAGTGCCTTTCTGACCTCCACCACCCAGTAAGTACTGAGTAATACGGCTTAGTCATAGTCAATTTCGGCATTGCCCAAACACCGGACAATTGATAAAAAGTTTTACTTGATACCTATGTAGCGAGGCGTCACATCAAAATAAAACAAATGAATCTTGAAGTCAGGATTAAACTGAGGTTGGGACGAGTTGCTGAATTACTCGAAATGAAATTAATAAAAGTAAATGGCTTACCTCTTTTGTTTTTGTAGTACGAACGCGTCCGAGAAATCAGGAACAAAGCTACTTGGGAAAACATAATCAAATTGATTAAAAAGCGAAAAGTATCCTCGTCTTTGAAAACGTACGCGTGGGATAATCCTATTCACAAGGGTCAACGGTCAACTCAATAGTAACATATTATTAGTTAAGCCAAATAAAAAGTGAAGAAAAGGTCAAAGTAAATGGTAATGTCAACAGGAAGTATGCATGGCTCTTCCTGGACACATTAATATCTAATCTCTATGATCTTTGGAAGGAAAAACTAAATATTATTCGGTAATTAATCATTTCTGAATCGGTAGCAATGTAGAAAGTTAAATTAAAAAATCTTGTCTTGCAAATACTCTTGTCTTGCAAATGCTTCTACAGATGTGACCGTATTCCCAATGATAAAAATAAAAAGCTAAATTCAATATACAATATAAATCTGAAGATCAGACACAAAGATAATCCTATATCACAAGCCACAAAAAGGTTGTGGCAAGAAAAGGATGCATGTTTTAAATAATTAACTCTTCTTTCATAGAATAAATAAATAACATGATTTAGGTACTGATGAAAAATAATAATTAGGGTTACTTACTCAAAGGATGCCAACGGAAGCTTATTACTAAGATTCCGCTGTCTATTCATACATCTGAACCAGGACTGTATCGATAAACCTGTAATAAATAGGCGATCTGTAGCCAGAAAGAGTATGACCGCTATAATAAAAAATAAAACACAAAAAAAAGTACGTTTCCAACTCGCATTTGGCCGGTTTTTCTACAAAGTAAAACTCTATCCGGCTACTTAGCTGCTCATAACAATTAAAAATTAAACGTCGTAAAAGAAACCCTCGTTAATTACAGCGCGTCAATTAGTCAATAGAGGCTAACAAGCGTTTTATACGATGCAAATATTTTTAACACACTATATTTACTTTCGAAGGCATTTTGTAACAAGGCATGGATTTACTGTATAATAATACTAACCTTTGTTAACACAATAGTTTAGCTTAATCAGCCTATACTGTTCCCACTGCTGGGACACAGGCCTCCACTCTGGGAGGAAGTGGGTCCAATGCGGGTTGAAAGATGTCATATGTCTTTTTGGTTCTAGGACGGTGTCCTCATGATGTTTTCCTTCACCCTTTTGAGAGCAGTGGTGATGAAATAAATAACCAAACCACACCGCCAATCAATTTTAATTAGGATCTTAACACAACAACTTTACTTTTAATTACACAGTTTCACATTACAAAGAGTAACGAAACGCAACGTGCTTGCATATTTCATTCATGTAAAGGCTCACAGACACGGCTCCGCGTTTCGCTGTCAGTGGAACATTATTTATTTATTTATTTATTTATTTAAACTTCATGTACAGGAGTGGTACATAGGCGGACTTAATGCCACAAGGCATTCTCTACCAGTCAACCATTGGGTCAAATATGACAGCATTTTTTCATACTTAATGAAAAAATGTCACCGACAGGAACACAGTACTGAGGAAACATGCATGGATTTGTTACAGCGCAGCGTGCGAACATTATTCCTATGATCTAGAAATGGAGGAAATAGAGACACAAATCATTTGTGAAATTGTTCGAGGAGAATGGCGGAAACGCTCTCTTGATTTTAAATTTCTTAGCGTTTAAATTGTAAAATGCATTTGTTCTGGTGCTGATTATTGTAGTTCTATTGTTTGGTTGCAATAAGATGGACAATAATTGTGTTCGTAAGGACTGTAGCTAAATAAAAATATCAATACAAAGTTTTCTACCGTACAATTATCCATTTGTTCGATCTCTTATGTTTTTTCCTATGTGGCTGATTTATTTAATGGTTCAGGTTTGTTTTAATGTTTGTAAAGGATATCTGTATAAGATAGACATTCTTTTCCTTTAGTACATAAATAAAATACAATAACATATACAATAACACTGGGATTTGTTGCCAGGTATCATTGAAAATTTTTGAAATCAATCATACATCTTTTCTGACCAAAAACAACTACCTACTTTAATCGCACAAACAGACACAGAATTAGTATTCAAAACTAGTTAAAAGTGACCAAACAAAAATAATCATAAAAACTGCTATAAAAATAAAAACTCTTTCACACCAGCCGCAGGATATAAACAAGTCAATAAAATAAAACTTAGAAGAAAGAAAAGTTGAAAATTTGTTCTGTTCAAAAAGCAGGTCGGTGTAAAGCGTTCGACGATGACTACTCGGTAAGCTAAGCTCTTTTAAAACGGCTAAGGCGATGCAACCAAACGTGCTTGTTGCACTGCGGGTCGCCTTAGGGCACTTCCACACAATCTCCGCTATTTTTATCTTGTTTGCTCCTTAGCGAGTGCAATAAAGAGCGCAAAAATGTGTGATAGAACGCGTTATAATGAGGAAAGCGATTCTTGTATGCTGTGCACGTATAGCTATAGAAATAGCTGGGGTTTGAAATTAAATATGAGGGTCGGGGTTTTGAAAGCGCTGTTTACCAAAGAGCAAGGAAAATACTAGAAAAAAAGTCTTTAAAATGACGTTCACATAATTCACACTACAAAAATAAATAGATTGCTGGGCAAGATTACTTACCAAATTAGACGGTATAAAGTGAAATACATTTAACATAAGCTAGTAATGAGATTCTATGAAATCCACTTCCTAAGAAAATACCTAGGTTTTGCTGGAAAACTCAGCGAGTTTTCTCGTCCCTTTCATAGAACGTATATATTCAATGATGAGAAACCCGTCTTCGGATCATGTAATCGGAACAAGGAATAAACTCCGCATTTCCCGCGCATTTAGTACAGATGTAGCATTTCACGAACGCTTCAACAGTAATGATTAATGATTGAATTACAATCAGGACCCCATTTTCGGTCGCACGCATGACCTGCCCTAATTCGGAATTCAATCTTCGACAAGGGGCAACACTAGTCGGCAAACAGCTGGTGTGGCTAACAATCGATTACTAGAGACATCGCGAACTCGTGTCGATTAAAATTCGAATTTCAATTGATCGATCACGACATGTGATGTGCAGTAAAGTGCAATACAATGACTCAAAACTTAGCAACTTAGCTCAAAACTTGCACGTGTTGTGGGTTTATTTTAGTAACGATTATGTAAGTAGTAAGTACATAAGTAAGTAATGTAGTGTAAGTAAAAGTAAATAAAAGTAATGTAAGTAAGTATTTCTATAATGTCCATCAAAAGTAATATCCTCCAAATGTTTCGGAACTTTAGCAACATTTCAGAAATCCGGTAAGGTGCGTAACCGCAAAGCGAAATTCGGTCTTCTTAGGTGCCAAAATCATCAAAACAACTTAGCGTTAATTGACGAGACGAGTCAAAAGTCGGTCAATGCGGATGTCAAGATATTATCAGTTCCGATAACACTGAGAATTTAAATTAAATTATTTATCGTTAAAGCAGGTGCCATCTTCTGTTAAAGTTAACCGCAAAGGTGCTAAATACCTCTAACAAGATTGGAAACTGTAAAAAAGTTTATAATCCCCTTTAATTTTTAACCAACTTTATTATTGGATTCAATTTCGGATTAACCACCTCTGTATTTGATCCCCAAATTACCGGATTTCGAGAACCCATCCGTTTTGAATACCTAATGCTAGAAACGTACCCATTTAATTTTACAACTGCAAAACTCCTTGTAGGAAACTCGTAGTTATATCAATTCTATTGAAATGCTATCGAATAAGATGGTTGTACCCCGGAATGAATCCCCTGGGACATCACTAGCGGCTGTGAAACATATACTCGGTGCGGATCTTTGCATTCCGCTTGTATTTATCCTCAGCCGATGTTGCTGCTAACTTGGGCTCTTGACACGAATGTTTTGGTAAAGAGTGTGAACTTCGTTCTGTTGGTTCCAAATATTTGCACAGCGACATGCTTTTGAAGTTGGAATAAAAGTTTTGATACTTGACTGTGGTGGTTTTGCCGAGTCTTTGTTCTGCAGTTTATGTGGTAGACAGGAAGAGGCACAAGAAAAAACGTAAAAAAAAACAATTATATTTACTTAAGTATGACAAATATATATTTAACATATGATATCCATAGAATAACTTGGCAGTACCCATTAGTAATAGCTGTACGTATTTAATAAAAAAAGTATCAAAACAGCTATTCAAGTTTCCAAGTCTACATCAGATATTGTGATTCACTGTCTAGCTAGACTGTTGACCGTCTCCAAAACTTAAATTATTCATTGGTAGCAAGAATAAAGTTTACAAATGCAAACAATTGAATAATCAAACACTTGGGTTTAAAGCTATAACTTGTTATTATGTGTTTCATCATAGTTCGAAGTGAATAATTGTATTCTTTTTGAGCGAAATAAATTTCTTAAACCATAAACCGTATAATTAGGAGCAGCTGTATTTTTTTCATGATTTCATGTTCAGTCCCATGGTAAAAGTTGATATTTTTCATCGGTATTACACGTCCTTAAAGTATAGCCAACGTTTAAAAAATCACCCAGTATATGGGATAATGTTATAACATTGGTAAACAGTATTTGATTCAGTAAAATAGTACATTGTGATACAAGGGGCTAAAATGACCCATTATAGACGAGGTAAGTTTTACTACCGAGCTTTAGCGAGGTAGTAAATAGAAACCGAGTTATAATGGGATTTTAGCGCCGTGTGTTACACCGTACTTTTCACTACGATTGCGAGAAAATAAAATAACCATATTTAATATGATAGTTTATTTTATTAAAATGAAATGTACAATATTTTGTACTGTTTTTCTAATGAGATGTTTTTTCCCGGCAACATAATCTCAGTTCTCTGTGAAGACGAATATAATATTGTGTCGTCTGTGAGGTAAACGTAGGAGATAAAAAGAAATTCAAATAAATAATACAGAAAAAATCTTAAAATTTCGCGCCAATGCCTTTTTTTATTTCTTCTGTAGCTGGAATGCAACGCACACATCCTGCCAAAGAGTTCGGCGTTCGGCGCGTTTGGTTCCTTTTTTAAAATATTTTTTTTTTTATGGAACAGTAATAAGTCAATTCTTCATGAATTATGAGTAAAGACTTTGCGCTTTCGAACACCGACTACGAAATTAAAAAAAAAAAAGCTTATTTTCCCTAGGGCTATAATGAGCAATTTTACGGCCCCTCTGGTACGCTATTATGACGGTCTTTTCGAGCAAGAGGAGTGAAAACAATGTTCTTTCCTCGAGTATGCCATTGTACACCGATATCGAACCCATCTCCTGCCATAGTAATTTCCGCAATATTCTGTTTCTCGGTTATCGTTTCCTAATGCTACTTTGTAAGTGCGTATCGAGGCAATTTAATCCCTCAGCCAAATAAAAACATACTAAAACTCTTGTCACGGAGTCGCGTGATAGTAAGTAGTGGGCGTGCCCAATAAAATGGCAGAACATAAGCAATTCAAGAAAGTCAACACGAGACGCCGAATCTCTGCGTAGTTAATGGACGAGTTAACCTAATAGCTAAAAGCACTCAATGCTTACAAAGTCGCGCCGGCCGCTTTATGGGCCCACTAACTGTTAATTTCCTACATTTCGTTAAAGAAAATTCCTCTCCAAGGAAAATATTACCCCTACCCTGTATAAGCATTGTTTCGTTTACGCTATATTTCCATTTTCATTGTTCGATAGTTGCTTTGTAAGGGTGCCGCGTATTTAATAAGAGGTTTCTGAGCTTTTATTGTTGCTTGTCGGAGGCGCTGCTAACGTTTATTGGAGTAGTCTGCGCTACCTTTTACGCGAGAAATATTAAGCGCAAAAGATACAGTTAAGTGGTCTCACCTTCGAAAATAAATCCGCTAGATATTTAATAAAAAAGGAGAAAAGTGTACAGGTAAGCGTATTACTTGGAAAAATCTATTGTTTGCCATTTCTCATCACGTCATCCTTGTTCAGAATTCAGCTATCTGAATTGGTTAAATGTTTTTTATTGACACCATATTGGAAGTTTTATTTTTTAGGTTTACTACAAGCCATCTGTTCGGTATATTGGGTAACCTTGGTCCCTATTCGAGAAGCGGAAAATGCGGCTGGAGCAACAACAGCCGTGGCGTTGTGTCGGAAAATCGGAAAATCCTCCCAATCCGCTTCGGGCGTGACACTCACTACTGAGAGCACCTCTGTCGATGTTAAGCCTTTCTGGATTTAGAGCATATTCGGCTTCAGAAATTGCTTTTGATGCGTTTTTATTCATAACAGAAGGAAAACAACCCACTGGAATCTTTTTTACCAGAAGCCGCGGCCATTTTATGATCAAAATACCATCCGTGTTTGTTGCAAAAGCTATTTGCCACAGTTTCACAACCTACTTTACCTAGCTCCTGAAATACATAACATAACATCACGCCTGTAATTCTCAAAGGGTTAGGCAGAGGAGTATACCTAATATAACACACACATATCCGACAAGTCTTATGTGACAGGGGGCAAACCTATTTATTACATTCAACCGGGCACAAATCCAAACTCAGGATCCTAAAATACATCACTATAATAACTTTACTAAGGTTACATCTCGCATGCTATCGAACGTCCAATAAAAGTCTTGATCTCAATGTAATGAATATGAAATAACTTGTATCTCTAAGCCCGATATTAGATTACAAAGGGCATTGGCAGTACGCTCTCGCAATATTCCTGCCATCATCTTGTAATAGATATCGTTATTATTTAATTAAATAGTAACAAGACAATTATTATGGACGGGGCGCGGTGTCTCATACCAAATTGTGATGCTACAAGAATTTACGAAGAGATTATTAGATATTAATTGAAAATTATTTTGTTTAAGCTTGTCATTTGTCATTGTTTTAGTCACTCTTGTTGTGTCAGGGTTTAACAATAAGTTATTGCTAAATTTATTTTCATACCGATGTATAAAATGATATGATAAGTATGTTTAATCAATCTATCCATCGTCATAGATATTTATCTATGACGATGAATAGATTGATTATACTCACATTTTGTTCACCAAAATTAGCAATGGCAGCTAAATAATAAAACGATATAAAACCTACCTGCAACTACCGAGTTACCGAGTTTCTTCCGTGCCTCGGTAAGCACGTTAAGCCGTTGGTCCCGGCTGTCATTAGTAGATCTCTGACAGTCGTTACAGGTAGACAGTTGCCTGAAAGTCTGACAACCAGTCTTACCAAGGGGTTTCGTATTTATTACCCAGTACAAACTGGTCAGATAGGCAGTCGCTCCATGTAAATACTGGTATTCAACTGCACCCGGTTAGACCAGAACCGGCCCCAAAATATGTAGTTGAAAAAGTCTAGGCATCAGATGATGATGTCACAACTTACAGCTACTGTTTCACAAACGATATGCCACTATTATTTTATATTTTACTCTTTGACAGCTATTCATACCTCACGCAACTTAACTATTAATAAATAAGATAAATATTCACTATATCTTGAACAGATTCAAAGTACATTTGGTCCCACTCGGTTCCGTAGGTTGAGCGTCGCTGTTGCGTCGTCGGTTCAAACTGCTTTAAACTGAACATATTTGTTCGACAGTTGCTTACAAGCTCTATGTTACAATATTCACAATATGCGAGAGCCGTACGTCTCAAACTTGAAAGCCTGTACACGCGTTTGCCTACTTTAGGATCTAATATTACAAGTAATATTAGTAATATTACACGTAACAAGTAATATTAGTGCTTATTAAGTTTTATAGCTGAACTGTGCGTTGATTAAATTAAAAGTTTAATTTTGTTGCTTTACTTTTAAATAAGGTCGCAACACAAATTCTGTCTCGGACCGCTAGCAAAACAGTCATCGTTTTTAAATTATATGAGAAACAACGAACATAAATCTTTAATTCAGCAAGAAAGGTGATCAAATAAGGTTTATTTTTGAATGCAAGTGAGAATAACTTCTCATTGTTTTTTCACTTGCTTGCTATAAATTGTCAATAACATAACAACAACACCAACAATAACAACTTTTCATTCATAAAACAACTTAAGATGACTTAGATAGTGAAACTTAGCAGTTTTCATGGACAGACCTGTCTTTCTTAAAAATCTAACTAGCGCTTTCAATTTAGACGTTTCATGGCGCGCTGCTGCGGCGCCGAAGCGGTGCGTTTGTCGTACTGCGTACGGACGTTCGTTTGTTTTCATACAAAGCGAGCGGTACGGCAACAGTGCGGCGTGGATATGCGCTGCGGTACCGGCGCCACACGGTCCGAAGCGCCCTAAAACTAAAAAGCTGAGTGATATTAAAGAGTTCTCCTGTGAATCTTAAAGCACAAAAAATTCAATTAACTAAAATCATTTAAAGTTCCAATACAGTTCTGCTGACAATAGAACCATCAATGAATAGACCAAGGGCAAGGTTCATCGCTTAATGACATCATTTCCGCGAAGTGTAAACACTGATATCAATACTGATTACATCGATATTACTGGAACACATTAACCTATGACTGTGTCACTCAAACATCAAAGGGGTGTGTGCGTGTGTAGGTGTGAATGTGTGTTGTGTGTGAGTGTGTCTAAGTTATTAAAATTATTTCGGTAGTTTGGACTTCATGTCAATTATGAAAATGTGTTGTACTACGAAACGAAACTTGCAATATTAGAATTCTGTGCAATTTGCAAGTTTTCAAGACTTGTCTGTTTTATCTGTGTGTTTGCGAAAACTTAATGAGACTCACCGAATTTATTTATTTACTAGCTTGATGTTCGCGACTTTCGCGCTCGTGAAATTTACTTCCTTAATTGAATGCGGTTTTGTTAACAATTTCATAGGTTTTTATTTTTTGTCGCGGAACCCTAACCTTTTTGTAAACTTATATTATAAAGAGGAAAGATTTGGTTGATTTAACTCAAGAACTACTCAACCAATTAAAAAAAAAATCTTTCATCACTAGAAAGCTGCATCTTTGCGAAATAACATAAGCTATAAATTATATTGTTTTTAGTCTAAAATGAAAGCCTAAGTTACATCAGCTATCTGCCATTAAAATTCTATTCATATCGGTGCAGCCGTTTCAGAGATTAGTCTGAACAAACAGCCAAAAAAATAAGTATGTTTTTTTTTAATTATAAGTACCCTTTAAATACTATCACATGCATTCAGTAAAAAGTTGTAACTTTGAAATAACAAATAGACACTTAAATTTTACTTATTTGTAATAATTTTTAAAGTTAGTCTACCTGCAAACTTTAAAAAACAGATGCATTTATTTTAACAACAATACACATCTGTATAAAGGGTGTAAAACACCTCTTCACGAAGTTGAAAGGCACTTGTTCTCCCCATCATTGCGATCATTTTTTTGTTCTACACCATACCTGGGAACCTTCTAGTTACGGAGATATGGGGGGTCAAAGTTACAACTTTTTGACAAGTTTTTTTTAAATACAAGTTTTTTTTGTAAGATTTTGTCTTTTGACACCTACACGACCCCCGTACTATTCAATCCATCCATCAGCACAATGTTTTAAGTGCGTTACATTGAGTTCTACCACAAAACATGATTTATAACCTCAAAAAAAAAATCTGTTTCCCAGCAATAATTTTTGCGTAAAGTTACTTAGTTTGATGTACAGAATGCTTGGTTAACGTCTTTGTGATGAGGTGGTTTACACCCTGTATATTCATTACTCTTTTAATTACATGGATGTTTACAAACTGTTGTACAAGTAACCCCTTCATTATAATGAACTTATTTAAGATATACCGTGGGAGAAACGAGTAGCAACACAATATTTTTTTTATCCTCATCCTCAAGGTTTTTGTATAATCAGTTCCCGCGCTCATTTCGGAACAGTCACGTCTTGATTTTATCATAACTATTACTTTTTATTGAATTACTAAGGATTAGGAGCTCGCTGTTAGACTTGTAGAAATAGGTACTAATCAAGGTAATACAAGATTGTAGGTACCAGCTATAACAATTGGACAACCATGTGAACAAAAATAAAAGCATTACCAATAATTATAATAAAAAGGTAAGAATTTTGGAAAATTATGATCGTACGATACCTGATTTGGAATAGAACTCAATATATAGTATTATAATTTTTGATTACACTCGAAAAGACGAATTTACCCTTTCTGATTAATTTCGTTGCGGGATCCAAGACAGTTAAATTCATTCTCTGGGACTTCGTCGAGCTTCATTGTCTCGGCGCTTTTCTGGTGGTCGCCACTGTTGATTCTGGCTTTCAGGAGTTACAGTGGTTTGGGCGTGTGTCTGCCTGTCACCACCAATTTTCTCAGGAACGAGTGGACTCGCAAATTAAAAATATCAGATACTGAAGTGAGTTAGGTGTATAAAAATCATGGTCTAGGGTCAACACGATAAAAGATATGGGCAAACAGATATGGACAAATCCTGCTCCAACTGAACAAAAATAAAAACATTAAACACCAATAATTATAATAAAAAAGGTTAGTATTTTGGAAAATTATGATCGTACGATACCAGCTGATTTTGAATAGAACTCAAAATAAAAAGTATTATAATTTTTGATTACACTCGAACAGTCGAATTTACCCCTCAGTGCTGCCATACAATATTAACCAAAAACAGAACAGGGGAAAAAGTCTCATACCGGGCCTAAAATGTAAAATATTCGTAACTTACAGTAACTTAACATGTAAGTAGTTTCCAAGTGCATAATTAAGTATACTGTAAGTGTGACTTCGTTATGGGTTTCTGCATGATAAGAAAAAATCTTTAAATAAAACCAAATGAGGATTAAATATGGGTATAGATTTTTGTGACGTCCACATGTGTCTAGTCTATTAAGAGGCCTGGAGAGCATGCGAATTTCATACAAACGTAATACCAAAAAAAAATGTAAAACAAATAACATAGTCTTAAGGTAGTGTGTATTTATTTTGATTGGATTACAGGATATAATTAGGTTCCCAAACACATATTTTAAATGTACACCGATTTAAACAAGAGTTATGAGAAAAATAAATTTTCTACAGAAATTTTAAATTCCTCATATCTCGTCTGTATATCATTGTCCTTTCCAAATATTTATTTGGGAACATAGATATTCTATAATACAATCGAAATATAATTATACACACTACCTTAAGAATATGTTAGATTTTCATATTATTTTGTTATTACGTTTGTATGAAAAACGCATGCTCCGCCGGCCCCTTAAGATGCTTGGATAAACAATTATACTAATTTGTTTGTCGGAAATGCGACTGCTGAGCATGAGCATGATGTCCTAGGTTTGAAACCCGGGCCAGGCAAAATTATATTCCGTCTTATTATAAAAACTTCCGTAAGTACCAGGTTTAAACCAGAACTAAAAGGTCTAGGTTTAGTACGGTACTAACGTTAGTTCTTACATTCGTATTACAAATCGTAGACCAACAGAGGACTACTTAGTACCAAAGATAGTCCCTAGTTCAAACATTATCCACAGATTATAAGCAAAAAAATATTTAAACCATTCATTCATTCGTTCAGCGTTCTATGTGCCGCTCCTTTTTACACAATGTTGTTACGTAAATTAAAGAAAAACTATTTTATAAATTATTAAAAATTAAAGCTTTGTTATTTAAAGGTATTTATAAAAATATTTCGACTTGTATTTTTTTTTAATGCATGTTCACAATTATTTTAAACTAGCTTCTGCCCGCGACTTCGTACGCGGATCCTGTTGCTTTTGCCAGCGACACCGGGTTCGTCAAAATCGAAGATCTGAAACGTCGAATTCTAAGAGCCCGGGGACGGGAAAATAACGGATCTTTCCCACCTGAGCAACACATACCGTTTGGTTCTTTTTGCCATTTAACAGCTTCACAAAAAGTATAATTTTGAACCATACCTCCGGAATATGTGGAGTATTCAATCATAGGAGTATACGTAAATGAACTCCGTTTCTTTTCAACGCAAGGAAGGTCGTCATGCCCTGAGAGACACCCGATTCTTCAGATGTTATCGACATTCTGTTCAGAGAATGTTCTTTCTCTCTCACATTCTACCTGATTATGAATATTTTGTTGTGTGCGTGTTTGGGGCAATGTATGATAATCTCGAGCAGCAGTTAGTCGCGCATCACGTTCATCGCTAGTTTCAAAAGACCTGCAGTGCAAGTACGTAAAATTCGATAAAACTCGTGTTGATAAATTTGACAGTTATTCTCGATAAAATGAGGTTTTATCGAGCCAAAAACTCATTTTATCGAGAATAACTGTCAAAATTATCTAATCGAGTCCTATCGAATCCTACGTACTTGCACTGCTGTTAGTAGATGTGCGAATACGCTGAGAACTCAAGCGCAATTCTCTATCCGTGAACGCAGTCAGGCATCTATTCTTCACTGGTCTCTAGAGACCTGGATGTAGATGCGTAAATTCGCTGAGAACGCAGGCGTGCTTCGCGATCGGAAGAGGTTTTCACGGAGCAAGTTGCAGCCTGATGTTCTCGAACAACATCAAGTCTCTCCTGACAATCTTCGGTAGATTCTTGGGATCTTATGATCCTCAATCTTTTAGCTCCTTTGGAACATTGGGAAAGGTTTGACCTTTTTCTAGGCATGGTTGCCATGGTTTTGTTGTGAAGATACCTGATCAATTAAAATCTAAGTGCCCTGCGTAACCGGGTAGGCTACCGAGTCACGAAGATAAATGGAAAAGGAAATTAAACACTCAAATAACATATGCCCGAAGACATATTTATTCGTTAAAATTAGTTTTGGTCAGTAGAGTCAAATTTTCAATGATATACCATCGTCATTGAAAATAAGTCCTAAACTGTTACCGCCTTAACCGCGTGGAGGTACTCCCAGTTTTTGTTATTTGATAATTTTATCATACAGTGAAATTAGTGATAGCTTTGCAATAATTTTCACATCAGATGTTTCTTATCTTCGATTTTTTATAAGTCAACAGGAAATGCCCATCAGACCGAACAACTTTTGCTAAGACGTCATTCCTATATGTGTTATGGTGTAGCTGGGCTATTGGATTTCCACGTTAGGTGTCCCAGATCTTCGATTTTTATAAGTCAACAGAGAGTGCTCATCAAATTGAACAACTTTTGCTTAGACGTCATTCCTATATGTGTTATGGTGTAGCTGGGCTATTGGAGCTCCACGTTAGGTGTCCCAGATCTTCGATTTTTATAAGTCAACAGAGGGCGCTCATCAGATTGAACAACTTTTGCTAAGACGTCATTCCTATATGTGTTATGGTGTAGCTGGGCTATTGGAGTTCCACGACAGGTGTCCCAGATCTTCGATTTTTATAAGTCAACAGAGAGCGCTCATCAGATTGAACAACTTTTGCTACGACGTCATTCCTATATGTGTTATGGTGTAGCTGGGCTATTAGAGTTCCACGACAGGTGTCCCAGATCTTCGATTTTTATAAGTCAACAGAGAGTGCTCATCAGATTGAACAACTTTTGCTAAGACGTCATTCCTATATGTGTTATGATATAACTGGGCTCTTGGAGTTCCACATCAGATGTTCCAGATCTTCAAATTTATTCTCTAAGCAGAAAATGCTCATCACGTGAAACAATTTTTGCTACGGTGTCATTTTTGTATCTCTTATAGTTTAGCTGGTCTGTTGCGGTTCTACATCAGGTGTTCAGGTTTCCAAGATAAATTATAGCCTATATGTTGCCCAGACATAATATCTATACAACTAAAAAAAAATCATTCAAATCCGTCCAGTACTTCCGAAGATTAGCGTGTACAAACAAACAGACAAACAGACAAACAGACAAACAGACATACTTTTTTTTTGGATTCGTACTCTATTACTGTTTCTAAACCCCCTTCAATTATTATTTTATAAATATATTCAATGTACAGACACCGCTTTTTTACTCTTTTATTATATGTATATAGATAGATATATGTATAGATATAGATTGTTCTGGTTTGGAACAACTATCGAGCTAGCACGTATAACGAAGTGGCGGCGCGCGTAATTCGAGTAATGTTATCGAAATGTCTATGTTACAACTTAAAAGTAAACTCAAGACAAGAAAAACATCAAGATTATTAAAACAAGTAAAGGTACAGTTCTTTGTGGTGAGATCGTGTGTGCATTCGTGGGATAAATCTTCACGTACTAAATCGACAGTCCTTTCGCCAAAACGTTTCGTAAATCTTTAATTATATCGAAAATCTGGGTCAGGCAATTCAAATGGATTTCGTCGCTGACGAACTCTGTTGGGTCCCCGGGAACTAGCAAGTATATCCAACACATCCAAATCTTCCATATTAATATCCATTTTTGGTTTTTATCACAAAATAATACTTTCCGAAAGATAATTTGCTAACCTCAAAGTTAAGAATTTGACTGAATTTGACGTTTGACAATTTAGTACCATAGTTAAACTAGGGGTCGCGATGGTCTAACTTTGGTACCATAGATAGTTCTAGGACTAGCGATAAAATTCGTTTTGTAATAACGTTTTTTCAAGTTCATGGTTTAGACCTAGTACTAAACCCGGTACTATTTTTAAGACCACGTTTTGTAATAAGACGGATTGGGTTTTTCCATCAGGAATTTATCAGTAGCGACCACGGAGTGTGTATTAGGTCCCGGTTGATGGGAATAGGCTCGCCCCCCTATAATTTGAACTTAAACATAACTTTCGAAATGTCGGTGTACACATTGGTCTCTGCGTTACCCGTTAAAGAGTGCAGGCGTGATGTTATGTTATTTTTGTTTTTTGATGGAACTGCTTTACTTGCACCGATCCGTTCTAACTTGTCAAATGTTGGGAATCTGGATGTGTCTACAAAAACCCTTACACATTAAAATTAAGAGAATAAACTAAGCAGGCTTCTACCCAATATGTCACAAGACAAAAGCATCGTTAAACAAGGAGTAGTTGAGGATGCTTGGTAACAATTTTAAGTGACAATATATTCTCACAGTAAACAAGCCATAACGATTTTATATCACACCAAGGAGCGAGCGTGTACATGCTCTAAAAGCCATCCGAGCTGAGGCGCGAGTAAGTGGCGAACTTTAATAGTCCTTCGTGTACAATCACCCTCAGACTCCAAAAAGGGTAAAAAGACTTCTCAGTTCCGCCACTTCACTGACAAATACTTTCGTTCTACGTGCCATTTAAAACATTTTAGAGTTCCTCAAAACTTCATATTACGCCTCTACGCTGTTCTGTATGTTATCTCTTTCCCATCATCTTAAAACACCGTAAAAATTTAAGTGTTGATCATGAGATTAAAACTTAATTAGCCATCGACATCATGAAAATACTCTTCACGGATTATGGCTTCAAATTTATTAAGTCAAGAAACAAAATACCGGGAGTGGAGCGCGGTTCAGGGCGTTCAGCAAATTGGTTAATAAATTAAAAGCGGCAGTCTCAGCGCCGTCGCCGACAGATGGCGCCTGAAATACGACAGGTATTTAGCGTGTTGCAACACCGTCCGCCGCGATCCACGTTTTAATTTTATGCTTTACGAGCAATTTTTATATCAATTTTCCCTCGTCGTACTCTACATAATTCAGGCGGCTCTTTTGACTGCGAATTTCTCGAGGTCGATACGGCAATTTGCGCCGAATGTTGGGACAAAGTCACCTGTATAAAGAATACAAAATTGCTTATAACGATAATCCTGACGGATAATAAAAATAGGAAACCATTGCAAAGGGAACCTGTAGGAATACAGTACGTGCCTTGCATTAGTTCCCCGGAGATTATATTCGCCGTTCACTCTATGAGGCCGCTTACAAGAAATACCCCAAGTAAGCTCTTTTGGCTTCTTACTTAACGTTAACGTGGACACAAAATGAAATATTCAAATAAATGTTATGAGTAACGCATACGAGTATAAAATATCCCGAAAATATTAATTAGGTACATTTCTTTCAAAAATAATTTACTCATTACAATATTTTCAGTCTTGGGTTCCCTAGGGGTTCAAAGCGGTCTCACAAACAACAAAAATCTTTTTGAATGTTTAACCCTTTAAAAATTAACTGGCACAAAAGCTGTCCAAAGAAACTTAAGTCAATGTCTAAACTTCAACCGTGGGATGTAAAGGACGCTCTAATAACCATTTTGTTTTGAACTGAAGTCATTTTACTTGAACGTAATCGCACCATATTTTTACCCGACTGCAGTAAAGCCAAAGAGAAGGTTATTGACTAGCTATTATGTCACCTTTTAGTTTGAATACAGTTTTTTTTCAGCGCCCACAAAATACGGAGTAATTACAGAAAGTAACAAACTACTGAGCTAAAAGCTTATTAGACTTTTTTGTGTTTTGTCTTTTATTACAGTAGATAAACCTAATTTTTTATTTGTAACTTTTACTGTTTTTTCTTTTTATTCTTGGTGTTAGTTTTGGTATCTGTTTCATAGTTTTACGTCAAAGATAACTTATTTATCACAACATACCAAGTTTCGGAAGTAATATTCCTGGAACTTTTTTGAGTGCTTCCCACATTTTAATAAAAGTTTAGTATCAAATTAGGTTCCGTCCGTATGAAAAGAAAATATGTCGTCACGAGGGTTTTCCGATGACCTTTAAAGATTTATGAGTAAAATACCATAGCGATAAACTTTGAAAGTACGTGCGAAATAGTACGTTCTGGGAATACAGTGGCATTTTGATGTATTTCCGATCAATAGCTCTTAAAACTTGATAAATAGTTGAAAATAGAGCACTTCGGAATTTTACCCTTTGACATTGACTTCCAGAAAAGGTGTCAGTGGGCGACTACGCCATTTACGTGTTTCTTTTTAAAGCTACTTAGAAACTATTTGTGACACCGCGATTGAGCGACAATACAGTTCGTGGATACGGTCACCTTTGAACTTTAATACTTACCAACTCTTGTCTCAGCATCAGCCTAACATACAACTGATATTTTACAACCATAAAGCCACATAATGGTGATTCAAATATTCGTTTTTTTCCAACAAACTATTTATATTCCTGTTAATGATCACAACACGGCCCACATTTCAGCACCACCCAACTTAAAAACCTACCCCGTAAATCCAGCAAGCCGTGCCGGCTTACAGCGGGCTACACCAAAATTACCCGTTCTCGGGAAGCCGTGAATAAGGCTGGCGGAAGCCGACTGACGGAGATAGTGTCATTACGCAAAAAATGACGTCGGTCTGGTGAGTTGTCGCGGCAGCTCAACGCCACGACAAAACACGTAGTACACGTCCGGGAGACGGGTGTAGGCGTTTGTATATCTTGATATTGTCTGTTTTGCTGTGTACGGATTCATGATACATGGCGCTGTGGCATACCATTAATCGAAAGTTGATTGTTTTATTCTGGTTTGATGAAAAACTTTGTTGTTGTAGCGTAAAAAGAAACATTTGTTTATGTACATGTATAACGTCCATGATGGTTCACAGAAATTCGTCTGGGTACCAAGTTTCAACTTAATCGGTATAGCAAATTGGCAGTAACCGACAGACAGACACAAGAGTGATTCTACAACGGTTCGTTTTCTTATTTGGCTAAAAGGAACCCTAAAAAGTAAGTTTTCGTATAAGTAAGCAGGTCGAACCAATCATTGGAAAATGAGCAGACCATATTTACGTTGTTGTTTAACTCTAAAATAGTGTCACATTAGCAAAGATTTTAATAGTATGTACATTAACAAATGCATTCAACCCTGGGTATGGGTATGGGTAGTCACTCAACTATCCACGCATACCTGTCAACGACCTCGCACAAATTCATCAAACTCGTATCTCCGGTGCGCGTGTTCAAGTGGACAGTCTCCATAGCTCAAAGTTCCATTCACCTAATAAAGAAAAACAGCACACGTATCCTATATCCGCTGGGAAAAACCTCGTGTTATCAAAGTATATGCACCGAGGAATCACCGGCGGGAGTTAACAAGAGTACGCAAAGTGTTTTGTCACGTCCCTGACCGAGGAGACAGAAGCGTGACGTCACGTACCTCTGTGATTTATGAAAGGAAAATCGTCGGCCGGACGTACGACGGCCCTACGAAAAATGTTGCACCCGATAGCCTTTGCAGGAACGTGCGACCGCCGACTGAACGGAACTCATTTTATTCTGTTACTAGAGATTGGATCATGGACGTTTATCGTATCGGGGTTTCGGATACTGAACCCGAACTAAAAATGTATTGTGTATTTCAGTCCTCTGTATTTGCGCACACACTTGTGCATCGCTATATTTCCTCGATCGAGCATCGATGTCTAGATTGGCCGTTATGATCGAAGAAGGCTGGAAGGACTGCTGTATCCTACATGTAAAAAAAGATTTCACAGTTCTAGCTGCACAGGTATAAAAGTAAAGTTGAAGCAGAAACCGACTGACAGATACGTGAGTGATCCTACAACCATAGTGGTTCCCATGTATATGTCACCGTAAAATTGTCAAATACGTTATATTACAATATAACGTGTCTCTCTAGCGATATTGTAAAGTCTCGAATTATTGTCAACTGAACATACGGAAGTATCTCTGGCCCCATAATCGGGACTTGGGGCACCCCCCCGTTAGGTTAGTTAGGTTCCTTTAAACCCTGCACCCGGAAATAGGGGCCTCGCGAAGCGGGGCTCCATCGACTACGCTTTTTAGGGGAATAATTAAAGTGTTTTAAGGTTGGGTTATAATAATCGGTATTTCTCAGGAATGGTACAATATCTTTTCATAAGAGTTGTGCCACTGGGCAAGGGGGACTCCTCCTTCCCTCCACACCGCGTGAGTTGACTACCATCGCATGCATTTCAAGTAAAATAATGCGTTTTGTTGTAAGCAGTATGTTCATTTGACAATATTTCGAGATTTTACAATATCGCTAGAGATATTACAATATAACGTATTTGACAATTTTACGGTGACATATATATGTATGGCAAGGTTATTTATAGCCAATCCAAATACGTTTCCAAATTAACCGAGAGCCATTATTTGATTGTTCGCTGTTTGTATTTAGATGGAATATGTAGTGGAGCTTAACGTTACCCGTGTGGTTCGCCAATCATTGAGCGACAGTGTTTATGCATATTACAAATAATGTCTGCCGCCGGAAGATGGAATAATTTACGTAAGTACCTTCATTATATTATGTATTAATTATGTAAATATCTATTGTGTTAATAGTAGTGGTATGAGGTAGAGAGCTACTGGGTCTAATTTAAGTGTATTGAATTACAATTTAATTGAAACTCAAGGGAACCTCAATTAAACAGTTCACATTACGGGTTTAGAGATGAAAGTAAGTACAAAATTATACAGATATAATTACTAGATACTAACACCGACACGACTAAAGTTACGTTACCATACCATAACTGCACTATTTTACTGTTTACAACCTGAACAGTGAAATCTCGGGTTTATTCTCTCTATTCTATGATTTCTTAAGACAAAACAAAACATAATCACTCAATCAAAAAAACCTCCAAAGGAAAACTGTGGCGTCGTCGTAAACCCATAACAGGTTAGAAATGGAAAGAGTGAACCGAATTAGCCAGGCTTACCGCTTAATCTAGACCCAACCAAGACACTCCCGCACAGGAAAAACAATTTACCCTGTTAATGACAAAGGAACTCAGGGAAAATAAGGTTTTCCTTGTGACCGACGGCATTTCTCGCGACTTCCTACGTCAAACGCTTCTCGCTACGTAAGAAATGATTTCCCCCAAGGATGAGGCTAGTTATGAGTTAATTAAGACTTAGAAAGATTGTGCCGTACGTGTGCCCTTTTCATTTTAAAAAAGAATTTAGTTTGTCAACAATATTTTCGCAACAAAATTCTTTCATAAAGAGAAAAACGCACGGCTTTCTGTTGACGACCCGAATAGCGTAGTGGTAGTGACGCTGCCTTACGTTCTTAGGGTCCTGGGTTCGAATCCCGGTAGGAGCAAATGTTTGTGTGATGAGCATGGACATTAGTTTCCGAGTCATGGATGTTTATATGTATAATAAGTATGTATTTACAAACAAAAAAAAAAGTATGTATGTAGTATATCAACTATCTAGTGTCCACGACACAAGCTTTGCTTAGTGTGGCACTAGGTGGCGCTGTGTGTTAATATCCAGCGATATTTATTTATTTATTTCGGTTGCTGAACAACTTCACGTTGAAATATGTTGAATTATTTTAATCCTATTCCATTCTTACGAAGATTCTTTGTTTCAAATGAAAATTGGATAAAAATGAGGTCTTTCCCACAATGTGATTGTTCCATTCACACAAGCCCGTGATTAACATTCAACTCGGCGCAGTGGCGACGCTCTTTAATGGTTTCAATTGTGCAGAAAATTTTATTGCATTCAATGAATCTACGGAGGTATTTCGCCACGGGCGTGGCCCTTTCAAACCTCACCTTTATCGATTTGAGCTCCGAATATTATTCTTGCATTCAAAGAAGGCCGTGACATTTCGATGGCCATTATTTTCTCCTTGGTTTTTTTAACTTTCAACCATTGTTTGGCCTTCTAGAAGTTTCTGTAATCGCTAGCATTTTGAAATAGGTTTGTTCTGATGATTATATTTGTAACCAATATTGAACTAACCTATTAATAGCCATAGTAATAATTGAACTAAATTAGATTACTTCAAACTGCCACACGACATTAATCTACGTATAATGTTGGGCAAAGGTGATTCGGAAGATTATTGGAATCAGTTTTATAAACTATGATAAACTTATTATTTTAACCTTATTTCTGTAACAAGTTCTGTTCAAGTTATGTTGTAATATACCCAAATGAGTAAGCTAGACGTACAAAAAATACTATGAACTAATGTTATTACCATGCCAGTGCACTGCTCATCTGTAAGAAGCAGAAAGCTAAGAGGAGAAAGAGAAGTCTGCAAAGTTTTCTGCTCACGACATCTAAGTTCAATGGCATGGCAAGCAATTCTGAAGTAATTTATTACAAGATAAGCCGTAAAATAAACTCATAAGACTAGCCGAAGCGGCCTCAAATAATGCAAACGCGTGAAACTATAAAAAAAGTGTGTCAGTTTAAAAATTGCAAATTCTAGCCTCATTTTTAGTTCAACCTAGGAGCAGCTGTTCCCACTGAGCAGGAGAGATTAGAGGTATTATTTTAAGCAAGCTGGCACTCGTGGCTTTGTCGTCGACTTCGTACTTTCGAGTTCAATTCTAAAAATATTTAGTTTAGGTAAAAATGTTTAGTAATCTCGGTTATGTAGCGGTGACTGGGTAAGTTTTAAAAAGTATATTCCAACACGTAAAATACTTTTCTAAATATTTGGAGACGGTCAGCCAATGAAAATTATCTAAATAAATTCTTATATAATATGCATAAACTACCGTGAAAGAAAGCAGATTAGATTCTGGAATTACTAGAAAAAAATTAACAGGAAAGAAAAACAAAATATAAAAGTGTCGTAGCGGTTCCCGTGTCGACAGAGGCGCCGCTGGCCCAACACTGACCATTACTCTATTGTTCTATAAAGTTTAGTTTCGTCGCCCCCAAACATGGAGGACACTTCTCAACAACACAGATGTCTGTTAAAAGCCTTCCTTGTGATGTGCACCGCGTTTTATTCTGTTGTTACTTCGGACGCGCCGGTTTCTGAAGGGGATCGCTTTTTTAGAGAGTTGTAAGTATACGAGCGCATTCAGACATACTTAAACTTTTTTTTTCAAGAATTGCGAGGTTGAGAAGTTTTTGTTACTTTCTTTAGTGTCTCTTTCTTTTGAAAAGTTAATAAATATTCAGACAAAAAGAAATTTAATTGTTCAATCCTATACCCCTTAAAAGTTTTATTCATTGTCAAATAATAGGAGTTAATAATGAATCATTTTTATGAGCTGTCAACAGAACAGTTACTCATTTTGACGACCCGAATGGCGTAGTGGTAGTAAGGCTGCCTTACGTTCTTAGGGTCCTGGGTTCGAATCCCGGTAGGAGCAAATGTTTGTGTGATGAGCATGGACATTTGTTTCCGAGTCATGGATGTTTAAATGTATAATAAGTATGTATTTACAAATAAAAAAGTATGTATATGTAGTATATCAACTATCTAGTGTCCACGACACAAGCTTTGCTTAGTGTGGCACTAGGTGGCGCTGTGTGTTAATGTCCAGCGATATTTATTATTATTATTATTTATTGAATCAACGTAGGAGACTGAATATGAGATCTTTAAAACGGGACCATTACAGGTATTATTTATTTCGACACAAAGGAAAAATCCTTCTCGATTTCATGTTTAGCAGTTATAGCACAGACGAGTCTGTTATTCAGCTGACTGAATACTTCGAATTAATAGCCGACTTGACTGACTATTTAGAACGGTTCCTTTTCTCGTAAAAACATTTAAACTTAAATCGTAAAACACGAAACGTAGAGTTCAAAATGCGATAGCAAAACCGATGTTACTAACTGAAAATATTTTCATCTTTATCTCGTCCTTATTCCTTTCTCCGCCACAATATTGTAAAAGTGTATTCAGCACTGCCGCAAAAATTCCAAAACTTGGCGAAGGTTATAAAAGAATGTAACTTAATAACATTCTTGGGTGAGCCACGTACGAAGGCTCGGCTGAAAGACTGTTCACGGTTCAATGTCAGCACGTTCCTTAGATCCCTTCTCCTCTGTATTATAAAGACGTGAATACAAGCCCGGTCCAGTTATTTCTACCCCAGTTCTAGGGATCGAGGCTGTGGGCCAGACTTGTTAGAATTCGGTTAGTCCATTTACTGGAGAGAATTCAAATTCTTTCACGCTAACCGACCCTAAAATTCTCAGTTCGAAAACAATTTTACTTTCGCTGCTACAGAAAAGTAACGAACTTTTTTTTTTGCTTTGCAAATCTTGTGATTGGGTAGCTTAGATAAAGTTTTAGGTTGAAGAATGTTGAAATAACCGTTTTGCTTACAATTGTCATACGTTTTGAAAGAGTGCAGTGGAACAATACCAGGCTGGTATTAAATGTCACATAAATACTTCAGGAACCGAGCTGTACGTCGGCCAAAACAATTCTTCATACGTACTGGCCGGCAAAAAGAGTCCCGCAATGGATTATAAAATGCAACTGGCTCAAAATTATTGCCAATGCCCTGAAGCATCTCACTAGTATTAAAAGCCTGTTAATGAGGCTGGGGGCGGCTCTTGAATTTTTTTTCCCACTTCCTTAACATCAAAAGTTTCCCTTTGCGAAACGCTAACGAGAATTTCCATGTTAATTGCCCCGCGTTTCCGGAATATATAATTGCATATATTGTTTCTCTTGTTTCAACGACGGGAAGTGGGAAGAGATTTTGCGATTATTTGTGTTCTCTAATTAGAGTTGAGATAAGAAAACTCTTGTGGAAAACAACTGGAAGAACTTAATTGGGCGTTACGTGGGCTCGGAAGTGACAACGACTTCGTGTGTTTGTCCCTTTAGTGAATTATCGGATTCGCACCTAATCTAAATAGCATTTGATTTACCTTGTTTATTTTTTGACTAAGTTATTTGCCCGGAAAATGTTGGATAAACAACTTTGCAATCACTTTGCTTTAATTTATATCTGTAAATTGTTGTCTATATTACGTTTGATTCAGGTTCCGTTGTTTGTGCCTGGAATGGAATGGTATTAAAATAGTAGATACAGCAGGAGAAACGTGATAAATGCGTACTTACTATTTTCAGATTATTCGCCAAATATAATTTTATTTAGCGATCCAACGATGCATTTATAATCACTACATATTATTAAACAAGGCCGCGTCTGTCTGTCCCTATGTATGCTTAGATCTTTAAAACTACCAACGGATTTTGATGCGGGTTTTTTTAGTAATAGATAGAGTGATTCAAGAGGAAGGTTTTAGAATATAATTTGACGCGAGCGAAGCCGCGGGCATCGGCTAGTTAAAAATAAAGTTCAAAATAATATTCCGGTACAACATCAATGCATAATATTTTCCGTAACGCTAGAATATGTATGTTTATTAAACAAGTTCAAACAAAACATGACGAGTGATTAAAACAAAAACAACAACGTACTACAAACATAATTATTTGTAATAATTTAACGTAACCTACGGAAAATTATTACATGCTAGCTGGGCCCACGGGTTCATTCGAGGTAATAGTTTTCACTCAAGTTAATTCCGTTATTTCCTGCGAAAAGTTGTCAAATATTAAAACGTTATGGTGCATCCACACACACCGCGTGTTGAGGTAACATTTTATAACAATGTTATGAATTGTTACCACTCGTTGACTGAAAGTAAGGCAACATTACTCAACATATTATACTAACACGGCAACATATAAAAAGTAACTACGGTGTGAATGCACCAGAGAAGATGAAATCGACAAAGCAAACAAGTGTCAGTCAACAATTGTTCTACTACGAATAGATATGCTTATGTCATAGGAATCTTCTGTTTTTCATGCTTTTATGAGCCTGAAAATCAGAGTAGGTACCTCATCATCTGCCTAACCTTTTCCCAACTATGTTTGGGTCGGCTTCCAGTCTAACCGGATGCAGCTGAATACCAGTATTTTACATGGAGCGACTGCCTATCTGACCTCCACAATCCAGTTCATACTGGGAAATACGATACCACTTGGTAAGACTGGCGTCAGACTTTTTGGGCCACTGACTACCTGTAAAGACGGTCAAAGATGGACAACTGACCGGGACCCTACAGCTTTCGTTTTAAAAACACATGACGTACATCCTACTTCCTACTAATATTATTATGCAAAAGTTTGTGTGGATGGATGGAAGAAAGTTTATTACTCTTTCACGCAAAAACGACCGAACTGATTTGACGAAATTTTGCATACATAAAGCTTATGACTTGAGGAGCTCGTGGCATAATAATAACAGCCGCTCGGGCTGATCTTTAGGTTAAGCCGTGCTGGCCTAGGTTGGTCTGTGGATGGGTGACAACCCCTACATACCGAGTTTCCTCCGTGCCTCGGAAAGCACATTAAGCTGTTGGTGCCGGCTGCCATTTGTCCATCTTTGGCAGTCGTTACAGAAGTCAGTGGCCCCAAGTGGTATCGTATTCCCCAGTATTAACTAAGTTGTGGAGGTCAGATAGGCAGTCGCTCCATGTAAAATACTGGTGTTCAGCTGCATCTGGTTAGACTAGAAGCTGACCCCAACATAGTTGGGAAAAGGCTGGGCACATGATGAAAGCTTATAACTTTTTTTTTTTTTTTTTTTTAGGATGGGAAATCATCAAATGACTTCTCCCACTCTGGGCGGAGCAGGAGGGAGTGTCAGACTCTTACTGACTAAAACCCATCCATGTTCCTTCCTCGCCCTTTACGTTCCGGGGCCGCGGTATCTCTTTCGAACAGTCCCGCAACCCCGGCAGGCTTCGGCCCTTGCGGGCCCCTCTCTTCTGCTGACATCTCTTTGAGGCGCGCGTGGAACACGAACGCGCCGTCGACACGGCCTGTCGTCACTAGACGGACGGACGGCTAGCTAGCCCATAGCTAACCGTCCACAGGCCCGCATCTACGGTGGCCGGTAGCCACCACGTGGCCCCCGACGCCCGGTGCGTCTCCCGCGGCGGCCGGGAAGAGAGGCTCTCTCCCTCTCTCGTTCCGCCACCTCCTTCGCTAGCATGACTGCTTCGCAGAAGGAGGTGACGGCTTCCCATTCCGTCTCGCTCCGGACCATGGATTGAACCAGGGCCGGACGCGAGAGGTCGCCGCCGCCGATCGCCGCTACGAGGACACGGCGGTGCTCCGCCCACGCAGGGCAGACTTCCACCGTGTGCTCCACCGTGTCCTCCGGTCGATCCTCGCAGTGGAGGCACCCGGGCGTTTCCTCCCGCCCGATTCGGTGCAGGTACCTCCCGAAACATCCGTGTCCGGTGAGGACCTGCGTCAGGCGGAAGGTGAGGACGCCGTGGCGCCTCTCCAGCCACTCCTCAAAGAGGGGACTTACCGCCACTATCGTGGCGTGCCCTGCACGGGGTTGCGACAGTCGCTCTCTCCATGTCGTCATGAGATCGCGCCGGAGGTCTGTCCGCTGAGCGGCAATTTGCCGCGGCAGCGGAGTTTCCCCCCGGCGTAGTGCCTCCGCGTGCCAGTCGTGCAGGCGCGCGAGGACTATCGCCTCCAGATCCCATGGCGGCAATCCGGCAAGCAGGCCCGCCGCCTCGCGGGAGATCGTGCGGTACCCACGGACCATTTTTACGGCCACCACTTTCTGGGGCGCGTTCAGGTAATGGGCGGCTCGCCGCCTCAAGGAACGCGCCCACACTGGGGCCCCGTAAAGGGCCATGGACCGCACGACCCCCGCATAGAGCCTGCGGCAGGAGGCGTTTGGCCCCCCAAGGTTGGGTAGGAGCCGCCTGAAGGCAGCCCCGGTCCGTTCCAGCCTGGGGGCCAAACGTCGGAAATGTTCCACGAAGTTCCATCGGCTGTCGAGTACGAGTCCCAGGTACTTCAACGTCGGCTCGACGCCGATGGATACCCCTCCCACCGTCAGTGTGGATCCCGATGGTGGCGCATTCCGAGGCCCATGAAAGCACATGGCCTCGGACTTGTGCAATGCCACCTCGAGACCCAGTTGCCGGATCCTCTCAACGACTATCGCAACCCCGTGTGTCATAACTGCGGCCGCCGCCTCGTGCGACCTCCCCTGTGCCAGCACCAGGGTGTCGTCTGCGTAGCAAACGACGCTGACACCACTAGGGAGGTCGGCGCGCAGCACCCAGTCGTAACCGATGTTCCACAGGGGCGGTCCCAGAACCGATCCCTGTGGGACACCGCACGACATCTCTCGCCGGTTCCAATCTCCGCAGCGACTGGGGTAGATGACGGCCCTGTCCGTCAGGTAGTCCCCGATCACACGACGGAGGTAGGTCGGCACCCGGTGATACCGGAGTGCCTCCCTGATGCAGCTCCAGGGCAGGGAGTTGAAGGCGTTGGCGATGTCGAGAGACACCGCCAAGACCACCCCGCCCCGGGATATCGCATCCCCCGTCGTGAGGGCTCTCACGCGCATGATGGCGTCCACAGTGGAGCGCCCCCTGCGGAAACCAAACTGGTTCTCCGCAAGATTCGGCCCCATCCCCTCAAGGTGCTCGGCGAGGCGGTTTGCAATTACTCTCTCAAAGAGCTTGCCCACCTCGTCGAGCAGCACAATGGGCCGAAATGCGGACGGAGAGTCCGCAGGGCGCCCCGGCTTCTGGATGAGGACCAGTTTCCCCGTCTTCCAACGAAGCGGGAACTGGCCTCTCTCCAAGCATGCGCTTAAGAGCCCTTTCAGTCGGGGCCCGAGAGCCTCCCGGAGGGCGGTCTTCGCCGCTCTGTATCCCTCGTACAGCTCCGCCTCAATGGCTGCCGCATCCGGCGGGCGGATGCGGAGCCTGCGATGCCTGGCGTACAGGCGCCGCGCATCAACGCATGCCTCGCGCAGAGATGTTATTTCGCGCGACCACCAGTACACCTGACGTCGGGCGCTTCCTGGCCGGACTCGGGGCATTGCCACGTCACAAATATCGGACATGGCCTCCTGGAACCACTCTGCCTCACTGTTAACGTCGGCAGGCCTGTCCGGTGATGTCACCCAGGCCTGCACGATCGAGGCTTCCAGGAGGAGCTCCCGGTCCAGCTGCTTCAGCGCCCAACGCGGACCACTCGGGGCCTGTTGGACTGGCGCGCTTGAGGACTGGGTGGAGACATCAAACCGAATGTACCGGTGGTCGGAATATGTCTCCACCCCCTCCATCACACGCCAGTCGACGACACGCGGCGACAGAGCGGGGCTAGCGAACGAAATGTCCACCACCGACTCGCCCCGCATCCGCACACACGTGGGAACAGAACCCCGATTAAGGACGTCCAGGCCCTTCTCCAGGGCCCAGTCCTCCACCATCCTTCCCCGCACATCTGTACAACGAGAACCCCAAGCCAAGTTCTTGGCATTGAAGTCCCCGAGGACAAGCACGGGGAGGGAATGGTTTCCGACGACGACACTCAACTCTGCGAGAGAGTTGTGGAACTCGGCGAGAGTTCGGTTCGGGGAGAAGTATACTCCCACCACGTCGATCTCCCCGAACCGTGCTGCTACGCACCCCCGACCCCTCCTAACATTTTCAAGGGTCGGGGTACCGGCGGCGGCCGATGAAACTATGGTCACTGAGCCGTCAAGGTCCGCCACCCAGTCTTCCCTGGGCATGACAAAGTACGGCTCAGCGACCACAGCGATGTGAATCGACCACTGCGCCATGCTCTGGAGCAACAGATTCTGAGCACAGGCGCAGTGGTTGATATTCGCCTGGAGAAGGCGTAATGGTGCCGTTATTGGCATTCCATTATCGCCTCCTCCCCCCGGACCCCCTCCTCCCCCCGGACCCCCAAAGCTTATAACTTGGATTAACACATAGGATACTTTTTATCTCGGTAGTATGATCCCGTGTGACAACTGTACTTTCTCTGAAATGAACTTTTATTAATAGCCACAGCCTCCTCTTTTTCTTTTTTCAGGGATGTAGTCAATCAGCTGATACTTGCATCTCAAAATATTATCATGAAAAACAAAAAATAGCTACTAATAACTTCCTGACAGATCATTATTAATTTAACATTCAATCCATTCCTTAAATAAAATGTGTAAGTTTCTAAGTTAAGTGTTTTGTTTGTAGTTTTTTGTTAAACCAACTACTTACTACTTACTTTTAAAAATCTTACTTACCAGTCATTATAATAAACAAGTTTTTACAAAGAGAATACCTAAGAACACGTGTACACCGCCATCAGGCATATTTACAACAACTTTTTCATACAATTTGTTTATGAACCTTAGATTTTCTGGTTTTTTTTTTTGAAGATTTTTGTCAGTAAACGAGGTCAATATCTTTTAAAACCTTTTGACCTTGAACTTTACATACGTTCTAAATTAACCTTTGAGTCAACCAGTGTCGGTCAGTCACATAACACAACACCACGCCAGTTTTGTTGAAGTTTAGTGTAATAGAGGGCGATCCTATTCCCGTCCACCGGGCGTAAATCCGTCCGATCCCGATGACGTACCGACGTTTGTGGTGAAGGAGCTAAACAAGCTTCCTCCTGTCACGTTTGACCACGTCGATGTAACGAGCCTACTCAAGGATATTGTCTTTTTGAAGGCCAGTCTTGCGGATGTGCTCGCAAAATTGGATGCATCCCAGAACATCGTCACCGATTTGCGCAAGGAAGTTAGTGAGTTGCGCAACAGTGTGGCAGTATCTAGGTCAGCAGCTCATGCGCCTAACGCTGACACGGGTCGTGGAACCGGCCACGATGTATCGTCGGTGAATTCCGCGTCAGCTGTTTCAACACCGGCGCATACGTCGATTGCTGAGCTTGCAATGCATTCCGCCCGTGCGCCTCGCATCCCCGCGGCGACTCCTACGCGCTGCGCGGCCCGAGCCTTACGGAGGGATTACGCCAGCGTCACCGCAAGCCCCACTGAGGCTCCTATTATTAAACCTGTGCCAGTAAAGGCGCCAAATAAGGGCGATAACGAGGGTTTCGTGACGGTACGGAGGAGGAACCGCCGCTCGCGCGCAACCAAGAACCTCTGCGGCAAGGCTCCTGTAGACCCTAAGGTGAGCCTGCGTGCTGCCAAGCCGAACACACCGGTGTGCATTTCCCGCTTGCATTACACCACTAAAGCGGAGGACATCGTGGAGTACGTGCGCCTAAAGACGAGGTACACACCGAGGGTGCAGTTACTGGAGTCGCGCCGCAACGTCAATTTCAAGGCGTTCGTGGTGCGAGTACCGAATTGTTACCTGCCCATGGTGATGGAGGAAGACTTTTGGCCACAGGACGTGGTGTTCCGTCGCTTCCGCGGACAAGTACCACTGGACAGCGTACACAAGTGAAGTGTGACTAAGTGAAGTGTTACTAACATAGTTTTAAGACTTATTTATTAACACAAGTTTTGTATTAAATTTATATATGTTAGTTTATAAGGTATATATCTATGGGTCATTGTAGCCTGAAATAAATAAATTGAATTGAATTGAATTGAATTGAATTGTAAATCCAGACTCCATGGCTGCTACAGAGAAATTCTTGATGGAAAAACCCAATAACACTTTGCCCGACCCGGAAATGGCATCCAAGACCACATGATGCTCAGCACTCTACCAACGAGGCACTCAATTTCTACGTCACAGTGAATCCATGTAAAATATTCACCTACGCGTAGTTGGAAAAAGGCCAAGCTGATTACGCCACGTAATTTGTTAAAAACATTTCAGATTTACATCGCTGTACCTCAAATTCTTGAAAACCACAAAGTTTGACGCTTACAAAGAGCGAAAGGTAATTATAAAAATACTTTAGTAAAAGCCAGACTCGACGGATAAAGTCATACCGATAAGACGAAAACTTTAAATCGTTTGTCAAGAAGACATTTCAAATTGTGGCGAAGTACGTTTAATTCTCCTCTCGAGATTTCGAGACGAAATGATAGGATGGCGACCTTTGCTGCATCTATTATTCGTAATTGAAAGAGATTGCAAAGAAAGAATCATTTTGATGATTGCATTAAAATGCAAAAAAGTTGTTAAAATCAAATTCATCATCTGCATGCCTTGCCTTTTCGCAACATCACAGGGGTTGGCCTCCAATCTAACCGGGTGCAGCTGAATACCAGTATTAAACATGGAGCGACTGTCTATCTGATCTTCACATCCCCGTAAGAACTGGGTAGTGGGTACTACGATACCCGTTTAAGACTACCTGCCTCGACTGTGACAAATCGAAAAAACAGTTTAACGTGGTTTATTTTAAAATCTATTTTAGTTCATCCCAACTCATAGATACATACAAAAAAGCGGCCAAGTGCAAGTCGGACTCGCCCATGAAAGGGTTCCGTAGCAGCAAGTTACATAATTTTTATTTTTATTTTGAGTTGATTGAATGAAAGGTAAATTGCGGATTACTATTTATGACGTTTTAAAAAAAAACTACTTACCAGATCTTGTTCAAATCAATTTTCGGTGGAAGTTTACATGGTAATGTACATTATATTTTTTTTTATTTTTTTCATTCTCTTATTTTAGAAGTTACAGGGGGGGGGCCAAACATTTTACCACTTTGGAAGTGTCTCTCGCGCAAACTACTCAGTTTAGAAAAAATACCTATCCATAGATACCCCACACATATGGGTTTGATAAAAAAAAATTTGAGATTCAGTTCTAAGTATGGAGAACCCCCAACCCCCCTTTTTTTCTATTTTTGTGTGAAAATCTTAATGCGGTTCACAGAATACATCTACTTACCAAAACAGCATAGTTCTTATAGTTTCGGAAAAAAGTGGCTGTGACATACGGACGGACAGACAGACCGACGCGACGTGACTAATCCATAAGGGTTCCGTAAATCGGTACCTAATGTTGTTCAACAGTTGAGTGGGTCGTGAGTGACAGCCTTTGCACCAACAATGTTGAATCATCGCTAAGTTGTGGAAATAAGATTAGATGGACGAATGATTCGGTTTTATACTCGTATTGTAACACTTCCCTGTTTAGTTCCTGTTCGATGTTCGTTTCACGAGCTATGTGTTCTATTTATTCACAAAGTTAAGGATAATACAAATTATTAATATAATGGGTTTGTAAATAAATCTACGTAAGTACAGATTTGTGGAAACGTACGTTAATCATCATCATCATCATCATCAGCCTATGATGTTCCCACTGCTGGGACACGGCCTCTTCGCAATGAGAGGGAATGGGCTATAATCCACCACGCGGGCCCAGTACGGACAGCTTGATGTCACACGTCTTCGAATTTTTGTTTAGGACATGCCGGTTCCCTTACGATGTTACCCTTCACCGTTTTTGAGAGCAGTGGTGATGTAACATATTACACAAAGTAATGCGCCTGTCTGGGTAGGAACCCATGACTTACTGTTCGTAAGTCGGGTCCGCCACCACTGGGCTACCGCTGCTCCCAACTGGGCCAACGCTGATCCTGGAAACGTACACGTAACGTAAACGTAACAATAATTGTGCTTTGCATAACATTAGCTGTATGTAGAGAGCTGGAATAATTAACAAAGTGCTTAAGCAGAAATCATAAGCATACTGTTCCCACTGCTGGGACACATTTCTTGTATCACAGGGAGTGGGCTGTTAATCCACCACGTGGTGCGGGTTGGTAGATGCCACTTGTCTTCGATTTTTTTGGTTCTTGGACATGCCAGTCTCCTCAAGCTGTTTTTCTTCACCGTATTGAGACAGAGCTGAAGATCTTCATTTCCCCCACTGCTGGACAAAAACTGAATATGTTTTTATCCTCTCAGGTACTCCTCCCCCTCACCACGTCGCACCAGGAGTCTATACGATAGTAATATTATCGGGTAAAAGGAAGTAAGGTTTCTGAAAGTTTCTCTAAATTATCTACTTAATTTTTAACCGACTTCCAAAAAGGAGGAGGTTCTCTATTCGACTGTATGTATTTTTTTTTTTTTTTTTTTTTTTTTTTTATGTATGTTACCCGATTACTCGAAGACGCCTAAACCGATTTGAAAAATTCTTTTTTTGTTTGAAAGGGTATACTTCCAAGTTGGTCCCATAGTCGCCAAGTCGGGATCTGATGATGGAATCTTGGCGAAATCGAGGGAACTCTTCAAATTTTATAGGATAACGTACAGCAATTTTTATATTTTCTACAACAAGTGAAGCATTTGCGTTTGATAAGAACCATTCTACCATCAGATCTGATGATGAAGCCAAGAGTCACGGAACTCCATAATGAGACAATGTATCCTAGTCGTGTTTGGGCTTGTTGTAATTGTAACGGTATGCACTTTCCATGTGAACCACTAAAAAGTGAAAAATAAAAACTTTTTTGCAAAAAGTAAAACCGACTTCAAAAAGAAAAAGTGAAAAATAACTTTAGCTTCTGAAGTCGGTGACAAAAAAATTTAATCAATCATACAAACGTCACCGACTTCAGAAGCTAAAGTTATTTTTCACTTTTTCTTTTTGAAGTCGGTTTTACTTTTTGCAAAAAAGTTTTTTTTAACAAAACTTCAACTAAGGTAAGTAAACCTAATAAGTAATCAAGGTAGTCAGATATTGTTGCAGTTTTTTTAGAAGCTATGTTACGTCTTCGAAACGACCGAAATTATTTAGCTTTGAATGTTTCTATCAATTTAATTTCATTCGAAAACGTCCATCGGTTTCTCAGAAAACTTCAACATTATATTTCGACCCTGGTTACTTATGTGGTTTGCATACTGTACATTAAAAAGGTAGCTATTTAAAAGTACTTAAGTACCTTTTCAATCAAAGTAAAACAAGAACAAGATCTTGAAACAACTAAAATAAAAATCACAACTTCACAAAACTTTTGAAAGAATAGTAATGATGAATAATGAATAATGTTCTGTCCGAGAAAAAAAACGATTAAATTTCAAGAAAAGGGAATAGTAAAATAACCTTTTTATTTCATTCCTAACGATGCTTTTCATTTAACCATAATCCTTCTTTTTTGTATAATATATTTGTTAAAAGGTTCATAAAAACTTGTGGAAGACGATGTAAAATCAACAAAAGATTCACCCTGCCTCGTCCAAAAAATATCACTTTTCGGTGTCGATGACATTACACGTTGACAAAAACATATCTATACTTCTATACTAATATTATAAAGCAGAAGAGTTTGTTTGTTTGTTTGTTTGGTTGAACGCGCTAATCTCAGGAACTACTGATTCAAATTGAAAAATTCTTTTTGTGTTGGATAGTCCATTTATCGAGGAAGGCTTTAGGCTATATAACATCACGCTACAACCATTAGGAGCGGAGCAGGAATGAAAAATGTTGCAAAAACGGGGATTTTTTTTTCCTTTCGTTTTTCTCTCTTATGTGACGCAGATGAAGTGACGTGGGTCAGCTATAGGCTATAATTTATCTTGAAAACTTGAACACCTGATGCAGAACCGCAACAGACCAGCTAAACTATAAGAGATACAAATATGACACCATAGCAAAAATTGTTCCACGTGATGAGCATTTTCTGCTGAGAGAAGAAATTTGAAGATCTGGAACACCTGATGTGGAACTCCATGAGCCCAGCTACACCATAACACATATTATTATAGGAATGACGTCTCAGCAAAAGTTGTTCAATCTGATGAGCACTCTCTGTTGACTTATAAATATTGAAGATCTGGGACACCTATTGTGGAACTCCAATAGCCCAGCTACACCATAACACATATAGGTATGACGTCTTAGCAAAAGCTGTTCGGTCTGATGGGCATTTCCTGTTGACTTATAAAAAATCGAAAATCAGAAACATCTGATGTGAAAATTATTGCAAAGCTATCACTAATTATACTTCATAAAATAACATAAGCTGGGAGTTCCTCCACGCGGCGGTGAAGGCGGTAGCAGTTTAGGACTGATTTTCAATATTATATGACGATGGTATATCATTGAAAATTTGAGTCTACTGGCCAAAACTTCCATTTATTATTTTATTTTATCGAATAAATATGCCTTCGGGCTTATGTTATTTGAGTGTTTAATTTCCTTTTCCATTTATCTTCGTGACTCGGTAGCCTACCGGGTAACGCAGGGGAGCAGTTACTAAGATTTTAGTTGATCAGGTATCTTCACAACAAAACTATAACCATGCCTAGAAATAGGTCAAATCTTTCCCAATGTTCCAAAGGATCATCAGATCCCAAGAATCGAGCGTCAGGAGAGACTTGATGCTGTTCGAGAACATCAGGCTGCAACTTGCTCCTTGGAAACCTCTTCGGATCGCGAAGCACGCCTGCGTTCTCAGCGTATTTACGCATCTACATCCAGGTCTATAGAGACCAGTGAAGAATAGATGCGCGACTGACTGCTGATCGTGAACGTCATGCATTGTCTCGCGAGTCGGAGACGTTCACGGATAGAGAATTGCGCTTGAGTTCTCAGCGTATTCGCACATCTACTAACTGCAGGTCTTTTGAAACGAGTGATGAACGTGATGCGCGACTAACTGCTGCTCGAGATTATCATACATTGCCCCGAACACGCACACGACAAAATGTTCATAATCAGTTAGAAAGTGAGACAGAAAGAATTACTGGAGTACGGCATGAAGAGACAGAAGAAGAGCGCAACGAACGTTTGAATTCTGATCGACATTGTCTGAACAGAATGTCGCTATAATCTGAAGAATCGGATGTGTCTCAAGATATAGCTGTAGGGCATGGCGACCTTCCTTGGGTTGATAAGGAACGGAGTGCATTTACGTATACTCCTATGATTGAATACGCCACATATTCCGCCATCGGAGGTATGGTTCAAAATTGTACTTTTTGTGAAGCTGTTAAATGGCAAAAAGAAAGAAACGGTATGTGTTGCTCAGATGGGAAAGATCCGTTATTTTCCTTTCCCCGGGCTCTTAGAATTCGAAATCAGACGTTTCAGATCTTCGATTTTGACGAACCCGTTGTCGTTGGCATAAGCAACAGGATCCGCGTACGAAGAAAGAGCTAGAGCGCGGCAGAAGCTAGTGTTCTAATATATTGAATATTTTGCCGAGTGGCTTCTGGATACCCTAATGTCAAATAATGTCGTCGACAATTTTGGCCAATGCCTTCTTATCTCATATTTGGCAATTTCAACCTATTCTATCATCGGATGAACAAAGATACTGCAAAGCGTCACTGTTATATGGTTGAAGCTCCACGAACCCGAACAAAGTTCTGTGCATTTATTGTGCGAACCGTCAGTCAGTGGAATTCACCGTTTCCCGATCCTAAAAATCTTGATGTTTTCAAAGTTCGATTGAATCGGTTTTTTCTAGGCAAGAGTCATCACTTAACATCCTAAGCAAGTTGTGTTAAAAAAAATTGTTTTGGTCCCGCATACTTGAACTTCTAGTGAATCATTCCAGGTTGTGCGAGCTCACACCTTCAATGTAAGTACAATGAGGGCAGACCTATGGATATGAATCCTTGATTTTATCCGACAAATTAATTATCTATTACTTATACGGTAACTACCTGTTTGAAGGCTTTAGGGCACAACATTAAGCAAAGTTTAATTATACATCAATCTCATTATATATTTCGCAGAACGCTGGAGCAGGTACATTCCGTACTGTTGATAATACTCCTAGCTACTTCAATTTCACACCTGTCTGGCATTAATCAAAATGTATTACATATCCGTCTATAACATTAGATACGAGTAGATTACTCATCTACATATATATGGTATTTACATCCAGAATTAACATTGAATAGTTTACACATTACATTCCTTTCTGTAAACCGTTCGAATTCATATTTATCGGTCGTCATAAACGATTGGTCTTATAATTATCATCATCATCATCAGCCTATTAATGTTCCCACTGCTGGGACACAGGCCACCTCTCTATGAGGTATTAACCTAAATAATTCGCCACGCGGGCCCAGTGCGGATTGGTAGATGTCACAAGTCTTCGAATCTTTTGGTTTTAGGACATGCCGGTTTCTTCACGACGTTTTCCTTCACCGTGTTGAGAGCAGTGGTGATCAAATAAATTACACAAAGTAATGCGTCTGGATTCGAACCCACGACTGTTCGTAAGTCGGTAACGCCACTACTGGGCCACCGCTGCTCTCGGTTTTTTAGAGTTCGCAAACTTTAACATCACTTCATTTCAAACTCTTTAAAGGTTCAACAACATAATTGTTACCTGTTGATAAAACTTATTTAAACTTGGCAAAATTGAGTGATCCAGCAGAAATCTGCTCCAACCCAAGACTAGGAAGACAAATTGATAAGAAACCTCTAGATGTAAAGTCTCACTAAAAGTTTGTTAATTAATTACTTTCCCCTCGCCCACCTTTAACTAATAAACGTTGTTTTGGATTTGCGATGTGATGAATGACTTAAGTATAAATTAAACCAATTAGAGAGTTTCCGAAACCTCTTGAAGTTGTCAAAGTGTTCGAATTAATTAATAAATCTTAAAATCTGATTAAGGAACGTTTGCCGGTGGTGCTTAAGGCACGACGTTGATAAACAAACCTTTTATTATTTCGTTACGTTCAACACGGGCCTACTTATCTTGTTGACGCAATTTAGCGTCCTAATTTAAACAATAAATAATCATTTCAGCAGCACATTCAATTTTTTGTACGGAGCACACATTTATTATTAATGTAATCACAGTTTTTATATCCCATTGTTTTGTTTTAGACAGTTAAAAATTAACAAAACTAACAAGATTTCATTATTTTGAGAGAAAAAAATACTTTATTTCTAAGGTTCAAAGGTTACTGACCCGAGCTTTAAGTACTGTTTAAAGCTCCGTGTTCTCTGTAAAGGAAAAGTTGCCAAAATCTGCTGTTGTGTTGGCGAAGCGGCTTTTGTGCTTACAGTGCTTACGTTTCCCGCATGAAAAAGAAATATCTGGAAGCTATAAATTCTGTAAATAAAGACTGGCTTTCAGTTACAGTCAAGAGATAACGAGTTAATGCAGTATCAATCTTTAATACCCCCCCCCCCCCCCATTGCATGGGACTTTAACATGACTGACGAAATGTAGATATACTATTAGGTAGACCTCTGCCTAACACTTCAGGGATTACAGGCGTGATGTTGTGTGTAATCTTTAAGGAAATGCGATAAATACTTATTGCTTACGTTCACCTGAAAACACAAGAAACAACCTTATCATCAGACAAAGTAATCCTGAAACGATCTACACAACGTATAATTTAAAACGTCACGAACACAAATGCGAACCCACAAGTAAATACGTCACCAGGCCCACGTCATCATCACGCGAACAAAACGCGAATCTAAGTGACGACGCACACCGTACGAATAATCGTCGGGACGCGTATTTAAATAAGCATGCGTTACGCGCTCAGAGTAAACACATTTTTCCTAATAAACATTATTCCGGCTACGGCTTACGGGGCAATGTTTTGTAAAGCCACCACTGGCTAAATGGCCCATTGCGGGCCGAATGCGGATTTCTGCTGTATTAGCCTAATAGCATTCTACTTCTTCAATTCTCATTTATTGCCCGTTCTTAGCAATTAATTCGTTTTCATTACGTTGTCAGCTTATATTAAAATAACGGGGACGTTAAGAGATCTTGCTCTGTCTGGGACACTCGAAATATCTTAATTTTGTGTGTTATTAAATTTTAATTTGTAGAAATTGTACGTTTTAGAATACCAACCGAGAGTTTAGAATGCACGTTTATGAGGCTTTAGGTTTATTACTATTTTGATAAGATTTTATTTACTCAATTTCATCTGTTTTTAATAGGTAACTCAAGATCCACAGTAATCAACCTGACAGATAAATAAATAAATAACTACACATTTATATTGTTGACGATCTTCTCACGTTTCTATTTCTGACTTTCCTGTCCAGATATAGACTCTGGAGGAGCTAGACGCTATCTCCAACCACGTAAATAATAATAAACAGAACTCCCACACTCGATATACCTAATAAACAGTACTCCTATGAAGCCTCAATGTAAACTTACATTGTGTACAGAATTCAATTGTAGAAGCCATCAAAGGATGGTCCCGTTACAGGAGTAAACATCGTACGATTACGTAAAGTGTGCCTCCTTGAGCATGGTTGCTGTTTTGTTCAACACAATATTGTCACAAAATTGTTACAGAAGGCCTATTCCAGCGCGTCCCAAAGAGATATCAGCAAAAAGGAAGGGGTCGGCAAGGGCTGGTACCTGCCGGGGCTACGGGACTTTTCGAAACAGATCCCGTGGCCCCGGAACACAATGGACTAGGAAGGAACATGGATGGGTTTTTATTCAGTAAAAGTTTGACAGAGCGGGTTTTTTTTCACATGGGAAATCATCAAATGACCCCTCATTTGATGATTTCCCATGTGAAAAAAAGGCCTGTTCCATAAATTTTACCTCCTACTAATATCATAATTTGCGATAGTTTGAAGTTTTTAAGAATGTACGGATGTTTTTTACTCTTCCACGCAGAAACTACTGGATTTGGTAGTACAGGTAGTACGATCCCTTGGGACAATTACCGAACTGCACGCAGGCGAAGCCGCGGGCATAAACTAGTAAGTCATAACAAAATGCTTGTAATCCCCGAAGTGTTAATCTCACCCACATATCATCAGTTATAATTATTTCTCATGTAAGGGGTGAGCTTATCTGGGGTTGCGGGCCTGTTCGAAAGAGATACCGCGGAACCGGAACATAAAGGGCGAGGAAGGAACATGGATGGGTTTTAGTCAGTAAAAGTCTGACACTCCCTCCCGCTCCGCCCAGAGTGGTAGAAGTTAAATGCTATGAAAAATATTTAGTTTTAATACCGCTACATAAATATTCAGGTCTGAAAGCAGGACACAAATCCCACCGTCATGCTAAAAAAAAAAATAGCTTATTGCATCAAAAGGGCACACTTCAGACTGCTACTGAGAAATTCCTTTAACAATACCCAACAGCAGTTTGCCCGACTTACGAAATGGACCCTCATGCTCAGCTGTCGCTCTAGTGACCTTTAGCGTCAGTAAACACCGAGACGCGGTGCGTCGGTACTGGAAGGGGCCGTGATTTCTCGCTGCGCGCTGGTTGCATCGCAATGAAATGTGTATCTTTTCGTGTAGTAAATAAAGTTAATTTTGAGTCGCTATACTAAAATGTGCGCGGAGCGTCGCGTCGCGTTTTGTCTCGGTGTCAATTGACCTTTACACAAATGAAACATACAACCAGTGACAAACAAGCACACGCACACATAAACGCGTACGCCAGTCGCCAGTGCACTTGCACTGGCTGTACGTAAAGCGTGCCTATGCGTGGCTGTGTGCGTTTTCATCAATTGTATGGAGTTGACCTATTGCACATATTTTGTGATAATGCTTCACCCAACTCGTTTAAATACATTTTGTGAGCAAACGTTACGGAAATAAGGGAGAAAGGAAGCGTGGGAATAAATGATTTATCGTAATGACGGTACAATTGCTTTCATGTTGGTGTTTTGTGATATGAAAGAAATTTTAAGCGAGTGTTATTTTTTTTAATACGTGTGCTAACTCATAGAGAGATGTTTGGATTTGCTCTCTTTAATTTAGATCTTTTTTTTTAAACTGTAATAAAGGTTTTTGCCATATTGGAGTGGCGAAAACGAGAGTATGGAACAAAGTTTTTTCTTTTAACAACATTGTAGAAAACCCATAATGATGACGTGATTTTTTTTTTTTGTCGCTACCTTATGCTACGGTACGTGTTCAGGAAAAAAATTCGTAGTTCGTTGTACGAGTTTTCGTTAACGTATTCGTATTAAAAAAACAATGTATCGTATCCGAATGCGATACTTATGCTGCGCTAGTTTGTGTGGTGTGGGCACGTCCTTTGCATGGAAGACCATCTTTTACCCAAACTTGTTTACTAGTCTCAGTTCGAAGAAGTTAAACGGAATCATGGCGGTTAAGGGGCCGGCAAAGCATGCGTCTTTCATACAAATGTAATACCAAAATAATTTGTAAATCAAACATATTCTTAAGATAGTGTGTATTTATTTCGATTGGATTACAGAATATCTAGGTTCCCAAATATACATTTTGAATGGACACTGATTTCAACAAGAGTTATGAGAAAAATATGTTTTCTATGGAAATTTTAAATTCCTCATATCTCGTCTTTATATCATTGTCCTTTCAAAATATGTATTTGGGAACATAGATAGTCTGTTATCCAATCGAAATAAATACACACTACCTTAAGAAAATGTTTCATTTATAAATTATTTTGGTATTACGTTTGTATGAAAGACGCATGCTCCGCCGGCCACTTAACATCTCCACTAAAAAGATGTGCTCAAAAGACATTTTAACATTTATAGATCCTGACGGACACACGACCGGTACTAATTTTAGTTTATTTAAGGGTCGCCGTTATCGAATTCGATAAGGAGTACTATAATTTTATACATTGACAAACCTGCAGTGCAAGTACGTAAAATTTGATAGGACTCGATTAGATAAATTTGACAGTTATTCTCGATGAAATGAGTTTTTATGGAGTCAAAAACTCATCACGTCAAATTTATCTAATCGAGTCCTATCGAATCCTACGTACTTGCACTGCTGGCTAGAATTCAGAAAGATTGTTATTTTTATTCTATTCCAAATTGGTACAACAAACAATAAGTGTCTACAAATATAAACACCGTAACCACTTAGCTAGAAAACAGAAAAACATACACTCTCCACGTGTTTGTGATTAATTAAAGAAAAATCCTTGAGCGACACATACAGGAAAAGTTTTTAACCACTGCGTAAATTTTTTTTGGTAGCTCAGTGTTAGTAATAGAACACATTCCCATTTTTAGTTTTAATTTTTTTTTTTCAAATTTTTCCATCTTGTCCCATTTTAAAATAAGCATAACATGGACATCATTTAATTGTAATACTGTGAATGAAAACGCGCTGGCTGCTGACGTACGATGTGTCCTAAGCCCATGAAAGTATGAAGGAAAAATTGGAATTACGTTTACAAATAACATATCACAGCCTAAACTTAAAAAAGTAGCGCGAAACGGCGGTCAGTAACCGTCAGCGCGTAGGTAGGTAAGTTTACGTCGGCGCCGTCGCATCGAGCGAGCGCACCTACAAAACTCAGCTGATCTCAGCTTGCCGGTTGGGCGACCGGTCGACGCGTGAGTCGGTCGACCGGGCGCCCGACTGGCAAGCGACCATAAAATAAGTTTATAGGTAAATAAGTCTCGTAAGCGATAACTTTATTTTTTACTACTAACACATATCAAAATAAAAAATACGTGTCTATTAAAATACATTCAAGTTTATCATGTAAAAATTTGCGCACTGGTTAAAAACTTTTCCTGTATACACACTCAAAAATACTCCAATCCGACTCAACAACCTAAAAAAATCCTAACACTTAGCAAAAGCATTTCCTGCATTTTCCCTTCATCTTTCGTAGCTCCAATCTGATATAAAGGAGGGATACAAGTCACTAATTACACGATGACCGGCTCGCACTTGACCGTTTTTTTGTGCGAGGCGAGGCGACAAGACGGCTAACAAGCGACTGCATCATTAGGCTCTGGTTCTTAATGAGCGCAGCCTGACCTGAGCACGACGGTTTATGACACAGCCATGTGTGACGTAGGTACCTATACATGTGTGATGTATATGTATATGCTCTTGCAAGGAGTAATTTGTCATTATGTTATGTTGAACACTTGGACGCCCAAAACGAGGATAAAATGTCGAGTTGTTTGATAACAACGTTTTCTACAAAAGTGCTGGAGTTTGAATAAAGTTTGTCTACGGCGTAGACCTACGTAGCGCGTAGACGCTACGCACTTGCTACGTCGTAGCAGCTGCTACGCAAACTAATGTATTCGTCTATTACAGATTCTATATGCAGCATTACTTTACAATCTTTATCACATCAATGTTGTTGATCCGTAGGTTAACAAACCAAACTTTCTTGATCATCAGGTTACGATTTGTAAACCTGACGTGTATGTACATGTACAATGTACATACCAATTATTTGAATATTTTGATGTAGGAAAGATTAACATTTCATATAAAATACAGAAAAGTGTTCCCAGAAATTAAACGAGATTTTATCCCTTAACCTTTTAAGACGAGTTTCTCAGTACGTACATTCACCTTAAGAAACCTCACAAAATTAAATATTTCGCAGAAAAAGAACATGTAATAATGTGAATAAGTAATACGAGTTGACCTCGACGGTTCAAGATCCCTGACAAACGATTTTCTATGTGGCTGAGGTTAAAGCCGCCTTTCAAGTATTTTTATGTCAACTAGAGAAGGCTATTAGGTAATTAACACCTCATATCACCTAATGTGGGGGATTTTAGACTTGGATATTGAACGCCTTGACATTTTTTTGGTGTCATAAAAATGGCACTGGCACTTTGTGGAGTGGATTATACGTCGCGACGTTGGTAATAGATTGTTTGTTAAAAGGTCCTTTTTATTTCAGACTATTAACCCGACCGTGGTGAAGAAGGGGAGGTTATGAATTTGACCTGTATGTATGTATGTCCGTTTCTTTGTTCCCTCGTAACTCCTAAACGGATAAACTGATTTGAATAAATGACGTCGTAAGATTCGTCTTGGAGGCGCAAGTGTCATTGGTTACATCAAAACTACAACTTTTGTTTTATTGAAAACGTGTAACCCCTTGTTTCTTGCTTTTCAGTTTCTTAGTCAGGTTTTTATTTTAATACTCAATATTGTCAGTCTAGATTATCTTCATAATCTCAATGAAAAAATGTCCACCGCAGCACATAGGCCTTTTAAAAACATCTCCCTGGCGACCGGAAATTATTATGTTTATGTTTCTTTTCGACTATCTTAAAATAAGGCATGTAACCCTTACTGGGACCGCGTCGTATATTTTGGCACACCCCGTCTCAGAGAGAAGACCTGTATCCCAGCAGTGGGAAAGTCATACTCAGATTATATTGAAGACGTTTTTCTCGGCTTAGTAACCAAACAAAAGAAATAAGCTTAACACGTTATTAAGATCTCTCTTAATCTTGCCCCAAATACATTACCGGGTCTCAAATAGACAATATCACAGCCGCCATTTTGCGTCCCTCTGTAATTGTTGTCTGAATACCTAACCTACTTAGCTAATTACATACGATTATGCCTGTATTCCCTTGAGGGACAGGCAGAGGTGTTCAGTGCTACATTTGTCACAACTGACCTCATGGGACTAGTTTCATGAGTTATTATGTATATCATTGTAGGTTTGTTGAAACCGGTAAAGACAGAATGTTGACCAGCTGTAGATAGTAGAAACTATCAGATATTTCAGTAAATCAGTTGTCCAAAGTGCTGCATCCGAAGCCACGTCCGAAATTTTGACGATTCCTGATGTTCACCACCGGAAGGTGGTGTTTTTTTTTATTTATACCTTACCTTATCTTTTTTACCTTCTTGTCTACCACTGAGGGAAAGCGACACACTTGTTTTAAATTATTCTCACTATCCTACGGTGTTCGAGGGAGACACAACTTTTTTCAATTGTTCTCTTAGACACAATGACACATGACAAAACTTATACTTATAATTCCCGGTGGACATTGACAAAACTTATACTTATAATTCCCGGTAACCACCAATTTTACAGCTATTTTCAAAGTCATTATTTAATTAAAAAGCCGTAAAGTATATTTCTCGACTTGAGAATTGAACCTAGGCCCAGCAGTCGTCCTAGTCACCACTAAAGACCAATGAGGCAATCACATCAGCTGAACTAATTACCCAAAAACACAAGCGTCTTAACAAAAAACATTTCAGTATTCCGTAATATTCGGAGCTGTGAGGGATTACAGCTTCATGTAAAGTCAGTTATTAATTAACATCATTTGGGGCACATTATGAAAGTTTGACACGAGCAGAACGGATGCTCGTATTAAAAAACTTTTTCTCTGCTTAAAACATGCAACCTCGTTGAATAATTCATGATTTGGCGCGTATGTGGACCGCCAAATTGGAAGAATAAAAATATACTTGACAGCGTTCAGCCTACTGGCCGTTTTAATGCAGTATTTATAATCTGCTTTTCTAGCTTCGCCGTTGATAGGAATTATAATTAGGTAGGTATTTTAATTATTTCTTTGCTAGATTGTCATACCGTCGTCTATTTATACCAATTTGTCAGCCAATCCTACCAAAGGGTTTCTTGTTACCTTGTAACTTGTGGTTCTAGGAGAGAGGTTAGATAAGCAGACATTATGTGTACTGGTATTTAACTCCAGGGGGTTAGACTGGAAGCCAACCCCAACATAGTGAAAAAAGCTATGCAGATGATGATCAAATACATACTTTACGGTGAAGGAAAACATCGTGAGGAAACCGGCATGTCATACAACCAAAAATTCAAAGACATGTGACATCTACCAACCCGCACTGGGCCCGCGTAGTGGATTATAGCCCATACGCAAAATACGCGCTTTGACGTGGAGTTGCGGACACCAGCCCATTATACATACATACTTTATACCACAAAGTGGCTTCTTTGAGAAAATATTTAATATGCTACTCTAAAGGTGAGAGGAGACGGCTTGTTAAGGGGCCGGCGGAGCATGCGTTTTTCATACAAACGTAATACCAAAATCATTTGAAAACCACGCATATTCTTAAGGTAGTTTGTATTTATTTCGATTGGATTACAGATTATCTAGGTTCCCAAATATATTTTTTAGATGAGCACTGTTTTAAACAAGAGTTATGAGAAAAATAAGTTTTCTATGGAAATTTTAAATTCCTCATATCTCGTTTTTATATAATTGTCCCTTCAAAATATATATTTGGGAACATAGATATTCGGAAATCCAATCGAAATAAACACACATAACCTTAAGAATATGTTTGATTTAGAAATTATTTTGGTATTACGTTTGTATGAACTACGCACGCTCCGCCGGCCCCTTAACAGCAGGGCCTACCAAGCATGTGTTAAAGGAACAAACGAATAAAATGTCCTCAATGACAGCTCAATTCTCACAAAGCATGTGTCTCCGCCTACAACATCTATCAGACCCTCGACTTGCTTGTAATAATAGTTGTAATGGTCAGCTCTCTACAAGGACATTAAAGCCTCCGGCAAACTAACTGACCGTCATAAAAGAAGCATTCTTTTAATCGGCCAAAATAGTCGACGTACAAGACAGGTTTTGTTCACTAGAACCTTTGAACGGTTAGGCAGAAGTGTACCTAATAGTACAGCCACATTTCGCTAGGGTGCGAGCCTATTGCCATCAACCGGGCACAAATCCTGGCCCCGCGGCAACTATTGAGAAATTCCTGATGGAAAACCCAATAACAATTTAGCCTGACCGAGGAATCGAACCCGGGACCTCATGCTCAGCAGTCGTGATTGCGACCACTAGACCAACGAAGTAGTTAAGTACGGTCGAACAAGCTATTTGGTTTACAGTTCACAATGTAATTTGTGGGTTAAACTGTAAACCAAATAGCTTGTTCGACCGTACATGAATATTAACAACCAGTATCAAGTGACAATAGATCCTTGCTGACTGTAGCTGATGTTAGTAAGTATAAAACGAGTCAGTTCGTTCCCTGCGTAAACAGCAAAAAAAAAGAAAAACATACCCTAAAAATCCTCCTTATTTATAAAATACTAACCTAACAATTTAAAAGTTCATACCTAAAATTAATCTCAACTTTATTTGCATGTAAATGTTTTATTGTTTCAGTAGAATACAACGATGTTTGTAGTGTATATTTGAATGGGTCATCCGACTGTCGGGTCCCAAGTAAAGTGCGTAGTTACCCGGGTAATTGGGACATCACTATGCTTCATGTTATTAAGTGCCCAAGGCGCTTGCCAACCTTTGTGGTTCCCGTGACAACACGCTAATTCGACTGAAAGTATATAACGTACTTAGTACAATAGCTTTGTGGTAAGTTAGCTTTGACGTGTACATTACCTACTCATTATTATTGTTATGAGTCGTAAACGTGCGCGGTATTAACTTTTCTATATGAATTTTTGTGGACTGTTACATGATTTTTACGCTATTATCAAAGGAACGTAAAAATAAATCTAAAGAAACGTAAATGTAAATACGGAAATTTAAACCACTTACACCCGTTTCTGTAGACAAATCAAAGTTGAGCAAAATAAATTGTTTAAAAAACAATTTTAATCTGCAGTTTGATAATTACTTGAAGTTTGAACTGTCAAAAGTTAAAATTCTTAGCTTTGTTTTCTTTCACGGTTCATACTTCGCTTAAATTCTTCTCGACTGCATTAAAATGTTTGCGTAAGTAATAATACCTTAAACTCAAGTTATTTATTTCTTTAATTTAGACTACCATACTATAGATACTGGTGTTACGCCTCATACGTAGAACCTTGTAACTAAATGTCTTCGTATAATATCGTGACATAACTGGGAAGACAATGTCTCAAAATGCTTCATAAAAACTCTGAAGAATTCTTCATTATAAAGACTACTTAGTTTGTAACGAAAAATCCAATATTGTACATACGCCAGCACGAGTTAGGAGCACGTTTTATCTTTCAGAAGACTCGACCCCCCGCTGAAACTACCACTTTGGTGGGGGGTCGAGTCGAAAAATTTATGAAGTAGACCATTTTTTCCCCAAAATCATGTTATAATGAAAGACAAATGTCCATAATCTTGATAAACTATGTGCTCGGGCAACAGCTAAATTGAATTACAAATTTCGGCCGGAGGTAGGTGAGATATTATGCAAATTGCCGAGTCTTGCCGACTACAAACATGACATTACGGAACGTTGACGCAATGTTTACTGTGCCAAGGAACTTACGCCCATAAGAATCAGCATTTAGGCCCAGTTTCGTGTTATCTACACGAACATTGAAGTAAAAGGTAACTGCTCTATTAAATTATTGTAGAGAACTCTTCGACGACACGCACTGTTTTTCTGGTTACCGCGTCGGATTATCATCAAATGACTTCTCCCACTCTAGGCGGAGGGGGAGGGAGTGTCAGAATTTTACTGACTAAAACCCATCCATGTTCCTTCCTCGCCCTTTATGTTCCGGGGCCGCGGTATCTCTTTCGAATAGGCCCGCAACCCCGGCAGGTTGAACATGACCCTTGTGTTCCGTTTTGGCCACAAGTTTAATAGTTTATACGGCAACTAAAATCGTACACATTTCTATTTTTAATCAATGATAATTTTAGTTAGAGTGGACCGAAAGTCTACAGTCTACCAAGGGGTATCATATTACCCATAGCTAACTTTTGTGGAGGTCAGATAACCCAGTCACTCCATGTAAAATATTGGTATCCAGTTGCATCCGATTAGACTGGAAGCTGACTCCAACATAATTGGAAAAAGGCTAAGCAGATCCTGAGTCTGATGAAAAACATGTGGAAAACATGTTTTCCCACTTACACTGACCAATTCATTTGTTAAACTCGAAGTAAAAATGAAAGAGAACCATAGGTACGCCACGCCGCGCGCCGCAGCCGTCCACTATACCACATACACGTAGCGTGTACTTCATAATTTAATAAGACCTGAAATATAAATTAATTGTACACAATTATTAACCAACGCTACACAGTACACACTGTAGCTCAGAATAAATCATTTTAATGAAACGAGTAAAATTTTGTTCTTTCTCGTAATATTTTGCGAAAATTCTTCTAATAAATATTAGGATCAGCGACGAAATATTACGTCCATAATCACTCGGCGCTAGTATAATATCTTTAGGTTGAATAACTAATGATGGGTGCATTTATCTTAGCGGGCCGTGGCCGGGTCACTGGGAAATGATGGGCGTTCTTCAAATCGCCACAGATTAAGTTGGTCCCAGAGGAGACGGGAAATTCCTTAAATAAATTCTGGAAGATTTCTTTTGTAAGAGCAGATTGATTATGCCATCCGTACGGAATAATAATTAATTAGGAGTATGGTATTTCGTCCGACCAATTAGTTCTTAGTATGTTTATAGTAATGTATGTAGGCGTGTTACTTTTATGTCTGTTTATTTTGTTATAGCATTTTACTTTTACTGTTTATATTCCAACACATTATCAAACTTGTTAAAAGAGACCATTCATTTTCGGTCCAAAATGCAACGAAAAAATATATATCACCACTGTTGGGGAAGTCAGTCAAATCTTTTTTACTACGGCACTAAGTCTCTATAGCCGTATCAGTTCAGTGCGTGTGGCTCACCTAATAGTGTGGTGCTAAACTTAAAGAAATCGTTACACTAACCTTACATGTGGTAGATATAGTTACTTCAGAAATATGTTTTTACAATTTGTTGTCTGGTCAATTCTTATTAGCGTGTCTATGACAATCTAAACTGTGTCGGCCTAGAACTGCTACTAGTTTGGCGCTTTCGGTAGTTTCCATCAGTTCCTGTAGTAAGCAAACAAACAGGACACTCAGGACACGGTATTAAGTGCCCCGTCGTTTGTGGAACAGCACCACATTAATGAATTTCCACCTGAGCAGGTTTTCTTTGCTGCGGTAAACCTGGGTCTGAAGTCTATTTAAAGACTTCCACTTCGTCGGTCGGAGATTTTCAGCAGGTGGAACGAAAGGGATTGGTAAGTTTGCTCTACTTCGCCACAGCTTTAGACTTTCTTTTTTTTTCTTTATAAATTGGCCAATAAAGGAAAAAGATAAAAAAATATCTATACTTTATCTATACTAATATTATAAAGCAGAAGAGTTTGTTTGTTTGGTTGGTTGAAAGCGCTAATCTTAGGAACTACTGGTTCAAATTGAAAAAATCTTTTTGTGTTGGATCTATACTAATATTACAAAGCAGAAGTTTGTTTGTTTGTTTGGTTGAACGCGCTAATCTCTGGAACTACCGGCTCGAATTGAAAAATTATTTTTTGTGTTGAATAGTCCATTTATCGAGGAAGGCTTTAGGCTATATAACATCACGCTACGATTATTAGGAACGGAGCAGGAATGAAAAATGTTGCAAAAACGGGGTAATTTTTTCCTTTCGTTTTTCTCTCTTAAGTGACGCAGACGAAGTTGCGTAGGTCAGCTAGTCCTAAATAAAACTCATAAATAAAATTCAAATACCATTATTGTGTTACAACCACCAATTAATCTAGGTTTAGGTGTGATGCGGATATATTTGTAAACCAACGCACCGCAATTGGAATACACGGTTCGGTTAAAATGGGAATTTCTGGGAGTTTGTTACCGCATGCAGTTTCCCGTATCGATCACCGAGCACAGCCACTATGTTGATACTTTAACTTAACACATAATTACAGACATACGATCCATTCATTTACACTCATTATTCGGTGAAATATACTTGATGAAGTGGAAACATTAAAATTCCACTTGGATAAGTAAGACCTGTATGGCTCTGAATTACTGATTTTATAAGGTTTTTACTAGTTTTTTATGTCAATTTATATGGCTTACACTGTCTGGAGACGGTCGTTATACACACATGTCTACCTACAATAAAATATCTTCTTAAATCTTCTCCATGAGTTTCGATGTGTAATAATTAAGACTGACATCTGAGAATGGATGTTACCAAGGACTTGCCAAATTCACTTATTTGATACGTATCTATTCGTTGGAATGGTTGTCGCCCTGAAAATCCACTTATATTTTTAAAAATCCAGCTGGCTTCATCAAAACGCCATAGTTTTTTAATAACTCATTAAGAAAGCTAAGTACCAACATTTATAATTTGTGTCCTGTGTTAAATACGTGTACAAATGCATGTTAAAATGTGATTGACGTTAGTAATGGTAGGTCATAAAAAATGTAAAATTATTCCTTTTAAAGGGCCGCTAAGGTAGGTTAGCACTAAAAGAACCTTTTAAACAGAATTGACCTCACAACTTAACAATAAAAAAAAGCTTAAAAAGTTGACGACACAATTCAAATCGTATAAAAACATTTCGAGTAAACCGCAAAGCCGATTAAGTCCCCTAAATTCAGTATATGAAGTCCAACTATAATAATGGTTAGAATTATGGGCAATATTGAAGGCGATTAATTTGACAGCAGTCTGCCTCTCGACCGTTTTGACCAATAAATTGAGGTTAAACCCCATTGATCTACCGAATCCCCGGCCATTCACTACGCCGTAGATCCACCCTGTCCGTATGTCTTAGGAGCGTTCAGCCCTTGGATGGGAATTTGTAAACCATGAATATATGCGTTACGGTAAACGGTACGGCTTGAACCAATCCAAGCTATGGACAAACAGTATACAATTCATGTTGTAGAGCTATTTATTTATAGCTTATACACAAAGACACATAGCTAAAGGTCACACTAATTCCGTATAGGTCGTGGTAATTAGACGTTTGATTAGTTACATACTAATTGTATTTTTTGCTTGCCAAATAACTAAGGCAGAGGTCATTGATACGTAAGTGCTAATGTACGTATAAAATAAAATATTACGTTATAATTTAAAAAATATATTCCGACCCTGCCGGACTCCCTCTTGCACACGAAGCGGGCGGTTTCACTTCGATAGATTACAATCTCTCTAGTTATATAACAATCTAACGTGTTTGACAATTTTACGGTGACATAGACGTATACAAATAAAAGCCAAACGTGTATTTTCAGCGTTCTAATAAATTCAGTACGTTCTGCCCTCCTTTGCTCTATAAATATGGAGTTCATACATCTCCCATACTATCAGATATGAATGTCGAAACGTCGCACTTATCGGCCACGGAGTAATGCACGATATTTGTCTCGCCACTCGTCCCTGTGGCATTGTTCTCTCTATATCAACTTCATTAGAAAATTTATTAAGTTGGATGTTACTTAGTTGGTTTATGTTACTTAAAATAAAAGAAAAAGCTCTTAGCAGGATAAACTTCACGGTCTGAAAAGGCAACTTAGAAATAATTTCCAAGAGGTTGGGAGACAGTATTCTCTTATGTGTTTACAGTACTACTTATGACGTCATAATTGGCAAAGCGTTGCTATTATATTCATTTAGGATCCCTCGTTAGTGGTCTATTTAAGGTTCGGTTTTCAGATTCTTAGTATAAATACAAAATGTTGGTTTAATTCGACATTAATGTACCTACCTATAAATAGGTATTATATAACGATGTTCAAATAGACGACATATTTGCTCCAAATGCCTGACTTCTTGTAAAATTGCTTTCCGTCTGCTTCACAATAAGTTATCCAACTTTATACATTATCCACATAGATTACTTTGTGACGTTACTGTGAATATACTGAAATTAAACATGGCTGAGTTTTAGGTACTGTAAACCACAGTTTCTACAAATACTGTTCCTTGTTTATTGAACAATAGGGCAGAACGTGTATGAATGTAGTAATAAGAGTAGAGAAAAACCAAAGAAACGATGGATGGACTGTGTGAAGGATGTATGGACTTGGTTAGAAAAGAGGTCACTACTGAGATGACGGGTAATAGAAAAGTATGGAAGAAAAAGAGATGCTGCACGATAAGACGATAAGGACAGGAAACGGAACGCGTATGCTATGCTATTTGCGATACTCATTGTAGGTCTTCATTAACAGCAAGATTCGTAAACCCAAACAGAACCCGAAGTGAGCCTAATCTCAATATTAAAATTAAATAATGTTTCGTTAACTACCTGAATTAGCCCATAAAATGACTGTAATAATAACATTCCATTTTATAGATACTATAACACTTAATCAAACTTTAAAGTAGGTACATAAAGCTTATATTACACCGCTAATTGCCACAAAAGACCACATAGACATAAAGCATTAAATATCGTGCATAATTACGCGTATTTACAGCATTAACCCGGCCATTACGGGACCTTGTGTCACCTTCAAACATGTTCTCAAGATCGATATAATATATTAATGTGAACAATAGTAAAGGTGAGGTCACACGGATCGAATGCCGCTGCGGCCACACGACCTCATGAAGCCCCTTAATCTGGAGAAAGTAGCCGCGACACGAATTCGCCGCATTATTTTATTCTAGTCTTTTGAACACGAAATTATGTCAACTGAATTTAGAAGCAACATTCTCAAAACAACAAGGAGCTAACTGAGAAGCTCGTACATCGTAACATTTACATTAATGTGATTAATTATGGTGTTTTTAATCTATCAAACACACTGTAATTATTCCTGATAAATAAATAATTAAACATGCCGAGTTTCCTTCGTGCCTCAAAAAACACGATAAGCTGTTGATCGCGGTTGATATTTGTAGATCTTTGAAAGTCGTGATGAGTCAGTGGCTCGAAAGTCTGACACCAGTCTTACCAAGGGGTATCGTATTACCCAGTGCTAACAAGGTTGTGGAGGTCAGATAGGAAGTCGCTTCGTGTAAAATACTGGTATTTAGCTGCATCCGGTTAGGAAGCCAACCCCAACATAATTAGGAAAAGACTAGGCAAACAATGATTCGCAAGCCAACTACATAAAGGAAACTGCGTGTAGGTTTCATATTAGTTCCTCGTAAAGCAAAAAACCTAAAAATATACCCAACAACAGCTCTTACGTTATAAGAACAGTATTTAAGATCCCTTATCTTCTCCAGCCATACCAATCGATCATATCAGAAAAATACAATCAGTTCCAACTTCCATACATATCGACTTCGTTTCGTAATAATTCGTATTCAATGTGCACTCAGCCCTATACTGTTTATAAGATGGACGTCCATGTAGACATGTTCTCATTGTACTTTCAAAGTCAAAGTCATATTTGTGGTAGTTAAGATACTGCACGCGATGTCGTGCTGACAAACACTGTGTATCGCTGATGGATCGGTACATGCTATACATATGTCTAATATTTATTATGTACTGAGATCGGTATATTAATGTCAAGATAAACTAATATTCGATATAGTTCTGTTTGACGATGTTATTCAAACCACAACGGTTTGAATAATATTAATGCACATTTTACAGTTTCGGAACCTGTGTTAAGATAAATTGTTATTATTTAAAGCGAAAAATCTAAACCAAAATAAAGCTTGACTCACGCTGCACCGTCCCGGGTCCGAGCAGAGTGTCGATCGTGCAATTTTGTATGACACACTCACGCTCCCGAGCCGCTACCGAGCAACTGACAACGGATTGTCATACAAAATTGCACGGACGACACTCGGCTCGCACTCGGCACGGTCTAGCGTGTGTCATTCTTTATACTAGAATATACTATGTACTTGCAAGAAAATCGCAGATCATTTAATCAAACTTTAGTAGAGCAGTAGGTAATTACTGTATTTACACTCAATTTTAAACACATTGGGAACAGAGCAATTCACAAAAGAAATGTAACAAAGATCCATACGTTAGAGCAAATTAAGATAACCTGAGTTTCTGTGGTTTGACGACATTAGATACCGCAACATCAGACAGTTAAGTTCAAAGATAGTTAACTCAGGTTTGGTGCGAAACGAAAACTTGATCCGGTCACAGTGAACCAATGACAAACTTATTCCGTGGTCCCAGTAACCGCTAGGATAACACTGACGTGCAAGGAAACTAGGCAAGCAAAGTTAACGTGCTAACTACTGAGCCAATTAATCTTGCTGACGTTTGTAACTTCATCTGTTTATTGTATTTGATTATTTGTAGGAACCATTTTTGGTTTAATGTACAAGATAGTTACGCTTTTTAATCTCAAGAAAGCACAAGATTGATGAGAAAAAGAGGTATAAAGTGTTTTAGGTAAGTCAGTCAAAGGAGCTTTAAGCTCAATTCGGAGAAAACCGAAAGAATATGTTTGTTTATTAAAAACCGTCCCCAACTTCTATCGAAATCATCTAGTTTAGTTGGAAATTGGGTAGGAAAAGTGTATAAAAATAAGTTCGTGAATAAATATTATTTACTTAAATCATGAGTGCCAAAAAAAAACTTAAAACTGATTAGTTTCATACACAATGAACTGGGTTGTAGAGGTAGGAATAGGCAGTCGCTCCATGTTAACAAGTTACGTTAAATTAAAAATTTTAAAAAAAATCCGACATGACTTGGGTCATAATTTCAATGTATTTTTTTTCATTTGATTCCCATATTGAGGGAGTTGTGAAAAAAAAGTAATTCACCATTTTGTGGTGCCGGCCATCTTGGATTTTAAATTTTTAATAACGCATAGTTTTCCGCTAGTCAAGCCCTTTCATTTGATACCCATATTGAGGGAGTTATTGAATAAATATGGAATCCGCAATTTTGTGGCGTATGGACTGATTTTTAACATACATAGCTAAGAACACTCCTGACTAATTTACCTTTCAAATAAAAAAAAAATCAAAATCGGTTCATCCACTCGGGAGCTACGATGCCACAGACAGACACACACACACACAACACACACAGACACGTCAAACTTATAACACCCCGTCGTTTTTGCGTCAACTAACTGGGTAATAAATACGATACCCCTTGGTAAGACTGGTTGTCAGACTTTTTGGGCCATTGAGTACCTGTAACGACGATAAAAAAAAACTACGTAATAAAATGAAGAGCAATATTATACTATTATGTGGTTACATAACAATATAATTAGTTGTCTAAACACTGGTAACTCAAGTGCATTTACCTAGATATCCAAGACTCGTTAACCAGAGTATTAATTAACCACTTGATCCAAGTAACTTCGCCGCAATCATTCATGCATAAGTGGCTCATACGTTCAGCATCAAATAACATTTAGCGTTGACTGAATTACTGAGCAACTGAATACGAAGTGTATTAGGGACTGATAGTTGAACAGTTTGAGCGCCTTAAATAGTGTTGATAAGCGGAGGTTGATGCTTGCGGACTGTTGCGCTGAAAGTGTTGAGCTATTCAGTACAGCTTAAGCATGTTTGTGGTCGGGACAGGTTAACTCTAAAGCGCAGGCCACACCGTCCGCTACCGAGTGAACAAGACATCGTTGACCTCTTTTCATACGTTGGTCAAATCAAATCAAAATCAAATAATTCATTCGCATAATATGGATAAATAGATGGTACATAATTGTTACATTAGAAATCTAACAATGAGGATCCTCATATACACCATTTCTGGTATACGAAATATAAAACAAAAGCCTATAATCACAATTAAAGGAAATAAAAGCTTAAATAACAATTAAGCGAAATGGGTGATATGACCATACATACTAACTTAACTAGCTATTATTGTACTAGAATAGGAACTTAGTAAGGTGTCATAATAAATTTCTATTCCTATAACTAAGGTATACCTGGGTAGTGTAGAAACATTTATACCGCGAACGGTAGAAAGAGCCGAACGAAGTATGTATGAAAAAGCATCGCCCGCCTCGCTTGCTGGTTCGCGGTGTTAACCAGACACACACACGGCAGACGTATTGCTTATTTTAAGCTGAACTTAGGGCCGGTATTTCAATGTCACCTTAACTTATTGCTTAAGTTAAGTCCTGCATTTAAGCTAAGTGTCATTTTTAGAAGACAGAAGTGTATTTCAATCCGGATCTTCCTCGCCTTAACTAATCTGGGATAAATCGCAATATTGCAACTTAATAAACAGAATAAATGTCATTTGAGTATGGTTTCTGTTGTCATCCTACTACATTGTTTATTTTTTTCAAGTTTTAAAAAGTTCGAAGAAAAAGTTTTAAGTTCACGACATTGTTGAGTTGTCTGAACAATTGAGTAGTATCACGTAAGTACCTGCCTACCGTTTTCGCTCTTTCTCTTCGATTTTACAACTTGGCACTTTACTTTTTGTTGTTTGTTCAGTAACTATACTTTTAGCTCGAGCAGTGATGATGAAGATATTATTGAATTTATCAATTATTCTACGACCCCACGACGTATACGAATTTATAGAACATGAGAGATTAATTTCCAGAAATGGAATAAAGGTGAATTTTACGACCGATTTCGTTTAACGAAACGTACAGCATACGTTGTGCTGGAACAGTTATGAGACGAAATCAAATGGCCTACTACGAGATAATATTTCGCAAGAATGTCTGTACCTACATTTAGGTACATACTCGTAGATTCCTCACAGCCTTTTTTATAATTTTATCAACTTACAAAATATTCTATATGCGGCATAAAACCTTTTTGCGGGTCAGAATTATTAACCTTATAGCAACTTTTTTTTGAGGTTGACACACGCTAATCTCAGATCGGAACTTAAGCGACAGAAATCTGTCACTTAGATTAAGGCTAGTTAGGGTGGACTTTATTTGCCGCTTAACTTTAATCCAATATTGAAATACACATAAGTCGTTCTTAAATTTAATCCTGGATCACTTCGAAATAAGTCACTATTGAAATACCGGCCCTTAGACTCTTCACTTACGGGATATCTTCTGTAATTTTCAGGGGGTCAAAGTTCCAACTTTATGACAAGTTTTTTTTTTAATATGAGTTTTTATAGTTTTTTTTTTTTACTTTATTCAATTCATCAATCAGCACAATGTTTTAAGTGCGTTACATTGAGTTCTACGAAAACAAAATTTTTCAATCCAAAAAAGTATTTTTTTTGCGTAAAGTTCTTTAGTTTGATGTACAAAATGCTTGGTTGACGGCTTCGTGATGAGTATGTTTACACCTGTATACTAAGACTGTGTTTTGTGTTGATAAATAAGGGAGAAGCATCACTGCCAGTTCTATTGAACGGAAAAGGATTACAGAAAATACGAAGACACTAAAGGAAAATTTTCCAGAATTCGAGGAACTCAGCTGAACAAATAAAATTTTAAAAGCGTTCTGGGTCCACAATGGACCATACAACATAGAAGTAAGTACATATATAAATATGTAAAGGCGAACTGGAAAAACATTATGTAAATATAATGAAAAAGCCGTACATTCCTCAGCTCCACGGTATACGCTGTTAACATTGAAGGTAAGCATATAAAGAGTCAATATCGGCAGCCCACGAATAAATGGTACATAATGAAAATATATTACATGGCCTGCCCTCGTAAACGGGCGATGGACTTGAATGTTATTCAAATAAACATTACCCTGATCGAACGTCGTCACGGAGTTTCAGAAATCGTAAATTTTATAACTGTGCTCATGCGAACATTTGCATGTATGTATGGGGGTAGGAAGGTATTGACCCCGGTTTGTTGTACGAGAAATCAATGAGTTATATAAAAATCAATGGCGCGACCTGTATCGGCGTTTAGAGTGATTTAAATGATCTTTTTTTTTTTTTTGCTCGTATTTTTTGTATTTGCTTGTTTTTTTTTTGGGAATTTCGTGGAGTGCTTTAAGTGAAGAAAGCGCCAGTACCTTGCATTGTTTGATCCCTGTTATAAACAAGAATATAATGCAGATCATAAACTAGATGAGTCACATAGGATTGGTCCCACAAGGAGCCCGTGGCTAAATAATAACAGCCGTTCGGGTCGATCTTTAGGTTAAGCTAAGATTGCCTCGGTTGGTCTGTAGGTGGGTGACCACCCATTACCTAAGCACGTTAAACCGTTGGTTTCGGCTGTCATTTATAGATCTTTGACAGGCGAGTCAGTAGCCCGAAAGTCTGACAACCAAGTCTTACCAAAAGATATCTTATCTCTTCTCTTACTCACTGGGCCGTGTGATAGGGAGTCGCTCCATGAAAAATAACTACCGGTGTTTGGTTATCAAGTCTCAAGATTTGTATTTTCGGGGTCAATCACCGATATGAATGAATATGCAAACGCTTGGTTTGCTTAAGACTATCTTCGGAATAAATTTATAAATGGAAACTCGACTGGCACAGGAACAGATCTTTCAATATTGGCTAGGTTATTTAGATTAGATGTCCTAATTTTGTTGTAGCTAGACTGTGATTAAACGTATACCTAAAAGCTTGCAATAACTTCTTTCTTCCAAATTACTGATGCTTTCCATGTATTGCATTCCTTGATTTAAGATTAGGCGGGGAAATTAAAATTGTACTCATCTGGGGGCACGGCAGTGCCCCCGCCAAGTCGAGCGCGAAGCAAACACTGCCGTACCATCCTTTACTGGAACCATTTCGCCGCATTTTCAGGCCCCTATTTGAGAACCTCTGGATAAGACCAGAAAGCAGAAATTTTCGTCATCCAGTAAGCTATAATCACATATTTAAAATCCAAAATTTCAAGTCTGTAGGTCATTTAGTTCCGAAGTTAAGCGAAAGCAAAGTTTCGCATTTATGACACTCACTCACTCATGATCATCAAAATAGAACTAGTACTTCCCATAAACTCAGAGAGCTGAAATTTGGTACAGAGTTAGGGTTTAATGGCCACATAAAGGGAAAACTATAAAAACTAGGATAATCGAAGATTTGGAGTACCTGGTGACCCTGATTAGAAAACACAAGAGCCCAACCAAACTATTAGAGAGATCGACATACCGCCTTTACAAAAAATATTCAACTTGGTTGGCCGCTTCATTTGATGTCAAAAATCGAAGGTCTGAAGTATCTGATGAAGAACCCTCAGCTGGTCTCAGCTGTATTAGAGACTAGCTTCTGCCCGCGACTTCGTTCGCGTGAATTTCCAGCTTGCAACATTTCTTATTGCTTCGCTCCTATTGGTCACAGCGTGATGTTATATAACCTATATAGCCTTCCTCGATAAATGGACTATCCAACGCAAAAATAATTTTTCAATTCGAGCTGGTAGTTTCTGAGATTAGCGCGTTCAACCAAACAAACAAACAAACTCTTCTGCTTTATAATATTAAGTACAGATATGGTAATGCCCCCTTCTACTATTGGTACATAAAAAAAATCGACTGTCATTGCAAAAATCCAGCGTAGTGGGACACATCTTCTAATTTAATCTAGCCTATAGCGTCCCACTGCTGGGCGAATGCCTCCCCTCCTGCTTTTAATACACATATAAATAAAATTAAAGGAAAACTCTGGATAAGACTAGACTGGCTTTTATACTTATACTTACAAGTTTACAAGAAGAAATAGTCGAACGATTAACTTTATTCTACGCGAACATTTGTTGTAAGTGTAGGTAACGCTGGCCATCTAGAGAATAGACTTTATATTCAAATGTGAAAGCTGGTGTTTGTTCTGTTTGTCACTCGGCAACTATTTTTCCTGTACATATGTCATGTGTAATTTTATAATAATATATATTAAATATTTCACTTCTTTCCAACTGTGTTTATTACTCTACTCTGCAATAACAACAACAGGTTATGTGCTACATGTGTGAAGTGTAAATATTTTGTGAAAATATTATTATTTTACTCGAAATATGGATGAGTATACTAATTCGAAAGTTACGATGGAAAAGCTGAAAGGTACCATCAACTATCGCGATTGGGCATTTCAAATGCAAAATATACTTATATTCGAGGATTTGTGGCAATGTATTACTGGAAAATACGAAAACTCAGGTGAGAACGCTATCAAATTAGCTCGTAGAGAGGAGAAAGCTCGAGCGAGGCTATGTTTGAGTGTTGAAAAATCGTGCTATTCTCACATTGTGCAGGCGAAAACTGCAAAGGATGTATGGGATGCCTTGCAGAAGGCTTACGATGACACCGGGTTGCATAGGAGATTGTCGTGTCTGCGAACTTTATGCTCTATTAAGCTAGAACAATTCGATAGCATGGAGATTTATGTCAACGAGATCTTGTCACTTGCTGAACAACTCAGTAGTATGAAGAAACCACTTGATGATGAATTTCTGGCTGCTATTATGCTCCAAGGGTTGCCTCAAGATTATGACCCAATGATAATGGCTCTTGAGCATTCTAGTATAGACATAACTACAGATATGGTAAAAACAAAACTTCTTCAAGATAAGAGATGGAAAGGGAGCGCCGCTGATAATGGCGATGGCTGCTTATTTACACGGAATCGTAGTAATGAAAAGGCTAGCTCTCGAGGCGAGAAGAAAAAAGACTCAAGTACATCAAAACACGCTAGTACCTCGTCAAGTACGAACAAGTTGTGGTGTTGGAAGTGTCGTTCTAAAGGACATGTCAAGAAGGATTGTCCTCAATTGGACAGTAATGGAGCGACGTCAACTTCCATGGTGTTGTCTGCACTTAACACTGACAGTTCGTGGATTATTGATTCTGGAGCGACAGATAATATGTCAGGACGCCAAGAATGGTTTCAAGCTCTGGATGAGTCGTCGACTAAGGAGGTTTGTGTTGCTGACGGCAAGAAGTTAGATGTGAATGGGAAAGGTGACGTACATTTTACGGTTAACTCTCGTGGACATACGATAGATACTACTTTAAAAGATGTAATGCTTGTACCTGACCTTACTGTTAATTTAATATCTGTATCTACTCTTGCAGAAAAGGGATTTAAATTTATTTTTGATAAAAATGGATGTAACATATTTAAAACTGGTAAATTAGTTATACATGCTAGGAAAGTTGGGAGAGTTTACAGGCTCGATTCTGTGGGTAAAGTCAATCTGACAACGTCATCTACGTCTAAGGATATGATGTTATGGCATCAACGTTTAGCTCATATTAATTTTGACAGCTTGGCATCACTTAGGAAGGTAGCTAATGACATTGACTTTCAGGTTACTACTCAGAAGAAAGTTTGTGATGTGTGTCTTAAGGGTAAGCAATCCCGCGCTCCCTTCGTGACCAATCATAACAAACAGGTGGCCGAGGCGCGGCTGGCGCTCATTCACAGTGACGTCTTGGGGCCGATGCCGACTACTTCTCTCGGAGGCAAGCGCTACGTCCTCACGTTTCTAGACGACTACTCCAGGAAGGTGTTCGTCTATCCCATTGCAAAGAAGAGTGAAGTGTGTAAGTACACTAAAGATTTTATTAGACTGGTAGAGAATCAGTGTAGTGCAAAAGTCAAGGTAATGAGAACAGATAATGGCTCTGAGTACGTTAATGCTGAGTTGACGGACTTTCTTAAAAAGAAAGGCATTGTACATCAGCTGACGGTACCATATTCTAGTCAGCAGAATGGATCCGCCGAGCGCCTGAATCGTTCTTTACTTGACAAGGTCAGATGTCTACTGTATAACGCAAATCTCGATGACAAGATGTGGGCAGAGGCTGTAAACACTGCGGCGTTTCTGATCAACAGATCGCCAAGCTCGAGACTTTCTGGTAGATTACCAGAGGAAGTGTGGAGTGGTAAAAAAGTGAGCCTTAAAAATCTGCGTGTCTTTGGTTGCGAGGCATTTGCTCATGTAGATGACTGTAAACGTAAAAAGTTAGACCCCAAAAGTAGAAGGCTAATCTTTTTAGGTTACTGTGATAACGTCAAAGGATATCGTTTGTTCAACCCTGATGACAATAAGATCGTTGTATCACGTGATGTGGTGTTCAACGAATCTGTGTTTCCAGGGAGAAAATCTAAAATAGGGCCAAAACGTGTGTTTGAACCTATTTATCTTACAGGAGGTGATGATGAGAGGGAGATGCTGGAGACTACGTCGGTTGAGGCGGAGCCTGATACAGTTCCTGCAGAATCACCAAATCATCCTGTTGAGTTGGAGTGTGAACGCGAGGCTAGTAAAGATTCGGTAACGTCGCCTGAATTGGCACCAGAGTCTACTAGTACACGATATAACCTACGTCCACGTATGCCTAAGACAACCTGTAACATAACTAACGTGTGTAATGTGACAGAGCCCATAGAGCCACGTACTGTCAAAGAAGCTTTAAAATGTGAAGATAAAGAGTTATGGCAGAAGGCCATGAAAGAGGAAATCGATTCTTTTGTCTTGCACGGAGCTTGGGAGCTTACTGATAAACCGGTTGACAAGAACGTCGTTAAAAATAAGTGGATTTTTACCCTTAAACGAGACTCGGATGGGAACATTACACGTTATAAGGCAAGGTTGGTAGCTAAAGGCTTTACTCAAAGATATGGTGAAGATTTCCAAGAAACTTTTTCACCGGTCGTTCGTCATTGTTCTATACGATTGTTACTATCTCTGGCAGTAGAAATGAAACTTAAAATTGATCATTTGGACGTGCAGACAGCATTCCTGAATGGAGATTTGCAGGAGGAGATCTTTATGCAACAACCGGAAGGTTTCATATGCCCTGGGAGTGAGAACAAAGTCTATAGATTACGAAAGGCTATTTATGGGTTGAAGCAAGCATCGCGATCCTGGTACCAAAAGGTAAAAGATGTCTTACTTTCTTTGGGATACAGACAGTGTAAACAAGAGGACTGCATCTTCACTAAGAGATCAGGTGAATCGATTGTTTTTATCGCTCTGTATGTTGACGATTTTTTCGTGTTCTATAATGATAAACGTCTGGCTGAGACGTTAAAAAGTTCTTTGTTAAATGTTTTTAAACTCAAAGACTTAGGCCCGGTACGAAACATGTTAGGTATAAAGGTAGAACGTGATGCAACTTCCATCAAACTTAGTCAGGAAAAGCGGATTGACAATATGTTAGATCGTTTTGGCATGACAGACTGTAAGCCTGTAAAGTCTCCCATGATAACTAATGTTAGTTCGGTCATTGAGAGTTCTAATAAGGTTACAAAGTTTCCGTATCAAGAGTTGATTGGTAGTCTTATGTATTTATGTGTAACTACGCGACCTGACATTTCGTTTGCCGTGTCATATTTAAGTAAATTTAACAGTTGTTATACGGAATTCCATTGGAATCAAGCTAAGCGTGTACTGCGATATCTTAAAGGTACTAAGCAAAAGGCTTTGGTATTTAAGAAGTCGAATGTAGTTCCCGTTCTTGAGGGTTATTCTGACGCAGATTGGGCGGCAGATCCTGACCGTAAGTCGTACACGGGGTATGTGTTTAAATACGGCGGTAATTCGGTATCTTGGGGTAGCTACAAACAGTCTTGCATATCGCTTTCGTCCACCGAGGCGGAGTATTGCAGCTTGAGCGAAGCGAGTAGAGAAGCGGTGTTCCTACAAGCTTTAATTAAGGAATTGCTAATGACGACTAGTTGTAAAATAGTAATGTATTGTGACAATCAATCTGCTATACAGCTTGCTATCAATCACACTCATCACAGACGGAGCAAGCATATAGAAATAAGATTTCATTACGTTAGAGATATGATAGATAGGTTTAACGTAGAAATTTTATACATCCCTACGGATGAGATGTTAGCAGATGTGTTCACTAAGCCCCTGGGCTGTGTCAAGCACGAGGTGTTCACTCGTCAGCTTGGTGTGGCATGAAGCCATCATGATGCCCACGTTATGGGGGGGTGTTGTAAGTGTAGGTAACGCTGGCCATCTAGAGAATAGACTTTATATTCAAATGTGAAAGCTGGTGTTTGTTCTGTTTGTCACTCGGCAACTATTTTTCCTGTACATATGTCATGTGTAATTTTATAATAATATATATTAAATATTTCACTTCTTTCCAACTGTGTTTATTACTCTACTCTGCAATAACAACAACAACATTACACAAATTAAATAAACAAATTACACTAAAATATTTATTTCGCCTAGAGAGGAGGCATGTGTCCCAGCAGTGGGAATATTAATAGGCTGAAGATGATGATGATGATCAAAATATTAGGTAGTGGACTAAGAGTGGCGGTGATACCCGCACACGTCGCTAGATAGCGCTGACTGTATTTTAAAACGCGCTTACGTGTGTTTTTCCGATAACTTTATATGGCGAAGTGACAACCGGCCGCGTTACAGTCGTTTACGACATTCTCCTACTGCGCTTGAAAACGTTTACTAGGGATTAGGAGGGATTATTTGCATTTCGTTGATTTCGCTTATTATTTCGTGAGGTTTGCTAAGGTTAGCAGGTTGTTATTATAACAATTCGAAGATTTGAATAGGTTAGGAATTTTATGAAGAAACAGTACTTCGAAAATTCTCTAATAATTTGATTCACGAATTATTGCCTATTAAGTCAAAATTTGAGATCATACCCCGGGCATACGTGTACAAAGAACAATTCCCAAGCTGTGTGGCGTATGCCCTAACAATTCACAAGAGCCAAGGTCTAAGTCTAAAAAATGCCCTCATGGACATTGGCACCTCCATATTCTCTTGTGGCTAAGCCTACGTGGTGCTTTCACGAGTAACCAATATCTTCATGTGGTGCACCTCATAAATGTTGACTTCAAGAGTATAAAAGCTCAAGCTTCAGCGATCACCGAATACAACCGGCTTAGGCGTAAATACCGCGCCGATCTTTCAGAAATTAAACCGTCTAAAAGAATAAATAATGAACGCGAATGGGCCATACGAAAAACTGTTGCTACTGTATACAATAATCTGAACCAGAAAAAAAGAAAAGAAAGATTTGTAATAATAAAAAAACTACTCTTAAAAAGAAAAAAAACTGTGTCAAATAAGAAAATCTAATAAAATAAATCAATATGCCCCACGTTTCTACAAAAAGAAGTGAAATCCCACCAAAAACATTCTGTAAAAAACTAGCCAAGTCTCGATGGAGCTGCTTGTTTATCTCTAAAAAGTAATGAAATCAAGACAAAGTCGTGCCAAGGCTTAGGTTCCTTACTGCAATTTCTTTATTATTTATAGTAAATGTTGTGTGACTTGGCCGTTGAACATTCTTTATATGTTAGTGGGTACCTACAAGTCAATTTTGTAGTTACAATAGATATAACATTACGCGAAAACTAAATTAATGTTCAACGGCCAAGTCACACAACATTAACTATAATAATCAAGAAATTGCAGTAAGGAACCTTAGCCTTGGCACGACTTTGTCTTGATTTCATTACTTTTTAGAGATAAACAAGCAGCTCCATCGAGACTTGGCTAGTTTTTTACAGAATGTTTTTGGTGGGATTCATAATTACATTAATCATAAGGGACCAAGCGCTTTGACAACGATTATGACGCTTATTTTCCTTTGTACAATGAATGAAAAATGATAAGGTTCATTGTACAATAGCACGACAAAAATACTTATCTGAGACAATTGAAGCATCACGTTTGGTAATCCTTGAGTATATCCAGAACTCAATCATTTTGAAACAAAGCATTCTTCGAACATTGATATAAACCTTTTTAAGAAAGAAAATGATGAGAAAAACCTGACACAGTGAAGTAGCGCGTACGTACTGTAAAAAGTGGTGGCCAATCCAGGGTGCATATTCGGTCCAACTTTCTGTCGGACCACTAACAGCCCAGATTCTTTCACAATTTCTTCTTTTTTACGGGCTTTGTTCGTTGTAGTTTTCCTGTGAATTTTCCTTCAGGCCCCAGATTCGCCAAACCTTTGAAGTTTTTTCTGCAATGGACATATTACATGAAGCGTCGAAACCTTTCTGAAATTCACTTGAGTGAAACTTCTTGCAGCCAATTCCGGTCGTGTGAAACCAAATTATTTAGCATAATTTCTATCATAAATATAAAAATCTTCGAAAATGTCTTTAAAAATAATATCAGCAATCTTTTATACAGATTATTAGGGTACATTACTTGATAGGTTGCCTACAGACGAGCACTAAAGCAAATTTGGTCGCGGGCAACAGGAACGAGCGAATGATTGATCGTGAGTAGAGAGCCTGCGGTGATCCATCAGATGGTCGGCCCAGTCCACCCGATTAACGCTATAACCGCATCGCATTTTACTAATTTATCGATGAACGCAAGAAATAAAAATGTGTTATTTTGTGAAGTTTTTGCTAAGAACGTAAAAATGGCTCTTTTAGAAATATTTACTTACCAATATTTTTTCTCCCACACATGGCATCAATATTTTCCTGTCCTTATCCCACTTTATATTTGGGGTCGGCGCAGCCTATTACCTTCTTCTATTCTTCTCTGTCATCTCATAAGTGACCCAAGTTACATAAACATAACTTGTTTCTAAGGTTGGCAACTCCACAGACACCGGAATCAATTATACTTTCGTCACGTCGACGTGTTTGCCGATATATTACTTTCAAAAAAATCGAAATGAAAAATATTCAAACCACAGTTTGATGGATTGCGCTACCGTCGTTCGCAATCCCGATTTTGTGTACTTATATTGCTTAGAAACTTTTAACCTAGGTACGAAGGTATTACAGTCAACGTTTCTTTGTAACTTTTCCTTCAACGGATTAAATAAAATAACCTAGATTTTAATATTACGTAGGTAAATAGAATAGTTTTAGGTTCAAATTAATATATTTGGAGTGACTTCATTTATAACTGGTAAGTTCAGATAATATAGGCCCAACTCTTATAAAGTATCTACGATTCTACGTACGTCTCGGTACTTAAGAAATTGCTCCATTATTTAAAAAAGATTCAATTTATTCGTAGCCGTTTACATTTACGAGCACCTGATTTTGATATTCAAAAGATAAAGGTCGAGAGATATGTACTTACATAGATAGTCATTACGTAGACTTATTATTACTACTAATAACTAAAAACACTAATACTTATTATTATTACTACTTATTATTACTTATTCGTTTATTCTTATCGCAGCCATTATTACGACTCCCTCAGATGTCACAAACGCAAATAGGTCCTGGTTAAATTATTGAGTTTTTCATTACAACTTTTAATACAGGTTCAAGTACGGTCCTATTCTCTTCGCAAATGTACCTATACCTATTTCTTGTGATATACATGGAATACAAGGATGAATGATAATGAAGTGATCAGTCAGCGGGTGCGTGGTTAGCTGACGTTCTGATGACTGCTATTATGGGAATTCGGCGAATTCGTGGCCTTACCCCTTTATGAGACGTGACCCGACGCCCAAGCGGCGCGTGAGCCGCATAACTATAGTCCCGAGACATTTACACTTACGCAGAAAAATGAGAGTTTCATCCCGTTTTTAAAACTTCGCCTATACCTAACACGTAGTAAGGCTGGGTTAGGGAGAGTTTCCACCAATTCAGTAGCGAGCCAACGCTATGCTAAAATAGTTAGTGAGGCCGACATCACAAAGTGGTGTTGAGGCAAGGTGCCCGATTAGTTAGTCAACATCCGAGGCCTCGGCAAAAGGAAAACTTGGTCCGCGTTGGCGGGGAATTCAAGAGTTAATAAACAGCGTTTCCGTGACACCAAATATTTATTCACGTGTACATTTAAATAGACGTAAAACGTGATTGATCGGCAGTTAGAGAGGGTTGGTTTTAGTAGAACGGCTTACGAGTAAATGGCTGGATCGGGTAGTACGGTCGGGCTGTAGTTGATACATCCCGCTCGATGGATGACCGATCACACGGCACATCGGATTCCGCCGTTCATGCTCAGTGCGTAAAGCTTGGTATCCGGACTGATGCTAGTAGTCAGCGTTTGTAAAAGGAATATATATATCGAAGGCCTTTGGAAATCAACACAAGGAAGATACATAATTAGGATAGGTTGAACCATGAACTTTGGTGTTTCTGAGAATAGTTCCACACTGCTTTTTCTCGCTAATACCACTCGATATTTGAAATTGGGCACCCAAGGAAATTTATTTTAATATTCTTCTGCTCTATATTACAAAAGGATTCATAATCGTTTCTTCATTATAAAAGACGTTTTTACCCTTGACAATTATATCTTATCCTTGACAATCTGATAAGTGGGTTCTTAACCATTTAATGTGTTTATTTATGTACACACAAATCACAAATACAGGAAACAACATATAGCCAAAAGAGCACAAGGTACTGCTTTCATTTAGAAATCTCTACCAGAGAGTTATATTCAATTTTCAAAATTTGGGTTATTCTGGCCCTTAACAGGAACTCATTGGTTAATCAAATGGCCAATGATGTGCTTTTAGCCAGTGGATAATAATATATCCACTATACATAACGAGGATTACATTGAATCTCACAACATTGAATTTTACAAACAACTACATTGAATCTCACCGCGTATATACCTGAAGCTTGTTATTCAGGAAACATCGGTGTTTCGCTACATAATTAGAAATTCGTTGACCTGTAAATTTCCGTTTTCCGTAGTGGATTATTTTGTTTACGACATGAGCAGCTGTGCCTACATTTGTAATAATTCTGTCATTAATTTCTATCGCTCGGGTGACCAAAGTAGAAATTGATTACAGTGTGGTAGAAGCAGGGTTGCTAAACATATTTTAAATACTCAGATGTAATTATTGAATCTAATGTTTTACACTTTTACGTTGGCAATTACTGGGGAAATTAGCTTTTGGTTATTTCAATGTGGACTAATTAAAAATGGATTAAGTACATCAATGTACATAATTATCACGGATACTTTTTAGGGGTTTTCACCGAAGTAAGAAAACCCCTAATTTTATGGTAATTCAATGGTGTAAGCAAATCTAATATCAACGTAGAACCTTACTAATTTGTGAAAGTAGATCTAACGAATAGGTAAGTTAATACACAAAACAATATCTGTTTATGCTTGCACTAAGAACTACCTACCTAGCTCTTCTTCTTGCATAACCCTGAAAAACATAATGCTCTCAACTTTGACAGAAATATAGCCCATAATTATTGTATAACAAATAATAATCATAATATATTGTAATTGTTGTAAAAGTTCGAAAAGTTTTATCTTTCGGAACCAACGTTACCCTTTGAAACCTTTTAAAGGGGTTTAACAATACATTCTTTACTGGACAAGCTGATTCCGAACTTATGAATGATCCTTTAAAACAGAAAACGTTTTTTAACCCCCGACGCAAAAACGACGGGTCGTATAATTTTGACGTGTCTGTGTGTGTGTGTAAGTCTGTGGCATCATACCTGCCGAACGGATGAACCGATTTTGTTTATTTTTTTGTTTGATAGGTAAATTAGTTGGGAGTGTTCTTAGATATTTTTGATGAAAATCGGTCCAAAATGGCCGCCGCCACAAAATGGCGGATTACATATTGTTAACGCTAAATCGTTCATTTAATTCAAATTGGGTTAGAAACTGCACATTTTGGCTGGTAACTTCCTATCCTTATCCCTCTCACCCATTTACTCTATTCCCTACCTTGTCGCACCTCAACGACAACGACAACGCATAGTGGTCATTACGGGACAGTTCGTTTCGCATCACCGTTCAAAGCGTATCAATTATTTGGAAATATTATAAAAATCTGTTATAGACCATACAGTCGTGTGTGCATAACAATCGTCAGTTTTTTCGTGACAATTTGTGATCATTTAGTGGGAGACAAAGGGGCGCCCCGAAAATCCAGGGATCAAGAAGATCGACGGTGCGAGGTACCTACCATTTTTTTCCTTTTAATTCCAACTAGCCAAATTACTTGTATGTGCCTAGATTTATCTGCATTGTTTTTAAAAGTATATTCAACCATCGCGCATTCACATATTTATGCAACGACTCTCTCAATATGGGTATCAAATGAAAGTGCTTGACTAGTAGAATTCTAGTTTATACTATGATAAGTTTAAAATTCAAGAAGGCACAACTTTATTGAAAGGGAATGAGGAATACCTACACTAACGAAAGAAATGAGGAAACGAAAAGAGATGAGGAAAGTGGAGTGATGACCGGTACCTAGGACTTAACCAATTGTTGTGTCGGGGTTTTTTTATTTTTTTATTTAATTTTACTTGTCTATAATCATCTTTCTGCCCTTTTCCCACGTTACTTGGGGTCGGCCACGTCGTTTTCTTCCATTCTCCTCCAATACCCGTCACGCTACGATGTACCTACTCCTTTTTCTTTCGAATCTTTCCTCACAATCCTTCTACCGTTTCCTTGGTTATCCTCTCCCTCTCCATTCATCTACATTTCTATTCATTTCATTACTATTTTAGTAACATGCGTTTCCCTTGTTGTTCCCTCTTCTTCATAATTATGTCTATGTCACCGTAAAATGGGGATGCACACTGTAGAACTAATGGCGCTAGCATAGCTGGTTCCAAGCATCGTCATTGGTTGAAAATCAAGGAATGTCATTTCATATTTTGAAATACCTTGACCTCATTGGTCAGATTGAGACCAGCTATGATGGCGCCATCTAAAATTAGCTTTTAACGGTCTTCCCCATTGTCAAACCCTCCTGCACACGACGCGAGTTGTCTTCCAACGCATACATTTCACAATATTACGATTTCACTTCGATAGATAACAATCTACCGAAAAATAAAGCGTTATATTGTAAGCAGTATGTTCAGTTGACAATATTTCGAGAGTTTACAATCTCGCTAGAGAGATTACAATATAACGTGTTTCACAATTTTACGGTGACATATCTATACTAGGACAGTGAATTGACTGTCTATTTATTAGTAAACTCGTTCTTTACTTTATATTTTCTTGCCACACCTCACATCCACCTCAACATTCTAACCTCAGCTACATGCAATCTTTTTTTTAACCATATTCTTCACAGCCCAGCATTCCGATCCATACAGTACGAAATGTCTAATCGCGGACTTGTATAACCTACTACTAAATTAATGAGCCTTCAAAACAGAGCAACGTTTTTCCTATAATAATATGTATATGTAATGTAGCTTAGGATACGTCAACATGTTATCGGATTAACAGCTGCCAATCCGAGCTTATCTTGTTGAGATAATACAGAAGTGGTAATGCCGCTTAAAACCACATCGAGAGATAATTCTATGAATTACCGGCTTCAGTAATAGTTACGTGTAATACAGTATCTACTATTGTCATATTCACCATCGTTTTATGGTTTTACCTATGACAGTGGTAAAACAGAAAACTTCTTGTTGGGAAAATAAAGTTCAGTAGGTATAGTTTTTTCAGACTTCTATAGACGAGGAGCTAATTAATAACAGCCGCTCGGGTCGATGTTAAGGTTAAGCCGTGCTTGCCTTGGTTGGTCTGTGAATGGGTGGCCACCCATTACATACCAAGTTTAAGCCGTTGGTTCCATCTGTCATTTGTGGATCTTTGACAGTCATTAGACAGTCAGTGGCCCAAAAAATCTGACAGCCAGTCTTACCAACGGGTATCGTATTACCCGGTACTAGCTGGGGTGTGGAGGTCAGATAGGCAGTCGCTCCATGTAAAATACTGGTGTTCAGCTGCATCCGCCCTACAAGTACGTAGGAATCGATAGGACTCGATAAGATAAATTTGACAGTTATTCTCGATAAAATGAGTTTTTATGGAGTCAAAAACTCATTTTATCGAGAACGACTGTCAAATTTATCTTATCGAGTCTTATCGATTTCTACGTACTTGTACTGCCGGTAAGACTGGAAGCCGACCCCAATATAGTTGGGAAAAGGCTAGGTAGATGATGAGTAACAGTGTTTCGTGCCCATAGGTCCATCATTTCATCCCCATCTGTCACAATCATTTCACCTGTAACAACAGAGAAAAAGCTAACTTATTTTCAGGAAGATAAAGTTCACTATAATTTTAACATACTTGTCAGTCTTAGCAAACTGAAAACAGTTTTATTGGCAGATAATAAAGTTCAATATGGTTTTGATAGCAATGCAAGGGTGAAGGTAAAATACTCGTTGAAGGACTGTAACATACAATTGCCTTCGTTCTATTATATCGATCACTTTTCTTCTGTTGACTTTTACGAGTCGTAAAAGTTCACATGCTTGGCCATAGTCATTTGTTTTAACATAACTTCACGCCTGCATTTCTCGGAAGGGTTAGTCAGATATGTAACGATACTATCTACACTCACATTTTGAAAGTTATCTTTAAGTCACATGTTATGGGGGCGAGCTTATTTCCACCAACTGGGTAAAATCCCGTCTCTGGTATACTACGTAACGTGCTACTACTGTGTTATTCCCGATGGAAATCCCAGTGGATGGTGCTGCATCCAGCATGGCTCCTTTTTTCGCAGAATTGAAACTAAATATTTTACATAACATAAATAACGCCTACAGTAGGTATTCCATCTAAGTATTTTTTTTAAATTATCGTTAAGGTTTAGAACCTTGAATAGCATAATTTGAAAGAAGAGCTTGTTTCAAATTTTAATTGTAATAGGATGAAGAACGTTTTCTAGGAACAAGATTATAGGTATTTTGAACACAGATTACACGAACTTCGTTAATTATCAAATAATAAAGGAGTTTGCCCTCTACACCGTAGCTTACCATGACCGTGCCATGAACGTATCAGTCATGGAAGAAACCTGACACAGAATACTATGCCCACTAGAACGTAGCAACAGCGCTTCACAGTCGTTTAGGTATAACTGTCATCATACCTGTTTCAAGCGGGTTTAAAACTGTCATCAGACGCGGTTATACCCTGGTTCATAGTATTTAAAAGTATGATGTGAGACTATGCCCACTAGACCGTTCCATCGCCAGCCAACACCGTCGCGTGACATGCACTTAGCGTCAACAATTGTCGACGAGAATACATAGCCGGCGCCGATACCTACGGTCCATGGTACGGTGTAGTTGGCAGACTCCTTTACACGTTGCCAATTAATTTCCCCGTTCTATTAATTACAAACATTTACTCTGTTACGAAACTATCAATAGACCATCCACATAATAACTCACCAATACCTAATATTAATGATGACTAATATTCGTTACAGCACTCAATTCTAATGTACCGAACGGTTAATTTCCAAACGCTTCCATTTTATTTTTACACTCAATTTATGAGATTCCGATGCAAATGGGCGACATCAGAGAGCGTGGGTTGCCGCGGTACCTAAATTGAAGTTCGAATAAATTAAAAGGATACTTTCATGGAAATTCCTCTGTTTTATTGAAAGCTTGGGAAAATTCCCTCAATTTGCCCTCATTTTGAGTATATTACCAATAATTAACAATAGTTTTAGGCTTAACCAAAGTATGAACATTTGTTTTTAATTAACAACAAGAATGAGTGTTACGACAGCTTATATTTAGGCACCAAAATAAAGGGTGGAAAAAACCTCGTAGCGAAGCCGGAAGGCAAACTATAACTATAACTACTTTAACTACTTACAAAAAAAAATATCGAAACGATATTTTTTTTGTTCTACAGCCTAACTTTGACATGTTTACAACAACACAAGCTACAAGCTGGCTGTTTGCTTTTACAAGTTTTAGACAAGTTTTTTTTTTAATACAAGATTTTAATGTAAGATTTTTACTATCAACACTTCCACGACCCCGTACCATTCAATCCATCCACCAGCACAATGTTTTGAGTGCGTTACATTGAGTTCTACCACAAAACATAATTTTTCACCCCAAAAAAAAGGCGTTTCCCAGCAATATTTTTTGTATAATTGCATAAAGTTACTTGATTTTATGTACAGAATGCTTGGTTGACGGCTTCGTGATGAGGTTGTTTACACCCTGTATGTTCTCAAAGATAGTCACCGCATCAAAATGCACTAATAAAATTCCAAGCCAGATCCGATTGACTCAAAGTCACCCGTGTAAATTCAATTTTATAGGTTAACAAATCAAAGACAGTAAAATCACAATACGCCAACTCATGATTTGCAAGTTTTCCACGTGTATATTAACGTCTTGGCTAAAAGCTTTCCTTGAGACAGTGACTGTGGACGAGAAAAAAAGAAAGTAAATGTATTGAGCACCATATTTAGTACAAGCTACGGGCATTTAATTTAGTCTAAACCGGTGTCAAAAAAAAAAACAATTAAGAGTTTAAAGGGACAGTCGCATATATTGTTTATATATAGTTATGGCTCCCGAGCCCGAAACGCAGATTTTAAACATCTTAAGTACAGTATACTAGGGACCTAGGGGTACTAGGTATCAACACAAAGATAGCAAAGTGAAAGTTAATGCAAATCGCGTCGCATAGTCGCTTCACCCGAAGCCGTGAACGGAGCCGTATTTGTTTTTCTTTGTTGATACATTGTTTTAACCTTCATACTGATTATGACAATATCTTGAATGACAGACAATTGAATAAACTCCATTACCTCCCTTCTTTCTTACCTTCCAAGAAAATTATTAATTGTATGACCTTTTCAGCTTTCAAATTACAATTAAAGGTCGTGGTTGTTTTACGTACAAATAAAACATGAAATTATTGTGACATTTGTATGAACCTATATAATTGTTTTGTCGAGTCATCTAAGAATAGAACTCATAACCATTTTATGGTGGAGTAATAAAAGCCAGTTAAGAGAATTTATTATAGATACAGATAATTAATCCTATTAGAAGGCAGGATAATACATACGCCTACACATGACTTTTCTTAGTGGCAATAATTCTAACGTTAATTAAAACCTATTTATTACTAATAGAATCAAAAAACATAATAAGATTTTTAAGCTCAAGCAATAATGAAGAGATTCCCCAAAAATTCGTGACTGAATTCGCATAAACATCCATTGTACGGAACACTTAATAAATTCATAAAACTTTGCTCGCGTACAATCATTATTCCTTATTATAACATTATGGAAAATCTGATGGTCTAAACGGTCTAAATGAAGTCGTTTAACTAACAAACGTGTGGGGTAAGGTGGAGCGTAATAACGTAACTACAAACAATTACAGAGCTTTCACTCTCCGACGTCTAAACCCGTAATACATTACAATTTGTACAACTCGACTCATACAGAACACTCCCGTCAAAGTTAAACCACACAACTTCGTACTAATGAATGAAGACTTTGCAAACTAATTTGCCACCACGCCGCAATGACAGCGCTCCTTAAAACTATTAATATTGTCGTACGTACTTACCTCAGCAGCGTTCGTATGAGCTCAGACCGTGGCGACATGCTTGCCTGCATTTTAATTATACTTACATCATTTTGTAAAAGGCACTTGTCTGTGGAAACCTCATTAGTAGATATCACGAAAATGAAGTTGAAATCAAACGGCCTTATTTCCAAAGCACATGTTTTCTTCACCGAGAGAGGTGCGTGAATCTCTTTAACTGCCTTACGCGTAGATTGAAGGTTAAACTATGCTTGTCGAAGTTGGCCAGTAGTTGGATAGCCATGCTTTTCATAAAGGCCCCTGGTTTTGGAAAGCACGTTAAAGCGTTGGTCTCGGGTAGTCAGAAGCACGAAAGTCTGACAATTGGTTGTCAGACGTTCGTGCTTCTGCCAGATGCCTATGGTTGGTCATACCAAGGGATTTCGTGATAACCTGTTAATGAGTTGTGGGACTCAGATTGCCATGTCGCCCTCTAAGAAATAGTGAAATTCAGGTGCATGCGGTTATTGGGTAGAGAATCCCAATTTAATTGAGAAAAGACTACACACATAACGTTTACCTCAAAGAATTTTGCGATGTCTCAGCCAGAATTTATCGCGTCGATAATAATAGCAACACACTAATAAAGTCTCATCTCCAATCGATGTATAGTAACTGCTAATGATGATAAATGTACACAAACTTCTTCAACAAACTACAAGATATTATTAACTAGTAAATTACTTGTATAATCGTCAGTCGAACATGCACTGTACACAAGTATAAATTAATAAAGGTCTGAGGGTACGTCCCCTACGAATTATATCGGGCTGATCTCAAAGGGTAACTCGATTCGATGTAGATAGAGTCTGTCACGGAGCCTGGGTCACATAACTTCACACTAATGAATGACAACTTCACGGTTGTCGCCCCGCGATGGAGCTCTTTGCGACTAATGAAATTGCGCTTCCACGAATACTGGGGAAGCGGAGTGTATTACGCCATGACAGTTTTAGAGGAACGAAGAAATCTCTCGGGTGAGTTTGTATTCGTAACGTTTACACGGTCAAAGTGCGCAAATTTTATGGGGTTTCTTTTGGCCGTGTAAGGTGTCCCTATTAACTTTGATAAGTGTACATTCGTGATAATATGTTTACTCTTCTTGATTTTAATCTGAGATAACATAGTATGGTAAGATTCGATAGTATAATTTGATTAGACTTGATTTTCAGCCCGAGTTACACAGAAATTAATCCACGCCCGATTCATGTGCGCTAAGATAATTCTCAGAAACATCGGTTGAAAAAAAAAAGGGGCCATTATTGTGTTCGACATCAAATAGGCAAATATCCAACCAGAAATAAAATCATAAAAAGCCACTTCAATCGTATTAGCAATTAAAACCGAGCCGCACAGACCAAACTCAATCTGAAAAAATCTCATACACATATTTTAATCCTCGGCAAAGAGTGAATGGGTCGGATTTTAAATGAAAAATAAGGATTAGAGTGAAATTTGCATGCAGCACATCGATGGTAAATTATCGGGGTGTTTGGCAAACAGCCAGCCGACATTTACCAACGGTATTAAGGACACCGAATGTTCTGTTACCGAAGAGGAGGCGCGTGATCCTAATCTGAATTTTGTGAAACGATAATATAATCGAAAGGTCAGCGCTGATAGCGGTTACAGTTCGTTCATTGGGAATTGGGAGATAAGGTGTTAGGAAAGGTGACAAAAGTCAAGTAGATAACATTATTCTCGACTCGACTGATCTCCGATCTGTTCTTACTTATTCGAAGAGTATTTTTTGCACTTTTCATGAAGATGGAAATCTTTTTGGATTCACAAAGTACGTAGCTTTAACTTAATGATTATCCAACTATTCTTTGCAATAGAAAGAGTTCTACACCAAATAGATTTCATTCCCTCGCATAAACACACCATGCTCTCAACCAAACAATTTCAACACGGTGTTAATGACCTCCTCCGGTAATTCATACCGCTAAGTGCTTACGAAGCAAACATCTCAAGACAATCCCAACAAGGCGTCCACTTTGCACGTCCTTACGTTTAAGGAGCGTAAAATTTATCTAGTTGAAATAATCGCGGCCAAACAGCCACGTCGGGCCACGTCGGGCTACGTCGGGCCACGTCGGGCCATTATGTCTGGCTCCTAGCCAGACACGGAGCAAGTGAACCACTGCCGACTATTAGTTATTGCGTTTATTTATTTAAAAATACTATTGCGCGGTACGGTAGCACCAAAAAAGGAAAAAAGGGTTAGTAAAATATCGTTTGTGGAAACTTCTGTTGTCAAAGGTTTTATTTTCGGGATATAAAACCAAAAGTATCGATACGGGTACATTTATTGTTAAATGTAGGATTCTAATATAGGTACCCTTGTAGATATAGGCAATGACTGATAACTAAACAAATTGGTAGGGTCCCGAAGTAAGAGTTGAATATGATCTCTTCAAAGTTCGAGTGAATTGGTTTCTTCTAGGCAAAGTTAAAACGCGGTTTATTTGATGCAGTTCTTTCCTGTGATATAATAACTTCATAGTTTTAAGAAATTACTGCCTCGTTGGTCCAGTAGTCGCAAGCACGACTGCTGAGAATGAAGTCCTGGGTTAAATTCCCAGGTCGGGCAGTGTTATTGGGTTTTGCATCAGGAATTTCTCAGTAGCAACCACAGACAGTGTCAAACTCAAACTCAAACTCAAAGCATTTATTTCAATTAGACCATTACGGCACTTTTGAATGTCAAAAATACAAAGAAAAATCAAAGCTACAGTCACAGTCACAAGGCATAATAACTTGAGAAAGTACTGTAGTTGCCCATTCCCTAGCGTAGATCTCTATGGAGAAGAACGGGCAAGAAACTCCATGGACACTCTTTTAAATCAAAATATTGTTACAAAATCTTGGTTACATCATTCATGTTGGATTAAACATATATGTGAGAACGATGTACAAAGACGTGCACATTAAGAGCGTCCAGAGAAAAGATTAAATCAACATCATAAAAATAAAGTAATTAAAATTAACCGTGGCAGCTAAGAGATGACCAGTCTCAACTGACAGCGCCCGTTCACGAACATGACGCATGTATCAGCACCATTCAGCTCAACCATATTGAAGGGAACTAAATGACCCGACACACCCGCCACCATCACCGAGACATTTGAGTGAGCATGACATTCTCTCAGCCGCCAAGGCTTATTCAAGTCAAAAAAAAAAAAAAAAAACTACATGTAAATGGTGGCTTTACAGTGCATAGTACTCACACATGCGCTATGAAGTTATATAATACTAATATATGGAATCTATACAATGCAAGGATCTTTTTTACAATCTTCTGCAGCTTCCACAATAACTAAACTGGGAATCAATTGGTTTGCCCCTATGGTTGTGGAGCAGGACCAGCATTGAGCCAAGCATTTTTATCAGCAATGTAATCCCCCAACTTATAATATGCTTGCCTACATAGTGTGCGTTTTATACAAGATTTAAACTTTGTCTCATTCAGTTGAAGAATGTGGGGAGGGATTTTATTGTAACATTTTAAACGGTACCCCATGAAAGTTGAATCTACTTTAGCAAGCCTGAAACCTGGCTGAACTAGTTGATCCCTATTTCTAGTACTATAGTGATGTCTGTCACCTCTTTTACTGAATAAATGCAGGTTTTTCCTAACGTACATGATGTTTTCAATGAAATATTGACAAGGTACTGTCATGATATTAATTTTCTTGAACAGCTCTCTTAGAGAATCACGTCGACGTAAGTCATATATGGCTCTGACGGCTCTTTTTTGCAGAATAAATATAGACTCGATGTCTGCAGCCCGTCCCCATAGTAAAATACCGTATGACATAATACTGTGAAAATAACTATAATAGACTAGCCTCGCGGTATCGACATCAGTAAATTGACGGATTTTTCTAACAGCATATGCTGCTGAGCTCAGCCGTCCTGCAAGAGATGTTAAATGAGGGCCCCATTGTAGCCTTGAATCGAGCGCGATTCCCAAGAAAACCGTTTTATCGACAAATTCTAGTTTCTCTTGATTCAATACTATGTCACAATCACTACTTTTGACATTTGGTAGAGCAAATCTAATGCACTTAGTTTTTTTCCCATTTAGAACTAAATTGTTTGCGGTAAACCAATCATGGACCTGCAGTAAGGCGTTATTTACGTCGTCAAGATTAGTGGCGCGTCTGTTTATCTTAAATATTAAAGAAGTATCATCAGCAAACAACACCATTTGCGGGTGGTTGTTAAATAAATGGGGTAGGTCATTTATATAAACTAAAAAGAGGAAGGGACCCAATATGGAACCTTGTGGTACACCCATTTTTACTTTTAAACCCATTGAATTCACACCATTTATTTGTACCTGCTGCTGTCTATCACTCAAATACGATTTTATTAAACTGAGCGCAAGTTTACCTAAACCGTAATGCTCAAGTTTCAAGATCAGGGTTTCGTGATTTACGCAATCAAATGCCTTCGAAAGGTCTTCCCACGCAGTAAATATGTGTTTTAATAAAGTGACACCGGCGTCAGTTGTACAACGTCCTTTGGTGAAACCATACTGCTGCTCGTGTAATATTTTATTGATGTTAAAATGGTTAAGCATTTGATTGAGCATTATCTTTTCAAACACCTTGCTGAAAACCGGCAACACGGATACGGGCCTATAGTTATTAGTGTCCTTACTGTCCCCGGATTTAAAAAGCGGTATTACCTTACTGAATTTCATAAGATCCAGAAAGACCCCTTGATCCACGCACAAATTAAATATTAAGGCTAAATACGGTGCTACAGTCTCAATAATTGAGGTACACGCTTTGATAGACAAACCCCATAGATCTTCGGTTAATTTGATCTTGATTTGCTTAAAAGCTTTTACGACTGTTATGGGGTTATAATATGCTGAAATTTAAATTCATTTGGACAGGCTGAAACGTTCGCTTTCAATAAATCAATAGAGAGCAGGGGAGAGGAATTTAAGGTTTCTGTAGTTTTAATTGGGATGCTGGTAAAGAAATTTACAAATTCTTGAGCAACTTCACTGTTGGAGCTGACGAGGCCACGTGAGGTCTCTAGTGTGAAGTCATTACTTTGTTTTTTATTTCTATTTGTTTCACTGTTGATTATTTTCCAAACCGTCTTTATTTTATTATCGGCTGATTTAATCTTGTTGCTAATGTATAAGGATTTGGCTACCTTGCAAGTGGTTTTAAAATTTTTCGAGTAAGTAGCAACATATTTATTAAAAGATTCTGTGTTGATATAAGGCTTAAGACCGTACAGCTCAAACAACCGTTCCCTACTTTTCCTAATACCCTGTGTTGCCCAGTCACTGAAAATAAACTTAGGGCCAATGGTTTTAGATTTCTTTTTTAAAGTATTATTGAACTCGGTGTGCACAACCGAAAAGAATTCTTCATAAAATTCATTTACATTCTCTAAATTAGGGCCCGGTATACTTAACTTCTTAATTAAATTATTATTAAATTTGTCTAAATTGCTTGGTGTCATTTGTCTAGTTTGTATCTGAATTCTTTGCAATTGTATATTGGACGCGAAAGCAACGGTCTGACCGCTGTGATCAGAAGGAAGGTAATTTACGATGGATTTATGTATGTAGTCGCAGCAACAAAAAACATTATCAATACATGTAGCAGTATTTGTAGTAATTCTAGTTGGTTCTGAAAACACGTTTGACAAATTAAATGATTTAAAAAGACTTAAAAATCTACTGCTATTTACATTATTTTCTAAGATATTAACATTGAAGTCACCACAGAAATTATTGGTTTATTACCAGTTACAAGTTTTGCCAAAGCATCTTCCATTACTGACTCAAAGATAGAGTAGTTCAAGTAATTAGGGGGTCTGTAAACGCACACTATTATATGCTTATCAAGCTCAACACAAGACAATTCAATGCTGTGTTCGACCGATAGATCGACTATATCATTCCGAGACTTAGATTTAATACAGTTTTTAACTAAGATTAATGAACCCCCACGCATCTTAGATTTTCGGTTAAAGCAACTTCCCACGTTGTAGTTATCATAATTTATTTGCATTGATTCATAATCTTTCATCCAATGTTCGGTAAAACAAATAATATCAAACTTGGTTTTTTCTAAAAACAATTCTATTTCTAATTGTTTGAATGAAAATCCCTGAATATTCTGATGAAATAATTTCAAAGAATTCTGCTCAGCCCCTTTTTTACAAATAGTTGATTGAGAGCTAGAAGATACCTTAAAGTTGACAGGTTTAACAAAATTGTCACTATTACCTTCTGTTGTCTTATTTACTAGTTTAAATCTAAGCTAAAATGTGTATAATTACAATTAGTATAATTACTAATTTCAGTAGAACTATTTACAGAAAACTGCGACATACCACATATGTCTGAGTTTAAATTAAAAGCTAATAGCCGAGCTATTTGACGTCTAAAACTAATAGGCAAGTACGCATTATTCCTAGTTGACTTCAGTTTCTGAACGAAACTGTTAGTGTCGAAAAATGTCAACCTGTCACGGTACTCCCTTGCTTGTCCTAAAATTTTTTGTCCGAAAATCATTATGCATAACACTTTTGCTATAAACTTCAGCAACCATAATGTTCAAAATACCGAAATTTTGTTTTACATTACTAACTTTACTTCTAATACTATTTTGTCATAATATCGAATACTATAATAATTGAATCTCCTAATTTTACATGACATAATGTCATATGTCCTAAGTATTGTATCACATAATGTGTATGATTCCGAATGGTCATTTATACAGGGTGAAATTGAATAGATGCGACAAATTTAAATATACAATAATACGTGTTGTCAAGAAAATGTATAAAATATCAAATATAAAATTGTAATGAACGAAGGAAGGGTAGTGGGCGGCGTGCGGTCGCCGGGAAGGGGTGTCAGCGCTGGCGCACATGCGAGGTTTGGCAACGTCGCGCGATACTTACATTAGAAACTAGGCTAAATTAGGTAAATGACCGCTATGAACGGGAATACTGATAATTCGTACTTAAATAAAGATAATAACATCAATGGACCTTTTGAAAACGATAATCGCGTAATTTTTTTTAACGATTTAGATAGTAGAAAAAACAGTTTATAATTACTATGTTACTGTAACTGAAGCTCCCATTTCATTTTGTCGCATTTATTCAAATTCACCCTGTAAATTGTTAGTCGCTAAAAAATTCCCTAAAAGTTAGGTTTTAGTGACAGAAACGAATCGCTGTAAATCTGACTCCACGCAGTCTTGTCTGCCCTACCCCAAGAGTGTAATTTAAAATCGCGTAGGCGCGGAGGGGCGAGGCGGACCGCGAGTGGAGGAGCAGGTGGTTGTAACACTCGCCGCCGCAGCTGAGGCTGGCCGGCAAAGCCGGCCAGCATGCCGAAGCTGCGGTGGTGAGCGTTAAACCCATCTGCGACGATAAGCTCGCGTGAGGCCGCCGGAGCCCTGCAGCGCCAGAGCCGTGACAGAAACCATGCCTGCTGCATGATGCTTGCTCGTTTGCATGCTGCATGCTTGCTTGCATACTGCATGCTTGCTTGCTTGCTGCATGCTTGCTACATGCGTGCCGCATGCTTGCTTGCATTGCAGGTCAACGCCTACATACGATCCAACATTTGGAGCACAAGAGAATCAATCAAAATTGTGCAGCAGCTTGGCATAATAGAATGAATCTGCTGGTAAATAAGCCTAAATCAGGCTTCTATCATTTGTCGAATTATCAATGTAACGCCTGACAGAAGTTCTTAGCAAAAACTTTGTAATACAAATTAGTTCTAAGACTAGGACTTATGACTTTTATTGAAAACGATTTTATGTCTTTTGTATATTATTGATGGTAATACTTATGACAAACGGATTTAGGGCATATTATATTTAGGGATTTCAACTTTATGGCATATGATATTATGTGATACAAAGTTCGGGTAAAGTATCATTCGGACAAATGATGATTAGGACAAAAAAATTATGTCATTTTAGATTATGGATTAAAAAGTTAGGTAATACGATAGAGAACCACCTGTCACTATAGTGACTAGCTAATAAACACATGCGATTGTTTAGGGTATGGATGTAATGATTTTGCCTGTGTGTATGTCTAGATTTGTGCCCGGTTGGTGGCAATAGGCTCCTCCCCCTATTACATGGTACCTGCTTAAACATAACTGGCTAAACGTGGGTGTACTATATTAGGTACATACACCTCTGTCTAACCCTTAGGGGGTTACAGGTGTTATGTTATGTTATGTTATGTAATAAGAAATCAAACGATTTCATAGGTAAAAATATTCGCTTACATTTTTCAGTTCATGCAAACATCTGCTCACTTTGAACCGAGCAGCTATTTCAGGGCAATACCCACGATATCTTGTTCCGCGTATTTTAAATGCAACGAGCAGACAATGCGTCTGCTAAGTTTTGCTCAAACAAAAGCTGTTCGAGGAATATTGGTTGAATTGTGCGGAAAAACGTTTAAATTGTGTCTCGCCCACTTTATCTTCTTATGCAATAAAGAGTTGCAAGTCTTGGATTTAATTTGGTTCTTCTATTAAACCCCCGCTTCTATTAAACCATAATAAGGAACAAATTCGGGAATGTTAGTAATGTCTTTAAGCACCGACGAAAAACGACGGGGTGTTATAAGTTTGACGTGTGTGTGTGTGTGTGTGTCTGTCTGTAGCATCGTAGCGCCCGAACGGATGAACCGATTTTGATTTTGTTTTTTTTTGCCTGAAAGGTGATTTAGTCGGGGGTGTTCTTAGCTATGTTTGATAAAAATCAGTCCAAACTGGCCGCCGCCACAAAATGGCGGATTATTTTTTATTCAACAACTCCCTCAATATGGGTATCAAATGAAAGGGCTTGACTAGTAGAATACTATACACTATGATAAATTAAAAATCCAAGATGGCTGCCACCACAAAATGGCGAATTAACTAGTTTTTTTTCTACTTAGTTTTTAGTACATTGTGTCGGGGTTTTTTTTTTAAATTTTAATTTCATTTTACTTGTTATTTACGTTAACAAGCTCGTAATTAAGGAAAGTATCCAAATGGTATGGTGACAACGAGGCAGAGTAACCTACTTATTCTTTTTCATAGATTTTACAGTAACACCTTCAGCATTTATGTACGTTCAGCAACATTGAAGCATAATATTGTATTAGTAAGAGAGTAAATTAACGGCAGGTGGCGGGCAAGTGGTACTTAATCCGGAATTTGTAGGAATAAGTAACGCTAACTGGCTCCGATCCAACGCGGGGAATATTGGGTAACTGCTCGGAATATTGGGACCGCTTCATCACTATGACTTGTATACCTAAGTACTTGAACGTAGAACTGAATTAAGTTATAATTTTGTGCTGTTGTTTGTACTGAAAACATTGTGAGATTCGTTTTTTTAACGTTTATGTAAGAACATGGGTGGCGGAATGTGAAAAACATCGAAAGCCAGGGGGGATACTGATATTTTCCTTGTAACAAAACATCATAAAATTACGCTTGTTATTCGTTTAAGTCCCATTAACCTGGTACGAATATGATTTTACTTAGAAACTATTTCCCTCACGTAGTTATGACGTGTCGAGACGAGTCAGTGGCTCGAAAGTCTGACAACCAGTCTTACCCTGGGGTATCGTATTAACCAGAACAAACTAGGTTGTGGAGGTCAGATAGTCAGTCACCCCATGTAAAATACTGGTATTCAGCTGCATCCGGTGAGACTAGAAGCCGACACCAACATAGTTGGGAAAAGGCAGATCAGTATCAGCGTCAGATGATAATGTAAGAACATGGGTGGTGGAATGTGGTCTACAAGGGAAACACCAGAAGTCAAAACAACACATTACGCTTTTAATGCTTGAAGGGCTATTCAAAAGTGTGCATCAGTAGCTAAAAAAAGTGTAACAAGTGAGCAATCATATTGAGACAAGTCGTAGGCTACTTTTATACCCCTAGGTGACAAAGGACGTGGTTCACGCGGACGAAGTCGCGGGCAACAGCTAGTATTGAGATAAACCGAGTGTTTTATAATGCATGTCTATGTTCTTCTATTTGAAAATACCTGCTCATTAGTACAGAGAATAAAACAATGGTCATTATTTGTGTGATTAATGTCAAAAAAATGAAAGCATCAACATATTAAATATTCCTAATACATTAACGAATTTAAGGATTATTTATGGAATTTGATTCAAACAAAACACTCTAAATAATACTCGTAATAATAATGGGCGTAAATCGAACGATTTATTTCACAAACACGGCTCTTTGATGAGCAACAGAAGCACGCGATGCGTATAAACGTATAATCAAAATCATTCAATTAAATGCAATTAATGCCGATAAGTGCGTTCGATCTAATTGGATTAGATTCCGAGTTCAATTAAGTATATTATCTTGGGATTTGAGTAACAAACCCATCAATGACCAAGGGATATGATGTTGGAAAATGTACGAACGAATATTCGTACGTACTCGATACTAGGATTTTTTTTGTACTTATTTTTTGAGCTTTTCCTTTCCATTAGGATCATCATCATAACACCACGCGATGATAGTAATAGTAGGTACACCCGAAGTATGATAAAATATATATTAATTTTGCTTTTTTGTTGATCATGTGGCCGGACGGAGATAGATGGACGGTGAGCTAGCCCATAGCTCACCATCCACAGGCCCGCGCCTACGGTGGCCGGGGGCCGTCACGTGGCCACCGACGGCGACGCCCGGTGTGTCTCCCGGCGGCTGGGACGAGAGGTTGTCTCCCTCTCGCGTTCCGCCACCTCCTTCGCTAGCATGACTGCTTCGCAAAAGGAGATGACGGGTTCCCATTCCGTCTCGCTCCGGACCATGGATTGAACCAGGGGCCGGATGCGAGAGATCCCCGCCGCCGAGAGCCTGATCATGTGGCCTAGATTACCATTGTGAGCAATTTTTTGTAGATTCGTCATAAGAAATTACTGGGTAACTGCCAGTCTGGGGTTATACTGAGTAATTTCGAGCCGCATGAGGCTTAAAAAATTACTGGCGAAAAGTTTGGGAGTACCTTCCATATGACCAATCCCTTTTGGGAAAACGGGAGAAAAACTTTGCTGTATTGTTTTTGTATAAATCATTCATGGTAAATCCGTGAAAATTTACATCCCTTTTTGTTTTTCGTGTTGTGTAATAAAGTTTTATATCAATAATCCAAAATACCTCACCCTTTTCAGTTTACCGTCAGCTGTGTGTTTAGGAAGACTACCGCCTTTTTTAATGTAGACATTGAAACAATTTGAACAATACCGGTGCGACCTTTATGTCGCAAAGACTTGGCAAGTAAGAATAAGAATGGACGAATTTAAGAGTGCTGTTAAGAATAGATGGAAATTTAAAAGGGCAGACTGTACAAGAACGTGTCAAATTACATAATGAGTGTAGAAATACCCTTAACAAAGCCGAAAGGCACTTTTTCTTTACGTCATTGCGATCATTTTCTTCACTATAGATCTTCACGACCGCCACACTATTCAATGAATCCATCAGCACAGCCACATTGTTTTGAGCGCGTTATATTGAGTCCTGAGACGAGAGTTTTCGTCATTTCCCACCAATACAATTTTTGTTTAGAGTTACTTAGTTTCATAAACCAAATGCTTGGTTGCCGGCTTCTTGAAGAGTCCGTTTACAACTTGTGTTTTGAGGGTGTTTACTGATACCATTGCCTGTTATATAAGAATCTTTATATCTTACGTAAGTAAAAAGTATTGGGTTGAAGCGGATTGCTCCACTTCTCTTCAAACTATTTTCTCTGTTTACGAAGTAACGCAGTCATATCAATTCGTACCACGCCTAAAACTCTATCATACCCTAAAGTTATTACCCAATTTCATGAACTGGGGATATTTCGGGTACTTTAATCTTGAGTAAAAATGGGTTCGAAGAAAAACCGTTTTTGGGAATAACGGGCCATTCTCTAGGTTAGAGAACTAGCGTTAGCTAGACGCTATAAATTCAGTCGGTATAGATTTTCGGCACTATCATTTCGTATCATTAGATTGTCTCAATCGTTTTTCTCTTAAGCCCCTAAATTATGATTTATAACTATAAGTAACAAAAATGTTTTTGTTGAGGTTGAGAAAATAATATAATACTGTGTTACGAAGATAATTAGTTCAGTCGCTACCAAATCTAATTAAGCGTCGACGATCATTTATTTAGACAAAAGAATTTTTCAGAACGCGGTCAAAGACGCAATACAAATTACATTTCAAGTTTTTGTGAAAGCATAATCTGATTCTTTTCTTTATTTCCTGATTCTGAAAACAGGAGCTTAATTAGTATGTGATCTATGATGTTGGTTAATATGTGTACTATAGTGATATACGAAGTCGTGAAGCTGAGAATTAAAACGTATTGATCGTTAGAATTACGACAGTTCTCCAAACACTCGCTTTGTATTTTATAATAGCTGGGAAGAAACAGTGGCGCAACAAGCTCCCGAGCAACCGACACACACACACGCACACACTTCAAGTAAAACTATCAGAAATAATCCAATAGCATCTTTACACGAAAAACATCTAAAAATGAATAACGTTAACCAAAGTCAGTTTTCATTATTTTCTTTGCAAAATCAGATTTAAAAACAATCCAACTTATTCAAAATACAAATTCATTCATTAATTTGTATTGTGCAAAAGTTTCAATGATTCTAAAAGAGTCTTAAAACTTAAAAGATGAGTAAAAAAATTCAGTTTTTCTAAAAGTCTAACACGAATAACCTATACCAAATACACTCGAGAAAGAAAAAAAATCCAACTAAAAAGCACGGTCCGTACCTACTTAAGTAAGTACTTCCATACGGGTATCCGTAAAGATGAAACGGTTTCTTTTTTAATATTAGAAAAGTGGTTGCTCGCTAGCCTAATAGTAAATAGTGAGAACAGCGAAATAAAGACCCTTTAAGAGACTTTAAGACTCGAAGCCCGTGAAGCTCGTGGCTAAATAATAACAGCCGCTCGGGTCGATCTTAAGATTAAGCCGTGCTTTGCCTAGGTTGCTGTGTGTATGGGTAACCACCCATTACATACCGGGTTTCCTCCGTGCCCCAGAAAGCACGATATGCCGTTGATCCTGGCTGTCATTTGCAGATCTGTGACAGTCGTTACAGGTGGTCAGTAGCCCAAAAGTCTTACCAAGGGGTATCGTACTACCCAGTACTAACTGGCTCGTGGAGGTCAGATAGGCAGTCGCTCCATGTAAAATACTGGTATTCAGCTGTATCCGGTTAGACTGGAAGCCGACCCCAACATAGTTGGGAAAAGGCTACGCAGATGATGATACTGTAAGACTCAAAGGTTCTAGCAGTATAAAAGGAAACAAGCGTAAACTAAAGTGTAGATAAAGTAAATTAAGAATTATTTAGTTGAGAATCACTTCTGTATTATTAATACATTGCTGTAAGCCGTCTACACTTTTACGACTTTAAAAATAAATGTCGTCATATTACATTAACTCGGGTGTTTAGTAAGTTGGCTGGCAGTTCGGCTGGCATATCCATCCAGGCAAAGCGTCTACTAATCACATATCCAAATACTTACGACAAACTTACGCACATAGTCATTCATTCCTAATGTCAGCCGACATTGGCGTATTACTATGGTGTTTCCAGATGCTACTGCGCCTTGCAGAGAAACAGCTTGGCTTCCTGCCAGCACCCAAGCTGGAACTGGACAATGGACATACGCTACAAAATTACTACCCAATATTTTTATTCGTTTATTGCGCTGAACACTGCCATTATACTGCTTATGTTGCTGTGTTGTTCTGGTCTTGGCGAGCAGATACAAAGGGTCCATGTACCACGATTCCTTTCAGCTTCTCAATTTTAGCACAGCAGTCACAAATGAGTATTTATGATCTAGACGACCTGTATAGTGCCTGTATCGCTGCAGTAAACGTGGCCACCTATAACTGGGCCCAAACTGTGTAATTAGAGGGAACATCAATACGATAAGAAGAAGAACACAATAAAAATACAAACAGCTACCTATCTGACAAAAAAAAACACCCTTCGTCACCGCTGGAAGGAACAATTTGCCAATATTATTTTCAGTTTGAAGAGTGTATACCAACCTTCACTTTAATCGGATGATTGTGAAAGCATTGCAATTGAAACAATTAGTTTCATACTACAGTAGGTAATATCCCCACGAAGTTAACTCGTAACATTGTCACTGAACAACTCAGAATTTCCACTTCGAAAGCAAATTGTAGAATATTGCTTACCATTATTAACAAACAGTTAATTCTATTCTCTCGTGAATAAACTAGTTTTAGATTCAGCACTAATAATTGAGCTGGCTATTCTAACGTTCTACGCAAACTAAAACACTAGATGGGCAGAATTCAGGGCAAAAACAATAGGTAGGTGAACAAACTAATCTACTGCAATAGTGCAATATTCGCGTCTGCCCGACTTTTCCTACTGCGTACAATTGACAAAATAGACAGGGTACTGTGACATGTATGCTCGTTTTTAGCACAAAAACATACACGTATTGCTAGCAGTTGCTAACTTACTAGCGGTGCTAAAAAAATCGAGTAATTATCATGCTAATACAGAGTGGAAGGAAGGACACCGAAATTATTCAACGGTATTTTTTTAAATCTAATATTTCCTACAAAAGTACGTACAAAGTGTATGAAACAGCAGATTTTTTTTTGTTACCGATGATACATTTAAAAGAGGGAGGAATCAGAATGGTGTACTGAACGAGGTAACCGTTTGTAGTACGTCGGCGACCCCGTATACGCGTAGGAAGTAAACGACATGTGAGCATTAGGCACCAGCTAAGAATTTTTCTACAACCAATAGAATATAATTTTCATGTCATACTGACTTTTTTTAAGCTTACAATACATTGAAAAGAACTACATAAAAAACTTTTATTTTTCGGTTTTATTTTTTGCAAAAAAGTTTTTATTTTTCACTTTTTAGTGGTTCACATGTGCTTGGTACACATGGAAAGTGCATACCGTTACAATTACAACAAGCCCAAACACGACTAGGATACATTGTCTCATTATGGAGTTCCGTGACTCTTGGCTTCATCATCAGATCTGATGGTAGAATGGTTTTTATCGAACGCAAATGCTTCATTTGTTGCAGAAAATACCAAAATCGCTGTACGTTATCCTATAAAATTTGAAGAGTTCCCTCGATTTCGCCAAGATTCCATCATCAGATCCCGACTTGGTGGCTATGGGACAATTCGGAAAGTATACCCTTTCCAACAAAAGAAGAATTTTTCAAATCGGTTGGCAAGCGACGAAGTTACGCGCGAACAAACATAAAAAAAAAAAAAAATAGTTACATCCGAATTGAGAACCTCCTCCTTTTTTAGAAGTCGGTTAAAAAGACTACACAATCCACTCAAAACATTGTCTAAAGCTAGTAACAAGTTAGCTGCCCGTACATCTATCTCTTTGTTCAGCTGTACCTAGGTACCTACATTCAATTAGACTTCCCCCAATTTGTTGGGACACGTTCGAACCGAGTACGGACAGAACACACTTTGTCCAGCCACGGGGCAGCAAAACTTTTGTTGTGCATTGTACCTAACTAAGCCAAAAACGGTTCCACCAAAAAGGCCGCTCACGGCCAGGGGGTCTAAAATGGCAACTTTAGCAGAACATTAAATGAATCACGTTAAAATGTTTAAATTCTAAAAGTGGACTTTACAGTCATAACAATAAAGTCCATTTTAGATATTTAATTTTTTTAAGGTGATTCGGATTATTTTCTGCTAAAGCGGCCATTTTAGGCCCGCAGATCTTTGGAAGTTTGTAGGCCTTTTGTAAAGAGGAAATAAATACTTTTGAAAACCTAAACTTTTGAAATGAATAATATTTTTACATAGCAGAATATTTAAGAGCAGAGCACAAAAAGAATTAAGAGATATTAAAAGCGTAATTGACGTTCAAGTGCTTTCATCGTTAAGTAATCGTCGGGAAGTTTCAAATAAATAAAACTAGAAAAGATTAAAGTAGGCACGTGCCACGTAATGGAACTGAAGATTACAATTTAGAACCAATTAACACAATTTACCTGAAAACGAATTGCTACGACTTTCGAAAGCTTTAAGAGGAGACATTAAATTCGTAGATAGAAACTAAAGAAACAATAACAATACGAATAGCGATAAAACCCTGCGAAAATTAATAATTTGCGTGTAGCTTAACATAACCGTATCCAGCGGAGGTTGGATGGCCGCCAACTCGTTATGAAGCGAATTATCCACACGATCGGCTGCGACCTGGGACACGCCGAGCACACCCATCCCGCACACATGCCGCTTTCATTCCAATCCCACTAAATATCATGGACATCTCAGAAACGCGAGTTAATTATCGCAATTAATGGGAGCCTGAATATCCAATTTCATCATTATTACGACGGCTTTGATATTTGATATTATGGCTCTATTAGCTGTATTCTCTGTTGGGTTTAAGTGGACTAATCTACCTTTGTTACCTAGAAATAATAGGCAACATGTCTCAAATGCTCAAAAGGGACTAACGTATCATATTAGAACACAAAAGGATGACATCAAAATGATAGATAGCGTACCTTTATATCCCTTACCACAACCCAACAAATCCTTAAACATTTCAAAATATTATAACCACTGTTACATCTATCAAAGTAACGTCCGTCAAAGCTCCCTGATCCATTCGGGGACCCATAGTTTGTTTTAAATTAATGGCATCCATATCTCACGATCCCTAGGAATAGTCCTTACTATTTGTCACAAAGATTATCTACTTTTTCTGTTTCCGACCCATGATATATATTATATTCATCTCCCTTGTCTTCATTCCAGATATGACGTCCTACATAAAGTAAGGGCTATAAAAGTGTCGGTACATCACCGCAGGTATGAAAAGATGAAAACAAAATTGATAAATTGGTGAAATACTTCAAAGTGTTTGCACACAGTCATTTATTTCCACAGCGGGAAGTTCCGATATTTTAAAACGTATCGACGTTGCTGCCAAAGTAAAATGAGCTGTATATCAGAGAAGCTAAGGTGGCTTGAGAATAATTTCACTTAATTGGAGCACAGCGGGAGCTTGCGTGACGTCACGAAAAAATGTGTTCCCGAATTATAGAGAGGTTAACGAGCTGTAGGTGTTCGTCGTTAAAGCTGCCATAAACTGTGCTAATGTGACGTGACGTCACACCTCCGGGGACTTCGATACGCGGAAAAAGTGAAAACCATTTTTTACGTATTGGAACATAGAGTTCACCACCATGAAGGTATACTTAGAAAAGTATCTCAACGTTCTCAAACTAAATTATGTTTCATGAAGCTCAGTATTCTGCGCGTAACTAAAATGATTAAAGAGCAGCAATCAATTACTGGGCGCTGAATGTGACTGCAAGTAAATAAATTAATTTCTGCTAATGGATCGAAATCAAAACAGAAAATATGAGTTTCATTTATTGAGCAGCAAAATTTATTACAAAAATCATAGACAATTTATTGGTAAATGTGCGTTTTGAAATGCTTGCTTTTAAAGTTTTAATATCATCATCTATGTTGGGGTCGGCTTCCAGTCTGACCGGATGCAGCTGAATACCTGCATTTTCCAACTTCCACAACACATTTAGTAATGGTTAATACGATTTCCCTTGGTAAGACTGGTTGTCAGACTGATGGGCCACTGACCTGTAACGACTGCTAACAAATAAATATATTATACCCAGTAAATGATAACCTGTAAATGTATAACCTGTAAATGCTTGCTTTTAACCTACTTAGTAATTTTGTTTGACCTGGAAAATGTAGCACAACTTCGTAAAAGATGCAGAAAAAAGATCAAATAAACTGTATTGAAAATCTAAATCCAACAGTGTCGTGAATCTCCCCAAGTAACTAGCTAAGCTGGGACATGCATTCTTGAACGCTCACGAAACATAAAGTCACGGCGTCAAGGCTTCAACCTAATTAATTTTAAACGCAGCACTTCCCAACTTGAAAATTATCTCCAAAATAAAATTTTAAAGTAACTATATAAACACAAAACGGTCATAAACTGACTTGGATGGAACTAAAATTGTGGGTGGCGCGTACAAACAGCTCCAGGGCCGTATTAATCCCGCGGGAAACGCAACTTTTTAATAGGTTTAAGACCAAAAATCCCGGGATGAAATACGAAACAAGCTTTAAATTCACCTGAGTAATTAGTTAGCCGGGTAATTAGTTTATTTTTAATGGTAACGAAAGTTGTTAATTTTATTTGTCGCCTCAGCGTAATGGGATTTGAAACAGATATTAGGTACTCGTGGTCTCGTGTGCTAATGTGAACTTGTGTCTGTTAGGATTGTTATATTAGAGTTTTGTAAGTTTTTAGTATTTTGTTCATGTGTGTGTATGGGTATGAGATAAATCATATGATAAATTAAATTGTATCTGCATCGTCTTTTCCCAACTTAATTAGGGTCAAACTTTTCTTTCAACCGGATGTAGCCGAATACCAGTATTTTACATGGAGTGGCTCCCAATCTAACCTCCAGAACCCAGTTACTGGGTAATACGCTACCCTTGGTAAGACTGATTGTCAGACTTTCGGGCCACTTACTATCATAACTGCCAAAGATCTACAAATGACAGCCGGCGCCAATGGCTTAACTTGTTATTTGCCACGAGCTCCTCAAAGTATTGTGACACATCCAGCTATCAAATATCACTCAGCACATCTGCAATTTACAAACCACTCTCACATCTCGCAAACAGCTGCCCCGTTCTAACACTTGTGCTATTTACGAAGCCATACGGATGGCTAACTTCACGGGTATTTACGAATGTGCTGCCGACCGGTCTGGCTCCCAATAGTCGCGATATTGGAAGGCAGCGGACGCACGATGTGTGGGACCACCCTATCGTTATGAATGGAACATTCCACAAACAAAAATGCATACACTCGACACGAATTGTCGGATGCTTTTTTGTTTTGCGTTATATTGTTTTCTGTGATGTGTTTTTGTTTTCTCAACCAACAGAGGTCGTTGATGTGTTGTAGGTAATCTTATTGTGCCTATTCTTTATAACACATTTGTGAAGAGCATTAATAAACATTTATTTATATTTACTTAAAAGATATTTATAACTCTGCTTTATATTAAATGCTCGTACAATAACTCTATAACGGGTGTGTAATATATGATATAATAACAGAAAGTATATTTACACTTGAAATAACGTTCACATGATATAATTTTCATATGCTATAAAAACAAATAACCTAATTTCATGTGATCTAATCTTATATTTCAAATAAACTTCTTTTACTCTAATAACATTTAGTATAACGTTCATTAAAAATAATTTTCAATTTGTATAATGCTGTTTTAATATAACGTTTAGTTGACATAACTTTTATTTGACCTAATTTTCATATTTCCTAATTTTCAGCCGAAATTCTGTAATGACTAAGTAAATATCAGGAAACATCATAATGCCCTGTCAAACCTCAAATAACCCAAATGATTCACCTACAACAGTAAGGATCTGTCGCTCGGCGGCCGCTGCCGCGGCACGCTCGCTCCGCTCGCTCGCCTTCGCGCGCCAAAAGGTCACAGTTCTAACCTAACCTAACCCACATCATTCACCCACAATACAGGGTAATGATTCACCTGCAACAGCGAGGATCTGGCGCTCGGCGGCCGCTACCGCGGCACGCTTAAAATTATAATAAACGTTATTATAGATTTTGAATATTATACTAACTAAATATTATACTAACTTAATATTATACTAAATTAATTTTAGTTTAAGAGTGAATTATAGGAAATGTTAATTAAGACATATAAAATTAGATAAACTGAAATTATATCAATAATTCATTATATCATTTCATCGTTATACTAAACAAAAAGTATATTAAATGAAATTAGGTCACGTGAACGTTAGACTTTCTGTTATTATATCAAATGGCACGCACTCCTCTATAACACGCCTTTGTATCTTCATTGGGATTATATTTACTGTTGTACTGCTATTGTACCACATGCCTGTTAAAGAACTATTAAACACGCTACTGTACGACTTAAGTATTAGGTATAGTAAACCCCTTGAACAGCTATTGTAGAACATTCAGGTTACAAAGAAGTCATTGAAGCAGCTTGTGTGCTAGTTGGGCGCTGATAAAATCGAATAAAAAGCTGTTTGCAACCATCTGTTTTGTATTTACAATAGTTCCAAATTGGAGTTTAATATCTCTACGTATTCCAAAAAAAAACTTTTTGTATTAGTTTACATATTATCATATCGACAATATAAAAGAGCTAGCTAGAGCAGCATACTCTGGATATGATGATGGTTTTAATCTAATCTGGTTTACATTGGGTTACCTATCCCAATGAAAACAGAAATTAACGGGGAGAAACGCACAATGTAGCAGTAAAATCTTAAAAAAAAAAAAGTTCGTCAGTTAGATTACCAACAAATATATGATTGACCCGTATTTTTCTTGTTACATAAACCAAAATTGACGAAGATACGACGCTTTTAAAATTCTCAATACGTCACACCTAGGTACAATTGTTAGCGAGCCCCCCCACTCCCGAGTTTTGATGCGTTTTATCTTTGTCAATATTCATTGATTTACAAAAGCAAAAAATACGTGTCCATTATTTTCCAATACTGACGGACTAAATAGATTTGCAATTTTTGATACTGTCGACATGCCTATTTGAGAAAAAGAAGATTACCGATGCTCATACTATTTCTACTTAAACTACGAATTAAATTTTATTTAAAGCAATTTGTTTTCACTTTACTTAAAAGTCAACTATAGTTGGCAGTACACATATTTTAATGAAGCCAATATGTAAGGCCTGTTTGCACAGGTAAAATGTTTGGTTCATTAAAATATTTCCAAGAATATTAAAAAGTAAACGTTGGCAGAGGTGGAGGGAAAATAAAATTATCTCCGTTTTAATGATGATGTCTACGTTTTTTTCAATTGTAGGTAATATTATCTTGGTAATGATACTTTTTTTGATAAAGTTGAAACTTTTAATGTTGTATTGTATTGTACAACGGGCTGGTGTCCGCAACTCCACGTCAAAGCGCGTAATTTGCGTATGGGCTATAATACACCACGCGGGCCCAGTGCGTGTTGGTAGATGTCACATGTCTTCGAATTTTTGGTTCTAGGACATGCCACTTTTTATGTTAAATTAATATTGAAGCAAATTCTAACACATCATCCACCAGTCTTTGCCGAACTTTCATTATGTCAGCTTTCAGTATAACCGGATGCAGTTGAATACTGACATTTGACTTTTTATTTTACACGGACCTACAGCCTATTAGACCTTCACAACCCATTGAACGATACCCCTTGATAAGACTGGTTGTCAAACTTGCGGCCGCTGACTACCTGTAACAACTGTCAAAGATCTACAAATAACAGCCGGGACCAACCGCTTAACGTGCTTTCTGAGGCACGGAGGAAACTGGGTATACAGGGTGCAATTTTAGTCATGGGCAATATTTTAATCTAAGGCTCTACTCGCGATACTGATTGCATTAGGGCTAATAATTCGCAAATCTAAAATATTATTAATGCACGTATTGAAAACCTTAAAAATGTAGTAAGTCACATTGCAAAGGCATAATGTTGCAAATAAACACTAAAAGTAATAAAAAAAACATACTTCGTAAACCCCAATAAATCTTGAAGTATCAAAATTTTAAAGCGCAGTATAACGCGTAACGAAAAGTAAACAAACATCAAATAATAATAAAAGTGGTTTGCTGCCGGCCGGGGGCGGCGCGAGCGCGGCATATCCTTAACAATAACAATAGTTCGAACGCATGCCGCCCGCCTCGAACGAACTCTCTCCGTCCCACTTCTTCACGAAAAAATACGAATGCAGCACCCGCGCGCGCGCGGGTGCTGCATTCGTATATTCGTCCCGAACTTTTTACGAACCGGAACTAACTTGTGACTACTTGACTGACTAGTGTCATTACGACTGCGCAGGTGCATTGACGTGTATGATCCATTACTCCTGTGACGTAATTGCCGCTCGCGCCTCTCGTATCGTATTCGGTTAAGAAACTTGGATTGCAGTGTTAGTGGACTTTACTGTAAAGTGTGTAGTGTGTGTCAGTCAGTTACTGTTGTGACGATTCTGTGGTTGTGATAACGATGCCTCAACCGCGTAATGTGCAGGCTAGGTACACAAATCAACAGTACTTCCAAATGGTCACTATTTACGATCGTACTAACAGTCTTGTGCAAACACGTGAAATATTTCATCGCCGCTACCCGAACGACCCAATTCCATCACGGGGTCTTATTTTAGGAACCACACAAAACCTGTTAGACTTTTCATCTTTTCAAGTGGCAGTACATGCACTAGCTCGTGGAAGACCACCAGTTCACCCTTATTCCCTATACCGACGAATAAGGGAAGTTGGATCAAATCTTAAGTAACTTACTTACCTACCATAAGACGAGTCGGGCGGGGTCAAAAGAGGTCACGCGCAGTGCCACGTATGTACGCGCGCGCCGCGCCGCGTTGATACTTTGAGACACTTACTAACATTATCAAGGTTTTACATACTTGCATTAAAAATGTTTTAGATTTGCGAATTATTAGCGCTAATTCAATCAGTATCGTGAGTAGAGCCTTAGATTAAAATATTGCCCATGACTAAAATTGCACCCTGTATATTACACCCATCCACGGACCAACCTAGGCAAATTCGGCTTAACCTGAAGACCGACCTGAGTGGCTTTTATTATTTAGCCAGGATCAAACGTTGTTTTAAGTGAAGCAATGACTAAAGTCTGCTAATACAGCATTAAAGTGTTTACGTTTTCATACTATGTATTACGGCGTAATTTCAAGTAAGCTTTGAAGCATTTGAGGTAGGTATGAAGAAAAACAATTCATTATTTTTGCAGCCAAAATTCAGCTTTTCTTTTTCGGTAACACTAATAAAAATAACACGTCCCTAGTTCTCAAGTTGCAAGCCGCGATTCATCATTCTAAAGATTTGGTAAAGACGATCGATCAATTAGGGGTGTTCAAAACGCAATCCTGAAAAAGAACAACCATCTATCATTCTTTGTCTCTGGTTACTTTTGTCTATACTTGTTGCTAAATAGAACTGGTAAGCTACGGTGCCAAATTTGCCAACAGTCAGGCCAAAGCCCTTGGGGTCTGACGGTCTGACGGTCAGACCAAACTATTGAATGCGGCGCAATAACAGTCGGTAATGATATTCATTGGGTAGTTCCGTCCTCTCAAATTGTTGGCAAGTACTTTTGAACAATTTCTGGCGACCATTCAGTGATCGACTAAGCAGCATTCTGAACTGAAAGTGTATTAATAAATTGTGAATTCACAAAACTACTATTGATAAAAATGAAAATGAAAAAGCGTTTATTCGTGGAGAAATGGTATTATAAAAAAATGTTACTTCTGCCAAACTGTAAAGCAGTTTGTTGGCAGATGTAGCTCCCATATGAAATATTCTACTTTTATGTATCAACTCGCAGGTACCTACTTTTCCATCAATAACAAGTAAACTTAACTAAAAATGTTGAGTTAAATTTTCTTGTATCATTGTTTGATATTTGTGTTTAGTTTTAGTTAATCAACTAAAACTAAACACAAATATCAACAATGATCTGCTGCAATGCCGTGTTTCAAAAAATTATCTTAAAATGTATTTGGTTCTTTAATTTTAAAGGAGACAATTTTTTTTAGGCCCACCTGGTCGCTGCATTTATTATTCATACAACAACAAAAACAAGTAACCATTTTACGAGTATTATAATATTAAATGAAATATTACAAAAAATGAAACCGGAATCTTAAAATCATAATAAATAAGTTATGTTATGATATCTTTTTGCGAGTCAAATCATTCCTGTTGTGGTTAATGTCATTTGACAGAATATACGAATACTTACGTGAATAGGGGCGTTTTTTTTCCGCTTACAAAAAAAGTACGGTACCTACCCATTGGTATTTATGTCTGCTTTAATTATACTTAATGGAATCAGAATAGAATATAAAATAAGTATTATTAAACTGTGAGCATTTTAAACGCTATTTTTAAGCGTTTACACTAAAATCGCATAGATGGTTTAAACAATCAACGTGGCACGGAACTTTATAGATCAACTTTTTTAGTGGTTGACTGACAACTTCATTATTTTGACATTTACTTTTTCTGTTTATTTTGGTTTTCGTAAGTGTTTTTGCAGATTTTTCGCATTTATTTCGGTTAGACACGGCTTAGCTAATTTAACCACCGGAATCTAGAGGTTATAAAGAAAAAATCAATGTACGTTTCATTATTAAATGCTATAATTTATTTGGGTGGCCTAATCTCCGAACAAAAAAAAATATCTCCGTGTGTGTGACTTGCCCAGACTAGACCTGTCATTTTAGTAAATAATAAAAAATAAAATATAGCTTTGTCTAGACAAATTACTGCAAGCAGTACGCAAACGTGTAATAACCACAAAATAAATAAAAAGTCATTAATATGAATAAAAATCAGCTTGAAAAACCCAGCCAATAATAAAATTGCACTCATGATTTTAATCATAACATATTTTTGACGTATTCATAATAAAAAAAAACGCAATAAAAATACAGTCACGAAAAATGGGCATTCATTTTTCAAGCAATTCCCGTTCAGATTTTCGACCGTGTTCGTCGGTCGTCCCAATTTTCACCGTTGTAACCATACAGGCTGGCATATAGCGTAAAAGTGCGTAAAGGTAGCAATAAACAGAACATTTCGACTTGGTCGTTAATCACAGTAACAAACGCGATGTCTGTCAACGTAATCACATCTTTTTCGGAGTACGCTTTCAAATAGGAATCGGTCTTAATGATTTATAACCTAAGAGTTTTATAAGAACGAATTATGAACGAATAAGAACGAATTATGAATAACTTTATCAACTTTTTGGAGAGATCTTATTTCGGATTCGAACTTAATGGACTGTTAATTTATTTTTTAATTGTTTTCATATTAATTTGGTAAGTATTGGTTTATATATATACACTAACACACACAGCCATCAAGTATTCATTAATTGATGGCTGAGTAGGAAGGGCGTATTGAGAGAACGATAAAACTATATTATTTGAGAAGGTTGAGACAGGAGACCTTAGGGCTGCGTCCCATTTTCAGTTTTCAAAAATGGCCAAAACCTAAAAAGGACTCTTCAGCAACGTTATACAGGCAAACGCTGTTTCTGTATAGGCAGAACTTCTCGAAGATATTGTGGCCATGCACTAGATCTGAATAATCAGATTGTATACCTATACCTTTCCTTTGCAGGAATTACAAGCCTGAGTGTTAGTCATATTTTTATGAATAGTCTTAGTGTCTAATCGGTACACGTGTTCAACTACAAACGTAATATCACGGACGAGTGTCCTCAAACAAAAACACTAAAGTTGTGATCTATTCAAACGGTAACCAACTCAATGGTATTGTTCGCTCAAAGCATATTGATTTAGGTGGAAAGTGGTGCTCAATAACCGCTCTATCTAAAACCGAGGTCCCAATGAACCGAAGTTAGGTATCTATTGCAAAAGTTTAGCGTAAAATTACATCTTTACCGGCGATATTAAATTTCTGTTGTCTCACGTGATTTACGATGTCTTCGTTCACTTATTAACGGTTCCGTCTATAAGATATTGATTTTAGGAAAATTTCCATTCTATGAAATACTTGAAGAATGGCTAGACTTTCATTAAACAGTGTTTAAAGTAACCAAAAACCTAGATTAAAGTAAAAAAAAGACTGATCCCTTTTGTTTTTTAAGAATCGGTAACTTATCCATTTTACATAATTGAATAAAATTCCAGTACAATAAAGACGGTCTCCAGGGTAAATAGCTTATTCATTCCCAAAACTATTCATAAAAAAATACTTTAAAACCGATGAATACTAAGCAGGAATTATAAATATTAAAATGTAATTTATAATCTGTTTAAAACTGGATGCTGCGGCGCCTTCGACAGGTGCTTGAAAACTTTGTTAATAAACTCATATTGCGCGTCAGTCAAGCCCTGCATTTGATTTATTTGCATTTGATGAAGTCTTATTTAATTTGATTACTTTGAAGAACAAGTTTTTTAATTTCAAGTTTTTCTATCAGTTCTTCGAGTATAGGTACAGATTGGAAGTGCCTCGTGCCTCTTCGTCCGGTCACTCAGGTCAGTTTGCAACTAATTTTGAAGATTACTTGCAAGCTAATATTTTCCCAACGATATGTCGTGATACATCTCGGTTTATGATATGAAATAATATCACGCCAGTTAGGCAGAGGAGTCTGAGGGGTACCTAATACTACACCCACATTTCGACAGGTATGTTTAAGTCCCATGTTACCGGGGCGAGCCTTTTGCCATCAACCGGGCATAAATCCAGACACCATTGCTGTTTGCTGAGAAATTCTTGAAGTAATGACTCAATAACACTTCGCCTGACCCGGGAATCGAACCTAGGACCTCACCCTCAACACCACTAGACCAACGAGGCAGTCAAAATTTATCAGAATAAAAGTAGAAATCAAAAGAATTATTATCATAAGTTCATAATACATCAAATACTTTTATATTTTGATATAATGTACTAATTTGTATTTATTTATTTATTTAAAACAGCTTAAACTATCTTTACAGGGTTCACCCTAATGCGACAGCTAAGAACTTATATTATTAACCTAAACTATATACCTATAACCAAATTACAAAAAAAAATTGTAACTTTGTAACGACTAGGTACCCGTCGATTTGTTAATATTTCAGTGTAATAGTCAACTATATAACGGTCATTGACTTTACAACTTTGACCAGCGGAATATTTTCACTTCACGTCATTTTCATGTGAAAATGATTTATGTTTACGACAAACACATAAACGACCATTTATTAGTTTAATGACAATACGGTTACATATAATTAGGCTAGCCTATAATTTCATAGTGATTTCAAAACATTTGCCTGTCATGTTAACGCTGAAATACCTTCAGGTCGCAATTATTCGGATATTTCCAATAAATTAACATTTCATTGAGGTCCTAATAAGCACGTAGAGAGTAGAGTTCACTGTTCACCAAAACTAATGGAATTTAAACTAATTTAAATACATTAGGCATGCGACCTTTTCGCACAGCTACCCAAGTTATACGTCGGCTGTCGTTGAAAATGCCCGAAGGTCCGTATGTGAGGATTTATCGAAACTTTCTACGGCGCTTATAGGACCCTTTGAGAAGGGAATACTAATTTCAGGCTCCGTAACGCCCTCTAACGTGTTAAATAGTCAGTTAAACGTCTGTGACTATTTGTTTCAATTGCCTGAAGAACTAAATGGTGTGAACAACCGCTTGTTTTGGACTTATTTGACTTTCGTCACGGCTTGATTAAAACACGGTCAATTTAGGTGAAAATATACTCTATGTTAACAGGTATGGTTACAACACTCAATGTATTTGTAACACTTTTTTTCGGTTTAAAATAAAAATCTACGCAGTTTTACGGTTCCGCATAATTACCTCCTGCTTAAAATAGCATTATTCGCCTCTTTGGTAAAACACCGCGAATACCGAGTACGTCATTCTTGCTACCTGCAATAGGAAACATGAAAATATAATGGCTATTTCGGGGAACACCTCGTAATTTCTCGTCATTTCAACTTCCAATTTGGAAAACTCGTAAAAAATAATTTGCATAACATGTTTATTGTTTTGCGCTATGAAATATTCTTGCGAAATAAACATCATCGGCATTTACATTATTTCAGACCCGGAGGAGCCCGTGGCTCAATAATAAAAGCCGCTCGGGTCGATCTTTAGGTTAAGCCGTGCTTGAATAGGTTGGTCTGTGGATGGGTGACCACCCATTAAATACTGGGTTTCTTCCGTGCCTCGGAAAGCACGTTAAGCTGTCTTTTGCAGAGCTTTGACAGTCGTAACAGGTAGTCAGTAGCCCAAAAAGTCTGACAACCTAATACTAACTGGGTTGTGGAGGTCAGATAGGCAGTCACACCACGTAAAATACAGGTAGCTGCATCCGGACAGACTGGAAGCTGACCGCAACATAGTTGGGAAAAGTCAAGCAGATGATGATTATTTCAGACAAGTCTAATAATACTTTTGACTAGATTTTGAATGACAAAAACTATGAAACAGGAATATACTATCGGGTCAAAAAGTATCCTTTTTTCTAACCAGCGCCATGTACTATCTGGGTGCCAAACTTTATCAAACCCCAATTAGCCGTTAAGGCGTGGAAAGGTAACGGCCAGGGCTACTTTTGAATTTGTAATGAAAACTTACCGAAACGAATGTAGCATAAGACAAATCCTGGATCCCAAAAGCTTTGAGGATGAGTGGCTTTTGTGCCTGCGTGCAGCCAATGGTGGTCAGTGTTCGAATCTCTCGGTGAGAATCTTTTTCTAGCTCACAGAGATGCCAGCCACAGTTGTAGAACATAGCACTTGACAACAAGGATGCCTGGACAACAGAAACATAATCACTGATGGAAATCTACTAGCAAGTAGAAACGGTTAGAAAAATATGTGGTTTACTGATCTTTTACAGTTTTATTCTTTTTCTACTTCATGCATCGACGATTCAGATTTTGTCAGACCAGTACGTAGCCTGGCACAGACACACTTCTGTCGTTTGCCTTATTCAAATCCTGGACGATGCAATTAGCTCATTGTGCACGACGGGCAGGGGAGAAGTTGTAGCATAGCCAGTTTTAATTACCGCTTTTAAGTTTGGATAACCTGAAGTAACTAACTAACGTAACTGGCAAGTCCCATTTATCTAAAACAAAGTCCTCCGCCGCGTCTTGTCTGTCTATCTGTTCGCGATAAACTCAAAAACTACGGCACCCATTTGCATGCTGTTTTCACCAATGAATAGAGTGGTTCTCGGGGAAGGTTTCAGTATATAATTTGTACGCGGGTGAAGCCGCGGGCATCGGCCTGTTTAATGCAAAGTTACAAGAAAACTATCAACCCCTATTTTTACACTGTCATAAAAAAAAACTCAATTTAATCTAGAGAAGAAGCAAGCCACAATACGAGACGCAGCGAGATGAACAGATGCATGAGGCTCACGTGTTTCCCCTAGAGACATCACAAGCTACCGTGCACACAAAAATCCTTGCACTACTTATTGTAACTTTGCGTGACTTCAGTTTGTGTGTTTTGAACCGGTTAACGTCTCGAGACTGCACGATGCATTGTAATTTTTGTAAAATATGTTCTAGACGATTTTAAAATTGTCTCGTCTTGTCGTCAGTGTTTGCAACGTAAGAGTTATTGCATTTTTATTTATTGTTGGATACTGTCTTAATACTACCAGACATAAAAAAACATACCATGACGCCTGTCATCCCCGAAAGGTTAGGCAGACAGGTACCTAATAGTACCTACACCCACTTTTGCCAGTTACGTTTTAATACGCATGTAACAGAGGGCAATTCTATTGCCATCGACTCTGTGGCTGCTTCTGGAAAATTCCCGATGGGAAAACCCAATAACACCTTGCCCGACCTGGGAATTGAACCCAGAAGCACATGCTTAGCAGTCGCACTAGCGACCACTACACCAACGAGACACACACCACCACTAAATTACTACTACTACTACTACAAAAAAGAAAAAAAAAACTATGCTGAATTATGATTAATGAAACAATTGAATTTTGTTTGTTACTAAAAATAACTATATCTTGAACTAAAAGGCCTAAGGCAAAATGAATACAAAGTTCTAAATGGAAACGTACTTTAATGGAAGAGGTTCATTTACAAGAGATTACTGCAGACTAAGATCGTTATTCGTTACCCCAAACGTTTCTACGCTGAAAGCTATTTCTAATTCATATAATATTCAGGGCATGTATTCGTACCCATTTCGTATCGAGTCAATAGTCCGGCTAAAATCGACAGGATAAAGCTCTCGTGTTGGAATAAACCTTTGTATACTTACAATAAACCTTTCTGATGTAGTAGGTAAAGTGGTGCCCAATATAAGACCCTGCGGGACGCCTAAATACAGAAGATTTATATTGCTTTCGTGATCCACCGAGCTTATTTTAAACTATGTTAGATTTAGCTATTGAATAAATAAATAAAAAATTACCTGATAAGTAACTTCTCCAGCATTCCACAAGTTAAGTGCCAGAAGTAAGAAGAGTGAACCAACGAAGGTATACGTCATGAAGGCATTCGTCAGATCCAGATGTGGAGATAGCTGTAAGTAACCAAACATATATCAATACGATGTATTGGTGCTTTTAATTATGAATTTATTCCTTAAAAATATTTCTAGACTTCTTAGGTTAACAATAAAATACATGGGTTACTAAACAAATTTTAAATTAAAAAAGTCTCAGATACGCGACAAATACATTCGAATTTCCACTTCGCTAAACTGAGTTGACGAATACGAGACCAAGGACAAACAAACAACAACTAACAAAACTAAAAAGCAACATTTCTGTTAAAAATATGAAAGAAACACGAAAAAGGTTTTACGTACCGCTAAACGCAGCAAAAGTAACACGGCGACGGCGGAACTTTCGCACACTTGGAGTGACATTATTATTCCGAAAACACGATGTATCTCGTCGGCTAAACTAAACAAAGAACTTACATGAAGTCTTTACTTCTATAAAAAAAACTCTCGGCTAACGTCAAATTGTCAATTTGCACGAAAAAACATACAATTACGAGGAAATTGCTGATGGTTTCAGAAATAGTCAATGGTCTTTTTATTTTTGTTATAACAGTTTTATTGCTCTCGTTTACAGAGCCAGGTGTGCTGTTTATTTAGAATTAAATGAACGCGATTTTTACGAAAGCAATTTTTCCAATTTAGCTTTGCCGGTTTTTTCATAACACTATTCCGCTCCATTGGAATATTAATACATAATTTTGTAAAATACTTTGCGTTTTCGATCCATTTCGTTTTATGCCAGCTTCAACAAATATTTATTGTATCGACAAAATTTACGACATGTAAACAAAGATACAATTCTATTCTAGACTCATTCATTACGTTGTCCGTAAATCCTGTTTATTTCTTGTCGGCGAACAATGAGGTGCACTGAATAATACAATAACAAAAGTTAAACAAAAGAACTTAAGAACTTACTACAGAAGTTTCTGATGCATCCGAATACCTTCCAAACATCCAGCTTTTAGTTTGTCTATAGCTTGTCTTTTGTTCATTACTTTTATATTCCTTTCAAACTGGTTCCGTATCCGTTCAAAATGGTGGCAGAGAGTAATAAACTTGTAAGTCATGGTGATCAAGTGCGTGATAGGCAAGCAGTCAGCTGACATCATTGGCAACATCATGTACAACCACGTTATGTAAAAGAATATCCGGAAAATCAATGCCACGACTGAATTGTCATCATAAACCGGTAAATATGTGACCACAGTATAAAAAGGGGCCCCTGAAAAGGAAAAGATAAAATAAAGAATTTATGATTATCGTTGATCTCGCTACCCGGATGATACCATGAACGTGACTTTAAGCCGACTGCATGCTAATAACAAAGGTGATGAAGGACAGGGACTAGGAAATACGCGTAACTTGAAATGTAGCATGAAGGGTAAAATATTTGTAGATGAAAAAAATGCACAGTCATGATATTTTGTTTACAAGGCACTAAAAGAGCCAGGCAGGTAAGTCAGGAAATAAAGTAGGGAACAAATTGTATAGGAACTGAAACACGGTACCTTCTACAATCGACTTCCTCGCGCTTTCTATCCCATACGCAGCAAGAGACAGATACACGGATATGGCGTACAACCATATACCAGCTGTCACCTTACGGTATTGTCTCTTCATAACATGATCCTGTTCAAACTTCGCCCCAACAGTAGCCATTTCGTAGTTTAATTTCTTTATTGAAGTTTTATGATACAAGAGCAGAAACATCTTAGTGAGAACAATGTTGTGGATCGCGGCAAACATCACTGATGAGTTCTTCTCCACTTCAGGGAAAATCCCGAATAATGCTGCTACATTTTCGAGGAAAATCATTGTAGTGTAGATGGAGAAGGTGATTATTTTGTACAGCTGATAAGGTATAGTTTCATGGTAGATTTCTTCGTACCAACAGTTCCCACACCCCGCGTAGTACACGTACCGACAAACTTTTCTAAGTAAGCTTTTAGTATTTAAAGGCATTTTCCTTTCAAACTAGAGAACTTTACAAATGAGTTTTTATGTAAGAGATAAACCTCTACGCCTGTTCTCTGTATGAGGTTTAAAAGCTTTATGATAAAAGTATCTAATGTATGGCCAACATGTTAATTTTACGTCCATTAAAACTAATGAAAGTAATTTGAACTTGTTTTACGTAAAACAAAAAAGAACATTTTACTAACGTTATATTTTAAACGAGAACAATAGAAAAATACCTGTAAAAGTTACCTTAATTAGTACTTTCAAGAGGTATCGAATGAAAAAATTGTGAAATATTATATTCATCGTTATTAATGAACGTTCATTAGTAAGTCGTAAGTCGAAAATTGAGAAAGTTCGCCGACGTTACAACATATTGTTTATGATTAATTAATTACTGAAACAATTAACGTGAAGAGTGTTATATTGGTATATTTTATTACTCGACATTGCAGTAATAAACGTGATTACTACTTTATGCTTAATAAGCTAAAAGGCTGTATTCAAATTAATTATTTAGGTTCTACTTGTGTATTTCGAATTACGTAATAGAATTATCTTCGAAACCGTAATATGAAATAGTTCTTCAATGGTATTAAATGAGCTTAGAGGGTATACTGATGATTTTAATGACTATAACTCAGTTAAGGCACATTTTATGGTCACGATTTCATGCAACCTGGCAAAAAATACATATGAAAATTTAAATTTCTTATTACACGTAAAAAACAACAACAACATTATTTATTTCAGGCTACAATGGCCCAGACTGGTATATCTTATAAACTAAGATATCTATATCTATATCTATACATATAATAAAAGAGTAAAAAAGCTGTGTCTGTACATTGAATATATTTAAAAAATAATAATTGAAGGGAGTTTAGAAACAGTAATAGAGCACGAATCCAAAAAAAAAAGTATGTCTGTTTGTCTGTTTGTTTGTCTGTTTGTCTGTTTGTCTGTTTGTTTGTACACGCTAATGTTCGGAAGTACTGGACGGATTTGAATGATTTTTTTTTGTTGTATAGATATTATGTCTGGGCAACATATAGGCTATAATTTATCTTGGAAACCTGAACACCTGATATAGAACCGCAATAGACCAGCTAAACAATAAGAGATACAAATATGACACCATAGCAAAAATTGTTCCACGTGATGAGCATTTTCTGCTGAGAGAATAAATTTGAAGATCTGGAACACCTGATGTGGAACTCCAATAGCCCAGCTACACCATAACACATATAGGAATGACGTCTTAGAAAAAGTTGTTCAATTTGATGAGCACTCTGTGTTGATTTATAAAAATCAAAGATCTGGAACACCTGTTGTGGAAGTCCAAGAGCCCAGCTACACCATAACACATATAGGAATGATGACGTCTTAGCAAAAGTTGTTCTGTCTGATGGGCATTTCCTGTTGACTCATAAAAAGATCAGAAACATCTGATGTGAAAATTATTGCAAAGCTATCACTAATTTCACTGTAAAATTATAAAATAACAAAAACTGGGAGTACCTCCACGCGGTTAAGGCGGTAATAGTTTAGGACTGATTTTTGATGACGATGGTATATCATTGAAAATTTGACTCTACTGGCCAAAACTCCCATTTATTATTTTATTTTATCGAATAAATATGTCTTCGAGCTTATGTTATTTGAGTGTTTTTGGCATGAAGAGACAGAAGAAGAGCGCTGAACACGCACACAACAAAATATTCATAATCTGTTAGAAAGTGAGAGAGAAAGAATTGCTGGAGTACGGCATGAAGAGACAGAAGAAGAGCGCGAAGACTTCGACATTCTCTGAACAGAATGTCGATAACATCTGAAGAATCGGGTGTCTCAAGATATAGCCGTAGGGCATGACGACCTTCCGTGGGTTGATAAGAAACGGAGTTCATTTACGTATACTCCTATGATTGAATACGCCACATATTCCGCCATCGGAGGTATGGTTCAAAATTTTACTTTTTGTGAAGCTGTTAAATGGCAAAAAGAAACACGGTATGTGTTGCTCAGGTGGGAAAGATCCGTTATTTTTCCGTCCCCGGGCTCTTAGAATAAGACGTTTCAGATCTTCGACTTTGACGAACCCGGAGTCGCTGGCAAAAGCAACAGGATCCGCGTACGAAGTCGCGGGCAGAAGCTAGTATAAAGTAAAAACAAAACTTGAGTCCATGAATAAGACTTCACTTCACTTGTGTCGGCTGTCCAGTGGTACTTGTCCACGGAACACCACGTCCTGCGGCCAAAAGTAGGCAAAAGTCTTCCTCCATCACCATGGGCAGGTAACAATTCGGTACTCGCACCACGAACGCTTTGAACTTAGACGTTGCGGCGCGACTCCAGAAATTGAACCCTCGTCTTTCTCGTATAATTGATATGTTGGTCGCAAGCGATACACCTGCTGACCATGAGTTCCTGGGCATTCTCGATTCCCGGGTCAGGCAAAGTGTAATCAAGTGTTCCTATCAGTAATTTCTCGGTATGCAGAGTCAGGATTTGTGCTCGGTTGATGGCAACAGGCCGCTAATTACATAGGACTTAAACAAAACTGTCAAAATCTAGGTGTACTATGAGATACACCTCTGTCTAACCCTTTAGGAAAATACAGGCATGATGTTGTATTATGTTTACAAGGATCATCCATAAAGTCAAAGCTAATAAACATTATGTACAAGTCATTCCAAAATAAACATGATATTTACGTAATTCATACTGATATCAATACCAGATATACGGTCATATATACCATCTCTATATATCTATATCGCTTAGATCAAAATACTCAATGTCAGCTGTCTTGTTAACACGGCGACGAGCAAAAGAAAAATATATCATTTACGTACGGTGTAACACTTTTATAAAATGTAGGTTACATAAAATAAAGGTGTATTTTTTTCTTCAGAGGGACTATAGAATATTCATTGTTTTCTTACACTCAAATGGATCCATTTTAGGTTGACTTTATTTCACGACTTGCTTTTCTGTGAAGCCGCAGCCGCTCTGGGTTTCATCCTTAAAGATTATATGATAACGTTTCTGTTTAATCTATTTCATTCCATCCTTTCAAGTATATCATAAATAAGAAAGTGAGTTTACTTCTTTGATTATTTGTTGGTTCTACACAAGTATTCACGCCTTAACGGCATAATAAATTGCGATAAAATTTAGTACACAGTTAGACTGGGTACTGTTTAACCTGATAGCAAGGTCCTGTTGGTAAATATTCGATTTTAACGAGGGTGCGACCTAAGCTTGTAATAATAATAAATAGTAAGCTTTGTTCAGTGGTCTGAAAGTCTGACAACCTGTCTTACAATGGGGTAGAGTATTACCCAGTATTAACCGGGTTGTGGTGGTCAGATAGACTGGTATTCGCTGCATCCGGTTAGAATGGAAGCCGACCCCAACATAGTTAAAAACACGCTAAGCAAATGATGATAATGAGCATGCATTATTACTTTAAAAAAAAAAATCTTGTGTAAACATTTTTCTTAATAACCACTAGACAGTTGTAGCTCAAATATGCAACTCAATCATGTCCGTTGAGACCCATCTATCTCTCCAAGGTGAACAGATATTTCCGTTCGGAGCGAGACGTTTCATTACTTCAAACAAAACGAGTGTTACCGGTGTTTACACGTGACATGGCTAGAAATTGATTGATGGTTAAAACAGTTCTGTCAAGACATTATGTCGTGATTTTTTTGTGTAGAGGGAAAATTTCTCGTGAAATGTATACCCCGGAAAAACCAATAAAACCTACAACATATTTTATTTATGTAAAACCTGCTTGTAAGATAAGTCTGTAAGAAATTCTTTAAACCCTAGTTCAAGGAGTTTGTTAGTCAGTACTTATGTACAGTAAATAAAAAAAGATAACTACCCTATTTATTCACGTGGAATTCGGAGCTATCTCACAACCAACCGAAAGATGTAACGAATTTAAGTTATGTTACGATCGCTACCATTCTTACACAAAATAATTAAAATGCAATTGAGGAGAGCAGTTGAGCTGTAAGGAGCCGTCGTGACCTGTTTTCCCGAATTGCATTCCCTTGCCCTGATATTAATATTTTAATTCCTATATTTGCTTCGAAATTGCAATAACCTGCAGGCACTTATTATAGGCCAAAGGTATTTCGACTAAACGTTTAATATTCTCAAAGTGTGAAACTCTCCGCACCAAGGCACTTTGCTTCTGTAAAATAAATTCACCTACTTAAATAAAGCAAGTAACGACCCTCGCTAGCGACCCACATTAACACCTGCAATAAAGCGTAGGGTCTTTTAATTGACCCGTTACGTAACCTCTAAGTATCCTTACTATAGAAAGCTCACACGGAAAAACACTTAGTATTCGCCACTATATTAAGGTACCTGATCACGTACACGGAAATCTGCCTGACCAATAATACACCTTTACCCTTTACCTAATTTGTATTCAGGACAAGCAAGCGAACCCGGCAAGGATTACAAAACTGTGTTCGGCAAGAGACTGTAAACAGCTTTGGCGCCTTTATTGGTGTTAGGCACAGTTTTCAAGTAGCGCTATATTGAAAACTATGTTCCCAACGAGACTAGCTTTCATGATGCTAATCTTTAGGGGGCGTGCAGTTGCGCATAGTAAAACGCAAGAAGTTTATTTATTAGAAGAGTGGCGGGGTGTTAAGAATGCTATACACTCTCGACGAGACATTCCGAGACAGGGTCAGTGCGAGAGTATAGGTATAGAGTTGCGCTTGTCTAGCCTCGGTATTCCTCGCTTGCCCTCCGTACATTGTCGGTGTTTTGCAAGATGTCTCGCAAGATACATGTGGGAGCTCTCGGTCGAGAGTGTACAGTATGTCGCACCAAGCTTTATAGACACGATGCTCTACGCATCCAATCTAAATTTCATAACATAAATATTACGCCCGCAATCCGAAAGGTTGGGGATAGGTACACCGGCATATCGACAAGGCAAGCCTATTGCCATCAACCAGGCTGAAATCCAGACTCTGGGCTGATTCTGAACGTGTCATATTTACGGCTGCTTATTCAAACACACTGTAGTCTGCAGAAGAAACTCTGTCCTTCCTTTCAACATTATTTCTTAGTCGAACTTTAATAAAACCCATGGGAAAGGAGCAATGCTCTGCTTTAGATTTGTTTTTTTTTTATATTTTTCCGAGAAAGGGCCCTAATAATCGCAGCTATTATCTTTTCATTTCAGACAGCGCTTCCTTGTTTCAAGTCAAATATTGTTTAAATTTTACTGTCTTTCAAGATGTTATTATTTTTTTTAACTTTATTCTTGTTAATCATGTCAAAGCCATTTATACATAACATCACGCCTGTAATCACCGAAGCGGTAGGCAGAGGTGTATCCAGCATTTCGCCAATTATTGTAACAGGGGCAGAGCCTATTCCCATCAACCGGGCGCAAATCCATTCCGTAGCTGCTACTGAAAAATTCCTGATGAAAAAAAACAATATATCACTTTGCCCGGGAATCGAACCAATGATCAGTCGCATTTGCGACCACTAGTCGATCTCCACTGGTCGAAAGAATTTTACTTAAAAAATATGGCCAGCTACCCACATAGATAGATACTCGTAAAGGTACAGAGACAAACAAAGAGCTTTTAAAAATCGGTATTTGAAAACCGCTTTCTATACTATGCAACGAAATTCTATTGCAGCTATTGGAATTCCTCTATATTTTATCTATTACAGCGGCTATCGGACGGAGCTTAAAGCCGAATACGCACGCCATGTGGACCGGCACTATTTGCTCCTATGCGGATCAAACAGGGCGTGCGGAAAATAAACCTATTTGGATATTTATATGAACACGCGTTTTCAATGGATTTACCTGAACGTGCAGCCGGGGTAATTGATTAAAACAAACAATTACCTAAGTGAATTGAACTTTGATTACGAAACACGTTATTTGGATTTGTGACTAACTTTGACCGCGTAGGTATTTAATCATATAGTTTAATACGAGTATTGTGCTATTTCACTATTTTTATGGTAATTCTGGTGGCGATTCTAATTCTGGTATCAATATAGTCAAATTTAAATAATTACTTGAGTTCAAGTTAACAAAGCAAACCAAGAATAAATTATAACTTATGACAGTTTTAACTTCAAGCAATTACTTTGAACTTTACATTATTACTTTTGCTCAAGTATTCACTGTGACTTGTATACAGATACGGGAGTACCCCTAACCTCCCAAACCAGCACTATAATAAAACTACAACACTATAACTAAACCTTATCCTATCGGTAGTTCAAACACACAGTTTATAAGAAAAAGATAGAATATAATATTTATACTGAAATAAAAGGAATTTTATGGAGAACAGGCCGCATACGCAAACATGACAAAGAATAAAACCTTAAGAGGGAACAGGGCCGAAAAATGGTGTCTGGAGAAATTATTGCCGTCGCGTTACGTCAAGTCTGCCCCCGTAGAGTGCGATAGGGACAGCTGCAGCTCAGACCGATGATATCACAAAAAAAATGACAAGTTCGACATTTCATATTTCCCTTTTTTCCTCAAAAACTGAGCAGATTCAACTATTTTTGACTTTATAATTTTAATGAATGAATGATGTCTACGTACCTATAATTTATTTTCATGTTAAAAACTTTTCGAATTTGTCTGATAGACCTCTGGACGTAACGGCGGTAACAATGGGGCAATTTTTTTCATTTTTTAGGGTCATATTTTCTTAACTAATAATAAATATGTATTGAGGATTGCAGCCCTTGTTCCCTCTTAACAAAATTTGCTTCGCCAACATCTTGTTTCAATAAGATTATCTGCGTTTTTATACGGCCATGCTTTTGTTTACAATTTACTGAGTTGTTTATACATATAAAGAGCCTTAGTTTACATAGTACGTACAAGGGCTATGAAGCTTTAGACCTTTGTCACATGAAGCTTTTCAACGAAACCAAACCAACTTGAATTAATGAGTCATCATTTCAGTGGAGGTATAGATAGAACATATCACTATCCGTTACTAACACGTTGATAATGCTGATTTCTGAGCTAGAAATGTTGAAACTGAGGAAACAAAATAGGTATTATCAGTCATGGCTGCGAGAAAAAAAAATGTCCAACAGATGATGCTTTTGCTATATGAGAAGAGGCTTTTGCCCAGCAGTGGGACAGATAATAGGCTGATATTATTAGAGTAGCATCGAGTCTATAGTTTACCCACTAACAAATTAGATATCAGTTTCGTTCCTTCTATACCACATGTGAGTAACGCCTTATAGTTCGATCTACGTCGGCTAGGGATCTCAATAGCTAGATATTTAACGGGCTTCCTCCAACACATCCCAGCCGGCCGCCTATTCATTGTAAAGTTATAAATCACCTCGCACACCTACGGGATACAGGTTTAATTCCACCGGTGTCGGCAGTGAGCACTATACCTATTGGTCAAGCGATTGATTGCGAAATGTACCACAAAAGATAACATTTATCACTTCAGAGAGGACTATACAATGTACTACAATACAATTTGTTTTGTGTTTCTCTGTACAAACCACTTTAATACTTCCCACGTAATTGAACACAAGTAATAAAATTGTAAATGAACTAGTAAACCGCAGATGTTTAAAATGAGATTACAAGATTTACCAGCCACTTCAAATAAATGGTTTTAAAAACAATTTATTTAAATAACACTCGAAACACATAAATTAGCATTATTGCCAGCACAAAGACACAAATACTTAAGGACTAAAGTCGTTTATTTAGCACATTAGACTTTCAATGTAATCCCTAAGTTAAGTGGGTATTTATTTTGTGAAATATTTCAAAAGACTTGTAACGTTAGGTTCTGAGGGATAACTTTTAGGAATTAAAATTAAAATTGAATGAATGCACTTTAACTTTGCGGACCGCCACGCTACTTGGTTAACGTTTGATGAATTATAAATATGCGAAAAGATCGGCGATCAATTTTACATGGAGGGACTGACTATATGACTTCCACGACCCACTTAGTACTGGGTAACATGATACCCCTTGGCGAGCCTGGTTGTCAGGTTTTCGGCTAACGGACTGTCCATTACGACTGTCAAAAAGCTACGAATGGCAGCCGGGAATAACTGCTTAACGAATACAGAGGGGTTTCCGCATGTAATGACTGGTGACCCATCCAAAGATCCAGGGACCAGCCAAGCGTTGCTTATCCTCAAGCCTTTAAAGATTGTCTAAATCATCATTATTTTGTCCTTATCCCAGTTTATTTGGGCATGTCTTCTTCTTCCATACTTATCTATCACCCGTCGTGTCAGCTGTCACCTCCTTTCTGGTCATAGTCATATCGTCCTTCACACAGTCCATCCATCGTTTCTAAATATTTATAGAGATTGCCTAAATATGATCACAAAAACAAATGAAGTTTACTATAACAATATGGCTACCAAAAACCCCACGAAAGGAGACAAACAACCTATCCTAACACAATTTTTAAACCGTCGAAATACGTTTAATGAACGATAATTCTCCGTACCGCGAAGATTTACACACTCCACAAGAATAGTTAGGTGGGATAGGCTCCTGAGAACTCCATTCGATACTACGATATATCAATGCGAGGTTCCCGAAGGATACCCTGTTGGGTCACGTATCAGAAGTGTTTTTCAACGAACCGACGAACCCTACGTTATTTGGAGGTGAGAAAAAGTTCAGTATCAGAAAATTATAGGGGTTTTCGACGTTATTAAGATTAGAGTTATTTTTATGTGTCTATTTACGAAGCTTTTGTCTTGACCCCTCGACAGGCAGGCTATATTTCTAACCTGAATGAGTAGGTGATAGTTTTATTTTGTCTACCTTTCTCGGAAAGTAAAAAGTTTCACAAATATTTCATATTTTCTGCATCTTTCTGGCGTTGTTATGAAAATGTCAAAAAGAGAACAACCACATACGCGCATATATTTTCTCTGTGTTTTACCTGTGTATATTTCTCTGAAAATGTTTGTTATTTACCTGTTTTTGTAAGGTTTTTGTAGGGATTACTTACGACTTGGCCATGAGCTACCATGTGTGTCTCCACGCATGTTACGACACCAACTGCGGAAAAACAAATTAAAAAATTGCCTATAGCATACCACGAGTCATCGCTGACGCAGACTCTACCGTTTCACACAGACACAAGACACCAACGCCCGAGTCCTTCGACGATTTTCGCATAGCCTGAAGGTCGAGGACGGGGCATTATTAGGTAAAAGCCTCGTGATTTTAGACACCGTCCAAATTGGCCTAGTCGATTGGGTGCTGTATTTGACCCTGTCTGGACACCCCCATTAATTATTTAACCAATACGAGAGAGACTAGTAAACTACATTTAACATTTCAAAAAATTCATTACTACACATTCTGACCTGAGACATCTAGACAAGATTTTTCAATAAAAGTAAGTATCTCGTTTTTTCCCTCCAAAAGATTTCAAGAACTGCTGTATAAAAGACCTTCGAGACATTCTCAAGAATATCCAATAAATTACATTACTACCCGCGGTACAGTCACGAGCGCAAATACCTTACACACTTACAATCTTGGGAATATTCGTTATAATGTTGACATTTCTTTTTTTTTGTAAAGACACTAGTAATTTTTGCGTGAAAGAGTTACTTAACTAAATAGTGAAGTTAGAAAATAGAAGCCATTCATTACCATGATGGAAAAGAATATCGATTGGTATAAGCAAACGGCGTGGAAAATTAACAGATAGATATTGGATCTAATTTCATAACCTACTATTGAATAAACGACACAGCGCTTTTGGGAAGACTCGCCAAAATTATTTATATTCCTGACAGTAACACTAAAAAGCCAATTACTAATTGCATACAAATGAGACGTTAATTTTACATGGTATTTAAGTGAATAGGTATCAAAGTAACCCCCAATTACATGGGACTTGAACATAATTGGCGAAATATGGGTGAAGATACCTACTATTGGGTACACATCTACCTATACCTTCCGGGATTACAGGTCCCAAACCAGGTTTAGAACATGTTTTGAAAACGTTAGAAGCATTTTGTTATACCTAATTTATCGAAGTTGAATGTTTTACGAAGGTTAACTATGTTATACGAATTCATAAATTATTATGTTTCCGCGATTAGGATGTTTAGTCTCATTTAGAAGTTGTTCAGTATGATGGTCTTTGACCACACCTTTAATTATGACCTCAATTTTCAGGTACACACTGTAGCACTGTCATGTAGTCATATTCATGAACAACAAATCTTGTAAATATAAAACGACCTTAAAATCCATTTAGTATCACAGCCAACAGACTCAAAAGTTACAATATCCCCATTTTAAAATCTGGAACATAAACTTTTTCTCACTTAATTCCAACTTAAACAATTATGCTTGTTATTGTTCAAGTTTCCCTGAATGAACAACCTCTACTTTAGATTTTACTAAGTTTAATAGTTGTGTTGTCGGTGTTATGAGAGTTATAAAGATGAGCCGTACAATATTACGTCACATATATTGCATACACTTGCGGAAAACTTTGAGTGGAACTTACTTGAGTATTTTAATTAAGTGATGGTGTAGTAGTGGACTGCCTCGTTGGTCTAGTTTGCAGACGCTACTGCTGAACATGACGTCCTTTTTTTTCGGATGAGAAATCATCAAGGGAGGGAGTGTCACACTTTTACTGACTAAAACCCATCCATTTCCTTCCTCGCCCTTTATGTTCCTGGGCCACGGTATCTCTTACGTATGCTCCACCGTGTCCTCCGGACGATCCTCGCAGTGCAAACACCCGGGCATTTCCTCCCGCCCGATTCGAGGCAGGAACCTCCCGAAACAGAGCATGACGTCCTTTGTTCGATTCTGAGACGGGAAAATTGTAAATGGGTTTTTTATCAGGAATTTCTCAATACCAGGATTTGTGCCAGGTGGTTGTTGGCAATTAGCTCGCCCCTATAAATTACATTGGACTTAAACATAACTGGCGAAATGTGGTAGTACCACTTTTAAGTACACCTCTGCTTAGCCCTTCGGGGATTGAGGGCGTGATGGTATGTATGTGTTAGTGATGGTATTGAAGTTTTTATTGCTTTCGTAACTAAAGTACGTTTCAAAATAAACCAATACAAGTGTTTTTCAGAACAACAGATGGTAAGATATCTCTTTTATTGTAGTGTAATAAAAATCGTCGACTAAACGAATAATAACTGGAATAACCAGAATCTTTCTTTATTCGCTGTGTCGTTGAGCTCTTTGAGATGTGGGACGACTTACACGATAACTGACAAATGCTTGCATTGGCTGGACAGGGGGGTTATCATGACGTCTTATAGCAGGATTGTTTAATGTAATTCCAGTGTATAAAAGTGACAGAGCTATAGAGTACGTTTAGCGACATCTCTTTCTCACTCTGGAGTAAGAATAAAACAATCCTGCTTTAAGACTTGATGGTAGGCCACTGGTCCACTCAAATCTGTGTGTGGTTCTTTCTTCAAAATACCATCTCAGACACTCATCTGTATAGCCCTTATGTGAGTTGACCAAGACTATGTCTCCAGACATAGTCTTGGTCGAGAAACGAGACTTAAACGAGACAATGATCGCTGAGTTTGTTTGGGCTGTTTCTTCTTAAAGTAGTCGGGTACATACCACCGACCTCATAAAAAGCCGACGTATAAAGGTGTTTGCGAAATAAACATTATGTGTCAATCATCTATGAGGGGAAAAAAATATGCGGGGTTGTTGGAGACTGCCGATAGAAGTGAAAACTAGTAGACGATCCTCTACGGCTACGGCGTAGCGGATCTGCTACGAGTGCTACGAAAAGCATACGTGACGGTTACGCGAGTTCCATGATTTTTTTTAATTCAAAAAGTGTCAAAGCGCTAAAGAAGTTTTTACTTAAAAAAATTAAACAGTACAGTAAATCACCATCAGACGCAGACGTAGTTCGTAGGATTGATTTGCAATTTTTTTTTACTCGTGTATTTTTTGTAAACTCGTAATTTTCATTTGTTTCAGGTCCTATTGCTTTTGGAAGAATAGACGTTCTACCACAAAGCAGGACTTTGTAAATAAACCGTTGTTGACCATCGTGATTGGTCGACTCTTCTCCACATGTCTCCGCTTTCGTGGAATCAACTAACTAAATTACTACTACAAATACTACTCATCATCATCGTCATCAGCCTATTAATATTCCCACTGCTGGGAAACAGTCATCCTCTCTTTGAGAGGGAATGGGCTATAATCCACGGCGTGAGCCCAGATTGGTAGATGTCACATGTCTTCGATTTTTTACTTACGATCACTATTCCTGGTGGGTAAATTTAAAATACTTGTTTCTTTCCATTTAAACCCTCAATAGAAGATTTCTGCTACCATACCTATTACATATTCATTGACCAATAATAAATTAACGACATACAAATAAAGTACAAAAAAAGTAGGCAAAACGTTGTAATTCTACGTATTTAGGTACAAACACGTAAAATTTTCAATTAGTTTGACATTTTGCGGCGCGATGTGTTGGCACAGCAGAAAAGCACCTTGCAATCGAAATGTGCAAACTTTAAACTAATTTAATTTAACTTTAAAATAGGTTTTTCCCAGTGAAAATTTGTTGCATACGTACCCGTTTTTACGGTTCTGATCTTACACTACGGTTTTGTTTAATACACAGTTTAGAAGGGGTTCCGACGCTTAAACGGTTTACCACATATTCAGTAGGTACATAATTACGTTTTTTTTTTTTTTAATTATATAAACCGGCCAAGTGCGACTCGGACTCGCGCGCGGAGGTTTTCGAACCATTATCAAAAAATCTTGTTTGTTCTATGGGAGCCCCATTTAAATATTTATTAGTATTTGTTGTTATAGCAACAAAAATACATCATCTGTGAAAATTTCAACTGTCTAGCTGTCACGGTTCATGAGATACACAGCCTATTGACAGACAGACGGACAGTAGAGTCTTAGTAATAGGGTCACGTTTTTACTCTTTGGGTGCGGAACCCTAAAAAACAGCTGTTCCATACATTTTGTCCGTTTACGAATAGCAGTTTTGTAGAAAACAGCTGTTTTTTTTTTAAACCGAAAGGAAATCTACGTGTGGAGTTCACAATGATGTACTGAATTAGCGTCGGTGTCCCTTCCAGCCTGTATAATGAAAATCTACTTTATAACCAATTATTACGTTGTTTAAATCAAACCTATATTTATAAAAACTAAACACTAAAAAAGTAAAACAAAACATAAAAATGTAAATGTAATGTTGTGAACGTCGCCCGCCACGAGGCAGTCAGACTATAACTCAATAGTGGTGTACGAGCGCTTCGGCTTATGATTCGGCCACACATTCGGCTTCGGGTGATATACGGTCGAAGCTTTGGCCAAATCCCCTGTCATACAAAACACGATCGCGTAAGAACGCGGACTGAAAACAATGAAAGTCGGATTTGTGTGATCAAGAAAAATACTTTTGCCAAATAATAGTTTTGTAGAATAAACATATTTGTTGCGAACATTCGTAGCGTTCGTAGACGTTTTGCTACGAAAAGCGTAGCAGCAGATTTCTAGGTGCAATTTATTTATTATCAGATCATGCATTTAGCTTACGTTTCTTTTTTAAAAAAGCGTGTATGTAAAAATCGTGTTTATGTGGTCTTAGCTAGGCGATGAACTATATAACTGAAACTGATATTGTCCATAAAAACTTAAACTCGACTTATAACTATGATCGTATCTTAGCATTTACCAATATAAATACGGCTAAATATCCGGGATTAATCGAATAAGGTAGATATGAATATGTGTTGGATCATAACTTTTGGAATTCGGAAGCTCTTATACCCTTACTTAATAGGGTAATACGAGTACCAGAAGATAGGTAAATTTATTCCTTACGATACCGTAAAGATCGCCACTTACGATTACGATATTTATTTGGGTACCCATTTCGTCCATCATGCTTTCATCCCTATCTACATTCTAATATGGGCTGCGATATAAATATAGTAACGGCCTATTGTAGACACATAAAACCACAAGAGCGGGTAGTGAATTTAATTTTTATGGTTGTGAACCTGCAGAAGACATGAAAGCAGCGTAACCTTCACTTTTATAGCTCTCGATATAAATCATACTTTTATTATTCATTTGTACTTGCTCGTAAATTGGTTCCCTACAAACAAATGTGGGAATAATTTCGCAAAGTCGATGCTGAAAATGCGGAATGGGTTCGGTATCGGATAGTCGACGCCAATCTAGTGCCGAAAGCAAGAACCGCGCAGATTTATTCCGCCAGTTATTGCACATTCCCAGCAAATGTGCACTGAATATGCACCCGGCCTGAATATTTCACAGCTTCAAGTGCGCGCTTAGCGCCAAATAAAAAACGACCGAGCTCGTTTGTGATCTCTAATTCTCGACTAAACTGTCTGAATTGTTTTATTTAAAAGTCTTGAATGTATCACTGGAACAAAATATTTTTGTTTTATACTGAGTGGTCCAAATAGTGACATCATAAAAAAATATCTCTCATTCCTAAGGGTATGCGAAAATAGATCATGTATGTTCCAAAAAATTCAAGAGCGCGATAAATTTCGAGTTATAGTTTCTTGGAAAATATCAAAGGAACCGCTTTTAAAAAAAAAAAAACAAGTTTATTTTTACACGACTTTTTCACATTCCTTAACTTTAACTAAAGGCATCTCATTAGCACAAAAAATAAAAATCGAAATCACATGATTTCGAATATTTTTAAAGGGTTTCTTTAAAAGGCCATTTCACAAATTCTAATACGAGTATTATCTAGAATCGCAGAATATACATGGGGCACCAAGGGGTATTTTCGGATAGCCCTGGGTATATGAGGAATCTATTTAAGTATGGCGTCACCGATTGGACCAACGCAGTATGTGATATGAAATAACATGTATGTACATCATTAACGAAAACATGTATTCTACAGTATAAACACATAGCTAGGTACACATGCGGTCGTAATATCAATATTACAGTATTTATAAAATAAGCAAGTATATGCCTGTTATTTATGCTACGATGAACTTATAGAACCAGTGAATATAAATTGTAATATGGATAAATACATGCTATATTACATACTGGTAGCGAACAAATTCTAAAACACACATGCATTGAATTAGATAAGCAAACATGACCGATACTGCTATAAAATAACATTTATTTAGTCGTAACATTTTTACGACTGCATAGTGCATGTCCAACATTATTTGTTATTATTCATTTATTTCAAAGTATTGTTCGGTTAAGCCACTTGAATTATTGTCAAAGTTACCTATTTAAAAGTCTCTTTCGATTTAATGCATAATTCATTTAAGTTTTAGAAAACATAATTTGCTTTTTATTCATGCATATAATAATAGTTTGGTCATAATTTAAAGTCTTGTCTTAAACACATAAGTTATTCCAAAATATATAATTTACAAAATATTAAACTTTATTCCTATAATACTACGAACTAACTTAATAGCATATGCGTTACATCACGCCTGTATTCTTTGAACTGGGTTAGGCAGAAGTGTACTTATTAGTACACCCACATATTGCCAGTTATGTTTAAGTACACCCACATATTGCCAGTTACGTTTAAGTACACCCACATATTGCCAGTTATGTTTAAGTCCCATATTATAGGGGGCGAGCCTATTCAAACAAAATAATAACCTGAGAATCGAACCCAGGACCATGTGCTCAGCAGTCGCACTTGCAACCACTGTACTAACGAGACAGTCAAACTAAACATACTACAAACTAAACACGTCTAAAATAAAAGCCTTTCGTTCCTAATCGTATTGTCTTAGTTTCAACATACAAATCCCTAGCGCAAATAAAACAAAAACAAACATTTTAGTGACATCCCACTGCCTCTGAATAGAGCCTTACAATCGATTCTCAAATAAAAAAGTACACGCCAAAAGCCGCAATCAGTTTATAGATCCGAATGATTCCAAACAAAATAAATATTCTATATATTATATTTACATTTCGGTGCTCACCTACCTAAATATTGAAACGAGTTGTCAGAAATACTCGGTCCGGAAATTGAATGTGAGTGCCTCAAATATTTACCCAACACAACTGTTTGTATTTACAACATGTAAATGTACTCTTTCAACAAAATAATAGTGTTTAGCGGTTAGTGCGTTCATTATTATATTTTCTTGATCATTTTCACATAACAAAGCATTCATTGTCCCAAATTAATAGCCAAATCATTTAGAATAGGTATACTGTTTTCTACAGTTTAACACAAAATGGATGTGAAAGGGCCCTTGTATTGTATTGTATAACGGGCTGGTGTCCGCAACTCCACGTCAAGGCGCGTATTTTGCGTACGTTGAAAGTATTCTTAATGAAATGGGAAGGCACTATTTCTTCCCGTCGTAGCGTTACTTTTTGGTCTAGACATTACGGGAACCTTCTAGTTACGGAGATATTAAGGGCTAAGTTTCAACGTTTTCATATGTTTTTTTTTTTGTACACAAGTTGTTAATGTCATAACTTTACCATAAAAACCTCCATGACCCCCGTACTATTCTATGCATCCATCAACATTATGTTTTGAGTCATTCAATCCTGCCGTAAACATGATTTTTCACCTCAAAAATAAAACGTTTCCTAGCAATGATTTTTACGTAGAGTTACTTAGACACTATTAAGTGTCTTTACTGCACGAATCACCTGGTGCAAACTTTAATAAAGTACGTGTTTCCGGAACTTTAGAAAGCCTCCCTTGGTACCGGCCGTAAGGTCGTGGCTCACTTGACAAGCACCGCACCAGCACCGCTCCAACCCAGCAATTTACTTGCCATTCAAATTAGAGCATTAAATCGTGTGTCGCATAACATATTTTTTAATGTCCATATGAAAAAGCTTACGGCGGGTGGTCAACGCGCTTGCCGCTACCATACGACTCGCCTCGCGGGCGGCTCGGCGTCCGCGCGCCGCAAGCGAGGGGTCCGCGCGCCGCAAGCGAGGGGTCCGCGCGCCGCAAGCGAGGGGTCCGCGCGCCGCAAGCGAGGGGTCCGCGCGCCGCAAGCGAGGGGTCCGCGCGCCGCAAGCGAGGGGACCGCGCGCGGACGCCGAGTGGCCCGCGAAACAACGTCATTGCGCCGTCGTGCTTCTCCACGACGTGGGTACCTACCTACTCTTTGTTTAATGTATGGCCAGTTACAAATTTAGTTAGAGAGCCCACGACACTAAACCTAGTTCGGTTAGAAATAAAAAAGCCCTAATAAACCGACTGATATTGTTGTAATCGAAGGTTGATCTTATGTTACAATAACTGAATCAATCGTTACAGTACACCGGCTGAAACTTTTTTATAAATAGTTTACATATACTGAACTTAAAAAAATCTCAGAACTGTAATGGAAAGGGTGTTCGCGGGGTAGGTGAATTAAACCACGAATCCATGTTAACAAAATAAAATTACTAGAGATAATACCTAAAATACAATGCTACCTCCCGGACTATTACTACCAGCGTGCCGACTGCGAGCTTGCGCCTTGCGGACGGCGAGTGGCCGTCGCGTGGCCCGCGCGCCGCAAGCGAGGGGACCCCGCGCGGCCCGCGCGCCGCAAGCGAGGGGACCGCGTGCTTACACCTCGCTTGCGGCGCGTGGACCGCGCGCCGTAGCCTATATTCGAGGCGACGCCGGTCAGGAGCTGTGCTGGTGTGGTGCTGGTGCGGTGCTTGTCAAGTGAGCCACGACCTGTAGCCTCCTGTCTGAAACAAGCAATCCCAACGATTCCAATATTTGTGGATTATTCAGCATACCACGAAAAACCATAAAAACATATTTTGCAAGAGCGAGGTTGACATCCTGCCTGCCACACTGAATTTGCTGACACAGTAGTATGCTGTGATCTAAATCTGTGCAAGATGATCGCAAATAGTCAACGTCCACGTAAGTCGAACCTGCATAATGCTTCTCTCGTTTATAAGCCAAAGTTCACAAACCATATTCAAAAGTTCAATAAATTGAAAAGTGAATAAACGTAAGCTTTCAACTACCGTTTGGCGGTAAATCAACATTAATTAAAACAACGAGGGTGTTCCGAGAACCTATCGTAGGTAGTATAATTACAGGCGGCAAACAAAGGTCACGTTTATTGATTGTTGAAACTGGAGAGTGGGCACGGGAAATTCACGCCTTACAATAATAGTGAAGCTATGAAGTGTATCTTATATTCTTAGTCTTACATATTCCTGTAATCTTTGAAGCGTTAGACAGAGATGTACCTAATTGTACATCTATATTTCGCTAGTTATGTTTAAGTCCCTTGTTATAGGGGTCCTATTGCCATCAACCAGCCACATTGATAGCAATTAATCAATCATAATTCAGTAATCAAAGGCCCTTTCTCTGTCAGTTATCCAAAGATTCATTATTTGATTCATTCGAGCAAATAAACTGAAAACATGACCCAAACAGATAAGTTTTCACTTCATAAACTATATATGGAACAAGCAATTCTCTGTTAAAACGATAGCTTTCACACGCTATACTGATGACGCACAAATCCCTAGTAATCGGGGATCCAATTACATAAAACGAATCCCCTTAGAGATTTTAACACTCAATGTAGCGCCAGAATGCAAATCAGTTAGTTAACATCTGTTTCAAATTAATTTATTCAATTTATAAAGTACCACAGTATGATAATGTTTAGGGTCAGGGGTGGACGTAATTCTAAATGGGTATTAATCAATAAATTGCAAATTGCTTTGCGAATATCTCTGGAAGTGTGTCAAGGGTGGAAAGTTACCTTTATAAAACGGTTTTGGATTTTTTATTGAATAGAGTATTACTTTTTATCTTCCGTCAAGGTTTTGGTTTTTTGACGTTAAATAGACGCTGGGGGTTCATTATACTTTCCGTCAAGTCTTTGTATTTGATGGTTTTATGTACACATCGGTTTGCTTCTCTATTAATTAGATCTTCTCTTTATATATTAAGAAATCTAATTAGCGTGAGCGTTTATATATACACACTATTGGCTTGCTTTTTTTTTTCAAAAAAGTAGCCAGTTAATAATTAATACGCAGGTTTTACTGAATGAGTAAAGGTAAAAAAACGTATAATCTCTAACTATTTGAAGTTATCTGAGACTTCAAGGTCTTGAAGGAAAATCTTATTTTATCAATACTTTTAATAGCAGGCCTGGGGAGCTCACATGACATACCCAGTTATTGGAACGAAGTTCCTTATCGCGCGTTGTGAAAGGGGGCTAGACGGAAAAAATTCTTACGAAAAAGTTGTCACGACACTTTTAAAAATAAATGAAGGTTGCAATGCGTTTGTTTCATTTCTATTTCGCATTGAACAGTGTGGTGTCGCGACGATTATTTTTGTTGAGTGAACATTATATTTGTTAATAATAAAAAAAAAAATATTTTAACTTAAAAAAAACAAAAATTTGATTACAATTCCTTCACTAGTTAATCGAAAGAACTTCGTTCCATCCGGGTGTCCCTTGACACCTCTCAAGTTTTTTTTTTTACCCAAATTCAAACAAAACGTATAACTTTTATCAAGTCTAAAAATCTCTACAAACTCCAATGTACAGGTATAGAAGTAACAGTAACCGAACTATAGCTATATTATGTATTTTGATAGAATTACCTCTGCTCGCGAAGCTTCGCTCGACCCCAAAACTCGATAAAAACTTTGTCTACTCCAGCACAATAATTCTTTATAAATAAATTCCAAACAAGTTATGCTCCCTTTCCAGATCTTTATGATACGTTTCCCGTGTATCCCGCGGGATATAACATGTTCTAGAATGCACAATCCGACTCTTTTAGAAACTTACATGGACTGGCTGCGGATGGACACGGTTACAGGAAGCAGGTCGTCTCTTTATTAGACTTTATTTAACATTTAGATGTCATGATATGCAATACCATACCTACTATTACCTACCCTCTACACGAGTACAGTCACGAGCACCAACATGTACACACTTTTCTGAATTTAAAAACAATTTTCGCGATATATAACGATTGTACCTTGGAGATCAGATCTTTTTCATAAAAATATAAGTTCCAAAATAGAATGTTCATAACAAAATTAAAATTTAATCAGAACAGTAGGAGAAAATTCATTTCTAAAAGTTGTTAAGTGTTTATATAATGGTGTTAGTGACTGTACATAATAATTTAATAAATCATCATACCCAAGTCTGAAATTATTTAGCCTCAGCTTAGATTAATCGTCTTGGAAATGCACATTTTGCTAAAGATATGTAGTGAATTAAGATCTGACCTCTTCTCTACGCCATTCAATGTGCCCTTCGTTCGACCAACCAAAAATAATTAAAAACGTGGCCATAGTACTTCTTGAAGTAGGTAGGTATACAATCAAACAACAGTCATAAATCATCCACACAGCTTTCTCATTAAATAAGAACAAGATTATTTATCTCGCATAGCATAACTCCTATGTAGTTCAATTAATTTTCATTTATTTAATTGAAACATTCATCCGAACGTAATCAGCGATCTCTTAAATCGTCTGCAGAAGAAGATGGAGATTGGATACCACTAACAGTGGTTGGCAATTCTTATTTAAGTTTAAATAGGTTTCGCGATGCAGCGATCTACGTGAGCTCGGCGGAGCTGCGGAGGCCGGAGATTGAGCGCGCGGCTCGCGGTGAGCGACCGGCCAACTTTGACAAAGAGTAATGATCCCTCGCAATCGGTCCGACACCTCGCCCCGCTACCACACAGACTCGCTATTTTACCACAAAAGAAATAATGTCTCTTGACAATATTGGAACTGTCTCTTGTTATTATGTATTTACCACGTAAAAAATCTAGGTTACTAGGACACAATTTTACAAATATTTTTGCGAAATTAATGGAACAGCTTTTCTTGCATAACAAAGTACACCTCTTCGAAGAATTTCTAATGTAACCACGTACTAGGTAATTCTAAAGGAAAAACCATACGTCTAGTCGAATAATAAGTTATTGTGTACGCAGAACGTACGAACGGCGCCATTTTATCGCTCGATAGCGAACCATTGTATCGACAATCTTCGAAACGAAGTTGTTATCTTGGCGGCTCTCACGTTTTGTTGAATTAGTAAGAGGGTACAGACAAATGGCCATGTAAGAAACACGGAACGATCTCCGACTCGGTCCGAAAGCGATAGTGCTCCACTAGTTACGATAATAAATAGGGGCTTAACGCTAGCAAATGGCCGATTAGGGCATTCTTGACTACAACACTGGCATTCTGATAAAGTTAGCGTTTGCTTTGCAACGACTCTCATGGGTTTTATGGCTAACAAATAGATTGCTCCCACATTAAATCACTCACCTGTTTTAAGGTTTGAATTGTTTATAGGTACAGTAAACTTTAAACTGCATTGGAAAATATTTTTTCCTGAAATTTCAAGTCTTAAACTGAGTTCCAACGCCGTTATAGGCAATGAGTGGTCTGAAAGTGTGACAACCAGTCTTACCAAGGGATATTGTATTACGCAGTACTAACTGGGTTGTGGTCAGATAGGCAGTCGACCCATGTAAAATATTGGTATTTAGCTGCGTCCGGTAAGACTGGAAGCTGACCCCAACATAGTTGGGCATAGGCCAGGCAGATGAGGGAGAGAGCCTCTCGCCCCAGCCGCCGCGGGAGACGCACCGGGCGTCGGGGTCCACGTGGTGGCTACCGGCCACAGTAGACGCGGGCCTGTGGACGGTGAGCTATGGGCTAGCTCGCCGTCCGTCCGTCTTTTGACGACATGCCGTGTCGACGGCGCGTTTGTGTTCTACGCGCGCCTCTGAAAGATGTCAGCATAAAGGAAGGGGCCCGCAAGGGCAGAAGCCTGCCGGGGCTACGGGACTGTTCGAAAGAGATACCGCGGCCCCGGAACGTAAAGGAAGGAACATGGATGGTTTTTGGTCAGTAGAAGTCTGACACTTCCTCTCGCTCCGCCCAGAGTGGGAGGAGTCATTTGATGATTTCCCATCCGAAAAAAAAAGGCCAGGCAGATGATGAGACTGAGCTCTAACGCCTTTATAATCAACCAGAATGGATTCAAACCCATTTTTCCATAATAATAATTACTGCGTAATTTATACCCTACTTTCTTGCATCATAGACTTCACTTACAATTTAAATTACCAATTTGAAACGGAATAAACAGTTGATATAAACACTAATGCAAATCGTTCAATTGTTCAAATAAGACTACTACGTGAAATACGTTTTCGCCAAAATTAATTCAACCTCATTTTAACGAGATTCAGCCATTAGACCTTTTATTAAAGCCAATTCGACAAATTGAAAGCTTAAGGTTTAATTAAGATAATTTCTAAGTCCATTATGGTCTCGTCGCTTATTTCGATCGCTGTATTGGATATTTTATTTAACTTAACTATTTATTTACATAAAAGGCACAGCCATATCACATTGTCACATTACCTCTTATGCTGGAAACAATCTTATTGACTAAAGGAGTAACGCACTTATCTTAATCAAAAACTTTTTAAAATAAGTGCGTCATCGACATTAATTTTATGTATTGTTACACTTTTGGTCCGTCCTTGGGTGGGTGAACACATACTGAGTTTCCTCCATACCTCGAAAAGCACACGTTGGCCCCGGCTGTCATATTTAGTTTTTGAAAGTCGTTACGGGTAGTCAGTGGCCTGAAAATCTGACAAAACGTTTTACCCAGGGGTATGGTATTACCCAGTCCTGACTAGGTTGTGGAGGTCAGACAAGCAGTCGCTCTAGTATTCAGCTACCGGTTAGACTGGCCCAAACATAGTAGGAAAAACAGATGATTTCACTTTTTCCTTCTACTGGAACATTAATTTCATGCAATTTACCTCAATTTCAATAGAAAACAATAATGGGTCACCTAAGCTATTATTTGGAGTATCTCAATTGCCTATTATATTACAAAATATGAAGGCATGAGGGACTATTGTCAGGGTTATTTTATAAGATTACTACAATAGCCTATTCTTTGCTGTACAAAGAGAACAATTTGTATTCACACATCAAGTTACTAAATATGCTACAGTATAATAAAATACATGAATGTAAATAGGTACTTGTGTTCAGAATGTAATATCTATCACCAACTTACTACGAATATTTTTCTGGATTATGATTCAATAATACGAAACAAAGTTCGCAATCAAAAATATCACATTGATTACAGTTCGCAGTAGATGAAATACTACGAATCTTTGATTTTGGTGTAATTACCAGATTAAGAGTTATTGCTTTTCTGTTAAAATATCTCTGATCTTTGCCCAGGTTATACAACTCATCTTGTTCGCCCTACCAAACTTCTGTAAAAAATACTTGTTAATAGGGTTTTAATATTGGGGTTTTTATTCATGACTTAACTTAGTTGCTATTGTGTTTATAGATTTCAATGTGAGACGATTTTGCATGTCTGTGTGTCCCTTTATATTAATAAGAAAACTGTTTGTACGAGTTAGTGGAAATAAATCCTTTGCCGCATCACCATGTCTTTTTTTCATTCATAACTCATTGCAGACCAAAGTGGACTTTAACTTCTAAAACAGTTGCTTATCATAACAATGCTATCTGGTTCAGTTAGTATAGTAGTAGCATGGATTTTTTTCACATCAAACAAAGCTTCAAATAATCAGTCATTATATATTACTATCGTTATTGTTCTTTTTATCACGAATTGATTTCAATTGATATCTGAATATACATGGCATTGAGTAGCAATGTTTCTAAACAAAATAAATGCATAGATAGTTTTGGCAGCAGCATAAAAATAAGCTATAATTTCACACGTTATCAGCCCATAATAATATTACGTCCACTGCTGGAACGCCAGCCTCCTCTCTGCGACCCCGGAATGGGACATAAACCGTTAATTTTACACAACCATCAAAAGTTTCAATTAGCTACAGAATTTGTAACTTCAACATCAGCTACGCCGTAGCATGCTACGCCGTAGCACCTACGATGGTTTCGTAGCTGTCGTAGAGCCGTAGCCATACCACACAACCCGCGCCGGTAATATTTAAATCGATTAATATGTACCAACATTTTAAATAATTAATAGTTCTTTGACCAATTTAAGTGTACACTAATATTGTAAAGAGGAAAAGGTTTGTATTTTTGTATGACCGATTTTAACCATTTTTTCATCAATAGAAAACTAAGTAAACAGGAAGATTTTCAGGAAAAATTATATTTATATCATGCAAATCAGCCGAACTATCACAATGTTTGCGGACGAAGTCGCAGGTGAAGCCGGTAAATTATATGAAATAAAAAAAATATTCGAGTATTATTACATGAACTACTCTACGCATTTTGAAACATGATTGTGAATAACAAAACCATTGTTATAATCACATTGTATTTTTTTGTTTGGAAAAACGTAATACCCTATATTATTTATTAGGACCGGTAACTAGAAAAACGCTTTGTCAGTTGATAGTTTTGATGTCGGTATTCGTTCTCAGCACCAGCAAAATATTAAGTACATAGTTAAATAAAACTAGAAGTAGTTACAATTTATTTTTTTAGTAATCAAACTAACCATGTTAAGAATAACAGTGAAAGAAAAGCCTGTGTTTAAGAAGAAACGTGATAATTACGCGCGAAGGCTCAAGACTCAGAAACTGATCAAGTATTTGCAAAGCGAGTTAAGAACTTCTACCACTCATGGTCTGCCTTACATCGCTAATACTGAAATACATTGGTTTGAGAGGTTTCACTAACATTATTTGGTAGCTTTGGTAGATTTTGAACCGTTGCAACCTTTGATCAATAATATGGTTGCAATCTAAAGCTGTCGAGTTTAATAGGCTTGTTAACTGAAAAAATCTAATTAGTCCGTCACTGAGATTATCAAAAAATATTTGACCCGTATTTTTTCTTTTGTTACATAAACCAAAATTGACGAAGATACGACGCTTTTAAAATTCTCAATACGTCACTGTTTGGTATCATTTTTAGTGAGTTCTGACGTCACGAGTCCCCACTCCCGAGTTTTGATGCGTTTTATCTTTGTCAATATTCGTTGATTTACAAAAACAAAAAATACGTGTCCATTATTTTCCAATACTCTAACTGACGGACTAAATAGATTTGCAATTTATTGATGGTGGAAACTAGCCTATTCTTGTTTCTTGGAAAAGAATCTTCTGTTTCATAGGCCATCTGATTAGCCTTTTCCTAACTGTATTAGGGTCGGCTTCCAGACTAACCGTATGCAGCGGAATACCAGTATTTTACATGGAGCGACTGCCTATCTGACCTTTACAACGCAGTTAGTACGATACCCCTTGGTAAGACTGGTTGTCAGACTTTCGGGCCTCTGAAAACCTGTAAAGACTGTCAAAAATCTACGAGTGACAGCCGGTACCAATGGTTTAACGTGCTTTCCGAGGTACGGGGGAAACTCGACATGTAATGGCGGTCACCCATCCACAGACCTACATAGGCAAGCGCAGCTCCGCTTGAAGATTGTCCCGAGCGGATGCTATTATTTAGCCACGAGTTCCTCCTGCCCGCTTAGCATGACCACCGGAGAAACGAGAGAGACTCGACAAATCTTTTGTTCATCTGTCATTGAATCGACAAAATGACAGATGAACAAAAGATTTGTCGACTCTCTGTCGTGTCTACGTGTGGTCATGCTACGCGGGCTGGTTTGTTAGCACGAACGTGCGGTCTCTTGTATAAAGATTCTTTTCACGACCTTGGTCTAAAAAGTATGTTTATCTCTCCAACTTGTTAGAATTTAATCTTGTTAGAACAGGCTAGCTTAACAAGTATTTAGTTTAAACGAGGATTTTCAGCGGCTTTTTTTCACTTTTTCAGAATATTTTGGGCGGCATGCTTTGGCATATCCTGCGCCATAATTTTCGTCCTTTTGTCTGCTCAATATACGAGACTTGTGGTAAGTAAGTACCTAGATAAGATCCAAATAGTATCTACTTAGAGAAAACTTGATTCAGTACCCGAATGGTAATATGGGTCATGGAGTACCTACCTGGTAAGTGGACAAACTATCACAGGCAGTAACGAAAACTGAACTTCTAAAACTTGATATGCCCGAATACGTGTGTGCTTCTGATCACATTGTTTTAAAGATGATTTTATCGTGGTAAAATATTTTATTTCTAGGAGCAACCTATAGTGAACAGCGTAGAGAAAGACTACTTGAACTGGAACGTGTCCTACCCAACGATCGTGTTGTGTCCCGTCACCAAAATCGACAATGAAATGTTTACCTATTATGTCAAGTACGTTTATTTTATTACTAGCTTCTGTCGGTGACTTCGCCTCGTCTCTTCGTGAATTTTCTTGTTTTATGATAAAACGTATCTTTCTATAGAATCAGACGATAAGTTTAGCAGAGTACCGACCTCCTTTATCCAAACTTGACTAATTATAGTAGTTTATGTTCAAAACTAACCATATACAATTTAATAAATCAAAATAATCTAACAATAAACGAGAGTCCGAAAGGGAGTCCGAATGCTCACAACCTCTATAAAGAAATCTCTCACTCCAAATGCTTAGTCGACGCTTCCCGTGGTCAAGGCTGGCTCTTACCTTGGCCAGGCGCTAAGCGTTGCCATGCAACGTGGCAACACCGCCTGTCTCTTGCACATTACCAGCTGACAACGTTTAGGTGGACCTCTTTATTATGTTAGCATAAAGATAGGTTTTAAAAATAATTCGTTACTGTTTGCATAAGTTTTATAAAATTGGTGATTTTTTCAGTGATACTCTCAACAGAACTGGATATAATTTAGAGTCGTACTACTCAGCTATTATATCAGTCTCTTTGGAAGCATTGAATGTCCTGGATCTACCTCCACCTGAAATATTACAGGTATACCTACACCTACTTTTTACTACTAGACTGATTGCTGAAAAATAATGAAGCTGACGATGGAACTCCATTAATAACGTAACATCTCGCCTCTAACCCCGGAAGTGTTATCCAGAGCTGTTACCTACACCCTAATTTCATTAGTTATGTGGCGAGCCTGTTACTACTGCTACTTTGAAATAACTGATGGAAAATCCCAATAGCACTACCTGATCTGAGTTTCGAACCAAAAGACCTCATGCTCAGGATTCGCGCTGGTGGTCTCTAGACCAGCGAGGCAATCAAAAACTTCATTTTTTTTATAGCTTATAAACCCTGAAGACTACGCCACAATCGCAGCAGATTTATTCATGAGATTTAACAACCAGACATTGACGAATAATTTAAAATGGCCCATAACTATCGACACTACCATGACTGAGATGGGAATATGCCATATTATTAACTCTAACGTTGCGATACTCGACGATCCTACGTAAGCATCTTCGAGTAAGAACCTCATTGTCACTGCACAATAGATAAAGCCTGCTAGATAGAATTATACGTACGATTTGATACTCAACATTTATAGTTTAAACTACTAATAAGTGTAAATAGAAAAGTTATGTTTACCTAGCGATGTTTATACAGCACATGATTTTAGAATTGAAAATTTCACCGTGACAAGAAACATGTGCTGATTGGCTTCATGCTAATGCTTTGCGCGTCAACGTCATTTAGACCCTATATTCTAAAGCAAAACTGGATGATCGATTCATTGTAGGTATCTGTAACAACTTGTCCCGTGCCCAATCAGACTCCTAAAACCCATGTCTAACCAGACCCATGTCTCAACAGACACACTAAATAGAGACCCATCCAAACCGTTTAATGTTTTCCCTTAACCTAGTAAATTCGATTAAAAGCTGTATTCATGCGCCATGACCATCAATTAAAGCCATATAATACCAAAATAAAAAAAAAATAACAAAAAGGTTTTGTGTGAAAAAGAGGCCAGCTATGGTGGCGCCATCTACAATTAGCTTTTAACGGTCTTCAACATTAGGTTTTTTGAGCATCGGTGGCGGCCAGTAAGTCGTGGGTTCGAACCTAAACAGGAGCATTACTTTGTGGAATATTCATCACCACTGCTCTCAAAACGGTAAAGAAAAACATCGTGAGGAAACCGGCGGCATGTCCTAGAACCAAAAATTCGAAGACATTGTGACATCTACCAATCCGCACTGAGCCCGCGTAGTGGATTAGCCCATTCCCTCTCATTGAGGGGAGGCCGTGTCCCAGCAGTGGGAACATTATAGGCTGATGATGATGATGTTTTTTAACTAGGTACTGATTTCTCTCTAATATCATTCAAAGCTAACTAAGCTAATAATCTTAATCAATAAAAAAACAGTCAAATATAACCAATCCAAACCGAATCCAATTTCACATTCGAGTTTTAACAGCTTTTTCATTTGTAGGCAATGCACTTACGCAGCACCACACGAACCGTGTTCCATTAGGTAGGTAGGTAACATTCTCGTTTTGTATTGCAGTAAATGGAGTGACAGTACTGTGGCACACGCCAAAAACAACATTGAGCTCTCTGTGCACGACATTGACTTTTTTGTGCAGTTGGTTAACTACGCCAGTGTCTATAAGGTGAGTTACATCAGCGGTGCGCTGGTCTGTAGAATGTTGATCTGGCAATGAAGTTGTAATTACGCCTAATCCACTGCACAGTGGTCCCGCGCCCTAAGAGTGGCGGACATAGGGTTTCGCGAAGGTAATAACCGTCGTTATCAATACTAATTTTTATTTTTATGCTCTTTTGTAATACTTTACGTTATAATAAAATAAAAAATACCAAATTACTGTTAAAAATATAATGTTAATCGAAAAAATAATGCATTTTTTATACTTAGCAAAATACATACTACATTAAAACTAAAGTATTGGAATTTAATAAATAATTAACTTAAATATTTACACTTTTCTACTAAAAATAAAGTAAACACCTAAACATTACTTAACTACAAAAATGGACAAAAAATATATTACTTACATATTAATAGTTTTACATATTAGGTTCTAATGTAACGTAAATATATTGTTTATTAACTATACACATTTTATTCTACACTAACAACAAATTTAACACCTCTTTTGATAGAATAGACTTCTTCTTTTTGGGTAACCTTCTTAAACCAGAAATATAAGGATCCGAATTAAGAAGAAGTCTATGTTTCAGGTCGGTGTTTGTAACAACCCGGGACATTTTCCTCGTGTTGTCACGCCTAAACTGCTTAACTAACTTATTACAAGATTCGGCGGCCTCTTCTGAAGTGACTTAGAATTAATGAAGTCTTTCAAAACAAGATACTGATGTTTAGTCAGTTTAGTCTCATTTATGAGAGACAAAACTTCGTCCTCGTTAAAATTTAAAGAAGCAATGTTAGATCGACTTGAATCATCCAACAAATAATTTATCGCGGAACTGTCTACTTTACTTAACTCTACAAGCCTGCGGTGTTTTGATCTCTTGCAGCAATCTTCGAAATCCTTCCTGTGTTGATGCTGTTGAGTGCTCGTCGAAGGCTCTGCTGCTGGTCGTTGAGCTTTGTGGCTCCTTCCTGCAGCACAAGTTGGCAGAACGCAAACTTCAATTTCGTTCAGCCAGTCTCCGTATTTAGAGACCATGTGTGAATATTTGCGAGAGACTTGCTTCCATATAGCTCCAAATCTTATACAGAGATTAGAAACTCTTTTTTCCAAGTCATTCGTAATCAAGTTCTCAACATCAGGCAGCAACTGCATCAGGGCTTGAAAAACTCGACCCGACCGCTCAAGTTCAGATTTGCTGTCCTTAATAGAGTGCCAAGTATCTAGTGCAAGCATTCTTTTGAAAGAACACTTAATACTAGTACCTAAAACAAAACAAGAAAGCACTTAAATGCGGGTCAAACTACAATACATATTTCGTAGCAAGTGCTACGCGCCCAGGCGCGCAGCGTAGACCCTAGGTGCACCGCTGCAACACACTGCAAATACAAGTTTAAAAACCTAATAGTAGAGACTTTAAGCTACATTTTAATACCAAACTCAATGGCACCAGTATACACGAACATAAGTAAAAGTTTCGACTTCAAAAAAATACAGAAATAAATATGTAAGAAATGCAGCGGCGTAGCACTCTATTTAAAAAAAAATGGTTGATTGAAAGCACAAAATAGTAAAGTAAAATTATAATACATACCTGTAACTTGAATGTCCATTGCAAAATAACAGGTCACAGACAATTGGGAACTTAAATGCAAGCGTCGCGTCTTGGGCTAATTAGCGTGGTGAAAACACGGTTGATGACTAATTAGATGCGTTCACTTCCGATGCTAAAAAAGTAATGATGCGAACAATAGATTGCAAAACCTTTTATACCCTCAGGTAGTATGACAAGTAGTGGGTACCTGAGCCAGATATCGAGGCTTAGCTCAGCTATTGACATCCGAGCCCTATGTCCTTCTACGGAACCACTGTGCACTGCACCGATCGTTATAAAATTTGCCAGGTAGGTACCTACTTTTGATCCTGGCCACTTTATACGCCGATGTCGCTGACACGTTAGAAAATATAATAACATTGCAGATAGGTAACATCTTGGTCTTGTACCCAACAAAATCAGCTCAAAATCAACAACACAACTACAAGTTATAATAGCCATAATGGGGTAGGTAATATAATCTTCCGCTATTGGTTTACCCTTTAATTGATTTCTGAAGCCCTCTAATTCACATCTATTTATAGTTCAGCAATACTTGCCGACCCGGTTTCGTTACCCTCTGAATTTAGATATAGCCTAAATAGGTACCTACCTACAGGCAAGGGTATAGCTAGGATTTTGTTAAGGGGCTTACGCCTAGACAAACTAAGAATATATCTAGTAAAATGCCGCATGAGCAATGGGACAAGTTACGTTTACCTTTTTATTCTTCCTTATACTTTTAGCGTGCACTTCTACAATTTCACAAGAAATAGTTCGTCGACTGCGCAGCCCAGTGCAAGCGCGACTATGTTGACTGGTATCAACAGCGGCGCGGGCGGGCGCGCGAAAAAGCGAATCTAGATTCAACCATTCAATCTCATAAAAATCGCCTATCAATAGAATAAACTGTGTTTTCCTACGCAATATCATTTTACGGTTTGCCTGCCATCTTCCAGGGGGGGCACCTGTCCCCCCCCCCCCCCCCCAACCCACCCTACCCGTACCTCGCGACGCCCTTGCCTATAGGTACCTATGTTCAATAAAACATAATACTAAAAGTAAGTTTACGGTAAAGACTAAGTACCGTGGTAGTGCACATTTTAAAATTGCAGGTTTATACACTGAGCCCAGACGAAGTCATTCTGAGAGGCACGCCAGCGTTAACTTTCGAAACTGAAGGGTTCTTGTCTTTTGGAGTGCAAATTACGAGCACTCGGGCTTCAGAGGATCTCAAGTACATTCCTTTGCATCTTCGGAAATGCAGGTAAGGGTGACGACGTGATTGTAAGAGTAGACGTGTAGTGCCAAGTTGAGTGTTCGATAGTTACTTATTTGTTAGGTCTCAATACCAACCTTACCTACTTGGTTCTATGATTTTAAGTTTTAATAACTAATAAAATCGCGCATTCGTCAAAAAGTGGTCAAATTAAGTTCTTTCTAGTATTAATTACACTATTTTTATAATTGCAGATACCCTAACGAGACAACTAGTAAAAGATACCCGATTTACTCGTACAACCGCTGTTTGTTAGACTGCAGAATCAAGATGATATTCAAACTGTGCGAATGTATACCACATTTTTACAAGCCATTGGGTGAGTTCAGTTCCTATTTAATGTATTTTTTATCCAGAAAGCCTTACAAGTAATAATTTTGTAGTTGTACATTTTTTCTCGGTATGCGTGTCACCAAATTCTGGGAATCAAGACATTCGGCCTCAAGTAGTGTAGGTACTAGCAAGATTTTGTTTTGCGATTTCAGATCACGAAAGAATATGTAACTTAGCAGAACTGGAGTGCGTTCTTGAATACAAAAAGGAAATTATGAAACTGTCCATTGACAATGAAACTATGGGAAAGTTTGACAATACAGACGACTTGCCAAGATCTTTCCGTGATTGTGGTTGTTTAGGTAACTGTGAAGAGGATGTATTTAAGAACGACCGCGAGCAATTCTTGCCTCAGGTGTCTATGAACCGACTGAGAGTCACCGTATCTGCGTTTCCCAAAGTACGAGTCAAGAGAGAAATCATATTTAGCTTTTATGACCTTTTCTGTGAGTATTGAGTTTAGTAGTCTGTTTCCTAAGGTAAAACAGTGGTGTCGATTCTGTTGTGCACAAACTAAACTTAATTTAGACTATTACTATCTTTTTCTCACTAATAAAACGAGAAAGAGACGGGCGTAATTTACAGCTGTCAAATTTAATTCGAACTAATATTTCCATACAATTGAAGGGTGCACGTAAAAACATGTCGACTAATAACACGGTGAAGCGCAAGGCATAAACTAGTTTGACATCTCTAACTTAGTTCATAGCTATGACCGTCCTTTTTTCGCGCTGCCTTTTAGTAAAAGATAGCGATAGTCTAAATTAAGTTTAGTTTGTGCACAACAGAATCGACACCAGTGTGTGCTAGTGAAAAAACCGGCCAAGTGCGAGTCAGACTCGCGCACCGAGGGTTCCGTACAAACCTGTAGGTATATAAGTAAAAGTTATGGTAATTTAAGATTTTCGGAATTTTTCCTATATGTGTACTTTATAACGTTGCTTCATGCCAAATTTCAAGATTCCAGGTCGTCTGGAAGTATCCTTTAGGTTTTGATTCCCTTGCGAGTAGTTGCGAGTTTCAAAATATGCGGCTTTAATTGCTGTATCTTTTGATTGCGTTGACGTAGAAGTTTGATTTTGTTACAGCTTAAAGATATTATAGACTTGAGTATTTGTTAAGAATTTCAATATAATACCACTACGCGTTCATGAGTAAAGGGGTAATAAGTTTAAAATTATTAAAAATATTTTTATTATATGATGTAACTAAAAATTTATGCTTTTCGCAATTTTTCCTTTATCTGTGTTATAAGACGTTGCTTCGTACCAAATTTCAAGATTCTGAGTTCACGGGAAGTACCCTGTAGGTTTTGATTCCCTTGCGAGTGTCGAAAATTTGCGGCATAAACGGGAGTATCTTTTGATCGCGTTGACTTAGAAGTTTGATTTTTTCACAGCTCCAAGAGACCATAGACTTGAGTATTTGATATGAATTTCAGCTTGATACCTCCACGCGTTCCTGAGAAAAAAGGTCTTGACAGACAGACAGACAGACAGACAGACAGACGGACAACAAAGTGATCCTATAAGGGTTCCGTTTTTACCTTTTGAGGTACGGAACCCTAAAAATGTAGGAAAGTACCTATATTGTCAAAAAAATATATATGTCACCGTAAAATTGTCAAATACGATAAATTGTAATATCTCTAGCGATATTGTAAAATCTCGAAATATTGTCAAATGAACATACTGCTTACAACAAAACGCATTATTTTTCGTGAAATGCATGCGATGGTAGTCAACTCACGCGGTGTGGAGGAAAGGATGGGCCCCCCTTGCCCAGTGGTACAACTCTCATGAAAAGATTACCATTAAAGAGTACCATTCCTGAGAAATACCGATTATTATAACACTTTATATTCCCCTAAAAAGCGTAGTCGACGGAGCCCCGCTTCGCGGGGCCCCTATTTCCGAGTGCAGGGTTTAAAGGAACCTAACTAACCTAACGGGGGAGTGCCCCAAGTCCCGATTATGGGGGCAGAGATACTTCCTTATGTTCAGTTGACAAGTTGACAATATTTCGAGAGTTTACAATATCGCTAGAGAGAAACACGTTATATTGTAATATAACGTGTTTGACAATTTTACGGTGACCTATATAATATTTTTTTTTCATTACAGTGCGAAGTGGAGGGGTCGTCAACCTATGTATCGGCACATCAGTCATTTCAATAATGGAGTTAATGTTAACAGCTCTAAGGATTCCTATCTACGAGATAATGCAAATTGCTAAGGGTGTCTGGCGGAGGTACAAAAGGTCAAAATTACCGAGGTTGTCAAACAGTAAAAAACAAATGTGAATTAAATACGATTTATTCAATTTCTCTTTACAATGAAGTCTTTCACTATTCCAAAATTACGGTACCGTAAAAGACGATTTACCTGTAACAAAAAAAAGTAATGAGCAAAAAATTGGAGGTGGAGCTAATGGACATAGAAGTAGCTCCGTATGACTGTCTAATATTCACCTTGTCACCTGCAGTATCTCCATGTGATGTTATCGTTCACTGCCCTTTTCATCTTGAAAGGCCAAACAGTGTATGCGCCATCTGTAAGTTGTAAACACATGATAGGATGCGAATACGCGATTATTGGAGCTATGGCGATTTTTGAATAAAATAATTTATACGTGGTCAAAAAAGGTATCAGGACACTTGCACAAACCTACTTGCGCTTAAAGACATGCGCCTGGACATTTGCGAGGTTGGACTTGTGCGCGAACGGACATCTGTGCGCTTGGACACTTGCGCGAATGGACTTTGCGCGACTTTCCGTCATGGGTATCGTTTTCATGATTTTCGGAGTCGCTGATAACGAAAATGAGGTCAAAATGAAAATCCAAGATGGCGCTTAAGCAAAAATTCGGTTTTTCCATCATTTCAGCGACCCCGAAAACCATGTAAACGACACCAATGACGGACAATCTAGCAATTTTCCCAGGAGTCATTTTGACCTCATTGTCTAACGACAATTGCGCTGATAACTCAGCGACCCCGAAAACCTTCAAAACGTCACCCATGATGGAAAATCCGAAATTTTTCCTCGGCGCAATCTTGGATTTTATTTTGATCTCATTTTCGTAATCAGCGACACCGAAAACTATTAAAACGACACCCAAGTTGGAAAATCGTGCAAGTGTCCTGGCGCGCAAAAGTTCATTCGCACAGTCCAATCGCGCAAAAGACCATTCGGTTCGCGCTAAAAACATCGCTATTCTACACTTAATAATTACAATAAAGTTTTTTCTAAAATAAAGTTTTTCTTGGAGAACCATGTCAGATAAACAAGGAAAAAAGTTTATACAAAGTTTATACCTTATTGCTGCCAGCTTAATAGGTGGCGAAGGCGCTTTCTGCTTTTTTATTTATCCATTTTATGAACATTCATCACAACTTAGCTCGTTGTTTGTCACCTGCAATAGACTTGTATTAAAACAAAACGTTTAAAATGTTGCACGTGCAGTTAAAGAAAAAGGATTTACGAAAAAATCCAAAGTTCAACTAGTTATCCAACATGGCATGAATCACGAGACCATCGAATAGAAGTGACGCAAGTACCTACATCAAAAACAAAGTTACAAATCGCGAATCTATTCCATTACGTCCGCTAATGTAGAGGATACAAACTCATTGGGCAGCGGACAGTACACGGGCCGACCAGAACAATTTTCTTGCCAAGTTGACTGATAACCAACATAGTACCGAGTGATCGGAAGTCGCTCCATGAAACGCTGGATACGCCTTGACGTTTTCGTGTTAAAAATTTGGAAACCGGCTCCGATCCATACATCTCTATACAGAGTGATTCAAGTGAGTATGGAATTTTTTCTAAGTATGACAGTTCTATAAAACCCCATGCACACCCGAAACAAATAGCAAAATTCCAAGTTCGATGACAGAAAACTTACCATTCGAGTCGAAGAAGTCTGAAGACGTATTTCATAGTAACTGCGACGCATCACAGACCCAACTTTTGCAATCTTCGAAAACTTTTCGTGGTGAATGAGACAGCTCAATGTGCAATCTTTAGCTAGTTATTGCGAAGTAAACACATGGATAGCTACATATCTACGATTCCAATTTAAATAATCACTGGTCGAGAGATAAAATAGGAAATAAATTACAATTATTGCAACCAATAGAGAAAGCATAGCTCATTCAGCTATTTTTGGCATAATGATGAAATATTACTGTCGTTATTAAACATCTAACTAACGAGCATAGTGTGGCATATACAGCAGATGTCGACCGAATCCAAATTCTTAAATAGTACACAGTGAAACTGTGTTACAAATAAGGTAATTTATTACTGGGACTTGGCCAATGTAAACACGTACCTAGTTATAACCAGTAGCATGCAGTCGAAAATATTAACCAAATAAAAAATCTTAATGCGTTCTCAAAAACAACATGTGTGTATGTTTCAACTGGCAATGGAATTGGAAAATCAAAAGCAATTCAAAAATACTGGCTCCGTTGTTTGTCAATGCTGCAAGATTTTTCAAGACTTTTAACTAAATACCTTGAAGTTTAAGGAATTGATTCTATTATAACCCACCTTACTCCTGTCATGACTTCTGTTATTTCATAACTAGCACGCCGTACTTGGCAGGACCCTATAGCCAAGTTGTGACTTACAAAATTTACCAAATTGCTTTACTGTTCCAGAAATATACAGTGGCCTCAACACCTTTTACGTTTATTTAGATTCACACTTAGCGACATCACCAATTGCACAATGACACTATTTGCCTGACACCTCGGAATAGCATGAGACGTAAATTGTGTAAATATTATCAAGGAACTACAACGTCACAACGTTTTAAATCCATAAAATTATTCATGGATCAGTCGAAAAATATGAAGCACAACATAACAATATTTTTTCCTCAAAAGAAATTTATTAAGCTTTCTTTAATCATTAGGGCTACATAAAACATTCAGACGCTTACATTAACTTAACCTAAAATACAAGTTTTATCGATAATTCAACGTCAAACGAGACAAAGTTTTGAGACACATCATCAAACACAATTCAAGACGAAGATGGGAAATCATTCCTTTATCCAGGCAGCTGAGTGTATACAAACCCCAAATCAGACCAACTTCAAAACTTCCCTGAAAACACAAAAATTAAAATATTTAGATGTCTTGTCTGAGACATTCATATCCATTCAATTGCAACATATAGATGCCAATTTTAATGATGAGTAGATTTTTCAGCAGTTTCTTCGTATTTTTTTATTTTTATTTCAAGACAAAGACGGGGAGCAGGTAACCACACATCCATCTCCTAGGTAGGACAAAAATGTGCAAGAGAGACGAACGACATTAGCAGAAAAAAAACATGCTTATTGCTTGATGGAACCCGACAACCGATAAGTGACACATCATCAAATGCACACAAAACTAAGAAATAGTTTTCATCTGACAACAGTCAATACGGTACATAAAGTTGTAAAAGGCTAAGGATAAAATATACTAAGATCTTATGCACCCAAAAATGGGAAAAGAAGTAACACACGATGTGGGCGCTGAAAATCTGGCAGTGTTAGAAAAATCTACTCATTGACTATTTTCCCGAAGGCACGAGTCTAACATTTACGAGAGTAAAAGAAAGGAAATTGCAAAGTATTCCTAGAAGCAAGGGTTTCAGTTTTCTCTGGAAAAAAAAACAAGGCAAGGATAATAGAATGCAACAAAATCTGATCATCAATAAAAGCACTCACTCTCCTTCCTCCTATGCTAGAAAAAGCGAACATCTATTGTCCTGCCATCGATGCGGGTCCGGTCGAACATTTCTGAATATTTATTAAGGAAATGTACTCAACAATAGGATTATTTTTATACTATACGAGATTATTTTTAACTGTGCACTGGAGCTCAGTGCTCTGGGATTGGCATGTGAGACAAAATCTTCTAAAGCAACACATTTCAAAACTATAAGCTATCAGAGTTGTGTCGATGGAAAAGATTCGAACTTTGATGATTTACATTATCTTGTAAACATGTAGGTTTTAAAGATTTTCTCTCAGACAATACTTGTTTGTATTGATGCCAGCTTTATTGATACAGATTTTATGAGCGGCAAATAAAATCTAAGTTGAACTGATGGCGAAGATTGTAAAGCGAGAGACAAACGGCCCACGTACGCAACGTATGCGATGCAACGCGGGAGAATTGGTGTGCACACTTGTCCCGTGTATGCAACGTAAATTGGCGTCAGACGCTGTTGGAATTTCTCAGAAGGTGCACTAGTGCATCTGTAAGTCATGTTTTCTGATTCTGATAGTGAGTTTGAGGATGATCTATTTGCTATTTCTTCCCATGTTGCATTGCGTAATGTAGCATTACGATATTCAATGCATTTAATGTAATAAATTACATCGTATTTCCATATTAGATCGATCAGCTGTTCATCTCCCATTTTGACTATATTGACAACAAAACACGTGCGCCAAAGGTCTACTTGTTTATGACGTTCTACGCGAAGTTCCAGAAACACACTGGTCACACGCGTGGGATAGCGTACGATCATCCCCTCCACCTTCCCATGCCGATCTGGACATCGCAGTTCGCCGTTGCGTGGTAAGCGTGTGATTGCGTTGCATACGATAAGTGTGTTTCTATTGATTTTTTCATATAAAATAAGAGTCCGGATATCATAATGCGTTGCATACGTGGGCCCAGTTTGTCTCTCGCTTAACTGTGATGGCATATGTCTCGGAAACGTGAGGCTTTAGAAGATTATAATAGAAGATTATAATATCTCATAAAAAACTTGTTTTTGGCCGCAAGTGGCGGTAGTAAGGTAGACCAAATAATTCAATGCCCTTTAATGCTGTAATGAAAATCGTGTAGTCTCATTGTTTAAAGGATACTTATTGCCCTCTCGGCATCCCATTCCTTATGGAACCGGACCACGGCTGTGTCTGGCGCGGTCATCTCAGCAAACTTGACATCGCCGCATTCGCTGAACTTCTCGCGAATCAACTGCCAGGTCACTGTCGGCGGCAGCTAAAGCAAAGACAACTTAGTTTTAAAGGCACTGTGCTAAGAATTGTTACATGTGAGTGTGCATCGGTGCAATTAAAACTTTATGTACCTAAATGACGACATATTGACATCTGACAATCAAAAATATCGAGATCATAAAACAAAAATGACGTGATTATACTTACATTAGTGATGAGAACCATGTCAGATGTCTTGTCCCGGTTCGACTGTTGCACGCCAGGATCCCGTCCGTATTGGGCAGACACTGTCACACCACCCATTTGTCTGCCAGCTGCTAAGAGCAACAGAAAAATACATGACTGTTATTACCAAATTCTAGCTACATTGAGATTTAATAGATTGAGTAGCGATTCTCTTTTTTGGACTAGGTAGTTCTAGATACATTCAGACCAGCTAAGTCGAAACGACATTTGTGATAAGTGACTCTGATCAATACAGCAGTACATTATACAGTAATTTCTTCTAGAAGACCAACCTGAGAGAGGTCCAGAGCTGAGTGAACTATTTCCCATCACACTGCTGTTCATTCCAGAATTACTCAGATTTAAACCTGAGCTCAAATCTTGATTACCAAGTCCCAAATTATTTGAGTTCACATTAGCTTGAGCACTCAGCACTGTTGCCAAGTCACTAGCAGTTAAACCTTGTTGGAGCAATTGATTCTGAAGAGCTCCCAGTCCTGTCAGACTCAGGGCCTGAAACAGAAATATGATTTAAGTATTTCCTATTGAGGGACCCTTGGTATCTGCAAGCATAACCAAGACTTTGATCATTTAATAACACCTCTTACCTGAAGCCCCAGGTTTCCACCCAAAGCAGAGTTAGTATTCAGTTGGTTTGCAGATAATCCTGCACCAAGACCATTCAGGGTCACACCAGCAGAAGGTACTGCTCCCAGAACTCCAGCGCCTAAAGCTGATCCAGTATTTGCAAGACCCAAGTTAGTTGTAGCCGATGTCTGAGGTGGTAGATTCCTTGCAACATCTCTCAGGGGCTCCCCATTGGGCCCCAGACCAAGACCAACGCCCTTAAGACCTTCTGGAAGCCTGACTTCGCCTTTCTCTGCCGTACCTCTATCCATGCGCACTGTCATTCTTCTTTCATAAAGAGTTTGTTTATCAAACATTGAAATAGCCTGTGAAAAATTGCATTTTACTTTATTAAAATAATCCAGTTTTAGTACCTTAATCACCCTATATGTTTTTTTAATCAGCTTACCTGTACGGCTTCAACGGGATGATCATACTCAATAACAGCAAATCCTCTGCTATTGCCATCTTTGTCTATGGCTAGATCAATGTTGCGCACTTTGCCAGCCATTTTGAACACCTCCTTAATCTTAGTTCTGTCTGCTTTGTAATCAAGCTGAAAAAGAAACACAAAACCTTTTTAGCCATCCTGTTAATGTGTGAAAAGAACATAATTACTGTTACTTAGAAAAAATAAAAATTCTTATTGAATGACTTGTTAAATTACCTTAATATGTTTATATATCATGTCATGTTCAAACAAGGTAATCTCTGAAACCACCAAACCAATATAAATATTTAGGGAATGTGTTTGGTTGGTTCAGAGCTTGAAAGATTGCATATTTTTGGACCTGATAGGTGACGCCGTGCGAAGCAGGGGTGGGCTGGGCGGATTGCTAGTTAATTAATAAAACAGCTAGAATAATTACAAGTTAATAACTTACATTAGCAACAAACACTTTTTTGACTAGAGGTGGTTGTACACTGATGGAGTCAAGGAACTGGAGGCTGAGACCATAAGTATTGTAATTCTCTGGTTCCCTTGGCTTGTTGATACCCCAACTGAAATGACTAAGAAATAGAACAATACCTATTGTTAAAGACAGAAAATAACAAGGCAAATAAAGGTAAAATAAAACATAGGCAAAACCATTTGTACTAGGGCAAAAGCTAAAAATATTTGGAAGGATTATCAGGACCAGTAAATGTATGGTTATGGAATCTGGTACTATTGGAAAGGTCTTTTTAACTGAATAAAGGGGCTTAGAAGAAGATTTTTGTATGAAGTGTGGCCGGATTAACTTCCCCCAAAACATTTCAAAGTTGCAGCCACACATAAAACCTTGAACTTTTTTGTAGTGATCGGTATCACTACAAAAAAGTTTTATAGAGACAAAATGTTTTAATGTCATGTTTCCAAGATATGAGCAATATAAGTTAAAGTCCATTCACTGATGGCATCTTCGGCACAACTTTGATTTGATTTGAATCCTCCATGAATATGATAAGATCAATCTTAAAGTTTATGATGCTATGAAATTTTAGGCAATAAAACAAGCACTTAAAATAAAATGTACATTTTATATTAGAGTACTTACTCCTTATCATCACGAGTGTTTCGGCTCCCACCGCCGCCACCACCGCCACCACCCCCTGACCTAGACGAATTTATCCGGTTCCTATCATTCCCTGAAACTTCAGTGAAATAAACAATGAGCTAAGTTAATTACTACCAACAAAGTATCATAAGTAACACAAAAAGCAAACGTACCTGTTTCCTCCTTCAACACCAGTTTCCGTCCATTCAGCTCATATCGGTGCATAACAAAAAGAGCTTTCTTCATAGCTTCAGAGTTTGAGAACTCAACAACCCCACATCCCCTTGGTTTGCCGTTCTCATCATTGAATAGCTCAACGTAAGCCACATCTCCAACCTACGCAGTGAACAACAAGATTAAACAATATTGTGTACAAATAACCATGTCAAAGTGATAAGGATAACGTACCTTTTCTTTGAATAAATCTTTCAACTCCGTCCAGCGGAACTCATAGGGGATGTTGGAAACAAACAATCTTTTCCCTTCCGGCCGTTCGCGGTCGTTTGACCGGTCCCTGGTTGCGTCAGAAAATCTGGATGGCCGGTCGCCGCGCCTCGACCGGTCACGCTCTTTCTCTCGCTGATTATCCATTGCAGTTCACACCTGATAGGGATAGTAAATTAAGTTAATTATATAATGCAATTACAACGAACATACTTAATAAACGCCGGTACTTCGTTACTGTTCGACAATTCAGAATCGATTCAATATTAAATATTAATTTAATTTAATACTACACTTGTCATTTAATTTAACTTACCAGTACTTTACAAATATTATCTGATGAAATCACAAGCGGCACAATATTATTGATCAAAATATATAAAAAACACCAAATTATTGATGACGAAAAATCACATTCATTGATTTTGCTTACAAAATGGCGGCAAAGCATAGAGCATTATTTTATCGGCAAAGCCTGCGCAGTGCGCATAGAATCACCACGCATGACTCGACTCTAGTGTTGCCAATGGACAGAATAATCGACTATGTTTGCTCTCGGTAAAGTGGAAACGCGATAAACTGCTCCCCCTAGAGCAGCGTTCCCACTCGAGCCTCGTGAGTTTATTATAAACCCACACTTAACGATACTTGGTCGCGCGGCTCGGCCTCACGGAGTCGAGTGACCCTAGGGGGGACGCTGCTAAGCCTTTAATTATAAAATGATCCCGCGTCCTTGACATTTGTGCCGTTTTTTAGTTTGTACATGTATTTTATTAATATAAGTCCATAGTGTCCCACTGCTCAGGCTAGTCTCCCTCCAATCCAATAAATTATGTGCATGCATCGATCTCAAGCGCTCAATGAAAGCTTCCTTTGATACTTAGAGCCTTGGATGTTTACACAAAAAACGACACTCACTGCAAATTTTGCAAGCCGCCGGGCTAGACACCCTCTATAATTTGTAATGATTGTCGAGGTTTGGCAAGCACATGGTGCAAGCTAAACGTATGCACAATTTATTTTAAATTCCCGATAAGGTTGCAAGTATGTAATCTGCTTTATAATATAGTAGAAATCATTGCACATGCAATGGCAACTTTGAACAAAATGGCGTATATAGCCAATAAGAGAAAAGGGTAACGTCAAATAAAGTGGTGTCCACCCAATCAGGTTTTAGATGCTTTTTCCTTTACGATCAATGTTGCCGGTTTTCTTAAAGTAATGAGTCGAATGTGTAGCATTTATACCATAACATTCTGATTTTTTCATGCGTCATGTCAAATAACTGCTAAAGCGCTATCTGTCGGCATTTTCTAACTTTTGTTTCCTTCCCACGGTCGGTGACATATCACGCACACATTCATGTTTGTGATTGTATTGCTTCATAAATATTTTTCGCTTACGATAGCCATGCAGGAGGCAACCTGCGCTAAATTTTTATTAAAATAAGTAGTTTTAATAATCTACAAATTATGGAGCAGAGTAAATCTATTTCACCTAGACTATTTGTGTGCACCGCCATAGAAAACAAGGACGAAGTGGAGGAGGTACTGTGTAAAATTTCGCAGTTTCTCAACAAAGAATATCTATATAGTCGGCCATGTACAATTGTATTTTCTAACACTAGTAGTGGTGGCGCTGCAGTGTGCGTGGCGCGAAATTCAATTTTGGTGAACGCTTTCAGTGATCTTATTGGATTTTATCGTTTTCAGAGGTACGAGAGGGCTTACAACTACTTTCAATCACTTGTGGCTGACTGCAGCGAGAAGGAAGCTCACGACGCGCTCAACAATGCCGTTTGTAAGAATCATGAAGACGTGTCTCTCGGAATGCTGATGTCCATCCTCACAGAACCTCACAATGCAACAAAGTGCTACAGAGATCTGACGCTGGTCACTCGAGACGGTCTGACGTGCGTGCTCAATAACCTGTCCAACTTGATCCTAGAGAGGTACTTGAAGTTTCATGATACTACTCGCAACCAGCTGCTATGGCTTATAAAGGAAATGATAAGGAATGCAGTGACCGGTGTAGACAGTGTCTGTTGGAATCTAATGCGTTATGCATCTGGAGGAGATATTACTCCCAAGAACATAATACTGGTAGAATCTCTTTTAGATATTTATATTGAGAATCGAGCATGGCTAGACAAGTTTCCTGTACTTATATGCATGGTGGTGTACACATACATGAGATTGATAGAAGATCATAATATACCACAGCTGATGAGCCTGAGACAGAAAGAAGTCAATTTTGTTATCACTCTCATAAGAGAACGATTCACAGATGTGTTAACTTTGGGAAGAGATTTGATAAGACTGCTGCAGAATGTTGCTCGCATACCAGAGTTTCATCAGCTGTGGCAAGATATATTACTGAATCCCAAATCTTTATGTCCCACTTTTACTAATGTGCTACAACTCCTACAAACAAGAACATCTCGCAGATACTTGCAGTCAAGACTTACTCCAGACATGGAGAGGAAGCTAGTATTTCTGACATCACAAGTTAGGTTTGGCCATCATAAGAAATATCAAGAATGGTTTCAAAGACAGTACTTGGCTACCCCAGAGTCCCAGTCACTTAGAAGTGATATGATTCGCTTTATTGTTGGTGTCATACACCCTACTAACGAACTCTTGTGTTCTGATATCATTCCACGGTGGGCAGTCATCGGATGGCTACTTACTACTTGTACTTCAAATGTAGCTGCATCAAATGCAAAACTAGCACTTTTCTATGACTGGTTATTTTATGACTCTGAAAAAGATAACATAATGAACATTGAGCCAGCCATCCTCGTAATGCACCATTCAATGAGATCACATCCTGCTGTAACTGCCACATTACTTGATTTTCTATGTCGAATCATTCCAAACTTTTATCCATCATTTGCTGAGAAGGTCAGGCAAGGCATTTTTAATTCTCTTCAACAGATCATAGAGAAGAGAGTGCTACCGAATTTACATCCCTTATTTGACTCTCCAAAGCTGGACCGTGAACTAAGAACAACTGTAAGAGAAACTTTTAAAGAGTTTTGCACAAATGGAAATGGTGAAGGTGTATCAGGAATTCGTGAAGAAGGGAATGATGATTTACCAAGAGGAGGTCCTGACGAACCTGCTTTTTCTGATGATGAAGAGGAAAGTACTCCTAATATTGCAGAGGACACAGATGATGACGATTTGCCCCTGTCAGAAGTTCGTGCGCGGGAACGACCTGAATTATCAGCTGCAATGCCTCTGATGTTACGACCTCTTGCTGAATCATTGCTGGATGATCGCACAGCCGCGGCAGCCACTGCTCTGATCAACGCGTGCAGCGCGCCGATGCCTACAGCTGTTGCTCTAGCTGACCTAGTTACGGCAGCTGTGCAAGAAGTTCCACCTCTGAAAATAAGCCGCACACCCACCCCAGCCGAAATTGAAATGGCTCTTAATACACCAATCTTTTCCATGTTTACTTTTCTTACCAGCACTGATGAACCGAAACGCAAACTTGTACTAGAAACTTTTAAAGAAATTCAAGCTCAAAACACTCTTCGCACTGTGGGTTTCTGTTTGCTGTTTTATTTAAAGGTCTGTTATGAACGCGAAAGGCGCGGTGAACGCGACGCAGCGAAAAGGAGAAACGTGAAATTCAAAGCAGATGTTTATAAAGATTATTGTAGCTATTTAGAGATAAAACTGGCTGAAAGTTTAGCCGACGACTTCGAAAAATGTCAAGAGATTGATGCAAATGTGTTGGTGTGGTTGATCCCTGATGTGTACAGAGAGTTTAAAGATCAGGCGCAGAACCACATACGATTGTTACACGCTATTGTGTCAACGTTAGACGCGAATCAGCTACAGCGTCTAGTCTGCTTGACCCTGCAGGGCAGTTTGATGATGTTCAAGTCAGATGACATAACATTAATGCTGTCGACGAGCCTAGGCTGGGAGACGTTCGAACAGTACTGCCTTTGGCAACTTCTGACAGCACATGATATATCAGTTGAGGATGTATTACCTATCATACCCAAGCTGATGTATAAAGAACATGCTGAAGCCTTGACATCAGTTCTTTTGATGTTAAAACAGGAAAAACCCACTGCTGATGTAGTGCGACAGTTATTCTGCCGAGCTGTAGACGATGAAGATACTTTTGTTGTGTCAACTTTAATGTATTGGTGCCAAGATTATGAGGACAAGGTTGGCGATTTACTTTCAGTTCTTTTAAGCACAAGATATCCAGGTACTAGTCCCAACAAAAGAAAACGTCCAGGAAAACATAGCATTCCGCCTAACGCTCCGCCTTCTGCTGAATTGGTAAATATAACACATTATTCTAAAACTCATCTTTACTCTAAAATTATATTTCTTCATCCTAAGTTACCTCATAATTCATGTTTATGTTAATACTCTTACTTACTTCACTAACGGGATGTCTAGAACTGCAAAGCAGAAAACCACATGTCGCAGGCTCATGTGAGTTTTGAAGAAAATATTTGGTTGCTAGCCTATGAGCCTCAATAGAGACCAATATCCTTAATTGCTTATTGAACATGCACAATAGCAAGCTGAAACCTCTTGATCACCAGAGACCCATTCACTTTAAGTAGTTGTCTTTTAAACTTGTAGCATTCCTTCGCCTACTTCGAAAGAGATTCCGATTAGGTATCTGCAACTTAAATCGTGATATTACACCGCATTTTTGCCGCTTCAATTTCACGGCGGAGGTTTGCTACAGGCCTATAATTATACACTTGACGAAGCATGGGATGACGAGCAGCTAAAACACTGCTTTACTTATTTTTTAAGATTCACCTGAACATTAATATTACGAAAATTCCCGTTGTAATTACGTATAATGTAAGTATGGGCCGTATTACGGTGTATTAAAGGCGATCATTATTACAGCACGATATCCCAGATCCAGACCAAGAACCCAAGTAAAACCTTATTTTGATTATCACACCAAAGTATTAATTATGTTAAACAGGTCCTCGGTCACTTGGAGCAAATGAGATTGTGCTGTGTGGAACAAAACGACATGTCAATTTTTAATATGGAGTGCATGCAGAAAGCCCTTCAGCAAGCACAGTCGAATAGTAGTGATAGTTTAAGGGTAAGTTCAAACTTATTATTTATTATAAGCCTATATTGTCCCACTGCAGGGCAAAGGCCTCCCTTTCCTCCTTCCACATTTCGCGATCTTGTGCGATTGTGTCCTTTGCGAAAGAGTCTAGCTCATCCCGCCATCTCCTTCTGGGCCTGCCGCGTTGTCGTTTCCTGCTATTTGGTATCCACTGAGTGGTAATATTTGCCCATTGCTTCTCCGACATGCGGCAGATGTGACCAGCCCAGTTCAACTTCAGCCTATTACCGCTATTGTTGTTAGTCTCTTGCGTTTATTTATCTTAAAATTTCCTTTAAACCCACCTAGCTTTTGCCCGCGGCTTCGAAGCCTGGCAATCGGTAATCGTCACAATGGAACAGTGTAATCCTGTTCATGGTCTACCCGTGTGCAAAATATTCAAATTCGTTCAGCTGTCGGAATGTGAGCAAAAAAAAAATCAAACTTCTCATTCATAATATTAGGCAAAATTTAAAAAAAAATATAGAGAAAAAAATATATAAACATGTCTATGTCACCGTAAAATTGTCAAATACGTTATATTACAATATAACGTGTATCTCTGTAGCGATATTGTAAAGTCTCGAATTATTGTCAACTGAACATACGGAAGTATCTCTTGCCCCCATAAACGGGACTTGGGGCACCCCCCGTTAGGTTAGTTAGGTTCCTTTAAACCCTGCACTCGGAAATAGGGGCCCGCGAAGCGGGGCTCCGTCGGCTACGCTTTTTATGGGAATATAAAGTGTTTATATTAATCCATATTTCTCAGGAATGGTACAGTATCTTTTCATGAGAGTGGAACCACTGGGCAAGGGGGACCCCTCCTTCCCTCCACACCGCGTGAGCTGACTACCATCGCATGCATTTCACGAAAAATAATGCGTTTTATTGTAAGCAGTATGTTCGTTTGACAATAATTAGAGAGTTTACAATATCGCTAGAGAGATTACAATATAACGTATTTGACAATTTTACGGTGACATCTACATTATAAACTGAGTATTATTTTGTGTTGTTCAGATAGCATAGGCTTAAATAAAGATAGCCATCAGTAAGCTGTGGTAAAATTCAAATCCACAAAATTAGCAGACAGCCCATTCAAGGCGCCTCTCCAGTTGTGGGGGTGTCGAGCTGTGCTCTATGCTAATCCGACTCCTGGCCTTTGCCGGCCCGATATAGGTTTCCAAAGTAAACGTTTCTTTTTACGACAGCCTAACGGTCGCAACATATTTACAAAACCTACCAAGTGCGAGTCGGACACGCGGTCCAAGGGTTCCGTACCATTATCACGTTTGTTGTATTTGATGTTATAGCGGCAACAGAAATGCATCATCTGTGAAAATTTCAACTGTCTAGCTATCACTGTTCATAGGATACAGCCTGGTGACAGACAGACGGACAGTGGAGTCTTAGTAATAGGGTCCCGTTTTATCCTTTGAGTTCGGATCCTTAAAAATGGATTGCAAAATCAAGAATTAAATGATTTGTAAGTATTCTAGATTTACCCACCGCTGCACCGTTTCGAAAGCTAGAAATGTATTAATTAATTTAAAAAAATCCCGTTCGGCCGCCAGCCGTTAGGTACGACGTACGGCATGTACCTAATTATATCCTGCACGAGAACTAGCGCTCGTACCTACATTATTCTCATTACTGATTTACAAAAATGGGGGCTTACACAATTAGTTGCAGTACTTCTGTGGGGATAAAATTACTTCAGTGCCAGTTACAAGGAAAACTGGAATCGGTGTTTTATTAGAACAGGACAAATCGGTCTGTAGGATTATTAAACATTTGCATAACACTATTAGTTCTGATAAACTCGTTTTAACATCTGGGTTATCTTAGTAGTATGTCCAGATACTAATTAGATATCTACGTAACGTCGTTTCAACTTAATTTGAGTTCTCATTCCGAAGCCACAACAGCTGAATTGTTAATAGCTTGTTTAACTCAAACTCCTGGGTTTAAACAAAACCCCGTAACATAAAACGGGGTAAATGGGGACCAAAGTTTGAGCGATATTTCAACGTTGAATATAAATAATTTGTTATTAAAAATATGTAGGAATTATAATTGTTTTAATGTAATAAATACAAATAAATAAAATTGTAATGTGTGTTTGTAATATCAAAATAACACGCAGGCACTCAACACTGAATGCATGCATATATGAAAATATAACGGCACTTTTAACAAAAACACTTTTTGATGTGAAAACTTCATTAGGCGCGATGAGCACTTTTTGGGTGAACAACAATCATGGAACTCGCGTGACCGTCACCTTACGCTTCGTAGTAGTCGTAGCCGATCCGCTACGACGTAGCACCACTTGGCGTGCGCGGGGCACCACCCGTAGCAGATAATAGATTACTTAGTTTTCACTTCTATCGGCAGTCCCCAAAGACTGCACCGCATGTTTTTTTGTTAATTTTTGTCTCTGTCTGTTCTTTCCGGCTTATCTCCGAAGCAGCTGGACCGATTTTGACGGGACTTTTACTGGCTTTCAGCTGATATTATAAGGAGTAATTGAGGCTACTTTAATTTTAGATAAAAAATAGGGTTCCGTGCAAAACAAACCCCTTGAAATCAACCCCGAGTCAGTATTCACCTAATTTTACCGATTTAATTAAAGTTGCTTTGAATAAATTTACTATGTGTACTATGCAAAGGTAGATAATTGTAAAATGGAGTCAATGAGGATCGTTGAATGTGGTGTTCTGTAATTTCTACCAACCCTCAAAAAAGTCGTGAGTTTCATGTACGTATATTTTAATTATGAAGAAGATACCTATTCAGTCCAATGCGCATTGGTAAGCTTTAGCTCGAAAGAACTATGGTGGGCAGTGTGATTCACAATAAATTACTTACGGCAGTCCATGAATAAGAAATGCATTGTGTTACGTAATAGGTCATTTGATACAGAAACTTTTCTCTATGCCCTTCGATAAATGTATAATCGGTTGTTCTAGGTAAAGGCAAAATGAAAATGAATGAAATCTTTATTTGTAAACATAGGTTGTAGGTACAAGGGTGTTACAAATAAATAAAATAATATAGCGAGTATTTTCAAACATAAAATGTTCATTTTTGTTAGTGAAACCTTTAGGTTACCCAAAGGTTGTCTGGTAGGAAATGCCATAAGGCATTCAATCCCTATGTATCATAATTACTTACGTAGTTTAAATAAAAGTACCTACTAATATTAATGTTATTCCTTTATCATTACAGAGACAATATAGTGATTTACTCGCTTTGGCGTGGGAAGACGAGTTGCCTATATCAAGACGAGCCCGGAAATTAGTTTCTAATTCATTACCACTTAACCAGAATCTGCATTCATCTAATGAAGATAGTGAGGTAAGACTAGCTTTTAGCCGCGGCGTCGCCCATATTTAGGTCGGAAATTATCTTATGTCCGTGTGGCAATAGAAGCGTGAAAAGGTAACAGCGTTACTTTCACCTCTTAAATATTCATCATTTCAACCGAAAGACGTCCACTGCCGGACATAGGCCTGCCACAAGTCCATCGTCATTGACCGCCCCCGTGCGACTTGCATCCAGTGGATTCCCGCAACCTTCACTAAGTCATCGGTCCACCTAGTGGGAGGCCTTGCAACGCAAAGCTTCTTCCGGTTCGCGGTCGCCACTCCAGAACTTTTCGGCCCTATCGGCCATCCGTTCTGCGAGCAATGTGCCCTGCCCATTATAATATAAATAAATATAAATATCGCTGGACATTTACACACAGCGCCATCTAGTGCCACACTAAGCAAGGCTTGTGTCGTGGACACCAGATATTTGATATACATACTTTTTATACATATAAACATCCATGACTCGGAAACTGTCCATGCTCATCACACAAACATTTGCTCCTACCGGGATTCAAACCCAGGACCCTAAACACGTAAGGCAGCCTTCACTATCACTACGCCATTCGGGGAGTCATTGCCGCTAAGTTTGGCAATTCTTCAGGCTACGTCGGTAACCTTGGTTCTCTTGCAAGGAAACTCCGAGCATAGCTCTCTCCATTGCCCTTTGGGTGACTTCAAGCCTTCTGATGAGGCCCATTGTGAGTGACCAGGTTTCGGTCCCGTATGTAGGTAATCACTGGCAACATAGACTTTCATCTTGAGACACTGCGGTAAGTTGGACGAGAAGATACTGCGCAACTTCTCGAACGCTTCCCAGCCGAGTCGGATTCGACGATTGACGTCTCTTTCTCGAAGTTAGACTGACCTAACTAAACCTTTTATACCTGCAGGACCAGACCTACACATAATCGTCTACAACTTCGAGTGTAGAGTAACATGGGCATTCAACATGACCTGATTTTATCCACCCTTTATTTTGTCGCACGAAAAATGCACGTGATTGTCAAATTATCTCCTTTCCACCCATCGTTATTTTTTTTGACCCCACTTTTCGAACCTCACGTGATTGAGGATGGCTCCTCAAGACATGAGTTTATGTATTATAATGTTAATTAAGTAAAACGAATTACTCGACTCGGTGTGCACTTGCAAACTAGGTTGAATGAATTTATGCTCATTTAAACATAAATTATTCTCCTTCAATGCTTCGAACATAGAAATTGCTCAAGGTGAGGCCCAAAAATAAAACAGAATGACTTAGTTTAAAATGATAAAAATGAATTGAGAAATACGTATTGCGGCATTCCCAGGGAGTATGGCTTTGTTTTCTTCATCCATTGAAAGAATCGAACTGGTAATACGAGTCGAAAATCATCGAAAGATTCATCCAGATTTTGGGCTTTAGGCAAGTTACGAACTTCATCATAATGAATGATCATCCTACCCCTGTCCCAATTTATTTCCGGTCGGCGTCAATCAGCTATGCTCCGTGGTCTGCTCGCTCTCACAGAGAAGTCTCGTGTTTTATCAGCAGTCTGCACATAACCGACTATAAATGCTTGCTTAAGCAGCACTTCTTGTAGAGGTGACGAATATACCTACGGATATTATAATTATAATAATTGTTTTCTTTTCCAGGAGGAAGAGATAGTTAAACCTAAGCAGGCTAAACGAAGAAAGAAGGCAATCTCGGATAGTGATTGACATATCTTTTGTAGAAAGGACGGTAATTTTAAACACCAAAGTGCAACTCTACAATACAATAAATATTAGTAGTATGTGTAATACGTTGTTTGTTACCTTATGTTATTACACAGGTGCAATTCCAAGAATAGTACCTAATTCACTGTCACATAATTTTGCCTTGGTACTGTGTAAATGTAATTTATGAAGAGTTATATCCATGGTTATCAGATATTTTCGGTGGAGTTTAATTATTATTGTGAATGACAATTTTGAAATCCTAACGGCCACGGTACTGGCATGTTGTGACGCAATGGAACAAGCTCACTTGGAATATTGTAACTGATCAAACCACCATATAAAGTTTCCTTCCAATAGCCGCATACTTCAGAGCAGACTTTGGGGAGTATGTTCTAGGTCAGACATGCACTGTAAATTTTGCCACAGTAGTCATTTATTGTAAATGTAGGTACCCTATTGTTGTACAGATTTTTTTTATCCCCAGTACATGTTAAACTTATTTTAAGTATAAGGTATGAGACCAAGAATTTTATTCAAAGGATATATTGTATTCTGGAATTTTCGAAATACATTTTACATTAGGATCAATAAAGTATTTCCCCTTTATTTTATGTTTTTATTGACCTGATAAAATGTATATTTGATTAAAACAAAATATTGTGTATTTTCATCTTATATTTTCTTTTAAAACATCCAGAATATAGGGATACTGATTGTAAACAGATTGTTTAAATATTTCAGTATTTAACATAAATTCAAAATATTTTATAAGTACAAAACTAACATAACTATATAAAAATACTAAATGTGGATTAAATTTTCAGGAAATGGTAAATATTTTATTATAAACCTTAATTGTTATTACAACAATTCATTAATGAATAATTTGTAGTTTTAAAATGTCTTTTTGTCAAGTCTTTGAAACAAGGACTATCTATTATTATTATTGGACTAGCAGAACCTTTAACAACACAACACCTCCACCCACCAAGCCACTGATACAAGCTTAAAATCTAATAAATCTTATAAAAATTGAAAAATATAAGAAAGATTCTTATAACTAAAGTTTCCCTTGCTTATATCTCTGTCTAGCTTGAGCCTTACTGTACTTTGCTTTCTTCTCAGGTACTGTTGTATCTTTTTCACTTGAATTATCATTTACACCTGCAATCAACACAGTTTACATTAAAACAGCTAGGCAGTATCAAATAAGGATAAATATAAATTAAATTTCACATGCCTTTCATAATTAAGCTAAGTTGTGTCAAGAAGCAACATTTCAACATCATTCTCTAGCACTTATCCCAATTTATATGGGTATGGTGCAGCATGTCTTCTTCTCTATTACTTATCATCTCATCAGATACCTCCTTTCTTGCCATATCATCCTTCACACAGTCCATTCATCGTTTATTTGGTCGTCCTCTATTCTTATACCTATCCACATTCATACTCAATGACATTTTCCTCTTGAAATAGCAACATTTCAACAAGAGAGAAAAGTGACTATGCAGTTTACAACGGCTTCCTTTCAACACTACAATGTTTTGAATGTTTCCTGATGCTAAGCTATGATGAGAGCTGATATACCAGCCAGTGCAATAACATTAAAGCCGGGTCCAGACGTGTGTAACGCGTAATGTTATGTATCGTGAAACGTAACGCGAAATCTGTGTGGACGGCACTACAGAGACACGTAGGTAATGCTCGTAGTGCCTTCCACACACAGAATTTAGGAGTAGATACGTTAGTAAAAACAGGTTTATTTTCATAAGGATGTAATTGCAAACTCAATAATGACGAGCTTTACCAAAACCACTTAGTTATCTTGTTATTTGACTATAACATGATTAAATCATTTGAACTGACTGATACATTTTTGCTGAGTAATGATGATGACATTTCATATCTTATAGATGGCCTTTCTTGTAATGAAATACTAAATGTTATGTTCCTAAACTGGAAACTTGGTTGACTACTGGTACATTCTGAACTTCAACAAAACTATAATTGCTTCAGGGAAGGGAATGGTCCAGCATATTATAAACTATGGTGATAGTAAAACACAATCTGCAATGGTGGTATAGTTGTCTCAAGCACTGCTACAGAGTATGAGGTCTTAGGTTTGATACCCAGTACGGTCGGAATTGTTGGAAATCAGTATTGGAATTCAGTATCCAGGCTGCTACCTCAGTAGCAGCCTGGATACTGAATTTGTGTATGGTTGCCCCTTGAACCCTTTATGGATAACAGATGGGATGAAATATAGATGTCACTGTAAAATTGTCGATCACGTTAAATTACAATATAACGTGTTTCTCTCTAGCGATATTGTAAACTCGAAATATTGTCAACTGAACATACGGAAGTATCTCTGCCCCCATAATCGGGACTTGGGGCACCCCCTGTTAGGTTAGTTAGGTTCCTTTAAACCCTGCACTCGGAAATAGGGGCCCGACTGGGCTCCGTCGACTACGCTTTTTAGGGGAATATAAAGTGTTTAACTTTAGGTTATATTAATCGGTATTTCTCAGGAATGGTACATTATCTTTTCTTGAGGGTGGTACCACTGGGCAAGGGGGCCCCTCCTTCCCTCCACACCGCGTGAGTTGACTACATGATCGCATGCATTTCACGAAAAATAATGCGTTTTATTGTAAGCAATAAATATATTTGACAATATTTAGAGAGTTTACAATATTGCTAGAGAGATTACAATAAAACATGTTTGACAATTTTACGGTGACATAGATATTAGATATATTAAAATAGCAGAATATAATTTACCTAAGTCATCAGGGGGCTGTAGAGATTTGCCAGCACTCCAAGAACTCATCAGAGTTACACTCTTTCCTATTGCCCAGCCCATTCCTGCCAGGGCTAGTGAAAATGCTAACATGCTGAACGGATGCTGAAAAACATAAAAATATTTTTTAATTAATGCAACTTATTTAGCTAGTCCAAATTAGGTCTCAAAAAAGGTTTTTATAGAAAAATTAAAAAAACGCTTGGTAAGTTTTTGTGTTACCCTCCTCCAGGTCTTGATTTTGGGGTCATACTAACCGATAATGTAGGGTTGGAGGTTAAACTGTAGTCCAATACCACAACTCCAATTCCAAAGATTAGCCCCACACAAGTACATATCCATATTATATTCTGACTGTCTGGAAATAAGAAGTGGTCACATAAATTTTACAGAATCAGTACATTAGACATATTTGCATATCAAAAAAATACTGAGAGAATATTCAAAAGTTATGATTATTCCAGATATGGCAATTTGAGTACTACTACAGGAACAGTTAAAGAAAGGACTAATATAAAGACTAGTGTGATTGTCTTACATTACCTTTTATTTTCTTTTTCTGCATATCTGTAATACTTTTAATTGACTCCATTAATTTAACATTCTGAGGGTCTAATTGGAGTGCTCTAGTGTATGATATTATAGCTTCGTCGTAGAGTTCACTGGCAGCTTCGACCTCAGCACGTCGAAAGTATCCCTAGAATAAAAAAAGTACCCTTTTAGAGTGTTGAGCAGGCAATTTTAGAACTATTCAATACAAAACATATCCCTTGATCGCGGATTCACTAGACTTATATCATTCAAACTTACCTTGGCCCATTGCGGTTGCAATCTAACTGTTTCGTTAGCGTCTTGTAATGAGAGGTAATGCTGATCCAACTTAAGAAATGCAAACGATCTGTTGCTGTATAGGAGGTAGTTATTAGGGTCCATTTTAATAGCTTGAGTGTAATGTAAAACGGCTTCAATAAATTTCCCATCTTTAACACATTCATTTCCCTTAATTTTAAGATCTTCAACGCTCGTAGTCTGGGTACCTTTCTTATTTTCCTCCATGGCTCTTGATCGAAACTTAAGAGATTTATTTATTAATCGCGCAAGATAACTTTGAATAATAAAAATATAACATAAACTTGTAAAGTGCACCGTAACGTTATTTATCTAACATTTAATTCAATAAATTGAAATATTTTTCCCGGGATAGAGAAGTTTCCAACATTTCCAACAATGACATTACAGAATGACAATAATGACATTATGACATTGACAAATTGACAGTCTTCATGTGCCCAAAAAGTCATGCTCATTCGCAAAAACTTCTTCGTCTTTGGTTTTGCTGATTTTCGGTTCTCTATGTCCTGTTAAGGGGGATGCTCCAAGGTAGTCCGCGAAATTCAAATCTTCTAGTGTTTTTTGCAATTAGCAGGGCAGTGCTAAGTTGTATGTTGATAAACGTATCGGTCGCGACTGAAATATTTACATAAAAATGTGTGTTTATATGTTCTAATGTATTAAATAATCATACTTATAATTCAAGCTCAAGTCCGTTTTACCTCGTATAGGTATGACTTCTTTAATCTACTGATTTTTCCTCCGATCTACTGCTTAAACCGACTTCTTCTTTCTACTGATTTCTTCAGATTCCATCTGGCAACACTGATTATTACTGACTGACCTCTTTCTTGCTCTTAGGGTATGTGCGCACTACGAAAATAAATCGTTGCGACTTTTAAACTGCGGAATAAAGCCGCAAACGACAATAATTCCTATGCGCACTAAGTCATAAGTCTTCTTTCAGTCTCAGTCTGACATCGTCAAAAGATCACAAGTCGACTGACCGCTGCGCTTGCGATTTTTTCCGCAATGCGCGAAGCCAGTACCGCTTCATAGGGTACAAAATATACGTCCGTGTGAAAATAAATCTCAAACGACTTATTTTCGCAGTGCGCGGATTGTAGTACATTTCTATTGTTCACAGATTGACGAATTTTCTTCGCAACGAATTATTTTCGTAGTGCGCGCATACCCTTAGTTAAACGTAGTGATTATATACTCTGTGCTCTCTTTCTTAGTGACCATTATTCATTATTGAATATTGATTGACATTTGCACAGCACAGACATTTGAGACATTTGATTGACCGGTCCCCTGCCCTAGATCCCATTATCCCAATAATATTTGTTTTTAAAGAAATTCGCATTTGGAAAGATCAACATTCGCTCCGAATTAAATGAAAACGAACATGGCATGATTGAATAAACAGGGCTGTATATCAGCAGTTATAGCAGTCCTAATTTATCAGACAGAGAGAGAGGCAAGGCAAGGCACCAGGTATGATGCAGTTTATTGTTTTTATTTAATGTGTCCCAGATGTATGTGGTGTACCACAGGCAGAGTTCTTGAGTCATGTAGCGTGCTGCACGCCTGCGTCCTTTGGTTCACACATTGAAAATACGCACTATGTAAAATCTATCAATTTAGTACCTGAATGATAAATGAATTTCAATCTTTTGTTGTTGTAGTGTTTTCCACACTGCCCCACAAAACGCTCTGAAAGCATTTTTTAAGAAAAAATCTATAATGTCGAAAATGTCAGTGACTTCAGCGATGAATAGAATGGACATGCAGCAGATCGAATTTCGTGCTGTCATCAAATTCCTCACAAAACAAGGAAAGGGACCCCAAGCCATTTTAACGGAGATGAAAGGAGTCTATGGTGAAAAGTGTCCTGGCAAGACCATGATCTATAAATGGTGTGGAGCCTTTCAAGAAGGCAGAGAGATGATTGAAGATAAGCCTCGAGCTCTGAGCTTAAAACACCAGAATAAAAGAACACGGCGGGCACTTTCTCCTATTTTTGATGATAGTTTTATTGATAAAATACAGAATGAACTTCTGGATGAAGCTGAGCTTTAAAAGCATCATGTAAATTCCAAAATTGTAGTGATGCCAACATTGTGTGGGATTTGGAGAAATCTCTTGAGCAATAATAGTCATTATTGTAAATAAGAAGTAGGCACCTCAATAAGGATGCATACCTACACTTGAAGATCTACTCAGATCATAGAAAGACTTAATCCTGAGAAGTCTGTTGATGAGTTACATAGAAGTATTACTGAGCAGATTATGCACATGTAAAGAGCACAGCTTTAGACAACTTTTGAACACTACTGACTGGACTGTTGGCCCATCAAGACAACCGCCTGGCTAGCAGAACATTGTTTTTTGACACAATGTACTGCCAAAGTATACGCATCTTACTTAGACCATAGTACATATACCTGAGGTCCACCAACTTGTGCTGGAGACTCCGTCAACCACATTATGATTAGTTTTATTTTAAATTTATGTGTGTAGCATTTAGTATTTATTACACATTTATAGGAACTTTATATTCAAATAATATATTCTGCACCAATTGAATTTAGCACTTATATTTTTTGCAAATCAATGAAATACCTTTGTCATCAATAATACAGTTTTAATGTAGCAATAACATTTCTCACAATATCAATTAAATAAAACATAATCAATTCCTTCAACGAGATTCAATGACTTCAGATTTTTTTCAAATTCACCATTAGTTAGATCTAATTTAATACATATTAATAAAGGTGCCTTTGCATCTGTAAAATGTACTACAGGTAGCTTGGTAATAACTTTTCTTTTATTATGACAATACAGCTCAACAAAACGGCCTATTTTATTTTTATCAACATCACAGAATGCCACAACTTTATTCAAGTTATCTGGACTTAAAGAGCGAACCAATCTGCGGCCCGCTTTTCCAGCATTCCAAACTGTGAAATAATCCCAATGCGGTAATATACACTTTTGTAATCTGTCAAGCTGGATTTTCCAAATCTGTTCTCGTTTAACAGAAAAAGTAGCTGCACCTTCATGGTAAGCATACACAACCAGTTCATTGTCCACTCTATGTAAATCTCCACCAGCATCTAAGTGTTCATAAAAAAATATCAGATCTTCAGGTGTTCCATGCCCAGTTTCAACAAAACCTCCAACTTGATCATAAACTGACCTATGACAGAACCATGTCGGCATAAGTAAAGTGGGCCCATTGGAAGTATATATTTGTTTCTTTAACTGCTCATCAGTAAGGCTGTTAGCCCAACGAACATAACGAGGAGTTGAATTTACAGGTGTTCTAGTTATTTTACTACCAATAAGAGCATTATTGTTTAACTTTGCTGCTTTCCACTGTAAATATATTCTGTCAGGGTGCATCACATCATCAATATCTTGGAAGCACAGAAATTGTCCAGAACTTATTTTAACAGCACCATTTTTAGCAGCACCCACTCCTTTTGATGATTTACTACCTGTTAGCACATAACCTACTCCTTGAGATTGAAAATATTCTTCCCATTTCTGTAATAGTGCTTGAGTATTATCAGTACTGCCATCATTATAAATAGAAATTTCCACGTTTTTATTAGTGTTTAAAATTGATTGGGTTTTTAACGAGTTCATACAATTATCTATCCATTTTTCTCCATTATGTACTGGTATTATTACAGAAATTTCAGCCATTTTTTAAATATTTAGCAGGAGTCTAATGAGTCTATAGTTCTGCCATGACTTTAATTATTGGGTCTATTCTCATACTCAGTCTAAAATTATTATTTCTTGAAACAGATGAAGCAGACTGTTATGGTGGAGAAACTTGAGAGAGCCTTTTGTTCACAGCAAAACTGCTGGAGAACCAGTGACGATTGTGGTGCAGTCAAAGGGCTCCTAAACTAGTTCAAATGATTTACAAAATAATAGTTTTTTAGATGATTTATGAAAGATGGCTCTGGTAGAAGGATCACCTTTTGTTTAGTAAAATCTACTTTTCAGTGACATAATCTGTACAATTATATCTCTTATACAACTATATCTGTAATATTACACTTATTCTGAGTGGTACTACTCATTATTCTGCTGCATTCAACAACAAGAATGCAGCACAGAGTATATAATCACGAATGCAGTGCAGTGTCCCGCAGTTACCGCACTGACAGTACTGTGCTGCTGCTGACACAAGAAGAAGACGAAGAAGTCAGCAGTTTATTTCAACATCAACTCTTAGTTAAAACCATAGAGTAGAATAAGTATAGTTAAAATCACAGATTACTATATTAGTAGGTTAAAACTTAAGTCCATGGTTAAAACTCATCATCACAAGTCACAACACGGTCACACCACCACAGAGTACATTTTTATATAGGGTACACACCACTCATTGTAGGGATGGGCAAGCGAAAAAAATATATCGATATTTATCGAATCGATAACAGTATCGATAATTATCGAGAGAAAAATATCGATATATCGTCAGTTTTCGTATGATTATTCATACATATCCCCAAAGAATTCAAACTTCGTAAAAAATAATCTAAGAAAATAGTATTTTTATTGATGCTTGAGCCAAAACAATTACATACAATTTAATAAAACCAGTATTCATCAGATATGGACACGAAACCAAAGTTGCGTTTAAAAAATAATCGAAATTGATACGAATTCGATACTCTAAAATAAATATCGATTATCGATATATCGCGATTAAAAAATATCGACGATAGATATCGATAATTGTATGGAAAAATATGTACGTTATATTGTAATATCTCTAGCGATATTGTAAAGTCTCGAATTATTGTCAAATGAACATACTGCTTACAATAAAACGCATTATTTTTCGTGAAATGCATGCGATGGTAGTCAACTCACGAGGTGTGGAGAGAAAGAGGGGTCCCTCTTGCCGAGTGGTACCACTCTCATGAAAAGATACTGTACCATTCCTGAGAAATATCGATTAATATAACCTAACCTTAAAACACTTCATATTCCCCTAAAAAGCGTAGTCGACGGAGCCCCGCTTCGCGGAGCCCCTATTTCCGGGTGCAGGGTTTAAAGGAACCTTACTAACCTAACGGGGGGGTGCCCCAAGCCCCGATTATGGGGGCAGAGATACTTCGGTATGTTCAGTTGACAATAATCCGAGATATTACAATATCGCTAGAGAGAAACACGTTATATTGTAATATAACGTGTTTGACAATTTTACGGTGACATATATATTTATTGTTGTCCCAGGAATATGGCACAACCGGAATTCCGGTAGACGTCACGGTAAACTTTTCAATACTTCAAAGCAATGTTACCCTAAAATATGGTTGTTTTTCATTTCAGCCAACATTGACCTTGTCTGTGGTGTAACCGCCATTTCTCAGTGTCAACAAATCTGTGACGAAAGTGGGCGCAATACGGTGGTGCCGAATTGGAGTTCCAGATAGTAACAGGATTTTATGAGGTATGTAGCAATTTTACAAGTTATTGGCTGTAACAAAATTACATTTTTGTTTATAAATTATTGTAAAACGAGTCGAAAGTGTTGTAGAACTAGCTTTATAGAATTTTATGTTATTTGTTACTGGCAGCCATAAACTCTATGGTGTAGCTTTATGGTTGAGTTCGAGCATTGGTTTGAAATATATTTGGAAGTTTATTTTGTTTGATAGTGAAAAAAATAGTTGTATTGGAAATGTAATAAAATGTGGATCTATGGTGAAATAAGATAAAATTATAATGTGACGGAAAGAAGCTACGATATTTTTATAGAAATGTATTTTTTTAGATTAAAGTGGTTTAATGTGATCAAGTTTTTTATTTTACAAGAAGGATTTCATCATGTGAGTAGAGGCTTTACAACATATTTTCGAGAAGTTTTCAAGAGGTTATGGGCCCTCCACGAATGAGTATGGGCGCTCAGCTAAAAGGAAGGCAGTTATGAGTGGAGTTTGATTTGATTTGAATTGTTACAAGGAGAAATATATAAAATGTCAGAAGAATACGCAAAATTGTCAAAATTAACCAGCGAATCGGAATATTCTTTTTGGAAAACAAAGCTTATGCTAATTTTGAGAGCAAAGGAGCTAAATTCGGTTTTGGATGATGGAGAAGAAAATAAAAAAGATTTTGGAAAAAGAGACGCGAAAGCAAAATTAATAATTTTATGCTCAACAAGTGATAAATATATGACATATGCAATCAATTGCGAAACAACAAAAGAAATAATTGAAAAATTTGACAATATTTTTCTGGGACAAAAGGATGTACAAATTTCTCATCAATTGGAGGAGTTTTATAACTATAAGTTTGTCAATGATGATCTGATGTCTGACATAACTGAAATTGAAAACAAAGTAACAAAAATAAGAAGTTTGGGTTACAGTTTTGATGATAAGCAGATTATGACTAAAATTTTGACAAGTATACCAGAAAAATTGAATCATTTTAGAACGGCTTGGGAAGCAATGTCATTGAATGACAAAACACTTACAAATTTAATTTCAAGATTAAGTCTAGAAATAAGAATTAGGAACAAGAACAAAGTTGATGAAATAAAACCGACAACATCGAATGAAAATAATCAAGAAGCAACCAGTTTTTATATTAAGACCTTTTATAAATGCGGAAAGAAGGGGCACATTGCGAGATTTTGTAGAACTCCGATATCGAGTGGTGACAACAGATTAAATAATATACAACAAAGTTGTTTTAAATGTCTGAAGAGTGGACACAGATATGCGAATTGCAAGGAAAGATTCAATTGTATGAATATTGTAATACCAACTCGCACTACACAAAGAATTGTCTCAACATGAAAAACGTGAGTAACAATTTTACTAATAAAATAGAAACTGAAGAAGCAAATATTGAGTTCATTATTGACTCGGGTACCAGCAGTCATATTGTTAGTTCAGAAAGTTGTCTGAAGGATAAAAGAAAAACAAATTATAAGATCATGACAGCTGATGGAAATATTTATTAAGTAAACATCATAATAAATATTTCTTATCAACAACAACATCTATTCCCACAATATTATATTGTGAGATGTCCTTTTTGTTCCTGAATTGAAGAAAAACTTAATATCTGTATCTAGACTAACAGATGATACTTATATTTTAAAAATTTTCAGAAATAGATGCGATATTCGTGGATCGGAGGCTGAATGCGCAGTGACTGCTGAGCTGAAGCGGGACGGTTTGTACTACCTGAGTATTCTGAGTTCCTGAGTAGTCTTGGCATTCATCAAGCATGCCATCGACTACATGGACGAAGTAAGCATCTTGCAGATCTGCAAGTCCAGCTTCAAGGAGGAGGAGATCAGCGGTGCCAAGCTGCTTCTGTTCCAGTCGCTCGGCAAAGTCGAGCAGATGCAGTCCCGCCGGAGGGATGGTGGCCAGAAGTGTGTGCAGGACATCATCACATTGATGAAGAGCACCGACCCGGACGACGTGCCCGCTTTCGTGGCGAAGGAGCTTCATAAGCTGCCCCCTGTCACGTTTGACCACGTCGACGTCACCAGGTTGCTGAAGGACATCACAAATCTCAAGGCAAGCCTGGTCGAAGTACACTCCAAGTTGGAGGCGTCGAACAACGTCATTGGTGATCTACGTGCCGAAGTGGAGTTGTTGCGCAACGCTATTAAGGTAAATAGGTCGCCTGATGCCTCCAACAACGTGAGCACTCGTTGCGAAGCGAGAAACGCTAGCGTCGGCAGTCGGTGAGCTCCACTGCGTCACCCGCTGCTATGGCACGCATTGCAACATGCGCTGCCGAAGTTGCTGACTCGGTGCCGGTCGAAGCAGTGACTCGTGTAGGTACGTCGCCCCCTAAACGTGCCTACGCTGCTATTGTCACCAAGCACAAACCTGTATCGCAGGTGAAGAAGGGGGAAAATAAGAGCAGCTGTGAACCTTCCAACTGGGGTTCGAAACAGAAAGGCCCAGCAACGGCCACGTGTGACAAGGATGGCTTTGTGATGGTGGAGAAGAAGAAGAGGAAGAAGCCACCTAGTCGGAACCAGTGCGGGTCCGCACTGGTAGGACCCAATATGCTGCTGCGTCCGGCGATACCAACGACGCAGCTCTATGTGTCCCGGCTACATCACACCACGAAGGTTGAGGACATCGTGGAGTATGTCCGAGTGAAGACCAGCTGGACCTTGAGGGTTGAGAAGTTGGAGTCGCGCCACAACACAAATTTTAAGTCGTTCGTGGTGCGAGTTCCGACTCATCATATTGAGACCTTCCTCAAGGAAGAGTTTTGGCCGAAGGGTGTCATATATCGGCGATTCCGCGGAAGGCTACGCGACACCACGCAGCGCAACATGACGCCGTCTCCTCATGTGTAATAGTTTATTAATGTTTAGTGGTTTTTTATAGATATGTATGTTAGTCTGTAAGGTATATGTAATATGGGTCTTTTGTTACCTGAATTAAATGATATATTATATTATTATTATTAATGCAAAGCCATTTGTAATATCAAGGTCAGTAAACTCTTTCTATTTGAATTCTATGTTTTGGCATCGTGCATTAGGTCATGTACCTATAGCCAAAACCAAGGATCTTGTTAGAGGAATTGAGAGAGGCCTGGTAAAGGAAACCGACATCTGCGAAGTCTGCACAAAAGCAAAATTATGTCGAAAACCATTTAAAACTATTAGACAAAAAGCTTTTAAACCTTTAGAAATTATACATAGCGATATTTGTGGTCCCATCGAAACTGAAACATGGTTACAAATATTTTATAACCTTTTTGGACGACTATACACATTTTATTAAACAAATTTTGGAAAAGTTTAAATTTGAAAACTTAAAGGATAGTTGTCATCCTGATATTTGAATGGTTTGACCATTCAAATATCAGGATGACAACTATCCTTTAAGTTTTCAAATTTAAACTTTTAAAACTTTTAAACTTTTAGTACCGTCTGTGACGATCTCGAATGTAAAATGATTTTTAAGCGATGATTATAGTGATTTACTATGTTTGGGTGTTTTGTTTCAAAGACTTGAGGGTTTATTTAATTACCAATAAAAACAGATTATCACATTAACTCACATTTTTTATTTTATTTACATTTTTCCTTTGTGACGAACCGGAGCACGTTCCTGTAAGTAAACTCTTCCGTAAAAATAAAGATTATCACGTTGTTTAGCATAATTCTGATGTATTTTTTATTATTTTTACTTGTTTATAGTATATTTTATCGAATGAGATAGAAATACCGGTTACATTGCTATAACATAAAAAATCCGGTTCGTCACGTGTTCATCTTTTTTGAAATAATCGCACATATAAATGCACTGTGTGGTAACCGCCAAAGATAAGTTACTACACTATATGGAGGTCACAGAGCATCTATAAATACGGGAATGGAGGTGACCGCCCGCCAGGGTTGCCAACCGTACGAGGTTCCTCGTACAAATACGAGATTTGTGGCCTTCCATACGAGGTACGAGGACACTATCAACCTCGTACAATTACGTACGAGATTTTGATAAAATGGCTATAAGAACAGCTGAGCGTATGAGCTTTTTAGCAAAGTCAATCAAATAAAGACAGAGATAAGAAACCGACTAACTGTGGAAACAGTAAACGGCACACTTCTTGCTGCAGAGAGCGCAAATGGTTTTACTCGTAATGAAAATTGCGTCAATTTTAAATGCACAAAAGAAATGTATAGCCGCATGACAACAGATAAAAATTTACGACAGAAAAAACGATGACTTACTTGTTCCTTACATAATATTTGGAGGGAAATTAAAATGATGAACTTTGCAATATTTCGTAAAAAAAAAATGAATTAAGAAAAATTTTTTTTTGGGCTGTTTTACTTGAGTGATACGGTACTAAAGATTTTTTGAAATACAACACAAAGTGATGTTTTATTTAGTAGGAAACTTGCAATAGTTTATGTCATTGAGTAAAAGTCCTAAATACAGTAGCTTCAATTTTGGTTTTAGCGTTTTCGATGCATAATAAATGTACGAGGTTTGAAAGTCAATGTACGAGATTTTTATCTGCATTTGTACGAGGGAATTTCTTTTACAGTTGGCAACCCTGCCGCCCGCCCACCACCAGTGTTGCCGTTTTGTGTGTAATTACACATTTTGTGGGTAATATAGGCTTATCGTGTGTAACCCGTGTGTAATAAGCATATGTGTGTAATTGTGTACAATTACAATCGGTTTCAGTCACTACAACTTGTTCTAGCTCGGTTAGGTAAACGAGCGTTGCAATGATAATAATACAGTCAAATATCGTGGGTAACTTAACACGTACAAAACTGTACATAATGCGAAACATCTTAAAATGGTTGCATTATACCTGAGTTGACAGTTCTTTGTAACCATCAAATTTTACTTATCTGTGGTGTTTGAACTTTTGAATTTCTGTCCTTTAATCTAATAGATTGTTGTAGTCTTTGGTTTATTTTGAATTTTTTAATCGATTGGTGAATTTGTATTGTAAGTTGCAATGATTAAGGGCGTCAGTGTAGCCCGCTAAATTCAAAATTTCTTACGTTTTTGTTGCAATTTGCAGGCCAGTGCTAGGTTGTATGTTGATGAAAATATCGTTGGCGACTGTAAGACGTGTGTAGTGACGTGTGAATTATGATCATCGAAATCGTCAATACAACCTTCCAAGCTCACAAAAGTCTAGGAACGACAATGACGTTGAAACAATTGTTCCTCGACTTATATGAACTTAGAGGTTTGGGATTTTGAGGATTTTAATTTTGTAACTACACATGTTTTACAGTCGCGAACGATATTTTCAACATCATAAAACCTACCACTGGCCTGCAAATTGCAAAGAACGTAAGAAAATTTGAATTTCGCGGGCTACCCTGACACTTTCACATTAATTGGCTCAAGAATTTAATATTACTATATTAATTCTACCCAAATCATAACCCTTCTAATTGCCTATCTGAAAATAAAATAATTTTGAAAATTGTGATCTAGTTCTTGCAAAAACTTATTTTTAAAGATGTTTATGTATGTTTATCAAATAACACTATATGAATTATTATTTAATCTGCAAACTTGGCGGTCTGTTTGGTGTGTAATTGTGTGTAATCAGGGAGTTATGTGTGTGGAATTTGATCGAGGTGCAGTGGCAACACTGCCCACCACAGAGCATCTTTATTGACCACCGGGGGCACCGCACCGGGGTGGTTCTCAAAAAAACCGAAAAATAATCTCACACACACACGGTCTATGTGATTCAAGATTTTTAGTTGCATAAAGTATGTTATGGTACGAACATGATGGTCTTACCAATGTAAAAGGTTTCACATATTTCGCTGACTTATTTTTGTGCATCTGAATCAAGGGATTCGAGAGCTTGCTTCTACATGTCGACATCGCCTTCGCCGTCGGAAAAATTTGGATAATAGAGCTGTCCTTGCTGCAGACTAATATGTGAGTGGGTGCATTGATACATTCTACTGCCATACCGTCATTTCGGATCCAAAGACAAGAGCAGTGAATCAGGCAGCTGTCAGTCAGTCAGTCAGTCCATAGATATTATATCTATGAGTCAGTCAGTCTAGGAATGGGCATGTGAAAAAAATTTACCCATTTTTTATCGTTTCGATGTTTTAAACAGTATCTATAAATATTGAGTGAAAAATATCGATATGACAGTTTTCGCATGATTATTCATACATATTCCCAATGCTGAAATAGAAGGAAATATTAAGCAAACAATTATATACAATTAAATCAAACCAGTAGTCGTCAGATATGGACTAGGAGACATTTTGGCGAATCTAGATCACGTGGTTCAAACTTCTGAGTGGTTAGAGATTGTGGCAGGATTTTTTAAAGTTAGCGATGCGCGAGGAGCATGCAAGGAGTACCTAATAACATGAAACCAAAGCTGCGTTAAAAAAAATCGAAATTGATACTTACAAATTTGATATTCCAAAATAAATATCGAATATCGAAATATCGCGATTAAACATATCAATGATATAATTATTTCGATAGTTGTATGGAAAAATATCGATATTTTTGCTGAAGGAGGTTTCATAGACTGATATTGAAACTGTTTTTTTTTGTTAACTGTTACTTTGACAAAGTCACTCATGTTTTTCTTCGTTGTGAAAATACATTACTTATATTGATTTATTTCTATCTTAGTTTTAATAAAAGATCCGACCACTTTAACATGGTAGCAGAGCGTGGTTGAAATCAAGGAAATTATCGAAAATATAAAGTAAGAAGATTTCCGAAAAATATTTAGTTACGTAAAAAATATTTTCCAAGTTTTTTGTCAGAAATGTCACCATCAGGCTCAACCAGCTGTAAGATCGACATCGGGCAACTAAAAGGAAAAGAAAATTGGGCCACATGGCGCTACAAAGTCACTCAGCTTTTAAGGGGCAGCCAAGGCGGATTGAGTGCTATCGAGGGCAAACTCGCAAAACCTATCCACCCAGGGTCTGCAGCGACTGCAGAAAAAGTGGCTACGTATGAAAAGGAAACTCAACACTACAACGAAGTTGACAGCCATGCCGTTCTGTTTTTAACGGCCAACATGACGGACGAGACGCTGCAAAAAGTCATGAGGCTTCAAAATGCTCAAGAGATTTGGGACGAGCTACATCGCCTGTTTGACTCATCGTCTGATGACAGGACGTACATGTACTCGCTGGATTTCTACCATTATTGTAAAGATCTGACACATGATATGACGACACATATCTCCAAGGTGAAAAATCTATGGCATGATTTAAAAACAGAGCTGATGAAGGAGTACAAGTGTGACCTACCGGATGCCCTCCTAATTTGCAAGATTCTCGACACACTCCCCGAGGATTACTTCAGTTTCAATTCTACATGGTTGCTAATGTCAAAGTCAGATCGCAATATAGAGAATCTAACTGCCCAATTGTGCCATTTTGAAAAATCATTAGCCGGTAAAAGTAACGGAAATTCAGATGTGTTGACCGTTCAACCAAATCAAAAAAAAAGTTTTCCAAAATAAAATGTGGTTAAGCTAGATTCCGAATTATGTACTGTGTTAATATGGAAAGACACATCCTAGAAAATTTGGGACAAGGGCTCAAGCAAAAGAACCTGGTGAAATACAACATACCGACGTTTGTGGTCCATTCCCACCTTCCTTCGGCAAGAACAGATACTTTGTCCTATTCAAAGATGACTATAGCAAATATCGCTACGTCTTTTTCATGAGAAATAAATCGGAAGTTGCAGATAAACTTCTTCAAGTTCTGAAAGAGATTAAAGCAAGGGGTCACATTGTAAAAGAAATTTACAGTGACAATGGGGGAGAGTTCGATAATGCTAGAGTAAAGCAAATTTTGCAAAATGCTAGTATTACTCAAAGGCTGACTATGCCCTACACCCCAGAGCAAAATGGGACAAGTGAACGGGAAAATAGGACGCTTGTAGAAGTCGTACGCAGTATGAACTTCCGATTGCCTTGTGGTGCGAGCTGATAGGTACAGCCGCATATGTCCTGAATAGGACAGGGCCCACATGCATAGATGGCAAATCACCATACGAACTTTGGTATCGTCGAAAACCAGGAATAAAGCATCTCAGAGTCATTGGCAGTGAATGCTACGCCCATGTGCCCAAACAGAAGCCAAGAAAGCTCAGAAATGTATCCTAATCGGTTACGAAGGTGATGAAGGGTACCGTCTAGTAAGCTTCGATAAATGTGGAAAGCCCACGAGCATCAGATCAAGAGACGTAATATTTAATGAATCCATCATAGAATCGATTGGATTAAATTATGCGATTGAACCAGAACCTGATAATGAAATCGAGTACAAACTTCCCTCGATCAAAGAAAACGGTCAAGTGTCAAGAGCAAGGGAGGATGAGCCTAACGAAGCCATTCAACCGCCTATTGACATGTCAGATGCAAGGGAGGATGAGCAAGATGAAGCCAATCGGCCATCTATCTGTATGCCCCAGACAAGCCAAGATTTTCCTGACTCAACGGATGAAGTGCCTCAGATTGATAATCAGGAACAGGAAAGTTACGATACTCCATATAATTCTGAGGAAGAAGAAAGTGTAGATAGGGTCCTTCGAGATAGAAGCCAGCTACGCCCACCTGCGAGGTACGGTGACTTCGTATTAAATTTGAGTTCCTTCGTTGAACCCAAGACTTACAAAGAATCATTGACAAGCCCACAGAAGGAGAAATGGCTGAAAGCTATGGAAAACGAGATGAAATCGCTGTCTGAAACTAAATGGATCTTTAAAGTTAAGACAAATGCGGATGGAAGCCTCGACAAATTCAAAGCTAGGCTAGTGGCTAGAGTATTCACTCAAAAGGAAGGAGTTGACTTCTACGAAACTTTCAGCCCTGTGACAAAACCAGTAAGTGGGCCAAGGCTTCTGGTACTTCTAAAGAAGATTGGCCTGACGAGCACTGATTAGTAACAGTGATATCAAAAAGGGAGGATGTTGAAGGAGGTTTCTTATACTGATATTGAAACTGTTTTTTTTTGTTAACTGTTACTTTGACAAATTCACTCATGTTTTTTTTGGATAATAGAGCGGTCCTTGCTGCAGACTAATATGTGAGTGGGTGCTTTGATACATTCTACTGCCATACTGTCATTTCGGATCCAAAGACAAGAGCAGTGAATCAGGCAGCTGTCAGTCAGTCAGTCAGTCAGTCTAGGAATGGGCATGTGAAAAAAATATACCCATTTTTATCGTTTCGATATTTTTAAACAGTATCTATAAATATTGAGTGAAAAATATCGATATATCGACAGTTTTCGCATGATTATTCATACATATTCCCAATGCTGAAATAGAAGAAAATAGTAATTAAACCAATAAATACAATTTAATCAAACCAGTAGTCGTCAGATATGGACATTAGGAGACATATTCTCGAATCTAGATCACGTGGTTCAAACTTCTGAGTGGTTAGAGATTGTTGCAGGATTTTTTAAAGTTAGCGATACGCGAGCAGCATGCAAGGAGTACCTAATAACATGAAACCAAAGCTGCGTTAAAAAAAATTGAAATTGATACTTACAAATTTGATATTCCAAAACAAATATCGAATATCGAAATATCTCGGTTAAACATATCAATGATATAATTATTTCGATAATTGTGTGGAAAAATATCGATATTTTTTGCCCATGCCTAAGTCTGTCTGTTTGACTTTTGACTCGCTCGTCTCGTCTGTCAAAGTCAAACAAGTCAAGCTTGCTTTTGCTTTTGCCTTCGCTGGTGTGATTCTAATAATTTTCGTATTTTGCTCTTACAATGGGTATAAAAGAAGCTAACATTTATTTAGACAACCAATGGAATACATACTACGCCGGGCAAACCATCAATGGAAGAATAGAATATGTTTTCGACAGTCCTAAAAAAGTTCGAGGTATGTAATACGAATAATTTTTATTGTGGTCTCTGACTCATCCACTAGCTAGAATGAGCCCGAAAATGAAACTACTTATATTGTTACAGATTTTTATTCAGTAATCTAGATCGGCCTGAATTTCTAAACAAGTTAAATTTATTATTTCATAGGTATCCATGTTAAGATTAAAGGAGAAGCACATACAGAGTGGCATGAAAGTAAAAATGAAGAAAATTCCGAAGGGAAGACTGAGTCTACCGACGCCGCGTTCACGGGTCATGAGGAATACTTCCAAGTCTCATATTATTTGCTGGGTAGCAATTCAGGTGATTATTCATCAAAATAATAATAAAATACTGTTCTGTTTCTTTTGGCCTGTAAGATAATAATTCATGTTATATTTACTAGTAAGCTTTATTAAACATATGGTAATACATATTCCATTAATTAAACTATGACTAAGCTAATAAAAATAATAAAATAAGCAAATCTTCCACAAGAGTGCAACTCATTAACATAATGGCCATTTGTTAGATATTACACCTATCAATAATTTTAATAGGTATTTAGAATTATTGTCCCAGTTCATGATTCAGTTTACAAGAAACATTAAATTATGTTTACACTACATTTAGGTGACTCTGGAAATGTCCATTTACCTTTATAGAGATGAGTAATTTTCTTTAAATAGTTTGTGTTATCAAGCATGCATGTAAAGAGTTTATTTACATAGTTAAAATGAGATAATGAGATTGTGAAATGATATTGCCATGTTTACAGTTGCATTTAAAATGTTGTTATGAAGTCATGCAGATTGGTGCCAGACTATTGAAGGTCAATAAGTATTACATTTTAGTCAGAATAAACCAGAATATAAATAATCTTTATTTGCTTGAAACATGGCAGGTATTTATTGATATTTTTCCTGCAATTCTTAGTAAGCACATGCCTTTATCATCAGTATGAATAATGCATTACACTGCCCACACAACAAAACCGAAGAGTCTTACATTTTTGTTTTTATTTAGTATTATTGTTTAACTAAATTGATTTATTTTCGATAAAATATGTGTAAGATTGGCACAAAGACTATTATTTATTTACTACTTCCCTGTTTCTTGCCCCATTTGAACATAGTATTGGGATAAAAAGTATCCTATGCCTAACCCAGGTCATAGTCTAATGGTGTGCCAAATTTCATCCAGATCGGCTCAGTTGTTCACATTTATAATTTTATTAAGGGTGGATCTGCTTGAATTATTCACCCTATTAGGATGTGACTAAAATTTTGGCTAAAACTATTAGGTACTCATAACAGTATTCTGTCAAAGATCCTTATTATTTGCCTTATCACCTGCTTATTAATAACTGTGACAATAATCATTAGTATTACTTAATTACCTTCATTATCAATACCCTTTCAGTGACATTACATTATTGACCTTTAACATAACTTTAGTTTCTCAAGGCTAGTCATCATTCTCCAGCCCATAACATAATTCATTTGGGTTTGGTCTTCCATACATATCTATTACTCAAGTCTTATGACCACTATGTACAATAAAAAAATAAGGCTTGTGTCGTGGATACCAGATAGTTGATATACTTACTACATGTATACTTTTAGTTTGTATTTCAGTACATACTTATTAAACAATATATAAACATCCATGACTTCATCATCATCATCATCATGGGGGTTTAGGTTTCCACACTTAGTCCTTGAAATGGACCATTGTGCGTGAGCCATGGTGGCCGATTACTCCAACCAGCCCACCTCCCTCCAGAAGCAGATTAAACTTCCCGGTCTCCTCAGGACATCTGCAAGTGATCCTGGTGTTCCCAGGGTCTCTTCGCGAATCTTGGTAACGCCTGTGCACTCCAGGAGCACATGCGCTACCGTCTCCTCCGCCTCCATGCACGCTCTGCACAGGGGACTGTCAGTGATACCTAGAGTGTGGAAGTGTTTGTTCAGCGAGCAGTGTCCAGTGATGGTCCCCACCACCAGACGCAGGCTATCTCTGTCCAGGCGCAGAAGGCGCCTGGTCAGCTTTGGATCCAAGGATGGCATAGCTTCCTTGGATTGCCTACAACCTGGTGCCGAGGCCCACCATTTCTCAGCTTGTAATCGGGTGTGATCAACGACCATACAGCCTATAGACTCCTAATAACAGGCGACCGATGTCTGTCAACACATTAGGGGTATAAATCTTATAGCCGTCGTCACTCACCGAGTTCGAATTAGTTTCGACCACTCCTGTGAGCCGCAAACACTTCCGCATTAGTCCTTTAAAAAATCGAGAAAATAGACATAATATGGCCCCGTGTATAATACGTTGGTGTGTTAAAGAAATCCGGACTTCCAGTTTCCTAAAAGACAGTATCACATTTCATCGGTAATTTAAAAGTTTCATAATCTAAATTAGATTAATTTTCTAACAATATTTATCGGAGTTCATCTTATACTGGGCACTTGATGTCTTTTATATGATTGTGTCCCTTTCTTTTGAAAGTACTTTTTTCGCCATCTCTTTTCCTCGATGTTACGTGAACATAATTAGTGATGTTCCAAAGCGTACGACCACCTCTGTTGTCGATAAAGCAAAACAAAAACCTATAACTATTTATTTATTCAAAAAATATTATATTTTTAATAATTAAAAATTACAACAGCTCACAGATCACGGAGATCGTTCGGATTAGATCTGATGAATTGTGAAACTTTAATTTATTAAGTTTAGATAGGTACCCACATGATCCTGATTTAAAAAATAAATGGATAATTGCAACCAAGCGAGAGAACTGGATCCCATCTACTTATAGTGTAATTTATGTTCACGTCATTTTACCGAAAATTGTTTTATCCCTATGAAAAACCGTCGCCGGCCTACTAAGTTCATATAAGTTCAGATATTTTACCTACATGATTCAATCGTAATTAGAATAAAGAAGGTAATTTAATGCAAGTTAAGTATGTAATAACATATTTTATTATACCAACAGTTAAAAAATATCGATACTTTCTTGTTTGATTTAAAACTGTCCCATCCCTAGTGAAATGCAATGACCTTGAATTGGCCAATCAGAAAGCAGTACCCCGTCCCCCTCGCGTACCTCATACCTCAGCGAGTTGACAGAATAGTTTTCTTGCGTTAGATCGTGTATTAGGCGTCTATAGGCTGTATGGTCGTTGGGTGTGATCCTTTAACCAGTTCCTCAGCTGCTTGAAGGGAATGGGAACAATGGGTTCGGGTCCGTAGGGATTTGTGCTGGATCCTCTTCTGGCAAGTTCGTCAGCCGCATCATTGCCGAGTGATCCACTGTGTCCTCTAATCCATTGCAGCGTTACCGTGTTGTGATTCTACACCGTGATTTGTTCTAGGGCCTTGTGGCATTCTAGTATTAGTCTCGACGTGATCTGGTTACTCTTTAGGGATTGAAGGACCGAGGCACTGTCGGAGAGTATACGAATGTTGGTATCCGTAACCTCCCTGGCCTTTATAGCGTGTGCTGCTTGGATAATGCCCACACACTCTGCTTGGTAGACAGAGTTGAACCTTCCAAGAGGTTTTGATATTTTAATGTTGAGGTCGTCGGAGAACACCCGGCGCCTGTCCCATCGTTGGTTTCTATCATGACTGAAACAAATGTCCATGCTCATCACACAAACATTTGCTCCTACCAGGAATCGAACCCGGAACCTTCAGAACGTAAGGCAGTATTACTACCGCTGCGCCATTCTGAAACTTACGAAATAAAAACAAAAATCTCCTGACATTAACATACTTACATTTATATATTTTTTTTAGGAAATGAAATTGAAATACCATCTGGTAAAAATGTGTACAACTTTACTTGTACCTTGCCACCCGTCCTGCCTTCATCCTTTGAGGGTCAATATGGATACGTCAGGTATACCGTCAAGGTTACCCTGGATAGGCCATTTAAATTCGACCAAGAAACTAAGATGGCTTTCACTGTGATCAATGCATTTGATTTGAATCTCAACCCTTCATATAAGGTAAGCCTAATTTGTTTTTTATTTAGTCTTGAATGGGATTTCTAGCTGTATAAGGCGCGGGATAAATACAAGAGGCGTCGGGCGGTGGTGTGGCGCGGACGCAGCGAGGTCGCGGCGCTACTTCTTTGATATTTCATACAAAATGTATAGAAGATGTGTGGCGCGAGAAATACTCAGACGGCGTGACGGGGGCGCGGCGCGGACGTTGCTTCCTCGCCCTCGGCGCACCCGCAGTGAGCAGTGCCATGCACAGGGAGAGAACAAGACGGCGAAAATGCGTGACAAAATAGACTTTAAAGACTAGAATGCGCCCTCGCCTCGCCTTTCTGACACCGTTAGCGTGCCTGTTCTGCGCTGCACCGGAGCCGCGCCATCACCTAGCCCGCGCTGCGCACGCGCCTTGCCTCCGCCCGAAGCTTCTTGTATTTGTCCTGCGCCTAAGAGTTACTAAACATAACATTACACCTGTAATCTCCCAAAGGTTAAACAGACATTTACCTAATAGTGAACACACATATCACCAGTTAGGTTTAGGTCCCTTGTAATTGAGGGCAAGCCTATTGGTACCAACTGTGCACAAATCATCAACTTGCTTTCTGCCTGGTTAGTGAGTGATAGCAACTGTATATAAAATATTATCAGTTGCATGTTAACCGATCCTTGCTGCATTTAAAAACATGTGGAGAAAGTTGACTTCCTTTGACTAGTTTATTTATATAAACAATTTACATGTCAATGTGAGACATTCAAGCAGTCAACTTATACATTTAAACTCAATCAAAGGTCAATTTTATTATAAATAAATAAATACTTACACAGTACACTATTATTGTTTATTTATTTTACTATACTTAATTGTACAACAGTATATTTATTAAACAAGTTTATTTTTTGTAATATATTTTTAACACTACAAAAAAATAATGGGTGCATTCTGTGACTTCTTTCGGTCATTACAGCATGAAACGCCTTTACAGGTTTTTTTAAATAAAATAAATACTTTTTGACTAATACAAAGTTCCACAATCCAGGAACCAATTCACATTCAACTGGAGAAGACATTCTGTTGCTTCTGTTGCGCGTCGCCTCCACTGTCCGTTGACGTCCAAGCGCCGGTGTCGGGCTATGTTCCTGGTCAAAAGATACCGATACGTGTGGAAATTGAAAATAAAAGCAATGTGGACCTGAATCTTGTCAAGATCTTCTTGAGGAAGGTAAGAAAGCTTTCAGCTAGACATGACGTACCTATTTAAGATTGGTTTGCAAGAGATATACACCCGCTTGCTGCAAGGAAACTTATTGACACGAGGGGAAACGCAAGTCAAGTGATGCAAATGGCCGTTGATACTTCAATTAATCTACACCATCTAATTCTATTATACAGCGTGAAATTTTAGTGGTTGTTTTCCCGAAGCGAAATGAGTTTGTATCGATAATACAATCGATTTTATATAATACAAAAAAGATTAGACTCAATAAATGGCAGATTAACAATTGTGATAAACAAAACTCGAAAGCGACTTGAACCAACAGTAATACATCGCCCGATACCTACACGGAACGTGGGCCGGGCGGGCGCGGGGGTGTCCAGAACAGCCGCGCGGTCGTTGCACTCGCGTATAAATCAGCTGATCACTACTCCTGAGTCCTGACTTAATAAAACACAAAACCCAATAAGTTATTCCAATTTTCCCTTCATACTTTTACGGGCTTAGGACCGTCATAAATTCTTTTTTGCTTACAACTTACAGATCACTGAGAAACTAATAAAAATCAATATCTTTAAAAAAAGTCTGAATTAGATAATAAAGTATTTAAGGCGTTTTTAAAAAAATGGAATAAACTTATTTACAATGGTTTTAATTACCTAACCTACTTTTAAATGTTTATTTACAAGGTACGAGTAAGTACTTACACTTCCCGATAGCGGAGTAATTGTTCGAAATGCAAACCACTACGTTCAATGCACTAACGAGCACGTTTTAACTGATTGTCTTTCAGTTTGATAAGAGTGTCTCTGTCACGTCTCACGATATTGAAAGCGTACACTATCACACTTATCGGGCCTGTGGGCCTTGCGGGTTCAAAACCCCGCGATGACGGAGTGACTTCAAGTGAGCCGCCAGGCAGCATGGGAATCGTAATTAGTCCTGGCGTATAATTGCACCATAGCGACAAACTCTAAATTAGAAAAATTGTAATGACGATTCATTTTTGAAAAGATGTCGATTACGTATTGAACGTATGACGTTCGCGGAAGGACTAAGCGCTAAGCGCGTCATTTGGCGGCATCCTTTTACGTTGCGGCGATGGGTGCGGGGGGCCTCGCTTGCCGCGTGCGTGCAGGCTAGTTAATGACGTATCACCATGCTCGAGAGCTTATTTTGCTCTGAACATTTATTATTCACTCTTCCCTTTGTAGTTTGCCGGCAGCGCGGGGCGGCGCGTGCGTTTCGTGTAGGTACCTACGTTAGGTCTAGTGAACTACTATTGATTCTCGCGCTTTCGAGTTTATGAATACTTTTTTAATGACTTGAAAAAAAAAACATTCTTTTTTTTTAAGTTTAACTTTGTGTTTCGATAGTATTACTGATGGGTAATCGCCCCGCCGCGGGAAAAAAACCATTAAAATTTCACAGTGTATATATCTAGTCGTGGGTTCGAACCCAGGCAGGCGCATTACTTTGTGTAATTTATTATTTCATCACCACTGCTCTCAAAAACGGTGAAGGAAAACATCGTGAGGAAACCGGCATGTCCTAGAACCAAAAATTCGAAGATATGCGACATCTACCAACCCGCACTGGGCCCGCGTGGTAGATTATAGCCCATACGCAAAAGACGCGCTTTGACGTGGAGTTGCGGACACCAGCTCGTTATACAATACAATAGTCCATTTATCAAGGAAGGCTATATAACATCACGCTACGACCAATAGAGTAGAATTCCCTATTATAGAGAGGAAGCCGTTCCCAGCAGTGGGAACATTAAGGTGAAAGCGTCAGGGCGGGCCGCAAAATTCAAATTTTCTTGGGTTTTTTGCAATTTGCGGGCCAGTGCTGGGTTTTATGTTGGTGGAAGTACCGTTCGCGGCTGTGGGGCGTATGTAGGTATGTAGTTGCAGAATTGTAGTCATCAGAATCATCGGTGCAGCCCTCCAAATTCATGAAAGTCGAGGAACGAATTTTTCACGGTCAAAGTCGTTCGACTTTTATGAACTTTGAGGGTTGTGTTGATGATTTTGATGATTATAATTCTGTGATTGCATATGTCTTGCAGCCGTGAACGATATTTTCACAGCGTACAACTTGGCACTGCCCTGCATATTGCAAAAAACGTTGGAAAAATTGAATATCTCGGGCTACCCTGGAGTTTAATAGGCTGATGATGATGATGATGATGACGACCAATAGGAGCAGAGCATAAATGAAAAATGTTGCAAAAACAGGGAAAATTATTCCTTTAGCTTTTTCTATCTTATGTGACACAGACAAAGTTGTCCTATGATAACAGTTTAAACGCATACATAACAGGCGATACACCCCTTTATACATCAAAATAGTCTATCAAGCTATCTAGCAAGGAAAAGCATTAAACATGAATTAATTCATGAGTTTAATTTAATGTTTTCTTATGTTGTTAAGTAAATTATGAGGCTACTCGGCGGTTTTCATGAATCAAACAAAATAAAAACGACAAATGTTATGTTTTTACATCTCCTAATTGAGTTCTCATGAGTCGTGCCACAAGCTCTGGTGGCAATGAAACTTGATTGTATGTCTACAGACAGTCCTTGATGGTTTGTTAGCTGAGAATTTGGGTCATTGTTTTGTTGTTGAAAAATGACAATTCTTTTTGCAGAATCTTAAATTACTCAAAAGAAATTGTAAGTAACTAACTACACATGCTGGGAGAGATTTCTTTTGAAATAAGCAGTTCCTTTGTGCTTTTCTATCTTATGTAATGTCCTGTTAAGTATTTTGTGTGTACATATAAATAAATAATTGAATGAGGTTCATTGATGTCTTAAGTAGGTCAGACAGAACTTATGAACTTTAAAAACAGATTTAACAACATTTGCAGCAATAAAGATGGGTGTTCAATGCAACAGCAGGAATGCCACTACTTAATGCTTTTATTATGAACCTTAATGGTCAATCAAGATGACCTGGTCCTGACCTTTATCTAATGTTACTGTAGGTTTGTACCTAGAAACATTCACATCAAAATATCTCCAATGAGCATAGATCGGAATCTAAGTAACATTTATTTGCCTAAACTTCGAGGAAGTAACAATATGTAGATAGTACCTCCCTATAAATGCCGAATAAAGCTGTTAAATTAGATTAGAGGCATGTTATTAGGAGGAAGGTATTATTAAGAGGCAAGGACCGATCTCGACAGTTCAGATAAAAAAAACTATTTAAGTGAAGAGAGAAAGAGATTGCAATATGTTTTATTTATGTGATCTCTTCGCCAGGGCAAACACACAGTTACAATATTTGGAGTTTAATATTTAAATTGTTTTAGGTGGTGACATACAGGGCTACAACACCATCAAATCAAATGAAGAAAATAAAAGACATAGTTTTAACCATACAACAAGGGCCGGCCCCCGCAGGGTCCACAAATAGCTGGGAACTGTCCATGGAAGTGCCCCCGATACCGCCATCCGATCTCGTCAACTGTAACATTATCGATTTGGATTACGACTTCAAGGTAAGAACGATTGTGTTACTGTAATGATGGCTGGGAGGCGCAATTGTGCATTTATCTTTCAGGGTCAACGTAACCGCGGACTATAGAAAAACTTTGACTTCCTATACTTTATACAGGGTTTAATTTAATTAGGGACTCTGTAGACAGGATGGTTTTATCAACATCGCAAAACGAAAAAAAAATGTTGGCGTCAATGAACACCGGTGTTGTAGTAGCTAGTGCGAGTTAAAGTACGAGTTTTTTTTGACGTCTGTAGTGTACACATAACACAACATCACGCCTGTAATCCCCGAAGAGTTCGGCAGAGTTGTACCTATATAGAACACACACATTTTGCCAGTTATGTTTATGTCCCATATAAGTCATTAACTGTTAGCGAAGTAGACAATAGTCAAACAATCGCGTCAGACCGATTATGTCGGGGTCCCAACGCGGGGGCGTGCCTATTGCCATCAACCTGATTATTGACCCCAACATAAATCATACCTAACACGTCTGTCGCGTTTCACTAGCTAAATCAATTTTTGTCTGTCTGTCGACAGCTGGCAGTTTCCACGGAGTGCAATGGTTGTTTAGATTTCCGATTCATTCACACATGCATTGTGATAGCTTAACGAAAGTAGCAAGCCGTACCCGTATATGAAAACAAAAGTACAGTTGTATTGCAACTTTATTTTGAAGTGAACTTTAACTACATGTTTTCAAGGTCCAATTTAGAATAACAATGAATATTTGTAATGTAATTAAGATTTCTAGACAAACGGCATTCTAAATAATTTAATTAAGTACTTTTTTTTTACTTTTTGAACGGTATTGTCACATTCACGTGACAAATAAGCGCGAGCCCTGTCACGTGAAACTACACAAATAGGTACTTAAGTGACATTATGTGGTGAAATTGCGGCTTTGCGTGGGGGGTACGTGCGTGCCTTATGCTCTGGCGTTCAAAAGGATAAAGAAGGACAAATTCAATGCGAATCAGTTAATTGTATGGTTCATGGCTGTAATTTGTGCTGTAGTTCCAAGGTAACTTCGTTGTGTAATATAGCTCGGCTTATCTTGCAGTGTTTTTTGTGAGTGATCTCATGATGATGTCATACTTGAATCCAAACCAAAATTCACACGGAACTTGCTAATAAAATTAGATGTATCAATGAATAGTTGCAATAGAAATAATTAATTTATTTAAAAAAAAATCTCACATAGGATGATCAGTTTCTAATGTTCCCACTGCTGGGACACAGGTATCCGCCCAGAGCGAGTTCGATTTTTTGGTTCTAGGACATGAAACCTCGCAGTTTTGAGGGATTGGTGTTTCTATTTTTTTTTAAGAATGCAGCGTACATATCTTGACTAGTTGACCAATTTGGAATAACTATCAATTAATATGGACTTGGAAACTTTCTCGAAAGTCATTATTATTCTGCGCAACATCGTTTCAAGATCATTCAGCTCTGAGGCCTTACTTGCGATGCCAAAAAGTAACACGTGTATCTACTTTAAAAAAATACAATTGTATCTGTGTTTTCCTGGGAAGAACAATTAACAGATATGTACATATAGTGTCATTTACGAGTGGTTTCTGGAACGAAAATCAACATAAAAAACTGTTAGCACATTGTCAAGCGCACGTAGACTGCTGTGATTGACTTACGTCGACATAGTCGCGTCGATGACTTTATCTCAGAAACTGGGTGTATATTTTTATTATTTATCTCACAGGTGGAATGTGTAGTATCAGGCATGCATATGAATATGAGCGGCAAGAAGTACATCGCCATCGGCACGGTACCCTTGGTCGGTATGGTCGGACAAGCGACGCCATCTGCCCCGATACCGGAGAACGTAGGCAACGGGGATTCGGGACCGTATTCACCGAGCCAGCCGGCTGTACTACCAGTTAGTCCTGGACAACCTATGGTGAGTAAATGATTTTTTTCCAAAATATTCAATCGTGAATAGTGAGAGACGTCTGCATGTCTAAGATGTTGATTGATGAAGACAAAGAGGAAGGCCGACGTAAAGATGGATTGTGTGGGGAATGTTGTGACGGTTGACAGAAAAACGTGTTGTGCCGACGATAATGAGTGGTATGCAAACTGTCTAAGACTTAGACAGTTTGCATACCACTCATTATATGTTTTTTTTTTTTTTCCTACTCCTCCGCTATACTTTCTGATTAATTTCGTTGCGGGATCCAAGACAGTTAAATTCATTCTCTGGGACTTCGTCGAGCTTCATTGTCTCGGCGCTTTTCTGGTGGTCGCCACTGTTGATTCTGGCTTTCAGGAGTTACAGTGGTTTGGGCGTGTGTGGCGGGCTTGTCCCATAAAAAAAAAAAAAATACCACTCATTATCGTCGACTCTAAGTATAGACTAGCATTGATACAAATTGCTGAAATTTGCGTCGACTTTAAGAAATTTATGCGGGAATTTAGCTTACTCGTGTGTGCTTTTACGAAAGAATATTGTAATTCAATCATGTGTTTTCATAACATTCAACGATAATGAGGAATAGAATCTTGAAAATGAAGCTTGTTGATTTGAGTGAAGGTAGATTAAAGCGATCTTTATAATGGTTTTTAGGCACCTTCAGCTCCAGGCGGAGACGCAGCCCCCGGAGGGTGGGTAATGCCAGGAGCGGCGCCCGTGCAGCCATACCAAACTCTGTACCCGACTTTAAGTAAGTTGAAGTATATCTGTAGGTGTACCCTCCATATTTCGCCATTTATGCAAAAGACAGGCGAGCCTATTGCTATTAGGAGTATCCCTTTAATTTTGTGATGATAATTTAATTATGTAACTACATAAAGGGTGTAAAACACCTCTTCACGAAGCTGAAAGGTTCTTGTTCTCAGCATCACTGCGATCATTTTGTTGTTCTACACCATACCTGGGAACCTTCTAGTTACGGAGATATGGGGGGTCAAAGTTACAACTTTTTGACAAGTTTTTTTTTTAAATACAAGTTTTGTTTGTAAGATTTTGACTTTTAACACCTCCACGACCCCCGTACTATTCGATCCATCCATAAGCACAATGTTTTAAGTGCGTTACATTGAGTTCTACCACAAAACATGATTTATAACCTCAAAAAAAAAAGTTGTTTCCCAGCAAAATTTTTTGCGTAAAGTTACTTAGTTTGATGTACAGAATGCTTGGTTGGGCTTTGTGATGAGGTGGTTTACACCCTGTATATGTCTGCCTATATGTATATATGTATATATTTCTACGAGAAATTATTATTTGACGACACGAATGGCGTAGTGGTAGTGAGGCTGCCTTACGTTCTTAGGGTCCTGGGTTCGAATCCCGGTAGGAGCAAATGTTTGTGCGATGAGCATGGACATTTGTTGTGTGCGTTTCGATGGCGCGGCCATGACGTTTTTTTTTTTGAAAAAAAATATGCCATGATTTTGTAAAAATTTGTAAAAGTAGACTCCCAAAACCATAAATTTGTCAAAGCTATGGTTAAAAAGTTATAAGGGTTTGAACGTGGCCGCGCCATTGAAACGCTCCGAACCGCGCGGCCACGGAGATCTTTAAAACTAAGCATTGCAGAGACTTGAAATTTTGCTAAGTAACAGATTGAATTTGTAAAAAAATTGTAAAAATATAGAAAAAAAACCTGGGCTTATATTTTAGGAGCTTTAAGACTAATACGCCATGGCCGCGCCATCGAAACGGTGAAAACACATTTTCGCCGATATCTCGCTGAAAAAGCAACGCAGAAATCAGAAGTTTTTTGTAAAACCCAGATTTGAATTTGTCAAAACTAGTAAAAATAAACAAAAAATCCTCAGTTTACATTTCAGGAGCTATAAGACTAATACGCCATGGCCGCGCCATTGAAACGGTGAAAAAATTCGTAATCGCCGATATCGCACTGAAAAAGCAACGCAGACGTCTGAAGTATTTTGTAAAACCTGGATTTGAATTTGTCAAAACTAGTACAAATAAAACAAAAAATCCTAGGTTCATATTTCAGGAGCTGTAAGACTAAAACGCCATGGACGCGCCATCGTAACGGTGAAAAAATACGTAATCGCCGATATCTCACTGAAAAAGCAACGCAGACGTCTGAATTTTTTTGTAAAACCTGTATTTGAATTTGTCAAAACTAGTAAAAATGAAATAAAAAATCCTAGGTTCATATTTCAGGAGCTGTAAGACTAAAACGTCATTGAAACGGTGAAAAAATTTTAGGGACTTTTTCGAAATTTTAACAATTTTATTGCAGTATCAGATTGACCTTGACCATAGAAACCATTTAGCTTCTAAAAAGCATGGTCCTACAACGCACCGTCTCCGAGTTAGGAGCTTGTTATTTAATTTTTAGTTTTTTGAAAAACCCTGTATATTTACAAAATGGTAGCTCGGATGAAAAACTTTTCAGGAAATAATTTGTTGCTCTAGTCGTATACCATGAGAAGATGTAAAAAAAACCCGCGAAAAGTCGTATTTTTCTTTTATATTCGTTTTTTTTCTAAGTCCCTGCCCCTAAGTAACGAGAGAACGATAAGTCTTATAGCTCCTGAAATATGAACCTAGGATTTTTTATTTCATTTTTACTAGTTTTGACAAATTCAAATCCAGGTTTTACAAAATACTTCAGACGTCTGCGTTGCTTTTTCAGCGAGATATCGGCGAAAATGTGGTTTTCACCGTTTCAATGGCGCGGCCATGGCGTATTAGTCTTACAGCTCCTAAAATATAAGCCCAGGATTTTTTTCTATATTTTTACAAATTTTTTACAAATTCAATCTGTTACTTAGCAAAATTTCAGGTCTTTGCAATGCTTAGTTTTAAAGATCTCCGTGGCCGCGCGGTTCGGAGCGTTTTAATGGCGCGGCCACGTTCAAACCCTTATAACTTTTTAACCATAGCTTTGACAAATTTATGGTTTTGGGAGTCTACTTTTACAAATTTTTACAAAATCATGGCATATTTTTTTTCAAAAAAAAACGTCATGGCCGCGCCATCGAAACGCACACACATTTGTTTCCGAGTCATGGATGTTTATATGTATAATAAGTATAAGTATGTATTTACAAATAAAAAACTATATAGGTACCTATGTCACCGTAAAATTGTCAAACACGTTAGATTGTAATCTGTCTAGCGAGATTGCAAACTCTCGAAATATTGTCAACTGAACATTCTGCTTACAATATGACGCATAATTTTTGGGTAGATTGTAATCTATCGAAGTGAAACCGTAATATTGTGAAATGCATGCAATGGAAGTCAACTCGCACTCGTAGAGATTAGTTTTTGTAACTGATTTATGAAGGAATTCAACACGTATATGTAGTATATCAACTATCTGGTGTCCACGACACAAGCCTTGCTTAGTGTGGCACTAGATGGTGCTGTGTGTTAATGTCCAGAGATATTTATTTTCTTTATTAATTTAGCTTTCGCCAAAGTACAAGAATTTCATTAGCTGTGACATTGATACTTGTTTTTTGTCCCGTGGCGTGTGTACGGTTTTAAGTAAATAAATAAATAAATATATCGCTGGACATTAACACACAGCGCCACCTAGTGCCACACTAAGCAAGGCTTGTGTCGTGGACACCAGATAGTTGATATACTACACGTATACTTTTTTGTTTGTAAATACATCCATGTATACTTTTTTGTTTGTAAATACATACATATTATACATATAAACATCCATGACTCGGAAACAAATGTCCATGCTCATCACACAAACAATAGGCTTGTGTCCTAAAAAAATCTAATTAGTCCGTCAGTTAGATTATAAAAAAATATTTGACCCGTATTTTTTCTTTTGTTACATAAACCAAAATTGACGAAGATACGACGCTTTTAAAATTCGCAATACGTCACGCCGTGCTATAGTTTTTAGTGCGTTGTGACGTCACGAGCCCCCACTCCCGAGTTTTGATGCGTTTTATCTTTGTCAGTACTCAGTGATTTACAAAAACAAAAAATACGTGTCCATTATTTTCCAATACTCTAACTGACGGACTAATATTAGTTTTGCAATTTATTGATGGTGGAAACTAGCTTATTGCTCCTACCGGGATTCGAACCCAGGACCCTAAGAGCATAAGGCAGCCTCACTACCACTACGCCATTTGGATCGTCAAATGCCGGTTAATGTTAACAAGAGACTGTACACTGGACACATCCTTTACCCAGCTGCTGGAAAAAACGGATGATTAAAAAAAATACAATATCTTCAAGTTCTCGTCACAGTTTTGGGCTTTGGCCGAGCTTTAGGTACCACTGACAAAGCAATTTTTTTAGAACACGCGCAGAATTTGACCGTATCCTATACATTTTCAGCTACTCCAGTTTACAAAGCAGGAAATTATGCAGCGCGCACGATTCAAGAGAGAGGCGAATCTAACCACATGATGATCCGAGGTCCGAACAACTTCGCTCCATTCTATCCTACTTACGCTGCCGTCCAACCTCCTCCATTACCTCAGTAGATCTGTGAAAATCTCCCAGCAGAGCTTAGCATTTTGTAAACATATTTAGCATTTAAGCCACATTTACAAATTTTTATATTCTATCTAGATTAGGCCTACCGCCTTTTGGGCGCATTGCCGCACTTTTATAGGTTAGGTTGTGATGCTAACATTGATATTATACATGCTTTTTGAATATGTATTATACTAATGTATGTGCTGTTTTCTAAGGTATAAATGTGCACAGCTCAACAACAGTAGGTATCTCAGTATAACAGGTACACTTCTTGTAATCTAACTAGAAATATCGATGATTGAAATCGAACAAACTCAATTACAGTTGGACAATGGACATGATAGCAGAAACATCAGTTTCACAGTCTATTGGTTCAGTCAAGACTGTATTCAAGAAGTTTCTAGGCTAGGTATGTTTATTGTTGGGGCTACTGCTTAGGTCATCACTGCTCGATTTTCTATGGTAGTTAGAAAGTTAGTCTATGTTTTTTTTCAATGTTATCAAAGCAAAAATAATAAAAAAATGTCTTCGCACAAGTTAAAAGTGTTTTGTTATGATTCTGTAAAAGTATTAGAATAGATTACCCTATTGGGTAAATAGGAGGAACTAGAATGATTTTCTAATACATATTGGAACCATTTGTAGTGGCAGCTTCAATGTGATAAATGTCTAGGGCTTCTCTCTGTAGAATGATGCTAAGTAGTAGTTTTGTTTATAAACCAGCCTATGAAAGAGCTTTAAGACCGTGCCAATGTTACTGGACAATATTTTGCGTACCTAACCACATTTTAAAAGTATTGTTTTTCGTTTTGCTTCAAACTTTATTTATATAAAATTATAAGCTACATAAATAATATATAAAATGCTATATTTATATGTAAGACATTTTTATTGCAAAAAAAAAACTTAGATTGTCGGCGTTTGTAATGATTTTGGATATTGTACTTGATGATATTATATGTTTTTCATTTTTTACAAATAAAACTGCATTATACTTATTATTGTACTTGATGATATTATATGTTTTTCATTTTTTACAAATAAAACTGCATTATACTTATGACATTCTTTATTGATTTTCCTTCACAAACAAAAAATTGTACGACCATCTAAGACAGTTCATTATTAACTTATTATTAACAGGAAATATATATTTTATTATTGACTCTAATAGCCACAGAAACCTTTTCACAATAGTGACTTATAGTAGGGCCAAGATAAATAGATCACATTTGACACTTCATCAAAGTACAACAACATAACCTTGTAACGGCTGGAATAAAATATTATTCATTTATTGTAATGGCAAAAATAGATAAGCTTTACTGAGAACTGACAGTTATCAAATGTGATCTATTAAATTGGCCCTACAGTAGTTCCCAACTCTTTAAAATTTGATTGACATCCCATTGACAACAATAGCTAGAAGTATGTAATAGTTTTAAATAGTTTCAAAAAGTATCTTGAGGAATGTTTAGAGCGTGATTTTACATAATAGAAAACAAAAGAATATCGAATGTGTTTCATTGCATTTGACAGGAAGAAAGCATAACAATATACAGCTAATTTTACAATTTGTACATACAAAACTTCAAATTAATAGTTAATTTCATATTCTTGGAAGTATTTTCAGATTGTCATGTGATTTAAATAAGTCCATAAAAATATTTGATTTCTTGTATTGGAATAACGATATGCCATGAAAAAATAGGAATATTGGATGAGAAGGAAAAACAACATAGCCCTGTTAACATTTGATATTGTTTGTTTATCATGTAGATCTGACACTGTTTGATATCTTCAATGATAATGAAGTTATGAACATAGTGAATTTCTTTCCTGAAGACGAAAACAAACCATTTACTAGAATTTCAATGTGTCGCCTAACCCTTTATTTGTCCCAACGACAATTAGCGAGTTACGATAGTGTCAAACGATGCGAGTACCGTAATAATTTTTGGTACGTCGCGATTTGCTAATACACCTAGAAACGAGAAAACAAGTCTTGTCATTACATAGTCAAATAAATATGGATTAAATGAATGATTTTAGAAATATCTCGACAGTATTTTACTGTTTGGTCGTTATAAAAATAGTCCGGCAAAAGCACTATATTGTAGGAATTTTATGAGGTGTTCTTTCTACTTAATTTTTTTTTCTACAAAATTATACATACGTAATCTATCCCTTCTTCCCTCACAAATTTGCTCCCTCCAAGCCTTCAAAATTTCAATCCGAGCCACCATGATTCTCCCTTTAGACGTTATTGTCTACTCGTTTCTAATTGTTACAAAGTAACGCGTGTAGTAATAAAGGATAGCAACAAGTTTATAGCAATGTCGATTTGGTGCATGTGTCTAATGGAATTTAACATTTACGACCAATTTTGCTCATTGAGCTTGCATTGACTTCGCATTATTTTAATTAACGCTTGTAGTAACATCGTTTTTATTTCAACATCCTATAAAAATACTATCCCTGTAATGGAACGGTTACATTTTACCTTAAGCGACGCAACTTGTCGCTAAAGGATGCTCCGCGCGTGACACAATTTCTAAGTTGAGTTTTCACTCTTCAATACGGTCGATGGGCGAAGACTAACAAAGTCGCGGTCGGATTCCGCCGCCGGCGCGACCGATCCAACCCCGCGGTCGTGACGCTCCGCGGGGAACCCTCCGTCCGTCTCTACACCCGAGCCGAGGTCGTCGTCGTCAGGCGTGCGGTGCGCTTCGGCGTCTGTCGTCAGTACCGTGGTCCCCACCCCGGCGGGTGCGTCGGCGGGCGGACGCCCGGCACTCAGTACTGGCTGCAGCGCGCTCGGAAACCGCCCTGGTACGTGGAGTCCTGCGACAGCAAACCGTCGGGCTGCGACGGGCAGTCGGGCGCCGCCGACTCCTGGCTGAAGTCAGGCTGGGAGGCGCCCTGCGACAGCGAAAGCGGCGGCTGCTGCGACAGCGGCTCCTGGCTCAGACGCGGTGGGCGGCGCCGTCCGGCGGCGCGCGCGGCCGGACGCGGCGCGAAGGCGGCGGGCGGCACGGGCGCGTGCAGGCCTGCGCGCGGGCCCACGTAAGCCAGCGGGTCGCGCAGCGGCCGCGCGCGGTCGTACACCGAGCCCGGTACCATCGCCTCGCGCGCGTCGAACATCGACGTCGACATGAAGTGGGATCCTGGATTTTGAGCGTTCACCAACTTCTTTGGTTTCGCAAATTGGATAGCCGATTCTTTGAGATTAGAAAGCGGGCCCTCTGTGAGGACGCGGCGCTCCTTGTAGAACGCTAGCAAGTGATTCCACAGTGGCTGTTTGCTCAATACCTTGGGGTTGCCGACCACTATAAGACCGTACTTAGCACGTGTCAGAGCTACGTTCAGACGTCGAGGATCGCTCAAGAATCCGATTCCCTGGTGCTCATTAGAACGAACGCAGGACATGATGATGATGTCCTTTTCTCTCCCTTGGAACGCGTCCACACTGGCCACTTCTATTTCTTGATACAGTTTAGCGTGCAAGCTACCTTGATACTGCATGTGCTGCACGAGGTAAGATCTTTGGCCTTCGTAAGGTGTGATGATACCGATCTGTTCGGGACGTACGCCCGCTTTCAAAAACCGTGTTGTAAGTTTTTCTACATTAGCAGCTTCGGTTCTGTTCAAGTAAGATGTTCCAGAACCGGCAATTTCCTCTTGTCCTTGCGTCACATAGAAGAACATAGGGCGGTCGGGTCTAGGCCACGGGAAGTCAATTTTATGCAAACGGCGTTCCTCGGCGCTCACACCGTTTTGCAGAGAGCCCTCATAGAAGAAATCAGAAGGGAAACGCGATAATTCAGGATGCATCCTGTACTGGACTTCAAGACGGAACGGACGGATGCCGAGGACGACCAAACGTTCGAAAAGACTCTGGCTGAGGCCGGCCTTGGCCGCCTTCTTGCACATGACGACGGGGCCCAGCTGGCAGTGGTCGCCCACGAGGATGAGCTGTCGCGCGCCCAGCACCACGGGCACCATGCACTCGGGCTCGGTGGACTGCATGCCCTCGTCGATGAGGATGGACTGGAAGCGCATTCGCGCCACGCGCGGGTCTCCGGCGCCCACGCACGTGCTGCACAGCACGTCGGCCGCGTCCAGCAGACGGCGCTCGGCGGCGCGGCGCAGAGCGCGGTAGCGTCGCTCGTCTGCCGCCGATAGCTCGCCCGCCTCCTCCTTCAGCCGCGTGAGCTTGCGCAGCTCGCTGTCGGCCGAGCCCAGCGCGCGCGCTTGCTCGTGCAGCGCCAGGAACGACACCGACGACTCCATAGCTTCGCGAGACTTGGCGCACAGCCGGACGACCTTGAGGCCGGTTCTATGAATCTTTTCCGTGAGCTGGTCGACGGCAGTGTTGGACGGAGCGCAGACGAGCACGGGGCCGCTGTTCTGCCTCACAAGTTGGTACACGATCGTAGCTGATGTCACAGTCTTGCCTGTTCCTGGCGGCCCCTGAATCAGGGACAGCGGACGTTGTAGCGCGTGCTTCACTGCATAAACCTGTAAAAAATTAAGCATGAAAAATAATCGCAACCATTTTGATGGAAGTTGGTCACTAGACAATTTGACATAATGCGATATTTACCTGAGAACGATTGAGGTCAGGCAAGTTGGGAGCGCTGAAGTGTTTTGGCAGATGAACGCGAAACAAGACCTCTTCAACTTCGTGCCCTAGGAGGCGGCGGTAGATGTAGCCGGACACCGAGGAGTCGTCGACCGCGAACTTGCGCAGGGCTAGTTGCATCCTACAACGAATAGGAAAAGTAATGAATATGTACAGCGTATTTTTGACGTTTCAGAATAAACATTAAATGTCTTGCTAACTACATACTTTCATTCTTAGATTCGTGTTACAGATTTTTGTCTTTTCTTCTTTTACGATGTGTTCTGTTCTTCGTGAACGGGTGAGCGTTAATCACACGTCCTACCTCACAATTCACGCAAAAAATATACAGTCGATTGTACCGCGATTGTACCGAGTTAGGCCGACTGCACTAATAGGGGTGATTTGATGGAGAATTAATATTATAATGGGCTTCTGTTATTTCGCCTCTGACCAACCTGTCAAAGGAAGTACTCTTCCAGATGAAGTCGACGACAAAGTTAGAGGTGCAGTCGAGCGGGGCGCCAGCGCCGCTCTTGAGCTCGAGCCCGACGTCATCGCCGTAGTTGTCGGGCACCTTGATCACGTGGCCTACGCCCGACCACGCTTTGTGCAGCTCACCTACGTATCTATAATGGAGAAGTGAGCATACTTGGAATTAACAAAGAAAAGTTGAGTGGGTACTGCAAGTTCTTGAGCAAAAGAATGTTTTTTTTCGCGTCTGCACAAGCTATATGAGAATAAGATACTTATGTACATTTTGCAAGATTAATTGTGTAAAGCTAGATGTAAGTTTAATGAATATAATATTTAATGTGTAATAGATTCTATGCAATATTAATGAAGTAGTTAGTTAGTTATTAGTTATCTTGCTGCGCCCTAACAGGGTCATGTACTCACTAGTTTTAAGCGTGAAATTGGTTGTGTACATCGTGCATTAAATAAATAAAAGATTATGGTTAGGCCTAAGGTCAAATATGGTCAGTAAATACTTAGTTGGTTAACATATATTTTGACACTAGGTTCTGCTTTACCACAGACTAAGTAACTACTTTCGGATTTACAGAGTTGGAATTTTGAAAGGCAAGATAGCTATTCTATTCATATATTAATTCTAAAGTTACCTCAATCTCAGCTCATCCCCATGCATCAGTTTCATATCGCTATCAGTTTTAGCGAGAGTGAAGTACGCAATGGTCTTCTTGTTAAGACCAACATCCCAGCGGACCTCAATGCCTTCTTGAGTCTGAGACTCCTTCAGCCTCTTATCATAATCCGCTTCAAGTTTCACGAGAGGACCAAAGATGTTCTGGTATTGGTAGCCATCCTCATATCTGAAAAAGAATTTAATAATATGAGTAAAAATCATGATACATCTTTTTTTCCTTTACATATTTATAAGTTACAGACTGTTATTATCCGAGTGAATCATGACTAACATCACTTTATATTTAATCTAGCTACACAGAGAAATATAAGTTTACATGGCCATATAATGCGATCAATTATTTTTTGTTGTTTTCTCTATCTCGTATTTTGATGTTACAGACTCAAAGATGATGAAGATGACATTCAGTAACCGCAATCGGCAGCGCAATCCGTCATTATCATAGAATTTCTGCATCCTGCGATATCTGTTTTTAGTATATTGTGTATTGGGACGGCTACGAAATTACACACTGCCGCGATAATAACGTTGCAATAGAAATAGGGACCCCTCATAGAGGTCTGTGTCCCAGCAATGATGAAATAGGGACGCATTATCATGCGTTAAAGGCATCTGTTGTTACGTAGTGACGCGATTGGCGGCTTTGCAAGTAAGTGCATTTTGTGGTTACCATCGCCCAAAATTGTACTACTGACCTCAAGAGCACTTGATGAGGTTCCTCATCCACACCAGGCTTCTCTAGATCCTGGAAGGTAGCATCCACATTGTCGCGCCACAGCTCTTCAAGGCGTCCAATTTGCTGGGGAGTTACCTAGAAACCACGATATGCTTGTATAATACTTATTTATTGTATTCAATAAGGAAAAACTAATATCTTGTGACTAGATTTCCTGTAATAAATCTAACTATTTTGGGTATTGAGGTCAACAATGCAGAAGGAAAAACTTTAAGTTTGGATGAACCAATGAACCTTTGATATGATTGAAACTCATGAAAGCATTTTTATTTGTATGTGCTTTTTCTTCCCTGTACACCTTAATGCCATATACAGGGTGGAATTTTTCAATGCCACCTGGAGGGAAAGTACTCGAAATACTAGAGCTAGCAATTTTTACTCAAACTAAACATTCTTTTATTTTTTTAAAGAAACAAATCTGCATTCATAGATTTTCAAAAATTCGCTTGCCACACTCGGGAATCGAACCTACTAAAGTTCAAAAAATAACATCCTGTACTTTTTTGAGATCAATGGCCCTACCATTGATGTCAAAAAAGTACAGGATGTTATTTTTAACCAACTATATGGATCAAATCGCTCTAACAACATGTTTGTTAGAGAGATTTGATCCATAAATTAAATGTAAGGATAACCATAAAACCTAAAGAACAGTTATAAATTCAATGGGATAAATCCAACAAGATAAAGCACTTTTATTCATAGCTTTCCTTTCTTTTCATAATTATCATGTTTGTTACAGAGATTTGATCCATATGATTGACCCTATCGATTGATGTCAAAGGTAGAGAATGTTATTTTTTCGAACTTTAGTCGATCCATCCCGGGTTCGATGCCTGAGTGTGGCAAAATTATTTTCGAAAAACTGTGAATGCAGATTTATTTCTTTTTAAAAATAAAGGAATGTTTACTTTGAGTAAAATTTGGTATCTCCAGTATTTAGAGTACTTTCCCGCCAGGTGGCATTGTAAAATTCCACCCTGTATATGACTGCTGAAGAAAAGCTAAGGGGTTCAATCCTTCATTTTAACTAGTGGATTTTCTTTTAGGAAATGATTTGCCTGGTCATGCAATTAGAGAAGTGTTCAGTCATCTTCATCTTTGCCTATCCCTTCTGGGAATCCAAGCAACATAATTAAAGCTTACCTGGCGAGCTCTCATCTGCTCAGCCTCAGAAGGCACTTTCACCAACCAAGATAGAAAGGCACGGTCAGCTGCAAAATGTAAAACATTGGAATTACAAAACTTAATAAATATTCATTATTTACTTGATTACAAACATATTATGTCTTGGCTTATGAGTTTCGGTTTGATTGGTTTTAAGTAAGTAACCATACGGAAACATTTAGTTAGGAGATTGGTTAGTAAGCTCTTATTAAAGATGATTTTATGTGGTGTAAGTTAAAACCTACATATCAGGGGTTTCCATTGCTCTTGATCCCAGTTCATATCCTTCAAGGAGCTTTGAGCTGCACAGGGTTGGCTGAAAGCATAAACATTATTTTATAAATATGGCAACAACATAAATTAAATTTCTTTACAAAAACTGACTTGCTTTAATATTGTCAAGATGCATAGTTATTGTCAATTTGCCAGCATTTGATAATCTCCAATTTTAACAAAATACAACATTACATAACATTATGCAAGATATTATATAATAATTCTATTTCCATGGATACTTATAGTTGTTATCTGTTACAGATGTTTATAAAATATAAATTTGTGTTCTCTTACCGGCAAAGCAGCACAACAACAGAGTCGGCTTTAGCTGGTATAAAGCCAAGAACAAACACATTCCTGGCACCACATGAGTAGCATTCCAGCAATGTCTCCCCAAGTGGTCCATCTCTATGCAAGGCAGCTTCCTTGTGCTTCGCACGCACCAAGTGGTTGATGATATGTGAGCCTGAGGTGTTTCCGCGCCCATTACAGAACCTGTAAAAGCAATATTGCTCAATTATGACTCTACTTATCCCTGATTATTCAATAAAAAAAATGACAAGTATTATTTGAATGACATATTTAATGCTGATGTCAGTCATCGTTAGTTGTATTTTTTAAGTTAGTTTGTAATCATTTTATCTCAGGCCGCACATTCACTTCAAAACAAGGTCAGCTGATTGAATCAGAATTATATAATTGCAGTGCAACACTGATTCTTGTTAGATTTGCCACAAAATTATTGTTCTTGTTTATATCAATGTTTAGTTCTTTGCCTTATGTTTCAGTGTTTAGTTTTCAAAGCTACCAAAGAAATGCAAATGTGATGCTAATTTAACTTGAAAACTTAATTTGCATTCTTGCAAGTTCAAGTAATTTCAAAGGACACGAAGGTTAAATAACAGTCGGCAGTTTTATTATGAATATTTAGTTGAGTATGGCCTTCTCATGTGGGTAAAATCAACATTACTGTAAAACAATGAAGTTGATATAGAATTTCAGATGTTATTTGACCAGGTTGTAGAATTTTAACATATTATTGTTTGTCGCCTTATACCTTACAGGTTAGTGATAAGACGCGTTGGATAGAATGTTTTGTTTGACGTGACACTAATCATAGATATTGTTCAAGTGTAACAAGACACTAAGGTGGGAAAGTGACTCACCACTTGTTGCAAATGTTACACATGACAACAGTGGACGGATCATGAATGCCACAGTACTTGCACGCGTGGTCAGGCAACTCCTTGCTGTACAAAGCCTCATCTTCTTCCTCAAATTGCAATTCCGCTATGGCATTAGTCACATTGGAAACTTTCGACGATAAGTCGGAGCGACCCAAACCGTTCACCTGTAATACGAACAAATCAAACAATACCAAGTAAAATACTAATCGTAACAACTTACGTAGTTACGTATTCAACAAAATAAGGTTAGAAGGAAAACAAAAATAATGAACTATGTTTTCACTAACCTGATTTGAAGATGACAAGCCGTGATCATGTTGTGAAGCCTGTGTTTGGCTCTGAGAAGGAAGGGTGAAGTCAGTGAATTCGAATTCGGAGCCCTGAGTATCAGCCCCAATAAGATCCGCTTCCTCAGTGTCCAAAAACGTGAGTGTTTGTGAGCTCGGTCCGTAGGCGTCCACACTCATTTTCCCCCGATTTAATTATAATGAACAAAACAAAGAAAATGTGTCAAAAAGATAAAATATTGCACGATTATAGCAAATTCCCATAACAGCCACGCAATAATTATCAAACGACATGCGAAGAATGATGAAAATTCGCCATGTTAGCACATGGTTTGTTTCCGTTTACAAACTAAATGATTATTGGTTCAATCATATATGTTGAATGATAACACCAATCAGCAACTCGCATTATTACAGATTTTAAAATATAACCAATCGGAATGTAAGAAAACAAGAACAATAGACAAATTAATTTCTTTTATACATTCTTCGAAAAATGTGTTCTGGGTATGTGGATTTTAATCTATTTTAGAATTATTTGTTTCTGTAGTTTTTGTAGACCCTACCCAACCTATTATATTTGAAAGATGAAAGATTATTTCAGCAGAAAAACGTACACAGAAATAAGAATCTTCTATACTACATATAATAATAATAATACTACATATAATAAAACTGTAGAAGAGACGTTTTTGTACATTAAAAAAAAAACAAAAAAATATAGCCAGGGTGTTATGTGAAGTTTGCACAAAATCGGTCGAGAAGTTGCGCGGGTCAGCTAGTGTTAAAATAATTAAATATAGTGTCTACAACTGGGGTCGTACACATTGGCTGACAATGGTCCATTTTCAGCACAACACAGAGCAAGATTCATGGTTCTTGTCAAGAGGGCGCTGTTAGTAAAAGTTTGTGAAGTTGTTTGTTAAGTATTTGTCTTGAAAGAAAGATGACTATTATTTTCGATTAAGGCCACGCGCCAAAACATTATGCAATGTTAAACTTGAGGCAAGATACAAAAGGAAATTAACGAATGGTAAACGAATGGGGTGGGCAACTGTGGAACTAATGGCACTAGCACCATTGAGGTAGGAAAAAATCTAAGTCAGTGACACAGATTACGTCAGTGACTAGCACCGCTTACGCGCTTGAACCAAATATCGCCATTGGTTGAAAATCTGTCATGTCATTTTATATTTCAAAATAGTTTGACTCATTGGTCAGATTGAGTCTATGCGGTGGTCGCGTCATCTACAATCAGCAATGACTTGCCGACCCCATTGGACTCGTCATCCAATGCTGCAGTTGTTTTTCAGCAATGCAGATTGCCTAATCTTTGCTGGAAACAGAGAGACACAGAGCATCTATATCAGAGAGAACAACATGCTCTGTGAGAACAACATTGCGTCCAGTTTATGTAGGTACCTACCGTAGAGTCGTAGACTAAGTAATCTTGTAAGTATCTTTAATAGGGTAGACGACAAAAATAATATAATGAGCTCGTCAGTTAGATTTTCAAAAAATATCTGATCCTTTTTTTCTCTTTTGTTAAGTAAACTTAAATTGACGAACCTATGACGCTTTTAAAATTCTCAATACATCACGCCATGGTATAATTTTTAGAGGGTTCTGACATCACGAGCGGGCACTCTCGAGTTTTAATGCGTTATAGCTTTGTGAATATTCAATGATTTAAAAAAAGCAAAAAATACGGTCCATTATTTTCCAATACTCTGACGGACTAGATAGACTAAATAGATTTGCTTTTTTTGATACTGTTGGCATGCGTATTGGTTGGTAGTTTTTTTTTTTTGCAGGTCTATCTGGGACTGAGGTTACCTAGGAACTGGTTTAGTCGTCACAGTGGGGAAAAAGCAAGACTGTAGGTATAGTGCGGTTCAAACTTTATGGCGGCTCGGAAGTTAGCTGCGAGTGACGGTCTGCGCATTATACAGTCAAGACGATGCGTCCTCTGTGTCCCGCTGATACGTAACATTGTGTTTTGAGGACTTTTACGTTAGATGTTCATAGGCGCCGTAAAGTTTGAACCGTTATATCTGCGCAGACCGTCACTCGCAGCTAACTTCCGAGCCGCCATTAAGTTTGAACCGAACTATAGACTTGACATTAGTTACACATACTCATGCGCACATAATCAGCCGAGTTTAAAGTGATTCATATATACCACCACAATGAAACGTCATCATCTGCCTAGCTTTTTCCAAACTACGTTGGAGTCAGCTTCCAGCCTAAGCCGATGTTGCTAAAATACCAGTGTTTTCTAACGAGGGTCCGCCTATCAGACCTCTAGAATTCAGTTACTGGGCATACTGGGGAATATGATATCCCTTGGTAAGACTGGTTACCAGACTTTCGGAGCTGACATTTAAATCACCGAGGAGTCTCTATATGTGATGGATTGTCAATTGGTAAGCCATCCACGGACCGACCTCGGCAAGCACTGCTTAAGGCGATTACACGAGCTAAACGCGAGTTTTATAATTATTACTAAAAGTATATGATTCACTGCTATAAACAAGACCAGAAAAATATATGATATTCTTCAGGATATATGCTAGCATGATACTGTTTTGAAAACATACAATTAATTTGGCTCGATAAAAAGAAATCACGAACTTATCTCTAAAAATATCTTTCAAACAATAAAAAACACACTAATATGCATGCGATCATTCTGATTTTTTGGCAAATAATTCTACAAGCAATATATTGGCATGATACTGTTTTAGTTTTTTAATTCAATCAATAGTTTTTTTATAAATCGATCGAAACCACTCATTTCGCGCTATTTGGCCGCAGTGGCTGACGTAACAACCACTTTAGAGTGCAAGCTGATTAGAACTTTATTCTAACAGTATTTTAAACGAAGTTTGAACCACCACAAATAGAGTTGCTAATTTAGCTCGTCTAAGCGCCTTAACCTTTCTTATTCTAATTTCAACCTTATTGTTTATTTCCTTTTAAGACTAGACGGTATATGTATTAAAGCCAAGACGAAACCGATGTAATTTTTATCAGTGCCACTATGTATGATTAATTTGGGATGAGTTACGAGTTTGGCTTACCTACCATATATTTTATTCTCTTTGAAAAGTTTCGCTGCATCACTATGGTAAACTTCCAACAACAAACATTTTGAATTTAGATGGCTAGAGATTTCCAAGAGGCGTAGGCACAGAAGCAAGCCGAAAAGGCACTTGACTACACACAGTACAATTACCTAGTAGATGAATTGTCGAGTCTGGCTGTCTGGTTCTAGTTCGGTTAATCTATTTTTGATTTATATGAGTAAGACGAGGCCTGCAAGTATAAGAAATATATTATGAATATCAAACAGACATAAAATCTATAGGTAAGTCGTTGAAACGTAACGTGGGTTTAAGATGGGGTTCATAAAAGTTTTAATGGTTTGAAGACCTCAGCTCATTTTTTCACCACATTCTGATGAATAGTTTGTAGTTCGTACATACATATCTAAAAGAAATAAGTATGTAGGTACATACATATCATAATATCCATCTACCTACATCTAATTCTACATTAATCTTCTCTTCCTAATATATTAAAATCACGTGTCATGCGTACATTGTAATCTCCGAAACGACCCAACCGAATTTGCGAATTTGGTTCCACCTTGAAATATGTGATGGTATTGGACCCGATACGTGGAGCCGTGCGAAGCAGGACGGGGTGCTAGTATTTATGTAAAGTACTATTGATCTGATTCTGAAAATTCTTTCAGTACTTATTTAGAACATAAAATAAGTTATGGAGTCAGGCGTTACTTTGCGGAAATCCATGGCATTAAATGCTATGAAAAATACTTAGTTTTAATACCGCTAGACAAAGATATCCAGGTCTGAAAGCAGGACACAAATCCCACCGTCATGCATATGCACATGCACATATGGGCCCACCCTCCCGCCCTCATGCATATGCACACATACAAAACAAGTGAGAAATAATTAGCATGCCATGCAACCAAACCTTTACTCGACACGTGTTTCGCCCCTCCACGGGGCATCCTCAGGAGTTGTTGACTCGTCGAGCGTTCCTGCTCGAATCTGCTAGTCGCATTTTTTTTTTTTTTTTTTTTAGGTATGACCACTCTTAGTTGCAACACTCTAAGGTTGCTTGACTACTTAACCGAACGATCCTGTGGGTGGCCAAAAATTACTTTAAGGCCCCCAGCCAGGGCTTACAAACTAAAAATATTTACATTTAAATGACGATCACTAAGGGCACCCCCTGTGGGGTTCGGGCCTCGACTTAGTGCGTCATTGTCGGGAGGGCAGCAAGGGACAGGCTGGGTCGGAATATTATTTGGGGAATTTAACGTTACATGCTCAGCGTCGCGGGCTGGCTCGTCGAGCAAGGGTCGGGGAGTAATGATATTACTGGGAGGTCGCGGCGTGCCTCGGCGGCGAGACCGGATTCGCGGTTTGTATTTGTGTCGTCTTGTGTGCTTTCTAAGAGTGCTGGTTTCCCTACGGCTTTCCTGCAAGAGGGTGATGGGGTCATCGGGCTGGAGGAGGGTGGACCTTGGGCGACGAATCCTAGATATCGCGGAGGGAACATAACTAGCTGATGAAACGACTAACTGGTTAGGGTGTTTTTCGGCCCTATCGAAAAAACCCTTAGTGAGTCGCTTCATGCACTGCTGGATGGTGGGGATCCTGAGGTCAACATGTAGTTGCTCATTCCTAACGTACCATGGGGCTCCCGTGGCCTTACGTAAAAATCGGTTTTGGAGGGTCTGCATCCTATGAAGGAGATGGGGTTTGGCATGCGCGAACACGGGGCACGCGTATGTCATGATAGGCCGAATACACGCGATGTAAATACGCAATTTGCACTTGAGTGACAATTTGCTACGTGCATTCAGCAAGCAGTGGAGCCTACCTAGAGCGAAGGCGGCACGCGAACGTACCGTCTTGATGTGCTCACCGAATCTTAACCGCCTATCGAGAATGACTCCTAAGTATCTAGCTTGCTTCTCCCAGGGGATCGGCTTGCCGAACATGGTAATCGGACTGGGGGACGGGGGAAATCTTACGCGGGGGCTAGAGAAAAGTACTGCCTGACTCTTATCGGGGTTGACCTCGATTCTCCATTTCCGGAACCAATCGCCTAAGGCTCTTGCGGAGTTTTGGAGAATACGGCAAATGTTGGATATACTCTTACCAGAGTAGTAGATGGCCGTGTCGTCAGCGAACAAGGCTAACTGGGCTGCTCTACTCTTAGGTATATCGCTGGTGAAGGCTAGAGGGGATAACACCGATCCCTGCGGGACGCCTGCACGTATCGGATGAGGGGATGAGAGCGCACCATCAATACGGTATTGGAATGTGCGGTTCGACAAGAAGTCTCGTAGTATCAGTACGAGTCGATCCGGCACACCGAGCTGGTATAGCTTGTATATCAGCCCGTTGTGCCAGACCTTGTCGAAAGCCTTCGCGATATCGAAGAACAAGGCACCGGTCATCAGTCCCCGGTGGAAGCGGGCACTGATGTGCTCGACTATGCGGTGCACCTGTTGGACGCAGGAGTGTTGAGGTCTAAAACCAAACTGCTCTGTCGGAATTAATCTGCTAGTCGCACCGCTGTCGGCCCTTTATATACCGTTTCGATGACGCTTTTATAACGGTCGATACAACGTCACAAAGACATCTGTGTCGAACTACCTGCAATCATACTTAGAAGTGGTGATGGAATTAAATTTGTTTGGTCATTCAACAGTGTATATGCATTGTTATTGTTATGTTTTGATATTTCTAGCTGTTCCAACACACTCAACCGGAAACCCTTATCGCAAACATGCAAAATGTTATAGGAATTGTTGTCGCTCAAGGAGTGGCCGGTGTCAATTAAATGTTTTGCGAAATGTGATTTGTCTGGATGGCCATTCCTGTAAGCGGCAACATGTTCCCTGTACCTAATTTCGAAACCTCGGCCAGTCTGACCTACATAGACCCCGTTGCAATCATTGCACACTAATTTGTAAACTCCGGATTTTTTTGAATTCTCTAATTTATCTTTACCGTTACATAGTTTACGCAAGTTATGATCTGATCGAAATGCTACGTAAACATTGTGTTTTCTAAGAATATTCGCGATCCTATCTGAAATTGGGCCTATGTAAGTGAGACTTCCGATATTCTTGTTAATTCTTTCGGGGGGACATGCATAAAGTGCTGAGCGTGCCCGGTCATTCTGCTTTTTCTTAATTATATTATCAATAACTTGTTTGGTGTAACCGTTTGAAGTCGCGATTTGATACAGTATTTTGAGTTCTTTGACGTAACTATCTGTGGACAGTGGGAGTGACATTAAACGGTGGACATAACTGCGGAAGGCTGCTAGTTTATGCTGTAGTGGGTGACAAGAAGATGCGGGAATCGTTGTGTCAGTGTGCGTGGGCTTTCGATAAATTTGGAAATCGAGTTTGTTGTTGACTCTTGTGATTGTTAGATCCAAAAAATTAAGGGACTGATTTGATTCTAATTCTAATTTGAACTTAATTTTGGGGTGGTGAGTGTTGAGCTTATTTACGAATATATCTAATTGACGATTAGTTCCTGTCCAACAGATAATTATGTCATCTACATATCTACAAACACAGAACAACAAAACATAAATACAACACACAGAACATAAATTAAAATGGCACTAAGTATTCCTATTCATAGTGCGAGAGAAGCCGCGGACAAAAGCAACTACTACGCAAGTAACGAGATTCAAGCTCTAAAAAAGGTAATTACGGATTGCGATTTAATTTTTGATTGGTTAGTTCATTAGGATTCTCTCTTTTCAATTTGCACCGTTATGTTATTGATACTTTAATAATTGGATTACTGATAGTGGTTTTATGATTACCATGAAATTAACCTTTAATTTGCTGACGTTTTTGGCTTTCTCATCATTGCGGCTTCTTTGTGTCTGTAAAATTGATTAGATTTCATTATAAAGTCTAGTTTTGAAGTGAGCCTTGTTTAAATCTTACCAGCTAAACTAGTGCGAAAATTGTATGTTTGTGTGTGTTTTATTTATTTGTATCTATTCCAAATGTTTTATTTACTTCTGAGTATTAACATTACTGTTTGTGAGTATTAACGATGTAATAAAATGGCGATATCTTCCGGTTCAACAATCTCGGTTACTGGAGCATAGGTCCGCTAACTCTCGACATCTCGGCTATTTTCGAACGAACTCAAAACGCCGGTCGACTTTGAATTTAGAAAAATTAGATCGTGTATTGACACCAGAATGATGTGGGATCACTTTGACTACACGCCAATCTTTTTAATTGCATTTCTCGTGAATTTGGTGGCGACAATGTCGTTGAGTGCCTACGCGTCGTAAATGAGCGTAAAACTCAGCGGTGTTAATTCTTGCTATGATGAAATTGTGCCAGAGTTTTGAGGAACCCAGGTTTACCGATGTAGGTACTTAAATAAAGTAGTAATTGAGTAATTGAGTGGATCCTGTGTATTATTATTTTCTTTCTTTTTTTATATCGTTGCCGGGGAGGGGAGGGGGGGCAAACTAGAAATTTCTCCTGTATCGTGGGTGCTTTTCATTCTCTTCGTTCTTCACAACATTTTCCTTGCTCATACCAACAACGGTGTGGGTGTGGTAGTCACACCCACACCACACAACTTTTCAGTCACCGGCGTCACTTTCAGACTTTCTCTTATCTTACTTTATCCATTCGCGTAACAACACACGTCCTCAGCATTCTCATTTCCGCGACATGTAAATGTCTTTCATTCATCCCTTTTGTAGCCTAACATTCTGATCCATACAAGATAGGGCATCGAAAAGTGGCCATTATTCAAAGCCGGGTTTTCGGTTTCGGGTATTTAAAAAAACCGTGTACCCGGATTTTTCGGGTTTTTTCATTAAATGATAAATGATGTTTATATTGCAAGTAGGTTTTTACAGACACTTTTACACGTCATTTTTTAAAAACAAGATGGGCCCGGTGTTTCGTACCTGACTACTCTGAGGAGAAACAGTCGCGAAACAAACTCAGAGGTCAAGTCTCTTTTAAAGTCCAGACATTGCTCAATGCACATGAGGACTATGCAGATTAGTATCTGAGATGGTCTTTTGAATTACAATATTTTACAAAATGCTCTTGCTTTATTTATTAATGAATAATTACAAAGGCCAGGCGCTCGACCAAATGGTGTTAATCTTCAGGGAGGAAATGCTGGATGGCCTAGTAGATTCTTCAACACGCATTGGTACGCTTGGTCGTTGGGTGAATTTGGACAAAACTCAGATTATATTATACGAACACGTTACCCCAGGAGCTATTGTTGTCAATGGTGGTCCTCTCGAGGTTGCTCGAGAATATACTTTACTTTGAGCAAACTGTAGGTACAGTTTGGTAGGAACAACTTTGAAAGGAAGGCTACCAGAAGAATCCAGCTGGACTGGGCAGCATTTGGAAAACTTCGTTGGATCTTATCGTTGCGTATTCCACAGAGCCTAAAAGACGTGAAGGTCTTCAATGAGTGCGTCCTGTCTGTTATAACTTACGGGGCCGAAATGCGATCCGCATCGGGAACGAGGTGATCAGATACGTTTGTTTTAAAAAACAATAAATATGATTTTTGTTGAAATAAATATTTATCAGAACAATAAATACTCACACAATAAATTTAAGACAAAAAAATATACAACGGGTACTTTCGAATGAGAATTTTACCAATTTCCACAAGCCAAGAAACCCTGTAACGTATTTTAGAGAATAAATTTTATAAATAATTAGATGAATAACTCGGGAGATATATTTTTATTTACTCTTAGTACTACATTATAAACGACCTACGAAGCGAGATGCGTGTCTGATCTGCAAAGTTCACAGATCAATAATTATCCATTGCCGAAAGAATTTTTCAAATCGGTCCAGTAGTTTGTTACATACAAAAATTCCAAAATACTTACAAACATACAAATCTTTCCTCTTTATAAAGTTCAATAGGTTTGTTAGGTGACTAGGAGCGTGCCAGGACTGCCAAGTTACATTTCTGCTAAGCTTATTGCTAATCTGCTAAGACTGAGTTGCATGGGTGCTTTAGCGAGGATTCAAATTAATGACCAATGATAAAATAAGATGACTTTTTGTTTAATTCAAAGATCTACTAATGACAGCCGGGATCAACGTGCTTTCCGAGGCACGGAGGAAACTATGTTATGTATGGTACGGTATGGTATGTATGTATATGGTACGGTATGTAATGGGTGGTCACCCATCGACGCACCAACCTAGGTAAGCACGGCTTCACGTAAAGATCAACTCGAGCGGCTGGTATTATTTAGCCACGATCTCCTGTGATGATGAGAATAGTATGGGACATAAAACAAATAAAACCCAATTTCTTTGGGCACTAAAATTTTTATATTCGCAAGCACTCCACGATACCACAGACTCGGTAATACCTAGTAACAACCGCAGGAACATATAAATAGAAATAATTTTATTAAAGCAAATAGATACAGTGCATTTTCGTCTAATTTAGAAGACCGTTTCGTTGGCGCCTGTCCAAGTCTAGATTATCATCAAAGAGTTTTAGTTTTACTTAGGTATATTTCACGAGACATGATGGCTGCGTCTCGTAATGTAGTGGATACATTTTTTTGCTTTTTTAATGTTAAAATATTATTGTATGAGAATGTTTGGCGGGACTCGTATCAGAGGCCCTACTCTCTAACGCTTCGTCCGTATATTCGGATCTATCCGTCTCTCTCGCGCACGTCTGCAAATGAGTGCGAGTGAGAAGGACGGATAGGTCCGAATATACGGACGAAGCGTTAGAGAGTAGGGCCTCAGGACTGTTACCGTTAACCATTTCCATAGCTATGATACCTAATCGTCTAGTAGTGTGATCTTCGGACTGGTCAAGTCGCAGGTCCCGAGTTCGAAACGAAAACACGCACCTCTGAGTTTTCGAATCCATGTGCGTATTATCACGAGCTTCAGTGAAGGAAAAGATCGTGAGAAAGTCAGAATGCCTGAGAGTTATTTATTGACGGAATGTAAAGCCAAGTCACAGGACTACGCGCGGCATAAAAACTCTGACACCAGGTTAGGCACTATATAACCTCACGATAAAGAAAGAACCATGCCATGCTGTAATTTTCGGAACTCAACGTAAGTTTTAGCGGTCGATAAAGTTGGTGGAAGCGCGATGAAAACTCTTCCCTTGTGCAGAGAAAACCATTCTCTCTGACTTCCAGTCTATTAGGAATTAGAAATGCCGAAACGACAACCTCTATTGATTTACAGTGTCTGAAAAAACATTCAGAAGGTACAATTATTTTATTCTAGCTTCTGCCTGCGGCTTCGCCCGCGTAAAGTTTCATAACTGTCCCATGATATTGTGATAAAAAGTCAATAAAAATCTAAAATCTAGGTCATAAACTGCGTGCAAAATTTCATCCAAATCCGTTCAGTAGCTTTTGCGTGAAAGGGAAACAAACATCCATACATCTAAACTTTCGCATTTACAATATTAGTAGGACTGACATATCTTATTATTTTTCTACTCTAAATACCTACTTGAGGCAGTGCAATCCACACGGTGGTGCACACGGTGGAGGTCTGCCCTGCGTGGGCGGAGCACCGCCGTGTCCTCGTAGCGGCGATCGGCGGCGGCGACCTCTCGCGTCCGGCCCTGGTTCAATCCATGGTCCGGAGCGAGACGGAATGGGAAGCCGTCACCTCCTTCTGCGAAGCAGTCATGCTGGCGAGGGAGGTGGCGGAACGAGAGAGGGAGAGAGCCTCTCTTCCCGGCCGCCGCGGGAGACGCACCGGGCGTCGGGGGCCACGTGGTGGCTACCGGCCACCGTAGATGCGGGCCTGTGGACGGTTGGCTATGGGCTAGCTAGCCGTCCGTCCGTCTAGTGACGACAGGCCGTGTCGACGGCGCGTTCGTGTTCCACGCGCGCCTCAAAGAGATGTCAGCAGAAGAGAGGGGCCCGCAAGGGCCGAAGCCTGCCGGGGTTGCGGGACTGTTCGAAAGAGATACCGCGGCCCCGGAACGTAAAGGGCGAGGAAGGAACATGGATGGGTTTTAGTCAGTAAGAGTCTGACACTCCCTCCCGCTCCGCCAAGAGTGGGAGAAGTCATTTGATGATTTCCCATCCAAAAAAAAAAAAACTTGAGAGGTGTCAAGGGACACCCGGATGGAACGAAGTTCTGGCTTGCTTTCTATAAGAGAGAGAGAGACAGACAGAGAAACATGCGACGCCGCACAGCTTACAATAGCTTACTATAGCAAAACATTATTTCCCCGTTTTGGTTTTTTAAAACAACTTTCAGCGTTGCGAATGGCAAAAATTACGAAAACGGCCGGAGGGTGTTACTCAGTGCATTCCCAACTACTAGCGACATCTAGTAACACAACGGAGTAGTACTTACATATTTTAACAATAGATGTCGCAGTTACCAATATTATTAGTACCACTCATACACATTAGATGGCGCTGTTCTAAAAAATAAAAAGTGTCGTGACAACTTTTCGTAAGATTTTTTTCCGTCGAGCCCCCTTTCACAACGCGCGATAAGGAACTTCGTTCCAAAAAAAAAAGGCAGTGCAATCCATCACATTAAAAACAAGTTCACCATAAATCACCAGAAAAAACCCACAGTTACATAGGTACGACATGTCGTCATTCCTGTCCCCATAGTACCCTTGCCAACCTCCTTGATTAGACACTCGCGATATCTCCACACAACGGTAGCTGACTCACAAAAGAGGCGCCTGAGCTCACATAAAACTTATATTAAACGTTAGGCGTTCACACAAACGGCTGAAAAGGACTGTAATGATATTTTTATTGGACGTTGATGCATTCTAAATCTCAAAATAATGTTTATGATGAGTGTCTGAGTGTTTCTGTATCAGCATCTTGGTGCTAATGGAAATAAGATGCACCTAAAACTGCCTGCACCATACCCTTAATGGAAGCTGCTGTGCTTCCTTTATGCAAATTACTTAAAGCGGCGTGCGTAATTATTGTTTTGAAGACAAAAGGGGTTTTGAGAAGCTGTAAAGAAATGTACCTACAGGTTGTTTCAGAAAGATTGCTTAGTTTTAGTTTATTTCTATCAACCGTATTGATTAAATACTTACTACCTACATCTATCTATCTTGTAGTGCTGAAATGTAAATTTACTACACCATAAATGTCATGTGTTAATTTAGTCTCTTAAACAAATTATGCGCATGCAAAATTTATTCTTCACATTATATTCGACCCATTTCGACTGAAGGTCGTCTGGATCCCTTCCGCCTTACAATCTCTCATTTAATGCTTTATTACACCTTTCGTCAGTTCGCGTGACGGCAATAACCCATCCGAGAAATTCGCGTCGTTTGACCACCCGTAATAATCAAAACGAGAGCCATAAAGTTCTTTATCTCAGTTAGAATAAAAACAAAACTTCAATAGCCGCTCAAAATGTCATGTACACACATCCAATTAAGGGCCTGCAAGTGGGTAATGTTCAGCAGTATGGGAGCATATCAGATTACGCTGCAGTCTCGCAGTTAACTCTCAAAAGCTAATTGATGCAAACGTCTTGATTGATGAGAGCGACGACCTTCAGTCGTATTTATACGTAAAAACTCAAGGAGACCGGTTATGTCAATTAAGATTTTACAACGCCCTTATACAATGGGAGTAAATATAATTATTACTGTGCAATGATTTCATTAGGTCGTTTAGGAAATTGTACGCGCGACGTACTGTAGGACTCGCACGAGACAATTGCCGACAATTGGTGCGCAGCGGCGCCACTCGTGATGTCACCGAGACTTCAACACCACTCTAAATCTTAATGTAATAACATTTGAAACGGTTACTCACTTGTATTGACCCTACAGTTCTAACGCTAAGCGATTTCTGTGATACCGAGCCAGCAATACGGCGCGTACACTTTATAAGTTCCGCTGGCATTATGGACCTTTGAATCCAGTCCCTAATTGGTAGATGTTATGGATATGGCTATGCTTTCTTGAATTCAAGCGACGCTAAGGGTCTCCTTCTACTACATATCACGTTGAAGCATTAATGTCTATTACCATCGTCGTAAAATTGTGTAACATGAGCAATAAACGATGTCGTATAAGTCGGCACATTTTTATTGAATGATTGTAATGAATAGCTCCTGATTAATGGCTACATTTGACTTCCTGCATCTGTCCAATGACATTCATATGCAAATCCGTAGTGAAATTGTTTCAGTACCGTAACATGAAAGGTATAAAACATAATGACGCGATGACGACACAGCCTGTATTCTGACTCCACAGTTGTAAATCTAGACGGCAAGAGGACGAATTTGTCTCGTAAAATATAACAGTAGTTAGTTTGAGAATAGATCATGATGGATGGCGGAAAGTTTCACTTTCACGTGTTGACAGATATGTTCACTTAAGAACACTGAAACATTGTTAGTGCTCACGTTAACTAACTACTTGCCTACGAGTAAAAAGTGAACCACTTTAAGTAAACATGCAGACTGATGCTTTCCAGAGGAGTGGAGTAGACATTTAGTAGAATTTATTTTTGGTTGAGGCAAAATAAAAAGTGCAGGCGAAATATGCATACGTTTTCCTGTTTATTATTCAACGTATCAAAATGATCTGCGTTCTAAGGTTCCTGATTTACGGTTTAGTATTCGTCCCATAGCAGCAGAATGATTAAAATGTTGAGATTGTGACTGTGTCAAAATTCTTCGTAAATGAAATTCCTAATAAGTAACTGTTAATAAATTGATTTGGATATATCTTCTGGGAACATATTGACACTAAAGATTGTGCGGAATAAGCAAGTGCGTTGTCGTTGAAGACAGAACTACACGGCACGTTTTAAATAATTAGCTATGCCTGGTTCATACTAATATGCAAAGGTGGCGCCGCGCCTCATCGGGATTCATGGCGCGGTTCGCTGACTCTAGTTCGTCTCTCAAACTTTATGGACATAAATGAAGTGTGCCCTACCTATTTGTATAAATCAGTTTCGCAGTGCGAATGTGTGCAAACGCCCTAATTGTCTCTAATTAATTAACATGTTTTTCCGTAGTCAGTCCCCGTTGGGTTTTGTAATAATAATGTATTGTAGCAGTTTTACTTTTTTCAGCATTTCCTGTACCTACTTGAATCCATTCTTTTGATGGTCATAAAGGTAGATAATTCCAAGGATAATGGCTTATGCACTTGGTAAATACATACCTAGTTGATGTTGGTAAGTATTTCTGATAATAAAAGCTTTTTAAATATTACTTCCCTATTAACTTGATTTACCTGGCATTATTACTCCATTCGGGCAATTACCGCGTATGACATAAACTTTGAAACCGACATGGCTTCATTTTAGTATTGTTTCGGGTTTTACATAATTTTAATAATTACTTGCATTCCACTATAACCGGTAAGTATGATGACTTGGTTTGATTTTCCATTAAGTATTTATAACTTGAGATGATTTTCCATTAAGTATTTATAACTTGAGAAAACTTTACTGCAACTCGGCAATATATTATAGTATTACGCAAACTATCAGACGTTAACGAGTAGTGTAGAACTCGGTCTAGACTGTAGACAGTGCAGTCGTATTTACCTAGACTAAATTAAGAACAATTTACGATATGGTTGTTTTATGTTTCCAGACAATTTGGTTCACGGCTGATTCGCAACTATGAATTGCAACAACTAACTCAACATTCTTAAATGCAACCTAAATACCTCAATGTGGTTATATTTACTTAGTTACGAGTATAATCTGAAATCTAAATTGTTATGACAATTATAAAATGGCATCTCTTTGATGCAGCTCTTCTGAGTGGTTTCGCAGTAACTGGCCACTTTGATTAATCGGATACACAAAAATATTTTTATGGCGTCGTTTCGACGTGAAGTTTTTATTATCATCGATTTGATCTTGTGACCAAATTGAGAATTATTGGGCTGTTTGATGATTAAAGTAGGTAGTATACCTATACTTGTATACCCACAGGAAGTTTTTAGACACACTTTTCGTTTTATAGGTAGCCACGCACAAAGTTGAAGGCAATGTACCCATTGAGGGCCATGATTCTACATAGAAGCTGTTGGTTAATAAAAAAAAGCTACTGCTTTCTTGCTGTGAGTCTGTGAGTTCGCCGATGCAGATGAAAGTTCTAGTCAGGTCGAACCAAGAACCTCACTGGGATTTGTCCTAACAGGCGATGCAAGAACCTCACTGATGGGATTTGTCCTAACAGACGATGCCGATTCAAAACCCCTTCGGTTTTGAACCGGCATCCCATTTGCTGATTGCGACAACGAAGTGCATGAGATTTTTACCACGCACTTCGATTTATCATGCACTTCGATCTTATCACCGAAGGACGGCAGCCTTTGGAAGGAGTCCCCCAAAAAAATAGATCTGGCAAAACATAATTTCTGGAGCCCTGACACAGCCAGAAGGTGTAGTGGTAGACCTCTTAGCAGATGGCTGGACGAGCTGGAGAAAATCAACGACCAGTGATCCACATTGGTCCTGGATAGGCACAACTGTAAGTCATGGGGAGAGGCCTTTGCCCAGTATTAGGACAAGCCCGCCACACTTTACCCAAACCACTGAAACCCCTGAAAGCCAGAATCAACAGTGGCGACCACCATAGAAAAGCGCCGAGACAATGAAGCTCGACGAAGTCCCAGAGAAGAATTGAACTGTCTTGGATCCCGCAACGAAGTTAATCAGAAAAGTATAGCGGCGGAGTAGAGAAATATCCGTAATTTTCTTTGCCCAGTAGTGGTATGACGCTGGCTAACAGAATCAGTAAAGCATAATTGGCCTATGATGTTCCTACTGCACGAAACAGGCCTCTTCTTTAAACCACCACGGGGTGAAAGACTTAAATCCATAATCACAATTTAAAATTTTGTCAATATTCTCTCACGACAATTCGTTCTCGGGCTATTAGAAGGCCAAAAGTCTACGAACTCAACTGATGGCGATGGCGATGAAAACTATTCGACACGTGTTTCTTATTGAAGAAATCTCTTTCAGCATTCAATCGTTTGGTAATTTAATAACTTTATTGGATGAATTGGCGCATGTTTCTAGGCGCCGTTGATAAAAAACTCAAGTCATTGTCGCTTCCATTGAGCTTCAGCAAATAGGTACCACTTGGTAGATATGCTTATGTCACCGTAAAATTGTCAAACACGTTAGATTGTAATCTCTCTAGCGAGGTTGTAAACTCTCGAAATATTGTCAACTGAACATACTGCTTACAATATAACTCATTATTTTTCAGAAAAAAACCGTAACCGTTACCGAAACCGTAAAATTGTGAAATGCATGCGACGGAAGTATCTCTGCCCCCATAATCGGGACTTGGGGCACCCCCACGTTTGTTTAGTTTAAGTTCCTTTAAACCCTGCACTCAGAAATAGGAGCTCCGTCGACTACGCTTTTTAGGGGAATATAAAGTGTTTTGAGGTTAGGTTACATTAATCGGTATTTCTCAGGAATGGTACATTATCTTTTCATGAGAATGCTACCATTGGGCATGGGGGACCCCTCCTTCCCTCCCTCTCCTCCACACCGCGCGAGTTGACTTCCATCGCATGCATTTCACAATATTACAGTTTCACTTCGATAGATTACTCTCTACCGAAAAATAATGCGTTTTATTGCAAGCAGTATGTTCATTTGACAATATTTCGAGAGTTTACAATCTCTCTAGTTATTTTACAATCTAACGTGTTTGGCAATTTTACAGTGTACATTTACAGTATTACATGGGCTAGCTTTGTATATGTCACCGTAAAATTGTCAAACACGTAAGATTGTTATCTCTCTAGCGAGATTATAAACTCTCGAAATATTGTCAACTGAACATACTGCTTACAATAAGACGCTTTATTTTTCAGTGGATTGTAATCTATCGAAGTGAAACCGTAATATTGTGAAATGTATGCGACGGAAATATCTCTGCCGCCGTAATCGGGACTTGGGGCACCCCACGTTAGGTTAGTTAGGTTCCTTTAAACCCGGCAGACAGAAATAGGGGCCCCGCGTAGCGAGGCGGAGCTTCGTCGACTACGCTTTTTAGGGGAACATAAAGTGTTTTGAGGTTAGGGTATATAAATCGGTTTTTCTCAGGAATGGTACATTATCTTTTCATGAGAGTGGTACCATGGGGCAAGAGGGACCCCTCCTTCCCTCCCCCTCCTGCACACCGCGCGAGTTGACTTCCATCGCATACATTTCACAATGTTACGGTTTCACTTCGATAGATTACAATCTACCGAAAAAAATGCGTTACTTATATTGTAAGCAGTGTGTTCGTTTGACAATCTTGCGAGAGTTAACAATCTCTCTAGTTATATTACAATCTAACGTGTTTGACAATTTTACGGTGACATATAGATTTCTCGTACAATTAGATATACGCATAATCTGGTTTTCTATAGCTTGTTTGGTCGCCGTGCGTACCTATCTACTAAGAAACAACACAAGTCACAACATGAGAAAATGTAGTGGTTATTTTGTAGAAACTTCAGCTTGTCAGGTCGAATAGGTATGTAGGTTATTTCACCTTTTACCTATCATTATCGTATCTCTTCAGTCAAATGAGGTATGTTTCAAAATGATCAGCGGTTTAACAAGCGGTCCAACAACGAGGCGTCGAACAAAGCTGTACTTACTTAATCATCATTTTTATAAAGTGGGTGGACTAAAACATTGACACAGAATTTTGTTAGCAGCGGTATGAGGGAATTTTAATCCTTTAAATATTTTAGATAAACATCAATAGTTATATCTAGAATTCGTATTAACCTATTTGATTTACCGGCTCATGTACGGGATTAAAATATCTTTAATACAATCCGCCTATTACAAAACGAAGGTGCCAAGCGTTTTGTAACCAATGGCCGTCTATATTTCATCAGATAATTAACATTTTTTCAACCCACGGGCATTGAGAATATGACCATTGTTCCAACTTTAATCACGATTTCATTCGGAGAGCAAGCGAGAATAAAATCCTACAGGAATGCCTTAGTTGCCTACACATAGTACACACATGTGTTATTGTTTGAAATATACTTCAATTCAATCCACACACACTTTGAACATTACCGCAGCATTATTTTAAATGTCAAATTAGTCGAGGTACTTACTCGTATAATGGTAAATTAATTGCGACCATTTGGTCGACATTTTTCTCAAGCTACACTCATTTATTTTCTTGGTTAACCGTATAAGAACTCACACAATTCTATACCATTTTAGTTTAACGAGACCTTGGCAGTCCTTAGTGGATAATAATATAATTATGTTTTGTAATCCATTACAAGATGACGACGTGTGGACCCAAATTTATACTTATGACGTCTCTGGAGGCAGTTTAGGTACCATAAAGTCCTTTTTCGAAGCCAAGTACAGAAACAAAAATAGATAACTGCGTGACGCCAATCTAAAGAACAAATTTGAAGTATACCGGACGTGCATTGCCTTTAGAAGCGCGTCATATTGCAACAATGTAATTTCAAATAGATAAGCACGATCTTAAATATTGATTGATACATATTAATTGCTGATCAGTCGCTTAAAAGCTGGTGCATACGATTAGTGTGCCGCGCACGTTTGTAAGAACTACGTCACGGCAAGAGGGAATGTATCTACGTCAAAAGTTAAAAAAACAATGTTTTCTTTGTTGCTACTCGTATTGAGTGAATTAAAGCTATCCAGTTTAGTCGTATACTTACGTGACGTACCGGTGTCTTGTCCCTGGGCAGGAACTGACGCCGGTTCATCGGTTATGGTGGCCTTAAAATTGATTCGTCACTGGATGTCCGCTGGTTGGCCGTCACCGTCTGCGCCTTCGCCGGTCGTTCACGCATCTCCCTAGCCAAATATAGAAACATTGAATGGGTCGCGACACATTCTCTTTCGGCATTCTTTAGAGCAGCTTTACCTGTATGTGCATTGTTATCTTATTATACCCTGGGCCGAGATAACGACAAAATCGCTGACTTTCGATCGCTGATTACTAACGAATAAATTCGGTTGCAATAATGATGCTTGCGAATAATGAAAGTCTCCATCCTAGACGCGTTTCCCGCAAGCATAATTATTGACACCCAATTAATTCGTTCGTTATTAGCAATCGAAAGTTAGCGATTTTGTCGCTAACATATGTCGAGACTGCCGGGCCCTGACTTATTAAAACTTTTTGACGTTAACGCATATAGCGTTCTGATGATGTAGTGATGTTAGTGTCCTTTTAGATAAGTTATGTTGCTATAGCAGTATTACCGCTTTCCGAATTAATAAAGGTAGCCTTAATTAGACCTTGTTTCATTCGGAAGGAAACCTTCCCAGAAGCGACCGGCCTCTGAGGATAAGAAAGGAGAGTGTGGGATTTTATATATGTACTCACTAAAACCACCCTGGTGGTCACAATTCGCACATGGAAGGTGTCATCGTTTCCTCTTAGGATATCTGTCCTCAAGGGATCCTTGCAACGCTTCTTAGGGCACATCCATGGGGAGACTAAAAAAAATAAAAAGGTAATAAACCTTTTTATTTTAACAGCTTTTACAATAAATCTTACGTAGGGATCTAGGCTCCTTTTAAGTAAAAGATAAAGCTGTGCTAGGAGATCTCTCTCTTCAATTTTTAAATGGTAAAAGTGGTGTAAAAAAAGGAAATAGAAATTAAACAATAAAAATACAAGTGGATCTCAAACTAAGCAAGATAAGATACAAGACTAAATAAAAGAATAACCGGCCAAGTGCGACTCGGGCCACGCGCATTGTAGGGTTCAGTAGTAGCCCATTATCACAATATAGAACGATTCTGTTGTTCTTAAACTTATGATAATTTATGACGGTTTTTTAGATTTTTTTAATTCTGGATTTTGTTTTTCAATGTACCTAAGTCTTTACCTGTTATAAACAAGCAACGACTTTATCTTAGTCACTTTAAAGGATTTACTCTTAGGATTGTATTTGGTACAAAATTATCCAACACCCAAGTTCAACGACTATTACTGCTAAACTAATAAAGTTATCTTAACCGCTATAATTTTCCTTTTAAGTTCATGAAATGTTCTATCATCATGAATTTTGCACATAAATTTTAGCTTCTAGGGCCTATGCACACCACGTTTTTTAAACGCGCCGTCGACGCGCGTTTGTAGCGATACAGACGCGATACGCACGCAAGTCAGACGCAACCTGTAGACCTTTGCACACCTGTATAAATACAGACGCGTGTGTGTAGCGATACAGACGCGATGCAAACGCGCGTGTGTAGCGATACAGACGCGCGTGTGTAGCGATACAGACGAGATGCAAACGCGCGTGTGTAGCGATGCAGACGCGATGCAAACGCGCTGGCATTTTGCGTTTTTAAGCAGAACCTCGTCAACAGTAGCAAGATGGTGTCGGTCGAGACAGCATTCAATCAACCCCATCCGTAGGGAAGGCGCGCGCGCTAGCGCTCGTATCGGTGTCGCGCGTTTGAATCGATACAGACGCGCCGGGTGTCGCGCGTTTGTATCGATACAGACGCGCTGGTGCCGCGCGTTTGTATCGATACAAACGACAACAAACTGCTCTGCAGGATAAAAACGCGGTGTGCATAGGCCCTTAGAAACAAAACGAGCAGACTTCTATAGACTGGTCCAAGAAGCAATGTTGATTGCCCGACGCTCTTGGCCGGTTTTTTTTTCGTATGGGAAGTCATCAAATGACTTCTCCCACTCTGGGCGGAGCGGGAGGGATTGTCAGACTTTTACTGACTAAAACCCATCCATGTTCCTTCCTCGGCCTTTACCTACGTTCCGGGGCCACGGTATCTCTATCAACAGTCCCGCAGCCCCAATCCCTCCCTCCTATCATTACCTATCCCTATTTATTTGGGGTTGGTGCACCATATCTTCTTGAGTAACCGCCTTTCCACCCGTATCCTCCATAATGTCTCTGGTAACAAACAGATCTCTATACCAAACCTAGTAAAAAGGCGCGAAGAGAGAAAGAGCTGTTACCACAATCACCGCTCCAGTTTAAGGATCAAACATTAATTGTTAACAGGATATAATGGAGGCCTCTTCACCTAGTACATTATCGATTACAAGCGCCGTTGTATCAATGGGCCCTTCAGTTAGTTTTATCGCGATAGTGTCACCTACCGACCCCATTGCTGATCAGAGCTAAATAGTTATGTAATATAATTATAATCACAAGGATAATTATCTAAAACAGGATGGGCAGGGGTGGATAGATGCTTCTACTCATACCGATCATTGACCTAAGTTTCCATTAGAAGGAGCGTAAACCGTAACGAGCTAAACGCGAGTTTTATAATTACTAAAAGTATATGATTCACTGCTATAAACAAGACCAGTAAAATATATGATATTCTTCAAGATATATGCTAGCATGATACTGTTTTGAAAACATAATACAAATAATTTGGCTCGATAAAAAGAAATCACGAACTTACCTCTAAAAATATCTTTCAAACAATAAAAAACATACTAATATGCATACGATCATTCTGATTTTTTGGCAAATAATTCTACAAGCAATATATTAGCATGATACTGTTTTAGTTTTTTAATCCAATCAATTGTTTATTTGTAAATCGATCGAAAACATTCATTTCGCGCTATTTGGCCCGCAGTGGCTGACGTAACAACCACTTTGCAATATCGCTAGAGATATTACAATATAACGTATTTGACAATTTTACGGTGACATATGCACGTCATGGATTTGCGACGAATAAACATTTTTTCTTTCTTTCTTTCACTTTGTAGTGCAAGCTGATTAGAACTTTATTCTAACAGCATTTCAAACGAAGTTTGAACCACCACAAATAGAGTTGCTAATTTAGCTCGTCTAAGCGCCTTAAGTGAATAAGGCGCGGGACAAATACCTGAGGCGTCGGGCAGAGGCGAGGCGCGGGCGAGGTAATGGCGTGGCGCCGGCGCAGCGCAGAACAGGCGCGCTAACGGTGTCGGAAAGGTGAGGCGCGGGCGCATTCTAGTCTTTAAAGTCTAAATTGTCACGAATTTTCGCCGACTTGTTCTCTCCCTGTGCATGCCACTGCTAACTGCGGGTGCGCCGAGGGCGAGAAAGTGGCGCCCGCGCGGCGCCCTTGCCATGCCTGCGCCACGCCGTTTTAGTAGGTATGTCTCACGCTACACCTCTTCTATCCATTTTGTTTGAAATATCAAAGAAGTGGCGAAGGCGCCGCGACCGCGCCACACTACTGTTCGACGCCTCTTGTATTTGTGACGCGCCTAAGTGAATTACCTACGACGAACCTATAGTTCGGTTGAAGCAAGTGATGGCGATACAAAGAAGGTAACGTACTTTATGCAGAACTAGCTTTTGCTCGCAGCTTCGCTCATGTTATGTACGGAAATTAAACCACGGGAGCGTTTTAAATGTGTTCATATGACACTCGGGGATCATGTAGCTTCCTGTTAGTGAAAAAATGTTGGGAATCGGATTAGTAGTTCCGAAGATTACCACTTACAAACAAACCAAAAAAAATCTTTAAAATACTAGTTTAGTTTCTAAGCTATAATATCCTTGGACTATCTCAAGAAATCAAACTTTCCTGTCTGCTGGAAAAAAGTTATTATGAAATACGAGTAAGCAGTAGGTACCTTTGTGCTCTTCTATCTTAATGTAATGTCCTGTTAAGTATTATGTGTTTACATAAATAAAAAAATAAACGAATAACTTTTTTTTTTTTTACTACAAAAAGTAGTAAAAAAAATAGAAGTTGAGATCTAAATCCTAGCTCTTGGAGTCATGGCCGGTTGTCTTTAGAAACCAGGATTTGAAAAGAATGTTTGATTATGATAAATATTGAGAATTAGACACAATTTGGAAAGAGCACAGGAATGAAATAGCTGTGTCTGATGCCAAGCTATTATGTATGAATACTTAGAATAGATGTATTGTTTCTCACGAGACTGATTGATACGTAAACCAGGAGTAATAAACCGTTTTCCATACATCGTGTCCTCGTTTTTATGAAAACAAAGAGTCATTAATTTCCCTAGCTTTGCTCAATGGAGTATGTCTTGCTTTGTCGAGTCGTTGATCGAGCTCCTCAACCCACACCCAATGGCACTACCATTACACGCGCCATTACTTCCAAATTATGTTCCAGAGGTTCCATCACGTCTCGGTCTCAGATGAGCATCATTCAAGATCAGCTGACGGATATCAGTTTAGATTTCATTGTCTATGTTCTAGAAGTTATATCAAATTTTAAATTCTGGTCTTCAATTGATTTTGGCACATCCGTCGTTGTATTCTAATTAATGGGCCGCATGAACCATGTCGTAGATTTCGGCCCTTCCCATTACGTCGAAGCCTGTCGTGTTTTGAATTTAAATTATTTCCAAACAGACACGTGCCTCTGGACCACACAAGCGCGGCCCTAAATCCGAATACCTGCTGACTTAAATTCCACAAGCCATGTTATCATAGCTTATCTTCCATCCGTGAAAGAACTTGTGAAATGTTCACATGAATGTTTGCCTTATGCAATTGTTACTGAATGACATGGTTGCATCAGAGTGCATTGAATTGTATTACATTAGCATGGACACAATGAGCCGCGCCATACAATGCCGCGCGGACTGAAGAACCTCTGAAATCAATGCACATGCATTAATACGCATATGAGCTTACACAATAAGCTTTCTCGTTCAGAAACAAACACATTAACGGACAACGTAATTGTTAATGATACGCTGTGCTGCATCGGTAAACGTTCACACATACAAAAAGATGAGAGAGATCTTTCGTACGTCCTTATCAGCAAAATCTGGAAAAATAAAGAGAAAGGAGCAGTTTACTAAAAGGTTAATATACTCGTATCAGTTCAATTGTTTCAAATGTCAATCGGATGAATTAATTTGGAGCACAATAGATGATTGACATATCAATATCGTTTATCGAATATTGTATCTGAAAACATCGAGTATTTAGTTTGCAGTGGGTGTCGAAGCGTCTCCTACGCGCTTTTCTGTTGAAGGAAGTTGAGTCACGCCTTAGGTGGTTCCTAAGCGATAAATTTCAATTTGCTTAATATTCCGGAGACGACCCTGCGCAAATCATTCTGCGGAAAGCCGGCCAACTGTACCCACCTACCGGGGGAATTTGGTGCGACTGTCATACTAAATATTGAGGAAACTAAAAATTTGATTATTAATAATATTCGGAATTTATGACCGTAGGTTATGAACGCAAGCATAAATTGTAAGAACAACGACCGGATCATGTAGCTTTGTATGTAATCGAAATCGATCTCATCTGATGTTCTCTGACTCAAAAGACAAATTATTTATTAATGCCGATAGTTAGATACTATCTGCCATCCAAGCATTAAATCTATGAATACGATTATCTTACAAACATTGTTTCTGAAGGGAAGATCAAAATCAAAAGCACATCTGGGATTGAATATTTTTTGTGGTTCTTTAAAATTATTACAACGTTAATTTTCTTGACAGAAGATCAGGGTCAAAGAAAACAAGGTTGAAATCATGAACAGGATATTTTATAAAGGTGTTTAAGTCAGCATTCCTGTGGTTGCAGAGAGAAGGACAGACATGATCGTAGGAGATAGTGGGTGCGAGAGACCGGAAAATTGGTGTGAAAAAAGAAGGCTCGTTTATTCCGAGCTTGTCTCGACTATTGAGTAAATGTGAACTGAATACCTTTACGAGATGTCCACAGGCAGATAGCCAAGTATGTTCATGGAACTATTCAATACAGAACACAGACTACGCGCCGCTGTCTCACCATTCAGTTGCATTTACAAATACAAATCCGTCTTTAGCGTTGAAATCAAACAAACAGTCAACAGAAAGGACTCATTGTAAGTTGTATGCAAGCCTGTCTTACGTAACAGGTGGTAATTGGTAATTTGTGGACGGCATTATGCATGCAACGACCGACGACGCGGGCGCAGGTTTGTTGCACAACGGACATCTCGACTCTCACACCTAACTCACCAACATAATCATTTGCAAACGGTCTTGCTAACATAAACTGTCAAAACGTGGTGATTACTTGAAATTAAGACGGTTTTAACAGAAAATTGCTTGTAACTGAACCGATCAAGAAAACTTGCTATCCTGTAATTACTCAAGCGTTAACAGTTGGTCATTTGTCGGTTTAAATTAAGAACTGAATGGTCAACAACCTATACTTGTTTATTTAAATAGTTTTCGAGTATTCATTCGTTGTAATTTGTTTGTCAATTATGAGCTAAGGATATAGCTAGGTGCTTGATTGGTGTCGATTGAAAACTACTTATTAAAAGCCACTTATAGAAGACAAATTGAGTGAACTAGATAAGGTATAGGCAAAGGGTCATTAAGATGCAAATAAGGAGTGATCTTTGACTAATGCCAACAATACTTAGCTTAGGCTGGGCTTAGGGCCCGCGCACGAGCTTTGACGTTTTTTGTAACGTAAATAAGTACGTCGAACTTAAAATTAAAAATTAAATTGGTTTCAAAAATATTACTTTCACAAAACATTACACCACGCCTATAATTCTCGAAAGATTATAGGCAGGTTAGGTGTATCTAATTCAGGAAACTTCAAGAAAACAAGTCATAGGATTTTCCTATCTTTTCATCTTTTGGACAGAGATGAGGAAAAATAATGTAAGTACAAAAATATATTAGTTTGATTTCCTCTAAAGACTTTGTTTTTTACACATTCCAAATACCCAACTTCCAATAAAAAACAAGCTAACCGATTCAATACACAAAGTTCACTGGACATCAAAAGTACTAAAGCACATCAAGCATCGAGATTATCGCTGTAAGTACATCGTGAACGAAACGTTCAATTGATTTCCAAGAAAAGTAAAACAGTGCATCTTGTTTTAGTTTCAGTTCTAGCAAAATATTTTCCATGTGTTCTCCGAACTTGACCTTCTATACAGTGATTGTATAAGTAGTCATCTTCTGCCTACTCTTGAACTTGGGTTTTCTGAATCCCGAACAGGAATATTTCATTTTGTCCTACCTAGTAGTCCCAATGTTGGATAAAATGTGTTTTCACTTCTCATGCTCTAAAAGCACGCCAATATAGCCCTACGAAGCGGGACTAAAGTGACCACTTTACTCCCTAGGGAGTAAAAGTAATTCGTTTTTTAAATTTTTTAATTTCCTTCATGTGACATAGACAAACTCAAACAGCCTGTAAATATACTGGGGTGTGGACCATCTTCATTGCGAAAATGTTGGTTTTAGTTCCATGGTTTTTCCGCAAAGAAGGTGGCGCCATGTGTTCTAAATTGTTAATCTGCGACTGGTTTAGAAGAAAAAATAGACCGCAAAAATTTCAGAAATTTTGGTCGAGTGTTTTGTTCGGTTTTAAATAAATTTCTTTATTAAGAATGTCCAGTGACAGTGAAAAAGTTTTACGTCAAACAAAGAGCAAAAACCATAGGTAGGTAATAGATAATCTTTTGCCGCCAAAACCGCGGAAAATTTACCTTAAACTTATGAAAGTTTTATGGACTGGAAGAATAAGAAGCATATTATATTTTTTCACAGAAAGCGTCTTTCGGCATAATTTGATGAATTGACTTCAAAATATCAACCATCGTCGTTGTAGAGTACGTATTCTATGTTAAAATCGACAATGAATATGAAGCATGAAGTGCACATGAAGACATTCACAAATTTTGTGATTTTTATTTTATTAAGTAATACTGATTAAATGTTTTTGTACTAAATTGACTATTATTCTCGCGCTCGAAGTTAAAAGCATAGTTTGCACCTCGAGACTAAACGCCAACTTAACCTTTTGGACGCCATTGTCACATATACGTGACAAGAAGCGCTGGTCCTGTACGCCAAACGACACAAATATGTGACAAAATAGAAGATGAAATTGTGGCTTGTCGTGGAGGGCACGCGCGAGCGTTTATGCTGTGGCGGTCAAAAGGTTAATATACCCTCGCTTTCATCGACTCCCTCGCACGCTCTGGAGTCAAACCACCTCGGGTATATTATGGCTTCGTTTAGTCCCTCGTTTTAAAATATACTATTCTTTTTTGTAATTTGGATGTCCACTTTGTTTTATTATGATTTTTGTGGAAAGAATACACTAGAACAATGTTGTACTGAGTAGAGGGCGCGGAGTCGTTTATGTGGTCTACAACCAGTAGCCCACATAAACGACTATGCTCCCATCCAATAACAAGTATATAATTTAAAAATGAGCTTAATGTGCTATTTAGATATACTTTACATTGGCAACATAAATTTGCAGACAGCTCGCTGTCAGCGGTCTTACCGCTGTCAATGCCAATGAAAAGTATATCTAAAGAGAAATAATTAAAGCCCATATTTGAATTTGTTGGATGGGAGCGGAGTCGTTTATGTGGGCTACAATCTTAATTCTTAACAATAAAAAGGGATTTTCAGTCTAAAGTTACTATGAAAACTTTTTTGCAAATTCACCACATTATTATATGGTTTCTTCTAAATCCACCACTACCAGCCCTTATTAAAACGATTACATAATTATATTAAAACGATTACAGGGACGAGACAAAGTGGACAAAATAACCCTGAACATTCTACTATTTCCCACAGGTGGCACAAATTGGTGAGACATAGTGGAATTATGCTCCGAACGGTCATAGGGTTATTGCGAGAATCATTGAACTTGGTTGAAGGAAAAACGATCGTATTTTGTTTTTATTAGCAGATACTGTTTCACATCATTTAGACACATTAGAATTTGTTACAAAAACAATTTACAAGAATCAAAGGTGACTTATCTCGTATCTATCCTTTCCTTGTTTTTCTTTGTTAGTTTTCCTCCGAAGTGTTAGGAAAACGTTATAAATCTTGTGTACATCATGTAAAGCTCTGTGAATATCTGTGTCGTCCATTTCCTAGCATTAGTGAGTCATGTTGCGTTTCTGGATGCTGTTTATGAATACATCAAGTTTCCTGCACATGTTATGGAGAAAAAAAGATGAAATGGAGATTGTTATGAAAACAACGGTCTTGTTAGTGGATCGACGGAAGTTAATGAACTTAGTGCGTTCTCAAAATGAGCTTTTTCAACACCATGTCTCATAAATTTCTCTTCCTAGAAAATAAATTGCAAGAGAATATCTGATCAAATTATGTTCTTCCTACTCCTTCACAATTTTTTTTAATCATTTCGTTGCGGGTTACAAGACAGTTAAACTGTTGCTATGGGACTTCATCGAACTCCAGTGTCTCGGCCATAGAAATATAAAAAAAAACTTCTTTTATTAGACCATAGACATTATGGTCTCGACGCTTTCTGGTGGTCGCCACTGTTGATTCTGGCTTTCAGAAGTTGCAGTGTTTCGGGAATAGAGTGGCGGGAACGTCAAAATAAAACTAGCTATGGGAACATCATTATGTACTTATGTACCTATGTGTAGTGTCCAGAGAAAGATTGTCATCGTCCTCTTGCCTGTATCCTAGCTTTTATTGTGGTTGATACAACATGTATTATACTTACGTTCTTCACTATTAGCCATCGTTTCTGCGTTTACTTCCTTTTAGGCATCTTTCTCATATTATCTTATCTATATTTTAAAGAAATCTTAGAGTGAACTTCAACAATGAAAGTGAACGCGATCAGCTCTTCTAAATTGACACGGACACTAGACAGCTCTTCAATGTCGCGGTAGCAATGATAAATTTGTTATGGTGAAATTAGCACTTAATTTCGTGCCAAATAAAGGTGTCTTATTAAAGTGTTGTACATTCGCCAGCACATCAAGTTAACACAAACTGTCAGTCTTTCGCATTCGATTTTGAACTTAACCGTCAACATTTTATGGTTAAAAATTATCTGGAGGAATTTCACAGTTTGAGGTTATTTGATGTGCATGACCGTACTTCCTATTCAATTTATTTAAGCCTCAATTACTTTTGACATTATATTCGTCGATTCTTCATCTCAGCACAGTCGGCACTAACTATGAAAATAATTGCACTGTGGGATTTTCATGAGGTTTTGAGAACAATTACGCTTTCACAAAAACCACAAAGCTTTCTCTGTGCAGTTGTGGAGTTCAATCTTTACCTTGAGCAGGCAGGTAATGACTCTAATACTTGTTATGGTTGCCACTGTTCGTACCTTTAATCAATAATTATGACCACCTTGACTTAGTTGGACTTACTATGCTATACTAGATTATAATTACTACTTAATAACATAATTTCACGCCAGTAATAGTGTAGTTGACATCATAAAACAATAATTTCAAGACACAAACCTCTGAAAAAAACTTGATTTTGGGCCTGAAAACTCGATTCATTTTCAATTAATTGCCAATCTATGAGAGAACCGCGTTTTGACAGCTCTTAAAAAGTATGTCAATAGATTGCGTTAACTACCCTATTATCGAAGGGTGTACTTAATTGCACACCTTTCGCCAGTTGTGTTTAAGTTTCGTGTAATAGGGGCGAGCTTATAGCCATCATCTGGGCACAAATCCAGAGTCGGTGGCTGAACTGACTCCCTGGTTGAACCCTATAATATCTTGGCCGACCTGGGAATCGAACCCATGACCTCCTGCTCCTCAGCCGCGTTTTCTATCACTAGATCAGCCGATATTTGACGATGACTGCTTTTAAAGCAAATTGTTGGTGACTTCTGTAAAACACGAAGTTTCCTTCTTTTTTTTTTCTTTCTTTGCTTTCCTTGTGCACCAGGAAAGCTCATGAAAAACTCGTAATTTACAACAGATTTTTTGCTTTGACAACAGAACGTAAACGCACAAGTTTATTTAAAAAGACACAGTGACTAACCCTCGCGTGTGCGTGCGGTGCGTGCCTCAAACATAAACATGAAAATTCACAACAAAGTTTCCATAAACACGTTTACCGGGAGTGTGTGTGCTTACATAGTTTCGGGGCTTGTAGTACAAGGCGAAGGTTAATTTTCATTGCTAATATTCTCCTGTAAGTTAATTCTGTGCGTAACAACAATGTAAGTATGTATTTACTTTAGTAACTCCGAGTATTGGGTCAATGACGGCCCACAGACGGTTTGATCGTCTTCGGTTAACAGGCGGTACTATAGCGTGAACTTAGTGACATCACGTTATGATTTGTACAAAAAAAGTACAACATGATATTTGTTCAGCTTCATAAAATCAGACAGCTTTTCGTCCTTCAATGCCATGAGAGTTTTTAGACGGAAGTATTGTAGTGAGTCATGGTTTTATTAATACTTGTATGTAGTCGATTTTTGATGACCTAAATGTGGTACCGATTGAGCGTTCCTCTTTGCTGAAGGGAGCGTTTGATTTCCGCATAGTAACAGTTAATTCGCATGGAAATAACCATTACACAGGTTGTAAACGGGTTCTTCACGTAACTGCCAAGCATTCTATACATCAAACTGAGTAACTACGCAAAAAAGGTTCCCACCCAGGTATGGTCTGGAACAAAGAATAGTCGCAATGACGGGGAGAAAACGTACTTTTTGGATTCGTCAAGGGCACTTTTACACCCACTATGCATATGGAAATAATGAACAGATGTCTCCATGAAGAAAATCTGTGAAAGTGACGTTGCCGGGTCAATGTATGAGTTAGTTGGTTTTTCCAATATAGATCTTTGTTCGCAGGTAATTGCAATTATGACGTACCAGCAATAAACTCGAAAGTTTACTGTTCTCCTTTAAAATGAAGTGTGAACCTCATGATATCACTGCCAGAAACTAATTAGAACATATTATCCTAATTAATACCTCTAATTAGCATGTTGAAATAACAGACTGTGCGTGTATGTTAGAATCGTCTGGACGAACACCTATTCATGTGTATAATTTTACAATCTGCTAAAAGCCTTAGGTGTTTCTGTTTTTGATAGGCTGCTCTGTGTACATTAGACGTTTGAGCGTGTCTACGAACTTAGGTAATAACTGGTAACCGCTTGTAGCAGACTGCGGGGCGCTTAATGTTGCATTGTGCTCATTAGGTCTTGGTTTTAATTAACTTTGAGGATCTACATTGTCAGACTGTCGGAAGACTCAAATTATCATCAGCCTAATGACTTCCACGACTGCTTGGCATAGGCAGAAATTGTATACTGTTCAGGACAAAGATTACAAAAATAAATCTGCAAAAAAAGCGACAAACACCAAAAACAATTTGTCAAAAATGTGAAAGATTTTTATTTTTCCCAATGCAACTAGAAGTTGTTACGGGATCAGCATGTCTTCAACAAAGCCAAATTACTGAACCGATTTTGATACAAAATAAAACCGACTTCAAAAAACACAAAAAAAGTGAAAAATTACTTTAGCTTCAGAAGTCGGTGACCTTTGTTTGATTGATTTATTTAGTTTTTTTGTCACCGACTTCTGAAGCTAAAGTTATTTGTCACTTTTTTGTGTTTTTTGAAGTCGGTTTTATTTTTTTGCAAAAAAGTTTTCGTTTTTCACTTTTTAGTGGTTCACTTGTGCTTACCCCTTCACAGCGTACTGGCGTGATGTTATGTAATGAACTGGTGTAAACAATAGACAGACAATAGATTTCAGCAATCCCAGTCCAGTTGCTATCATTTATTGAGGAGTTCCGGTGCCTATCTCCGAAGTTCTTCATCAGATTTTCACCAAATTGAAATGGAACCATTTTAAGAAAGTATTCTTCCAAAAACTTACACAAATCGTCAAGTGTGCCTGTAAAATTTGAAGAGTTCTCTCTATTTCTCCAGGATCCCATCATCAGACCCTGACTTGGTGATGGGACCACCTGAGAAGTATACCGTTTCAAACAAAAAATTAATAATTCAAATCGGTCCAGCCATCTTCGAGTAATCGGGGAACATACATAAAAAAAAGGACCTAGAAGAAAAATATCAATTGGACCAATCGGGAAGTATATCCTTTCTCATAAAATAAACCACGGAATTCCGTCATTTATGGACCGATTTGAGGTATGCAATGGTATGGAGGTATGATGAGGTAACTTCCTTCCTTCCTTTTTTTTTGAAGCCTTTAAAAAAGCTTTCCAATGGAGGAAAATGACGTTCATTTATTCAAAACAGAGTTAAACGAATATAATGTTAGTGACCTACCTAACCCTGATTGTGTCATCACTAAATTCCAAAAATACCATCACTGTCATCGATAGCAAGAATGTATATTTCATACGAGAAAATCAGTCTATCAAAATTCATTCATTCATTGTTATTACTGGGAGACAATGGGGTGTTGAGAAGTTTTGGCGATGTGTTGAATTCTGGCCCACGCGGCATGCCATATTAGTACGATGAAAGGTACCGATAGACAGACCACGTGTTAGGCTGTAGAATACAGGACGTAGAAGGAATACGTGTACCTCACCATTTCTGACTAGATTTGGATATTAGCTCACCTTTATTTTTGCTTCTGCCTAAAATGTGGTAATAGTTGAGCACATTTCCTGTAACCCGCTTTATACCTTTTCCAGAAATCTAGGTAGCTTAAAAATTGCGTCAGAATAAAATGTTTCCACACAATTTCCTTAATCAAATGCGTAAAAATAAGTTCCCACAGATTTATTTCGTCATCAGGTAAAAATGCACCTAATGACCGCTGTAAGGACCACGCTAGCTACCTTATTTAAAACTAGCTTTGGCCCGTGATTTCGCTCGTGTTATGGTCGGAAAATTTCCCACGGGAACGTTTTAAATACAGCCTATGACACTTGGGGATAATGTAGCCCGGAAATCGGATCGGTACTTCTGTTGATTGCTCCTACGTCCAAACTTACATACCTACTTCACCTTTTATAATATGTGAGTACATAACTCTCTAAGGGCAGATTCAACCAAACTAGAGTAAGTTTTTACTCGAGAGTAAGCTACTGCTTTGTATGACAATTCTTATTCTCGAATAAACAATTGCATAGTAAGAGGTAGTTTACTCTCGAGTAAAAACTTACTCTAGTTTGGTCGAATCCATCCTAAGACTAATATTAAAAAGAGGTAAAAGTTTCTATGTAGGGTTAATCTCCGGAACTAATAATCCAATTCAAAAAATTCTTTCACTGGCGGAAAGCTAATTTATCTGTGGGTTATATAGGCTATAAAATATATTTATAACATGCATATGTATGTCACCGCAAAATTGTCAAACACGTTGGATTGTAACATAACTAGAGAGATTGTAAACTCTCAAAATATTGTCAAACGAACATACTGCTTACAATAAAACACATCATTTTTCGTGAAATGCATGCGATGGTAGTCAACTCAAGCGGTGCGGCGAGAGAAGGAGGGGTCCCCCTTGCCCAATGGTATCATTCTCATGAAAAGATAATGTACCATTCCTGAGAAATACCGATTAATATAACCGAACCTTAAAACACTTTATATTCCCCTAAAAAGCGTAGTCGACGAAGCTCCGCCTCGCTACGCGGGGCCCCTATTTCTGTCTGCCGGGTTTAAAGGAACCTAACTAACCTAACGTGGGGTGCCCCAAGTCCCGATTACGGCGGCAGAGATATTTCCGTCGCATACATTTCACAATATTACGGTTTCACTTCGAACCTAACTAACCTAACGGGGGGGTGCCCCAAGTCCCGATTATGGGGGCAGAGATACTTCCGTATGTTCAGTTGACAATATTTCGAGACTTTACAATCTCGATAGAGAGATTACAATATAACGTGTTTGACAATTTTACGGTGACACATATAAGCCGAGCTATTCTAATTTTTGTGGACAAAGTCGCGGGCGAAGTGCAAGTAGATTTATATTTGGTGGCATTTATTCAGCGCACGCGCTTGCCTCAACTGCCCCTCGCGCTATAGTTTACAACCGCACAAAGTAAAACATACGCGGAAGGATTTCAGACGTGAACGTTACCCAAACAAAACTGGAGCATCTAGTTTCGCCTGAGAAAGCGTTCCATAAACAAAGTCAATTGGTCTAAACGAGTGAATTTTTATTCTGGGGCGATGAGATCATTAGGTGAACGGCCGATGGTTGAGTTTTTGTGGAAATGGGTCGCGGGGACTCCACCATGACATTGATGGGTCGGCTCGGGAGGCCTGCTAAGAAAGCAATCACTTGTTTTATAATTCCTATCTCATAAAAGTAGGAGAGCCAAGCGTCTGTGTTTATTTCTACACGCTATGGACTCGCTTCCCAATATTTACTACTCATGTAACTGGGTTGCATTATATGCCAAATCACTGGTATTTAAATTCGATAATATATATCATCAAAAGCATAACTATCAGCATGAATCTTATAACGAACAATTTAGTTAGGGCAGCCTGAAAATATATATGTCAAAGCCCAAAGCATCTGTTTTGTGTATAAATTCTTCGGCGACATGTTTTTACATAAGAACGGAAATTAAATGTAATTCTGACAGTGACAAGCAATTAACTCTGAAAATATTTATTATACGAGAGGGAGTTATAAATGTATAAGTGTTATGTACTTAAACTATTTTTATTATTCTAGTGGCGCCTAGACTGAGGCTCGAAAGTTTAAATACGTCCTAGATTCGCAATAAACATATTTTTATGAATCGACACTTTATCTTTGGCAGACAAAAAGAGCTCATGGTTTTACAGTACACCGTAAAAAAACTCTATTCATAAATCACTTTACCAGTAGGCACCATGCATTTTTTATTTAAAGATTCGGTCAGGAACTATGGACCCGTGGCTAAATAATAACAGCCGCTCGGGTCGATCTTTAGGTTTAGCCGTGCTTGCCTAGGTTGGTCTGTGGATAGGTGACCACCCATAACATACCGGGTTTTAAAAACATAGGCGACCCAGACATAGGCGCATTACTTTGTGAAATAAATTACACAAAGTAATGCGCCTATGTCTGGGTCGCCTATGTCTTCGAACCCACAACTTACTGTTCGTAACAGAGTACAGAGGTACTGCATTTATGAGTGTTCATTTTCCAGCGACTCCTTAATCTGTCCGTGGGTATACGTTTGACTTTGACCAAAGTTGACCAAACCTGTAGAGGGTTTTCAAGGGGTTTTTACCGAAAACTGGCTACAAAGACGCCTTTGTTTCGTATTGATTTATTCAATTAGACACTGGAGTATAATTAGAGCAGTCTGGGCTTTTCCACGTCTTGACAGGTTGATTCATCATAACAAAGGCTTGAAAACATATGGAAATATTAATTGCAAGATAAGTATGTTTGTTTATTCAGAGGAAAATGGAAAGAGCATTTAGCTTTTCATTACATTAATCTCAGTGGCATACTTTGATCTTCAAAACACTTGGTGAAGCCGGTACGTAATTAGGTGACTATTGTTGCAAACCGAAACACTTTCGTGCCTTGAGAGAACGTTCATTCGTTCTTTGACAGTTATTGAGACAAGTCCAAACGAACCGGAAGACGTCGTGTTGGAAGGCCTCCCACTGGGTGGACCAATGACCTAGCGAATCGCATGGGACCGGTCAATGTGGCAACGCTTGGGGCAGGCATACGTCTCCCACATTGACTATGTCCAGCAGATGACGTCTTTCAGCTGAAATGATGTTGATGATATGACGAGTCTGACTATCGGTGTTACTTCAGGATGTCGCTTTTTTGCTAGACTGATGGGTTGTGAAAAACGGTCCATTCACGTACCTAAGGTTCAAGTCCGGTGCATCTGGTTTTACTGAATGTCTTCTTGGGAATGAATGAGATGGCTATTGATAATTACTTCCGACTTGGCTGTTGAAGATTTTAGGAAAATAAAAGCCAAGTCCAGTTTTTCTCAGCATGTTATTTTGTGTTTTCAATCGACTTCCAAAAAGGTTATCAATTCGACTGTTTTTTTTTTTAATTAAAAAAATGATACTTGCGAGCTGATCAGTTTTCTTGGGTTATTCCCAAAGTACTCTAAAAAGAAAAAAAACTATCACTAACTATCTCTACGGTCAAATGTATGACGTCAACGCGAATAGGTAATGTACCTAATTGTTTTTCCCTGAAATTATTACATATGGGTGTATCATTTCAATCAGGTAGTCCCTGTATTACCTGCTTATGGACTGGATAGTCATAAATAAAAAAAAATATTAACATTCATTTTTATGATTTTGTTGTAGGTTGGGAATACCATATGCGATTGTACGTGAAATTAATAAAATATTCGCATATGGTAGGTGTTGAATGAACAAATGACGGAATTGCAGTTGTAGTATTTTAAAATAAATAAAACTATTTGGATTTTATATGCACTATCTCCGTATTTACAACAGAATGGTAGAATGAATATTTATATACAACGTGTAACGTTAAATGCTCAAAATCTGAAAATAGTTTGATCAGAATCACGGGCAGAATCTATTGAACCACTTTTTAATATAGGTCACATTTTTCAAAAAAATCTTCATTACAAATGTTGCCATGTCTATGTATTAATAGGTCAAGCCATCACGTGCGCAAACCCGCTAAAATAGGTAAACAAATAAACACAAATGGTTGTCGTCCAATTTAAATTGTCTCATACGCGGGATACTAATAAATCTAATTGCCAGTAAAACTAAAACAGCACATAAAACCTTAAATTTTTTTAAATTGTTTTTTTTTTCTCTCAGATTTAAGTCAATTGAATTAAAAATCATTTGGGGTGTCTGAGGTTTTGCGCATTTAACGTTACACGTTGTATATTAATCAAGGATGTTGTTTAAGGTGTCTGACGAGATGACGAAAAATAGAGAGGTATGCAAGAGGAAAACATAAGCTGCGCTGACCACAAATTAATTGGTTTATTGGCAAGAGAATGATGATGTTGTTTATACGATAAAGGGGTAAGGGGATGACGTTTCTTTTTTTACCCAAATACAGGGGTTTATTCATAAATGCCGCGTACAAAAATACAATTTTGTAGTTTATCAAACAACTTTAGGTGTTAATCATTACGTAATATTAGGCAGCGTTGGGAATCAACCCTAAGTTTAAATAATAGAAAATATTTTAAATCGCAAGTGTAGGTATCACCTAAATCAATTATGATCAATTATGAAAAACTAAACGTTGGCTTTGAATTCCAGTTTTTTTGAAGATTGCATGCAAACCTAGATAAGCCATAAATTCTTCAAAAAATCTGTTTCGCGTTTTTGATGGAATAGCTACGTCATACCACATCTCAAAATTGACCGGACTGATCCATTTTCATGACATTTTCCGCTCTAATTAAAATCTAGAAATAATTAATTTGCATTTTTTTGCTAAATTGATTGGTACATGGACAGTGTTGGCATATTCTTTTCATTAAAAGTATTTTGGTGTAATACTGTATCTAGGTAGTCTGTAGTTAACCTAGATAGATTTACGCACATGTAGGTTATATAGTGAACCAATAATTTGCCTCTTCCCAACTATGATCGGGTCTAGCGTTGCCAGGCGTCCGGATAAAGCCGGACATAGTTAGGCTTTTTGATTGCGTGTCCGGCCAAAATAAACGGTGTCCGGCTTTTTACATTTTTCAAAGAGCGAGCGCGGAGCGTGGACGAGCGCAGGCGTGTCGACTAATGAATAATAAAATACTTAGACTGATTTGCCATTTGATTTTATTTCAATTTTATTAGAATTAAACAAGATTTAGTTTCAACAGTGGCGACCTCCAGAAAAGTGCCGAGACAATGAAGCTTGACGAAGTCCTAGAGACACAATTTAACTGACTGGAATCTCGCAACGAAATTAATCAAAAATAATAGCGGAGAAGTTGGAAAAACATTATAGCAAAAGCAAAAGTAGAAGGCCAATGGCACAAAGACATGTCAGCAAGGCCGAAGCCTGCCGGGGCTGTGGGACTGTTCGAAAGGGATACCGTGGCCCCGGAACATAAAAGGCGAGGAAGGAACATGGATGGGTTTTAGTCAGTCAAAGTCTGACACCCCTCCCGCTCCGCCCAGAGTGGGAGAAGTTATTTGATGATTTCTTATCCGAAAAAAAAAGACAGTCGGGACCACTTTCTCAGGCACGGAAAGGTCTCGGTATGCAATAAGTGGTCACCCATTCATGGATCGTCCCCGGTAAGTGATAGTTTAACCATTAATCGACCAGTGTGGCTGTTATTACTTAGCCATCCACGAGCCCTCTCTGTTGCCGTGGGAGCCGCATGTGCCCTTGTCTACTTATCCAAATATCTGTAAAAAAGCGAAAAAATGTGCAGAAATTAAGGCTCCCCGGGCAGCAGGCTTGGCATTAGCAAGAATAGAATAATTGTTGTGTTCTAAAAATTTTAATTGAATTAAAACGGGAATATTTATGCTTCTCTAGTATTCAAAACATCCTTATTCCAAAAACCTGCACCGATTAAGTCTGATTGGTTTATTTTTTATTTTGATTAGTGCTCCATTTCTTGTTTGTCGACATGGGATCGTTGATAGATCGCGCGCCATCAATCTGACTGATTGGTGAAATTGATAGGCGCCGTCTGCTTTGCTAACAACTAGATGCACTGCGAATATAAATTAAATAGACTCAGAAGCTCAACTGTATTTAGCGTGCGAATGAGACGGAAAAGTTTATTCGGTACTTTTTTCTCAGTTATTATAAAGCATTGCCATCCAACTGGTAAGCAGTAGTGGCCCCGACTTACGAGCAGGCTCATTACTTTGTGTAATATATTTTATCACCAGTTCTCTCAAAACTGTGAAGGAAAACACCGTAAGGAAACAGGCATGTCAGAACCAAAAAATCTAAGACATGTTACATCTACCAACCTGCACTGGGCCTGCGTGTTGGATTATAGCCATAGTATAGAGAGGAGGCCTGTGTCCCAGCAGTGGGAACCATTTAGGCTGATTAACCATAATCAGCCACTTTGGATGGCAATAGTAATTGTCATCCAACGTGGTGATGCTCTCGGCCTTCTAGGCACATTTCCGTTTATTTTTTAATGCTGATGAATTTTAGGGTATACGATAATTACTGCTTTGATACTTATACGAAATTTCATTTAATTCTATTTATTACATTGTAAATTATGTTTTAAAAAACTCAATCAGTAAGCTATCGATAAATCTGTCAGCCATTCAAATTGCTTTGATTGCTTGAGAGTGAAATGCGTAGGAAGACAATTATGATAATTTTATGGCAATTGCAATTTGTAAACTACTGCAATTCCGAGAGGAGAATATTGGGCAATGTTGCAGCTCTAAAAACGGTAGGGTAAATGTAAGTACGACTTCATGTTCTTGTAAACTCGGCTGTATGAACTTGGAAGCTGGTACTTCTGTACCTGTCTGTGTTGTGCGCAGTCGTCATTGCGAGGTCTGAGTCATTGTTACCACGTGAGTGCCACATTTGCCATGGAAATCATCTAGGATATTGCCTTAAGTCGCACTAACGTACAGAAAAAGAAGTAATTTCTAGACTTATTACGTGATCTGTGTGAGGATGGTCTGATTTACAAACTAATTTATCATTCCTTTCCACGCATACTTTCGCTGCAAAAGTTGTAAAAATAAACGAAATGCTTCAACTACACAGTTTGTATAAGCAAGAGCTTCGGGAAAATGCAAAGAGCTCGTATTTTAAAAATCTTTTTTCTTTCTTAATGTTTTGACGCTATTTTAACCGAAGAGTCTCTAGGAATTCTGGCGCCTACTGCTGCAGATGTTCCAAAATACTGCTTGGCCTATTTCAAGACAAGACGAGTTAGACAAGTTGGCTAAATATCTGAAGTAAGAAAACTAATTTGGCGGTTTTACCCGAAAGCACTTTTTACTCGGGTCTCTGTATTGGCTACAACTTGCGCCAAAGTGTCTCTAGTATATTTTTATATACTAGAGACACTTTGGCTATACTTTTATGTCGAAAAGAATCACAAATAACCAATTGTCCACTACTCGCAGCCGTCATAATAATAGCATTTGACACACTTTGAAAAACGTTGGCGTTCTCGGTTTATGAAAGTGGCGCCTGTTGCGATCCAAATCTGTAAATCATACAATTTGGCATTGCGCCGGGCAAAGATTAGCGAATAGAATAGTGGACAGTCTGTGACAAAAACGAAATTATGACACACTAAGAAATAAAAATAAAATGAAAAGTTGAATCATGCAGGAAAAAGGTGTCTTCGGGAAACAGATGTATGCTTGCATAAGTAAATGATTGGTAAATCCTGAAGCTAAAACATGAATAATAAATAGAACACATCATATCGTGTCCTAGATTTGGAGTAACATATTGCGAACTACCGGATGTAAGTAAACCGCATCCCGGGATTAATGCGTGGAAGATGTTATAACGTGAATGAACTGACCATTGATCTTATTTACAGTACTTATAAAACATTTACGCGCTGCTAGACATTATCTGGTATATCTCGAGAGCCTTATTTCTTTTAAATTTCCACAAGCTTCGTAATTTATTTCAGTAGGGTCCATTTTTGGACTAAAAACGAACCATGTAGGTGGTTACAAAAGTTGCACCTACGCGCATGTTTACAAAACAACAGAGGTGAATGAATTTGCAGAGTGTATCGTAAACATGTTCAGAATTATAACTATTTTGGAACATCTTTGCAGTGTACGATCTGCTTTTATTACGAGTAGAGAGACTAATAATGGCCAGACGGCTTAGATACTAGGATGAAACGTTAGAGCAGAATTAGCGGTGCAATAACCGAGGGGCATATTTCAAGCACTTTACGTTGACATGAGACATATCGTGCCAGAACATATCATTTTTAATGGTAACGGATATCTTGTTCATTGTTTTAATAGACTTAATACCGCGGAAGTAACTTTAGAGAATTTAGGTGATGATGTTATGTGGCTCTAGTTTTTTTTTGGACGAGATTTTTAAGTGTTTTTAATTGAACTGTTTTGCATATATTTTTTTGTCTAGAACTGATATATGCAACACCTTAGCAATGCAATCTAATCTAGGTCTCAAGGAAAAATCTTTTTTTTTGTCAGTTTGCAACACGATATCCGTAAGAAATCTGTTACAAACGCGACGATATTAGAAGTAACTATAAATTAATTCAGTGTGCCAACTGTCCGATGAAATATTCACTGTTAGGTAGATTTCCTTTTTTTTGAAAAAAAAAAAAATCTACCTATTGGTCTCTCACCTACGGGGATATATATGAATACGTATGTATATGGGTGACAAGCTAAATTTAGCCACACTCTACAGGTCGCAATTATGAACCGATTGCTTTCAAACTTGGCCAAAAAATCGAAACGGTCAAAACTTAGGCTAAGTTCGTGAATGGGCGGAATTCGTCCATGGGGGGAGGCGGGGGGGCAGTTTTTCTAATATCAGTTTTTTGGCCATAACTTTTTCCCTATGGAAAATTTTTGAACCGTTTCTCATTTTTATCATTCTGAGTACGAATACGGACATCTTTAAATTAAAACTTTTTTGGTGCAACCCCTAAATTGGGGAGGGGGTTGAAAATTCCAATTTTTTTGCGAAAAAAAAATCATATCTCCGAAACAGTAAACATTTTGAACGTCGCAAATATTTTTTTTTGAAAGCAAATATTTTACTTTACAATTAATACCTTCAAAGTTTAGCGATAAAACTTATAGTTTTCGAAATAAAAAATTATAACTAAACATTTGAGGGCGTTTCCATGCTAAACTCCTATGAGAGAATTTAAAAAGGGTAAACTTTCCATTACAGGACAACGATTTTGAAATCATAATTTTTTTTGTAGATTGTACACATAAGTACAACTCTTTATACAAATTTTCTATAGTCGGACGCTCCAGCACCTTCGAAATCTACCTCCTCCTGCGGCTTGCCGGAGGGATTTTTTTTCTTTCGTTTCTCTTTGATTTTCATAATTTGTGTATATCAGTATGACAACTTAATCTGTTCAAATGGCCATTATAGCTAATAGTCTGAAAAGGCCAATGAAAACATTATTTTTGGTTATTTAACTTACAAATGGGGGATATATTTTAGAAATGAACAATAATGTTAGCTAGGCGGGGTTATTTCTGGAGTTAGTAACGGCCACTGGGTTTGTTTAAGATATCTTGTTTGAAGTGGATCGTGGTTGCAAAATGGGTGCGATGTTATGACAGACAATCGTCTCCGCAAACGACTGCGCTTGCGCCGCTTTCAAACACCGCACAAAACATCATACTCGTAGAACTTCGCAAATTACCTAATTAAATATACTTGTTACGACGCCTGTTACTTCAAATTATTTGACTGTTCGATTCAAGTTCTCTAATTAAATCAAAGTCTGGATTAAATAGATCGTAAGTAAATCAAATTATGCAATGTTGAGTCTATTAATTATGTTCTAGCATACATTATTAACACATAAGGAGGGATTAGAAGGTATTAGGAGTACGTGGTGTGCCACGAGCGTGTTTATACGATCACTGACAACTAGTGAATGCTATTGTACATCTGAGGTGACAATTGATATTATCTGACAACTGGTTGATGGCTGAACGGGACCACACAGTGCTGTGTTTTATTTAAATACAGTTGGTAATTTATACTTTGTAATTTTTGGGGATTCCAGTTATGTTCGTTTGAGGACCTCGTGGCTAAAGAATAAAAGCCGCTCGGGTCGCTCTTTAGGTTAAGCCATGCTTTGCCTAGGTTGATCTGTGGATGGTTGACCACCCTTACATACCGAGTTTCCTCCGTGCCTCGGAAAGCACGTTAAGCTGTTGGTCCCGGCTGTCCATCTTTGACAGTCGTTACAGGTAGTCAGTGGCCCAAAAAAGTCTGACACCAGTCTTACCAGTGGTATCGTATTACCCAGTATTAACTGGGTTGTGGATGTCAGATACGCAGTCGCTCCATGTAAAATACTGGTATTCAGCTAGATCCGGTAGGTATATAGCATCCGGTTAGACTGGAAGCCGAACCCAACATAGTTGGGAAAAGGCTAGAAAGGTGATGAGTTATGGTCGTTTGAATTTTTTATTGATATTTCCCACTTTTTTCCTTCTAAGTTTTCATTTGGGAAATAAACGTTAAGGGGCCGGCGGAGCGTGCGTCGTTCATACAAACGTACCTAATACCAAAATAATTCGTAAATCAAACATATTCTTAAGAAAGTGTGTATTTATTTCGATTGGATTACATAATATCTAGGTTCCCAAATATATATTATGAATGGAAATTGATTTGAACAAGAGTTATGATAAAAAATAAGTATTCTATGGAAATTTTAAATTCCTCATATCTCGTCTAAATATCATCGTCCTTTCAAAATATATATTTGGGATGGGTAATCCGATCGAAATTGATAGACACTTTCTTGAGAATATGTTTGGTTTACGAATTATTTTGGTATTATGTTTGTATGAACGACGCACGCTCCGCCGGCCCCTTAAGGAAATATCGAGATCTTTGTGTCTAGCTCGATATGATCGACTAGCGGTGGTAAGTACTAGAATCAGTATTTAATCTAAATTCTAGTCTACAACTTTACCGTACAAATCGTATTAATTGAAATGAAAATACTAAAACGTTGTTAGATTCGGGCAAGTTCCTGATTCATTTGTGAAACTTGATTGAAGGAATTGGGTTAAACTGCATTGTTCTTAGATGAATTGTCTATGATTCGTCAGATAATAATGTTGTCCTTTATACTTATCCATAGCACTTACATTTTATTAGGTATTGCTTTCTATTTAATGCTGAAATTCCATTCCTTTGAGTTCTAGACTATTCTAATAAATATTTCATGTCAACCAGGTTCTCGAGCTTAGTATTAGAACTATGTTAATCACAGCCACGGGTAAATGACTAACACCTACTTTATATGTGCTCGTTACGAGACCCAAGGTGCGTATTAATTACGACTAAGTAGCTTCCTAACTCACGAGTAAATTATAAAGTGGATGTTAGTTCATTGACAAGAAATACCCGTTCATAATGTTCATTGAGACATCGACATTGCCTCTATTTTTATTGGGACAAGCCCGTCATTCTATTCCCAAGCCACTGCAACTCCTGAAAGCCGAAATCAACAATGACGACCACCAGACAGGCGCCGAGACAATGAAGCTCGACGAAGCCCCAGAGAAACAATTTAACTGTCTTGGATCCCGCAACGAACTTAATCAGAATAGAATAGCATTGGAGTAGGAAAAATATAATTATTAACACATAGATATGGTATATCTGTTTACGATAAGTCAGACACCGGTAACGTTTTGTAACTGTAACATTTCAACGCTCCAATCCCTGTGTCTGCAAAACGTCCCAATGTCTGCGAAACTAACGCGAACTCTCTGGTCATGTATATGAAAATTTACTCCAAACATTTGTTTATATGGTGCCAACAGTTTTATTTATTGCAACACCACATTAAATTTTATCTTCGCATAGTAAAATTGAAATATGTTACATTAGTTCAGCCATGTTTACGTTTGACGAAGGGCCGTGCGGGCGGGGTGCCGGGCTCCGGGTGAACGGTAGCGGCGCGTACGCAGGGCCCCTAATCCTGACAAGTGGTGCCGATAAATCAGTCGCGATGGTGATTGGTGACATCATCGTCTGCTGCTCGACCTTCCAACTAATAGTCTCATACATTTTCATGGTAAACAGACACATGTAGGTCGAGATGCCTTCAGTAATTGTTAATGGGTTTATGAAAATTTACGCACTTCATTTTTTGGTAACGAGTTCTGTGCCATAAAGTACAGATATTAGATTGCCCTAATCAATTGATTTAGGACGCAGTTGTGTTTTGTATTTCAAAACAAATGTACAAATCACTTTTATGTTGTCATTGTTTGCATACATTTCTCTCATTCTCAATTATCTGGTTGAGAGTGTTAAGTGGTGGTAATGATTTTATTTCGGATGTAAAGACATTGTCTTTCTGAAAAAGTATTTATTTAAGATTATTCTCGAGCCAAAATAGAAGGGGGCGTAATTAGGACTGAGGTGACTTTTTGCGAAATACGTATCAAAGTCATGACCTAACGTGACACTCCTCAAGTCTTACTCACTTTTTTTTGTTAATTACTATTGTCAAATCTCGTGGCTTCTAAATACTTATTTATTGGATTGTTACTGTTTTTCTTATACCTACATTAAGGTAACTGGTAATTGATTGATGTATGTAAATAGGTAGTAGTAGTCTCTACTACTTCTACCTATTTACGTACGTAAAATCAGAGACGTTATTCTTTAAGTTTTTCGTATTTTTAATTATTACTCAATGCATTTGTATGGTAAGTAAACCCTAGGAGTTAGGCTCGCGTCACACTGCATGAGGATGGTGGCGTCCGCGGCTGGCGGGCGTAGACGCACTTTGCTGTAGGCTGCCGAAAGTAGTCGGAAAAGCGTGCAGACGTAGTCCGATATTTAAAATTGAAAGAGTTGAAGAGATCGACAGTAAACGGGCGCGCTCGCGCAGTCAGTGGCCCGCAAGTCGCCGCGACGCGCGCTCCGCTCTCCGAGCCGCTCGACTCCTCGACGCACCCGACTCATTTTCCGAACGCACTTAACTCACAACTCTATCACAGATGCGAACGAAAATACCGATTTATTGAATTAAAATAAAGAGGATTATTTTATAGAAATCGTCTCTAATAGAGGACTTGAATTTCAAATAATAAAACACGTGTTTAAATATAGTTGGCGCGAACAGAATACGGTGTTGCTGATCCACGTTTTTCACATCGAGTGAATAAATAATTAGCGGGCGACGACGTCGCGAGAAATTTCACTTTTTACCAGCAAGGATCCTCCGTCTACGGACTGTCTATACTCAATGGAACGGAGATTATACCATTAATCCAAGTGAGTATTTACCCTTATTTTATTCTCGCATGTCATTATATTCTCATGTTCGTTAAATGATAGATTACTTTTATCTGTATAGACAGATAGTAGTTTTTGTTAAGATAATCTGATCAATTGTGATTGCCATGATTATAATTATTATGTCCTGTTAGCGATTTTCGCATCTATCTGTCTACGTGAGGGCTTTGCCATACACAAAATTACACTAAGAATTTAATAATAGGGGCTTTAAAAAAGGCCTGAAAAAAGAAATGTTTCGATAGATACGAGCAAGTATATAAATTCACGAAACATCTTAATTTTCAATAATGAATTCGAACTGTAATCCGAGGCTCAGCAACACAGTTACTGAGCCAACGTATCTGCAAATATTGTGTAACGCGTTTAATATTTGTTCGAAGGCATTATCTATTGAGCAGAGGCGTTAGATAATCGGAACAGGACGGCCATTTAATTGACTATAAAGTGCTTTCTATTTGCCCAACTACTCGATGTGTACAATCAAAATACACGAGTAGACATAATTTCATATCACCTGAATAAACTTTCGTTATCTCATACAACCTACGATGTTCCTATAATACGCGTATCTATTTTTCGTACCATCCACTGTTTTTCTTAATTTTCAACATAATTATGCATACATCGTAGTCGTGATAACGACTTGAAAAATTTACATTAAAATAAAATAAAAGTTTATATTGCGTTGATATACCTAATTAATTGGATATTCTAAAAGTGTTGAGAGGAGGCGTTCTTGTATGTTAACATTTGTTACTAGGTGTAGAATTAATCGAGTGTAATCCTACTGATTGTTTTGTCATCCGTATCACTATCAATAAACGCGGCACGACCAATGAACTAATTTAAATTGAAGCATAATTATTTTAAATCCATTAGGTAGCTGGCTGTACGTCAGCTGTCATATGACCACAGATGATCAAAATAAATTCAGAATTTTTGAAGTGATCAATTTTGTTTTATCGCACAGGTGCATGCCCCCTGACATTTGACACCGGGCGGCAGAGTGACTTTGCGTAATAGTATCCAAGTATGAATGAGATCGTTGTTCCTCAGTGGTTTTACAAATTTTACTGATTTGTTTTTCTGTCTGGTCGTATACGTAGTTAGTTGTCTGGTATTATTAATAGGTACAAGTGGTATTTTATAAGTCTTTAATTTAATAATACTTTCCTTTTACCTTTGCTCTTTATTTTTGTTGCAATATTGCTATGAGGAACAAAGCGTGTTTTATTTTCGTATCGTGCGCTGACAAGCTTCAGTCAAAGAATTTATCAAATTGCTAAGGTTGAGTGATTTTTACGAACGTTCATATTGAAGTAAGTAGACAGTTAACAATATAACTATGGCAGGTGAATGAACACTACTTCACATGTGCTAATTTTCGCCTCTGTCATTGGTTAGCGGTATTGTTTTCCACCATTACTGAAAGAGACCTTGTGGAGCCGACTTGCTAATTGCTTGGCATTTGCAAATATGACGTGAATGCATTGTGCGATACTGAAAAGAAAAAGATAAAAAAAAACAGTTTTTATTTCTGTACGCACTTCAAAGACGTCATCTGTTATAAAATGTATTTACATTTCTTACGTTATCGATTATCTTATATTCGGAACTACAATCGTAAATTCAAATTTTATGTCTTTATCAATTGGCTGAAGTTTTTGGGTCTCGGCGTGTGTGGCGTCTGTTGGCCAAATATTTTGTATGATTAGTCTGTGAATCTGTCTTATGGTCCTATTGGCCCGACACTCATCGAGCCAGTTAATGCTGTCAGGTCGTGGGCACCTCGCAGCAGTTTGTATCAATTAAATCGTCGTTGTTAATTTTCGCGTTAGGCTCGTGAGAACGACATCGATCTGAGGGTCGCGCGGTCAATGCTGTGGTGACGAAGCCTAAGTAATTGTGCTAAGATAGATAAAACTCATTATTTCATTAAGATGTATTAGATTGTGTAGTTTTTGCTTGTTGTTCGAGAAACGTGACGGCGGTTAGCGAGCCTATTTTGATGTTTTTTTTTTATTAATCTAACATTTCGGCCCGCGTTATTTTTGCTTGTAAAAGTTTCAACCACAACAACTCTAAAAAGGAATCGTTTAGCTAAATGCATTGTTTATAATATTTATAGATTTTGTACAAACACGTCTACCAGCATATGTTGCTTTCTTCAAATCAAATAAAATTTAAAGTGGTTGTGATTGATGTTTAAAGTGAGCCTCAACAAATCAAACTTGCTTTTACATAGACGTCCTCTTCTGTAGGTCATAGACTTTTAAAAGAAACTAAATAACCGATGAATGATGCATAAATCCATCATAAATATCAATCAGCTACAAATGCAATGGCATATCAATATGCACAATATATTTATTTTAGTAAAAATGAGTTTACGTTACAAACGCAACGCATATGTTTTATTTTATGAAAATCCATATGGTGTTGATTGAGATCTATCGTGCTGCGAGATAGGTAATAATTTATTCGGATTTAGTAATGGTTTTAGTTACTATGATTGGTATAGTCTTGTGCAGCCACCCAGCAACGGCGCAGACGCAGCTAGCGATAAAAGCGCGGCTGGATTACGTCAATGAAATGGGTTAAATGGACTGAGGCAATAAAAGTAGCCCTCGCCGTGAACTCGCGGAAACGCGGCCTCTGTGGCCCGATGAAGGCCACGAAACATCAGAACACTCTTTGTAAATATTGCCCAATGTTTGTCTCATATTCTTTAGTTTTTCTTTGGCCATTTTAACTCTTCCAATTTTAAAAAAATCATAGTGGTTATCTCCATCTTCTTCTTCTCTAGTCTCAATACGAACTCTCGTTACATTTGAATGGCATAAGAAGTAGTTAACTAATAACCATGTGAAATTAACGGTTACAGTATTAACAGTACCAAGGGTCTCTAAGTTGACCACGGGCAGACAGACGGAGAGACTTTAACCAAACTGTTAAGAGTTAGGAACTTCGGAACCCTATAGAAGCCCTCTGCAATGTAGTATTGGAGCTGTCGACTGTCCTAAATGTGTGTGATAGCAGTGATAGATAGCTTTGTGGTATGTCCAAGACAGGAACTTCTGATTTTTCGGATTCATGTGCGTATTGTATAATTATCACTTGCTTCGGTGAAGGGAAACATTGTGAGGAAACCAGCATGCCTGAGAGATGTTTCTCGACGGTATGTAAGGCCAAGTCTGGGGCCCATGTGTGGCATAAAAACTCTGACACCAGGTTGGCTACTAACCACACGATAAAGAAGAAGTGTGCGTGTACTCATGCGTGAAAGGTAATCTAAATAAAGATCCATTATTTAAGTCGACAAATACACATAATCCACTAAGTAAAAGTCCTAATCTACCATTATCTAACATATTTACGCTAAATTTTCCTCATATGACGTTCGAATTTAAACAAAACTTCTTTATGAATGCATTTTCGCAATAGCCCGTGTGACTTTAAATATGCAGATGAGATCGTAAAGTGGGTTTTGGGGCCCTTGTAAATTAAAAGTTAAACGTCGAGCTGACCGCGGAATTCACGCACAACTTGCGATTTACAAGCTATGAGCGGAATACCGATGCAAGACTTCAATTATGGTCGGAACATTATGTATTTATTTTATGGTTCCGCCCATTTGTTTTGTGATATTCTACTTAATTATAAAAGGATTCCTGTATGGTAATTAATTTTAGAAAAATAAGCATCTAAAATACTTATGTCAAGGTATATCTATCGATGTATCTTCGAAGGTAGGTGATACCTAAAAAACCCACTAATCCCGCGTGGTGGATTACAGTTTCTCACTGAGAAGAGCCCTGTGGCCCAGCGTACTTTGTGGGATGATTATGCTTTTGTACGTGTAAAGTAAATAAATATAGTTTACGCAGAGAATGTCAGATACGTCAATTTTTCTAGTTAGAGAAAAAAAACACTATTTGTGCTATTCATATTTTATTGGAAAGTAGGTGAAGCACATTGTATACACACTACTAATAGTTAGCAGTTTTGCGCAATTAAAGAATCAAACACGCATGTCAGCAGATCGTCCAACTCGATCGGCAAACAACGATTTTTTGGCACAAAATTTTTATTTTTCTGATGACTCGCGATTCGCGAAACACATGAAGAATATATTTTATTAAAGTGTTAAAAAATGGTAATCACTTCACTTAGAAATCGAACGCGCCAGTAATGAGCCGGGGCTTCGCATTGAATGGTAATGATAACAGCGGTCGATGAACGGAGCCGTGAACTTGGCTTTGACCTTCGAGCCCCGCACCATCTTATTGTTAAGGTACACGTACAAGTACTACAAGGTATTGTTACGTCACCGTTTTTGGTTCTAAAATTTAAGTGCGCCGCCGCCGTGTAGAAGATTTGTTGCGGGTGCGACTGCGCTCCGAAGCGGGATCGGGGCAGCTCGGGGCACCTCGGGTCGTCTCGGGTCGTGCCCACGAGTTGTCTCACGGCAGGAGTGTAATTAGTTAATAGTTCAACGGCATACTGTCCAGTAATAAGCTATGCAGTCGGCTCTGTGCATTTTGTTGGTATGGTATGTTATGTAGAGTGTTTTGAATGTCGTTTGTGGAAAAAATAAAAGAAATAACATAACATTATATCACGCCTATAATCCCCGAAGGGTTAGGCAGAGGAGTACCTAATGGTACACCCATATTTCGTCAGTTATGTTTAAGTTCCATGTAATAAGGGAGAGCCTATTGCCATCAACCGGGCACAAATCTAGACTCCGTGGCTGCTACTGAGAAATTGTTATTGGGTTTGATGGAAAAACCCAATAACACTTTGCCCGACACGGGAATCGAAGCTAGGCCCTCATTCTCAGCATTCGCACTTGCGTCGTGTAGGATCCACTTGATGCACTTAGGTATCGCATTTGGAACACTATGACCTTCCTATTTACCTACTATGTGTAAAGTTCATATTTTTTTGTTGTACTTCCTACGAAATCTGTATTATCCAATAGTAGAGGTTAATATGTGGATTTAATGAGAATGAATAAACTAATATTATCTCAGATTCAATTTTCCTGCATTTGCAAAACATTAATATTTTGGTTTACCCCAAACCCAATTTCGGTATTAAGCAAATACAGAATTCATTTCCCTGTATCATAAATGTCAATTTTTTTTTAAATATTACTAATGCAACAGAAACCCGATACCAGAACGTCACTACAACGGAAGCTACCCATCAATCGTCACCCTCATTTACTATCGTCACTGTTCCTACATCTAGGTCTAGCCTAGACACGTACCACGTAGCTAATTAGTACTCACACGTGACTAGATCACTATGACTAACATTGTTTTTAAATACTATACGGTTGTTTTTAAGCTCACTATGTAAAACAGCAACTAGGTAAGACTAAGAAGTCGCTATCTTCAGGAAGTGGACGTATAAGACGTTCACGTGCCACACATGTTGATATATTAGACCGTAGATATGCGTAGGCGCAGGGCGGTTGACAGAAAGTACTCATTGATATGCCTAGGAGGGAGGAGGAAGGGTGTTATGAATCAGTTGTACAATCATACATAGTAGATTGTTCGTGTACGTTAAGGTGTTTGTTTTGATAAGGGAGTCATTTGATGGTACTCGTTAATCCGTCATCTTGTCGGCGGTTATGAAGAGACAACGTCATTAGTGAAAATAAATGAATGATTTCCTGATATCAATCGCGTATCCAGTGTGTAAAGTTAAAATCAAAACCAAGATTTTATCGACTGTCGATTCCTCTTCTGAATCTTTGTACTATAAGAGTTCAAAGATGACCAAAAAATACATAGTTATGGCGATACTTCCAAATGGCCAAACTTCTTTTAAAATTCTCAAAAACATGCGATTCATGCCATATGTGATTCGTACCCACGGCGCAACTATGTTAGTCTAGATTTGGGTCGTACGTGATTATATCCGAAACTCTGAACCAGTTCTAGACTAAATCTGTTGGGACCCGTATAACTGACCTCAATTGCTTTAATAATTTTGAACCATTAAACCTCTAATGGATTTCGGTCGCTCTATATTGGTTGTAGACATAAATAGCGCATATCGTGTGACTGGAACATTTTCCTCAAATAGTAAAGTTGTCTATGGATAGGTTGGCACATTGGCCTAATTTTCATAGTTCAATAAAACATTTCCCCGAGAAGTTTCCCTGAACTTGCTCGCGGTCGTACTGAAGCGAGCCGCTGACCGAAAATAGATTGCAGATTCATGCGTCAAACTTCTATGTATTACATGTTTCGGAGGAGGCATACAGAATGTTAGATAGACACATACATTTTATTGCCAGCAAAAATGTTTACACTAAATTCGCAAAACTAAGAAGGTCTTCGTAAAGATTATACATGTCGATACTAAGACATACTTTCATCAAGACGTCGACTCTTGATATTATTCAGAGCATATTGACTAGTAAGACCAACCAAAATATCTCAGACATATTTAGGTCGAATCAGTTTTTTTGTGAGAAAATTCAAGATGTGTTTTATGCCGCATCCATTCAGCAAGCTATCTTCGAACATAGTAAGTAGGTGTACCGAGTCGTTCGATTTTTATTTTGGCCTGTAGCCTCGGCACGCGGGCTATGTCGTTAATATTTTACTACTGGACGTATGCAACACCGCAAATGTTGTTCTTCGCTTATGTACGGGAGAAAAACGGTATAGAGCATAGACAAATATTTTCATCAGCTGTTGCTACGGTTTTATGAAGACGAAAAAGGAAACTCGTCATTGAAATGATCTTAGAAGATTCTGAAAACTGTTGATAACAAGGGCTCAATAAACATTAGTTTGTGTGACGCTAAGGTAAATAAAACCATGAATAATACTGATGTCAGATAACAGTCATTATTTAATTATCAGCCGACGGAAAACACAGATTTAACCTACTTTTCGAAGCCTCAAGCCGATCATCGTGATAAAGTCATATTCTCAAGTACTTTCCTCAAAGTAGGTATTAAATCAATCATATTTACACGAAATTTTCAGAACGGGAGTCGACATGTCTGACACTACTTACGTCAATGGCTTATCTTTACTATCTAAGATCAATAACACTGCACTTTACTACCAGGATGTGCGATTGCACTAAAGAACACCGGCCCTACAATTGCTGATGAAATTATTAAGCGTCTACAAACGTTACCGTTATAGATACCGACGAAATAATTAACTAAGATTTATCAAATAAAGCTTAAGGCCTATCGAAGTCAGGAAAAAAAATCGTAATAATTAAAAGCTTGATTGACTAGAATAATGATGATAAGAAATAATCATGGCTTAGTTTTTTTCTTTCTGGCTTGACTTCATGACTTTTGGCTAAGCTATACTTTTAATAGTTAGAGAGCCCATGACACTCCCAGGCGAAATATAAATAATTCGTAACGTTATTAATAGGGGAACACGAAATGGCGATGCTACAATGCAAAAAGCCTGGCGAACAAAACGATTTCTAGTATGATATGACTCCCAAGTTTCGTAAAATTATTCATACGTGACCGTGGCACGCGTATTCAATCAGTATAAATCGAAAGGAACCGGGTGCTGACAAAATGCCGAATCCAGCTGCGCGGAGGGCGACGTTCAATCGCTGCAGCAACCACTTTCTTCACTGTTTGGAAGATGCAGCAGTGGTTTTTCTTACAAAGAAATTGGTGACATTTCAAATGAGCGGTGGTTTTTTCAGGAGGTCGATCATACTAGATACCTAAAAATGGTTTTTTTGATAGCGCCGCCAGGTGTTTTGCATTGTAGCATCGCCATTTTGTGTGACCCCATTATGAAAGAAATAATATTATAATATGTATCGAGATTCTTTTCAAACTAGGTCTAGTGTCATGGGCTCTCTAACTATAATGTCACCTCCAAACAAAAACCCATGACATTTATTTTGTCAACTGGCCTAATGAAATAATAGTATGTATGTAGTATAATAGGATGATATATCTTTAGAGGGAAACACTTTTTGTACTGATTCTGTAATTCTAGTATCCTGAAGCCTGGAACATTGTGCTCGTACGGTCTGTGGCAATAGGCTCGCCTTCTACTAAAGTAATGTAGGTGATACTTACAAATGCAATGGAAGGCGCACAAATAAGAAGTCAAGAAAGGAGATACTAATAATTTATTATTTATTTATTATGATTATATTACACACATTCCGTTACTCAAGATCGTGGCACGTAGCTACTTAGTTGGAAGTTCAATACAAAATGATTGCCTATTTTTCCCTCTCGTAAGTAGTTAAATACGATAATATTCTGACTGGCGATTTGTCCTGACCGATCTCAGTCGGCAGGTTTCTTGTAACTCATTGGCTTCGGTTGGGATGTACTCGTACCATCATTTGAAAATCTCTAATGGAAATGATATCAACAAACACCAAACAAAATCCGAAGGCAACTCGTACTTCATTAATAAAACACAACTTGCTGTTCAGTAACTGAATTAATCGAAGTCCAACTGAAGATCAAAATGAAGATTTCAGTTTAAAAATCAATAAATAAGAGATGAAATAGCGAATTATTTACAATTTGACGTTGAAATTGATTGAAATGAGTTGACAAATAAAATGCTTTTTAATTATTTGAGGAATCAGTGGTATAGTTTACAGAAAGAAGTATATAATCAAGTTACAAAATGTCTATTAAACTTAAACCCAGGGGTGACTTTTAAAATCAATAGATATATTTGATTCGGCATTGCGTATTTCACACGCTAATAAGGGATCTACCCTTACTTTGCGTGTGTGTGCTAAGTAAGTACTTATTTTTACATTTATCTGATGTTGACTGCACATACATAACCTTTACAACTTCAAACTAAAATATCTTTAATTCCTGACTTCGTATAAAAGTATAACAGAAGACAAAATTGTTCAGGAATTCAAACTCTATACTTTTACATATTTAACATGGGCAGACGCTAAAATAAAATTTCAACAAAAAATTGTTCGCGCTGTGGCCGGTGTTCTTTGAAAATGCTCTCACTCTTGAGACAGTTGCCGGGTGACAATTGCCTAAGTTAAGAACAAATGATGTAAGTTTGTTGATATCGCAATCTAACGTTTGACGGTAAACTTGACAATGAAGGCTCACCTTCAGTTGCATACAAAGTTCTCACGAGCTAGTCAATTTAATAAGATAATCTCTCATTTCCGATTGCATATTCAAAATATTAACTGTAGATTTATGAAAAATACAGAGCTACGAATACGCCCCAGAAACGCTTCATTAGAAAGCGCTACGAAAACGCTACGACACCGCTACGAGCTACTACGAAACTACGCTGGATAAAGCAAAGAAGTAAAACATATCATCAGAAAAATAACTGAGCTAGTGTAGCTCAGTTATTTTTTAGCTCAGCTTGTTAATATAAATGAGATGTGCTCTAATTTCCGATTCCATACTCAAAAGAATTAACTGTAGTTTTATTAAAAATACAGAGCTACAAATACGCCCCAGAAACGCTACATTAGCAATATATTCAAAAGATTAACTGTAGATTTATGAAAAATACAGAGCTACGAATACGCCCCAGAAACGCTACATTAGCAAGCGCTACGAAAACGCTACGGAATCGCTACGACACCGCTACGAGCTACTACGAAACTACGCTGGATAAAGCAAAGAAGTAATATGTATCATCAGAAAAATAAGTGAGCTACACTACTCATGATTTCAGTATTCAAACCAACAAAACTTCACATTAATTTTCTTTAGAGCAAAAAAAAAATGTTGAGCCTACTGTAACGTCAATCTAAGTACATGTCACTACCAATGTCATGATTAATAAACTTGCGAGAATTGTGGTTTAATTTTCTTAGTATCAGCCAAAGTACTTAATTAGTACAGAGTTCATTAACTTTCATAAAAGTTTGAGGACCTTTGAATTAATTAAGGTTATTAGAAAATAGAGGAGCGTGGGCATTTGTAGGCGGTAGGCCCGCGCCTACGACACGACTGTTACCCATTTTACTCCGTAGGCTTAAAATAGAAACGTCAGTATCCGGTTCTGCTACCGTTTTATCATTATTATAATAAAACTTCTAATTATTACACGATACGACATGAGACGCGAGATAAAGATGGCGCCATCGCGCTCATAACTCATTTTATCCTTCTAAATTTTAATGTTACATCTAAATATATGTATCTTAAAATGTAAAAATCATGTGTCACTATGTTTGTACACGCTTATAATCTCCGAAACCGCACAACCGATTTCAATTAAGTTTTGTGAATGTGTGTGGTTGGTTTCAGCTAGAAAGATAGGATAGTTTTGAACTTTGTGATAGGCAACATCGTGCGAGCAGGGGTGGGTCGCCAGTATGCAGAGTGGAAGGCACACCAAACACCAAAAAATACCGCTGTTTTTTAGAAAAGTACGTTACCGATGACTTCTTTAAATTACCGATGTGTGGTGTGCAGAATAATGACGTCTTGAATAGATTTGAAAATATCTTTTTGCACTTGATAGCTCAGGTCTTGAGGAAGGTTACACATGGTTAGACATGGATATTTAACATCACGCTTATGAGCCGAGCAGAAAATATATAGTTTAAAATATCGGGTGAAAACGCAGAGCACAGCTAGTTTATTCATAAAGAGTAAAGTTTATCCGTAGGTCTTAGATACGAACTAATTAATACCTACCTAATTATTATAACTTTGTAATAATTTGTTACATTATTATCGATATAGAAGTATTTTTTTTAAGAATATTGGAGAGCCAATGTTTTGTATTTCGCGATATTAATAACTTGTGATACGAGAAAAATGTGACCCCAAAGGTCGATGTTTATATTATTTACGATGTTAATGGTTTGTTTTAAATTTCGCAGAAACAAAGTAAACGATTGTGAAAGATTGAGGATTTTTTAAATTTAAACCGTAACAAAGGACAATGGGTAGTTTAAAATTTTGTTTGTGGCCCCATTCTTCTCTAACTGGAAAAGGGGTGTTGCTTTCTTACAAAAGTTATTGGTAAATGTAACATCAAGTCTGTATCCTTAGGGTTATACCCGGATTCCGCCTTTATTATGTACAGTCAGCAAAACAATTAGGTTTACAGGCAAGCAATCTTCTTACTACTATTATAAATGGAAAAGGGTTTTAATCAATCTGTTTGTAATTTCATCCATATCCTTTCAGTAGTTTCTGCGTGAAAGAATAACAAAAATCGATCTTTACAGACTTTTACATTTATAATAGTCGGCTAGAAGATTGCTGGCCTCCATATACCTAACTGTTTTGCTGACTGTACATGGGAGTAATGTTTAACTCCCTGTAAAAGGGGCGGGCCTAATACTTTGAGATGACACAAATCCAGGCTTCGCTGTCTGTAAAACAGTCGTAACAGAAAACCCAATGTGAATTAGCTTGACCTGAGCACCACAGCCAAGAAATTATTGTAGTACCTATAAATGTTAAATGTTGCCAGTTAAAATGTCAATAGCGGTCAGTGACTTCACCTGAAAATAAGCCTGTTCAAGTCTTAAATCGTCATCTATAGCCGTGTACGCACGTACGAACAAATTTGTTGCGTTGCATGATACGCAACAACTTGGTTCGCACGTGCGTACCACTAACGAACATCGAATAATCTGTTCGTCAAACATGTTTGCGGCGATCCTTTAGAATGTTCTTTATGGACGGTGTTCGAAGAGATAAATGACGATCGATAACTTCCAACAGCGCCGCCATATATAGTCATGGCGGCGCCGATTAAGATAGAGTTCACGGCTTTTGTGCGCGAACTCGACTCGAACTATGTTCGCATTCGTGTTCGAATATGCCGTCCATACGTACGAACCAAATGTTCAGATTTGATGTTTGTGTTCGCTATGTTCGTGTTGGGGTCGGCTTCCAGTCTAACTGGATACAGCTGAATACCAGTATTTTACATGGAGCGACTTTGTACGAATATAATGGTTTCTAATAGATACAAGTTCAAAGACATAGTAACTACAACGAAGTAAATTAACTTGACACTATCAAACTCAAGTATATCCGTATCACCATGGAAACGTTTTGCAGTTCATAATAATCTCTACTCAAGTGTCCACCCATTAAAAATTATTACCGCTTCATGTATAACACGGTGGGTTTTGATAATCTTGTGAGTAAAATAAATGATAGATAATTATCAGCCGACGGATGGCCTTGCGAGGTCATTATCGCCATGGAAGTGGAGATAAGCGCACTATCGCGACATCACAGGTTTTGGTACTGATCTGCATGTTGTACCTGAAACTTCGAGTGCTTGTCGCTACTTGTAAAATGATATCGAAGAGCGATATGAGATGACGGACATACTTACAACTGATCGTCTTTTGTTTATCAAATACATAGTTTATGGTCGCGGCTAAGAACGCACCATAAAGTATAATAGGTATGTCCTTACCTAACAAATCGAAATCAAAATCAGTTCTGCAATTAAGGAGTGAAAAGCTTCCAGACAGACATACAGAGTTACTTTCATATCCACAAGCTGTAAAAGGACTCATCACGAAGCCGTCAACTAAGCATTCTGTACATCAAACTAAGTTAACTTTACGCAAAAATATTACTTGAAAACTACTTTTATTAACCGACTTCCAAAAAGGAGGAGGTTCTCTATTCGACTGTACGTATTTTTTTTTTTTTTTTTTTTTTTTTTTTTATGTATGTTACCCGATTACTCGAAGACGCCTAAACCGATTTGAAAAATTCTTTTTTTGTTTGAAAGGGTATACTTCCAAGTTGGTCCCATAGTCGCCAAGTCGGGATCTGATGATGGAATCTTGGCGAAATCGAGGGAACTCTTCAAATTTTATAGGATAACGTACAGCAATTTTTATATTTTCTACAACAACTGAAGCATTTGCGTTTGATAAGAACCATTCTACCATCAGATCTGATGATGAAGCCAAGAGTCACGGAACTCCATAATGAGACAATGTATCCTAGTCGTGTTTGGGCTTGTTGTAATTGTAACGGTATGCACTTTCCATGTGAACCACTAAAAAGTGAAAAATAAAAACTTTTTTGCAAAAAATAAAACCGACTTCAAAAAGAAAAAGTGAAAAATAACTTTAGCTTCAGAAGTCGGTGACAAAAAAAATAAATCAATCATACAAACGTCACCGACTTCAGAAGCTAAAGTTATTTTTCACTTTTTCTTTTTGAAGTCGGTTTTATTTTTTTGAAGTTAAAAATCACGTTTATGGTAGAACTCAATGTAACGCAATCAAAACATTGTGCTGGTGGATGCATTAAATGAATAAAACTTGTTTAAAAGTTGGAACTTTGACCACCCTTATCACCGTAACTAGAAGGTTCCCAGGTGCCTATGATTTAGAACAAAAAAAAATGATTCCAATGACGGGTAGAACTTCATTTCTTTTTGCTTTCGATTTAATTTTTTTTACACCCATTATAAACTTAAGTATGCTATGATTTGCTCTGCTGTTTTGTAGAAGATTATCTAAATATTACTGTTTTTAATATACGTACAAAGAGTCCTAAAACTTTTTCAAAACATTAATAATGTTATCGCATTAACGTTAGGTATATTTGTTTAACCATGCACCAGTGCTCCACTTGTAAGGTTTACGTCCAGCTATCATAATTATTCACTTTTTTTCACTTTTCTGTTGAATATATTAATTTATTCAACCTACTCCCCTTATCAAAGATACGATTACACTATCTTATCACTTACCTAACAGAAAGTTGTATGAAAAGTACGTGTTATACCTATTTTGTAAATAGTAAATATTAGATAATTTGGCACAGTTCGTAGAAAATAGCATGAAAGAAAAAACGAATAGTTTTATTGATGACTAAAAGCGGAAGAGTGATAAAATGTTTAATACTACGATATCGAACGAGGCTATCCTATCAGTTTTCAGATTTAGGTTTCGAGTTTAATTCCTGGTTCAAGCGGAAATATGAACATCCCGTGTTCGGTTTTTTGATCTAAAGACTGCCCAATAATAAATATTACTGAGACTAAAATGATTTGTTCTAAATTCTTTCTTGAAACTTCTTTACTCTTTTCAGCTAAAAAGAGGACAAGATAAAAAGCGGAAAGGTTAGATCTTGAAATAACGGTTGAACGAGAAAATTAAAAAGAAAACTTCACAAATCAACGGTTGAGGAAAATTGAATTATAGTAAATATAATTAAATTACTTACTACTAACGGTTCTCGGAAGGAAATATTAGAATCAAGACAAATTAAACTTTTCTTTAGCCTTACCACTAAAGACACAGAATACATGATAGTACAGTCACCTAAAGTTCCCAAAAACTGTCAAATTCCAAATGATTTTAAACCATAAAATGTTGTCAGTAAAGTTCAAAACCGAATAAGAAAATTTGACAGTTTGTAGTAACTTGATGCGTTGGCGACTGTACTAGCTAAAGATTCAAGTTGAAGTAGACACGCTTAATCAGCAAAGCAAACAGTACCGAGTCTATGGTGCGAACAGCACTCGGCTACTGATTTACCGAAGCCTACGTTTGCCTTGTGTACAAATGTTCCACTTAGCCAGTTGACTTGCAACCAGACACCGCACTTGATGACTGAATCAACAAGAGATTTCTAAAAATACATCCTCCTGTATGCGGTTTTGTTGTTTATTTTTAAGAGGTGCTTCTGTTTAAATAATGCAAGTTGTCTTGTCAAGCGTTGGTTTATTTTAGCACGTGGATATTCTAGAAAGATGCTTAACTCAAGCATGAATCTTTTAAATCAAAATATGAAATGTAGAATGACAGTGAAAACTTTACTTATATCGAGTTGATAAAGTCGTGAAATTCATGCGTGAGCATTTTTAATAAACGCCCTAATAAAGGTTATGGTTGGGTTTTTTGTGATGACAGCATTGATACAGCCCTGTATAATGTCTAATGGTTTCAATATTGAAAATCGCCGTACGGATTTTTATCATTTATGTACTTGTGTCTTATTGGAGACTCAAATCCTTAATTTCTTCCTATTTAGTCTCTTCCAGTTGACCGTACTCAAGGTTAAATTCTTTATCAGCTATTTAGTTCTAGACACTACATGTTATAATTACATTTGAAATCAGCATCATAGAGGTTATCATGAAACCAAGCGAGGTTATGTTTCATTCACAACTTACATTCATAGAGTTAATGATAACATTTTCCTGAATCACAACTCGTGAAGTTACAAAGGTACGTTTAACATGTGATCATTAGAGTCTAGGTGCTCAGAGACGAAAAGGTTATAAGTTATGGAATCAGGCGTTACTTTGCGGAAATCCATGGCATTAAATGCTATGAAAAATATTTAGTTTTAATACCGCTAGACAAAAATATCCAGGTCTGAAAGCAGGACACAAATCCCACCGTCATGCATATGCACATGCACATATGGGCCCACCCTCCCGCCCTCATGCATATGCACACATACAAAACAAGTGAGAAATAATTAGCATGCCATGCAACCAAACCTTTACTCGACACTAAAAAAAAAAAAAAAAAAAATCTGATTGGAGAGTTCTACTGAATCACCAGAGGTTAAAGCTTGGAATTGGCGCCAGAAGGGGTTACCTGCTAATAAAAGCCGGGGTGTCGAAATGGGAGCTCAAAATCAGTCTCAGAAAATCTTCAAAGCCGTCAGCTATACTTACGTCTCATTAGTGTCGTAGGCTGGGGATTCAGGGATGACACAGTCGTGGAGTGTGGTGTTGGTCCCACAAACGATGGGACACTTGATATCGTGTCCTGCCTGTCCTGTTGCTTGTACATCAAAGGAGCTACCGAAAGTGTCAAATTCGTCGCCAAATGTTTGGCTCACTCAATTTAAATTGTCATCAACACGATATTAAGAAGTGTCGTGAAATGAGTAAACAGTGACACGCTAAGTTTTTATGGGAAATTATGATATACCATCCCATACAACGGCCACCGAGACGTCTCCATACTCACTGGTTAAACCCATTTCCTGACTTGTTTAAACTCTAAACACGTCTTTTGGAAGCGAGTTTCAGAGAAACAGATCTTTATTACAAATTCCGCAGTGGCTAATGCGTTCGCGAATCGTAAACGTTATCATCAAGTTTATTGACCAGCGTGTTTATACTGATGTGCAGGGGTCGTAAACAATTTACTGGCTTCGGCGGTAGGTGTGGACGTTTAACATGACCACCGGAACAGTTCCAAGAAGAATGATATATAATAGATTCTAATCAAATCTACGGAGAATCGAATATCAAACGCAGGCTCAGTCATCGGGTGATTATGTAAAACATGAACATTTGATACCTAGATAGATATCTAGTTGATTTGGATAGCAACAGCGTAAGAAAACTGCAACAAGAGTACCTATCCCAATACTTGGCAGAAACTTTTATGAGCTGATGTGTTTATTAACTGTCGAGTTGTTATGTACGAAAATATAACTGTTGAATGTCTATTTTATAAAGCACTGTTAGAAAATACTTTCGACAAAAAGAAGCAGCATAGTTCTGGAATATGCATAGGTACAAACGACAACGAAATCTCCGACGATATTAATTGGCACTACTTTACATTGGCCACAAACAAGAACGTGTGAACTATGCAGTATGTACGTATAGTCGTTGCTAAGCCAACATTATTTCAAGGAATTTTCTACAAAGTTTTATAAAACGACTAGCAATAGCTATTTCATCCGCTTGGTGTTCAATAATTACTGAATTCCACACGGACAAACCCGGACAGAAGCGCGATTATTATTCTAGCGCCATCACAATAATTTCAAACCTAAAAAATAACCACTGTTCTCTCATTGGGCAACACTGTGTGACTCCAATGAATTTAGGAAATGGCTATAGGCAGATAATGATAAGACAAAGTAGGCAGAAGTAGGGTTTTTAGAACACAATATAAAATAATTATGGTCTCTTTTGATACGAGTACATGCGGACTGCGGTAACCCCGCAGGTCATTTGGGGATAGAAAAAACCCAATTCAATTTGTTTCATTTTAATTAGCAATATTGTTCATGACAAGTGTTGAATCATAGTACCTAAACCACCAAGTTATTGATAGTTTCCTAGGCAATGTTACATGAATCACAAACGTGTAGGTAAAGCATACTTTAGGTAGGGGATGTTATTTTCAAACTTCTCTCCAATTTTATTGAAATTATAAAGTACATATACCTGAAGAGACTCTCGTTAGGCAGCTGGTTCAAGGGCTTGATACAGAAAGCGGTACTCCTCGACACGGTTTGTATTGTTAGGAGGTTCCTTTCTCTAGAGCCCTGGACTGCCGCGCGCTTGGACCCTGTTTCCGATACCGGTGGGCTACATTATTTTTTATTTTTAAATGTTTTTTGTATTGTTTTTTTTAATATTTATAAAAATTAAATTTATAAACATTTGTAAATAAATAAATAAAGTTAATTATAAGTATTGATTGATATTGACATTAGAGGACTATACCAGCAAAAGATAGGCTCTTCTAGCTTGAGGCGACTTAGGACCTAACGCGAGTTTTATCATACCTGAAAGTAAACGATTCACTGCAATAAACAAAACCAGAAAAATACATGATATTCTTCAGGATATATGCTAGTGTTTTGAAAACATAATAAGTACAATTAATTTTACTCGATGAAAAAAATCACGAACTTAAATCTCTAAAAATTTCTTTTAACGAGTAATAACCATACTTAATATAAAATACATGCGATAATTCGGTTTTTTCGGCAAATTATTCTACAAGCAACGTAATATTAGCATCATAGTGTTTTATTTTTTTAGTCCGATCAATAGATTTTTTGTAAATCGATCGTAACCACTAATTTTGCACTATTCGGCCCGCAGTTACTGACGTAACAACCACTTTGTGGTGCAAGCTGATTAGAACTTTATTTTAACAGTATTTCAAACAAAACGAAGTTTGAAACACCAACACCACAAATAGAGTTGCTAATTTAGCTCCTGTGGTCCCCTTAAGAATATTGTTTTCTAACCAGATATTAGCAAGTTGCAGGGAAAAGGTATAAATAATTTCGCCCGCCCACGGTCTTTCAAACGGTGCCACAATCCCAAGTTCAGTTCGTTGGTTTCACGATTTTCTCCCGACAATCAGAGACAGATTTATGTATCCTTTTCACGGCCTACGCGTTACTAGATCTCGTTCTATGTTAATGGATGCACCTTATTCTGAAAATAAAACAAAACAATGTAAAATAAACACGTCGTCTGTTGTTTACTTTTTGCCTTTCAATCATTTTTGTCGAGTTAAATCGACATTTGTTTTTTTTTATGTCAAGACGTAGTGTGATAGTGCCAGTCTGGTTCTTGATTTACTTTGTCTATCAGACTCCATAATATCTTAAGAGAGTATCCAGGGTTAAAATACTTATCCTTGCGTTGACTCTTGTATCAAATAACCTCTGAGCATTAAAATGTGTGTACAACAGCAACTACTTTTAAGCATAATGTAAAAACAGATGCGAAGTTACCTCTATAAGATGAAGATTCCATTTGATTGTAAATGCCATTTAATGTGTCTATTAAACGAGCATTTGAGGAACTTACGTAGAAATGTGGGTGTCCAATTTAACATTGATGGCTTCAAAAACGTTTAAGACGTGCAATTAACCTGATACCATATTAAAAGGTGGTTATGCCCTATGTCGAAATGGTTCTTCTTAAATAAATTCCAATAAATTTTTGTCAAAAAACCCTAACGTTAATTTACAGCCTTGATTTACCTGCTGTGTTTGAAAACCCACTATTACATTTATCCAGACGAAAAGTCGGTATAATAGCAATTTGTTATGAAAATATACTGGTACCTACTTCTCTCATTATTTCAGTTCGTAATTACGCGATTCATAAGGTAAATAGTTACAGGAAAACAAATTGACGAAATAGTTTTATGAAAAGTTACTAGACGAGCTATAATATCCTCTACCTCTCATTTACAATTCCTGCCCACTCAACCTTCATTCGATATTGAATAGTCCCGTAAAACTAAAAAGGTCTTACTTTGTTGCTCTCTGGTTTAATATAAAAGGTAAAATAAATAAATATGTGTATACTTGTCTATGAGTGGGCGAACCACGCGATGCCACTAAAGTATGGCGGGGTTTACACCAGACAATGTATCGTGGGCACTTATTTACATTTGCATTTAAATTGAATGAATTGGTTTACTTAAAAATTATTGGGATTCTCGTATCGATTTCTTTTTGCTTCTCGTATCGATTTCTTTTTGTTGGTAAGCTAAAGTCATATGGGTCTTTTAAACTTTGCCTTGTAGTACAGTAGTGCAGTATTAAGGTGGACGCACACCAAACGCGCCGAAGGAATCGACCGCGCCGAAAGTATCGAATTTTAGAATTACTTGTATGAAATCCTACTAAACCTCGCACCCTTATCCGCGTCGAATCGGACGAATAGATGACGTCATACGTATGAGAAAAAATTCTTTCGGTGCGGTCGATTCCTTCGGCGCGGGTAAGTGTGCGTCCACCTTTAGTAGTAAATCTTGAGGAAACCAGCATGCCTGAGAGATATTTCTCGACGGCATGTAAACCCAAGTCAGAGGCTCACGGGCGGTATAAAAACTCTGACACCAGGTCACTAACTAATGTAGAAGAAGTAGGTACAGCAGTGGACTTGCCGCTGTATCCGTGATGCATCTCTTCGAAAGGTGGGCAGTTGTCATCAACCTGTTTTCTAGACTAGGTTCAGTACAAAAGAACAATAGGTACTGCTGTAAATATCGTGTGCCCACAATATTGCCCATAGACATTATGATCTAGTATTCTTAAAACAGGCAAATCATGTAGAACAATATGAAATACAATAGACCTAACAAAGTCTACACGAACCAACGTTATAGCTTATAAATAGTACAATTTTGTTGCTAATGTCGTAATCAATTTTACACATAATCCATTTATTTTCCGCCTTCAGATCGGACAGCAGTATAAATCATGAATGTTCACCTGTTCTACTATGTATTACATTTACGACGCTTGTGAATGGGACAAACTAACTAGTGTTGTCCGGTGTTGAAACGATATTTAAGTTTCCGCACATTCACTAGCGCCAGCGTGGGACTTTGTCGATGTCGATGAATAGATAACTCGAAGCTTTTGACCATAAATTATGCAAGATAGGTATTTATTGTTGGCAGCTTTGAATTGAGCAGTTTTATTGTTTGCTTGCAAAATAAATAAACGTTAACTTTCCCTTTAATCTGTATAATTTAAAGCACAAACATAGTATGTGTAAGATTCTGATAAATATGTAGGTACCTAATGGTGTGGGAAAAACCGAAACGAAAATCTTCTAACAAAATTGTAGGTTTTTACAGATAACCAGTTTAACAATAATATAATAACAATTTTGTAATTAACAGAAGGTCAGTCATTAGCATTACTTTATATCGTAATAAAATAGGATAACTTGTTCTTCAGAATGTTTTATGGTTGGAATAATCTTGAAAGTTCATTCAACCGGACTGCAGACAGGACAGTTTTTCAGCAACTATCAAAGTTAAAAAAAACGTATTCATGGTGAGTAAACTACAATAGTGATCGTGAATCCTTTATTATAACAATCTTTTCTTCCTTTGTAGTATAATTTTAAAAACTTTTTAGAAAATACAAAAATAACAAATTGATACACAAAGAACCATTCAAGATTTTCAAAAAAAAGAACATGAAAATTCGTGATCTATTCCTGTTCAGTCATTGTGTCATCGACAAAAGGAACTAAAGTCACGATTGGACATCACTAGTGGTCGACCTTACCGTCGGCAGGCAGGCGTGCGACAGGACGAGTTGACTTGCAAGGCAACGATCTCTGCCACATGCAAATCTTATGCGGCTGACAATCTAATTAGCACCTTTATCGCGTGCCCAGTAATGTCATAATCATTTACGACTTTACAAAAGGAATAATTAAACATCTATACTAACGATATGTGACAGCCCTTCATATTTAACACCTACTTAAGAAATATTACATAAAGCCTTTCAAACTGGCGTCTATTGTCAATAAATTGCCTTTACGCTTAGTTAATAAACACCTGAACAATCTTTCACGTAATAGATAATATCTATTATTATTTATTTATTAGGTATTTATAAGGTGTTAATATATTATATTATAAATACCATATAATAGGTACCTTCGTTCGAGTAAGGTTATGATTAAAATATATTAAATTATATTATATTTAATCGGATTTTGTTATCAATTCTAAGAGTTTTAATTTATTTGAACGGAATCCTAATTCTTTTTCTCAGTTTGACCTTAAATACCACCAGCTACCTGCCAGTAAAAGTCTCATCAGAATCTGGCCAGAATCTGGCCATTATTTTGATATTACAAACAGCCTCTTCAATTTTTTTTATTTCTATAGAAGATGTTGTAGATATGAGTAAATTAAACACTGGTTTTATGTAAAACATGTCGTCGTAGTAGGTACGAATTCTCACACAAACCTCGTACGAGAACTGTGCGACCGACATATTTTTGCTGGCCTATTAACATTCTTTATATAGAAATAAAACCGGTATATGGAAATAACATAACATCACGCATATAATCCCCGAAAGCTTAGACAGAGGTGTAGCTAATAGTACACCCACTTTTCTTCAGCAATGTTTAAGTCCCATGTAATATTAACTGAGCCTTTTTCCATCAACCGGGCATAAATCTAAACTCCGTTGTTTTTACTGATGGAAAAACCCAATAACAATTTGCCCGACCCGGGAATCGAAATCAGGACTTCATGCTCAGCAGTTGGGATTGCGACCAATACATTAACGAGGAAGTCAATACATGGAAATAGGTAGGTACCTAAATACCGAGTTTCCAAGCAGTGGCAATACTTTCATACAAAACTAAAATCCTGGCTTGCCCTTATAACCTACTGCTCTTCATGATGCTAGGGTTTCTGAGCAGTCTCCTTACCTTATGGACTTGCCGTATTATTGGCCCCTAGGCACGCCACTGTAATTCCAAGTACGTCTGTAGATAGAATCACAGCTTTATCTGACACTAGACCCTCTAACCACGTGGTACACTTAAGGTGGCGCTATATAGGGTTGCTAGACAATAGACCGAACATGATTTGCCTGTTATAAAGTATCCGCCTACTTTAAATAAATAAGCACATGTGAACTATACTTATTTTGAGGCTTCGCCGTATGTTATTTTTGAACAAATACTCGTCGATTGTGCAATTACGAATCCTCAGATTAATAGAAGGAGGGAAAAATCGCCTAATTTGTCTCACGTTATTAATGAACACCCCCTAACAAGAAGAAGACAATGTTATTTTTAATTACAGCAACGCAACAGTCCTAGATAAAAATAAAACCATGTTCCAAAGCCCCTAATAACTGCTTTACCCGGATTTACTGATTTATATCCCTAAGCACCAAGCGCAAACTCAAACATACAATGTTTGCACTACACATAAATTATATCGAACTGTTATTTTACATTCACTTAAAAAACGAATTCGAACATAAATAACGAAAATATTAATTTGCACCGATCAACTGTCACATAAATTAGGGTTTGCGTGGCAGACTATTGATCTCTACAATACTCTGATATATTGCTTATTGCTCAATATTCCAAATAGTCGCTTTATAAAATTAATTAAGGCATTCAAGTCTGAAATTCTAATATTAGGTATTCATAAGGTACGATATGTAGGTACCGCACCCTTGCTTATAAAGCCTTTAAATTCCTGCCACAAATTGCCGTGCGAATGCACATTTGAATGCAAACCGGTGATTTGTCTTCGAGAAAATTATCTCCGAAGAATAAAAAAAACTTATCATATGCAATTTGTAACCCGAATAATGTAGATTTCTATCGGTAAAGGTGAATACAATAGGACATTACACGATAGGTATACCGATAGATCTCGGCCTACGCATCGCATTCGAAATGTGTTACATGAACGAACATGCGCTTGCGATCCTAAATCGGTGTTCTACGAAACTGACGGTTGTCAATGTAAACGATGAGGGGCAATGTCATCAAACGCCCGCACGACTCGGGTTTCATTCATACGTCTAGATCATGTAAATATGAGTAAACATAATATTATGTATTTAGGCATTTAACTTTGCCAGCTAAAATGACTGCAGGTACCGTCTGCAAATATGCGACAAGCGCAGTCAAAACGACTATGTATATTTCCTAAGTGAACTACTTTAGATTCCACATACCCATAACGGAAAAAAATAAGTTTAAACTTACTGGTTTGTCGTAATAACTGTCAATCAAATACCGCTGTTGATTTATAAGTGACAAGTCAATTATTGAGTAAATAAGGTTACAAGTATTAAATTCGACAGAATTCTATAGCATGGCGCCTCCCAACATTACTATGACAAAGAAAAAACAAATCGTATTGATCTAAAAATAAACAGACAATCCGTGATCTATTTTTATTCCAATTCCCATACCTCAGGCTTACTTTACTTTACAAACAATGCTTTTTATGAATAATTCATTGTGTCTCGCAGACAATGATAGTGTCAGTATTCACCTATTGACGATTGTGACGAACCTCCCCTTTTGCCCCATGTTGACTCACTACCATCACACTTCACACAGAATCTAGTCCAACCACAACTCAATACTGGATTTTCTATTCAGAAAAACTGTTATGCAGTTTACATTTACAATGAAGAACCTACTTGTTGCTGACTTCTTTAGTTCATTTTCTCCTTTCTTGTATTTATTATCGATTACCAATATAGATCGCCATTCAGAAATTGCCAAGTTAATGTGGACAGTGTTCAGCTTGAATGGACCTTTACTTTGATGGATGGCCTCTCCGACTGATTTCTTGACCTGGACAATTGATAACAAAAACAAATTGACAAGAATGACAGGTGAATGGTTGACGAATACTTTTTTGTAGTCTCAACATGGTCAATATTTTCATGAGCCGAGAAGACATCGATCTCCCACGAATGTTTGTTTATTTGATTCACACATTCAACTATTTCATAAAGGAGGTTGGCATTGATGGTGTAATATGTGGGCTAACGCTGCCACGTATCTGTTTGATAAATTGACACATGACGTGGTGTTAATATAATCAGATGTCAGTACTGTCACATTTCATTGAAACAAATTCTAGCCATTTGTTTAATTACATGAATATCACTCGGTAACGAAACAATTAGTCAGAATTGCAGTCACAAAATCTGCAGACATGAATATCAGTCGAGATTAAGAATTAAGCCAAAATTAATGAACTTTGATATTAAATGAGCTTAATCATTTTCAGCTCAAAAGTCAACATTACGTACGTATGAGACGGGATTAATCTGTTAAACAGGATTTGCCAGGATAGGACAGTTTACAGAGCTGAGCCAAAGTTCAATACTCGTCTGTGACGTAGCGTGTACGTAGCAGATTTATTTTAAGATAAGATAATAAATATAAGTATACGTAGGAAAGGTACATAATATCACCAACCTTAGGTATAATGAACGTGTAACTGTTGAAAGAATGAAATAATTAAGTATCTGTAAAATTAGAATGTTGGCAGCATATTGTCATATAAAGCGACAAATGCTATCATCCTTCTGGGCACTTTTCCTATTGACCGCGATGTGGACGAATTATTCGACGCCCTGTAATACTTTCCCCTTTTGATCTGTTTGTAGTATATATGTCACCGTTAAATTGTCAAATACGTTATATTACAATATAACGTGTATCTCTCTAGCGATATTGTAAAGTTTCGAATTATTGTCAACTGAACATACGGAAGTATCTCTTGCCCCCATAAACGGGACTTGGGGCACCCCCCCGTTTGGTTAGTTAGGTTCCTTTAAACCCTGCACTCGGAAATAGGGCCCCGCGAAGCGAGGCTCCGTCGACTTCGCTTTTTATGGGAATATAAAGTGTTTTAAGGTTAGGTTATAATAATCGGTATTTCTCAGGAATGGTACAATATCTTTTCGTGAGAGTTGTACCACTGGGCAAGGGGGACCCCTCCTTGCCTCCACACCGCGTAAGTTGACTACCATCGCATGCATATCAAGAAAAATACTGCGTTTTGTTGTAAGCAGTATGTTCATTTGACATTAGAGAGATTTTACAATATCGCTAGAGATCAATATAACGTATTTGACAATTTTACGGTGACATATACATACTGAACTCCATTATTAAATATGCAGAACACTATTTCGAAAAACAAAAGTACATATCTCTAATGTTTGGCAGACTTTCAGATAATCTCGTGAATAAATCGTAGATTCCCTCAATGATTCAAGTCTATTTTGAAGCCGATCATAAGATAGTGATTTCTATTAAAAAACGCAGGCTTACCTAGGGCCGATGAACTGAATGGGAAGTACGGAAAAATTAGGTTGATAATATACTTATGGGAATCAATCAAACATCGCCTTTAATACCCATAGGCTTCCATCATATCATACGTCTCTATAGAACTATTTTAAACCACTTCCTGTCAAGTGGTTACGGATCGTTAAAAAGATCGAGTGGTCATGAAATCTGGATCCGACAGTCGCCATTTGTCGACCGTCTTTACTAATGGCACCTGTCAGACAGACGCCGTGCCTCGGAGACAATAGGTGACAGAAAAAAAATGCGGCATCGCCTGTCTATACCGCATTCTACAGATTCCCTTGGAAGAATTTCCGGGTCTTTTTGTTCTACAATTATATTTGTACGATTGTCCCGCCTATTTTTCGTTCAGGTTTTTCTAGGGATGAATGACCGATTCGGGAAAAACCACTGAGTGTTTTATTAGCTATCATTGATAGGTACTAATATACATATTAGTTTTGATCAAACAAATCAATCTACCAAGAACAGACTTCTTTAGTCGTTGTTAGGGGTTCCCACACTAATATCATACCTACTAAAGAACGAATCAATCAAACTCTAGGTTGACAGACATCGTGTAGGCTGCTTCTGTGCCTAATGGATTGATTGAACTATCAATTCTGTTTACATCTGACCTCTGTATCAATTAAGCTTGTTATGTATATCTTAACAGTCTTCAAAAATGGAAGCTTTTCATCATTCAATGTCAAATTTATTAACTGCTGAGTGCTGGTGGTATTACAATTAAAATTTTGTAGTAATCAATTAGGTAAATGTCAGCTTGTATTTTTAGATTATTAATTTGTTCTATCCATTGGTTGGTAAATCAAACGTCTTTTAGATTTTGAAAGAGGTTCTTTAACACGTATCCAAGTTATCCTATTCCACATACCTGTAGATATTTTCGAACGATCTCGACAGGGCAGTCGGTTCATAAAGGGCAATAATTCGAGCCGAGGCATAACCGGCGCTACCGGTCCTCACAATGGCTCCAGACTCCAGACAAAGCGCGAGTGCGCGCGAGACGATGACGGATGCCGCCAGCGCAGCGCAGCGCCTGTACTCGCGCATTGTTAAGCTTCCTTCACATCATGCAACTAAACACTCCATGGAGTTTCTTTTTCTTTTTCAATATTGGTAATAAATACCTCAGTACTCCAACAATAAATTACGCAAAATATTATCAAACTCCACGTGTGTTGTAATCAACAAATTATAAATACAGTTTATCTAGTCTTTAAATGCAAACGTTTTACAACATCCGATGTATAAATCGTTTATAGGCACATATTGAAAGTAATTTATATGCTAATAAATAATTAGAATCTAAATCGTAGAGAACTTGCTAAATGAAGACGTGAGTTCTTATCATGCTTCAGACGAAAAAACGTATAATTAACCATATTATACTTAGTTTTAAAAATAGCACATTTATGATAAGGGACTTAAAATGTCAACTCATGTTGTGTTTTTCATTAATCATTTCTGCGAAGGAAAATCTTATTTAAATGGGGAAAAATCTGCAGCCACCGGGCAGAATGTTATTTCCATCACTTACAATTAATAGCTTGGATAAATATGTCAATTTGATATTGTTCATAAACAATAAATTAATCTTACAGTGGCCACAAAAGCCTTAAGCTACGCTCCTACAAGTAATTAATATTTTAATTTAATGATTCATATATTTAATCTTGACGCAGACACAGTAGTTGTACAGGAAGTGATGCTGATTTTTATTGAAAGTATTTTAAAAAGGGACTTGTTTCTTTGTGAGTAGAAAAAGAACAAGAGTAGGTACGCGTTCCTCCGAATCCTATCTCTGTCCTTCGATGGCGGGTGTTGGCGCCACCTGACCTGCCCGTCTGTCCGTCAGTCCGTCCACACCACTTTTTGTTACCCGAGACCATCACATTATCTATATTAAGGATGCTATTGCAAGCTGTAATTTAAATTCACTTATACGTTGCTTAGTCGCAGTTACTCTATCGAATTCTATCCCGGCGGCTGCTTTGTATATGTCACCGTAAAATTGTCAATACGTTATATTGTAATATCTCTAGCGATATTGTAAAATCTCGAAATATTGTCAAATGAACATACTGCTTACAACAAAACGCATTATTTTACGTGAAATGCATGCGATGGTAGTCAACTCACGCGGTGTGGAGGGAAGGAGTCCCCCTTGCCCAGTGGTACAACTCTCATGAAAAGATATTGTACCATTCCTGAGAAATACCGATTATTATAACCTAACCTTAAAACACTTTATATTCCCCTAAAAAGCGTAGTCGAGCACCGCTTCGCGGGGCCCCTATTTCCGGGTGCAGGGTTTAAAGGAACCTAACTAACCTAACGGGGGGGTGCCCCAAGTCCCGATTATGGGGGCAGAGAAACTTCCGTATGTTCAGTTGACAATAATTCAAGACTTTACAATATCGCTAGAGAGATACACGTTATATTGTAATATAACGCATTTGACAATTTTACGGTGACATATACATGATTGGAGCTTTTAGTTCAGCTGAACGCGCGCGTACGCGTCTCATACAAAATCGTTGTTTTCTATGGGCATAAGCTGATTAGAGCTGAATAAGTGTGCGTAGTCCCTAAGCCTTTACATTTTCAGTTTAGTTGCTTTTAACTGGGGCCTCTCGACTCTCGACACTTGTTTCATCTTACACAGATAATGTTAATCATACTTACACAAAGATACGAATTATATAACTGTCAAAATGACTACATGGCCTCAATAGAGACGTCTGCTAAGTCTCATTATCAGGTGTTTGAGTAAGACAGTGGAAGAGATTGAGTCCAGGTCATACGTCATTATTAGCCTAGGCACGAATCGGGTCAGCACTAAGATTAGGTGTTGTACACACAGAGATATTATTATCTTTGCTGATAACAATGATACTACGTGATACCGCGAAATCAGAGAGTTGTAAAGATTAAGATGTTTATACTGCGTGCGGTGTCATTATTTTACATGTTATATTATGTTAAAATTGATGTAATTTATTGATAGGTACGCTGTAAAATGCACGTAAAATAGACTTCAAAGAAAGTTCTATTTTCGCGATAAAATCTGCACGTTATGCACAAAACGTAAGCATTCGGTTTTATTAAGACTCGTGATGCGATGTATACAAAATGTGTAAAATTACGTTAAACATAAACACGGTAATAAATACGCGATAATATTCAGTTAACGTTATATATTTCCTAGAAAAAATCCCGGCAGTCTTACTTTACGGTTTCAAATATCATGAATTTCTTTAACTTATGAAAGGCAACCTTTACAAGTCCTTGTGGTTGCCAAGCCGATTTCATTAACGAAAGAATAGCTTAAAAAGTTGACACAGCTGTTAATGAAGCATGATGCTGTTGTAAGAATGTACTTGTAACGTATGTTTGATACAGGTGGTCCATATTGGCACACGGGCCACGGCATATGGCTGTGTTCACAGGCTAATATGGTACAAACATGGTGTCACGCTCTTCTACTGAAAAGAATCGTATTACAATATTGATGATCATAATTGGAACGTTTTCGTAAGATTTTCCATTTCCAAACTATTTGTTGCCACGGGCTTTTTAGTCTCGTAAACGATTGTCACGTCCGCAATTACCACCGTTAACTCTTTTGCCTTTATATGTAGCAGCTTCATTCATTGTGTGGCCGTATAATTGTTCAAAACGCCATAACCGTCAAGAGAGAAACTGCGTTAAGTCGTAAGATAAAGTAGGGTAGTTTCAACTCTTTGTTTCCATCGTATAACGTTAATTATGGAAGCATAAAGCGTCTCGGTAAACATTTTTAACAATCCGTCATGGCGCCGGTTCCCGCCTCCCGTATGAAGGAGCCAAACAAAAACAAAAGAGTATCGAGCTGCCGGCGCCTGCGTTATCATGGCACGTGGGACGCTGGGGCCCTACGCCCTTTGATTCTTATTCCTAAAATATATTCCTTCATAGAAAGGCAAGGCACGTCTTGTCCCGGCTATTGTTTCACTTTGCTCTTTTAGCATAGCAACTAAAACATTTCACTGTGGGAATCACTTTACAAGTTTTCAACTTTCATGCTCAAATTATAACGACAGTAATGTATGTGCATCTTTGTCGGGAAGACCGCTTATTTATGGTTTAAAATTGTAAATAACTCTACAGCCTGTCAATCATTCGTGTTTTGTCGCGATGCCGACGAAGAAAGCTCTGCCTTTTAAAGAGAAGCAGTCAGGTATTTGCTGTTCGACGTCTAATGGGGCTAGTTTTTTGGCATCTATAAAAATTATGTCATGTCTCAATCACACGCATCTGTTTCTTGTAACGTTTTATTATGTTAATATGTCCCATTGTCACTTCATTAGCAATTTCACGTGTTCAGATTCACATATATTTTGTTTTAACCGGTATATTTATGAGACAATCGTCCCCTGGCCATAAAATGTGTTGTTTTAGTGAATGGATTTCATAAAAAGATTACTATATCTTTGGGACGTATTCCCAAATTGTGTGTACACACAGAGTGAGGAAATAATATGTAATTATGAATAATTATATAACCTACGAGCCGGCTCTCACATAGAGATAGCGATCTATAGACAGCGGTCGCGCACATCGTACGACGCGGCGCTACACGTAGGAGCGTCTCGCACTTCTAATTATTTTAACGTAGCCATCTATTTAATTTTAATACTTCATAATTATTTTAATAACTTTAAAACAATTTACTTTAACCCAGTTATGGTAAGTGCCAGTCTTTGTAGCTTTACCGGTACCTACATATCTCCTTATAATATACGAATATATAGGATTGTATTAATATTTAAATGTCATCTCTTCATTTTTGTGCTCATAATTTTTGTTACAAAATATGGCTTCTTCAATATTGTGACACCAAAGTTGTCCGGTGACTTTTAACATAATGTCTCATTCGTTAAACAGAAAACCAATAAATATCGTGTATAAAAAATCCATTGACGAATTTAAAATAGATGGGCAAAAAACGTGGTGCGAATCGTGATCTAATTATGTATATTTTTTGTTCCAGGTAGTGTATGATGACAAAACAGCTCAGGAGACGGATGATGAGCACATTATCAATATCCAACTACAAGCATAAAGCTTCGTAAATGTTACGACGAAAATTAGAACAATCATTTTGTCGGTAATAGTGTGGTGACTAAAATAAAGTGAAATTCTAAGACTATTATTTTTAAACGTGGACTCAAAATGCGTGTAACTGAGTTTCGGGTGCTGAGAAAGATGGATGTGCGGTGTTCATTGTTCAAACTGTTATTGTTTCAAATGCTGGTGGCCTGGTGCGCCGCCAAGCATGTCACGATAAACCTGACGAAGGACCCTGCACCTGGAGATGTGGATAAGGAGGTCCAGGATAGCATACGAAACCTATTACATACTGGTGAGTGATCTTTTTATTTTTTTATGGAATCCTTCGTGTTGTCCAAAAAGTTTTGTATATTTTGTCACACTAAAGATTACTTATTATATCTAACGTACTGATTGAGACCGTACCGATCGCAATGGTCAACTGGATACGTGTTGCCAAGAATCAATTTGAGTGGCGCGCGATTGAAGAGGCCTATTTCCAGCATTGGACTGCTGTAGGCTGATGATAATGGATCTAAAATCAGAAAAGACGATGCACATCTTGTTGACCCAATTTTTACTTTTCTAGTAGGAACTACAAATTAACTTATTATTCCTCTTTTAATAATAATAATGAATGACGTTGAAACAATGACCCACTTTCAATATTTCTCTAGGCCTTGTATCAGCACAGAACATGTCTATGAAACTAGCTGTTTATCTACTAGTATAGCTAATTCATCAATATAAAAAATGGCTTAGACTAGAACGTATAAATTAGGTATCCAGGTCATATCAAGTAATTATCTAGTAGCTATTGTAAAGTCAGGTGATTTGTTTTATTTAAATTGTAGAAATAATTTATACACTTTTCGGAATCACATGCATATATATAATAATAAGTTTATTTGTATTTATTAATTATTGGGGATAACATTTTTGGTTACGGGTTTTTACAAAACGCGAGAAAAATTTCATTCGATCCTTTAGTACCTAGGTATTTACCTTGTTGAGGATATTAAAATTATTAATCAGTTCACTTGAATTGTCCGGCTTATTTTATACACACTCGAGGTATTTCCACTAGGTACTTATACGAAGAGCCACCATAACGTTCAAGAAAACCACTTTTCATTCGATTTTCCACCGCTTGTTACTTTTTTACAGGAAGAAAAATCATAAAACATTTATGCATCAGCTGCGTTCCCTTGTTATTTACACATTCAACGAAGCAAAATGGGTTAATAGTATCGTAGGCGACGTTCCAGCCATTTGTCTTATTTAAACAGTAATTGCGATTTTTAAATTAGACTATTATAACGAACGCTTCTTCAATATTTTGTCTTGGCACCGCCTCCTGTTTTGCTTGGGTGCTCTAAAAGTGATTAAATGCTATCGCGTAGACAAATAATTTTAAAGGTGGTCTTTGTAAATTAGGTTGTTAAAAATAGACAACTGAGTAGTTAAAAAATCGATTGAAGAATTTGTTTCACAAATCAATAAAATATAATTTTACGATAAGAGGCCCATTTATTTAAACACTATAATGCCCATTCATAATATGTAAATCAAAGGCAATAATATAAAACATGTCAAGGCGTTAGAGGTCAAAACTCAAATCTTCGTATAATCTGATCCGGATTTACAATTAAAAGTGACATGTGACATACGTCGTGACATGGGTCTACCATAACCATCAGATAAGGTATCACATCTTCAGAGATCGTCACGCTAATCTCGCGGCTTGTTTTGTAGATGTCACTAGTTTGAAATACTGATAATTGGATTCGGAACACGCGTGACTGCCGCGGATCGAGAGCGTTTTAGGGTTAATCCTTATTGCCCTTTGGTCGTTCTTTTACGAGCAACCACCCTAATTTTACGATCTGTAGGTTTTATGCAGATATAAATCTCTTGTGAATAAAGATCATGTACTTAAACGAAACTATACTTATAGTACCGTAATAAAAAATAAACTATATATACGGTATATACTTAATATACTTATCATAGTTTTACAATATTTGTTTCCGAGCAATAATAAACAGGTTCGCAATAAATTACTATTGTAAAATTATGTACCATGTGGTACTACACAACAGACCACGTTACACAAGATCTGTAACCACGAACATATAATTATTTTAATTACAAATTTCATCTACCGACTTACGACCACACCAGTAGTTATACTCGTATTGTAATTTCGAACTTGTTATAAAATACTTGAATCTCAAAATTAAGTATCCATTTTTAGGTCGTTACCTACCGCATAAAATCGGCTTATGAAAGACTGTAAAATAAAACCCTAAACTATAATATAACAAAGTATTGTGTTACTGTATTCATCCGACATTTTGCCGCACACTCACCTACGTGGTAGATATTTTTATTTATAAACCACAGCTTGTTAAGGTCAAGATTAAAACTGCCAATTTTAACCGCAAACTTTTCGTTCACATAAAAAAATCATTATACAAGTGTCTAATTTAGTCAGAATCAGCCATTATAAATTCTTAAACCCATCAAACAAAATGCTTACGGTGCTATTGGTAAAATCATACGATGTCTGGCCGATTTTTCTGTATAGCTGTACAAAACAGTGATGTAATTTCTGCGTATGCATTTGTCCGTTTAGACATGCTGGCTACATGAATGTTCGCATGACGTACGTAATACAAATGAACAATACACCTGAAGAGAATTAATTAAACGAAGTACATCGTTGATAAAATTAAGCACATCTCAAACCAATAAGAAATGGACGACGGAACATGAATTAACAAAGCACTAATGCAGTAAGACGTTCTATTTGCAGACTTAAGAACACTTCAAAAATAGATCGCGGATAACGTAGAGTGAGTTGAACTGAAAGCTTCAAAATGAAGCATAAACGTAATCAAACCAATAACCGTAAAGCTGCAATCGGTGGCGGGATTTATAAAACAAAGCTGTTAGTGAACGACACGGTCGTCGAACTTTCATTCTAAATTCGTACCTGTACCACTATGCCCACCGAAAATTGACACTTAATTGCGAGCGGCAATTTTTAATTCGTCCTATAAATTACCTTGCTAATGTTTGGTTATCATATCGTAAAAGTACTTAATTATTGCCCAATTTTATCGCTGGAAAGTGCAAAGTATAACGATCCTGATTCGCTTATCTAATAAGCTCAATATTTGGTCTGGCAATCTTATCAGTTAGTGCAGAAAAGGCGCGAATCTGTTGATCTTGGTGACGCGAGCCATGACGTAAAGCTGTCATGCCCGAGGATACGCTCGTAAAGTGGTCGTGCGCCTGATCACGCAAAAACAGTAGCTGAAAACATTTGCGCTTAGGTTCTTTTTTTGAAATTTGTGTGAACATACTCGTAGCTTGCCTCACAATTTTTTGAAATTTTCTTCGAACTCTATTTTGGGGCCAAATCTATCAGGTCCTTGTTTACTAAATAAAAGATTAGTGTTAACTATAATGTTACGCAAGTTTAGTCACAAAGTAAATAGTTACGCATTTTAGTTTTTTAACAGGAAACTAACTATTATTAAGACGTTTGTACTTGTCACATCACACATAATACCTTTGTTTGAACACTCTGATTATGTACTATTAAGGGTGATGTAACACACTGTTATCGCCTCACACAAATTAGTTTTGTTGCTCGGCGACTTTGAAATGGGCACAGTTTTACGCATTTGATTCGCTATTATAAAAATTAATGCTAAAAACTAATGTCAATTATGGGTTGCCTTGACCGGAGACCCGAAATATAATGACGACCAAACCAATATGGAACCAATTCTGAGACGCGAAGATTACCTACCACCAGACTGGTTCCTATCCGGTATGCGAACTTGATGAATAATAATTAATTCTATTAGATTTTATACTTATTATCACCACGGGGGGTAGGTACTCGCGTCTAGGTAAGGACGGTTCGATACAAATTCCTTACATGGGAATTAGTTACTGGGGCCGTGTATGTGGCGCCCTACAGAGATAATAACCTTACCTATCTAGGTTACCTGCCTACGTTAATTGAATGATGTAGTGTATAAATGGGCATTAAATTAATTTACGTAATCGATCTATTGCAACTCATTCTCAACATACATAGAAAAATAGGTAATCAGTTTTAAATGTATTCCACACTACTATGATTGCACATTATTTCGCTGCAGGAATTGTCATGTCAGGTTTTTTCTGTAAACTCATCACGATTCCAGAAAATCAAACGAAAATAAAAAGAAGATATATAAAAGCTGAGGCTATTAAGTCCACCCATTCATATCGTAGTGATGTGCTCTGTTGTCGCCCGGCAGGGGGCGGTACCTACGCACTGTAATTACTAGTAATTGCAGCCATGCATAACAACAGCGACGGTGAAATACTCGGCCCACGCCTCTCATTACAACACTAACATTATTGGTTTTAGATTCATATCATAGATGTAGCCTACCTACTCGAACACGTAGCTTACGGCTACTTTATGGAAACACGGCCTATTATAAGTTTAATAATGTACACTGGATACTATAATGACTATAATAAAAAGATTGGGCTTTGATTACAATTCATTAATTAAAGATCGTTTTGATAATTCAAAATTGCTACTTTTAATTTCTAGAAGAACATAATAACAGCGAATCCTTACGTGCTGTATTATTTTAAATTCGGATGTATTAATAAAATTCTGGTTTTCGCAAAAAAACTCGCGCAATTAAACGTAGTCTGAGCAACAATTTTCAAGGCAAGTTCTAAGAAAATTATCGCTCTATTAATCCATTTATCGTGTAGGGGAGCACTTAAACCAGCTAAGGCTTGAACAATTGTAGTTTTTATTTTAATTATATTCATTTATATATGGGCTTCGGAAGACTAATATGGAGAGAGAAAAACACGAGTAGCAAGTAGAACCTGTGTGGCCTTAGCAGTCAGCGAGTGTCGAGTGTCTAGCGCCGCTCCGTCGCTGACCAAGCACACAGATTTCATATGAAATCGTTCATATGATGAGTGATAAGCTAGTAATTATGATTATCTATGAAAAATTGAACATATTACCGAGAACTTTGTTGTCTAGGAACGTGTCAGGCTAGCTCGCCACGGGGTTATATTACGGGCTCGTAACGCCATGGATCATTGTGGGACACATTCTTCCTTCTTGACTGTGAATCATATTATTATATTGGATTTGGAATGTGCTGTTAATTTACGAGTTAATTTTCTACACGGTATCCCTTTAGCATTACTTCCACGTACCCTAAAAATTTGGATGATAAAATAAGAGGAACCATCTTCCAAACTTATTCCATTACTTTAAACTTATCTTAATTCGAAGTTACTCCTCATATACCTACGTCCATATATAAAAACAAAATATTTAAAGCATGAAATGTCATAATTTATTAGAGGAATGTTGTTGGTGTATAATCAAGGCGTTAATCGCTATGAGATATAAAAGTACGGGTGTAGTGGCGCCCGGAGATGGCGCCACGTTTAAGCCAAAGACGCAAGCGCAGGGAACAACATTACTTCATAAATACAATGTCGTTAACTCCCTCCGCTTCATTCTACGTGAGGAGTAGTTAACGTTCCATTGTATTTTTATTATACATTAAAAAACTGGATTTTTATTTTTTGTATTGATTAAAATAATTAATATAACTTAATCGGAATTTAATTTAACATTAATTCAAGACAAAAAAAATTTTAAATGTCAAGACGAATCCTGTTAATAACAATTAGGAAATAATTTTATAGCCTCTAAAATTAGATTTGTTGAGCAAAATGCTGAGCGAAAAAAGGTGCCCTAATACCAGTATCGTACGATTTTTTGCTTGCAACAGGGCACGTACGACTTTTATTTATTTACTACCGTCAGCAAAGCCGACAGGTTATTGTCTGACGTTTTGTTTGTTCAATTTCCGTTGTTTCAGGAAAGCAACGTCGTTATAACCTGGCGAGCCGAAACAGCAACGCCGTCAATATTATGACTGAAATCTAGGTTATCGCTGTCAGTTTCCCGAATTTATGATGCATTTCATAGAATTTTTAATTGAAGAGTTAAGTTGTTAATTGATTTATGTCATTTTTTCATCAGCTCTCTTGATACACAAGACAATAGGACAAATAAGACTTCCTCACAGTTCCTTAAGTTCGTTTACGAAGCGTCTTTATTTAACTGTAACTGATCTGCCCTTTTGTATAATCACTGGTAAAACCCATACGTTCTTACTACGATCGTTATCACAATATACACTTTTTATTTACGTGCGTAATAGTGCGTATAACCCTTTCATCGTTAACGCCAACCGTTACTCCAACAGCTATTTCCATCCCGGTGCGTAAGATTTACAAACACAAACAATGCTGTAATAGCTTCAGTAAGCATTGGAAGTACATAATATGGGAGTACGTTATAATCAGACTTTTTCTTTAGTCAACATTTTCGACCATCGACTCTTTCTGTATATATCTAAAGACTATGCTAGTTGGGATCTCTAGCTATCCGGCCCGAAGGACCAAATTGTATTTTTGTAAAAATACTTCAGAGTATTTCGATCTTAAGATTACATTGAAAGAGTGTTAATCAAAATGGGTGTAAGTCCCACAAATTTGAAATATACTATCTCAAATTTTAGCTTGATAGGACTATACTTCGATCTCAACCAAACAAGTACCTAAGTCGCCGGAGAACTGTTATAGAGCCTTGATTTCACAGAAAATTAATGATTCCGTTAAAAAATGGTACTTTCGTATTTGGATTTATAGATGCTTATTTTCTCCTACAGGTATCTACTCCCATCGACACCTGGACTCGTCGAAAGTGCAAGTAGTGCACCCAGTGAAGGTGACGAGGCACGGCGAGCTGGTCTCGCATGCCGTCGACCATGCACATGCGCATGGGCATGCGCGTGCAAGGAGGGACCTTCATCATACGGAGCAGCATCAGCCGCACGTCGTGCATTACAACCTTACCGTTGATGGCAAGGAACTCAGGCTGGACCTGAGGTAAGAATATTTTACTACAGTTTACGAAAACTTTTTTATTGCACCAACATCACCATTTTCGAATTTTCGACATATCACTGCTAGACGTATGCCTCAGTTCATCGATTCTAGACCTTGTACAGGGACCTTATAGATTTTAACCGAATAATTGCATTATGGCTTAGGTGGTGATAAAGATCGTAATGGTCCACAGATGGGATGGATTTAAGGACAAGATGAACGCCCTGAAAACATGCAAGTAACATTTTAGTAGGCAGGATTATTCAAATACACAGACAGAATGGCCAATTACATAATAAATCTAAATCAATGCGATAAAAACGCCATGCATGATTTATCATTAATTGGAAGTTAATATCTAAGTTCGTAAAAACTTTTGGATTCTTTTCCTTAAGAACAAAGAAAAACATTTATAAACCCAAAAAGATTAACAAGCTGTTAGTAATAAAAACACTAAACTAACGTGCAATGTTAAATCTTTCCATATTTTTGCAAAAATAACAAAGTTAAATAAAACATACTGTTTGTATATGTCGTTAAACTCAAAGCGGACCAAACAGATGGCGAAAATCAACTTGTTTTTAAACTTGTGTAGTTACTTCTATTACTTAAATAGATAAGATTATGTCTGTGACAGTATCAGAAGTACACACAGATACAGCTGAAGTTCACGGGCATTGGACAAGCGATATCAAAGAGTACATTGATCGTACTATGTTAACTGAACCCGCGGATTCATGTGTCTGAACGATAATATAATTGTTTTGGTATTTGATATAAATTGAAGTTGAGAAAAACCAAAAAAATTAATACATAATATATTTTATTTGGTGTGCCCTCTAAGGTTAAACTTTTTTATATGCTTGATTGAAATCAAAAAAACATATAGAAGAAGAATTGTGATACGTATCTGACTTTTAAGCAAATGGATTAAGCAAAAAAATCAAGATAATCTTTGACTTGTTTATTACAAAAACAAGTGCAACGGTGCATATAAACCCGCAAAAAGGTAATCACTCTTTTGTGTGCTTGTATTTGGTTAGCCGCTTCTTAGAATAAATGTTTTTCAACAAGAGGAAAATCTATTCAATTATCGTTGAATGCTCGTGCATATTTTCATGTTACAAAAACCTATCCTAAAGTTTTTATTTAACATAACTGTGAGGTTACATGAGAACATGATTCGGATTGTCGTATCTGGTAGCCGATAACCGGGGCCATGTGAAATTCGGGCATCAGACGTATCACAATAGATAAGAGAGTAAGCGTGCGCCTGCGCCGCTCTCTGTTGCCGACTGGACTGACATAGTTTGTTTTTGCCTATCTCGGATCGACCTTCTCAAATATTTGAACTTGGCTTCGCTATCGTTCTGGGCCACATCGACGTCTCGTTTATCTCAGAGCAAAACTACCACTAATGATATATTATCTCCCTTATCATTTACTTATTTCATTATGCTTTCATGTACAGGTAGGTTTAATTCTATCACCTGATTGTATTCTTGTTTTTGTACGCCCACTTATCTCAGTGACTGTAAAAAAAATAAGTTGAAATAATCAATTAAGTTGAATTATGACCATCTGTAACCGGGTGTAGTCGTACATATTAGGAAGCAAATCTTTATTGTATTTATTAATTTTGATGAGCGTGGTGTAACTAATAAAAACAACGTAAAAATATAAACGGTGGCTATATACCTAGTTTATTTTAGTAGGGTCTGTACTTGTGATACCTACAAGGAAGTCAAAGGAGAGGTTTCAATATAATTTTAAAGAAATGAATCGTGCTCAAGGTGTCTGCAGGCGCCCACAATCTTCAGGACCGATTTGGAAGCATTATTGCGAAAGTCTCCTTTAATTAGGACATATCCAGCTAAGCGAGGTCGGCACGATACACAAAAGAACTGATTGGTTTTGGTCCTTTAGATCAGCGGTCGGCAACACGCGGGCTCACGCGGCCCGCGGTCGTCTTGCTTGCGGCCCGCGAACGTTTTGTAAATAAGTTATAAATATCAAATAAACGCATGAACGAACCGCTATCGACCTATGGTTTGGATCCAGCCTTAGCATGACACTATTCAACCAGGGCCCCCAAGTTCCTGTAACTGTCCAAGCTAGAGGCTGTCAAAAGTTAACTTAACCTAGACAGGACCGCTGGATACTAAAATGTTCTAACTTTAAATCGAAACAAAACATAGAAAAAAGGTTTTTATGTCCGTGTCTTTGGCTTTATTTTACTGATTATTTTATGCCATTATTGTTTGTTTGCTATACTTAAAGGAGATTATTAAACCTTCCTTTGGCACTCAAGCGGATAAAAATGCATTGCATTTTTCCCATTTTGACTTGTGCCAAAACATCCATGGGGGATGTTTTGGCACAAGTCTTCAACATGAATGCCTTGCAATTGTTACACGAATAGTTAGTTTTCATGTTCTTGTACTGCTTGCTGTTGACTGTAAGTTCTGACTATCATCGTTTTTGAACCGTTGACGAAATTATATACAATGAGCACTTGGATTACTAAAACCATTTCCCCACATATATCATAAAAATGATTTTCTGCATTTAATTTCAAATTATGGTTCTCCGTCGCCAAAAAAACACCCGTTTCTTTGACAAGAAAACGTTACTTTTACGAGGCAGCTTGCAGAAAAATTCGAGCTCGCTTCGCTCGCTCATTGCAAACTACAAAGGCACCTCATTCTCAAGTGCCCACGGCCCCTAATTAGTTAAAGACGGCCCTGGTTCGAACCCGCGACTAGTGCAACCTTAAGAACGCGCTTTTCATTTTTGAACCTACTTATAATTGGTCATATTGGGCTTCTATCACAAGTGCGGCCCGCCTTTATTTTATTTTGTTACCTTGTGGCCCTTGCCTGCCAGAAGGTTGCCGACCGCTGCTTTAGATTAAAAAAAATTAACTGTTTAGAAGCTTAAGAGCTCTGCAAAATGTCAAAATCTTTTGCAGTTCCGTAAAAATCTATAACAATATCTTCTTGTCTGAAATGATGTGATTTTAATAAGTTTTAACCTTGAGACGGTCTGAGCCCGTTTCCGAGGACTATGCACATAAATCTTTGTAAATCTGCCCGTTGTGCGTCTGACGTAGCATTAATACTGCTGTCGCTACCGGCAACAAAATCACCAGTAGTTAAATAAATGGCTCTTTGTTTATTTTAGTCTTTATTTATTTAATCGCATTAACAATCTACAATTATAGGACGTTTTTTGATATTTATTTGGCGTATCTTTTATTTGACTGTCATAACGGATTTTGATGTTTCTGCTCAGTCTTGAGATCTAAAGTTTTAGATTGATGCTATAAATAATTATATCAGCTCCTAAATGTCTACCATCGAGCATCTGGATTGGTGAATCACAATTTTATTGGCACACATTTCTTTTTTCCAATGCTACTTGTAATCGTGTTACTGTTTTGACTTTTATATCTTTTTGGACCGACGTGATAACAACACAGGACATTCTTTTTGCGGAAAATCTTGGATATAAAATCAAAAACTAAAGAGCTAAGAGAGAGAGAGAGAGAACTTACTCGACTCTTCAAATCTTTGGAGTCTATAAATTAAATACAATCTCCGTACTAAAGCACCAATAATGGAGTACGAAATTAGGTCTGAACGGCCGATGTTGATCATGGGTATTGGATACAATAATATTAATTTCGGACATGTACTTGGCCCCGCGCCTAACCCACCGCACGCACTACTTACTCGAGCTCATAAATTTCGAAGGCTATTTCCGTACATTTTTACAGCAAAACTTGTATCCCAAACACTGAGTAATGGTTATACTTTACTGAGAAAAATATTTTAGTATAGGTAAAACTAGAATGCAGCCTCTTTATTCGGAAATACAAAAACGTTGTAACAGATTGTGTTGTGAATCTAGCAAATGTAGGTCTTTCTGTCACAAAATAAATCACAAGACATTTCCTTATCTTAATTTAATTAGTTGTAATAGTTCAATTTATTGGCTTTGTCGGACAGACTATAAATCACACAACTTATAATGAAACGCACCTACTATATTCCGGCCTTTCGCTCTCAGAAATAAACATACGACATTCTATGTTCCTTGTTCGACAATCGTTTTTTTTTCTAGACTGTTTTTGCTAACTGGTAGTAAATAATACAGCCATTAGAGACAATGATAAATTGAGAGACAACTAAGCAGGTGGCGTGACTATTAAATTCATACAATTATATTTTCCACTAAACAGGCGTTTATGGTAGTAAAGATGTAAAAGACCAAGATTTGATCTCAGTTGATTACTCCTTAAGATAATGTTGCTTTAATAAATCAATAGCTACTGTTAGTGTTACCAGCCGCAAAATAATGCTTAGTTTGCCTAATCGAGCTTTAAAGCTTGTTTTATCTTAACTTAGATATAATGAATTCCAAATCTGGAAGGCATAACAGCATTCCTGTGCCGAATAGTGTTAATAATTTATGAAACACTAGATAGTTAATAAAATTAAATTTGTTCGTGAACATGGACTTCGATTATGTACTTAGTTTACTTCTCGGCGAATAATTTACGATAATTGTTAAGTGTTATCAAAGACGTGCTTATTTCGCAATACTTATAAAGATGGTGTAAAAAAATCGATTACCTATTTAGGCTATCTTATCGAATCAATCTAATCTTACCAAAAAAAAACTCAAGTAGGAAATAAAATTATCCCTTATCCAGACCAGACATCATTGAGAGACATTCAAATATCATTTAGTTTTTTGCATTCATTATATTCATACGGAATCAGCATCGATATGTGCCTACAATATTTTAGTTTGATTAATTGAGGTGGTCGAGCTTACGCAATACACTCAGCAGTAATGTCGCCATCGGCCATCGACTAACGCAATCCCAATCCCGTAGGCTATGCACACGGGATCAGATACATGAACCACTCATTATTTCTTTCGAAATAGATAAACCCTTGCTCACTTGCACCGATACCAAGATTATTATCATTTATTGCTAAACTATTACATCACAGCCACCGACATCTTCACGTTTGCAACATCAACCAAAACGATGCATATTGTTAAAATTGCCATAACCCTAAAAGAAGACATCTGGCAGCCCCTTTTCCTTTTGGCCATGTCGAGAAAATTGCACATAATTCGAGTTCTGTGTCCAATTAATTTATAGTTACCGATAAGGAGTAGATAATTATGCTCTTATAGCTATTAAAGTTAAAGTTGCGGTTTCATAAGTAGCATGACGTATTGATTTATGGCCGCACCGAGGTAATGAAACAAATCTAATTACAAAGAGAGGCTTGTGCTTTACATAGAAGCAGCTGGCAACTGACTGCCATAAAAAAGGAGAAGAAATAATTGAACTTGTTGTGTATGCAGCGGTCAGCGGATAATCAAAGCTGCGCGGACGCATCGGGTCGCGTTTTCGCCGCGCAATAGTTTCGCGGAAGCGTCGCTATCACTCGCATTCGTGTGAACGCAACACTAGCTAGAAGCTGTTAGTGCACTTTTTATACCTACGCACACCGACTTGATTGCAGCCTACCTTTTTAAATAAGCTCACACTTTCTAAATAAATAATGAAAAACCGCCGATAAATACCTAAGGCGATCTCTTTTCGGTAACGTTCCATTGATAATAAAAAAATACACATGATCACCTTAATGCAGGCAGTTGTCACCAAACTTGACAGACTGGGGTGCGGGCCGTGTGACCTCGTCGAATTTCTTCTTATTCAGCAACTGGGACGCTGGGCTCATGCATTTTTAATGTGCTGGGGACAAAAACTCGACAGTTTGAAAGTTGCTGTATGGTCTTCGAAGTTCAATTCATACATATTTATGTGGCAATTATTGTAATACAATGAACGATGAATATTGCAAGGATTGCACAACGTGACCCTACGTAGCGGGACCGTGCACCGAATATAGTAATACCCAAATAAATGAAAAACGACTGTTTAATGCAGTCTGTCAATTATGCTATGTGAACATACGGTGGCTGGCGAAGATTCAGCTGAAGGAAGCTGTGTACCATAAATGAAATAGTTAAAATCCACTTTCAGAATTTCTAAAACGTATAAGTAGTTATAGTTTTATTTAATCAGTTAGATATTTTCCTGAAACAGCTAAAGATGCCTTTCTGAGAACTGCAAACATTACCGTTAACGTATGAAATGACTCTGTTACTCTTGAACTGGATAATTATATGAGTAAGGCCAAGGTTAAACATTGTTTATGTATACAGCGATCAAACGCCTGAACTATTTTTGTATACATAATGTAATATGCTTACTGTTAACATGTGATAAATGGGCCTCCAAGGAGCAGATCGCTAATGATTCAGCAGTATGTAGACTATTTTTGTCCAGGTGTCCAGGTATTCTGTTATGTATTTATCTTCTTGACTTAAATTTTAATGTTTGTGACAATTGGCAAAGTGCGAATCTTTTAAATATAATTCAAACGCAAAAGTTCTCAGCACCTTAAAAATTGCACCTCAAATATAAAAATGTATAATCAATTCAAATCTCTTAGATACATACATATACATATAAATGTACTATATTATTTTATTGGTCACTTCACGGGGGGACCCGGAAGTGACCAATGAAATAATATAGTATTCTCCATTATATAATAAGATATCTTTTGTCAGGTTTACATTCCCATAAAATCCTTGTATTTTGTAATAACTATAAACGTGCAATATAAACGATATAGGCTTTGGTCCTTTCACCCTCTTAAAATAGTAATAGTTGTCGTAATTTCTAATTTATATGCAGTCCATTAGGTTTATCGAATTATAAGATTTTATAGCAGCGAATTAAGATTGCGAACAGCGAACGCTATTTGCCAAACACTCAACGAGTGATTATCGCAGATAATTTAGATGACCGTTGTTGTCGACTCGGAGAACACAGTTAAGGGTACAAGAGGAAAATGTTCCAGTAATTCGACCACGTACAAATAAATGCCTTATTGGAACATTTTATGGTTTAGTAGAAACTTGTACCAGTTGCGAAGGTTATTTCGAAAATTGCGCCGGTTATCGCCTGCCGATCGCGGTTAATATTTTTATCGTGTTAAATTGGACAAGTGATCGCTCCAAAGCGGTCTAATGATTGTTGTAAATTTCACCGGTGTTGGTAAATTGGGGGCATCGATAATAAATTTTCGCATTGGTAACATCGACACGGCGCGAGATCAGACAGGTTCTCCGTGCCAAGTCGTTAGGTTCAAATGATTTGCATAACAATTTGTAGGTATTTGACGAGTAATTGCGACGAGATCAAAACTTTTATAGTGTTCCTTATTAGGAATGGCTTTATGATTTATTTGATGTTTGAATGTGTTTTATTGAGATTAAATAGTTTCGCTATAATTAATTTATATGTTATTGATATGGTTTTAATCCTGCCTTTATTCGTCTAAAATAGTCTAAATGGTAATTTTATCTTATTGAATACACATAAGACCCACCTTCGCAGGTGTCACCTATATCTGCGTAGGAGGTTTCTATTTCAAGAGCTAAAATGAAATAACAAGAACACCCCACCCTTTTAACGATAAAATGTTTTTTTTTCTGAATCATTCTATTCTTTTTTTAAACTTAAAAAATAGATTCCTGTTTTTAGTTCGGCTAGCAAAAGCGTGTATTTTTTTTGTCTTTTTAGTCTTAGATTGTCATCGGTCCTTGATAAGTGTGGCAAGTTTCATTTCAATCAGACGTTTGGAAGTGGGTGAAAATCACGTTCAAAGATTCCGTTACATAGATATATGTACACCGAGCTAATAAAAGCGTGGTAAAATAAGTAGCAGGCCAGATATAGGCACTGTTATATGTAGTTCCACATGTTGGTAAAATGCATTGCAAGTTCAAGTGCAAGGAACTCGTAAGAGGCTGTAATAAAATAAAGGTTTCGCACGGCAGGGCGCCGAAACCACAGGGCTCTGAGAGATTTATATCTACACACGCTGTATATATCACCGTGCGATACCCGATACGATGCGAAAGCAACAGCAGAGTCAAAACAATACGTTTTTAGTTTTACCCTTTTATTTAGTTTCTGTAAAGGAGCGTCGCGCGTCGGAACGTTTCTCACTTACTCAGGAAATGCTAAAGGTATTACAAAAGCTAACACCTACGTTTACCTTCATTTAGTTTTGTAATGCTTTCGCGATGACATTTTGACCTTTGACACCTAAGTGAATGTTAAACATCTTGACATTACGCTATTGCAGCGTTTAAAAGGACGATGTTTGTCGTGTTAATAATAACGAAGAAAATATTCTTTAGTGCTTTTCTGAGAAAGTCGCCTATCTACAGATTTTCTTTTGAAAACGCTCGTAAAAGTTCTCTTTGATCGTGTAGAGCGTGGGTAGTCGCACAAAGTAACGATAGATACTTAATTTATTGGTTGTGTAGGTATCATCAATAGTGGAAAGTTGATAGAACTGGGTATTTAAGTGCACGGTTGATAATATCAGCAAGCTTCACAATGGACAAAGAAATCGCATGTATTTTTGAATAACGAACAATACGTTAGTTTTTTAAAATAATCATTATTTTGAAAAACGAACGCATTGTTCGTAAACGGAACTCTTCATTGGTATCTCATAAGATCTACGAAAAAGTATAGGTGGCCTATTCTTCAGACACGAACTACACAGTACTAGCAACATTAGGCGTTATAATGATAGTATTTCAGATATATTTGCATGTTAATCGCAGCTATTAGGCGTCTATAGCGCGTTTATCTCGTAAGGTCTCGCTTCGGCGCCTGTGTTGCCACATATAAGGATACACGTATACTTTACAAACTGGTCTAATCACCATAAACCAGCTTTTAAATGTTACGTAAATTACCCATTTAGCGCCATTTTTCTAGACATTAGATAAAAAATAGAAATTAAATTAATTTAATTATATTATTATTTCCTTTTTGTGAATGAAACACCTATTGTGAATTGAAATAGCGACTTACTATAGATACTGTAGGAAAATGTAAGGCTCTATAGGAACAGAAGTGATCGTGTAAGTAACTTGTTAACACTTATACCTAAGTCTGATTAATTTGTATGCAAACAAGTAGCATCGCACGATATCACTTGTGAAGGTACATACATTATCTTTAATTATTGAGGACGTGAATTAATTAACAGGTTGCTACCTCTCAAATACAAAACAAATTGAATGGCTATAAAAAGATATAGAGTCCAAATATGTGGAAGCTATCACACTCCATTGGACTAAATGATGTTGACATGCAAATCGCGCATTGTAGTCAATACGCTGACTTTTCAACAACGTTACGCCATAATATATGCACTCCTTTACCGTTTGAAACAATCAATCGTCCGTCATGACAGGCTAGTGTATCTAGTTGCGGAGTGTACGCAGACACACACAGACATTTGTGTCAACACATATCTGGGGCGACTGTGTTTACCTCTACTAATTGCCGTAATGAGCCTTATCTGTGTGCTCAGTGCCGTACTCGCCACTCGAACTGTTTGCTTCTGATCGACAGCCCGCGCCCCAAGGCTGATAATGCCCACAACAACTAAAACAACAGCACTTGTCCCGTGTGAGCTTAGCGGCACCGAGTGGACGATACGCACATGTGTGTTACCGTGTTTCATTGAAACTTACGTTAATTCAGCAATTATTATCAACCGTTACGTAATCTGCAGGTTGTTGACCGAATACAACCATCAATAAAATTAGTCAACGCCAATTACTGAGTCATAAATTATTGTCACTTACTTACAGTCCATAAAATAGGACATAAAGGTCGGTTAGTTACAAATACAGTGAGCAGCCGTATATCCTTTCCTTTTTCTGCGCTTAATATATCGTTACATTCCACAATTGCAGCATTCTGGCCGGTATCTAAGGCCGGTCCATACTGTCCGATAAATCTTGACCGTGTGCCAGTGCGAAATCTACTTTTTATGGTCGTCGCGGCCGTCGCCATAGTGGACAGATTCCTTGGACGATATGCGATTAAACCGCAGTTTGAATTTATAGCCATCGGCTGGAGTTTTTCAATGTTCGATTGTTATTTGAAAGCAAAAATAAAACAAATCCAAAGATCCACACGAAAACTAACGATAGAACGCTCTGCCGGAATGTTAATCACACTACTTAGTTTCATAAACAATCGAGAATCATCTGTTGTCTGAGTATAGTTTGCATGTACCTTATTTATTCTTGTTTTATTTGTGGAGTAGTCACATAGTTGTGCGGCGCGCGCAAGAATCCGAGGCTCGCGGCGTTGAGCTGAGAGCTGGCGGTAATCTGCCTGGACCTCGTCGAATAAGGCTCGCCTTCCGGCCGAGAATCCCAATTATGTCGTTATAATCCTACAAGGGTAATACATCAGTAAAGTAAAAACGAGGAAACGTGCAAATATTTTACTGTATTTGAACTATGCGAATTGCTGGAATTGTTGAGGTCTAATGAGAAGGTTTATTTAATGTTCCACTTAGCATAACATGACGCCTGTACGCTATCAAGGGCTAGGCTGTCCTTAGAACCGTCACACCAGTTAATACAACCTCTTTGTTCCAGGCCTTCAGTAACGTTCATCACGCCTGCGATGGTGATCGAGCGCCACAGTGTGGGCAGTCGAACTCGGGAACACCCGCACTCCAACTGGACTTCGTGCCACTACACCGGCTCCGTCAGGGGACAGCCCGCATCCAGTATTGCGCTGTCAGCTTGTGATGGACTTGTGAGTATACTGGCTATAGCTTCCACCAGAACAGAGACGTGTGGGAATCGACCAATCACATTAGTTAAAAATCCACATCTCGTCTCTAGTCTCTTCTGTGATTGGTCGATCTCACGTCTTCTGCGTGCGTTAGCGCCAAACTTTAGTCACTAAAGTTTGGCGCTAACGCACGCAGAAGACGTGACTTAAACACTAAAGTTTAGTGTTTAAGTTCGCTGATATTTTTGACTGAAACAACTTTCGACTTTACTAAAGACAGTGAAACTTTTAGCCACTACATCTGGTGGGTGACATCCAATGTGTAGGTACCAAATTATTGATAGGCGAACTGGCGATGGAATGTATTGAGGCATTATATGTTACTTCTTTGGATCAAACCTTTATTATGTGTATGTCATTTATTAAATGATTCTACTGATATGGGTATTCTCATATTCTGCGCTTAAAAACAAAAATCACTACCGATCAGCATTTTACATTTTGTTTTGTCAAAATTAAGTTCGATTTTATCTTAAATTGCCTGCCGATGTCCTGTACCTTTTAGAGGGATTTAGGGCCTTAAATTGGTGCCTGAGCATACAAAAGATTTTTGGCCCTTATCAGTGTTCCAAAATAAAATACGACAGCATTTAGCTGGAAACGAAAACACCCGCCAAGTTAGTTGTAACTTAAAGATTGAAAAAAGGGTTATCCATGTTAAGCAATCATTTAGACACAGTAAAACAAAGACCAGAGTTAGCCAAATGCTACGTCAACTAGTCAAATGTCCAACCTTTTTATGTCTACGGCTAAATCGTTAATTTTATCGTCAGATATAAATAAACGGAATGCAAGATAAATCACAAAGTCTTCGCCTCAGCAGCGTGAAGTTGTACAATAAAATATATTCGACACGAAACCGATCAGTAGGTACCAGGAATTCACCAAATCAATCAGGCAAACAAATTAAATTATGTTGGGACCTACGACCTATACGTAGCGTATAGTACCTTGGCATGTGTGGACTGCGTCGTCATGGTCTTTTTACTTCATGCAAGATTCGAACCTTTGATCTCGGCTTGCATTTTATTTTAACACTTCTTTTTTGGCGTTGATTTCTAAGCTGAGCTTCTAATTCCTTGCTTTGTCTTAAAAATAAGATTACCCATACAAAATGTAAATCAAGCATTCTGTACACCAAACTAAGTAACCCTACGCAAAAATTATTGCTGTGAAATGACTTTCTTTTTGTGGTGATCAACCACATCTTACAGCTCTAGTCTAAATTCACATTATTCAACCAAATTCAAATTGGCGCCCAAAGGCTAGCCTAATAAACATGGTGCCAATTTTATTGATACTGGATAGTAGGTATTGGCCTTAGGTTAGTAGGTAGGTAACATTAGTTACTAACTAATGATAACAAATTAATATGAACAAATGAGTCGCCAGATGTCAGAGATCATTCACCGATTAGTATTTTTTTGGTTTTTCTTTTGTTCAGAATAACTGTTTCTACAATCGATGTGTGCTTTGGATGGAATATCTCTGTAATTCAATCCATCATTTCTTGAAATCCCCTGCAAATTATTAGACACATAAGTAATAGTGGGGTCATTTTTAGTATTTTCTAAAAGCGAAATGGAAAAAAAATATTGTGAGAATGGATGCTTGTTACTCTTTCACGCAAACATAACTGAACGAATTCAATATGGCACACAGATAGATATAGTTTATAACCTGGATTAACACATACTTAGGGTACTTTTTATCCCAGTATAATCCCGCCCGTAGGACACTTACGGAACTCCAAGCGTGCGGCCAACGTTAGTCAAAATCAAAATCATATTTTGTTTCACATGCATAAGTGTACAAGTGCCCAGGTAGGCCATGGGCACTTATAAAACATCAACAAAAAGGTGCACAGTCTGTTAATAAAATGATCAGTTCTAAAATTCAATCGCTATAAAACTGTACGAGTAGGTACAAGCTGTACCTACTTATGTATAATACATACATTTTTTTTCCCGCGAGTTTTTATGTCCCGAGACTAACGAGTTGGTAGACAGATGAATGAAATTGTATTAGGCATACAGTCTCAACATTTACATATTTTTATTTCTAAATTTAATTTATGTAAATAGTACTTCTTATTCCACTTATTTGCCGTATAATAAAATTCGGATTTAAATACTTTTTTCCTGCTGTAGATTTTTCTTAAAATAAGGTTTTAATTGATATTAGCATACCCAATGATTTTTCCTAGAACGACGTTTTAAGCAATAATTAAAATTAACATAATGACATTTAAGCCTGGGGTTTTATCCGTAGCTACAAATACATATTTTAGCATTTTTTAAATAAAAGTAGGCAATAAAAATGTTGACAAAACCATTTAGGTCATTAAATAATTCTAGATTTCTGTGGAATTTATTTATGGAAATTGACTAAGGTAAATAACCTGCGTAATTTACTCCTATTGAAGGCCAAGGTTTTCATGAAGCCTTGAATTACCATAGGTACATATTTTATTTTCATTCAATTTATTTTCTTAAACGCTTCGTCGTTTCAGATATAAGCAACTTATTCATGAAAATCTTGGCCGAGTCTTTGAAATCTTCATTCATAATGTATGAAAGCTTTCCTCAAGTTTACTATAAAGCTATGTCATACATTTACTTACATATTTGGCGACTAGTTGTTACCCGCAACCTCCGTCCTCGTGATTTTTTTCACAAAAATATTTATTACTTCCGTATTTAATCGGATTTTGTTGAATCAATTTTTAGGGTTTTTTTTTGCCTAAGTTATTCCTTTTAGTTATAACACTATCTATCTGCCAGTAAAAGTTCCGTGAAAATCCGTCCAGCACTTTCGGAGATAAGCCAGACAGACCGGCAGACAAACAGACAGACAAAAATTAAACATTTCTTTGTTATAAGTACCATAAATATACTTTCATAAGCATTCAGTTAAAAGCTGTTATTTTGAAATTACAAATAGACACTTTAATTTAATAAATCTACTTATAGATGAACTTAATGGAAAGTGAAACCATGATTTAGTAGCGGACAGTCAGCTTCGGGTTTCGAAAACTAGTGTTTAGTTAATTACTTTTCGGAGATTACCCGTTTATTGACAAGTATTTGGCATAAATTAGCAATAAAACATGCTTTATTGATTGGCCCGTTTATGTCTTCATAATTATGTTATATCAACACACTTATGTTAATCTAGGTAATTTTATCCAGCTTTGCATTGAAAACCTTTGAATTTATATGTGTTAATTCAGGTTATAAGCTACCTGTGTGCTAAATTTCATCCAAATCCGTTCAGTAGTTTTTGCGTGAAATAGTAACAAACATCCTTTCATCCATCAATTCATCCTTCCTCACAAACTTTCGCATTTATAGGATAGGACTTAATAGTGAAAAAAATTACATATGTTTTATGAGATAACGAAGGCCTTGGCTTTACAATTTTAGCGATCGGCAACTCGAAACCAAATTCAGGGAAGGCGAGTATGCGTTTGAGCTCAATATACAAATTTTAAATCCCCAAACATCCTAATCTCTATTTTATCCAACCTATTTCTTCATGTTTTACATATTCAGCCCGCTTTAAATAAAATGAGAACGATGACAAAGAAAATCGAGGTGCAGAGCTCTATCGTTTGAGATAATTAAAAATATACTTCGTACATTAAAAATAGTCGGTTGATGACACCTAGAGTTAGTATTATTAGCTAGTGGGTCATCGACAGATGACTTGTAAAGCTTTTGATGCCGCGGGGCAACGCGAGCATGGCGGGCAGGTGCGCACGCGCGTCATCTCGATCTAAACGGTTGACAAATAGCAGCCATATGAATAAATATTAAAGCCCTAATGATACCTCCTTTAACAATTTATTAATAATCGACTACTACGATATATATCGCTGACTATAAATATAGTCTACCGCTTTTTTTTTATGTCAGCCTGATCTGTCCCACTGCTGGGCAAAGGGAAAGTCTACCAAGTCTAAGATTTGTTTATTTAATTCATAGGTAAAATGCTTTATGACCCACAACCCAGCCTTGATTTGAGTCTGTTGCAAAAAATTAGCATAGGTATATTAGACGAGTTAGTGAAAATTTAACTACCTACCGAATGAAAGTGGGCGTCGTTTTAGGCACGGTAACATTTATGTATGTGTTTTGACATTGTAATTAGTGCTAATTAGTATGATTGTAGACACATATAGGTAGAAATGTTAATGATTGATCGGTCAGAATGTAAGTGACTTATCACTTATTATCCTTTTGCATGTAATAAGGCTGACAATAACTCCGGAACAAAAATTGAAATGTTTGTTTTCCGACTACCATTTTTTCAGAAGCTTAAACATCGTAGCGTAGGCTCGTAACGCGTTGAGTGATTTTGACAAAATTCAATATTTTAGATGGCAGAAGATGTTTGTTATTTTAGAATAACTGTATGTAGTTTTTTTTTGTATTTCAACAATTAGGACAGGTTTTAAAAGAAAATAAAAAAATCTGCTGTCACAATTTTTTTGTAAGTTTTTATTCCGACTATTAATCAATATCACAATTAATCCAAATTAAATCGACATGTCGGCTTAATACATAATTTAAGCCATTCTTTATAGTTCACGTGCTACGTAATAAAAAAAACTAATTGCTTGCTACGCACGTGGGCGGGTAATATAAATTTATTCTTCTTCGAAACAAACCTTTTTGTAAACGATCGAGTCGATAAGAAACATGAAATTATAGGTCCAAGTGTACACGATCGAATTAAGATAATATCACGTAAACCGTGGAGCAATATGTTTATAGATAGATTTGTAATCAATCTAAAATATATATGATAGACGTTAGACAAAAAATATTTCTGCCTACCTACACAAATATTAATTTTGCACCTAAATATAATTGAAAGCCTGTATGTTTAATTCCAGTATATCATAAATAGGCCACTATGTAAATCATCGAACAAAATTCATGTAGTTACACTGCCATTACGAGTATGATTATCTGCCAATAACCTTACTTTATCTGATATAAGTACACACATAATTATAATATTAATAGTCTGCGCTTATTTTTTACAACGACCAACAATAACTGAACAATTACGTCTTCATAATAAGTATCTAATAGAGTAGAATTTTCTTGTTTTACAACTTAATAGCTTCAAAACGGATGTGCTTCATTATATCCAAATAGTTACCAAACAGTTTTTATTTTAGTTACAACCTACACGGTGTTTTAAAAAAAATCGCAGTCGTCCTGTAGTTGCTAGCTTAGTTTAACTGCCAACAGATCTACGTGGAGGCATTTTAAGTATTTTATAATACGAACAATCTTCTTGGTTATTATCCCGATTGTAATCGGAGGCTGAATTCAGATGAGGGTGTGGCAGTGAGTTGGGTTATGACATCATGGCGATCAGTCACCTGAAATCATTTTAAGCCCTAATTTAGACGCATGACAACATCTGGGTTGTTTAGCTTAGCTCCTTATAAAGTTACAAATCGTATCGGAGTACCGGCGGAGCTTTTCTGAAAGCTTTGATATTGAGATTGTTTTATGTATTGCACAATATTTGTTCAAGGATTCAATATTATTACTCGTAAGTTTTTTAGAACTTTGAACTTTATTAAACAGCTAGACAATAAAATAATATAAATATTACTGAGATATAGGTTTTGTTATTTTTATTGCCGTTTTTTGATTGCTATATTATTAAAAAGATGCTTATCTTATATTAATTAATGTACATTTATGCAAAACACCTACTGAATGACTTTCAGAACGCTTATTAATTAGCCAGAACACGTCCATAAATGTTTGAACTTCTCTCTAAATCGTTCGATCTAATCGTTTGACGTTCGATTTCTATGCAAACTATTAGTAATAACACAAATGTTTTGATTTGTTCATCTCCTTTAACGTCTGTTTAAAGATTTGTAGCTCAAATAAATCCTTGGTCAAGGTCTATAACCGATCTAGTACGTAAGATAAGCACTCAAAACACAAATCAAAGAGCTATCGCGATATTTATAGAGTTTCGTTTCCGACGAACGCTATCTATGATAGATGCTTGCTACTAGGGATTAGTTTGATACGATAGTAACCACTTATCTATGTCCACACTATGTGGGTTTACAAAACAACATCAATCTTTAAAATCGTTAGGATGAATGAACTTTGACAGGTGAATGAATGTTCAAGTTAAAGGGGTGTCAAACACATGATATATTAAACTCGTTCATTTACAAGCTATCCTTTGTTTGTTAAAATACCGGTTAGAAGTGCCTGGAACATAAATTAATGTTCGCTTCTTGTAAAATATGAAACTGTTCGCAGCATACCCATTTATTTGCGAGAGCAAATGTTAAATTAATAAACCGTGAATGCTACGAGTATCATAATTACGAGTCTGAAATATGTTTTTTGCGGTTAAAATTGAATGTGCAAAAAGAAGTAGACGCAACCCTATGACCCTAGAACCTGCAAAGAATTCAGCAACTCATTAATCACATCTCAGACCATCATCTTGATAATGCCAACTGTGCTTAATTCTCTGATTTTTTATTTTACACTATCAACAAAATTAAGGCTCATTTAATTGAAAAAGGCGGACACTAAAAATAAACCTTCATGTTTTTTGAACGAAGAACACGGGATTCAAATTCCGCAGAGACCATTTTTTTTAAATGAATAATAATAGTTTGTTGCCTGATTAAACCGTGTTGGGTATCAAATGATCAACCTTCCTAGAACTTTTTAAACGAATACCTTTTTGATAGTTGCAAGATATGTATGAGAATTTAATAGTGTCTGAAGTGTTAAAATGAGTTTGTATGATATCACATGACATTCGTTAACACTTCAGTGATACACGCTTTGAATGCAAAAACTGCCCTGATAGCGTTGCATAAATTAAAAACCTCGTACATATTTGCAACCCACATCAAGTACTTTGCATATACACATGTTTTTTTAATAGCTAATGTATTTATTCAACGGAAAGTTTAACCAATGTTTCGTAGACAAACCAAACAAACACAGGAAATGTGTGTCTAAAAAAATCTGTGCAAGAACATCAATGACTGCCGGCACATCTGAAGGAGCTCGCGGCCACTTGAACGGCGCAGCTGGACACCTCTAGTGCTCACATCCGCGTCACTTCATGACCATGTTCACTTTCTACCTACAACCGTATCGCCAACATAATAAAATTGAAAGTGATACCGCTAGAGGCCAAATGAGAGTCCCTCCCAGCCGTTATACTAATGAACAAGTACGATTTCGATTATTGAGATCGACAAAATGAGATTTTAATGTAAACCATGCTCGGTCTCATAAGCTACAAAAAGCTCGAGTCGCTTAACGACCTTTAGGAATTATGTAAAAGCTATTTAATAGTAGTTAAGCAACGTTTGCATATAGTATTACAAGATAGCATCTAAAGTATGAATATCTTTCGATTTTCCGATAATTTGTTCGGCTCTACTTTATTATGAGCCGGAAAACAGCTTTCCACTCAGAGAAGCGTAAAACGGTTTCAGTGACTCACAGTGCATTAAAACATCCAACGTTCCCAAGAATCTTAAACTAGAACCGCAATATAATGTTGCGGCAACAAAATTAAGACTGCTCGCTATCAAAGTCACACCAGCTAAGTGCTATTAAATAAAATTTTACATCAATCAATTTAATGAGATAAATTGCGCAGTACGACTTTCGCGGACGGCCTTCTGGCGGCAAGGCCGGCGACACACAGGCTAGGCAGACCTCTCCACATAGTTATACATAACTACAAGATCTCTTACACATAGGTGTCTCAGATGTGCGATTTCGCAAGAAGTCTATGACGTGACTAACTAGTAACTACACGATCATGTGCTTATGCTAACGGTGTAAAATAGATAATTTTATGTTGGAAACTATTCAGTTTAGAAATACATTTATTGCTGCAACGACACAGAATAATTCTATTTTATGTGAAAGTTTCTTAGTCATACTGATGTACCTGATAAATCAGAAATATTGCGTTCTAACTTGAGTAACGTTTATCAGTTTTACAATTTATTCTAAAATAATTTAGTAAACATTGGCGAAGTTAATAAAATTCTTGTTTTAGACAAGTTTTCATGTTAATTCAAGGGCTCGTAAACTATTAATATGTGGGCAAATCAACATGGAAGTGATTTACTAAAGTGGTCAGCAACACCTGTGCAATATTAATTAAGAACATGTACATAAGATTGCGCGCCTAAAAAAATATTTGTTGTATTTGATTACCAAATAATTTTTAACGTTTACATCCTAATAAGTTCTTAAGCCTACATGTTTTGACCTTAAAATCAAAGCAAACAATTAATCAGACTTTATAATTGATTATTACAACGACTTGAAGTATCGCACGGTTTATTCTTCTTAAACAAAAAGCTCAACTATTAAAAGGACATTCGTTTAACTGATTATCTATAAAGAATAAATCATTGTACAATCACGCAGGCCACTAAGTTGATCAAGATATCCGTTCAGATGGAACAGTTTCCATTAAATTTCGCGCAAAGCCGCCTCTGGTTCGTTATCAATCAATTTATCTAGCTTTACTAGCAAACATGCCAGATTTGTTGACCCACTACTCGCCAGACCGGTTTGAAGCTCTCAATGGACTGCAGGCCATTCAATGTTATTTAGATGTAGGTATATTATGCTGATCGGTAACCTCTATAGTTTTTTCAACTATTTAAATAAATTATCTTCTAATAAATCGACTCGGCAATATCCAACAACATTAAGTATGCAACGTTAATCTCCTGACCATACTTTTCAATGTAACCTTCGCAGATAAGTTCCCAGTTCTTTGATATTTCGAGAGTATCATCATAGTGCTCTATTATATCATCACGCCATCGCCATGACGCAAGTTAGATAAGCAGTCATAAGAATACCGAGGTTACCGACAAGAGACTACAGACGTTTGTTACCTTAATCAAGGTGATTTATTTAATAGGTACCCATTTTGGCACGTACAGTGCGGTTGTGTTGTAATTTATCTTGTGTTATTTATTACACTTTTTTATCAACAGGCGGGTCTCTTGAGAACGGAGCACGGAGAATATTGGATTGAGCCGTCCAAACAAATCCCAAAAGATAGTTCAGAACCAAGACCGCACGTAATATTCAAAAGAAATGCTGTTGATAAAGTTGAAGCTTGGCATAGAACTAAGAGAGAAGTAGACAGCAGGACAAGAAGCAACACTCAAATCAAGCGAGGTAATTATGAGAAGAATAGACAACAACAATATTATAACAAACGAACACGACCAAACACAAGACGATATCGCGAAAACAAAGAAGCAATGGACAAGCGTAGAAGAGAATACTTGGAACAGAGGCGGAGAAGAATGGAAATGATGAGGAAGAACCCTGCGGAATACAGAAGACATCAGAACATTCTCCGCATGGAAGAAAGGAGGCTACAGCAGTCAAACTCTAGAAGCAACTCGATTGAGAGTAGCAGATCCGCAAGTCTGACGTCATTAGAAGCGAGAAGGAGGAACAGGAATAAGTTAACTGATGAGCAGAGGATGCGAAGAATAAGGAACAGGCGACGAAGACGAAGATCGAAGAACTGCGCAACAAAGCAACCGACGTACTTGTGGAAAAAACAAAACATGATTATAGAAGAAGAAAATGCACGTCACCGTAACAATCATACTAACAAGGTAAGCATAACTTATAGTTATAGACAGATCGAATGTTGAAAAATGTATAAAATGAGATATTGCATTATTTGGCGTACAAATCGTATTTTCGATAGAAGTTTTATAGACAAACATTTCTTTAAAAACATCCTATCATCCCTTTTGGGGATGAATTTTATAAAATACTTTAGTATTGCTCACCTCCCGTAGAAGGAACTGAATGAATTTGAAATTATAGCTCCGCAATTGCAAACGCAGTAGCAGTCTCTAAAATTCTGCTTTCGATCTACAGATTCAGACACGGCACACACAATTTGTTTCATCTATTTCTTTAACTGCAGAACTTTACTGTACACAAACATCCTCTTGCACATTGCCGACTGCTATATTTACCTCTGTTTACCCAAATAGCTAATCTGTAAATATTATAGGTGCAGAGCTACCCTCATTACGGGCATCACCCGGCGCACGCGCAGCGCGCACAAGATGGCGCAAGACGTAGACCGCGGTCCGTGAGCAAGCCGCGCCACGTAGAAGTTTTATTGGTCGCCGACAAATCTATGACCGATTTCCACGACGCCAGTTTGGAAACTTACCTGCTTACTATTATGAATATGGTACGTGTCAATAAATCTTTTAATTGGTTTAACTTCCGTGTTTGGTCCCGTTCTAGAAACTGTACGATTTTTTTTGTAAAATCTGACAGATATCACGAAGATAAATAATCGATTGAACCACTATAATAACATCGCTTTCGTAGAACTACCTAGTGATGATCGCGGATGACTATGATTTAGATTTTTATTGTCTTCTCAAACAGGTATCTTCACTCTACATGGACCCTTCAATCGGTAACTACATAAAAGTGGTGATCGTAAAGATCATTCTGGTGGAACAGATAGAAGCGGCACCTGATCTAGAGGTATCGTCAAACGCAGACATAACCCTGGCGTCTTTTTGCCGCTGGCAACACTTACTGAATCCAGAAGACGACAACAACCCCCATCATCACGATGTTGCCATCCTTGTAACCAGGCAAGACATCTGCAGCCAACACGATGCTCCTTGTAGGTACGAACTTTCATCCATCATTTTATTATTCTTTGTATAATTAGAAATTGAAGTACTTTTAGCGGTAGACAAAAAAAACACTTTCAAGCGGAATGCCATCTGGTCTACCCATCTCAGTGCGCAAACGTCACTTTTATAGTCTTTGATATTAGCATTTCTTTTTTACTGAACGTGAACGAGACAAGGTCAATGGCAGGAGCAGCCGTCTGTTAGCAAAGTAAACAGAATCGCAATGAGTAACCGACGCAAAAATAGAACACTTTCGGATTTGAACGCGCCGACACCTGGATATAGGTGTCTAACAGTTTCATAGGCAATTCCACTCTCTGACGTCACAAATGATACAGACCTATTTAATTAAAAAAGAGTTACGAGAAACACGCCCACATCTAAAAAAACTTTATTTAAATAAAACGGAAATGTTCGCGTTTACATAAACTTTTTTCTACAGCCAGTGTTTTGGCTTACAGTGATAAATAGCCGGCACATTCTAGACCAGCTTATTTCTAGATCATGCGTTTTTTCTGCCGATTCAAAAACACACGATGCATCAATCTCAATGAAAGTGCGAATCTCGCAATTTGAATTATTATTATTATTATTTATTATTCATTTGCCACCAATCATAACATCCTTACAGACTATTCCAGTACGATGCTATAAGACAAACATTATAGAACACATTTTTGAACACATATAATAGAAAAACACACAATATAAAATAAGTAAAATTACCCAGTAAAAATAAAAACACCAAAATTAGTACAAGATGACAATGTTCACAGTTGCACATCAAATATGTTATTAAATCATGTGTGGAAACGGACGAGATCCAAACACGGCTGGCTTACATTTGAAGGTTTTGTTTAAATATTTTGACATACGCGCAAATAACTCCACCTAGTTCCCGGGTGGATAAATATAAAATTAGTTTTTAATTAAAATAAATCATAATATATTGTGTTGCATTTGGTTCTTGTCGGCAAGAGGCCGCTGGCCTGTATACGCACATGTTGCATAACCGACCGTGTTTAGTCTGTACGCTATTTAGTTTGAACGGTTACTTTGTCGATATAGTCCGCAGAACACTCCACGCTCAGCACTCAATCAGATCGGCACCGCCGTGTCTGACCAAACACACTTGTCATAACACTCAAACATTCGTTCCTTATCAACACCTACTTTCATCGTATACTGTTTCTATTTTTATTAAACAAGATAAAAAGATTAAGATACATTTACGCATATCACTCGGTGCAATGATTATTTTATCTTTTACGTACACCGGGTTTTCTAGAAAGATTTGATAGTGTACGATTTGACATTGAACGATTGCAGTCCAAACAGAGATGTGAGAAGTGACATTGGCCTCTTAAGTGAAGTGTACTTAATTGATTTAGCTAACTGCACTTAAGTTGGATGTGCAAACAGACTGATGATGTTATTAGAGCTGAGAAAGGCGGTAGAGCCACAAAAAGCTTTAACACGGTTTAAATAAATACAGCTGCGTATAAACGCGTTAAAAGAATGCAAAAACAATTCATCAAGTTCACAGTTACGTACAATGATTGATAAAAAACGTTGCCAAAATGCTGGACCTCTCGACAAATTGCTGTTTACATCATTATCGATTTTTTGCGTATATTTGCGAATCGCTAACGGCGATGTGCCGGCCCGAGCAGTCACATCAAAAACGCCGACATTAAGGCCAAGGATGTTGGGTGGCTACAAATTGGGCATTCATTATTTTAACAAAAGCCTATAACCATATAGCGTTATATAATTACAAGTACAATTTTTTGGTCATGCGAAGTTTTGTATGTTGCACAAGAAGTTGTTACAGACGCTTGTGTATGGCGTTGATTTCAACCGCAGTTAAGAATTGAAAACTAATAACGATCCTATCAATTAGTTTAAAATGTTCTATTTGTATGAATCATATAAATTCGGATTGCTCTGAAGGAAAACGAGATATAATTTACCGTTGAAAAATGCGTGTTAAAAAAATAACATGAGTTTTCAACAAATAAATTGCGATTTTTATAATCGAAGCCAAAAAAAATATTCAAAGAGGCACTTCGATTGGAAAGTAAGACGTTAACCATCCATATTTTAGTAACAACGACTCAACGAGACATAATGCGGGTATCCCAGGCGAAGATACTATGGGTGAAGTAAAGCAGACCTGCCTTACGTAACTTCCTCCAACAAGTGTGTAATAATTATAATGTTTAAAATCGGATGTTTTTCTAAATTAATCTCCATGTTGATTTAGATTTCTTAGAAGAGCAAGTAGTCAGTCAAGCCTTGCATAAATGATGAGATAGCCAGTGGTTTACTCGTAAGTCTTAACAAAAACTACAAACCAGAAAATCACCTCATTACTTCTTAGAATCGAAAAGCACGATTTATCATTATTCAATTTAACAAAAACCTTTCCATCAAAAAATGAAAACAGTGATTTACGTCATAACGACAAGGAAAGTGGATGTTGAAAGAAAATTTTGTTTACAATTGTTATCTTGGTACAGTAATTTACCATGGGTTTTATACTTAATCTTCAAGAGGTTTTTCCCATAAAGGAGTTGGAAAAACCATTTCAAAACTTTTTCAATTGGAATTGTCTTTTCACACGCTTTCAACCCCTCAGCCACCTCGGTCACAGGTGCTTTAATAAACGATGTTGTCCATTACACGGCGTGGAAGCGATGCGACATGCCGACAGCAGCTCTGACTTGTTAACTACATTGATCCGTATCCAGAGCACGCAAGCCCAAAAACCAGTGCGTAATGAATGCAATGAGGAAGCTTACTGCGTTCGGTAAACGGTACAAACGAGTAGTCGAATGTTCTGGGAAGGCGGCAATCAAAACACAATCGTCGTAACGGTGTCGATGCAAGCCCAGAGGGCTCAATGGTGACTGCGCCCGCGCCGTCATGCATTATGCACGAGCGCATAAAAATTGCAATCATCAATATGTTAACATCTATGAATATTTTTAAACTTTTTTTCTGACGACGTGCTTTTAATTTAAACTTTATTGCTGCTATTTTTATTTTTGTAAACTATGAATAAAGAATTGTAATAAAGAATTGTTCTTGCTCGTATTTTCTACAGTTAAAACATCAGCCATGCCTGTAATTGAAAAAATACCGAGTGAATTTGATTAAAATACTTAACATTTTAATTATTGCTTAACACAGCAAATAATTAAGTAACAATTTTACCCTCTAAACTACTCTACAGCCTAGTAATTTGGTAGTTAAATATGCACATATTATTTAATATTCATTTTGTATTCATACACACGAATCAGCCATAAATAAATTTATTTTAACTAAATTATGATGTTAATTGGGGGGCCTTAAAAACAAGCTTTTAATGTAATAAGCTGGTTTATCTGCGCATGATTTTTGTTACTCGAACTGTCTTAGCCCATTTCGTCCAACTGCAGGACAAAATCCTGGATTTCCTCTTATCTATCTCTCTATTAAGGATTGGTCCTTCCCTGTTCATAATAGAGAGATTGAGCCTGTATTGCCTGGCTGTAGGTGTCCAGCATAGTTCAGTTAACTGCACTCACAGTCACATCAGGTGCTCTCATTACGCATAAAAGCTTCCTTAAGCTTATCATCTAATCTGTACAGGTATTAATCTCATGCATAATCGAAGTTTCTGAGTACCGGCTGTGGGACAAAGGGGCGCTCGTTAAAAATAATGATGTCGGTTAATTTTAATTCGTAGTTGTGTCGTGTCGACGCCACGCCGTCTCGGGTGTCCGCCGGACCTGCGCTTGCGCTTATCTCTTCCGCTACACGAAAACACGATCACTAATCTTATGATGTGCATACTTTCGATTAGACCACCTATTGATTGCCGTATATTATTGGAATTGCCTTTTTTATGACACATTCGGATCGATAAAGCAATATATGATTAAATATGGATGGATTGGATGGATTTAACATCGTTGAAATGTGATAAAAAATACTTATGTACCTATATTAGATTTTATACACGTGTCGGAGTAAACATAAATCCGTCTGATAAATAAGGAATAACTACCTATTATCTTGACCGCATTCGATGCAATTATTGACCAAAAATGGTATTGTGGCCGAAAAATGTATGAATTCACAATGCGACTTTCTCCACCTGTTTGATCACGCCGCCTGAAGCGAACTCTCCGAAGATCTCATGTTCGGGTTCAATTAGCATTTTTTACTGGCGATGGCTCATTCTCTAGTGGGCCACACATTCATGTGTGGGAAATGAGGACCTGGAAACATGCTTTAGTTAGCCAAAATGTGGGTGACAGTTTTGGCTCACCCAATTAGCTTCAGATTTTTTTGCGAAAAATTATTTAGGCTCTTACCGAATACAACAAATCGCTGTTTTAGAATACCTATCCGATGAAAGTCCGAATCTGTAACTTATGCATGTAAGTAACTCCCTCTGGCGGGCTACCGCCGAATCTATACCAAACTGCTAGACAGAAAGGCGCGTTGCCAATGTTACGCATACATTGAAAGAGATATTTAGCACCTACATGCTACACGTTAGCTGGTGTGACGTAACAAAGAATGATGCCGTGTTATCGGAAAATTGCGGACACTATCTAGGTATGAATGTAACTGAATAGACGTTGTATTTTGAAAAGGAACATTAGATTCATACCTACTGTTTAAATATGTACTCTGTCACTAAAGAATCGAATGTAGGAAAGTAATACTATAAAGAGGTAAAGTTTGTACTAGTTTGTATGTAGGGGATAATCCACGGAATTAGTAATCAGGTAACAAAAGTTCTCTCCCTAGTAGGAAACTATATTGTACATACATTATTCCTGAGTGTGGCTATTAAAACGTTCCGGTGGTATATTTTCCGACAATAACGCAAGCGACGCGGCGACGCTGCGGGCAAAGATAATAAATAGTCTAACATCATACATGGGCTGGGTCAAAGTTAGGCCTCATGGGACCAACTATTTTTAAAAATATTAGGACAATTTCATTCCTATTTCAAAAAATATCAGTATCATACCATACCGTATTATGTATAGTACCTACATACGTCGGACCGTCGAGGCGCCTTTTGACTGAAATCAACGGCCATTTAGTTCCTCATTAATTTCACACCCGCTTTAAAACAAGTGAACAATTAACGAAGTGGCTTGATTTACGAGTGTTCACGAAAAAGGATAATATCCATCGAAGCTTTACAGTCATTAAAAGGTGATTACATGTTATTGCGAATTGTATTACAACAATAAACGTTCTGTGATTTTATCGTTGTAAACCTGTTAGTTAGCTATAATTGTTCTTTATAAATTAATTACTTTCCTTGCTGGCTGTAATTGTAAGTGTAGAAACAAGCTTCATTTTTGGGAAGAAAATGACCTTTTAAAACTACCACCCTGAAAATCCTTTCCATTTTCAGTGTTTTTACAAACATTTAGAACATAGAAAATATTTTCAACTACACATAAAGTACGCATTACATTCTAGACTAGAAAGAGACTAACTAAGTACTTACTTTTAGCACAACATCCAATGATCCATCGATGTGAACTCTTTTAAACTCTTTCAGGGAGCGTGAATTTCAGCGCGTATCAACAGTCGCCCACACTTAACCCACGTTTAGCACTAGCGGTAGTTAATGATCCAAATTGTGGGTAAATTGTAGCAAGTTGTTACCCAGCGACCAACAATACACACAGCTCTGCTTGACCCAAATCTCAAATTGGACTTTTATAGCACGCACTGAAACGTTCATTAAGGATAGCTCAACTTTACAATCGACGCTGTAATTGGACAACTCATTCCTGTTTATGGTTTTCCTAGTATTTAACTTGAGATTTTTAATTAGAAATTAGTATTTTATCAGTAGTTTTGTTTTGGTTTTGTACGTTGGTGGTCTTTTTATCTCCGATACAAAAGACATCAACGCGTTATTTATAATTTTAATATAAATATTTATTAAATTATTGTTGTGAAAACATCAAATTGGGAACAGTTGTCATATCAATTTTATCCATTTATAAATCAAACAGCATAAATCTTCGCAAAAATCACAATTACTTTAGTGTCGTGACATGTCGATAATAAATATCGATGTTTAAATATTTTGATTAATCGAGTCTCGTAAAGTGGATATGCCGTTATAAATAAACATATTAATGTTAAAAAACGTTTACGTAGCGTATGAGTATATTGAATTTATTACAAGGAATATAAAGAGCTTTTCATCGGCTTCCGTGTGAGTCAGCGACGCACGCGTATTCTTAGCCGCCTATTCCCGTACGGCCCACTTCAAAGAATAAATAGACTAGAGTAGATACGACCACAGTCCCTTTCTCAATATTGTAACGTAAATTGAATTTCACTTTCGTCACTATTCATAAATGTTATTGTTGCGCAACGGTCACTTTTCTTGAACTTTCCGCATTTTGAATGCAAGTATTAAATCGATTTTTATTGTTAACGTAACCGCAAGAAAATTACAATGAATGATAACTTTTACTTTTTTTACGATGTGGTGGATCAAATCAACAGTAGCGCTCTATTCGAACTCACAAAGTCGTGACAAGATATTTCTTGTCACGACTTTGTGAGTTCGAATAGAGTTGCGCTTGCGCGCTTCAATGAAGCCACGCCCACTGTGTATCTGTATAATTAGCAAACGATTAGGAGTCTCGTCTCGCATTCTTCATTAGTCGCTAATTCATATGTAAAACAATAATTATTTCCAAGTTTCCCGTTTCAGGTGTGATAACTTTACGTGACAATTATTTAAATACATACAGTTAAATACCTTCATAATTAACTGACAACTCAGACAAACAATGTTGTTTGAAATATGGTTATGAATATTTAACTGTAAATAGACAGTTATAATATTAAATATTATTAGGGACGGACAAAGAGATACACGAATATGTCAGAGAAAATAATACATATTTATTACTTCTACATTATGTTAAATAATGATTTCCGAATTTACATATATTACGGAATTAAAGGGGAAAAAAATACGTTGAACAACTGACAGTTATATATTCCGCATAGAAAGTTTTCTAATGCCATTGTTATATTATTTGGGCCACGATCAATTTGCTGGTGTTTAAACAAACCTACAAAAAAATCCATTAGATCCTCTATGTTAAAGAACTTTACGTAAAAACAATGTAATGTATTGGTAATTGCGTCCAACAGACGAAAAGGCGGAAGAAGAGGAGGTTCTAAATGACTGTCACCTTATTTTTAGAGTATCTTCTTATACATGTAGCATTTGGATTAATTTTAATCCTACTTCCCTATCGAATAAGGAAGAGATAATATTTACTACATTCACATGGCTTGACCAGGGGCCTTATTCTGCTATTTTTATAAATTCGTCATTCCAACACGATCCCATCCTCATGCCATTGTCATTTTGCTTAGAAATCGTAATCGGCTAAATTTATGGTCGATAATTGGGCGGTCACTGGCCTAGTAATAGAATTGTCTTATTATGCCAGCCCATTTTCTTTATTTAAGAATATATGTACACACTAAATATAGAAAAGAAGAAAGGAACCGAAAATAGTATAAAGGTGATGCTTATAATTAAAGAAATCTCTTCCAGCATACCTGCGAAAAGGAGATACTTACTAAAAAACATTAATTAATTAAATTCATAGCAATTCAATACCTATCATATTTGCATGTAGGATATTCACTCCTAAAGTTTTAATAGGATATCTAAATTACTAAAACAATATTGACTAATGACTTATGCCTAATTAACGCAGGTTTCTTTTTAAATGTTTGTGCCTATTTTCCTATATATTTTGTTTGATTTAGAGAAATCTTCATCAGCTGCCGTTACACATAGCTGTGCCAACATTGGCTACCTTTACGTGTATGTAGACGTAGAACCAATATTAAAATAAAAAGTTGGGAAAATAGTGCCAATTTATTAATATTTATTTCTTTGCCAGTATTTATAGATCGTCTGCAAGTTCGCATAATTAAAATGATGTGTGCTTAACTTAAATCTACATTCATACTAAGCATTATTCACATAAAGACACGTTTTTTATGTACATACGAGTACATAAAACAAATCTCTTATGACCAAATGAATATGCCGTTCTCAGGCTATAAGCGGACTAACGGACAGACATGTTACGTTGTACTTATACCACACATGATTTTAGTGGTTATTAGTATTAGTCATTACGCGAGACAATAAATAAATACCGTATCTATAATTACACCATTCAAGCAGCTAATTAATAAAAGCTACATAATAAATAATCTTATATAGACTGATTATGAAATGCCTTAAGGAACATGGCGTACCATTGAACTATCAACTTTCGGCACGTTTCAGAAACATTGCAAATCAAAACCAAGCTCAACGTCGCTTACGTCGTTATAAATATACACCATCAAGAAAGAAATGCTGTAAGGGATATTGATCATGATGTTAAATTCTCAACGTTGCGCTGACCACTGAAGATAGATAATCTAGTAAAGTGGTATAGTAAACCGGATGATTGTTGCAGCACGCTGGGAGTCGCGCACGTGGCCGGGATGTGCAAGCCGGACCGCAGCTGTTCTGTCAACGAGGACAACGGCATCATGCTGGCGCACACCATCACACATGAGTTGGGACACAAGTGAGTGCAGCTTTTTATAATGATTTTTATTAACACTTTTCTTTGGGAATTTCAAGCAAGGAAAAGAAAACAGCGGTGAGCCAGTGGTAAGTTGATAACGGCCCCGATTCTAAGAAAACCTGGGCAGGTGTGTAGGTACGGCTCTCAAAACGGTGAAGGAAAACATTGTGAAGAAAACGGCATATCCCATTGGCCCGCGTGATGCATTACAGCCCATGGGCTCTCACAGAGTCTGTGTCCTGGGGTGGGGACATCATTAGATTATAAGTTTGAGTTTGTTTCTGTTCACAAAAGGTAGAGGGCGGTCATCCCATTGCCCTAGCAGTGGGACAATACAGACCTAATTAGTTACGAAGTGTTTTAATATACATGTGGCAATGAGAAAATAAGTACTTAAATCAAGATGGATGTACTGTTTTAATGGTAATGTGGCTAGACAGGTGGACACTGCTTAAAGAATATTGATTGGAAAGAAAAACTCGTACTGCGCCTAAGAAATTCAAATAAATTGGGATAGGTATAGGACGTTGTTGATAATGATGTTAAAATTTAGTTTTTAGCCTAGGCCCTGAATTGATTTGTGCAATCCTATAGTTAGTACCTATAGTACAAAAAGACATCCTGTTAGTAGGTATCCTATGATTTCTACCGCAACAATTTACGAGCAACCGCCACAATATTTATTTTCTATGTTAATGGATAAAATGTGCGAGCATTCTTATGTAATTACGATTAATAGCCAGACCTAATTATATAATATGCTAACAACTGTGCAATTTGACACAGATAAAGGAAAAACGCAATTGCGTGTTAATTATATTTACTTGGTGATTGTATTTTGTCCAACTTGTTTCACGCAACGTAAATCCCCAAGATCTTTAAAATTAATATCGTCAATGGACTCTCCATTGACGATATTAATCAAATAAATAGTAATTTATAACGTCCCATAAAAATACGTAAAGATAAAAAACCAAGACGTAAGCATCTTTTATCTGGGTGAATTGCCTGGAAATAACATGCCACGAAATTACCTAAGCTTATAAATCTTTAAAAAAGAATTAAAACGAAGAATGATAAAGTGAAAATGACAGTACACAAGTACTTGAACGCACTCATATTTTTAATTATTAATCGACTCGATAAATCTACGCTAATTTGCGAATGCATACGTTTTTTTTCTGCATAGTTTTCAGAATCGCAATTTTTAGGCAAGTGGCCAGTATTATAAACTAACTGGCTAATGTATGGCAGGTGCCTGCTTTTCTATTAATTAATGTCATTTGGTTAAAAATGTCTCTTCTATATTTAAATTGCTTATTTTATTTTAAGATTGTTCAACTTTTTCAATCTAGAACATGTTCTTCCTAGTCTGTCTGAAGGGATTTGCTCGGTGTTTAGCATTGATTTTGACCTTGAATTACAGACACGGCTTATTTATAGATTACAATGTGATTAATTTCCTGAAAATTCGATTAGATGACTCATCCACCATCGTGCTATTGAACTAGAAATATTAATCGCAATGTAAACACACAGATTACATAACACGTAATGTACGGCTAGAGTAGTTACCACTGTTTGGATAGCCACACATCCGAAATAGATGTCTTCAGTCCTCCATAAATTCGCCATGGATCTACTGAACGTTTTATATGCCATAAAGAATTTAATGTCGGATTAGATATGAAAAATGATTTAAACCACAAGCAAGATTTATGTTAACAGCGAAGCATTATCATATGGGAACTATTCCGTACAGGGGCCTAATTCTGCTATTTTAATAAATTCGTCACTCCAACACGATTCCATTCTCATCCCATTGTCATTTTGCTTAAAGTTCGTAATCTGCTAAATTCACAATGGTCGGTCAATGGTCTCGTAATAAAATTGTGTTTTAATGGCATTGTCGTATTGTCATTATTATAAAACCCTTAGTACAAATGGTTTTCGAAATCTACTACTAAATGCGAACATTTATTCATGCCAGATTTCATGTACGAGATTAATATTCTATGACATTTCTTTCAATGGAGTGTCAGTGGTTGTTCATTGAGAAGTCATAATGGCGCCATTTTGATAGTAGAATTAACAAACTTGTAAAAATTTGACAGAACTTGATCATTATGAAATCAATGATCGAATACTCTGACACTATTGTAATAGCAGAATCGAGGCCCTGAATCGATGCACAGTACCCAGGAATCATAAAATACTAATAGGCACTAATAAATTCTCATACGAGTATCTTTTGTAGGTTTACATCGCACAGGATTTTTTTACTGTGATTTATTGATTCGTCGCTCGAGCTTTGTGCTCAAAACATTTTTTTATAACCCATTACCGTTTCTGCATAAACAGTGAGTGTGGAGATTGTGAATATTTGCCATAGTGTACACCACAAACGAGGTGATTAGTTTGCACTGTTCGCACATATCGGTCCTAGATAAATAGGTTACACAAACATCGCCTCAGTGATTACTGGCTCATGAGTGATCAGCCGGTCAAAGTTTATTTGAGGTGGGTACAGTCAACTTACGCCTTCACCTTGTCTTTTCAATCATGTCACTACTTTTGAACCTTGGTTCGACTAAACCGCAGACGGTTTGGCACGTTTGCACACCTACTGAACTTTATGTAAATAAGTATAAATTTAATAATTAATAGCCCTAGCTATTCAGGTATACCGCGAATCACTGTTTCATAATACCACATCAAACTTTTTCTAAAAAAAACAATCTATCAAAACGAACGTATCTGATTCCCGGGCGACCACACACTCTGTATATTTTAAATTTATTTTAAAACAAGTATGCGTAATATTGTTAGTACATATTATTTTGGAAATAAGTGCTAGTTTTGTTTGGCAGCGGTTGCCGAGTGCTTCGGTTATCGGCACTGAGTCATGTTTCTCTGCCGAGATTACCGCAAGGACGTTGCTTTCAAGATAGAAAATTATGAAACAGTTGCATTGCATCCGGGAATTTAGAGTCCGTTTGAGTGTTTGTATTATTTAGTACAAACAAGGCGTTGTCGCTGGCATTAGACAACGCCCACAATCATTATACAAACACAGGTTATGTAATGTGCAAACAGTGCGAGTCAGCCATTGACCTTCTTGTAGACATGAATGCATCATTCGCCGCGTACAATGCACCCGGTGCATTGACGCCGCACTATCGGCCCACACAAGTTCATTATTTTTTCATGCTGTTATCTTGAATAAAGAATAAGGGGTTAAATAATAAACTATATAATTTACAGGCGACAGACGTGAATACGGGTCGCGTGAGGCGTGACTCTTGACATTTTGCGTTCATGTCGTATGCAACAAACACGACGGGTACACAATGTCGTTTTACTTTAACAAAAATACATTTAGATAAGCATTAGCCAAACATTTCTTTAAATTAAACCCGTCGCGGCGCATCTTGATAAAATTAATTGCGACGATATATTTCCTCCTATCAAAATACCGAATTAACAAGTTTGTTGTAACCTCGCGTGCCGACACTTCCGGAGTTTCAATTCGTCTGGCTGAGAGAAGTAATTAAATTGATATTTTTACACACGATAGATCCGTTTCGATTTATTTAATATACACAGATTAATTTGGAATTTTAATATTGATTCCGAGCCCAAGGTCCCGTAATCAGTGTTTTGGCAATTGCATTTTACAAGTCGCGGGAATCCATGTTTGACGGTTTCCACGCGCCGAGCTTCCATTGATTTGTTTCTGGACGTGTGCCAATAATTTTTCATAGACATTTCTTATAAACTAAACGTAAAACGCCCTGTGTATCGTCACAGGCTCACAGGTGGCCATACGACAACATAACATAGATAATAATGATGGGATCTAGCGCCCAGTGCCAAATATCGCGGCGGCTGGCTTACTGACCCACTGTTATCTGGTCGAACCGCGTCTGGGTTACAAATAGACTGGTCCCAACACTTTATTTAAATGTCAACAATTAAATAATCTTCCGGAATCTAAGTACCTACGTACGGGAAAATCACAGTGAGTACTAAGATTAATATGGTTGCTGCCATACTTAATTATAACAACAAGGTTCCAAATTCACAATGGATTGATTTGACGATGTTCAGTAGGAATTCTATTAAAACTATTTTTTTAAGTATAACATACTTTTACCACTAGGACTTTTTCCCGTGGGGCCCGTGTACAAACATTTAAACTCATATACCCAAACAGCCAGACCCGGAACAACTAACTGTAGGTCATACGAATATTTCTATCGTGCGGGGATCGAACCCGCGACATGCGGTGTAGCACCTAATCGCTCAGCAACTGCACCAACCATGCCGTCCAACTATCGGGCTCTATGTACATTGTATGTAATTATCAGAATATTTTATATCAATTCATTCATTGACAACATTGGAAACATACTCAACTTTGTTTTTAATCAAGTTTCCAAGAATAAACTACATGGACCTAACAGATTAATAATTAAGATAATTTATTCATTCTATCGACTCATAATTGACAAGAATACGTCACAATAATTAAACAAAAGTATTTACAACGAGTGAAATCAGATAACTTTTGACTTTAAACCCTGAACCTGAGAACTTTCCTGAACCTACTGACAGCAATTCCAATTAACTGTTTCCGCTTTTCCGAGAATGATACAGGCATTTAATAAAATCATGAGAAAAACAAATTGTTGGTTATATTTGAGTTAAAACTAAAGAAACGAACAATCTATCCAAGTAGATCTAAGTAGTAGGTACGGAAAAATATTTTAGCGAGAAATTATTTGTGTGAAACTAACCTGAGTGCAGATAAGGTTATTGCCTATCAAACAGTTAGAGAATAGTACATTGTTATCCTAGGGGTGAAAGTAACTTATTTAGTCCCGAGACGGGGTTTGGCGCCCAAGCGTAGCGCGGGCGCTAATAGCTCGAGGGACTAAATAAGTCTTTAACCCGAGGTAAACACTGTGCTTTTCATTACGAATAAGTACAAGGAAAATAAAAACAAAAACACGAAACCACACGAAAATAAAAATGGAGATCGAATTGCCGCTTCCCGCCTATTTTGTTTTTTTTCTGTGGCCGGCTGTTCAACCTTTATTTTCACTATCGTCACTGAAAAAATAGTAAATATTTAGCCCTAATCTTTGTTATTTTAAAGAAATATTTGTGACCAAATTATAACTAAGTTATTTAAAAAAATATATATTTTTTAATTAATACTGAATTTTATGTTATTTCAATTTTACATCGCGCTGGAATTTACAGGCTGTATAGAAGTCGGAACATGGTTCAATAGAAATGTGAAAATAGAATTAGATTTTTTTTTAATAATGTGACAGCTGTCAGTTGAAAGCGATTTTCCCTAGGGCTGAAAAGTATTACTTTCAGCCCGCTCCTCAGGCAACTTCAGACCTACTTTCCGAGAATGAGTAATGAAAAGGTTATGATAGGCGTAATGTTGACATAACGCCTGTAGTTTCCATGCTTTATGTTATTACATTTACTGTGACAAACATTTGTCGCGAAGTTTTGTTGAATCTCCGCATACGCAGGAGCGGATTTCCCTATAGGCCGAGTAGGCCCGGGCCTAAGGCGGCAAAATTTAGGGGGTGGCACAATTTGGTCGTTCTTTTTTTTTAGTAGTTGCCCACGCGCCTACGTGTAAAAACTCAAAAACTCACAAATAGAAATGGTAAGAATCAGTATCCTGATTGAGATAATTAAACCATTTACTGATTATCGTTTTTTTTTTCATTTTAATTTAATTTCTATAGTTTATTTAATTTTTCATTACTCATACTTGGAAAGTAGGTCTGAAGTTGCCTGAGGAGCGGGTTGAAAGTAACACTTTTCAGCCCTAGGGAGAATAGCTTTCAACTGACAGCTGTCAAATTATTAAAAAAAAACTAGTTCTATTTTCACGTTTCTATTGAACCATGTTCCGACTTCTATACAGCCTCTAAATTACAACGCGATGTAAAATTGAATTATCATAAAATTCAGTATTAATTAAAGATTTTTTTTAAATAACTTAGTTATAATTTAGTTACAAATATTTCTTTAAAATAACATAGATTTAGGCAAAATATTTACTATTTTTTCAGTGACGAAAGTGAAAAATAAAGGCTGAATAGATAAAAAAACAAAATAGGCGGGAAAGCGGCAATCCGATCTTCATTTTTTTTTCGAGTTGTTTCGTGTTTTTATTTTTATTTTCCTTGTATTCGTAATGAAAAGCACAGTGTTTACCTCGGGTTTAAGACTTATTTAGTCCCTCGAACTATTGGCGCCCGCGCTGCGCTTGGGCCACCAAACCCCGTCTCGGGACTATAATATATTATTATAAATAAGTTACTTTCACCCCTAGGGTGTACTATTTACTATGTACTATTTCATGCTTTACAGCACATAGGGGGGCAGCAATTTTTCGTAGGCCTAGGGCAGCCAACGTATCAAATCCGCCCCTGTTCATACGTGAAACATGTAACTGTGCGCGTATTATGCAAGTCCTACATAAAACTGTCAGAATAATGACTTTACGATCAGCCGTTGTAACCGTGCCTTTACAGGAGCGCCACCGTTCATGCAATAAGATAACGATTACAGGCGATGCTAATAGAGCTATTAAGATTACCATGTTGCTATACTGCCGATAAACGTCATTATCGTTGCATTAATAACGGCTCATGAATGATATATAATGCATAGATGATCCATCTGGGCCGATTAAATTATTAGAAAATATCAATGGCTCTATACAATTTTAATAGTGGCTGTTTCGTAAATTGATTGTGATGCAATGTCTCGATTTAATAATTTTATAAGGTTCTGTATTATTTACATAATTTTTCAATTATTGGCTTCGGTCACAACATTTTAAAAACGTCATATTTTATTTAAATTAAACTAATAATATCGAATGTCATAATATCAATAAACCACCGGTATTACGCTAATAATACCTACCTACCCATAAACAACTTACATATCTTTATTGGACATTGTAGATAATTACAACGTTTTATATCATAAAAAATCTAGAACCTGTTGTTTTATTTAAAATACACTTCCTTGTAGAATGCAAATCGTCTACAGATACCACTCACACTTTTACAACTAACGGAGTATGCAAAACTACATTAGATATACCAACCTCTGACAATCTAAGTGCGCACTTCTTGAAGACTTGTAAAGACAGCTAAGTCCACTGAGAAGACTAACAAAATTAAGAATGAGAGTTAGTGTGTGTGAAAAAGGATTAGTTGGAACCAGACTCTTCAGAGAGTTGGCCTGGGTTTTATGACGGCAACAGGTCGTTTGTATGAGAAAGTAGCTGAAAAATTGATGTCATGGTGAACATTTCCACCTAAGAGTACTTATATTACCTTTTTTTAGGGTTCCGTAGCCAAATGGCAAAAAACGGAACCCTTATAGTTTCGCCATGTCTGTCTGTCTGTCTGTCTGTCTGTCTGTCTGTCTGTCCGCGGATAATCTCAGTGACCGTTAGCACCAGAAAGCTGAAATTTGGTACCAATATGTATATCAATCATGCCGACAAAGTGCAAAAATAAAAATTTAAAAAAACATTTTTATTAGGGTACCTCCCCCAGACGTAAAGTGGGGAGCGATTTTTTTTTTAATTTTGACCCTGACGTGTGATATATTGTTGGATAGGTATTTAAAAATGAATAGGGGTTTTCTAAAATCATTTTTTGATAATATTAATATTTTAGGAAATAATCGCTCCGAAAGTCAAAAACAATGTGTCCCCCCCCCCCCTCTAACTTTTGAACCATAAGTTTAAAAAATATGAAAAAAATCACAGAAGTAGACCTTTATATGAACTTTCTAGGAAAATTATTTTCAACTTGATGAGTTGAATAGTTTTTGAGTTATATAGCACTTTTTCAAAAAAACGCAAATGATAACTTTGTTTTTCATACAAATACTATGAAAAACAAAGTTATTTTTGCTGACGAAAAATGTTGGTATTTTTAATGGTCTGGGAAGCTACGGAACCCTACAGTGAGCGTGGCCCGACACGCTCTTGGCCGGTTTTTCAACCTGTATTGTCCCACAACTGAGCAAAAGTCTTCACGACAGCCATCCAATCTTCCCTATGTGCGGTTTTCTCCGGCCAATCTCCCAGAATATCCTCTAAGTCGTCAAGCACACAAGTGTTTTCCAATCCTCTCGGCGACGATGCCCGTCTTCTGGTACCCACTGTGTGACGACTCTGGTCAATCGGTCTCGATGCATACTACTGACATGGTAAGAAGAGTACATTATTAACGTTTTTCTTTTGTCCTCAGCTTTGGGCTGTACCACGACACCGAGAAGATAGGCTGCCGGAGTCATGAAGGATCGACGATGCACATCATGACGCCGATGTTCGCGTCCGACTCGGTTCAGGTGGCTTGGTCCAGGTGCAGCAAACGTGACGTCACCAACTTTTTAGAGTAAGTGACCTAAACTTTCATTCATTATAGATGTAATAAGTTCCTAGTATTTTAGTGTGAAACTTATTTATTGAGGAAAATAACTGTTTTTAATTGAACAAACAGAGCAACAGGTTTATACTCATGGACAAAATATTGATATCCATTTTATACCGTTTAAAGATTATTCGTTTATCCTTAGATCGTTGACTCATTCAATATCGTCGTCAACGTGAATTCTGAAAGCTTTTAAGTTTTTCCTTTATTTTAGGTTCTTTACTCAGTACCTAACATTTAAATTGCGGCCGATCATAATACGAGCACATGCACACACACACTACATATTATTATTGTAGGGACGCCTACCTATATACCTAATTTACTGAATGGTCAAGCCTCTTCCGTAGCGGTTTCATTGATAATTTTATCGTTATTGTGCCCACTCCGTTAATGCAACAGCTTAATTTAATTTCAACATCATTTGCACATGAAAGTGGACTCGTCTTTACATAATACTGTCATTACTAAACGACTACATAAAATGTTTTATAGTCCCAATAAAATTGAAAGCAGAAATCCTACGCACACATAAATAAAGATTTTGAATCGAAACCTAATACCGGATGTCGTTAGATCGATCTCGAAAAATTAATTATTAAATGTCGCAACGGAATCTGCATTTTATATCAATCCACACACGCGCCCAAATTACATATTTGTCATCATCAGGCAGGCTAATCATCATAAAGCATCGAATTATGCCGCTTCTATATTCTTTAATGAATTAAATTTAAAGCATCGTGATGAATAGAAATAAAACGGAGGCTGTTAAGAAATTGATGGATCTAAATGTGACATGTTTATTGCACGTCTACGCCTGGCCAAGGACCGAGCGGTTGTGAAACCCCGCGTTTATAGAAGCGTATTCGCTGTTCGCGGATTCGTACGCACAAATCATTGTAAAGTGTGTAAACGCGGTCGTAATAGTGCGAAATGCGCTGAAATGAATCCAGTAGGCGCGACCGCTGTTCTGCTTCAGCAGTTATTTGCTCGGCTACGTAGAAAACGTATATTGTGCTACAATTTTATGGTCGACTATTTCCTAATCTAGTTGGAATGAATTTAACGCTGAATAACTTTGAACGACTTTAGACATCTCTACATTTAATCAAACGGAACGTTTGTTTGTTTGTTTGCATAGTTTGGTTTCTGCTAAACGAACCTAGGCGTTTTATGATATTGGCTTTAGGTTTACTTATCAATTAATTTGATAACTTTTCTTTTAGTGCGGGATTAGGCGAATGCCTTAGCGATCGTCCATCTCAAGAGCCGCTGTACGTCTATCCTAAAGATCCTGCTGGTAAGTTTAAATTCTATCATCGAAACTTAGGTTTTTCTGAAACATAAACACGAGTGATAAATAACACTTTTTATTCTCTCGTTTAGGTGTAACATTCGACGCTGCGTATCAATGCCACTTGCAGTTCGGTGCGGAAGCAGTAGTGTGTACTAAGCCGACCGAGTTGTGTCAACATCTGTGGTGCCAAGTGAACAACGTGTGCAAGTCCATGCTGCGCCCTGCCGCGCCCGGAACCACTTGTGGACCCGATATGGTGAGACACGCAGGAAACTCATTGAGCTTTTTGTACTGACGCTCATTCTAACAAGTGTTTTTGCTCTTGCTTCATGGGATTTTATATTGGAATTATCATACTATGGATCGAATCATGATTTAGTCGGAATCTCTGTCCGTTATTAAGTGAGATTGGAAGTAAGTAAATGGAATCAGGTGATACATTCGGAAATGCATGACAGTTAAATTGTATGCAAGTGGCACTGCCTGAAACTCGATTGCCTGACGCTGCTGGCACCAAAATTCAAATGTCATATTGCAGCTTTAGTGGCTACACCAGAGTTCAAATAAGACCTCCTTTCCTCTTAAACAATCATAATTTTTCTTTCACAGTGGTGTCAGAACCAGACCTGCGTCCTTCGCACGCCATCCCCGAAACCACAGAACGGCGAATGGGGCCCGTGGTCAGAGTGGAGCGAGTGTTCTCGAACATGCGGGGCCGGCGTCTCCACGCAGTCGCGCGAGTGCAACAACCCAGAGCCCCACAACAATGGCAACTACTGTATTGGTGATAGAAGCCGGTAAGCATTCAACTATTGACTCGGATTTCGTTTTTACCGTTTTTAAACGACTTCATTACTGAGCCTTTGTGCCTTTGTGTTGCTAAGCGGAGCCTGGATGTTCTGAATTTGGGTTGCGAGTGGGTTAGAATAATTAGTAGTATGAAACACACCGTTATTTCTACATTTTTATTCAAGATTTTACTTCACAATCTATCTACAACTACCAAGTACCTTCTTGTTGTTGTTGCGTTGTCTTCAAATTTGATAAATCGATGTAACATTTTCTAGATACAAGATCTGCAACACTCACCCGTGCCCTATCAACGAGCCATCGTTCCGGGAAGTGCAGTGCTCCAAACATAACAACAAGACGTATGGGAACGAAACTTCTCATACCGTAACCATATCAGAGTGGATACCATACTTCGATCAAGGTTAGTTTAGAAAATATAATTAAGCAGAAATGTGCAGCTGTCTATAGAGTCGGTATTCCTACCCCACATTTCGGTCGTCTGGCATCTACTTTCGTTATTTTTTGCCATGTATAAACTGTACGAACATAGGTATTGTATTGTATTTGTATTGTACAACGGGCTGGTGTCCGCAACTCCACGTTAATGCGCGTATTTTGCGTATGGGCTATAATCCACCACGCAAGCCCAGTGCAGTTTGGTAGATGTCACATGTCTTCGAATTTTAGTTCGAGGACATGCCGGTTTCCTTACGATGTTTTCCTTCACCGTTTTTGAGAGCAGTGGTGATGAAATAAATTACACAAAGTAATGCGCCTGCCTGGGTTCGAACCCACGACTTACTGTTCGTAAGTCGGGGCCGCCACCACTGGGCCTCCTCTACTCTCACGAACATAGGTATTAAGACTATCTATAAAGCATCAACTGGGCACAAATAACTTCCATATCAAGTTTTTATTCAATATACGACCATATTGTTGCCATCTTAGCAACATTTATCCTGGTTTCCTGAAAGAGGTTAAAGCAGTAAACTGTTAATATACTGCTAAAATAAAAAAAAAATAAAAAAACATCGATCTACTCAGATATAAAACGTGTGTGCATTGTTACAGACAAACCTTGCGAGTTACAATGCTTGCCGGGCGACGGGAGCGATGAGGAAATGCTGATAGGCGGTTTCGTCGCCGACGGCACTCCCTGCAGACAAAGCGAGGGGGCAAGGGACATGTGTATAGCTGGTAAGCATAGCACAACTACGAGTAATAACATTAGATGATACGAGGATTACGATTAGATGTATGCTGCGTTAGGTTTGAAGTCAAAAGAAATTGAGATCCTTACGGCCATCTTGACTTCACGATGTAGAAAAGTTGCAGTTCAAGCAAGTTCATATAGGTAACCGTATAGAAAATCGGCAAAAGTGAGACACAGGGCAAAGACAGGTAGGTATAAATCTTTATGACGACAAAAAAAACTAGACCGCGACATGAATCCTATTCAGCAAATCTTGATTTCTATCATCCTTTAGAGCCCATACATTTTCTTTACAGCCAATCTGGCAAATATAAACCTACAAAAGCGTCACAAAACAGCAATTAGGGCGCTCAACCGATTAAATTTCTTAATCGTGCAAACGTGCCCAACGGTAACGCTATAAACCTAAACTAATCCAACCATTTCCGAAATAAAATAGCACTGGGGGGTAACCATGACGTCTTAAAGCAAGATTGTTTTAATCTTATTCCAGAGTGGGAAAGAGACGGAGCTATAGAGAACGTCTAGCGCCATCTCTTTCTCACTATGGAATAAGATTAAAACAATCTTGCTTTAAGACGTCATGGTACGCCACCTGGTCTGCCTTTATAAACCGTCGAATACAACGGGCCTTCTTCTACCTATCTATCAGCAGAGGCTTATAAAAATAAGGTAATTTTTACAGGCGTTTGCTACAAGGTCGGATGTGACTGGATAGTGGGTTCAGAAACCGAGGAAGACAAGTGTGGTGTCTGCGGAGGCAACGGATCGGCTTGCAAGACAGTGCAGGGCATCTACAGCAAGGCAAGCACGAAGCAATCCGGCTTTAGCGAGGTGAGTTTACTTCATGAAGAGTTCACACCAGTGGTACACGGAAACGACATTAACTTTTTGACCATTGGCTGGCTGCGCTGCGTGTTGGATTTCCGTACGGCACAAGTACGGTTGTATGTCCTACTGGTATTTGTTCCTTGTTGCTGTTTGTGTATGTGAGTTTCAGTATTTGTAAACACACCCACGATACAAGAAAAAATCATAGTGTGGGGAAACTTTAACATACAAAATATTTAAATATAAATGTTACCCTTTTACCTTGTCCATATTCTTCGCAAGAACTATCGAACTACCTATATTTGCCGTTTAAACAATATGAACCAGTCAGCAATATGATACATAGCGTAGCGAAACTGATTGCTTACGGTGCACCGTACCCTACCTACATAGGTAGATTTAAATATTGCCAGCCGTAGATACTATTTTAAAGCAACCCTTTTCACATTCTAATCAGTCCTACATCTTTCCATCTTCGGACTAGCCGTAGTTTATCCTACTTCTAAACAAGTTATTCGATCGGATAGTCCATAACCATGAAGTTGTCATACGAATCCTAATCAAATCTACATCAACAGGTTGCAGTCATACCAGCTGGGTCAAGGAATGTGAAAATACAAGAGAAAGTTAATCCAGGCAATTACATTACTATTAAAAGTGCCAAGTCAAATAAAATATACCTGAATGGAACACGGTAAGACCAGCAAAAAAAAATTTTTTTATTTTTTTTTATTTGCAGGTTACTTATCCGTCATTTTCTTAACCTATAACAATTTTTTTTCCAGAAACGCTATTTTGACGGAATATTTTGTAGCGGGAACTCCAGCTATTTACGAACGAGACCGTGATTGGGAGAAAGTCAAAATTGTGGGACCGCTCGCAGAAGACATCAAAGTTTATGTAAGTGAGAGTTTTTTTTTTTGGTACAACCCACCACACTATTCCCAAACCACTGTTACTCCTGAAAACCAGAATCAACAGTGACGACCACTAGAAAAGCGCCGAGAAATTAAGACGAAGTCCCAGAGCATGAATCTAACTGTCTTTGATCCCGCAACGAAATTAATCAGGAAGTATAGCGGAGGAGTAGGAAAAAATACCGTAATTTCCACTTCCCTCCATATCAGCAGTAGACAGAACGAAACAAGGCCAATAGGCACAAAGGGACGTTTACAACTAGGATAGGCCCAGTTACCTAGCACCACGGATAAATATTAACATTAATGGGTCCTAACTTGTGAGCTGTTATATTTGATTCCAATAATACGTATGGAAAAACGCTTGAACGCACGGAAATTTGTTCTAGTTTGAGGTAAGTGAGATTTAGTTACAGGAACTTACCTTCAATTCGTATACTGCATCAAGGTGAACTTACCACCGTGGTTTGGGAATGTTCAGGAAATCCCTGACAAGTTCAAGTGCTGTAGACAAAATCTTCCAGAATCACTGTTTTTGGGCTAAGTCATACAGATCGATCCTCCCAAATACACACTACTGAGCGACTAAGGTACATTAAGTTAAGATATTTGGATCACGGGCCCAATGATCAGGCTTTGCCCAAATTGCACCTTTTTCTGATGGAAAATCATCAAATGACTTCTCCAGTGGGAGAAATCATTTGATGATTTTCATCATTTCTAGACGGAGCGGGATGGAGTGTTAGACTTTTACTGACTACAACCCATCCATGTGCCTTCCTCGCCTTTCATGTTCCGGGCCACGGTATCTCTTTCGAACAGTCCCGCAGCCCCGGCACCCAATTTGCACCTACTGTTGATTATTGAGCTAAACTTTTTCTGCTTTCTGGCTTTATATTTATAGCTTTTATATTTCCAGCAAATGATCTACCGCGGCCGTCACCGTAACCCAGGCGTGACGTATCAGTACACTGTGGATAAGCAGCGCGTGCGCCGCCGTTATAAGTATCGCCTCTCCGAGTGGTCGGCCTGTTCCGTCTCCTGCGGCCTCGGCTACATGCGCAGAAACTACGAATGCGTCGATGAACGTAACAATCGTAAGTTTATGACTAGGAAATTGAAAGTCAGATAACCAGTCTTACCAAGGGGTATCGCAATACCCAGTAACTGAGTTGTGGAAGTCAGATAGGCAGTCGGTCCATGTTAAATAGTGGTATTCAGCATAATCGATGACCTGGTGAAAGTTGCGGGAACCGTTGGATGCGGAGTCGCACGGAACCGGTCAATGTGGCGACACTTGGGGGAGGCCTATCTCCAGCAGTGGACGTATTTCCGCTGAAATGATGATAATGATTCAGCAGTATCCGGTTAGACAGGAAGCCGACCTCAAGATAGTTTGAAAAAGCTAGGTAGATGATCGTGTTACCTGTGTCATTCTCATCATCAGCCTTTAAAAGCTCATTTGTAAACAAAAGCATAATTTCACATCACATAGGACTACTCTTAACCAGCCACCGCGCAAACAAGCGTTACAAGCTAAAGGAGATCACCCGCAGCCTCCAGTGTGTCCAAAAGTGCCTTGCCAACCAAGATAAACTTATTATTTGGATAGAGCATAACAAAATAAACATTTTTTTATTAAAACACCTAAGTCGTAAGTCAATTCACCGAGAAGTTATTCAACAAACAAAATATCTGAGGTCACCCAGGTTGGGGTATTCTTTTTTTCCGGCCAACTTAAATAAACGCACTTATTAAATGGAGCCTAGGGATATAAACATTTTTTACTATGACCCCAAGTTCTATACCCAAGTTTTAAATAAATAATAATGATAACTATACTACTATAGGTCGATGAAGACGCTAATTAAGAGGCCTGCGAAGCATGCGAGTTTCATACAAACGTAATACCAAAATAATTTGTAAATCAAATATATTCTCAAGGTAGTCTGTATTTATTTTGATTGGAGTACATAATATCTAGGTTCCCAAATAAATATTTTGAATGGAAATTGATTTAAACAAGAGTTATGAGAAAAATAAGTTTTCTATAGAAATTTTAAATTCCTCATTATCTCGTCTAAATAGCATTGTCCTTTCAAAATATTTATTTGGGAACCTAGATATTATGTAATCTAATCGAAATAAATACACACTTCCTTAAGAAAATGTTTGGTTTACGAATAATTTTGGTATTACGTTTGTATGAACGACGCACGCTCCGCCGGCCCCTTAAGGGAGATATGCCAATCTCCGTGAAGCCCAAACTAATCGATGTGTTTTTCCTGCCCGTCCTAAACAACGGTTCTCAGACCTAGTCACTCAACTAATTGCAAAAGTTCCGCCTTGGGGTCTGCCGAAGAGCAACGGAGCGTAGCATCCAGACCAAGCCACCTCTTTCTAGGCCGGCCTTGGCGGCGCCGTCTATCCTCAGGCTGATGATCTATCTGGACACGTTAGGCATTTGTTTTGTATAGATTTTATACTTGTCTTTTATCCCACTGCTGCCTTAGGCGCTGACTCCACGAGCGAGAGAATCGCGGCGATATTATCGTCCTTGCTACATTTTTCTATACACTCTCTTTTGGGCCGTCTCCACGAGCGAGAGAATCGCTGCGATATTTTCGTATAGAAATACGTCAAATCGCCGCGATTCTCTCGCTCGTGGAGTCAGCGCCTTACAGGTGCTCTTCGGCAGCGCCGTCTATCCTCAGGCACCCATCGTGTTAAGACCTTTACTCAGCGGTCGTTAAACATGCGGCTCACGCCTGCCCGATCCCATTTGAACCTGGCAGCGTTTTTAATTCCTGTTTCTGAGCGTCCCATTGTGTTGCGTAGTGTATCTGTTCTCTTTACACCAAGAATGCTGCGCTCCATCGCTCTTTGGCAGACCCCAAGGCGGAACTTTTGCAATAAGTTGAGTGAGTAGGTCTGAACTCCGTTGTTTAGGACGGACAGGAAAAACACATCGATGAATTTGGGCTTCAAGGAGATCGGTAGATCTCCCTTGATGCTCGTCTTCATCGACCAGTAGCACTTACATTATAGTACCTAATCATCATTATTTATTTAAATCTTGGATCTTATAGAACTTGGGTGGTTTAATAAAAATGTTTATATCCATAGGCTATATGTGTAGTTATTGCGTTTATTTTAGTCGGCCGTCAAAAATAAACTTACCCCAATCTCAGATATTTTGTGGTTGAATAACTTCTCGGTAAATTGACTTACGACTTTGGTGTAATAATAAAAAAAGTTTATTATGTTATGCTCTATCCGAATAATAAGTTTATTTTGGCGGCACTTTTGAAAATAGCCCAATCTGGGTGATGTCCTCTAGACTTAAACAATCCCATTCTCATGTAAACATGTTATAATGTCGGTGTTGACTCCACAGGAGCAGTAGAACTGCCGCAGTGCTACCACATCGAGCCGCCGCGGCACGAGGCGCTGATGCAGCAGTGCAAGCAGCCCGCCTGCCCGCCGCACACGCTGCGCACACACTGGTGGGTCGGCGCCTGGAACCCTTGCTCCAAGCCCTGTCACATGCCGGTGAGTACCACCTAACATGAACTAAACAACTAAGAAAACAAAACTTTATGGAGCGTTTCTGAATAAACACGGTACCTATAATAATTCTGACACGAAAAGACTTGTCAGCTGAAAAAAAAAATCTTTAAAAAATTAGTCCGTCAGTTAAGATTACTTATCAAAAGATAATTGACCCGTGTTTTTTCTTTTGTTACGTAAACCAAATTTGAGGACGATACGACGCTTTTAAAATTCTCAATACGTCACGTCGTGGTATAATTTTTAGTGCGTTCTGACGTCACGAGCCACTTCCGAATTTTGGCTTGTTTTATCTTTGTCAATATTCATTGATTAATTTTGTTACAAAAACAAAAAATACGTGTTCATCATTTTCTAATACTCTAACTGACGGACTAAATAGATTTGCAATTTATTGATGGTGGAGTGGAAACCAGCCTATTGAATCAGTTTTGTCGCTGACTGCACTTTGGTTACCTAGTACCTAATTGTTCCATTCCAAATTTCCAGGTAAGCAGTATTTAACATGCTTGACCAAACATAAATCTTGTTACAGGGCGAGGAAGCCATAAAGCAACGCAGCATATACTGCGTGGACAAAATATCGAACAAAGTGATAGACGACTCCGAATGCGACGTACTCAGCAAGCCGGTGAGCACCATCAAATGTGCAGACGTACCAGCATGCTAACGAGACTATACCACACGCCATGGAAATGAATCCATACGGTCATCGATCTACGCGGTTTTATGATACAGAATCATATCACACGGCGACTTTCAAAAAGGAGTGTTCACGCACTTGAGATAAGTCTCATCGACCCCCGGGCGACCGGTTACCTGCAACCAGGTACAGCAGACACGCATCTGCACACCATTGAGCGAAATAGGGTTCAGAAAGGAACGCAGAAATATGGAATCGAGACAAATGCATTTGAACAGGCAATGGCTGAAGTGAGATGTGAAGTGATTAAAGTTAGTGTAGGACTCTATGGAGCAACACTTGAATCGCGGAGTGACTGTGAGCATCAGTGTTTTGTACTTGTTACGTATTCTTTGCAATGTGAAATAAATAACCCATCGAATAGACATAAATCAGTTACGTGTAAGTACTCGAATAGTATCCCTACGTGGTGACGTGCGAATCTCGCGAGTACGGTCAACAATGCTCTGCAATTACCACTTACTGCCATATTATAGGTAACTAGTTTTAAGTCTTCGCTTAGTTAATAACTACTAATAAATAATATTTTATATTCTGTAACATCAGTATTAAAGTGGTGTATGTATTTCTATAAAATAATGCAAATTAAAGTAATGTGAACGAGTTTAAGTATAATATAAATTTTTTGGACCAAAAATATTTTAGAAATCAAATTCACGTTGCCATAATCACCGTTACTGCCAATATGACACTTGTATGATATAAGTAGGTATTTACTTAAGTTTATTATGTATTCATGAATGATTCATATTTTTGTACAAATGAATTATGAGTTTTGTTTAATATTTAAGTGGTTTAAAGGAACACATATTATTGTCACACTGGGTATCCATTATATTAGAGCTGAAATCTGTTTAATCGCTTGTATTGCATACCTATAGACAATAAATAAATCAGCTAGTCAACAACTTAGGCATTTGTACACCAGGCTCTACACAGTTGTATTGTGTTTAAATCCATATGTAATTCGAATAACATAGTGTAGTATTAGAATTTAGAACTCCTTACACTATACAGTAAGTACCCTTAAATAATGTTAGAAATGTGCGTAAGGTTAACTTGTAAACATGTCCCCTTCGATTAATAATTTGTGTGTATGAAAATATGGACTATTATACAATTGTGCCTAATTCTGGAACAAATGAGCCGATAATATTTATGAATATTATATAAGAAGCATTGTTTGTGTCCTCCTTTATATGTGACTATGCATAATTTTAAAGTTTAGTAATACTTTTATTTATCACCTATCTATTATAAGGATAATAATATCAATGTAAATGAGTTTCCAGTTTTCTGATGTTTCGGTTCTAAGATACATCAGAGACGCGTCGATCAATTGATACACAATTTTAATTTATAAATAAACTGCTTTAGAAACTAACCCTTAATTGTGCACAGATGTTATTTTTCTAGGTAGTAACTCACTCATCTGGTTACATTTCTATTGATTGTAGTGACTTATATATTGTACCAATTATAATTGTGTATGTAATAGATGGCAATAAAATCGTGCATTGTTTTAAATAATGTTTTTATTTTTGTCCATACAAAACTTATAAATTCCTAAGTTAACCCATTTACTAAGAATATAAATCACAGTGAAAAATATGAAATTAACACAGTTTATGCACCAAATAAAAGAAGTCTTACAATCAGGACAATAATCATAATGTGATCATATAATTAAATTTAAAGAATGCAAAAAATATCAAGCGAATCTCATTTTAAACAAGATTACGGAAATAAATGGTTAAGATACAACCTTACACTTTGAAAAAAAAAAAACAGGTGATAAATGAGATTAAAAAAAAATGCAAAAGAAGGTGAACTCGATGTTAAACCGATTGTGTGGCTTAATTAATAATCAAATAGTAACATGGAATTATTTTGTGCTTGATTTTGCAGACAAAAAAAGACTAAGCAATGTATGGCCAGCGTCTAACTAAATCTACAACTTACTCACTGGCCCTATATTTTAAACAACATCAAATTATTCTGACAACAATAAGATGATACATACATAAACAAAATAATCCTAGAAGTATGTAAATAAACATAAAAATAAAATACAATTTAAATAATTCAGATCCGTAGAAGAACATGCATTTCTTGGCTTCCCATAACAAATTTTGAACAGTATTTAAATTGAATTTTTAAATTTAAACAACGGGTGTTACATAAATCTCATTTAAAAATACTGAAACATATCAACAAGCCCTTTTTTCACCCCATATAAATATTTTTGTTCAATTAAATTGTTGACTCTTAAAATAATTGAGATTCATAATTTGAGTATCATCTTACCTACAGGTACATCTAGAGTGCAAAAAACCTTAATTTAATATACTATAATTAACTTTTAATCAGCAGTGTCACTTCTTGTTTTTGAAAATATAAAAGTGTCCTGTAATTTCGTTATTGGGATATGATATTTTAACGGCCACAACTTAAATCTAATCTTACATTAAAATAATAAAAATCTCACAGGATATTTTCTGTTTATTTCGGTTTTTATAACATTAATTAGCTTTATTAAAAATATGTATAAAACTTTAATTAACCAGTTCCGGAACTTGAATCTTTTACCAGTAAAGCTTCTGATGAAACGTCAAAACGTATGTTTTTCTTTTTAGTGGTGTTTTTCTGTAAGAGGACAAACAAAAACGTTCAGACTACAGCAATATGTACATAATTTTAATATTTTTTTTGTTGTTATTGATAAATTAATTTGTAGATTTAACACAATACGAGTACATCAACTAAAAAAGTAGAGATGAAACTTATAGTATTTGGCCGGATACCGGATATTCGGCAAACTTCGAGGCCGGATGGCCGGACATTCGGCCGTCGCATATTAGACCCTTTGTCGCGTTAAATGTTGTAACGAGTTTGATTTGAGTTAACGCTGCCACACAAATACGGTCTTTTCGAAACCAAGCTGAGTTGTTTTTTACCATAATTTTCCACTTGTTAATTTTGAGCACTTAATTATTATCAATACATATTAATATTTTTAGCAATGAATTATAGTCGGTAATCAAATCTTCTTTATAAGCTACTGTGGCATGATTAATATTATGTTAATTAATGAGAAAATATTGATATCTTTCATATTCGGTATCTGGCCGGATAGTGGGTCACTATCTAGTATTCGGCTGGATAGTAAATAATTATCGGATAGTTACCGCGTTTCATCTCTATAAAAAGTCATTAATAATTGTTTACTCAGTTATAGTCCATCACATATAGAAAAAACACTACTGAAGTCGAATTTATATATTTTTCCCCGTCCTTTCGTTTTTGCGTCGGGGGTTAAAAACACAATTTCGTCAAAAACATAGTACGATATCTTTAGAAAGAATCGACTCGTACGTAATGTAAAGGGGCATTCGTTATCTGTCGCACTGTGCATAAACAGACGGACAGCAACGGATACGACATCTGTTCCATTGCACCGCCAACGAGAAAGCGACTAATGAATTTCTCGCTCAAGAATCGTACAAAAGGCTAGTAGGTCCCTTATAATAGAGAGCATAATTATCCAGAGTGCAAGGGACATCGTCCGCCATAGACATGTTTATTCGGCAATTTCAAAAATATCTGCTTTTCCATAGATTTTGACCAAATATCTAGGGCATTGCATTTTTGTAGGAACTAACAATCTATTTATGTACTCGCTTGTGCGTCTATGTTCCTATTATTAATAGTTGATAGCTGACCGCTGACAATGTTCACATCACCAGCGAATATAACGTAGTGACAAGAGCTATCGAAGAATTGAGTACTCGCTTAGTGACGCTCGCTTGGCGGATAGGAAACTCGCTAAGATACCCTCGTTTGTTACATATGCATGTCGACATTTTGCCCTCGTCAAGTCGTTATAGTTTCTAGCTGAAACTCGCTTCTCGCTGACAGAGGGACAGGTGCCGTATACGTGAACAAACCGTTAGGTAAAAATAAAATACAGATAGCGTCAGTTATAAATGAGTGAAAACTGCTCACCTTGTCTTTGTTGGCTCTAGGGTCTGTGTTCTTGGAGCGTTCCTTCTCAAGGTCTGTGTGTAGTGAAGCTATCTCCGACGTCAATTCCGCCTGTACTGACCGCAACCGCTCCACCTCTATCAGGACTTCGGCTTTGTCTTTCACTGTAATGCCACAAGTCTTTAGTTAACAAGATGAAAAATAAACTATTTAACATCATGAACATGTATCGGAAAAGAAGAAGAGGGGAAGGGAAACGAATGGGCCTGTGCCCCTCCAAAATCAGTGGGGTAATTGCGTGAGGCACTCACAACCCCAATTCTGATAATTTTGCCATCATCATTTCAGCCGAAAGACGTCCACTGCTGGACATAGGCCTCCCCCAAGTGTCGCCACATTGACCGGTCCCTTGCGACTCGCATCCACCGGGTTCCCGCAACCTTCACCAGGTCATCGGTCCACCTAGTGGGAGGTCTTCCAACGCATCGTCTTCCGGTTCGCGGTCGCCACTCCAGAACTTTTCGACCCCAACGGCCATCCGTTCTGCGAGCAATGTGCCCTGCCCACTGCCACTTAAGTTTAGCAATTCTTCGGGCTACGTCGGTGACCTTGGTTCTCTTGCGGATGTCTTCATTTCTGATTCGATCACGCAAGGAAACTCCGAGCATAGCCCTCTCCATTGCCCTTTGGGTGACTTTAAGCCTTTTGATAAGGCCCATTGTGAGCGACCACGTTTCGGTCCCGTATGTAATCACTGGCAACACACACTGGTTAGACTTTCGTCTTGAGACACTGCGGTAAGTTGGACGAGAAGATACCGCGCAGTTTCCCGTACGCTGCCCAGCCGAGTCGGATTCGGCGATTGACCTCTTTCTCGAAATTAGACCTACCTAACTGGACCGTTTGTCCTAGGTATACATAATCGTCTACAATTTCGAGTGTAGAGCCTCCGATCTTGATAGGAATGGGTGTGACATGGGCATTCAACATGACCTTCGTCTTGTCCATGTTCATTTTTAGACCCACTCTTTCGGAAGCTCTACTGAGGTCATCGAGCATTGTACCGAGGTCCTCCATGGTCTCAGCCATGACCACTATATCGTCGGCAAACCGAAGGTAAGTGATGTACTCGCCATTGACGTTGATGCCTAGCCCTCTCCAGTCCAGAACCTTGAAGACATCCTCCAGTGCAGCGGTGAACAGTTTCGGAGATATTACGTCTCCCTGTCTTACACCTCGCTGTAGAAGGATAGATTCCGAGGCTTGGTCCTGAAGTCGGACTGACATGGTGGCGTTTTTGTACAAACACTTCAACACCTCGATGTACCGGTAGTCAATTTGGCACCGTTGGAGAGACTGCAGTACAGCCCAGGTCTCGATCGAATCAAAGGCTTTCTCGTAGTCTACAAACGCTAAACAGAGAGGCAAGTTGTACTCTTCGGTCTTCTGTATAACCTGCCGAAGCGTATGTATGTGGTCCACGGTGCTAAAGCCTTTTCGGAAACCGGCTTGTTCGGGTGGCTGGAAATCGTCAAACCTGCGCGCGAGACGATTCGTGATGACTCTTGAAAACAACTTGTAGACATGGCTTAGAAGTGAGATGGGCCTGTAATTCTTCAACCGGGCAGTGTCACCCTTCTTGAAGAAGAGCACCACCACACCCCTGCACCATGCCTGTGGCGTTTCCCCCTCGAGTATGACGGAATTAAACAGCTTCTGAAGGGCCTTAAGTACCGGTTTTCCACCCGCCTTCAGGAGTTCGGCCGTAATTCCGTCATCCCCCGGTGCCTTGTTGTTTTTGAGCTGTTTCAGAGCCATCCTAATCTCGTACAGGCTGACGTCCGGGATGTCTTCGGTATAGTGTCGGGTTAGTCTAGCTCTTGGGTCGTTTGCTAGGTCGACAATGGGTTTGCTGGTTGACGTGTACAACTGTCCATAGAAGCTCTCGATCTCCTTCAGTAGCTCCGGTTTGGCGGATAAGATCCTGCCATCGTCGGTCTTCAGTTTCGTGAGCTGGCTCTGCCCAATAGCCAGATCTCTTGAAAATACCTTGGAGCCTTTGTTCCGTTCCATTGCATCTTTAATGCGCTCGGTATTATAGCGGCGGAGGTCGCTCTTCAAGGATTTAGAGATCTGTCTATTGAGCTGCCGGTATTTCAACGCCTCGTCTGAAGACTGCAGGATCATCTCACGCCGCCCCTTCATGAGCTTGAGAGTTTGATCGGAGAACCTCTTTTTCTCATCTGTACGACGTGTCTTGAAGAACTTAGACCCGGTCGTATGGACAGTTTCCACGAACCCATCATTGTCTTCGTCCACTGAGCTCCCTAGGCACTCGAAACGATTCTGGAGTTCGAGCTGAAAGCTTTCGGGGTTTTGGATTTGGATCTGTGCTGGACGGAGCGTAGACTTCATCAGTCGAGACCTTTCTAGCTTGATATTGATGTTCAATGTGCCTCTTATACCATGCGGTGATCGCTCCCGGTTTTCACCGAATTGATCACAGAGACATCATTGAACATTTGCTTCTTGGTTGACATGATGAAGTCAATCTCGTTTTTTGTTGCACCATCTGGGCTCTGCCAGGTCCACTTTCTGTGCTCACGCTTTTTGAAGAAGGAGTTCATCATATAGAGGCCCTCCTTCTCCATAAAACTAGCCAGTTGGTGGCCCTGGTGGTTCCGACGTCCAACTCCAAATTGCCCCACCTGCAGCTCATCCCCGTCTCGTTTGCCCAGTTTTGCGTTGAAGTCCCCCATGACAACGGTGAAGTGAGTTTTGAAACCATGCATGGCTTTAGAGATATCCTCATACATGGTCTCCACTTCGTCGTCGGGGTGTGCCGAGGTCGGGGCGTAGACCTGTATGACCTTCAGCGAATATCTTGAGGATATTCTGAGTATAAGGTACGCCACCCTGGTCGACACACTCTCGATCTTCACCACGTTGTTCACGAGGGACTTGTGGACGATAAACCCAACACCACCCTGGGACTGGCGGTCACCCTCTCGGAAATAAAGCAGGTTGCCGGATTTTAGGATTATCGTGTCCTCCCCCTCTCTTCGGACTTCAGATAATCCCACAATACTCCATCGCAGCCTACTCAACTCCTCCTCGAGTTCCGCTATCTTCTCGTCGGTCCGGAGTGTGCGCGTGTTATACGTTGCCAGGTACAGTCGTTGGTATAGGCAGCCGGATCCCATCCGGGGATTCTTCGCACCCCTTGCCACGCCATAACCTCGACCGCTGCCGTAGTCGAGGGTAGACGGGCTGCCGGGCACTAGGGGCCATTTATTTAATGTGGTGTCCATTTGGGGGGGTTTTGCCATAATCGCCACGCTTGGCAGGCGGGTTGGCGATCGCAGTACGGTTGTTAAAAAAGCACAGAGAACGCTGCTGCCCATTCTCTGGTAAGTCCCTTAGTCGCCTCTTACGACACCCACGGGAAGATATGGGATGGGGATGGAAGATGGGGATTTTGCCAAATTAACGTTCATTGCGTAATTTACATTGTCGAGCAGATGAATGGTTCATACAATAAATAATGAAATAAACATTGCTGGACATTACACACAGCGCCACCGTAATTAAAAAAGGACTGTGAATATCAATCGGTATGTGGTAGTAGAGTGGGCAGTAATGGGGCGCAGATATGGCACTGGAAAGCTGTACTGATAAATCTCATTTTGATTTGAGACTGACTACCATTACGGGTAAATCTTGCTGCTACGTAGTGGTCAAGAATGAGCCATGTTGCGCCGCGATAAAATACTAAATAATACGGGTAAAAATTAAATATTCTTTCAACTTACTTTCTCCCTGTCCAAGAATATTACACAACTTCTTATTTCGGGACTTGACTGTTAAAAGCTCATGTTTCAGGGTAACAACCTGTTCTTTCAATGTCGCTATTTCTCTATCCTTTCTTTCCAGAGCGTCAGCAAATTGTACTCTTGTAATAATTTCATCAGAAGCTGGTTGACGATTCTTTACTCTATCGTAGATTTTGTCCTTTAAAAGTTCGTTTTTAGTCTCCGTTTTCACTCTTTCGAAGAACTCTGTGTCTTTGTCAGGTGATTTAGGATCTTCCTGATCACTCTTCTCGTCAATGTGGTTGACTGAAAATCAGCAATTGTAAATTAGTAAAAATGATTAACAACCAACAAACAAGGGAAAACGAAACTAACTAGCAAGCCTTTTCCAATGTTATGTTTTAAATTTTCCATGTTCCCTTTGTCAAAAGCCCACGGAACATAAGGAATTAAAACTGAAAAGTGGTAATTATCATGATTAATTGAACTTGCTAAGAATAGGAGAGCAGCGGTGGCCCAGTAGTGGCGGCCCCGACTTACGAACAGTAAGTCGTGAGTTCTAACTTCTAACCCAGACGGGCGCATTACTTTGTGTAATTTATTTCATCACCGCTGCTCTCAGAACGTTGAAGGAAAACATCGTGAAGAAACCCGCATGTCCTAGAACGAAAAATTAGAAGACATGTGACATCTACCAATCCGCACTGGGCCAGCGTGGTGGATTATTGCCCACTGCCTCTCATTGAGACAGCAGTAGGAACATTATTGTCTGATGATGACGATGATGAACTTGTTACAACTGTAACTTCAATTCTAAAATAAAAAACCGGCCAAGAGCGTGTCGGGCCACGCTCACTGTAGGGTTCCGTAGCTTCCCAGACCATTAAAAATACCAACATTTTTCGTCAGCAAAAATAACTTTGTTTTTCATAGTATTTGTATGAAAAACAAAGTTATCATTTGCGTTTTTTTGAAAAAGTGCTATATAACTCAAAAACTATTCAACTCATCAAGTTGAAAATAATTTTCCTAGAAAGTTCATATAAAGGTCTACTTCTGTGATTTTTTTCATATTTTTTAAACTTATGGTTCAAAAGTTAGAGGGGGGGGGACACATTGTTTTTGACTTTCGGAGCGATTATTTCCTAAAATATTAATATTATCAAAAAATGATTTTAGAAAACCCCTATTCATTTTTAAATACCTATCCAACAATATATCACACGTCAGGGTCAAAATTAAAAAAAAAATCGCTCCCCACTTTACGTCTGGGGGAGGTACCCTAATAAAAATGTTTTTTTAAATTTTTATTTTTGCACTTTGTCGGCATGATTGATATACATATTGGTACCAAATTTCAGCTTTCTGGTGCTAACGGTCACTGAGATTATCCGCGGACAGACAGACAGACAGACATGGCGAAACTATAAGGGTTCCGTTTTTTGCCATTTGGCTACGGAACCCTAATAAATGAGTTGAGTGAGGAGCAAATGTTTAGAGGAAACTAGTAGGATTCTGGGAGCTTACCGCCACCTCTTATATTTTCTATATTCTAATCTTACTTCAGCTATACAGGGTCGAAGGGACACCGACGCTAAAACGGTTACCACGTATTCACAACATCATTTTAAAAACACCACATTTAAATTTTTCATCGGTTATTAAAAAATATCCTACGAATACGGTAAAAATGTATGGAAAGGGTGAAAATTTTATCTTAAAATTTTCTTTTCCGTTCTTTTTTTTGCCGATCGCTACGTGCTTTTTGCTACGGTAACGACACATTGCGTATGAGGAAATAAAACAAATCAAATTTATGAATTCCCAAAACGTCCCTGAAATAATTTCATGTACCGGATAATCTTGGTATGACATGTTGAACTGAAGTCAGTCTGTGGAGGACTGTCCCTTACAACGTTTGTTAAACATAAGCTCCATCTCTTTCCTACATAAAAATATTAGTGCTATAAAAGCTGGTGGTACAGTCCCAGACAGTTGAGTAAACTTACATTTCATATTACTATCTTCACCCACATTCATCATGTCATTGAACTGGTCCAAACTCATGACGTTTTTCTTCTTCTGTTTCTTAGAGCCCATTTTAGCACTCTGTTCTATTACCTTCTTCTCGATATCGGCATCCTTCTTGGATTGTTTGTAGACATCCTTCTTTTCTTCAAAATCAAGCTTTGATAGTAGAATAGCCTGGAAACATGTTTTATATCATTTTTATAGCAGTTGTAGGTCGGTATATGTATAGGTTGAATGTGCTACATGGATCTTGTGGTGGCAAGCACCACTACTGTCCATGGGCCAGGATTTGAGCCTGGTTACTAATCAATTTTATACTTCATTGAAATGTATGTCTTAAACACATTTCTTTCTTTCAGTAACATTCAAAAGCATGAGTAGTGTATAATATCTTTTACCACAATTAAAATGGAATAATTTCTTAAATAATGATTCTGTGGCAGGATGCCTTGGATGGCTGCCTCATTATTTGGGAGAAGCTGCACATCATCGAGAGAAGTGGAAAGAATGGAGGGAGGGGTTTGCCCAGGAATGGGAAATATCAGGGAAAAAAACACTGGCTGATTGTGTATGTGAGGTTAAATGTTCATAAATGCACCCACAACACAGGAGAAATGGCTTGTGTGGGGCTAAAATATAAATTAAAAATAAAGAAACAAACAAAAGTAATAAATACTGACTTGTTGCAGTTCAGTCTCAAAGTTACCATCAACCATTTCTTCATCCTTCTGCTTCCACAGTTCCCACTGGTCGGCTGAGACGGGTTGTTGTTTGGACTTCTTCTTCTTGGGTACGGGCTAATGCAAATAATACAATATTACAATAAATTCTAATTATTGACTGAATTGTTGATCTAACTGCTGCGTATTTGATTCTGGGCTCAACTCCCACAAAGAGTTACTTCTTGGGTTTTCTCACCGGGAATTTTATAGTGGCAGCCCAAATTCTGGATTTGTGCCCATTTGATGGCAATAGGCTCGCCCCTATTACATGATACTTAAAAAAACGACTTTTCAAAATAAATGTATAAACAATTCTTGGAAAAAAAACCATTTCCCATACAGCAGTAGACAGACTATTTTGATGCATGTATGAATTGCTATTTTTTTGTCATGAATAAGGTGGTTTCTTTCAGGGAAGACTCACTTCCTTGAAGGATGCAGGAGACAAAATGTGTAGGCTGTATAGCATCAAAATGATGTTCAAATATCAAAATTAAAATCAAAATCTATTTATTTGCCAGAATGTAGGTTTACAAAGTATGATCTTAAAACTACAATGCCCCTTCACATTCTACCATTACATTTGGTGTGCAAATGTTACATTTATTGCTACAAAGTCATATAATGTATGCCATTGTTTTTACACAACATATTTATTATTCAGCAAACAGCATTTTCTCAGTATTTAGTCACAAGCTTAATATATTTTCTGTTTACATTTGGCTACAAAGTCAATGATCAAAATGCTGGAGGCTGGGTCTTCTCTTGGTGAGGAGCCACATTACAATAACTGAAGCAAAACTCTCGACAATTCTATAGTAATTGGAAACAACCCAATTGTTTTTCAAGGTGTTGATGCACAAAAAAATGGTAATAGGTAAAAGTTAAGTAAGGGAAGTCAATCTCAAGCAAAAAGTTCAAGCGGGTTGTACATACAGACAGGACTTTCTTCTTTCTCTAACTTGCAGTATCCCTGTAACGCTTGATAGGTATGTTATTTGTTTGAAGCACCAACAATCATCGAAAGTCAGAATATTTTTCTCAACTAGTTCTAATAAGAATCAACTGGTTAGCCTGATGATGATATTTGGGTACAGGGCTTGGGAAAGGCAGATAATGATGACTAGTTCTCAATAAGTGTTACCTGAGGCTTAGAAATGACGGTTTTCGATTTCCTAGGAGGCTCGGTCTTCTTGGTGGGGGCAGTGTTTATTTTAGTAGGCTTTTTCGCCTTCTGGTTATCGTTGTTAGGAGGGTAGTCATCATCCTCGATCTTCAGACCGGCAAAGCGGGATTGTACGACCAAAGCAGCCATTTTTATTATAACAGTTCTGTTTGTAAATAGTTTAAAAATAATAAGGAGGTAGTGTTTTTCTAACAACTTAAAATTATTATATTATTGATTATCATTTTATTCGAAACAGCGTTCGATTAAAAATTGTAACAATCTGTAGCACAAAATCTTTAACTTAATACACTTATGTATATACTGTAGATAAAATATTTTGCTTTTTGCACTCACCTATTAGAAATGAATGGGAAATCGAATAATCTATTGTTCTTTCTGTAATAAATAAACTCCAAAGCCAAAGAAGCGGCGTTACGGTATTCAACGGATTAGACAGCTGAATGTTATTATTGCCATATTACAAAAAATCAATAAACTAAAATATTCGAGTGGGAATGTCACCGTAAAATTGTCAAACACGTTAGATTGTAATCTCTCTAGCGATATTGTAAACTCTCGAAATATTGTCAACTGAACATACGGAAGTATCTCTGCCCCCATAATTGGGACTTGGGGCACCCCCCCGTTAGGTTAGCTAGGTTCCTTTAAACCCTGCCCTCGGAAATAGGGGCCCGGGCTCCATCGACTACGCTTTTTAGGGGAATGTAAAGTGTTTTAAGGTTAGCTTGTATATATTAATCGGTATTTCTCAGGAATGGTACATTATCTTTTCGTAAGAGTTGTACCACTGGGCAAGAGGGACCCCTCCTTCCCTGCACACCACGTGAGTTGACTACCATCGCACGCATTTCACGAAAAATAATGCGTTTTATTGTAAGCAGTACGTTCGTTTGACAATATTTCGAGAGTTTACAACGTCGCTAGAGAGATTACAATATAACGTGTTTGACAATTTTATGGTGACAGGAACAAGACAAGCAAGCATTCTTGCCATAATATTATAGTACTCTGTGATTCTTGCTTTCTAAACAGTGATATAAAAAAGATATGAGAATATCAGTATGTAGCAGAGTACTACCTTTGCGGTGAAGCGTTTGCAGAAACGATGAGAGGCTTTTAATAGGAATAAAAGTAAATATAATATCTGAAGAAAATGTATTTAAATGACAAGTTGAACAGTGACAGACAAAACTCAAACGTCATACCAAAAAACGAAAACATTGACAAGTTATGTCTCTTCAGCTGTAGCTGATTATCAAAGAGGCTTTAATACTTTCCCTCAGCTGATAGTAGACCATTTGGTTTATCCGTCAAACCCAATTTCTGAACTAGGTCCTCTAGTCTGGGTCTGGGTAGGGCCTTAGTAAGGAAGTCTGCTAGCTGGGTAGCAGAGCTCGTCCTCTCGACTACGATGTCGTTTTGAAGCACAAGTTCCCTTACGAAGAAGTGCCTCACACGAATGTGTTTGGTCCTACGGTGAAATTCTGGATTATGTGCCAATTTCACCGCGGCTTCGTTGTCCACGAACAAAACTGGTATTTCTTGTTGGCCATTCAAGTCTTTGAACAGTCTCTTTAGCCAAATTAGCTCTCTTGCCGCTTCGCTTGCTGCCACAAGCTCAGCTTCTGTAGTGCTAATGGCAACTGAAGCTTGTCGTTGGCTCATCCAGGAGATTGCTCCTCTTGAAAATAAACACAATACTCCAGTGGTAGAGCGACCTGTTTTCAAGCATCCAGCATGATCAGCATCACTGTAGGCTTTTATTTGGTTAGGAGAATTTGCATCATGAACATACATTATTCCTCTTGATAATGTGCCTTTCAAATATCTCATTATGCGCTTAACCATACGCCAGTCGCTAGAAGTTGGCTTTTCTAAGCTCCTCGAAGCCAATCCTACAGCATAAGCCAGATCAGGGCGAGTGCCCACCATCAAGTAAGCGAGCGAGCCTACTGCTTCTCTATAGGGGAATGATTGTGATTCTTTGTCAGCTTTCCCTTTTTCAATAGTTCCTTCTTTCTGTAAAGGAGTTGATACTGGGTTACAGTCTTTCATATTGAATCTCTCCAAGACCTTATTTGCATAAGCTTCTTGCTTAATGAAAATCGAGCCGTCCTTCATTTGTTCTATCTCTAACCCCAGATAGTATGAAACTGGTTTGCTAGTAATCGTCAAAATCTTTTCTAGGTCATTAATGAAACTCTTTGCAAGGTTCTCATCACTCGCTGCAACTAAGCCATCGTCCACGTAGAGTGCTATTAAGATTTTCTTATCTCCTAAGATTTTGGTATATAGGCATGGATCAGCGTCGCTTGTCTTGAAGCCTAAAGATTCGAGTATTTCTGTAAAACAGTAGTTCCAGCACCGTGGTGCCTGCTTCAAACCATAGAGGCTTTTCTTTAGACAACATACTCTGGATGTTCCATCTTCAAAGCCTTCTGGCTGTTTCATATAAATCTCTTCCGTTAAATTTCCATTGAGGAAAGCTGTTGCAACATCGAACTGAATAAGATGAAGTCTCTCTCTTGCTGCAATGCTGAGCAAAGATCTTATAGTTGCTAACCTCGCTACTGGGCTGAACGTTTCGTTATAGTCAAAACCTTTCTTCTGCTTAAACCCTTTTACGACTAGACGGGCTTTATACTTTTCTATTGTGCCGTCAGGGTTGGTTTTTACTCTATAAATCCATTTACATGGCAGGGCTTTTCGATTGCTCGGTAGATTCTGCAAGTCCCAAACTTGTAATCTTTTCAAAGAATCGATTTCACTTCTCATCGCTTCTAACCATCTATCTCTACTTGTTCCACTCGATATTGCTTCCTTATACGTCGAAGGTTCTTTTTCAGTATCGACTAGGAATAAACTATAGTCATCCAATTTACGTGGATGTTGAAGACTACTTCTGTCCCGGAGATTATATCTTGGAACGTCTGATAGCGAAACGTCTCCCTCTAAATTCTCTTCTATCTCAACATAGGCAGGAACGGCATCTTCAAATTGTTCTTCATTTTCACTATCTGAAAATGCGGTTTCGTCTTCTATAAACTCTATTTCTCTTTCTCCCTCTAATTGGACTGACTGTCTTTGATGTCCTGTTTTATTTGCCTCTATTGATGTCTCAATAGGCGTCCTTATATGTCTATCTTCTTCTAATTCTCCCTCTAATAGAATAGATCTCTGTTCAGATTGGGCTTCCTGATTCAAGGGATTGTCGATTTGCGAATGCTGTTGAATTGTATTTTCAGGAACTGTATCGTATGACACCGTCCACTCTTTCTCAATCGGTTTTGGATCAGATTTAGCAACAGTTCCTGAAGCTTTAGCTTCAATCCCTGGACTAGGTGTCTCTTCGAAGATAACATCTCTGGATCGGATGAGATTGTCAACTTTATACTGCGTTTCATACCAGATACGATAACCGTCATCATTGTCGTATCCTATGAGGATGCCTTTAGTTGCTTTCTTATCCAATTTTTTTCTTTTATTTTTCGGAACATGGGCATAACACGTACTTCCAATGATTCTAAGATGCTTTATATTAGGCTTCTTCCCAAACCATAACTCATGAGGTGACTTGTCTTTCTCTCTAGTAGCACCTGTTCGGTTTAAAATATAAGCAGCTGTCATAATAAGTTCCGCCCACAATGCTTTTGGCAGTTCTCTCTGAGCATTCATCAATGTTCTTACGGTTTCTACTAGTGTCCTGTTTTGGCGCTCGCTACAGCCATTCTGCTCTGGCGTGTACGGCATAACAAGACGTTGCTTAATTCCTTTTTTGTTCAAAATATCTCTGACTTCCTTGTTGTCAAACTCAGTTCCGTTATCACTCAGCAGTGTTTTGATTACATGTCCTGTGACCGTCGCTTCTTGTAGCATTATGGTCAATTTGTCTTTGACTTCGTTTTTGTTTCTCATGCAATAAACCATGCAGTATCCTGAAAAATCGTCTTTAAACAGTACATAATAACGGTATTTTGAAAAACTCATTGGGAAAGGACCGCAAACATCTGAATGAATAATTTCTCCTGGCTGTGTAGATCTTTCTCGTATGCCAAATTTCAGTCTATGCATCTTTCCGTAGATACAAGCTTCACACGATTCTTTGTTTATAGGAAGTGTCAATCCTAACTCTCTTTGAATGACTTCCTTAACGTGCCTTTTGTTTTGATGCGCTAATCTTTCATGGTAGAGCTGCATCAAATCAGTTGTTGTAGTAGCAAGTACAGGTACCGGTGGCAAGACGTTGCGAACTTTCAACTTAAAAAGCCCTCCACCGTGGTTACGTTTGCCAACAACTGCTACTTCCCCATTCAAAATTACTTCGCAAGTTTCCGGGGTCGAAACGAACTTGCTATTCCTCTGTTTGTCATGCATAGCTAACACTGAATACAGACTTCGCTGGATCTCTGGTACATACCAAACGTCCGTGAGTGCTATGTTCGCAATATTCCCTTTGACATCTGCTTCCAAATATATTGTTCCTTTGCCTCTTGCTTGAACAATGTTACCATTCGCTGTAGTAACACCTTGGATCTCGTCAAACTGTTGGAATGTTTGGAACAGGTCACTCCTGTTGGTCACGTGACTAGTCGCGCCATTGTCCACGTACCATGATTCTTTATCTTGCGCTACGAATGCCATGACATCCACACTCATAATAGCCATATTCGCATTTTGACTTGAAGATGGCTTGTTATTACTGTCTTTAGGCGGGCAACCATCTTTCATCCACTTCTGGCAGGATCTTACTCGATGTCCCATCTCATGGCAGTAATTGCATCTAATATGCTTATCCTTATTCTTCTTTCCTTTACGAATGGTGCTATTCTTTGTCGTACTCGTCACTAATACCTCTTCACTCGATTCACCATTTTTCTTTTGAAGTGACTTCTCATGAGCGCAAAGGTTACTTGTTAATCCTTCGACTGTCCTCTGTTCTTTGGCTAACAACAACCAACTTGATTTAAATTCGAAGTATTTCTGATCTAATGTATCCAGAATTTTACAAATGAGGAATATTTCTGGTAGTTTCATATTGTGATTATCTTTACCAATCTCTCTATTCAACTGACACCAGAGAGTCTTCAATTTGCAAATATGTGTGGCCATATCATCAGAAGTATTTAATTTAAATCCGAAGAAATCTAGGCAGAGATTATAAGCTCGATTCTCATTATCTCCGTCAAATAACCGATGTAGTTCTAGCCATACTTCTCTTGGACATGTAAGTGACATTACCTTTCTAACGACATCTTCGTTCAAATTTGTTGAAAGCAGGATCATAGCATTATTCTCTGCCTGTATAAAACGCGCTAGTTTCGTTCTAAATGCAGTAACTTCTGCGTCTCCTCCACCTGCTGGCAACACGGGTCTCGTACATCTTCCTTCTACTATATCCAATGCATCTGGTATGCTCCTAAGCAGGATGGATATTTTATATTTCCAGGTATCCCAGTTATTCTTGCCTTGAAGTGGTGCAATTTGTACCTTTGTACTTAAATTTTCCACTTTTTCGCACATTTCCACTTTTCCGCTAGCACATAACCTGTAGCAGAGTACTACCTTTGCGGTGAAGCGTTTGCAGAAACGATGAGAGGCTTTTAATAGGAATAAAAGTAAATATAATATCTGAAGAAAATGTATTTAAATGACAAGTTGAACAGTGACAGACAAAACTCAAACGTCATACCAAAAAACGAAAACATTGACAAGTTATGTCTCTTCAGCTGTAGCTGATTATCAAAGAGGCTTTAATACAGTACCTACTTCCTACAAAGCTATTGGAAATCAAAACCTTTTTTTTTCCATGGCAGAAAAAATCCGTTTTGTTTACATTGACAACTTGATGACACTGACAATGACATAATAAAAACTAATATCTAATCTGTGAATAAAAATCATGAGGCTTTCTTTTTGGCGGTTCTGTTGAGTTTGTTGTGTTTCTGAATAGTTTTTAAGTTATTTAATCATGAAATTACAATGTCAGGTAGAAGTTATCAATAGACTACACAGTGTCCTAAACATTAGAGCAAGTGCAAAATATTTAAAATCAACCTTAGCACTAGGAAAAGAGCCGAAAGGTGAAACAGAATATTTCATTCTTCATTTCTCATCTGTTAACAAAAGTGGTACAAAATACCGCGTAAAGTGTATAAAGCAAGTGTTTGTAAAGTGTATAAACGAAGGCAAAGCAACCATACGTTTTGAAGAACCGCCACATGATCTATGTATAAAAAGTGAAACCATACAGCTAAAATGTTTTATGAGACTGTTAAAATCCTGTGTTACCGGTGATACGAAGAACATAAAGCTTGCGCCCTTGGCAAGCCTAAGTGTAACACACAAGGATACTGCTCCTACGAAACTTGTAATACGTGATCGTAGCGACTTTCCAATCAAAGGTCTCCCTAGAACATTAGAAACTCTTTACATTAATGGACTCAGCCTTTGTAACTTTAGAAGAGATATATTGTTATTAAAGCAGCTTGTTGTACTTGATCTCAGCAACAATGCTATGGAAAAGATACCTCCAGAATTTGGTAATGAACTTGTCTTTCTTTGGTAAATACATGCAATATAACGGTAATGATTCTGCTGCTTTAAATAAAGTTTTGTTACAGGAAGAATGCCGAATTTATGTGAATTGTATCTTTCAAATAATCAACTTGGTGTGAAAGGAGAGGTGGACTGGAGATGGTTGATGGGGCCCCAGGTATGAATCCTTCATAACTGTAGCTAATTATTTTAATACTTTACAGGAGCAGTTGTTTAATGGGTGCGTACCATTTGATATGATAACAAAAGTTCTAATTATCATTATATTATGAATTGTTGATATAATTTCAATTTGCCTAATTTTATATGGTAATTAACATTTTCTATAATGCACATTTGAACTAATATTCAGTTAGTAGATATATTATTTAAAATGTACATTAACATTTAATATAATCCCCTTTATTGTTGATGAATCATCTTGGTTAGGTTAGGTTCGAACAGTGACCATTAGCGCCAGATTCTCTCTGTTATTGTTGAGTCATTTGGGTGAGATGAAGTTATAACAGTATGAAGTTTCCTGATATTTACTTATTCATTACAGACATTTGGCTGCAAATGAGTAAATATGAAAATTAGGTCAACTGCATTCAGTTATAAAGTAATATAAAGAGGATTAAACAAATTGAAAATTATTTGAAATGAATGTTATATAATGTTATTAGAGCAAAAGAAGTTTATTTGACGCTAGCTTCTGCCCGCGACTTCGTACGCGGATCCTGTTGCTTTTGTCAGCGACAACAGGGTCGCCAAAATCAAAGATCTGAAATGTCTGATGTCGAATTCTAAGAGCTGAAGCTGAAGATCTGAAGAGCTCTGAGCAACACATACCGTTTATTTCTTTTTGCCATTTAACAGCTTTACAAAAAGTACAATTTTGAACCATACCTCCGATGGCGGAATATGTGGCGTATTCAACCCAAGGAAGGTCGCCATGCTCTACGGCTATATCTTGAGACACATCCGATTCTTCAGATGATATCGACATTCTGTTCAGAGAATGTCGAAGTCGATCAGAATTCAAACGTTCGTTGCGCTCTTCTTCTGTCTCTTCATGCCGTACTCCAGCAATTATTTCTCTCTCACTTTCTAACTGATTATGAATATTTTGTTGTGTGCGTGTTCGGAACAATTTATGATAATCTCGATCAGCAGTTAGTTGCGCATCACGTTCATCACTCGTTTGAAAAGACCTGTTAGTAGATGTGCGAATACACTGAGAACTCAAGCGTGATTCTGTATCGGTAAACGTCTCCGACTGACGTTCACGATCAGCGGTCAGTCGCGCATCTATTCTTCTTGGATGTGGATGCGTAAATACGCTGAGAACGCGTGCTTCGCGATCCGAAGAGGTTTCCACGGAGCAAGTTGCAGCCTGATGTTCTCGAACAGCATCAAGTCTCTCCTGACGCTCTTCGGTAGATTCTTGGGATCTTATGATCTTATGATCCTCAATCTTTTAGCTCCTTTGGAAAATTGGGAAAGATTTGACCTCTTTCTAAGCATAGTTATACTTTCGTTGTGAAGATACCTGATCAATTAAAATCTAAGTGACTGCTCCCCTGCGTTACCGGGTAGGCTATCGAGTCACGAAGATAAATGGAAAAGAAAATTAAACACTGAAATAACATGAGCCCGAAGACATATAGTATATTCGATAAAATAAAATAATAAATGGGAGTTTTGGCCAGTACAGTCAAATTTTCAATGATATACCATCCTCATCGAAAATCAGTCCTAAACTGATACCGCTTTCACCGCGTGGAGGTACTTCCAGCTGATGTTATTTTATAACAATTATACAGTGAAATTAGTGATAGCTTTGCAATAATTTTCACATGAGATGTTTCTGATCTTCGATTTTTTAAAAGTCAACTGGAAATGCCCATCAGACCGATCAAATTTTGTTAAGACGTCATCCCTATATGAGTTATGGTGTAGCTGGGCTCTTGGAGTTCCACAACAGGTGTTCCAGATCTTCGATTTTTATAAGTCAACAGAGAGTGCTCATCAGATTGAACAACTTTTGCTGAGACGCCATTCCTACATGTGTTATGGTGTAGCTGAACTCTTGGAGTTCCACATCAGGTGTTCCAGATCTTAAAATTTATTCTCTCATCAGAAAATGCTCATCATGTGGAACAATTTTTGCTATGGTGTCATTTTCGTATCTCCTATAGTTTAGCTGGTCTGTTGCGGTTCTGCATCAGGTGTTCAAGTTTCCAAGATAAATTATAGCCTATATGTTGCCCAGACTTAATATCTATACAACAAAAAAAAATCATAAAACATATAGAAACGGGTATTTATCGCGAATTTACCTTTAATTTAAGCCCGACGTTTCGACCGGATTGCACCAGCCGTGGTCGCGGGGAGACTGAAGTGTGGGGCTTAAATTAAAGGTAAATTCGCGATAAATACCCGTTTCTATATGTTTTATGATGTGTTCTGATCGTGAAAGTTTAAAAAAGGACAAAAAAAAATCATTCAAATCCGTCCAGTACTTCCGAAGATTAGCGTGTACAAACAAACAGACAAACAGACATAATTTTTTTTTTTGGATTCGTGCTCTATAAATTACTGTTTCTAAACCCCCCTCAATAGGCTAGTTTCCACCATCAATAAATTGCAAATCTATTTAGTCCGTCAGTTAGAGTATTGGAATATAATGGACACGTATTTTTTGTTTTTGTAAATCAACGAATATTGACAAAGATAAAACGCATCAAAACTCGGGAGTGGGGGCTGGTGACGTCAGAACTCACTAAGAATGATACCAAACAGTGACGTATTGGGAATTTTAAAAGCGTCGTATCTTCGTCAATTTTGGTTTATGTGACAAAAGAAAAAATACGGGTCAAATATTTTTTGATAATCTAAGTGACGGACTAATTAGATTTTTTCAGTTAACAAGCCTATTATTATTTTTTAAATATATTCAATGTACAGACACAGTTTTTTTACTCTTTTATTATATGTATAGATATAACATAAGATCATAATATGAAATTGTGTTATTTGTTTTATAGCATATGAAAATTATATGATGTGAATGTTATTTCATACTATCTGTTATTATGCCATTTATTACACACCCATGTTTAATAGCTTGATAGAGGTATGAGGAGCAGGATGGAAAGCTCCTCTATTTATAGAATAGGGAGGTTTCTTTGATCAGATGAGCGATGTGACTGACAGGCTACTGTATGAAGCGCAGCCCACCCTGCTCCGATTCATTCACTCGCTAGCTGGTGGTGTAGCCTGCACTTTGATGGTTGTGGATAGGTCTGTAAGTAACCTAATTTCAAAGATACCTTTGGTTGGTGACGCAGGTTTTCACGTTATGTCTAGATCAGTCTAGATAGTTCATTCCTATGTGGCATTTTAAATGCTGCCACTAATTTCTACATAGCATAATCTATTGTATGCAAACTTGAAATTAACAAATATTCCTTTTATTTACAGATCACTAACATGCTGAAGTTGTTGGATATAAGTGGAAATAAGTTAGGCTATCTACCGAAGTCAATATGGAAATTACAAAAATTAGTTACTCTGAAGTTAGATAATAACATGCTAGACCGACTACCAACTACGCTGGGTCGTATGAGCAGTCTCAGGTATGTTTTGTCTTCTCATTATATACATCATCATCGGCCTATTAATGTTCCCACTGCTGGGACAGGCCTCTTCTCTATGAGAGGGAATGGGCTATATAATCAACCACCCGGGCCCAGTGCGGATTGGTAGATGTCACATGTCTTTGAATTTATGGTTCTAGGCCATGCCGGTTTTCTCACGAACATTAAGCATTATATACCTACTTTATTACTATTATCAAATCATTATCAGTCTGTACCTTTATATTCATCACATAATTTTCTATGATTATTTTTTGGACAGTGTTAGGGGTTATTGAATTTAGTTTAAAATTTTCTTATTTACAATAGCGCCCTCCACACGCACAGTTCGGACCGCGGGAAACAGCACGCGCCGTTCCATTCTTCGCTCCGAACTGTACGTGTGGAGGGCGCTAATACTCCATTTTTGCAATACATGTAACTGTTTTGTCCCTAATAAAGAAAACAAAACCAACTTTTCCCCGATTCAATTGAATTGTGTTATACACAGGGTTCGAAAATATCCGATATTTATTGTAAACTAGCCGACCCGACAGACGTTGTCCTGTCACCTACTACCTACCTACCTACTACTACCTAAGTACCTACCACTACCTACCTACTACATTTTGTTTTTTTTTTTTTTCATAAGAACCTCCTTACAATCACACATACAACAAAAAACGAATTAGCAAAGTCGGTTCAGCTGCTCTTGAGATTTGCGCTCAGCAACACATTCAGCGATTCATTTTTTATATTATAGATATCAAAATATCAGATATATAAGATAATATCCGATATATATCAAGTTTGATATACATATCCATTTTGTATGAAAGCCATATTATTAATGTATTGTATTATTTATGTAACTAATGTGTTTCCTATACATATAAAAAAAAACGGAAATGTTTTATTTATTTAGTAAAACGAGGTGGCATTGATTAATTTTAAAATGTAAACCGATGCCTTTCTTTGTATTTTAATGTTACATATTTAAAAAAAATGCTAGTAGGGTGGACTAACGACATACTTTGATATTTTATTTTTTTTTGTTGGAAAAAGTTGGTATTAATATAGAAAAAAAAAAAAAAAGCTTGTAATCAATTTAATATTGAATTTGGGGCTACTTTGATACCACCTTATTTTTTCATCGAATTTGAAAGACACCCCGTTAAGGAACAAAACACAATAAAAAAAAAAAAAATGACATTATTGGTTCCAAAAATAGCAATTTTTTTAATTTTTTGGGGCTACTTTGATTCTAGGGGTGAAATTGATTAGTGTTATATTTGAGTTCAAGTTTATTTTATTTGTAATAAAGGGTCTACATTAAAACACGCAAATAATTTTTAAACTTTTTATATAATCAACATCAGTCAGTAAGTCCGGCAGATCTTCCATGTAAACCTTTGTACTTGTTATTACCGAATGGGATGTGGTACTGAAGCGAGGCAGCGTTTATAGTAAGCTCATCGTTTGTGATTTTCTCGAGAGCCTCTTCGAGGGTCTCATTACTATAATTTTTGTAGTTGCGGGTACCCGGAGTTTTCTTGTAAGTCCGAACCATTCCGATTCTACAAACAAAATAAATACCTGGGGTTAGATTGATAAGTGATACAATGTCTTATATCTTTCCATTTTTATATTAACTGGGGCGAGATTGATAGCTATCAATGTCGCCTCATATGGCTAATCAATTACGCCCCGGTTTACAAATGAAAGCATAGAAAACAAAATGGCGACCGCAAGAGGAAGGTTAAAACTTGTTTTTATTCTCAAATAAACATACAATCACATATCCTATTTCCATAAATACCAAGTAAATACATACATTTGTGTATTCAAAGTTTTCCGGTATTAAAAAAACCGTCCTATTTACATATTAACTTAAACAAATAAATAAATTACTTACAGCAATCCTCTCACCTCGACGTTTTCGGAAAACATGGCTGATGAATCAATCTTGCCAACACAATAAAAATAAAAATTATTACGTTCCATTCCAAGCATAAAAATAAGTAAAACCATAAATTTTGAGTAATCATCAATGTCGCCCCGGATCTCAAAGTCACCCCGTTTTACTCTCAAAGTCACCTACTTAAAATCAGACTACGTACTTCGAATCACAAGTATCACAACTGACGCCATTAATGGCGGGCAGAAGTGTTGCCATTTATGGATTAAAACTTATTATTATGGGGGATTATACTGCAACACTATCTACATGAAAAACAGTAAGAAATGCCAAACATGATTTAATAATAGCACCGTTTTCCCCCCAAAGGGTAGAAAACGGATGTTTAGGTTCCAGCGAAGCTAGACCCACCTTGAGATTACCCCTTGGGTTTTCACGTGTGACAACACTAAATTCCTATCCTACCTACACCCCGCGCGCGTCCCCCCCTACCACAGCACGCCCGCCGCCGCGTTGCGCCGGGTGATCGCTTCGCTTGTTCTTCAGTACTCTCTCTCAAGCCGGCAAGGCCTAAAGTGATGGGTCTAGCTACGCTGGAACCTAAATATCCGTTTTCTACCCTTTGGGGGGAAAACGGTGCTATTTATGTGTCCGAGCTACGCTAGACCCACCTTGAGATGTGTTTATTTTCTGCCGGCGCTACATGACGTGCTGTGATCGGATTAAACATTGAAAAGCAATTGAGGTGTAACTTTATGATTCATTATGTTCTGTAATTAATTAAGAAAACTTTCCAATTTTACAAAAATGTTTATTTTTCAGTAAAGCAAATGAGATCAAAGAAAACGAAACATAACTTTTCTTCCCAGTATAATAAAATTATTGAATCTTAATATATAGCTTTTCTTCAAGCTTTTAATTTATTACCTCCATTCATGAGGAGAAAAATCACACTGATGAAAATAAATCAGTAAGATTTGCACCGCCTAAATCTCTATTTCGATTGGTTACCTCTTTAAAGTAATATTTAAGGAATGTGTCTCTACTTTTCTAATTACCTCTTCTTAACACTTCGTCAATGTTAATGTTTCTGTTAATCCACATGTCAGAATTCACTGCAGCTCTAAAACTGCCGGGGGAGTCTTAAATGTTGGCCTCCCGGAAAAGAGTCCTGATCCATCCAGCTATAACTGTTCGAGAAGCTGCATTCACGTTTCTTCTAGTTGTGATACAACACACATTAACAGGCTGTTTAAGTTTTGTCTAGCTCTTCTTCACTCATGTGATATGCTAATTAGTTTTTGAATCCATAGGACAGGATTTAATCTTTCCGGTCCTTTATTTGATAAGTGCCACCCGGATTGTCAGTGGGTAGCCGAGTCAGTTTTAGATCCAAATCTGGGCCGGAATATCACATAATCGCCATTATTTTCGAAAAATTCCAGGCTTATATCCAATAAAGTTAAGTCATGTACGAGTATCCTTCTTCCCGTGGATAGTAATAAAAGTGCCGTGACATGACGCGATATTTGAAATGAGCTATCAACATCGATGGAATAATGTTGTAGATAATCAATTAAACTGCCAGCCTCCCAAGTGGATAGTTTTCGAGGTGGCGGTTTTGTTATGGCTACAGCTTTCATTATTTGCTTAACTAATGGATGTCTGGCTAAGGCTTCAGATTTTTCAGGGTTTGCAAAAGTGGCAACTACAGATTTGTGTAAGGCTATAGTGCTAGGTGCCAATTTGACATCATTGTGCAAGAAGCAAATGAATTTTGAGAGTTCATCAGGTTTGGGGTTATCAATTTGGCACTTTCCTCTGGACCATACACGCCACCTTTCCCAGGCAATCTTATATGTCCTCAAAGTCGATTTGCGCCATGCGGACCCTGGGAGTATTTTGTTTTCTTCATGCTAGGTCTCCACTAAACGGGCCCAGCCTGAACCCTCCATACCTGTAAAAATAGCTTTTCCACTTCTGGTGGAGGTCTCCCCGTTTTCAGGTCCGTTAGGTGCTGTCGCAAGTTGTGGATCGCAAATGTGTTTTACCCTGGTATCGTATCTCTAAACGTCGGACGGGTCATGGACGCTGAAGCTGATGTGATTTTCCGAAACTTGCCGAGAAAAAACTTAAAAATGCCTCCTTGTTCTTTCATCAGGTCTGATAGTTGGGGTTCAGCGAATAAGTGGCTTTCTGATGGAGGAATTGAATCGAGTAATTCATTTATTATTTTATTTTGTGGTTTGTATATGGCTCTTATTTGTTGGATTACCTCCGAGCGTTGGCACAGGTATATTGTAGGAGCGAATCCGAAAGTTTTCTAAAAGATGAGTCTGAATCCAAGAATTTCTTGCTTATAAATGCCTTAACTGAGGCGGGAGCGTCTTGGTAAATGTCTTGAAATGCTCGTCGTTGTTGTTATAGCCCATGTGTTATCGCGCCGAGACATGATCTATTTTTTCCAGTACTGAAACCAGTTGCCAAGGTGGGGTCACTGTTGCCAGATTACTATTAACTTTCAGAGCTGTGAAAGCTGGAGATGCCTGAAATGTCTTCTGCACTTCAGCATAACGGATGTTTTGCCAACTTTCGGAATTAAACCTCTGGCAGTCAATCCCTTGTTTCACATACGTTTCGTCGACTTTTGTGACCTGGGCTTCGGTCTCTTTCGTTCCCGGGGTGAAATCCTGCAGTGGTTCCTCGGCAATTTCCAGTTCGTCTGCATTAGCACATCCCAGTGGATCTGTAAGATTTGCACCGCCTAAATCTCTTGGTGTGGTGGTGCATTCCAACTGTCTTCTGGTGCTGAGGGCTCTTCATCTTCGCTATAATTGGAGTGCATACTTGGGGACAATGGGCCCTGAGCTGAACACGGAGAATGGGCTTGATTATCTCGATTGATCATCAGTCTGACATTTTCATTCGTAGTTTGTGCTAACGTATAGTTTTTCTAAGATGAGGTTTTGTTGTGCCATGAATTCACTAATCTTTGGTTTAGCAGCAGTAGCAGGCGCGTCTGGACTGTGGCTTCTTTTAGAGGCCCGCGAGCTGCTTGAGGTTGAGGCAATCTCTGTGTTGTTACCTTCTGCTTTCAGTATTTCAGAAGCCTCGTGTCTTGAAACGAGCTCAGCTTTAATCCTATTAATCGCCTCCGGAAACTGCTTGTAAGCTTGAGCTGGATGTATTTTTGCCATAATTGCTAATGGAGTATAAAGTAATACGCGGCCCAATGGCCAGGTTAATAATATTCTTTTTATAGCGTCGCTCGCTGAGTGTATTTTCTGGGCTGTGGGCCTTTGCAAGTCTGACTGTTGGAATTGCAAAACGCTTTCCTTATCAGAAGAGATTTTTTCCCCGAAGAGGTCTTTATAAGTAGCTGTATTGACTACCCAGGCCCTCCATTGGTCCGGGTAAACTTCATCCAAGAGGTTCACAATATTACGAGTATTAAAGAACCTTTCTTCTTTTGCCGGAGGTCTCCACTCGGTAAGCGTGCCCAGTGTTGTTTGCTCCATCTGGAAGCATTGCAGTGTGTGAGCTTTCATATTTATGTTTTATAATGCTGGTATGATGCACGCAGCTGACATTTGACAGTTGGTAGGCAGGCAGAACACAAATAACCAACCCGCTCGGTAAAAGAAATGACGGCTGCCCGGCAGACGACATTTACTAGCCCACAGCCGACGTGTCGTCTGCTGATGAACAGACGACGTCGTGTGCACAGCCGACCGTCGGCTGCGGACAATACACAGGGCTTTCCTATTAAATTTTTGCAGACGCATTCTAAGCCGTCTGTCGGCTTCAATATTATGGATGTAATACCTAAGTACGACAACTTAAGGGGTCTCCTTATTGTCGTACTTACATTTGTAAGTAATAACAGGGCTTTCCTGTTTAACACTTACAGAACATTTATAATAAACGACGCAATAATTTAAAAACCAATTAGATAGGAGTTACCTTTATTTTAGTATTTAATAAAACAAGTAAACTAAGGTCACTAACTAAGTTCACTAACACTGTTTCTAGTCTCGAGATAATATTGTTATCACTTCGAAAATCCAAGACGTAATGAAGAACAAGCGAAGCGATCGCCCGGCGCAACATGGCGGCGCACGGTGGGCTGATAATCGGCTTTCATAGACTTGGGGATTTCAATTTGCAAGTCCCGGTTTCTTTTGCCGGATATTGGTTCTATTAGTCATGAACTCATGACTATACACAAAAAAAAACACCCGAGTTAATTCTGCTCAAAAACGAAGGAATTATATTTTTTTTACGAAAAATTTGTATGAAGCTAGTATGAAAAATCGAATTATGTCTTAAACGGAGAGTTAAACACAAATATCCTTACAAATGATTATAGTGCTAATTATTTATGATTTTTTGGTTCCCGATTTTCCGAAACATATAGGGTGACTGGTAATTAGTGTACGATACTTTAACACGTGATTGTGCTCATGATAACAAACAACTTTTACTATGGCACCAAACCCGAAATCGCGAAAAAAATATCAGCTGTTCAGTACATTAGGCGAACGTAAATGTACTGAACAGCAGATTTTTTTTCGTGATTTCATGTTTGGTTGCACAATCACGTGTTAAAGTATCGTAGACTAATTACCAGTCACCCTATATAATGCTGTTTTTTTTTAATCATCAAAAACATGAAACGGTTCTTTTTAGTGTTCAAGTTAAAAAAATCGATATGTTATTAACCCAAATATTAGGAATACTTATAACAAGAAAAATATTTAAAAAATACTATTAAATAGTATTTTTTAAATATTTAAAAAAAATGTTTTATTTATTTATTTGCTCTCATGCACATCAGACATCTAACAATATTACTGTCGGTTTTTGTACATGAACCCTGTCAGGGCACTGCAAAGAACATGCTGGTTTGCTGTTGATTTTTGATCGCTAAAATAATATAATAAATAAATCGAATCAAAACTTATCAATACACAATAATTATACACAATTAAACAATACAATATAATACACTTCATTTAAAATATGTCCAAAAGTTGTTTTGATGTCCGGTTAACAGTAAACAATACACATTAGTCATATATGGGTCAGATTGAATAGAATAAGTTATCAATAACAAGGAATAGGTAATAATTACAGTCATGTCATGTCGTAAATGATTACATTGAATTGAATTATTGAATAATGATGTGTCATTTCACAAAATAAAACTAAAATGTAACTAAAGTAAACAATATTTATGTCTTGATCAGACCGGATCTTACAGTAAAATAAAGAAAATATATATAACCCTATAAAGTTTTATCCTTCATGAATTGGTCTACCGTGTAATAACATTTCTCTATTAAAAGCAATCTTAGTTTATGAAAGAATGCATTTGTATTTTCCTCATCTTTTATGTGTTTTGGTAAATTATTATAAATCGTTGCAATTCTATAGTTAGGGCTACTTTTCATTATTCTTAGTTTTGGTGACGGTGTTATCAACTTGTTTTTATTTCTTCTGTTATAGTTTTGGTTTGCTTCTATGTTTGATCGAAAGTAATTCCTGTGTTTTTGGACAAACGTAGCTATTTGTAATATGTGAAGGGAGGGTAACGTTAGTATTTTATTTTTTATGAAATGTGGTTTACAACTTTCCCATGGCTTAATATTATTAAGGTAGCCCCCCTATATGTAAAGTGGGAAGTGATTTTTTTTTTAAATTGTTACCCTTACGTGTGATATATTGTTGGAAAGGTATTTAAAAATGAATAGGGGTTTACTAAAATCATTTTTTGATAATTTAAATAATTTCGGAAATAATCGCTCCAAAAGTAAAAAACAATGTCCCCCTAACTTTTGAACCATAAGTTTAGAAAATATGAAAAAAAATCAGAAAAGTAGAACTTTATAAGCACTTTCTAGGAAAATCATTTTGAACTTGGATGGAAACAACAGTTTTTGTACAAAAAAGACAAAAAGTTGTACAAAATAATTTCTGGACTAAGTTTGTAGTATAATCGTATATGCAAGCATTTTTTTTTAACTTCGTTTACATAATTTATTATCCTGAACGTATCTTTTTACAAACAAAAAAATAATTATTAAAATCGGATTGAATTGAACAGTTATTGTGACGGACGGGAAACTACGGAACCCTACACTGAGCGTGGCCCGACACGCTCTTGGCCGGTTTTTTTGTGTATAGTAATGACTAATAGAACCTATATCCGGCAAAAAACCGGCTGTTTAATTTAAATTACACGTCAAAAAATATTTTACTTATTATAAGTATTCTTAATATTTGGGCTAATAACATATCTTTTTTTTTAACTTGAACACTAGAAGGAACCGTTTTATATGTAAAAATAAATAAAAATATTTTGATGATTTTTAAAAAAAAATCAGCATTATATGTTTCGGAAAATGGGCAACCAAAAAATCATAAATAATTAGCACTATAATCATCTGTAAGGATATTTGTGTTTAACTCTCCGTCTAAGAGATAATTCGATTTTAAATACTAGCTTCATACAAATTTTTCGTAAATAAATTATAATTCCTTCGTTTTTGAGCAGAATTAACTCGGGTGTTTTTTTTGTGTATAGTCATGAGTAATAGAACCAATATCCGGCAAAAAAACCGGGACTTGCAAATTGAAATCCCTAAGTCTATGAAAGCCGATTTTCAGCCCACCGTGCGGCGGGCGTGCTGTGGTAGGGGGGGACGCGCGCGGGGTGTAGGTAGGATAGGAATTTAGTGCTGTCACACGCGAAAATCCTAGGGGTAATCTCAAGGTGGGTCTAGCGTAGCTCGGACACCTAAATGTCACATTTTAAACCATTTTTGTATTGATTGATAAACGAGTACTTACATAATAAAAAAATCGTTATGTCACCGTAAAATTGTCAAATACGTTATATTGTAATATCTCTAGCGATATTGTAAAATCTCGAATTATCTCTGCCCCCATGATCGGGACTTGGGGCACCCCCCCGTTAGGTTACTTAGGTTCCTTTAAACCCTGCACTCGGAAATAGGGGCCCCACGAAGCGGGGCTCCGTCGACTACGCTTTTTAGGGGAATATAAAGTGTTTTAAGGTTAGGTTATAATAATCGGTATTTCTCAGGAATGGTACAATATCTGTTCATGAGAGTTGTTCCACTGGGCAAGGGGGACCCCTCCTTCCCTCCACACCGCGTGAGTTGACTACCATCGCATGCATTTCACGAAAAATAATGCGTTTTGTTGTTAGCAGTATGTTCATTTGACAATATTTCGAGATTTTACAATATCGCTAGAGATATTACAATATAACGTATTTGACAATTTTACGGTGACATATACATATATCGGATAAGACAATCATGAAATATTTCCATTGATATAATATCCTCGAACCCTGATTATAAATGTAAGTAGAACATTAATATTTGGAGCATGTTTCTTTCACTTTAACCTTTCAATAAAAGTCCCGCCAAAATTGATAAATCCAACTTTGTGTCCATCTGATACCAAAACAACAACCATAGTCCATGGAAGATAAGGGGGGTTCCCCATAAATGGTATAATTTCCATGGACTACCAATTTTTTTAAAGTTTTTTGTACCAGGCTATTTTTGTTTTGCTGAATAGTACTGGCAACTATTTATAAAAAAAAAAGATTTATGTTTTCGTTTGCATTCATCATTTAAAACCAGCTGTGTTTGAAATAGAAAAGAGGTTTGAAAACTATTAACATTAATTTTTATTTTATATGTGGTAGGTAAGATATTTTTAACCCCCGACGCAAAAACGACGAGGTGTTACAAGTTTGACGTGTGTGTGTGTGTGTGTGCGTGCGTGCGTGCGCGCGCGTGTCTGTGGTATCGTAGCTCCCGAACGGATGAACCGATTTTGTTTTTTTTTTTGTTTGCAAAGTCAATTAGTAGCTATGTTTGATGCAAATCGGTCCAAGATGGCCGCCACCACAAAATGGCGGATTACATATTTTTTCACAATTCGCTCAATATGGGTATCAAATGAAACGGCTTGACTAGTAGAATACTAAACACTATGATAAATTTAAAACCCAAGATGGCCGCCACCACAAATTTACTTTTTTTTGTTTCACAATTCTTTCAATATGGGTACTTACTTATCAAATGAAAGGGCTTGATTAGTACAATAACGTAAACTATATAGAAAGGGAATGAAGAATACTAACTAAAGAAATGAGATGAGGAAAGTGGAGTGATGACTGGTACCTAAGACCTAACTACTCGTATTACCGAATTATTTTATATTTAACTTTGAGTACATAATGTGTCGGGGGTTTTTTAAATTTTCAATTTAATTTTACTTGTTATTGGTCTTGTTACATTTTAACATGAACACTTTTTTTCAGGTATCTAACAATGACCCAGAATGAACTCACAACACTGCCATGCAGTTTACTTCAATGTCGCTTGGAATACATAGACCTTTCTGAGAATAAACTTGATGTCACAGAAACAGCACCAGGGCCTAGTAAACATAGTCCTTGGGAATTTTATATTGGCAGTTTAGTGGATTTGGCATCCAAAATTGTTCTAAAACAGAAGTTATATTATGCTCCTAATATTATACCTTATACATTAGTCGAGTTCTTAGATAATGCCAACATGTGTGTCTGTGGTGCACCAGTAGTTAACAATACATTTTATATGAATAAGGAATTTCAATTAAAAGACTATTTTAGAGTTGTTGTGTTCAATAGCAATAGGAAAAGCACTGTTACATTCCAATGCTATTTTTGCTCACCTAAATGTTTTGACAGATGATTTTGAACTGTAATGTTAATGAAACAATGAATTAAATAATAAGAAAATAATATTTATTTTTAATATATTTGTTTCATTATATTACATACATATTATAAATTAAGACCTTCAAGCCTCCAACTGATGTGTGGAATGACAGGGGCTATCCTTACATGGGGTTCTGAAAGATAAGAAATGGAATATGAGCATTTCATTGATCTATGGTTTAGGTGGTGGGTACATTTTTTTAAATTTAGTCTATTGGTCTCTGTTCCACTGATTAACCTTTTGGAGGTCATTGTCACATATACGTGACAAGCAAGTGCGTGCCTTGTACGCCAAACGACACAAATATGTGACAAAATAGTAGATGAAATTGTGGCTTGGCGTGGAGGGCACGCGCGAGCGTTTATGCTGTGGCGGTCAAAAGGTTAACAAAAGGGTACATTACCTAATGCATATAAACTCAATAAATTAGAGACCACTCCATGTCGCAGAGGACGCCATTGTTCCAACAGTGGGAACATTATAGGCTGATTATACTATTCATTAAAACTGCAAGTAAAAATGAACTCACCAAGTGCAGCAATGCCTTGAGGTAATAAAGTTTGTCCTTCCGGTACATTCTGGGCAGCTATGGACGCATTAGTCGCTTCTAAAACAAGATCATTAGTCCAGATATCCTTGGCACTCTCTTTCATGTCTTTGAATGCTTTATCCAAAGTTCCCTGAAACAAGAGTTCTCTGTTTATATTGATGATAATCTATAATCTATGAAAGGCAAGTATGTGCATCCTACCCTAGGCAGGAGTAGAAAGATTTGGCGACGATAGTTAAGAGCTAGTGCCAAGATAAAAGCGCTGAGGATCGAGCTAAATGACAGTGGACTGCTATTGCATGATCATGATTAACAAAGATAAAGAGACCATTTCGAAATTACTAATGTTCAAAATAAAATCAAGTTTGTACTCCCGAAACGTTAAGGACAGGTTTACCTAAGGGCCGGACTTCATCGAAGCGGAGACGAGAGGACAGCTGTTGTAAACCACCAGTAGATTTTCGTTATTTACACTTCTCGCCACTGCAGGGCTAGCATGGGCAGGGGATAAAACTTTTGTCCACCGGTTATTTCCACTGACAAGGGAAAAATTATTTTATCCACCTGCCAAAGCACGGCAACAGGGGGAAAGAGAATTATATCACTTTTTGACATAAGACGTGGATACTCTCCCCCCGCCTATAGCATGGCGACTAGTGGAAGAGAAAAAATACAGATATTTTGACATAACAAAGGGAGAAATTTGTCCTCATCTTTAAATGGTGGGTTTAAGTATATCTCTTTGAAAAATTATTAATAAATGAAATCGCGTCCAGGAAATCAAAAAAGTAATGCTTATTTGTTACGCCCGATTTTCTCGTTAATAATATTCTTAAAGGCATTTTGTTTTAAAAACTTCCTAAATGTGATGGGATGCAGTGTGGTTTCATAATTTTCAGGGATAACATTTTTTTGGACGTGTACTACAAATGGCGCGATGTGTGATTTTTCATAAAGATAACTTTATAAAAAATCAGACATAATAATTTGAGCGGGAACTCAAGAACCTGGAGCAACCGGTAATACAGTTAATCAACACTGTTAAAGTGTAGTTACTGTTTCCCGCGCTATCGAGTTTTTCGATTTGAGGTTATATACTCAGAGACATTGATAACAAAACAAAATAAATATCCAGCACAGATGTAATAAAACGAAAAAAGTACTTTGGTTTACGAAGATATTCTCGACTATTTTGTAATTAAATAAAAGTTTTCTTTTATTGGCAATAATTTCGGGGACAAACGTTTCCCTGTTTTTGTCCCCCGTGAATAGTTTATCCACCCGTATCGCCATGCTCGGAGGGTGGACAAAATTGACAGAGGGGAATAGTATTTTGTCCTCTCCCCGTGGATAAAATGTCTCCGGCCATGCTAGCCGGGCTGCTTAGCTGTATTGGAACGGTTGAGCAGAGAGATGTCTCTTAATTATTTAGGCCAATCTCCGCAGTCGGTGGTCATAAGCACAATGGTGACTAGTATTCCAATAACACCGCCCGACCTAGGAATCTAACCCAGCTCAGTACCTGTACCATAACCTCTAAATGCGATTCAATTCAGGTCCTAAACTGAGTCGCAAGCTGTCAGTTCCATAGAAAAACTGTCAGAAAATGACAGCTCAAACCTAAATTGAATCGCATTTGGACGTTGTGGTAACCCCGCAGGGCCTAATGCTCAGCTGTCGCGCTTACCCTCACTAGATCGACGAGGCAGTCACTCAAAGCTCACGGTTAGGGCGACTGGAAATGCCGATATGAATCTATTTACCTGTAAGATATAAGCTTCTTTGTCCTTACTGAAGCAACACAAAGAAATGAGCATTTCTTTAACTTGCAACCTCAAATCGTAAGTAGCGATCACCAAGGTGTATAGAGCCATTACTAAGGCAACATCTTCATACTGGGAACCTTCTTTGAGCGATGCGATTTTGCGTTCGTGTTTTCGTCTGTTCTTACTCGAGCGAAATGAGCGACTGAAATTGAAGAAATACGATTTGTTGAATGTGTTCAAACATGTTATCATAACTTCTGAGATAGACGATAGAATCGACTAAGGATTGTAGACTTGTAGAGGCTATGAGCCGACTCTCTTGTTAAACTAGGTCTATTATTGAAACACAGGTTTAAATAAACCTAGATCAGGTAGGTCGCTACCTAACATTTGTTTTGACAATTTCGTTACCAGCAACGGCAGCAACTGTTTTATATATTGTAATTGTAGTTTAATTATAAGCACTAATTATACAATTTTTTAAAATAACTCTACTGCACTTAAATGTATACTTTTGTAAACCTTCTTCTTTTAAATAAATTATTCTTATTCTTATTCTTATTCTTATTATTACTTTGAGAAACAGGTGAAATCTTTGACGAAATACCTACTGAAAAGACAACTTACTTCATGAGTCTCTATTTCTGTCTCTCGCTACTTACATCCTTGCTGTTTACGAATGAAGTCCTAATTATAAGCTTCAAAGCTCAATAATTCTCTTGTTGCCCAGAGTTAATAAAAAATGCCCATGGTCTAGCAAAGTATTGCTTCTGATATAAAAATTATAACTAGCCTTTTGACTGAATTCGCTATGGCATTTTTATCAAACTCGATATTAAGTATGTAACCCAACATGTGACTTCCTGAATTCACCATAATATTAGATGTAGGTAGAAGAATACAATACTTCACTCAAAAAAACAATGACATCTACCAATATTCTCAGCAAATAAGTTCAGGATGTTCAGCAGGGTTTAGTTTTAGGTCCTGTTTTGTTTCCATCATCTGCCTAGCCTTTTCTTAACTACGTTGAGATCGGCTTGACAAAAAATCCTTTTAGTTCATTTAAAATGGCTTACCTTGAACCTCTGGATGACGAGGCGAGTGTACTTCCTGCATCAGAATATAAATCGCTATCTTTATTGGCATAAAAGTCGAATGTATCCACTGGGTGTTTGGTTTTATTTTCTCTTACAAATAGTAGACGATCACGGTGCCTTATGAACGTCGCCCAATTCATCTCAATTGTTTCTCTCAAATTGTTGTATTCTAGTAATAAAGCTGGTAAAATCTTTGTATCTACAAAAAAGAACCAATTAGAATGAAAGCCAAGCTTGACATTTTTAAATGTAAGATAGCGTTAGTATCAGTACAAACCTTTCAGATACAATTTTTTATATTGAGAACAAAGTCTTAATGCTGTTTTATACTGTCCACATTCAATGGCATAAGAAATTGTTATATCACTGTTACCATAAAACTGATCTAAAATAGTTAACGCTTCTTTGTGGCGTTTTTCTTGTTTTAAACCTTCCGCCAGCTCCCTGATAAATAAAAAAGACACTTAATATACGATTTTGTAATGTGAAGCCTCAAAAACCATGATGGAAAAATACTTAGCCTGTATTTTTGTAAAAATACTTACCCACACAACTCCTTAAATTGTTCTTTAGGCCATGAATTTGCCAAACTTATTGCTAATTCCCATTCCAGAGCTTCTTTGTAGCATTCAATAGCTTTATCTTTACTATTTGCTCTTTCATATACTATTCCGGCTTCTACATATTGCTTCTTTAATTTTAAGTAGAGTCCAAAGTCATCTGATATCTCATTAAATATAGCATCGATTGGTGCAAAGAGAGCCAAAGCTTCGCGGTACAGACTATGGTATTTTACAAATGTTTTTAACTCATTATATCTGCTTGCACCACATGCCACAAGACTTTCTACAGCCCTCTCAAACCTTTTCAGGTGTTTATTTATGGTAAACCTCTTGTAATTCTCTTCCATTTCATTCAGTTCATCAAGCATAGGAACATATTCTTTTGGATCCTTCTGTGACTTGTATGCTACAAACAAAACTAAGTCAAAATCATACATGCCAAGAGCCACATCAAACAGCTGACTCACATCTACCATGTATAGTAAGTACTTTAATGCTTCATCTGATCCAACTGGTAACTTAGACCCAGTAGATTCTTGAACCTTAAGTTCTTTGATTATCAATAAAGCACTTTCTAAGTCTTTTATTGTATTCTTCTTTACAAAAGTTGTCAGTAAAGGCAGTATTTTAGTGTCCCTGTCTGATCTCATTTCCAAGTGATCCCTAACAATATCACATATCCACTCAACCTTGGAATCTATTTCGTTTTTAGGCTTATCTGGTCTCCCAGCATAACTACTAGAGTACATAGTTTTCGTCACATCTGAATTTTCTAAATCCGATAGGAAGAGATTCAACCATGAAATGTTTTGAACAGATTCCAGAAATATTTCAATGTTATTTACAAACTTTTCTGGATCATGGTCATAAATAAGATTCAAATTAATTCTCTGTTTTCTCATGAGATCAAATGCGTCGTGATACTGAAGACGATCAAGATATTCTCCAATAATCTTTAATGACAAAGGCCTCGGCTGGATGGTCTCTAGATTTCCTCTTGGCATTTGAAACACAGCTCTAGTGTCAGATGGCACTACAATTACCAATTTAGCTCCTCTTTCGATTTTCCTCTGATACACATGATTTGATTCGTTTTTCTGATACTCCATAATAGCTTCAAGACCTGGCTTGGATAATTCAGTGCACAGCATCACATGTTGCAAAGTTGTTAATAAAAGAAAATGAGTATGGACAAAGAATGAACTCACATTGTGCATTATCATTTGTTGATTGATATAGAGATGGCCTTTATGTGATAGTCCAATAAAATATATTTCATTATCAACTTGCAACACATCAAATTTTGGACATGAAACTCCAAATGACTCATCTGGAATCTCTAGATCTTCTCCAAGTTTGCCTTGTACAATATCACCATCCTGAAGTTGCAAAAATAAAGAAGTTGGCTCAGTAGGATGGGATTGAATCCTTTTTACAGGTGCAGGTAAAGTTGTTTCACTTTTGTTTTCTAGTTTCTCTGATGTAATTGAATACTCAACTAAGTTGCTAGTGTCATTATTATGAGCAACATTCCCTATGACTGTATCAGCACTAACCCAAAACCAATTGTAACATTGAAATGGAAAATTATATTCATCAGCTTGAACAGTTTTAAACACTTCATACTGTAGAGGTAACTTATCTGTTTGTTTATAAAATACCAACTTATTGTCTGCAGTATACACAAAAAAACTGTTGATATTGCAGTCTTCCTCTTTTTGTTTTTGTGGTGCAAAATGGACAGAGTTAATATTGGCATCAAGTTTGACTTCAAAGGCAGACATTGGCGGTGGCATTACAGTTTGTCTAAATCCTGTCAAGAGAAGCTTGCTCCCATCTATAACTGCTACCACTGCATCATCGTCAGGTCCATACCCTCTACTGTGATCCACATTCCAAATCCAGGTATAAGAAAAATGTTGCCCATTGTGCAAAAATACATGCAGTTTTTTGTTGTTAGCAATGTCAAAGTCATTGTCCCACATTATCTTGCTTATGTCCTGATCACTATCAAATGGTATAGTTTGTTTCAGATACCAGTGATAATTGCCAATTGTATAAAGCAATAAAGTTTGTATATTTTTTTCTGTGTCCCTGCATTGTAAAGTCAATATTTCTGAATCTGAGCTCCAAGTGATATCCTCTACTATTGTATGGGTATTTACAGGTATGTCAAATTCTCCATGTTTTAACCCATTCTTCTCAAAGAACGAAACAATATATTTTTCATCTAGCTTTTGTGTTGTAGCAACAAGATTTCCACTAGGTCTCCAAGACAAATTAGATTCTAAGCCTTGTTGTTTTTCACTTGTGTATTGCAAGTGTCCCTCTTTATCAAAAACTTTAAATCTTCTGATGCCGTCCATTATGAATCCAACAGCATACAGGTTGCCATCTCCTCTCCATGATATTTTTACCGAATTGTCACCAATATTAGGGTCTGAAAAAAAATATTTTCATAGTAAAATTAAATTGCTAACAAATTTTTGTCACAGTGCTATTGTTTGAATATAGTTAGTTTAATTACCAGCAACAACTTCAGTTTTGATCTTAGCAGCCTGTTTTCCTGCGGACCCATGGAATTGAGTTTCCTTTTTCCCCCAACCTACAGTGATGAACTGTTTCTCTCCAAACTCTTCATTAAATAATTTACTTTCATGGACAGGGTCAAACATGTTCATCAGAATCATGTTCATGTCTTTAGTAACTAGTACCAATAGTTCTTGATCTGGACTCCATTCCATTGCCTGGAAAGTTAATATTAGTTGTGTATTTGTGTTTATTTGATTTGAAAAATGGTTTGTTTTATATTTTTAACCGACTTCCAAAAAGGAGGAGGTTCTCTATTCGACTGTATGTATTTTTTTTTTAATGTATGTTCACCGATTACTCGAAGACGCCTGAACCGATTTGAAACATTCTTTTTTTGTTTGAAAGGGTATACTTCCAAGTTGGTCCCATAGTCGCCAAGTCGGGATCTGATGATGGAATCTTGGCGAAATCGAGGGAACTCTTCAAATTTTATAGGATAACATACAGCAATTTTGGTATTTTCTACAACAAGTGAAGCATTTGCGTTTGATAAGAACCATTCTACCATCAGATCTGATGATGAAGCCAAGAATCACGGAACTCCATAATGAGACAATGTATCCTAGTCGTGTTTGGGCTTGTTGTAATTGTAACGGTATGCACTTTCCATGTGTACCAAGCACATGTGAACCACTAAAAAGTGAAAAATAAAACTTTTTTGCAAAAAATAAAACCGACCAAAAAAAAACCAAAAAAGTGAAAAATAACTAGCTTCTGAAGTCGGTGACAAAAAAATTAAATCAATCATACAAACGTCACCGACTTCAGAAGCTAAAGTTATTTTTCACTTTTTTGGTTTTTTTTTTTGAAGTCGGTTTTATTTTTTGCAAAAAAGTTTTTTATGTTAAGTATATTTTATTTCTATACCTTTACGGAGAATATTACGTACACCTGAAATTGGTACCTACATATGAATTAACCAATACACAGACACTTTTATTATAAAATGTATGTACCTACTGTTAGCGTACATTTTATGAAGAAATAATAATAAATATAGTATTACGATGATGACTAATAGAGAAGGGTGGAAGAGACCATGCCAACCGTAAATAAATAGGGATAGGGATAGGCAGGATAATGATGATGATATTGTATTGCACTTATTTAAGGACGACTATGTCAATTAAACCAATTTACAGGAACTCGAGAGTGTTACAACTTACCAGTAATCCATTATCACAAACACCAGCTACGTCTAAAGTACCGCCATTGTTGCAGATGGTTATAAGTTCGCCATTGGCGAGTCCCACACACAGAGTGTTAGTAAGTGAGAGAAATGTAATGTTTATAGGTGCATTATCAGGAGACGCAATATTCGAAAGATCCTTAGTCCACTTTGTTTCATTATTTGCATCAAAATTAATCACACTAAGGTTATGTGTACAGACATATAGTTCGTTGGTAGAACTAACTTCATCATGGCCATTACAAACTATGAGTTTGTCTTCTGAAGGCAGTTCAAGATCTCCTACGGAGACTTCCCAAAGATTTAAGTTTCTCATGGTTCTAAAATATGTTAAACTACGATTATAAACACGTTTTGTATTCGGAACAACAACTGAAGATTAACTGTCACTGTCAGTTTTCATGTGTTATTGATCACTTGTCAGTGTCAAACAGGGTTGCCAACTGTAAAAGAAATTCCCTCGTACAAATGCAGATAAAAATCTCGTACATTGACTTTCAAACCTCGTATTATGCATCGAAATTAACGTGCTAAAACCAAAATTGAAGCTACTGTATTTAGGACTTTTACTCAATGAAATAAACTATTGCAAGTTTCCTACTAAATAAAACATCACTTTGTGTTGTATTTCAAAAAATCTTTAGTACCGTATCACTCAAGTAAAACAGCCCACAAAAATTTTTTTTAATTCATTTTTTTTTACGAAATATTGCAAAGTTCATCATTTCAATTTCCCTCCAAATATTATGTAAGGAACAACTAAGTCATCGTTTTTTCTGTCGTAAATTTTTATCTGTTGTCATGCGGCTACACATTTCTTTTGTGCATTTAAAATTGACGCAATTTTCAGTACGAGTAAAACCATTTGCGCTCTCTGCAGCAAGAAGTGTGCCGTTTACTGTTTCCACAGTTAGTCGGTTTCTTATCTCTGTCTTTATTTGATTGACTTTGCTAAAAAGCTCATACGCTCAGCTGTTCTTATAGCCATTTTATCAAAATCTCGTACGTAATTGTACGAGGTTGATAGTGTCCTCGTACCTCGTATGGAAGGCCACAAATCTCGTATTTGTACGAGGAACCTCGTACGGTTGGCAACCCTGGTGTCAAAACAAAGTGACATTATTTTTTGTCCTTGCCTATGGTGAAAGCGCCAGGCTAGCCCGCTAAATTCAAAATGTTTTTTGGCCCCGAATCATATTTTGTTTAACATACAGCCTTAGGATGACGCACGCTAGACCGTGCCGGGTCCGAGCCGAGTGTCGGCCGTGGCACAATCCATTGTCTCAGTCTGTTGCTCGGTCACGGCTCGGAAGCGGGAGTGTGTCCATTACAATGATATAAAAGTAAAAAAGGCGGTCCATGCAAAATTGCGCGGTCGACACTCGGCTCGGACCGGACACGGATTAGCAAAACCAACCGAACATTAAAGAAACTTACATGGACAAAATAAAGTCTGTGAATACATTAATAAAGGACTAATGAAGTGCAATCCATACTTCCACTACTTAATATTATAAATGCGAAAGTAACTCTGTTTGTTTGTCTCTCTGCTTCCTTTTCACGACTAAACGGCTGATCGGATCGCAATTAAATTTGGCAAGAAGATATATTTGAACCTGGGGAAGGACATAGCGTCTTTATAATTATCAATTTATCACGCTAATAAGTTATGGGGGTGAGCAATATTGCATTTTGAAATTTTTTGTGCATGTGCCGCAGACGAAGTTGCGCGGGTCAGCTAGTATTTGATAAATTCCAGTTTCCCTACCTGTCTCCTACACTAAAATCTAAACAAAATAACATTGGCTAAAGGCACAAACCGTGCGAAGCCAGTAAAAAAGAAATGTATAAGTAACTCAGAGTGACATAGATGTTATTATATTAGATTGAATTTGTTATTGCTGTATTTGAATCTATATATAAATGAAAAATATAAATATAAAATATAAATATAAATGTCACGTGACGTAAAATGAGCCCATATGATATGAATATCATATGGGCTCATTTTACGTCACGTGACACAAAAGACTCGTTTGAAAATACGTGACTCAAGTCATACATACATAGGTGTACGTTACCCTAGCAAGAAAGTGTCTCCTAGAGTTATATGAGTGGAACGTATAATTAGTGCCTTAGCTGCTGTAAATGTGCCCCCAAATAAAGAATTGGTGCCCTTTGTCGTTTTGGAGAAAAACGGAAAAAACGATTCCTGCTGGTAAAACGTTACCCCAGCAGGAATCGTTTTTTTTTTCAAATTCTAAACGAATGATCGGAGAGAGAAACATTGTGCATGGCCAGAGAGCTTATATTAGTGCCAAAAAGTGCTCCCAAAAATAAAATCAGTGCCCCTTCAGGTTTTCGAGATATTGCATTTCCTGCTGGAGTTACGTTTTGCAGATTCGTATATCCCTTAAACCATTGCATGTGCCCGTGTAGAATAAACATGCACGAGTAGCTCTTAATTAATGCCAATCAGTGCCCCAATTAGATTTAAGAAAATATTTATAATTTTCAAGTTATCGCGGTTTTATGAAAACCCGAAAAAACATCGCAGCACCTAAATGAGACAAGGTATAAGCTTGCTGAAAACTGTATTCGGTCCTTCTTGACGCTAGTAATAACCATACTAAGTTTCAAAACAGTTCGTGCATGCGTTTTTGAATAATCTTGCTAAAAGTCAAAACGATGGTGTCATAACTTTGACGGCAAAACACAAGGAACCGGCTCAATCCCAGATGTGTAGGTGTAAACTAAAAGCTAGTGCCTTTAATGAAAAATATATTGTGAAAATATTCAGCTTGGAGTGATTCGCGTTTAGTAAATATAAACAAAAAACAAAACATGTAAACAACGGCCGATTATCCGACCAAATTCAAATGACTACTAAAAAGCGACGGATTCATACATATCGATGACCTTCTTTACTTTACTCAATGTGTTGTGCCTGAGTACACTGAAGTAGAAAAGAAGTAAGTAATAAAATAAAGTTGTTTTTGGATTATATTCTACTAGCTGTTTCTGTGATTTTGCACATGAATAGGTACATTATAAATAGTAGCCTAAGTGCTATTGTAAGGTGACCTATAATCAATGATTCCCTATATATTAAGTACAATCATAGTAAGTAAGTATTCCTAATATTTATGTAAATAGGTAATAAGGTACGATGGACTTGGCATATCCGTATGGACAAAAACCCCTTTTAAATACAAGAATAAAAAAAAAGGTGACCGATCTTCTTCATTCTTTTCATTAAAATACTTACGGTATTAGTGGGACAGAGACAAATATCTACATAAACATCGTTCTATTATGAACAATACGAAGTGCATTTGGATTGAAAAATTTGAGTACCTACTTGGATTTTTTTCAGTAGGTACTTACTTTTCTTTTTGTTTTAAACCACTCATTGTTCTCAATCATGTTTGTTTCATCTGAAAAGATATACATACTTTTCGATTGCTCCAATAGCAATTTAATCGATTCAGTAACATTTAATATGGTCACAACTTGTGAAAAAAATATATTAAATGCACCTTTATATTTTTTTTTACTAGCCCCTAAAACTTTTGAACGCGTCTGTACGGACAACAGCTTAGCTTTAATACGTCCAACAAAGAAGGTCATCGATATGTGTGTATCCGTCGCTTTTTAGTAGTCATTTGAATTTGGTCGGATAATCGGCCGTTGTTTACATGTTTTGTTTTTTGTTTATATTTACTAAACGCGAATCACTCCAAGCTGAATATTTTCACAATATATTTTTCATTAAAGGCACTAGCTTTTAGTTTACACCTACACATCTGGGATTGAGCCGGTTCCTTGTGTTTTGCCGTCAAAGTTATGACACCATCGTTTTGACTTTTAGCAAGATTATTCAAAAACGCATGCACGAACTGTTTTGAAACTTATTATGGTTATTACTAGCGTCAAGAAGGACCGAATACAGTTTTCAGCAAGCGTATACCTTGTCTCATTTAGGCGCTGCGCTGTTTTTTCGGGTTTTCATAAAACCGCGATAACTTGAAAATTTTAAATATATTCTGAAATCTAATTGGGGAACTGATTGGCACTAATTAAGAGCTATTCGTGCATGCTTATTTTACACGGGCACATGCAATGGTTTAAGGGATATGCGATTCTGCAGAACGTTACTCCAGCAGGAAATGCAATATCTCGAAAACCTGAAGGGGCACTAATTTTATTTTTGGGGGCACTTTTTGGCACTAAAAATAAGCTTTCTGGCCGTGCACAATGTTTCTCTCTCCGATCATTCGTTTAGAATTTTCCTGCTGGAAAAACGTTACCCCAGCAGAAATCGTTTTTTCCGTTTTTCTCCAAAACGACAAGGGGCACTAATTCTTTATGTGGGGGCACATTTACAGCAGCTAAGACACTAATTATACATTCCACTCATAATGTAACTAGGAGACACTTTCCTGCTACGGTAACGTACACCAGACATAGTTACGTTCGGTTGGCTTCGCCCTTATACTGCGCCAAAAATATTGCTGGGAAACTACTGCACAAAATATTGCGATGAATGTGTAACAACATTTTTTGTTGGAAAGGAATGGGGATGCCTTGGCCCAGCAGTGGGACAGAATAGGCTAAAAAAACGCAAAAATGGAGGAAAAAGTTTGAACATTTGACCTATTATAACTCTGGTTCCCAGGCAAATAAATTTAAACTTGCAGCCACTAGTATTATTATTTATTTATCTTTATAAATTACAGAAACACTACAGCTATTTAAATTAAATTAATAATTAAACCTTAGGGTAATAAGTTGTTTCGAAAGTCTTTTTGCTCCGAGGATATGGCCGCAAAACTTTAGGAATATAACGGGGCAGATGTTCATCCAATCTCCTATTGAAGGGGTTGACACCAAGTTCAAATGGCCTTCTCTTTGCTTCAAAGAATCTAGTATTGAATTTCATCTTGTAAATTCTCTCCCACAAGTATGTTTCAGGGGGTAGATCATGCCTTGGTCTATTGGACATTATGTGTTTGTATCTATCTTCCAGCCAGCAGCGTCTGTTATCATCTTCAATATCTGCAACAACTTGTTCTTCCTGGCCTAAATACGGTTTCATATCATGGTTTCTTTCTTCAGGGGCATTTAAGTAGAACTGAATAAGCATCTTCAATACATCTTCATTAAGTCCTTGGACTTTTCCATTTTCTATGCTCTCATACAATTTCAAAGGCTTCGTCCCGAAGCAAATGTTGTTTTTAGGGTTGTCAACTTTGTCCATATGCATCTCAATTGTGTTTAATTGGTAAGCATATAATGACCAAAGCTGTCCATTTGTAATGACAGTTTGTGTAGCCAAAGGATAAGTTATGTCATTGTAGGTTGTAAATCCTTGGTAATTTGCTTGAGCTAGTAGCCATCCGAAACTGGCCTTCATAGCTTGACAATGCAATGCTTCAAGATTATCATCGGGGCCAAATGATGCTTTTCTTGCAAGGATGTGACCACGGCTGTGATACGATAGCAGGCCGAATTCATCTAAATCACCAGGCCAGAAACCTGTAACATTTAGAAGATAAATAGATAAAAATAAATTCTTTTAATTTATTATATAATAAACAGTTGTTATGGTATAAAGTTACGACATTAGAAAATGACTATATTCTGTAATTGCGAGTAGTTACCTGGAACATTGGTACCATGTCTAAAGTCTTCAAAATATCCAATTGTTTTTGGTACATCCGTGAACTTTTGTACTTTGAATGCTGGATTCTCAGCTTCACTGTATGGCACAATTGGTTTCAGAGGGTGGCGATTTCTTACTGTTAGCATTGGAGTACCTGAAGATAAATAAATCCAGATTAGAATAGTAGATAAACACTTTCATCATCCACTCCAAACATGTTACAATGTGCAGAAACAAATTAAAGTATATTAAAATTATTATTATTGTGATAATGCAAATCTTGGCGAGGGGGGCCAGAAAAACATAGTACAGGGTATCCAAGTTTGGATACCTGGAAGTCAGGTCCAGGTCAAACCTTTGTACCTCCAAAATAAGTAACACCTGCATATTGTAATTGTACTTTTCTGGGAGAGAATAAATTGTTGTTATGATTATTAATTATTTGATAATTATCAAAAATAGGCTTGTGCCTAATCCCCTTTGATACAGCTTAGGTAGGGTTAGAAAAAACAACTTTGTACTTTACATTGGAAAACTGTAAAAAACACACCAAAAAATTTTTTTGGACTCCATTGTTTGTTTTCATAATATTTAACCTGTATTTATGTAATATTTACCTAAATACTGGACTGGTCTCTCAACAGGCTCATAAACGCGGTCTCTCAGGGCCCCATACTGTTTCCTCCAATTTATAAGTTTATGTGAAGGATCAATACCACCAACAAACCAGAATGCTTCATGACGGGGATCATAATCAATCTGAAATAATATAAATAATCAACCTCTAATCTTCTACGAAATCAATAATAAATGGTTATTAAGAAAATTATATCTGGAACACGAATTGGTTATTTAATTCCTCTGACCCATTGGATAGCCCATAAGGATCTAATGTCACAAATGTCTTTTTTAAACTGGATACTTACTTGAGACGTCAATACATGTTCTACTTTGTCTGACAAGTTGTTTGTTATAATTCTGTTTATTTGTTTTACTATACATTTAGCAAAAGCATCCTCTTTTTGTGAGATTTCTGGCTTATCTGTAGTGGAAGTAAAAGTTCGCCTGTAATAAAAATTATGAGAAAGGGTAATTTATTGTTAAGAAATGAGACAAAACTACTTCAAGAAACACTAGTAGTTATGCACATCTAAGTGGCATCTCTTCCAATATCATATTTATTTATTTAAAACAGGTAAGTACAGAACATACATTTTACATTCAACAATAAAAGTGTACAGGTTAGGGTTAAGTGTACACCTTTAAGTAATAAAAGCATGATTTTTAAGTCATAACACTAATGCTTTTACCACAAGGAAGGTTAAGCAGTTCAGTAATTTTGGTACTTACTCCACACCATCATTCTCTATTAGAATGGCTTCTTCAATAAGGCCCTTAATTTCTTGAAAAACAGCGTCTGCTGCCTCACTTGTTTCATTGTAGAATTCAGGGAGCTTGTCAACAGGAATGAAATGGGTTCTTGTGTAATACTGTAGCAGGGGCATAGCATTGTATGGAATTTTATCATCGTTCAACAAAACACACTCCCAGCCATAATACTTTGGCATATTTAAAGCTATTTGTTTCTCTTCTACGGTGTTAATTTCCTTAATTTTCTGATAGAGTGCCTGTCTTTCTCGCAATTTTTTGCCCTGCAGAGACATATCCAAAATTGGTGGATATTCAGGTTTTTCGGTGTATTCATTTTGTTCCAATAATGCTACTTGAGACTGCGTTCTTTTTATTAACTTTTTTAATTTAGGAATCGTTCTTTGAACTTTGTTTAAATACATTTTGAATTCAGCTGTGGAAAGACCACTTTTGAAATGAATACTTTCAGTTTGAGGTTATGTTTAATGAATGTTTCGTTCGGTAACCATCCTGAAATGTCAAATAATTTCATAAATGTAGCGCACAGAGTATATAATCACTACGTTTAATGTAGCGTATCAAGTGTGGGCGATTATTTCTGTTCTTACGTAGTGATTATATACTCTGTGTTCTTATTGTTTTTAATATATGGCGCAGCAGGCGACTGCCTCTGACACCATGGCCTCTCGTGCAGTAAGAGTGCAGGTTGTATAGCACAGCACCACGCCAGTATTAATTAAACGTAGCGATTATATACTCTGTGGTATTAATTACATCATGCGACGTGCTCTTACCACCGCCATTGGTTCAGCCATAGAATCACAGATTACTATATTAGTAGCTAGCTACATAGAATAATAACCACCACAGAGTGCAATAAACTATATAAAAATATGGCACACATAAGACCTTCGAAGTTGGGTCATCTTTTGGTGTAAGATTAAATATGTGTAGACATCCTAGCGCCATCCCATCTTCCTAGCACGGCGAGCTGTGCTCGGGTGGCTGCTACAAGTGCTAAAAACAACGATATTATCATTAACTTCTATTACTAATATGCTGAAAACCTCAAACGGCGCAAGTTATCATCATAATTTCAGTCGAAAGAAACACTGGGGTCCGAGTACCCACACTACCCCCTAGTACCTATTTCGGGATATCGTTGGTCGACTCTTCTTTTTAATTGAGAAAGCTGGGCAGTAGGGCCGGGCTTTTATATTATAGTACTCTGTGGGCCGGGCTATATCCAAAGAACAACATTGGTGCCGATTCTCTTGTCACCAATTTCTCTAAACTGTTAAATTCCTAATAACACCATTTACTTATGGAAGTCTCCATATTCCTAATTACTATAAGTAAAACCATATATAATAACCGTATACCACACACTTTATTTTTTACATTAAAACCAAACTCACAAGACAAGACAATCAACAATAACGTAACCTTGGTTACAAACCAACGACAATGCTCAGACGTAGAAACCTCATCATCCCCCCTCAATTCTAATTCATCACAGAATAAGAATTGTTATAAAACGAGAACAATAAAATAACAATAAAAATCATTAGGTATTAAAATTATGAATTAAAATTAAAATTTCAAATTAAATTTATTAATAATCCTATCCCCCCTTAATTTCAAGAACTTTATTCAGTTCAATATATATCACAAATGCAAGTTGTTGAAATTAAAACTGAAACATAAGTAACCTCATCTAAAATATAACCTTATACAAAGAAATTATTTAATTAAAGCCTAGTTTCTGTACAAAATAGTTGTGCTTCAGTTTTCCCAAAGCCTTTGTCAAAATATCTGCTACATTTTCATTCGTGCTTACATATTTCACAATTATAACCCGTTTACTAATTAAATCTTTGATAAAATGGTATTTTATATCAATATGCTTTGACCTCTTACTATTTTCATTTGACTCCATTAACTTAATCGCACTTTGATTATCTACAAGTAATATTGAATTTGAAGGACAGTTAAAATCTTGTACCAAACCCTTTATACAAATTAATTCGGCACACACTAGAGCCGCAGCTACATACTCAGCTTCGGCTGTTGATAAGGCGACCATATTTTGTTTCTTACAGAACCAGGCCAACAAATGATTGCCAAAGAAAACTACAGAACCACTCACGCTTTTTCTGTCTTTTTTGTCGCCAGCCCAGTCAGCATCGGTATAGGCAACTAAGTTACACCTGCTATTCCGTTTATATACCAGAGATTTTGACTTTGTTTCTTTTAAATACCGCAAAACACGCTTAGCTGCTTTCCACAGTGATAAAGTAGGCGCATCTAAAAATCTACTTAAGAAAGATACTGCGAAGCAAATATCTGGTCTAGTCGAAGTGGCTAAATATAGTAGACTACCAATAAGCTCGCGATATGGTAGATCCAAAGTAATAGTTTCATTGTCATCTGTGGTAAAATTTACTTCCATCGGCGTCTCAGCTCCTTTGCAATCTGTCATGTTAAATTTATCAAGCAATCTATTTATTGCTGATTCTTGAGAAATTAAAATTGATTCTTGCGTTCTCACAATATCCAAACCTAAGTAAGTACTCACTTCCCCAAGGTCCTTAACGTTAAATTCAGTTTTTAAAAAAAAATGTGCTTTGTGTAAGTTTATTTCATTTTTTGACATTAGAATGATATCATCAACATACACTAACAAATATACATCGTCCAAAATATAAAGACAAAAATCATGTTTAGATTGTACAAACCCTTTCTGCATTAAAAAAGAATGAAGTCTTTCGTTCCAGCATTTAGGTGCTTGTTTTAACCCATAGAGCGATCGTTTTAGTTTCAAAACAACACCTTTTTCTACTTTCACTCCTAGAGGCGGTTTTATATAGACATCTTCCTTTAAAATACCATTTAAAAACGCCGTTGGAACATCTAATTGTTTCATATACATATCATTTTGTACTGCTTGGCTCAGCATCATACGAATTGTAGGCATACGAGCTACTGGCGAATATACATTAAACAGTGTTTCTTCTTGAAAACCTTTCGCCACCAATCTGGCCTTTTTTGTACCATCTTTTTTAGTAGTGAATACCCATTTGGTATCTATAGCCTTTTTATCTTCAGGTAATTTCGATTCTTCCCAGGTTTCCAAATATTTAAGGGAATTTAATTCTTTGTCAATGGCATCTTGCCAGTCTTGACCCCTTTCAACAGCTTCTTTGTAAGAACCTGGGTCACCTGTACACAAACAGTAGGCCACGTGAGTTTCATAATCTTCTAACTTTTTCGGAGGTCTAACATTTCTGCCACTTCTTGTTTTTATTAAATTTTCATTTGTATCACCGTCTCTTTCATTTAAATTCTCTTCAGTACAATCTTCAAACATTTCTTCTGGTTCGGTAATTTCTTCATCACAATTCGTATTATTAATGATAACCTCTTCTCTATCTTCATTACCTTGTTCAGGTTCTGCAATCCTATTATTATTTTCTGAGATAATTTCTGACATAATTCCTTTTTGCCACTCTTGTTCTATATTAACTTGATTACTTTCGTTGTATATAATGTCGTTTTCATCAAATCTTACATCTCGTGATATAATTATTTCGTTGGTTTTAGGATCCCATAGATTATACCCTGTCCTGCTGTATCCTACCATTCTGCACTCACGTGCTCTTTCAGAAAGTTTATCCTGTTTAGGTAAAATGTAAGCCCACGCCTTTGCACCAAATGCACGTAATTTATTTAGGTCTCTTGTTCCATATAAAACTTCACAAGGAGTTTCATAATTAATAGCTATAGAGGTACAACGGTTTAACTGGTAAGCTGCACATTTTATAGCTTCACCCCACAAATTTTTCGGTAGCTGAGTTTCAACAAGCATAGTCCTTGCTTTATTGTATAAACTTCGATTCATTCGTTCTGCAACGCCATTACTAGCTGGTGAATATGGTAAACTATATTCTAAAGCGATACCTTTCAGAGCACAAAATTCACGTAATTTATTGCAGGTATATTCACCTCCATTGTCACATCTAATCCTTTTAACTGTTTCCTCAAATTCGTTTTCGTATCGGCGAATGTAGTTAAAAATATTATCAGCGGCTTCAGATTTTCTTTTTAACAAAAAAACTACGCAAAAATGGGAAAAATCATCTATAATCGTTTGAAAATAGATTTCACCCTGTATAGTAGGAATGTTAGATGGGCCCGCTATATCACTGTGCAACAGTTCTAAGACCTGACGTGACCTAGGTCGCTCTAACGTTTTGAATGGTAGCCTTGTTGCCTTACCTTTCATGCACGCGTTACATACATTGTTGTTAAGCGGTAGCTGCAGCCTTTGTAATGTTTTAGAACTGGTATGTCCTAGTCGTCTATGCCATAACATACCCTCCGCTGAGTATAAAGCCGCGACACCATTCTCTATTACAATTTCACCCTGTAAGATATAAAGTTTGCCATTATTGTATGCACATATAGTAGAGCCATTATAAAAAATAATTTTTGCATATTCATTAACAAATATGATCTTGTTTGGTTTTTCCAGTAATTTTCGTACAGATAGAAGATTATAGGCTAAATTTGCCACTATAAGTCCGTCAACAGTGAACTTAACATTGCCACATTTTATTGGTAAACTGCCGCTTTGATATGCAATTAATTTTTCACCATTAGCTGTGCTAATTGGTATGGGCTGTTCTAGGTTTTTTATATTTGTCATACACTGTGTATAACGATCTGATATAAAATTTTGTGATGCACCAGAATCTACTACAAAGTAAATTGATCGATTAAGAAATGCCTTACAAGTTAAATTAAACTCTCCATCAACCATGTAGCCCACTTCCTCGGTACTTTCTTCGTGAACAATTATTGCATTGTCCCTCGAAGTACTCGCTCTATTTGCACCTCGAGTGCGTCCCTGCATTCTGCCACGACCTCGTCTATATAGTTCAGGACCCCGGACAGAAATTCCCCGTTGGGATGTATAATACTGTCTGTTTTGAGTATTTTTATAACAATATCTTGCTGTATGTCCTCTTTCATTACAATTCCAGCATTCTATATTAAATGCACTATCTTGGTTTGGTGCTATCATGTCATTTAGTCTAATTTCTGCATCAAGTAGGGTCCTTTTTGTCTTTTCTAAAGTAAGTTCTTCATTCATTGCTTCTAAGGCTGTCGTAACATTATTATATTTACCGGGTAAAGCGAGTAACAAATGTACTACTTTATCAGACTCGTCCATTTTTGACATTACTTCAATGTCATTTACCAGCTTGTCAAATTTTAAGAAAAAATCTTGTAATTTTTCGTTCATGTCACATTTCAACTCGATTAGCCTCTTTTTCAAATTATATTTATTCATTATACTTTTTCGTGAAAAGATGTTTTCTAAAGAACCCATCATATCTTTTGCACTTTTGCACCCTTTCACAATCTCCAAAAAATTATCTCCTATGCATTGTACTATTAGCGATCTCGCTTCTGCATCCTTCTTTTTATTTGCCTCCTTCACCTCAGCACAGGCCACTATATCACCAAGACCTTTCTCCTCCATTAGCATCTCTAATCTGAATTTCCAATTATGAAAATTGTTTCCATCCTCTAACCGACAAATCACGTTTTGTGGTTTTAATTGAGCCATATTTTACTCTTGAAGGCCGTTGCTCCAGTATCAGATTGTGTATGAATTCCAAAAAATAATATTTTATCGTAAATTTGGCAAATTTTCACCAATTACTAAAGATCAGGAATATGGGGCGGCCCATAACCTGTTAAATTCCTAATAACACCATTTACTTATGGAAGTCTCCATATTCCTAATTACTATAAGTAAAACCATATATAATAACCGTATACCACACACTTTATTTTTTACATTAAAACCAAACTCACAAGACAAGACAATCAACAATAACGTAACCTTGGTTACAAACCAACGACAATGCTCAGACGTAGAAACCTCATCATAAACTAGACTAAAAATCACTAAAATTTAGTTTATTCCTGTCAAACGACGTTTCCCATTCTGAAATCGATTAAAATGACATAACTTAAATAAATTATAGTTTGACAGCACTAAGTTATTCAATTTAGTGAAAATGGCAATTTCGCCATTCTGAAATTGACGTTTTTCACCTAAAACTTTGATTGTCAAACTAAATCAGACTATTTTTAATCGAGATTAAAAAGGTGTGGAATAAAATTAGTTGTCATGAAACTAAAATTTACAAAGCAGATTTCTCTCGTTTTTCTTGAAAGTTTGGATGTGTTTGAGTTCAGAATGGAAGTTTATGTGATTGCAGCCGTTGTCGATTCGGCAGAAAGGTAAATTTAGTGTTATTTTATTATGATACAATACGAAATGCATTCATGAAAACTTAGGTACAAGGGATTTGCGCACTAAACATCTAATGCACATGCTACATTAATAGTTTGAAAAGAAGGGGATACTTACACTTCTCATAATCAAAGCCACTTCCAGGTTTTGTGTAATAACTAATAAGAAATAACTATGTTTTAGAAACTATCAAGAGAGGATTCAATTGGAAAGATAACAAGACCAATACAACCCATTCCAAATGGCAGAGAAGAAATTCAATAAAAAGACACCTAGATCGGGAGCACTTTATTTGGTGGATTAGCTGAATCCTCATTTGGATGAAGGATTTATCCCTAAACACCTTAAGGTTAGAACGGTTTTGTGTCCTATATATAGGTATGTATGCAGTAATTCTCTTGCTAAAACAAGTTAGTAAGAATTATAGTTCCTGGATTTTGTTTTTTGTCATACTGGCTTTTATTATATTTATGGGTGATACATTATACCTAGTCATTACCTATTAAAGAAATGAGTTAGTACATGAGGAAAGATCTCAGTGGCTTCTCGGAAGGTCACTGGTAAACTTTATACCTACTGGGTATGTCTATTAACTAAGTACTTAAAAAGTTTTATTTATTTTAGGAACGGATACCCACTACAGTCATGGCTCATGACTCCCATTATGGTGCCAACTACTGAAGCGGAGGCTCCATATATTGAGTGCCACTCAAGGGCAGGAAATTTGGTGGAAATGTGTAATTATTAAAATTTATTCTGGCATGTTGCACCCTGTACAATTGGAAACATTTGATTGTAAGTGTTTGATTTGATTTTCATGTAATTCTTCTGTTTTATTTGTTTGCAAAATAAGAAATCTAATTAAGTGTATCTTTGCAGATGAAGAAGATATCAACGTCACCGAGGATAGCGAGCAGAGTGCTATTGCGGAGGATACCTGCACAGATTTCCTTGCTGAAGGGTGGGAAATTCGGCAATCACTTGTCAATTCTTTTAATTAAATGAAACATTTTATTTCTTTATTGTTAAAATCTTTATTTTCTCCTTAAACCTTAACAAAAAAGAGTAGCGATTATGAATCACAAAATTGAAACCGCATATTTAGTACATGTTTCTGGATAACATGCGTTGAATGTCATTGAGATCTGCCCCTGCCGGTCCTCCACTAGTAGCCCTGATGGAATCCCTTGCCTTTCTTGCCTTTGTTTTCACTTTTGTCACCGACACACTCCAAATCTGTTGAAATTAAATTAGTTTAGAACACATGAAAATTATGCATGTACTTATACAATCCAGTATAACATTTCATCTCACTGAAACAACTTACATTGTTGCCACTGCTCTACAGTCCTGCTGCAGCCCAATTTGTTCAGCTCGCTACTGACATTGGCCTAAAATCCAATACTTTGGGATCATCTTGATTTTCTTCTTGTTCTTTGTATTTTGCTTTAGAGTATATACTAGTATAGTGTACACAAGCATACGTTACTTTACTACTACTCGTGAATACAGAGATTAGTTAAACGAATCGAACATCAGAGTATTTATTTATTAATTATGATAACCGACCACCAAATTAATAATATTATTGACATCTGACATGACAAACAAAACGAAGATAGGGCTTTCCTTCCAAACGCCGACGAAAATACCGGTTATTTTCAACTACAAAACCGAACATTATTTTTTTAAGATCAAATTTTTATTTGTTAACTAGCTGTAATAAACTGAAATAAATAACAGGACAAATCATGCTACCTTATATTTTTTGAAATACGGTAGTTTTGTCGATTATAACAAAATTATAGGTTTTAATCATATTGAAAACCGAAAAGTTTCGCCAAAATTCTAAATCATTTCCGATTTCCAACCTTAGCAGGTTTACTTTGGTCACAGATAATAAAAACTGAAAAATTAATATTTAACAACAATAATGTTTTACGTCGTTATTATACTCCCTGTACTCCATTAATGATTACTGATAAACAATTTTAAATAATTATTTGATTTTACTCGGGTTTTTTTTTGCAATTCAGATCATTTCGTTCACTTTCATTCAGTTTTTATTTTAATCTCCGATAAATCTTAGTCTATGGTCTATTCAAATTAGCGACTGTCAAACTCGATTTTAATTGTGTCAAATCTAAAACTAAGTTTAGAGAATCTTGTAATCAGAATAACTTACCGACACCAACTAACTAAAATTAAGAAATTTTAGTTTTAGTTTAAGTTAGTTCGGTGTACAAGAGAATCGGCGGGAGCCAGCAATGCTCAACATCAACAATGCACGGCACGAGAATGCGCGACATTGGAATGTACGTCATTGGAATTCAAAACACGTACATTTCTTGTCGCGGATTGGCGGCCTGGACCAAGATTGCCCGGCTTGATATTGTACACCATGACAATGCACATACCAGCAACGCACGACACTGGATTGTACAACACACAATGTCTTCAATTACTTGGTTGTACCTTGCTTGTCCGACCCAAGAGTGTACAGCATGATAATTGGCGACATCACATGATTGGCCGATTGGTTGACCAATCAGGTGACTGGGAATTGAACTAGGTAGTGCTGTTCCGAAAGACGATTGATAGATTGATTGCGTGATTGAAAAAAAACGCTTAAAATATCTTGATAGCGATTTTTCATTGTTATTATTTTATTTGGTATTTTATAGGTTTTAGGGGTTTTTAATAGCAGAGTATTAATTATTAAATAAAATACACATTCCTGCTATACGATACCAGAGAGGTGTTTTTTATTTCTTAATATCTCCTACCACAGACAAGGGCATAGAGGTAAACAGTCTAGTCATAGAACAAACCACAGAGCATCTATATATACGGGAAAGAACAAACAATGTAGCAGCATTACAAATATACAATATAGTTATTATGATATATTGTATAAACAGGAGTTAGTTACTTAATTTTAAGAATTAACTTACATAGTTTTTCCAATTATTAAGTACTTAGACAAAATTTCCATAGAACAAAGTAATAATTGTTGTAACAAAAAATGTTTTATGTATTTTTATAATGTAAGTACTTTTAGATACTTACATATCAAATTAGTTAGGTTTACATTTATCCATTTACTTAAGTAGTTATTTATTTTATTAAAGTTTTACATTTTTCTTACCTTTGTTTTATACAAACTTTTTTTTTCGTATTAGTTTTACAAGACAATAGGTTGGAGACAGCTGGAGTGGAGCTGTTTCAACAAAACCCTCTATATTTCCAAAATGGTAGCTTGGATGAAAAACTTTACAGGAAAGAAAATGTTGCTCTAGTTGCAAACCATGAGATGATGTAAAAAACCCCGAATAATACTGAAAAAAAAAATTTTTCTACGCCCGCGAATTTCAAATTTACAGTTACACTTTTTTGCCTTTTGCGTTTCCGAACGACCAATCACGATGCCTTCAATCACGAACGATCTGTTGAAGTAGCTTAGAATCTACATATTCGCCAATGAGTTCAACAAGTCGTCTGGTAGAGTGCCACAGAGCGCTGGATTACAATCTCGTGTCTTGAGTTCATCATCATCATCATCAGCCTATAATGTTCCCACTGCTGGGACACGGCCTCCTCTCAATGAGAGGGAATGGGCTATAATCTACCACGCGGGCCCAGTGCGGATTGGTGTCTTGAGTTCGAAGCCAGCATATGGGTTTTCTTTTTGTGTTTTGTTTTTATTTTCTTTTACTTTATTTTTAAACACAAATTACTGACGTTGTTCAAAAAGTCGCTAAGCTGAAGTGGGACTGGACTGGCCACGTCTGCCACATGCCCAATGAGCTGTGGGCCAAAATAGCCTCTTTCTGGAGCCCTGACACAGCCAGAAGGCGCCGCGGCAGACCTCGTAGAAGATGGCGGAATGAGCTGGATAAAACCAACTACCAGTGGTCCACATTAGCCTTGGATAGAAAAAACTGGAAGTCATGGGGAAAGGCCTTTGCCCAGCAGTAGGATGACGCCGACTAACAGTATCAGTAGGTATGTTGACTTATTTTATGTTTGTTTGTTTTTTATATTGACTTTTATAAACAGACTTGGGAAACCCCGACTTATTTTTTTATAAACCATTCAGAAGTCGACCGGGACTCCCTTGACTCAAACTTGTTCGGGATCGAGTGCCAAGGCAAACGAAAAAAGCGTAACTGGTGCGAGGCGGTCGTCATCTGCTGGAATGACCCAGGTGTTCGTTTACCTGCACTCTTGACGACCTGAATAGCGCCTCTGCCGGCTTGGTTCCGGTTCGAGTGCAGTTGAGGGCAGTATGGTGGAAAAATTTTCACGGGTTTTCTTTATCGGGAAATTTAATGATATTATTGCAGCACCTTATTAACCTAAGTCCTCAGAAACCATTTAGGTTCAGAGAAGCATGGCCCTAAGCAGCACTGTTTCCGAGTTAGTAGCTATATTTTTTTTTTTTTTGTTATAACAAAACCCTCTATATTTCCAAAATGTTAGCTCTGATGAAAAACTATTAGGAAAGAAAATGTGGCTCTTTATAGTCGCAAACCATGAGATGATGTAAAAAAAACCCGCGTAATATTGAAAATAAAAAAATATTCTAAGCCCGCGAAATTCAAATTTTCTTGTTGTTGATCCGTTTGTTGTAGGTACTGATGATTTTGATGATTAGGCGTGACGAAAGATTTTGAAATCCTCTTCCCTAATGTGGGTACACATTTACTATTTACGAAAAAACCTTTATTTCGGTTATTAAACTCAAGTTTAACGAAGTTTAAAGCCATTTTAATAGTGCGCGAAAACTCTCAAGTGTCAATTGTCATGGCGTCGTCAACACCTTTTATGGAAACGATGGCATTTTGTCTATGCGTAGCGAAGAAAGTTAACAAAATATTAAATTTAAAATGAATTCCAAAGTTTTTAAGTGGTGTGCAGTACCGCAGTGTAACAACACATCAATAACAACACCCAACAAAGTGTTTGTGTATGTACCAAACAAGAAAATAATAAGAAGTGGTTAAAGCTCGCACGGCGAAATTCGAACGACTGTCACGAATTCGCCATCGCCACTTTATTTCTGTGAAGACCACTTTGATGTGAGTATGTTAACATAATTATATTGATAGGTCCTAAACTTAAAATGTTTGTTGGACGTGAAATTGAAATATTGAGGCTATACAATTTTGAGGTTATGTTTGTTTTGGTCTTGGCTATCATTCTTATTATCGATTATAATCGTTAACTTGTCTTTTTTTAGTTGCCAAATGATATGAAAAATTATATGAAGAATCATGTGATGGGGTCAGTATCACAAGTACGTATGAAACTAGGATGTATGCCCCATATATGTAGGTGCCAACCAGACAGGAAAACACGACCATCTGGTACAACAGAGCGTCCCTATGTAGCTAAGAAACGAAGAATAATGATTATTGAAGTGTAAAAAGGAATTCGAAGAAAAATTTACTTACACTTGCAAAACAATCATGTTTCGAAGAAATTGCATCCAGTAGTTCAGGTATATAATAGTAACATGTTTATTAGAATATAGCATTGAAAAGGTTAATTTATTCTCAGTGTTTATTACTTATGTACATTGTAGGTACACTCAAAACTACATAGAGTTTTCTGTGACCTTCTCCTATTTGTGTTGATAATTCTAACATTGCACTTAAATAACAAAATATTTGTTTTACAGTTCAGCAGAATGTAGCAGAAGTTCCCCAATTAACACCAAGAGTATTGGATAGATCAGTTCAAGTACATATATCACCAAGAGTATTGGATAAATCAATTCAAGTACATATATGTATAGAAAAAGTTTAGAAGTAAAGCTTACCAAACAAAAGTCAGTTCGGTAAATCAGATGACGTCACCATCAAAGCCGTTTCTAAATTCTGTATCTACATCACCATTTAAAATCAAGCATCGTGGTGTTAATATAAACCCATCAATACCAAGTAAAAATTATTTGAGTACAATAGTTAAAAGTAGTTGATAGAGGATGACAAAAGGAGAGAAGATTTAAACGCTTTAGTGTACCTTGAAGAAAATTCAAAACAGTCCCCGTTCTTATATTTTGTTATTATTTAGTTAACTGGATTCAAGAACAGACAAATAAACAATTTAACCATATTTTACTATGTCTTAAACTGTGGTTTGATTAATATACAAGTTATCTTATTAAATAAAATAAAAAAAAATATCAGCATTTTTATTTTCTATTCTACACTTTCCAAAATTTAATAAACACTTTCAAGAAGGCCTGACATATATTGCTCATCAAAAGTTATACATAATTATAGTTTCTACTTTTTTATTAGCAGAAAAATTTGGGTCTACAACGCAAAAGTAACACTTATTTAGACCACTCAGGTACATTTGCATTCGAAACTGGGCAAATAATTTCTTGCTGGGTTTCCCATTTTTTATGTAAGTAATTGAGATAAGTTTTGTTACTTATTGGACATTTTATCTCCACAATGCTATCTTTACATATTCCATAGGGGAACCTGCTATCATCCAATGGGATGTTTTTGGGATATGAACAGTCCAGTATTCTTTATTTTTTTCCCTAGTTTCTTGCTATTTCTCGTTTTAGTTGCACATAACTGATTGCATCATCCCCATAGGATGGTCTTGAAGACCTGAAATAATTGAAATTTATTAGAATAAATAGATACACATTGACTTGGTGATTTTTCAGATTTTATGTGTTTACTATTAGGAAAAATAGTACTATTATGTGCTTCTATGGAAGATGGTTTGGTGTTCAGAAGGTAGAGGAGATACCTACTCTTGATGACTGTTACTGAATGCATGATTTATTTGGCAAAAGGCGCGTCTTATATACGATTTCAAAACTTACTTACTAACTTATGTTAACCAATAAAAAGACGTACTGTACCGGATTGATGCGCCGGCACAGGATTTTGGCGTAACTGTGGCCTGGTTTTTGGGCCTTTTTGAGTTGATTTTTCGGGAGAAAGAAATGAAAGGCTTTCTCGTAGTCCACAAACGCTAAACAGAGAGGCAAGTTGTACTCTTCGGTCTTCTGTATAACCTGCCGAAGCGTATGTATGTGGTCCACGGTGCTAAAGCCTTTTCGGAAACCGGCTTGTTCGAGTGGCTGGAAATCGTCACACCTGCGCGCGAGACGATTCGTGATGACTCTTGAAAACAACTTGTAAACATGGCTTAGAAGTGAGATGGGCCTGTAATTCTTCAACCGGGCATTGTCACCCTTCTTGAAGAAGAGCACCACCACACCCCTGCACCATGCCTGTGGCGTTTTCCCCTCGAGTATGACGGAATTAAACAGCATTCTGAAGGGCCTTAAGTACCGGTTTTCCACCCACCTTCAGGAGTTCGGCCGTAATTCCGTCGTCCCCCGGTGCCTTGTTGTTTTTGAGCTGTTTCAGAGCCATCCTAATCTCGTACAGGCTGACGTCCGGGATGTTTTCGGTATAGTGTCGGGTTAGTCTAGCTCTTGGGTCGTTTGCTAGGTCGACAATGGGTTTGCTGGTTGACGTGTACAACTGTCCATAGAAGCTCTCGATCTCCGTCAGTAGCTCCGGTTTGGCGGATAAGATCCTGCCATCGTCGGTCTTCAGTTTCGTGAGCTGGCTCTGCCCAATAGCCAGATCTCTTGAAAATACCTTGGAGCCTTTGTTCCGTTCGATTGCGTCTTTAATGCGCTCGGTATTAAAGCGGCGGAAGTCGCTCTTCAAGGATTTAGAGATCTGTCTATTGAGCTGCCGGTATTTCAACGCCTCGTCTGAAGACTGCAGGATCATCTCACGCCGCTCCTTCATGAGCTTGAGAGTTTGATCGGAGAACCTCTTTTTCTGATCTGTACGACGTGTCTTGAAGAACTTAGACCCGGTCGTATGGGCAGTTTCCACGAACCCATCGTTGTCGTCCACTGAGCTCCTTAGGCACTCGAAACGATTCTGGAGTTCGAGCTGAAAGCTTTCGGGGTTTTGGATTTGGATCTGTGCTGGACGGAGCGTAGACTTCATCAGTCGAGACCTTTCTAGCTTGTGATGTTCAATGTGCCTCTTACCATGCGGTGATCGCTCCCGGTTTTCACCGAATTGATCAGTGATCACTACGCTTTTTAGGGGAATATAGTGTTTTAAGATTAGGTTATATTAATCGGTATTTCTCAGGAATGGTACCTACAATATCTTTTCATCACAGTTGTACCACTGGGCAAGGGGGACCCCTCCTTCCCTCCACACCGCGTGAGTTGACTACCATCGCATGCATTTCACGAAAAATAATGCGTTTTGTTGTAAGCAGTATGTTCATTTGACAATATTTCGAAATTTTACAATATCGCTAGAGATATTACAATATAACGAATTTGACAATTTTACGGTGACATATAGATTTAAACCGAAAGTTAAATAGTGGTGTCGATTCTGTTGTGCACAAACTAAACTTAATTTAGACTATTGCTATATTTTACTAAAAGGCAGGGCGAGAAAAGGACGGCTATAGCTATGCACTAAGTTAGAAATGTCAAACTAGTTTATGCCTTGCGCTTCACCGTGTTATTAGTCGACATGTTTTTACGTGCACCCTTCATTTGTATGGAAATATTAGTTCGAATTAAATTTGACAGCTCTAAATTACGTCCGTCTCTTTCTCGTTTTATTGGTGAGAAAAAGATAGTAATAGCCTAAATTAAGTTTAGTTTGTGCACAACAGAATCGGCACCATTATAAACAAAAAACAAAACATGTAAACAACGGCTAGTTATCAGAGTATCCGACTAAATTCGAATGACTGCTAAAAAGCGACGGATTCATACTAGTACATAACGATGACCTTCTTTAACGGACGTATTAAACCTAAGCTGTTGTCCGTACAGTCGCGTTCAAAAGTTTTGGGGGCTAATTAAAACATTATGAAATGCACTGTGTTACATATTAAATGAAACAGCTTGGACATGGTTATTTTTATTCCTTTAATTTTAATTCTTAAAGTAATTATAGCATCAAATCAATATTAGTCCACAAAATAGTACTATGAAATTATTAGCACTTTGTGTAGTCATTATTATTTTAAATCACAGATCAGTTTTTCATCTACTTAAGTCTAAAAATACAAATAGTAAATTCACATAATAACAAATAATCACAGAGCAGTTCCAAGTAATAGTATTGTTTAAAAAAATATAAATTTGAAAAAAAAAAAACAAATTAATTAATTGATTTTGATGAAATTTATAATGGACCAATCGGAAGGTATCGAAAAATGAACAAACTGTTACTGTTAGCCTGTGTCATCCCACTGCTGGGCAAAGGCCTCTCCCCATGACTTCCAAATTTTTCGATCCAGGGCCAATGTGGGCCACTGGTCGTTGGTTTGGTCTAGCTCGTCCCGCCATCTCCTGCGAGGTCTACCGCGTCGCCTTCTGGTTGTGTCAGGGCTCCACATTGTGGTTATTTTGGCCCACAACTCGTCAGGCATACGGCAGACATGGCCAGCCCAGTCCCACTTTAGCTTGGCGACTTTTTGAGCAACGTCAGTGATTTGCGTTTTAGAGCGCAGTGTGATGTTGCGTACATGGTGGGTAAGTTTGACGCCTAGGATGCTGCGCTCCATTGCACGTTGACAAACCTTGAGTTTGGACTTTTGAATGCTTGTCAAAGACAAAGTCTGGGATCCATATGTCAAAATTGGAAGAATGCACATGTCCATGATTTTACGCTTGAGTGACAAAGATAGGTTTCCTTTCATTAGCTCTTTCATGGACCAGTAGCTCTTCCAGGCATTTTCGGTTCGTCTTATGACTTCCTTATCGAAAAATAAACAAACATGATTAAGAATATATTTTATGTATCCTACTATAAGTAGGTACTGAACAAAATCCAAGTAGGTAGGTACTTGATAAGTTTACATAAGTACGTACTTTTAAATAAGTCAAAACAATGCCATTTAATGCTTTAACATTGTTTTAAAATGCTTAATTAAAACGCCACTTTCAACCATCATCATCATCTCAGCCGAAAGACGCCCACTGCTAGACATAGGCCTCCCCCAAGTGTCGCCACATTGACCGGTCCCTTGCGACTCGCATCCACCGGATTCCCGCAACCTTCACCAGGTCATCGGTCCACCTAGTGGGAGGTCTTCCAACGCATCGTCTTCCGGTTCGCGGTCGCCACTCCAGTACTTTTCGGCCCCAACGGCCATCCGTTCTGCGAGCAATGTGCCCTGCCCACTGCCACTTAAGTTTAGCAATTCTTCGGGCTACGTCGGTGACCTTGGTTCTCTTGCGGATGTCTTCATTTCTGATTCGATCACGCAAGGAAACTCCGAGCATAGCCCTCTCCAAGTCTCCATTGCCCTTTGGGTGACTTTAAGCCATTTGATAAGGCCCATTGTGAGCGACCACGTTTCGGTCCCGTAATACTAAAGGTAGTAGTCTTTGGTCCCGTATGTAATCACTGGCATGGCAACACACACTGGTCATAGACTTTCGTCTTGAGACACTGCGGTAAGTTGGACGAGAAGAGATACCGCGCAGTTTCCCGAACGGTTGGACGAGAAGATACCGCGCAGTTTCCCGAACGCTGCACTTTCAACCAACTTAAAAAAAAGGGAACAAACAGTAAACCGCGTGTCTCAGCGCGACAGTATTCTTGGCGTCATGACTGCAACTGTTTACAAATACAAAGTAATCATCCAAGCGCACTTCCTACTCAAAAAACACTTGTTATTATTCATAATAGAGCGACGTTTATGTAGGTATTTGTCTCTGTCCCACTAATACCGTACGCGTACTAGCTGTCTCACTTTCTCCAAGCTAGACAAAGCGATTCCTTGCGACACGAAGTTAGCGGATGGCGCAGGGCCAGAGATAAGCAGGGGTGGGGCAGCGAAAAAAGGGAATCTTCTATGTTAATTTGCTTTTTTTGTGTTATTTATTTCGGCTTGAATCAATAAATATATACTTACCTGAATCATAAAAAGATTTGTACACAAGTATTTGTCTTTTTTTTTACTGTTGTGTCAACTGGCTTTTTATTAGTAGGTATTGATGATGAATATGACACAATCTATGAACTAGTATAGTTTTAAAACATCTCCAATCAAAATTTTGGGTCATAGACCTGGCAAATGTCTGGATTTGTATGTCTTTCGTTTACACATAAAGTACTGCATGTATTTTAATGAAATATAGAATGAAGAAGATGGCTTACCTTGGAATAGCGCTTAGGCTACTATTCATAATGTAGGTACTTAATCATGTGCAAAGTCACAGAAACAGCTAGTAAAAAATAATCCAATAACAATTTTATTTTATTACTGTACTTCTTTTCTACTTCAGTGTACTCAGGCACAACAAGTGTCAACCGGTTATTGAGTAAAGTTAAGAAGGTCATCGATATGTATGAATCCGTCGCTTTTTAGCAGTCATTCGAATTTGGTCGGATAACCAGCCGTTGTTAACATGTTTTGTTTTTATTTACTCAATGCGAAACATTCCAAGCTGAATATTTTCACCATGTATTTTTCAATAAAGGCACTAGCTTTCGGTTAATACCTATACATCTGGAATTGAGCCGGTTCCTTGTACTTTGCCGTCAAAGTTATGACACCATCGTTTTGACTTTTAGCAAGATTTTTCAAAAACGCATGCATGAACAGTTTTGAAACTTTGCATGGTTATTATAAGCGTCAAGAAGGACCGAATAGTTTTCAGCGAGCTTGTACCTTGTCTCATTTAGGCGCTGCGACGTTTTTTCAGGTTTTCATAAAACCGCGATAACTTGAAAATTATAAATAAGATTTTCTTAAATCTAATTGGGGCACTAATGGGCACAAATTAAGAGCTACACGTGTATGTTTATTCTACAGGGGCACATGCAATGGTTTTAGAGAAATACGATTCTGCAAAACGTTACTTCAGCAAGAAATGCAATATCTCGAAAACCTGAAGGGGCACTAATTTTATTTTTGGGGGCACATTTTGGCACTAATATAAGCTCTCTGGCCATGCACAATGTTTTTCTCTCCGATCATTCGTTTAGAATTTTCCTGCTGGAAAAACGTTACCTACCCTAGCAGAAATCGTTTTTAGGGTTCCGTAGCCAAATGGCAAAAAACGGAACCCTTATAGTTTCGCCATGTCTGTCTGTCTGTCTGTCTGTCTGTCCGCGGATAATCTCAGTGACCGTTAGCACCAGAAAGCTGAAATTTGGTACCAATATGTATATCAATCATGCCGACAAAGTGCAAAAATAAAAATTTAAAAAAACATTTTTATTAGGGTACCTCCCCCAGACGTAAAGTGGGGAGCGATTTTTTTTTAATTTTGACCCTGACGTGTGATATATTGTTGGATAGGTATTTAAAAATGAATAGGGGTTTTCTAAAATCATTTTTTGATAATATTAATATTTTAGGAAATAATCGCTCCGAAAGTCAAAAACAATGTGTGTCCCCCCCCTCTAACTTTTGAACCATAAGTTTAAAAAATATGAAAAAAATCACAGAAGTAGACCTTTATATGAACTTTCTAGGAAAATTATTTTCAACTTGATGAGTTGAATAGTTTTTGAGTTATATAGCACTTTTTCAAAAAAACGCAAATGATAACTTTGTTTTTCATACAAATACTATGAAAAACAAAGTTATTTTTGCTGACGAAAAATGTTGGTATTTTTAATGGTCTGGGAAGCTACGGAACCCTACAGTGAGCGTGGCCCGACACGCTCTTGGCCGGTTTTTCAGTTTTTCTCCAAAACTACAAGGGGCACAAATTCTTTGTGGGGCACATTTACAGCTACTAAGGCTCTAATTATACATTCTACTCAGATAACTCTAGGAGACACTTTCCAGCTAGGGTAACGTACACCATGATATTCGCAAAACCTGGCGTGGTCCCGCCATATTGACGTTAATTTTAAATTAACTTACCTACTTTAGTATAGACTATTATTATTTAGGAGGCCTATGTTCAGTAGTGGACTTCCTATGGCTGATATGATGATA